>CM038039.1:216640865-219040865 GCA_021397845.1 Areca catechu
TCAAATTGTAGATCTTCTTCCTAAAACAGGGCTGTCTACATGTTTGTTCTGTTTCTTTTTTTGTTCATTTTATATTCTATATATATCTTAGCAGTTAAGGGGTCTATAGGTAGTCATGTAGCAACTATGTTGCAAAGGTAATGCAGTTTTCAGACTCATGTCATTAAGGAAAGTGCAAATATTGCTCATTGAACGAGTTGATTGTGAGCTATCAAGATTTTGTGCTCATTCTAATTAGGGAAATGCATGAAGGTGCAAGTAGGCTGAGTGAGATGTAAATCTTTCAGTTGACAAGGGCTTATGTTACAAAATATGAAGGTTAAATAATTCTCTATCTGGGTAATTAGTTAAAAGTAAGGCTTGCCATATCGGTGGTGCATACCAACCATACCATACTGTCCCAGAACCAAACTAGTACATTGAATGGGGGGCATCTAATATTCGGTATGCGGAACCAACCCCCATACTGGGCATTCTGATATTATAATCGAATGGTATTGGTATGAGGTTCAGTACTGAGATGGTGGACTTTGGTTAAAAGATTTGAGGTTTTTTAAACTGATGCATTTGCCTTGGATCCCTTTGGATGCTGGCACTTGAAGAAACATAGTAAGTACTGAAAGCAATCATGTGGTGTTTATTTGTTGGCTACACACCTTTGTCATGTCAATGAACTACCTATTCTAAATCTAAATAAACCTTGTTGCTTATTTGCGGAAGATCTGTATCTGTTATTATCCATTGTATTATATCTAATTTATTTGTTGATATTATCGAATTTTTATGTTGACTAAATATCATGTTTCACAATTCCTTCTTAAAAAAATTATGGATCCTGATTCACATGACTTTCCCCTTCTAACCTGTTTCTATAGCCCCTATCAAGTGCATATGGTCTTGCAAAACATAGGGATGGACGTTGGGAGTGGGCTATTGCTCCTGGTGTCTCCCCATCTCCTAGATACCAGCATGCAGCTGTAAGACTTGTCCCCTGTTACATTTCTTCCAATTATTTTTTATACATCATATTCAGTTTTGTTATTGTAAACATATTGTTGTAGGTTTTTGTCAATGCTCGACTTCATGTATCTGGAGGGGCTCTTGGTGGTGGGCGCATGGTAGAAGACTCATCAAGCATTGCAGGTAGTTTTTTGTTTTTGAGGTTGTGTTGCAAATGGATAGTTACCCAACCCGAGACTTGGATTTTTATGATAGCTTGACCTTGGTTCCCTGTTATCATTTCCTAGTGAAAACTGAAATGTTCTACTAGCTTCCTATGGTTTGAACAATATGTTTCCCCCTATTTATCTTTAATCTTAAGCAAAAATGTTTTAAAGAGAAAAAGTAAAATGTCTTAAGGTGATTTATTTTTCATTGCTTCCAGTTAAATGAATTAGAAGAGGGTACCAACGCTGTTTATGTGCTGGTTTAACATGTGTATACCTTAGCATTGAGTGTTGAAGTACAGCCACAATAAATAATTGTTGAGATCAAATCTTGACCTTTATCAGGATCTAGTGTCATGTCCTATCCAATAGATTTTATGTTTATTAGAAACCAATGATCTCAAACCTCTCTTTTATATGGTATGTAGGTGCAGTGGTAGCACAAAAGCAAAAACAATCTTTTTTCTTTTGTGAAGATAGAAAATCTACATTTTGGGGCTTTAGGTTGGGCTCTTAGGTCCAAAAGTTTTTGTAGGATCAGGCTCGAACCTACTCGAGCCTGCTTAAGGTCCAAACATGCTTAACCTAAATCGAGCTGGAGCAAGCCGAACCCAAGCATGAGCTGAATTAGGGGTCTGCAGCCAAACCGGTCAAACCACAAAATGATCCAAATCGCTAATTTTGGTTTAGTTTGTGTCAGATTTTTTCAAATTTGGCTCAGTTTTGGTTTAAAAAATTGTAGAAACCGAAAAATTGGTTTGGTTTTGGTTTAAATTCTGAAAAACCTGATTTAAGCCGAATTGACTAGTGTATACACACACACACATACATACATACATACAAAAATGATAAACCATAAGCTGCCCTATTTCCTCAAAGGAGGTTGTAATCCTATCCTGTTTAACTTATTTAGCTCATCCATAAATTGCCTATTTAGCCCATCATGTAAGCTATCAATTTAGCATGGTTAGAACTTAAAATGGATAGCTACCCATTTGGCAGAAGCCCAATAGCCCACAACTCGATAAACCGAACCATTTTTTTTCAGATCGGTTTGAACCGGTTTTTCCGTGTGGTCAGTTTGGTTTCAGTTTTGGTCTGAGAAAATCGATTCCAGTTGGTTTGGTTTGAAGATTGATCATAAACTGATCCAAACTGAACCGTGCACACCCGTAAGCTCAATGTTGTGTATATTTGAGGGCTAGATCTCTCAACGGATGGTGGTGGAGCTGAGCTTGGTGTGGCAAGAGAGAGAGAGGAGATTGAGGGAGGCGAGAGAGAAGAGGGGCGGAGATGGGGGTGTTGGGGTGGGAAAAAGGGTGTGAAAGGCAGAGATGTGCGGGCATTGGGGAGAGAGAAATAAAGAAAGCAGATTTGGGAAGGGGTGTTGGTTTTTTTTTTAATTACATTGGAAGGGGTGTTGGTTTTTTTTTTTAATTACATTGGAAGGGGTGTTGGTTGCTAAAGGGTTTGTGTGCATGAGAGAGAGAGCCAGGGGGTTCTGAGGGAGCGGACTGGCCTTGGTGAGCGTTGAGTTGGGTTTTGGCTGGGCCTCAATTTTTAATTGGGCTCTACTACCTAAATTCGAACCCGAACTCAATTCCTAACCTTTTCGGGCCTGACCAAAACCTGACTCGAAACCAGCCTGACTTGGTCCCGGTTCTGACCTTTGTTATAAGAAACACCTGTTCAATATCATAAAGTACGTCAATTGTGAGATCCAATTAAATATCAGGAGACAAAAGATGTAGGATACAAGAGGCCTAGGGCAAGTTTACCATGTTGTGTTTTTATGGACCAGTGAAAGATGTTTACAGCGATTAGAAATTTGAAAATCAAAATGGAAGTCTGTTTTCTTTTATATCAAGATGTGGTATCACAAGCCCTAGACATTCTTTAATTAATTCCTATTGTTTCTGGTTCTTGGTTTGGAGTTTTTATTTTTGAATATTAAACTTGAGCTTTACTTCTGAACTTTTGTACTTCTATTATGACAAACCTTTGAATACATGGTCAGTATTTTCATGAATACTTTTACTTATTTTTTTCTTCCTTTTTCAACTGTTCACTTGTTGCTTATAAATTGTGATTGAATAAATACGGTAATTTTCATAAATTTCATATATTTAATTGCACCAAAAAGACTAACAAGAATTGCTTGAATATGGAGTTTATTTTTCAGGAATATTTTTTCGTTTAAATTTCTTTGATGCATCTAAATTTTTTCTGTTGGCTTCCTTTATTTCATTTTTCTGTATGCCCGCCCATTTATTTCAAAGAAAATAGATGGTTTTTTTCTGTAATGGTGAGTGAGACTGAACCATATGGAGTGGATTGTTTTATTAGGACTGGTGATTAACTATCTTATTATGGTTCATGGTGACAGATGAGAATATGTGAGCAGCAGGAAGGGGAATTGGCAACATACTTAAGTTTTACTTATGAAGAAAATTTGCTTTGTCGGAATTTTTGAGAAAAGAACTGGAGAGCAAGTTTGGTCATTGGAGATGATAGAATAAAATTAGTGATCTAATCCCTTCCAAGGTATCTGAGCAGTTATATATAGTATTCCACTATAATGTAAATTGGCCGTTAATCATAAAATCAGTAGAAAATATCATGATGACTTTGAATAAAGTTAGCGACATTCTGGGGGCTTAACTTTGGTGACTGTTAAGCATTGTTTGCATGGTCTGAAATTGGTTTCTCACTTCATCTTGAGGAAGCATTCTACATAACCTTGTTGGAGTTAGTAGCCAGCTGAGGATTTGGGAAAATTATGGAGAAGTTTGCCTCTTAGATTTGGATTGCAAATGGGGTTCTAGCACCCCTGATTTTGGTAGTTGTACACCTTTCCGTAATTCTTATATGCATAGCATTCGAATCTAGGATATAGGATCTTTTTTTGTAAATGTGAATAGGGGAAAGAAGAACCTGGCTGAATGAAAATATTTGATCCTAATTATCAAACCTGTTTACTTTTCAAAAAGAATAATCTAATGCAAAAATTGTAGTTTACACAAACTTACTGTAGGACCCAAGCTTCCTATCTTGATTCTTGGTGACATGCTGGTAACATGATGACATGATCTCATATGATAGCCATCCCGAACATGGAAATCCATACTTAATTGCAGTGGTTATCCGAAAACATGAAAATAAATGTAGTAGTAGTTATCCTCTCTAACATGTACGCATGGATGACATATATGGAGGTGACTGAAGGCATGGTTATCCCACAGTGTTGTTACATATATCAATTTGAAGTGAAAAGTTCAAGTTTGAGAAGGATTGTTGTCATGGTGATTTTGAGGCCAACAATTACTAATTTCTTATCAAATATTATCTAGTTTAGTTGGTGTGGTGGAAAATGCTGCTAATGAACTAGGCTTGAGCAGCTACTTTGGATGCTCTATTCCCTTTTGGCATTTTTTTTTAAATACTCTTAACCTCTTAGCTCAAGTCCTCCTCAAGAATGGTTGAACTTAGTGCAGACTGGGCCAAAAATGAAATTTCAGCCATTGGGCAGCAGTCATAGTTGTCTTCTATGGATACATACAAAACATACATATAGATAGAAAGGGGGGAAAGGGAGGGAGGGAGCATATGTTTTGCAGTTTGCAGAACTATTTCAGGTTGCTATATCTAATGGTTGCCTGAAGCTGGCCAAAGGCCTGATTTTCTGTGGCCTGAACTTGATTTGAACTAGGCTCCTTTGATGGGTTTAGGGAGGGAGGGATGGAGCATATATTTTGTAGTTTGTATACTTATGTCAGGTTTCTATAGCTAATTGTTGTCTGAACCTGGCCAAAGGCCTTATTTTCTTTTACTTGAATTTGACTCAAACTAGGCCTCCCTCTATGGGCTTTGGACCTTGTTGGCCTTTAAGAGTTCTTGGAGAATTCAAAATGCATGACCATCATGTAAGTTCTTATGAAATGTGAGTATCAGTGATGCTACATGTTTTTTCCCTCTCCCTAGAATATCCGTTTGCCTAATGAGGTAGATAGGTTTTTGTAGGGATTACTTTTATGCATGTTCCTGTTCTCATCGATGTCTGTGAAGGATTCCATGGGACTTGCAATGTATTGGATTGATGTAATACTGTTATAAGCTTTTTCTTTGCTTCTGTTTTCGAATGTAATCTGGAATGATGATTATCTTATGCATTGATGCTTTTATATCTTTTGATCAATTTATAGATACAAGGTTTGCCATACTGGTTGCTATTGATGCGTATGGTACTGTACACGTACCGAATAGGTATGTGGTACGGGACGTGTACTAATAGTCGGTAAGCCAAAACTCAACATTGTAATAGGATGGTACTAGCATGGGATCCAATACTAAAATAATGAACCTGGGTAGCAAATGAGGCCATAGTACATATATTTCTAAACCAAATATATGCTCGTGAATTATGCGATTACTTTGTATAGGTTTAAACTTTAAGTGTTTTATTATCATTTTTGCACCAGTTAAACACTAGTTATATGCATTCCTGGTGAGCTGAATATAACAGGTGCTTATGCCGCATTTTTGGCGGTTTCTATGTTACCTTGATTTAAAGTAGCAAAAGAAGTATTGAACTCACAAAGAATGCATCTAGCATTTAGATCCCACTGGAAGATTAAGGTGTACTTTTCTGCAGTTCCAAGCTACTGGTGAAGTGTTTTTGTTGTTGTTGGGGTTTCAGGTTGGTAACTTTATTGCATATTTTGGTCATAAATTTTAATTCTACAACTTCCTTGCTGGACCTTGAATTATGATTTATGTTGCTTTTGCTTTACAATCTATGTTTATGGATTTGTTTCAGCTGTTTAGGCTGCTGTAGATGTAACAGTTAACAGGATGAGCTTACACCTACCTAGGGCTGTCCTGATGCAAGAGTGCCTGAACTTGTTTTCTGCATTTTTGTCTTTTGCATTTTAGTTCCTTTGGGACCCGATAATTTGTCAAATTTCTGATAACATGATACAAGTGCAATAGCGGATCCATCTGATCTCAAACTGATGTTGTGAAAGAATGGTATACATATTTGTGTTCTTTTGTCCAAATAATGCCTTTAATGAGAGTAGACCTTATTGTGCAAGAATTCTATTGGTTTTCAGATTTGGCTCTCTTGGATGTCGAAATAATTGCTCTAACATATGCCTTGTGAACGAGCCTATCCCAATCAAGGGTTCCAACTTTTTAGTAAAACTCATACCCTCCTATTCTGATGATTTGTATCTCTAGAAGTTCATCATTTAAAATGTGTAACTGGGTATGCTCCAAGTTTGTTGCATGTTCTTTCTGAAGTTGGAAAAATGATGGTTAATTTCCCTTATTCTTTCCATCCTTACTGCAATAATTATAAAAAATAATATCACTATTATCTTTGACCATTTTCCATAGAATGAACAGAGTGTAGTTTAGAAACTGTCTTCATATAATATTCTGATTTTCTGAATTTCTGATTGATTTGGGGTGTCAAGCTTCATTGTGATCAAGGACTGAGGTGCTAGGGATGCTGCATACATGGGCTGGCATTTGCATCTGCATGCTTGTTCCTGCTAGGCATTCCATGCTGCTTGATGCTTGCCGACATGCGCATGTGCTGAAATGCTTGTCATACTGCAATCAGCGGGAATGGATACAGCATTAGCTTTTAAAACCTTTGTATATGGTCAAAATATCCTCCATTTCTCTAGGCTGTGTTGTTATGTTGATATGTTCTTAATATTTTTTAGACCTTTTAAGTTCTGTTTAGGATGCTTTTGCTATTTGTACTAGAGCATCTGTAAAAGGAAGTTTGTGCGACATTGTTAGTGTGAAGCATGTAAGGTGATCATTCCCATGCTGCATTTGGGCATTTATCTAAATCCATTAAATATGGAGATGTGCAGATAGGAAGGTGGTTGGAGGACTCTCCAGGGGTGGATTTTAATTTTTTTTTTTTTTCCTTTTTTGTTGCTTCTAGGTGTCTTGTCAATTGATTATATATAAAAGTGTAGCCACAATAGATCACTTTAAACTTCATTTTTTTCATGTGTGCCTAAGGATGATAAGTCAGCTGGCCTCCTACGGTGCAAGGGGGCTAGGTGAGTTGATAATTTTTTATAGCTTTGTTGGTTATTTCTTTGGTTACCCTAAATAATAATATAATTCTCTTAACTACATGCAAGGGGATTATTTGGTCCTGCATTAAATGAACTTGCAATGTACCTGACCTAATTCACGCATACAAATGTAGGCGATATGGGAATAAGACAATATATGATTGTTGAATCTTTGGGACTCCCAACATTCTTGAATTCATGGTCAAAAGCATGAGGACAATGTTATTCTATTGTTTTTCAGCCTTGTTGAGGAGTAAGTCTATTTACCGGGATAGGGATTATCATTTTACCAGGAGATTCCGAGTAAAATTCTTTCATTGTGATTTTGATACCTTTAGGAGCAAGGTCCTTCAATGTAGATTTAGCTGAAGCTTTCATGGGATCTCTTAGCAGAGCTCAGACTTTCTCCATTGGAGCCCTTCTCTTGCACTAAGTTTTATTAACCTCGTCTCACAGGCTCATGATGGATGCCCTTCATGAGGATTTTATTTTCTGATACAGCATGATACAGTATCAAAGGCATCTTTCTTGGTACAGTATCAAGGGCATCTTTCTTATGTTTTATCTTTAGGAAAGCAAATATATCCATAGACTTTCTTGCTTGTGGATGTGCAAATGGAGTTTTCTATATGAAAACTACTTTATTTGTCAACAACATATTGGCTAATTAGTATAACAAGATTCTATGGGAGGTACGGATCGTGAACCTCATACTTTAGGTGTGGCACTTGCTACTGATAAAACCTTTGGTTTTATTGCCTACATTTCCTTAATAAACAAAAGGAAAAATTGTAGTGTTAATCATCTTGAGAATTTTAGGCACTGATCTCATCGAATATTCAACATATTTTCTCTTATGCAGTTACAGATAACTAAATCTAGTGACATCGAAAAGCCATGTTAATAATGAAGTTATTTTTTTTTATCCTGTTGATTTTTTTTGACTTGTTCCTTGATGAGCAAGCCAAGATTATGAATGGTTCAAAACAATGTTTAAAGTCTCAGTACCAATGTTTAAAGTCTCAGTACTTGTGTGCGTACCTTATAGGTATTGTTGTGTTACTTTACCGACACAGTATGCCCGTTCTGCTGCACTGCACAGCGAGATGTAGTACCAGATCTAGCACAGTACAATGCTGGGTATATTAGTACTGATATCTTAGGTGGGTTTACAATATGGCTGGCACCAAGTGGTACGGTGTGGTAGTTTGAATTTTGGTCGAAACTAATATCAGGAATGCTTACACCAGTAAGCTATTTTCTTGTTTTTGAAATATTTCCATGGTAGGTTGCTACCAGAAGTTGGACTGTTTATCATTATATAGTCCAAGAGATTGTTGCCACACTGTTTTGCAGTATGATGGATGAGGTCCAACATAGAAACTGATTCATTCAAACTTGATTCTTTTCAGTGTTTCGTGTTGGCTGTGCTTATTTGTTGATTCTAAATGGCTGTCAATCAGGCATGGTCGATGAATTGGTCTCCTAGACCAGTTATCATGTAATCCACATGGCTGTTTACAATAAGTGAAGTTGGCAATTTGTTCTGTTTAATATGCTGATTAATATGGTACAATAGTAGTGATTCTTGCTGGTGCATGACTATCATATATACATGAATCTTTCTATGGCACGCTGATGATGTTTCCTTCTTTTATTGGACCTTTTGAATGATGAATTTGTTTATAGAGATCTCACAATTATTTTTTGTATTCTTGTTCTGTTTAGTGTTGGATACTGCTGCTGGTGTTTGGTGTGATACAAAATCTGTAGTCACGAGTCCCAGGACGGGTAGATACAGTGCAGATGCAGCTGGTGGAGATGCTTCTGTTGAGCTAACACGACGTTGTCGGCATGCAGCTGCTGCAGTTGGGGATTTGATTTTTATTTATGGAGGGTTACGTGGTGGTGAGAATTAAGAATCGTTTATTTGCAACAAATCTTGTCATTTTGATGCCTAAGGCATTTAAGCTGATTTGTATCCTAGCCTTTGTTTTGCACTTTTTGAGCTTGTATCTCAATCATATGTGTTGGTTGCTTATTATGTTTAAGAAAATGTCAAAGTTTTGCTAGGCACTAGATAGCTAAAATGATATATTATTTTATTATGTATTAATTCTATGCTCATGATGCTGTTGATGGTGGCTGCCATGATGGCATCTTACACAAAGAAACTGCCCTTTAATATGACCACTTCAATTAGCAAATCACCTGCAATGTTTTTAAAACCATGTTACAAGTCATGTACATCTCTATATATCATCACAAATTACCTCAACTAGTAATTGGGCTTTGTTGGAATATGAAAGTTAAAAAAGACTTGTCTTGAGTAACATATTAATAATACCTCACATCATTCATTTTTCTTTTTCTTTTGGTTATATATATATTTTTGATTGTTTGCTTCAACTCCTATTTTGAAGAAGAATAAACCTTGAAGATTGATACCATAGTGTTTATCTTTGGTCACATTCACACAAGATTAATATCATAGTGTGCCCCAATTAGTTATAATTATAGATTGTGGTATCACACATTCTATTCATGCGTGTTAAGGATGGAGATATTAGTTGTTGGTGTCAGTTAGACATGATCCAATATAATTTTCTAGGAAGTGGGAAATAGAAAAAAGCTGTGGTTGCGAGGGAATGGGAGGTTGAGCTGACAGGTTAGAGATTGAGAGGCATGAACTTATAAGAGATGGCTAGATTTGTTAATTGAGAAGTGGAATGGAGGAGTGGTTGCAAGAATGGAGATGTTAGTTATTGCCTTGGACAGTAGACTATGGTTGGTAGTGGAAAGGGTAAGGTTTAGGTTATGTTATATGGTTAGATGTATGTGCTAGACTAATGCCAACCGACCTCCTAGTGGATCCTTGTTGCTTGACGCATTCCCACCAATAGATTAACTGTTTGATTGTACCTGATCTCCCTGATCCACCTACCAACTTTTGTAGCCTGTTAACCCTACTTGAGTTGTCTGACCGGTTAAATCTGATTTGAAGAGTCTTCATCAAATGTTTACATGATCTCAAATTCTCAATTTCCAGAACCGCAAAGTGTGATACATGGTTTCAGAGTCTCTCCAGCTCCATATTTTGCTTTTGCATCTGTTTTTTACAGAAAGTAACCAACAACTTTAATGATTGGCACGACTTCTATGCTGAAGTTTGCAGTCATGCCTATTTATACCAGGGGCATGATAAATAAAACTTATTAATAGTAATGTATGAGTACAGTAACATTCTGTTTTAGAATTTTAATACAATTCCATTTTATTGTAATCAAGGTTACTAATATATACCCGTATTGAGTTGAGGTGTTCCGGAACTAGGGGGAGGGAGAGGGGGGAGAAGGAGCGGGAGGAGGGAATGGAGAGAGAGAGGGAGATGGTGGGGGTGGAGAGAGAGAGAGGGGCGTACCTTGTTGTCATGGAATCCTAATCCTAGTAGGCATCATCACGACAATGTAGTTATAGTCATGGTGCTCTTGTTGGCATGGAGGCATTGGTGGGGTTAGAGCATTGAGAGAGGGGTAAAGGGAGAGGAAGCTCACGAGAATACAACCGAGAGAGAGGGAGAGGAAAGAGAGGCGTAGTTACGAGTTGTCATTGTTTCAAAGACATCGGTGGTGGCAGAGCATCAAGAGAGGGACAAGGGGAGAAAGAGCTTCGGAGAGTATAATTGAGAGAGTGGGAGAGGGAGAGGGGTGTCAAGAGATTGGGAGAGAGGGGGAGAGATAAGAGTCGTGAGAGGGGGACGTGATCAGGAGGGCCGAGGGGTTTTTAAAAAAAATGGGGCCATTCAGTCCAATTCGATATATCCTGAACCACCTGTTTTGGGAAGGTTTGAGGGTCCTTAATTTTGATGTTAAGAACATGTAGTAATAAGTCTAGTGTGCGCTTTGCAACAAAGTTATATGATAATGTCTCCATGGTTGTTAGGTGCTACCTACACTCTGCCCTTTTGGTTTGCAAGTCTGTAGTGCCTAACCCCTGCCAATGCTGCAAATTGAATCTGACCTGCATTTAGTGGTTTTGTTCAGGTAAAAGATTTCCATATCGAGGCATCAGATTGAGATGTTTATTGGTGGGTTTGTTTTGACATGGTTGAACCAAATTGTCTAGGAAGTAGAAGTGGGAAGAGGAGGTGAGGAAGGGATAAAATGGTCTTTTAAGGTCAAGATAAGGGTATAGAAGTCACCTCATGTATAGATTGCTTATGTTTTTTTCAATCTTTTCTTTTTTTTTAAAAAAATTGTATAGGGTTGTCATTGTATTATACTTTTGTTTTTGGGATGAGTTTATATGTCAAGAAGTACCATTAGTGGAACAAGTGGCTAATGACAGTATGTTTTTAATATTTAAAAAACCCATGCTTATGTTGTTCTGGAAACATTTACATTTTTTTTTCTGATGCTAACTTTTTTGAGATAAGTTAATGTTAACCATCATAACTCGATTGCTTTGGTTATTGAATGAATAGTGATTTCTCCTGCAGGTGTTCTTCTTGATGACCTACTTGTTGCTGAAGATCTGGCTGCTGCTGAAACAACAAGCGCAGCTTCCCATGCTGCAGCAGCTGCAGCAGCTGCCAATGTACCAGTAGGAAGATCACCTGGAACACCTGGAAGGTACACATTTGCTGATGAAAGATCAAGGCAAGGTATTCCAGAAGCTGTTCCTGATGGTGCAGTTGTGCTTGGCACTCCAGTTGCTCCTCCTGCTAATGGGGATATGTACACTGATATAAGCACTGAAAATGCCATGCTGCAGGGACCAAGGTAGTCTGCCACCAATGATATGGATGTCTTATTACTGTTCTGGCTTTGTTTTAGCATATTGCAGTAGTTCTGTTTTCCCGGTATCAAATGAAAATTGGCCAATTCCTTCAATTATTTTTTTGAAAATTGAGTGGAATTTACTAAAATTAATTGTAACATGTGACTAAGCATTGATTTTGGTGCAGGAGACTGAGCAAAGGTGTGGAATATTTGGTTGAAGCTTCAACAGCAGAGGCTGAGGCAATTAGTGCTGCTCTGGCAGCTGCTAAAGCCCGGCAAGTTAATGGTGATGCTGAGCAATTGCCTGACCGTGATCGTGGTTCAGAGGCTACGCCAAGTGGAAAACCAATCTCAAGCTTGATAAAAGTTCCTGATGGTTCCCTTCCAGACAACTCTGCACCACCTGGGGTTCGGCTACATCACAGAGCGGTCAGTATAAGTGTCACTGTGTTTTCAGCTCTGTTTTTATTTTATTTTTGTGTCACATGATTGATTTACTAGACACCATGTTTCATCTCATGCCTATATTAGTTTGAAGCATAGTTGGTAACTTAATGTTGTGGCAAATCGAGCTTTACAATTTGAAAACAAATGAGCTGCCTCTGCTTTGTTGAACCATGAAATTGACATATTTTATCATGCAGGTGGTTGTAGCTGCAGAGACAGGGGGTGCTTTGGGTGGCATGGTCAGGCAGCTCTCCATCGATCAGTTTGAAAATGAAGGCCGGAGAGTCAGCTATGGTACTCCTGAGAGTGCAACCGCAGCTAGGAAATTACTAGATCGGCAGATGTCTATCAATAGTGTGCCTAAAAAGGTAGACTTTATTGCTATATTTGAAGAGTACTGTAACCTGCATATTGAGAGCGTGCAGTTAAATTTTTGCATTTTGGATTAGAAACAAAGAGAAATTTTGGATTCTGGTTTAGTTGACATTGACACACAAATATGATATGAAATGCATCAAAAGGAAATAAAATAGAATTGTTCTCTCCTTTTTTCTTGTTGCGACACTAAGATGAACAGAACGAACTAATCCTGTTTGGTAAAAAGAGACATAATTATAAATAAAGTATTCAAATCCTATGGGATGGGGCCATCCTGATTTTTCTCTGGAATGGGACATCCCAGCACTTTGGACAGTTGATGGCTTGTCCTGACCCAGTCCCATCCTGTCTCTTGGGATGGTGGGACATGCAGATGTCCCATTGGGCCATATGCTTGGGTAAGTTAAACCCTAATTCTCAGTATCTATCCATCTGTCTGTCTATCTGTATTTTTTAAACTAGTCTTTAAATATTTATATTTTCTAATTAGATTTTTCATCTTATTTTTCTGATGCATCTTTTTACTAATGTAGGTTATTGCACATCTTTTAAAACCCCGTGGTTGGAAGCCTCCTGTACGCAGGCAGTTCTTTCTGGATTGCAATGAAATTGCAGATCTATGTGACAGTGCTGAAAGAATATTTACAAGCGAGCCAAGTGTTTTGCAAATTAAAGCTCCTGTTAAGATCTTTGGTGATTTACATGGTCAGTTTGGGGACCTTATGCGCTTGTTTGATGAGTACGGTGCTCCTTCAACGGCAGGGGACATAGCGTACGTGTCTTCATAGCATAATTAATGGTTCTGTGCTTGTTTCATGTTGCTATATTCAAATGCCATACTGGCTTACACATTGCTATGTCCCATACTTCAGTAGATTATACCTTGGAGATTCCAATCGCATTGCTGGATTACTATTATAGGTTGATTTTCCAGAATAATCTGATATCCTGTTTTGTATAATTTCTATTAGCTGATGTGAAATGTGATGGCACTTTCATCGTGTCTATCATGCTCCACGTCATAAAAGTACCTTAAAAGTACCTTCGATACTTGGTTATGGTATAAGATTCTACTCTATATGACATATTGAAATACAAATAGCTGTATACTTTTCATTTGGTGTTTCGATTGGAGTATCTGTTTGTTTTAGCTGGTTTTTTATTCTTGTTATGCTTATTGGTACCTGTGATTTTCAGTTATATTGATTATCTTTTCTTGGGAGACTATGTTGATCGTGGCCAGCATAGTTTGGAAACTATTACTCTTCTCCTTGCATTAAAGGTATTGCTCTGGCACGGGTGCATATTTTAGCTGCATTTCTTTTTGTTCGGCAGATGGAGTATCTTGCAGAAGAAAAAAATTATTGTCCCTTAAACCAAGCTAAACCATTACTGTTTGATATCTGCAGGTTGAATATCCTCATAATGTACATTTAATTCGAGGGAACCATGAGGCAGCAGATATCAATGCTCTATTTGGCTTCCGGATAGAGTGCATTGAGCGAATGGTAATTATACTATTCATTTTTTTGGGGGGGGTCTTCTTGATCATATTCTCGAGCCAGTTTGTTGCAAATCATTAATTTACTTTATCCGGACGTAGGGAGAGCGCGATGGAATATGGGCTTGGCACCGCATAAACCGACTTTTTAATTGGCTCCCTTTGGCTGCATTAATTGAGAAGAAGATTATCTGCATGCATGGTGGCATTGGTAGGTCCATAAATCATGTGGAGCAGATTGAGAACCTTCAAAGACCAATTACAATGGAGGCAGGATCAGTTGTTCTGATGGATCTGCTTTGGTCAGTATTTCAACCACTTATAATGCCTTTGTTTCATTTCTGCCTTCTGATGTAAAAGTGACAGTATTTGCCATTTTCTTTTTCATACAGGTCTGATCCAACAGAGAATGACAGTGTTGAAGGATTAAGACCGAATGCTAGGGGCCCAGGCCTGGTAACTTTTGGGGTTAGTGTTTTACATTTTATGTTGGTTTGCTTTGCTTCTCTACTGTAATGTTGGCGGGCTGTGTGTTTCTGATGCTATTTACCTGTTACTGCAGCCTGACCGTGTTATGGAGTTCTGCAATAACAATGACTTGCAGTTGATAGTACGGGCACATGAGTGTGTGATGGATGGTTTTGAACGTTTTGCTCAGGGACATTTAATTACTCTTTTTTCTGCAACTAATTATTGTGGTAGGTATTTGTCACTTGGTACTAAAATTATGGTAATTTTCTTCTGCTAATCATCTTATGGTGTGGATGTAGGTACTGCAAATAATGCAGGGGCAATTCTAGTTTTGGGAAGAGACCTTGTGGTCGTTCCAAAACTTATTCATCCTTTACCCCCTGCCATTAGTTCACCCGAAGCATCACCAGAGCATCATATCGAGGATACTTGGATGCAGGTATCTCTATGCTCATCATGTTAACCTAAAGTGTTCCGGAGGTTTGATGCTTTAGCTGTACTGTAATCATAACTTCTCGTGAGTTTGATTTTTCAATATTTTCTTGTGATACCAGGAGCTTAATGCCAACAGACCACCAACGCCAACTAGGGGTCGCCCTCAAGTAGCAAATGATCGAGGTTCTCTTGCCTGGATATAGTAATCTTTCACATATTTAGTCCTTCCTCTTGTATGGCCTGAGGCTCCCTCCTCGTGGTGATCTGGCTCTTTCTCATTTAGACTCGAGGAATCATATATGTGAGATAGGAGTCGACCATGATGGTCTGGAGGGGCATCATCAAGCAGGCAGCCACATTTGAAGTTGCAGAGCACCAGCTGACCAAGAGTGAAATGTGTGATCGGCATGTAACTTAATCCATACCCTCCAGGTGGTTGGTTCGCTAAGCCAGAACTAGTTTGATATGTGGAGTTGCCTCAGTAGTTCCTGCGTAACTTCACCTGTGTATAGTAACATTGCTGGCAGATAGTTGAGTTGTATGTGTTCTATATCGCTCATGGGAATGATGGATAGGTTTACTGTACTAGGTATTCTTTCTTATTATGTTTAGATTCTTCTCTTCGGAAAACATTATAGTGTCGGTGAAAGAGATGTTGAGTTATGCAATCTATATTGGCAGTCATGTATGATAGATAGATATTTACATACGGCAAATTTTCGCTGTAATTTCCGTGGTGCTGTGATGTACAACCAATGTATGTTTTTGAGTGGATAACAACAGATTTGAAGTTTGCTGAAGAAATTATTTAAGAGGTTGGGGGGAATGGCGCTGTTTGAATGCCTGTATTGCCGGTGTGGCGGAGATACGTTCGTATTGGGAAGATTCCCGAAATGTGTATACCACGTATGGAGCGACGCTAGACAAGAAGAGAGATCATGTAGTTTCTGCGAAGCGAGGTGGTGAAATTTGACGACGGCGGTCGAAGCATGCTTTACAATAATCATCGAAGCATGCCTGTTGGCGAAATCATGTTTTACGATCGAAGGGAAGATTCCTTCCCGCAGGAAAAAAAGTGTGTTCCTTCCAGCCAGAGGTTGCTTTAGGGAAACGGCACTTTGGTTTGCTGTATGTGGCAGTCTAGTTGCTTCATCGGCCAAAAGTAGGTATATCAGCTAGTTGCTTTCAAGAGGGGATTGCAACGCCCAACGCAGGCCTATTTGTGGCAAACATTCATCTATGGATTTTGTGGTTCTCTAACATTTCAAATCTTATGGTGGGTACCTGATGATTAAGAGATGATGTAGTATAAAGGCAAATTATGTATTGATTATCATCGCCAACGTCTTCACCATTTTTATTAATTTGAATATTTTAAGTACAGTGATCCGTGAACATGTACTCGATTTAACCGTTGGCGTTCTCTCTCGCGCCGGTCCCTTGGAAGCAAGCAGATGAAGGCAAACTGAAATTAACACCATTCATTTGAAGGAGTGAGTAATCTACTCCAATCTAAATCATCGCACGTATCATCCGAGGGTAGAATCTAGACGAGCATATACCTATTCGTGCAACGACTAACGACTCGGTAAACACATACCTATCAGTGGGTTGTGAAAAATTCAAATAGATGAATAACATAATCAAGTCGTGTCTTCCTTGCTAAGCCACGAACTTTTCTTCGCAGGGGTACAGCCCTGACCGGTTAATGGCTAAACCACGCAGTCCTCTCTTTCGCTTCTCATAAATCTCTACCCTAGTCAAAAAAATAAAAAATAAACCTCTTTCATCATATCATCATATATCACATTGTAATTATAAAAGAAACAATCACCGCTACCAAACAATATCATCTCTACAAACAAACGAAAGCTCCGATCCGGATCCATCATCATCACCATAATCTATATCGACGATAGAAGGAAGAAACAAAAAGATAACTCCAAAAATAAATAGAAGTAAAAAAATAAAAGAAAAAGATGGAGCGGCAGGACTCTGAAATGGTATAATTAATTAAAATCATAGGAGTGGGATTATTTGTTTTTGAGGACGATGGGGAGCACGATGATGAGGATGATGATGAGGAGCAAAACGATGGCGATGCAGGTCCATTTGCGAGTGTTCTTCTGGTGCTTGCGGGCCGTCTGGAGCTGGTCGGTCCCGCGCCTCACGAACGACTGGGCCCGACCGACCTGGCTCTCGATGTCGTCGAGCTGCTCCCCCTGCGCGACCACCAGCACGGACATGTCCATGAACACCTGCTGCAGCTCGAGCAGGCTCCTCTCGAGCTCCGCGGCGGCACCGTGCCTCTCCTGGATCTCGGCTATCACGTCCAGCACCCTTCCCCTCCCCTGCTCCTGTATGGCCCTCTGCAAGAACCTCTCCCCTTCTCCCGTCGCCACCAGGGCCTCCACCGTCTCCTCGTCGGGCTTCTCCCCGGTCACCGTGTAGTATCGCCGCTCGACGGCCTCCCGGTAGTCGGCGGATATCCTCTTCCGCAGCTCGCCGAAGCCCTCCATGGAGTCTTTGAGCTTCTTGCGGAGGCCGGCGACGACGGAGGTGCGGGTGCGGTCGGTGGAGGTGCCGGGGCCGCACCCGGGGAGGGAGCGGTTGGCGGCGTTGGCGCGGTCGAGGGACTCGAGGCGGAGCTTGATGAGCTTGGCCCTCTTCAGGGCGGTGGCGACGTCGCCGTCCATGCGGGCGCGGAGGTCGCGGACGGCGGAGGCAGCGTGGAGGGTCTTGGAAGCCTCGTTCGACTCGTGGAGACGGCGATGGATGTGCTCCACCTCCTTGAGCTCGTCCTTGATCGCCTCCACATCCTCGAAAAACTTGTCCAGATTCGCGCCGGCGGCGGTGGAGGACGACGGGTTGCGGCTCATCTGGACGTCGCCGCCCCCATCGGCGTCCCGCCTCCACGATCCCGAGAAGAGGCTGTTCATCGTATCTTAACTTCCTATTTTTATACCTCTACCTCAATTACTCCGATCTCCGATGTGGGACAATCAATTCGGCCAGCGGTAGTCGGGATAAGAAGACGAAGACGCGGTGGGTAAGGGAGGAGATGAGGACGAGGAGAAAGAGAAGAAGAGACGCAGGAAATACAAGGGGGAGCCGGCCCCGGGGGCTGGAATTTAATAAAAGAGAGAGACAGAGAGAGAGAAAAAAACGCGGTTTTGAACGGGACGTGTTACGGTATTAGGCATCCCTTGATGGGTTTTCGGTCTCGAATGGCGGGGTGAAGGGGAAGGGAAGAGAAGGGGACTGCGACTCGTCAAAGTCTCCAACTCGATGTTTAATTCATTTATATCATCATCAGCGGAGATAAGCAAAGATGGGTGAAAATATCGTCCCTTGCACAATGGCAAGCAACGTGGCTGGGAGTGATTAGATTTTTTTAAAAATATATGTGGCCCCCATGATGTTTTACTCGGTATTATTTTATGATGGACGCGTTATTTCTTCTCGTGCAAAAAGGCTAGACCGGTACTATCTGGTTGCGTGCACACCTACCTCGTTTCGCGCACATTTTCCGGGCAGTTTCCCCATCTCTCTTCTCCTGGCTTTTGCCATTGCTGGTTTGTGTGCGATTTGAAGCAATGGGGTCGTCTCAATCAAAAAAAAAAAAAAAAGCAATGGGTCCGTCTTCTGGATCGCTATCATGGGGACGGAGTTTTGTATCTCATTTTATAACGTTCAATAATCTAATACAAGTGGATATGGGAAGAAGACGGATGAGATCGTCGCAAACTTAGTCTCTCTAATTGTTTCCTTTGACTCGTTCTTCCAATCAGGAAACGGACCTTTTTTCTCTCTCTTTCTCTCTCTTACATGACGCACGGTGCGGGGCGGCGAGGCCTGTCCTGGTCTCTCTCATTTATATACGCTCAAAGAAATAAAAGCGATAAAGCTTCTGCTTGCCGAAATCAGGCGCTGTAGAAATGGCCAGGTGGAGGTCAGTACTTATGTTATTCCTTGACTGTCTTTTGCTTGGGTTTTCTACGCAAAACGCTTCCAGATGTGCTTCGTCATCATGCCAGTTGTTATTCGTGGACCAATTTTTTCTCTTTTTTTTAAAAAAAATTGGGCAACTTTTTGCGTATAGCTGGTCCCGTTATAAATTAGTTGTTGTACGGAGAACCTTTTTAGGTATTTGAGAATCGAGATCTCTTTTTAGCCTAGTAATGTTACAATTATCTTCCCACTCGATTCTTTGGATCTTCCAGCGAGGGCAATACATTGCTCCTCAACATTGTCGATAAAGATGGGAAGAATTAAATGCTAGAAAGGATGGAGGCAAAATTAAGAATCTTTGACCGGTACTTCCTTTCTTAAGTATCCTTCTTTGTACGAGTATTACCTACGGTTGACAAGGCAGGATGAGTGCAGTAGAAAGAAAAAAGGGCGGCATCGACGAAAGTACGTCTCTGGAAAATTTTCGGATCAGCGTGTCGTTTGCTTTATGCCCTCTTTTAGTGCAAGCAAACGAAATCGACTTGAGGTTCCAGGGTCCAATAATCTCTGCCAACACTCAATGCCCATGAAGTCCTAACAGATCTAACATCCTATTCCTAAGTCCTACCAAAATCATACCAAATGTTATCCTTGCAGCAGTCACGGGACTGCCTCTCATAGTTTTTCCATTGAATTTCATGCTGATGATGCTTCGAAAGCATCATACATGTTACGGGATACTTCTGATATCTAGGATATACTTTCAGTGACTTCAAAGATGGATTAGAATTATCACTGAGATATTTTCATAGTTTAATAACAAGTTAGGCCCATTTATCAGCCTATTAACAGCACCATACTTAATATCAAAATAATTTTTATTTAATTGTTATCAGAAACGATCCTTTGACAAACTTCTTATGTGATCTTTTTTAAAATTTCAAATAGCTAATTATCTAAATTTCATAAACAATTATCCTATACCAATGATATTGCTAGTAATGACTTTCTCCATCCACAAAAATGAATGAAAATTATAATACCACAATATATGATTAATGACCTGATACTTTCAAAATTGTCAATTTTCTCAACCCTCTTTTATAAATAACAAGAACTCTAAAAACTCTTAGATAAGTAATTCTTAATGAATAAATAATTCTTTTCCATGCTATTTAAGATCTATGACTTAAACATCAAAAAGTCCTTATCAAAGCCAACTCCAACCATAAACTTTATTTTCCCAATCACTCTAGCAACAACTCCTACCAATTAGCATTAGCTCCGATCTCAAGCTAAAACTGCAACAACAATACATAGTATTAATGTCCTGAGTAAGGTGAAAATGACAACATTTCACTTTAACAAACACCTTAATCTGGTTGATATTTTTCTTAATAACACAAATCACCAAAATTCAGTTTGCCGGTAGGCTTTTTGCAAACTTGAAGTGTTGAAACCCTCGAAGCTCAGCAGAATGCCCTCCAAAGGTCGGAAGTCCCTACTTTCTACCGTTTCATTAAAAATTGCTCTAGTTTGGGTCTCTGGTTGGGTTACCGGGTTCAACTTTTGTTAGACCAAAGCATTAACAAACAAAATATATATATATATATATATATATAACAAGGTGCCATGCTGAATGAGCATTAATTGCATAAGCTAAATACTTCTAAACACAAGTCAAGCACAGACCAATATCCAACCTTGGTAAACATAAGCTGAGGGGCAGCGCAGATAAGCTGAGGGGCAGGTATCTGCGCTGCCCCATATCATTCAATTACCTGTTGTCAAATGGATCAAAACTCTCTTTATATCTAATAAAATGAAAGTGAAAACTTTTATTAAATATAATTGCCCAATTTAAGATCAGAAGCAGTGGTCATCATTTGACAATAAGGACAAAACAGTCCTCCATATTCGGGGTAAATCTTTCGAAGGCATCATGGACCAGAAGAATCTCCAGGCTGAAGCAGAACAAAGGATAACAGCACTCGCGGCTTAAGCACTGAACGGTAAACATGAAATTTAACTATCAGCTGATGATGATTCACACATCTTGGCTTCCATCATTCAAATTATAATTTACAACTATGCAACAAGACAAAATCTTCAACTGCTGAATCATAAGTTGTATTGTCATACCAGCTCAAGATATTTCAACTAGGGCACTGCAGTGCGGTAAGGTAGAAAGGATGTCCCTGACTTGTACCAGAAGACCATCTTTTTACATCTTCACCAAGTCCTTCCTCGGAAGGTTGTAGCTTCCAACGTAATTCATAATTTGATAAATCGTACGTTCCAGGTGTAAATATGCAGATCCTAAGAGGAACTTCAGCAGTGCCTGCTGGCTCCAGTTTAAGCTGAGTAGAGCTTGCCCCACACCAAACATAGGGAGAGATGCTCTCAGATAATGACTTCTGTGGACGGCTTGCTTGAACATTGGAGATTACCTTAATTTCATCCACCAGAGATATATCATGCCATCCTCCTTGATTTCCTGGAGGATCAGAAGACTGAATAGCATCACTAACTTGGTCTGTTGTTGGCAGGGTATCAAAGGTTGCGAGCCTGAGGGACACACTGGTTTCAGAACAATTGCGGATGGTTACACAGACGCTAGCTTCGCAGAAAGAAGTGGAGAAATCATGATTGATCATTCGGGGCCCATCCATTAGCCACCATATTGGGCTCTTGCTGGTGATACTGGAAAACAGAAAGGCAAGAAATCCATTAGAACATACAAGATTCCTGGAAGCACAAGCACAACCAAGCAGTCATGTGGTTTTAGCTCTTGCCTGCAATGACATGCATGATTGGACAAAAGCTGTGATGATGCTTCCTGCACAATGTCTGGATTACCTCCTAGGATCCTCGAGATTAGGATGAAGTCAACAATGCTTGGAACCTGAATTGCATGGTACAATTGATGAATCCTGTCAAATGTTATGCTCAACAGACTCGAGAAGCAAGAATAGGCTAGTATTATTCATTTAACATTTCATGTATGAAATTGTAAGCATTGCTACATAGATTAGTTCTATAGGTAGTGCGACCAATATCATATATTGCCAATACAGTTATATGTCAAAAGGTTTAACATCTCCTATGCAGATTATATATTGGGGGATATCTGCTAAGCAGAACAAACAACGGATACCACAAAAAATGCTGACATAAAGACAACAATGGGAATCGCATTTCAAGAACCATCTAACACTCATAGAATTCAGGTAACATCATCATGCATTTAACAGAACAACATTCCACCTGAAAAGTGACAAAGTCAAATGACATTTCCAGTAAGAATCGAATGATTCATCAAAAAAAGATGGTGATACAAATGGAAAAGTTCCAATAGAGGAGGGGATGGAGAGAGCTTTGAAATATAACAGGGATTTAAAAGATCTAAAATCATGCAACCTTCAGGCATGAAGTAACAAGACTTTGTCCAATTTCCCTCACAAACTACGGAAGTATTAAGATAGATCCTGAGGTATCACTAGGAACATATTGCATTTGGAAGCATCAAGATACAGAATGCAGGGCCGTGTAGAACCAAGTGTCAAAAAGTTGAAGTGTTGATAGGCATCCCAAAAAAGATGGCAAGATTTATTTCACACAGTTCCAGTTGTTGGAAATGCCTAGGTACTGATTATAAATGTGTTAAATTGCCAGACCTTGTAAGCACCACACGGTTTATTCAGTTAGCAGTAAAAAATTGGTGAAAAATTATGCAGGAGTTCAAAACTTCATATTGATTCAGTTTTACTAGAGCTATGTACACGATAGTGAGAAGCATAGACAACCAGTTGATATAATAAAAAAAAAAAGTGAAATCTGCTTAACCTGCACCAACTTCCGCTGGTGATATCTTTCATGGTGGTGAAAATCAACCAAAGGTGGCCTGGATATATCAATTAAAGCTTTATTGCTTCCCTGAGATGCCAGTAGGAAATCACTTCCTTGGACACTGAGATTTCTTTCTTTGTGTGTACTTCTACAATCCTGAAAGGCAAATAAAGTAATGGAGTTTTAAATACAAAATGGCAATGCAAGCGATTTTCTATAGCCCATTACTATTTATTTCTATATCTATATCCCGGCTAAGATCTTGCTGTAACAACATTTTTTCCTTTTTTTCTTGGAACATAATAAAGCTTGCAAACCTTTAGCTTAAAGAAGCACGACAATGCCTGACCAGCAGATAAAGTTTGAGTTGGGCAGATAGAAACATATGCTGGCAGTGTTGATATCTCCCACTGATCACCAACACATGACAACTGATGAAAACAGAACGTCTCCGAACTTGTCCTGTTCACGATGTCCATGCGCACAAGAAACTCCTGCAACCTCGATGGGCAAGGAGTGATCAGGAATGATACATCCAATGATGGCAATACCTGCAAAATGAAGTAAATCTTACTTGAGAATTCACAGATGCAAGACTCACTTGAAGATCAATAGTCCAACAAAAGACCTCCAGAATCATTATGAGCCAGAAACCTTTAGAAATCAAAAGTTAGAAACCAATCCAGAAACCATAAGAAATCATTAGTTAGAAAACAATCTGCAGAGACAGATCATGACTCATAGAAACATGTCTGCAAGAACAAGGCCAAGAATTACAAAGTAAAACTATCTATGGAAGAACTTTAATCCACTAAAGAAAGTGGGAGTCTCATGGTGGTCATCTCCATTGACCTGGCAGACTCATAAAAAAAAACTTAACAGATACATCATCTTGGGTCATTGTCAGGTTGTAACGGATCTAAAACACATTATGCACCTTCAAGATCAGACTGATGGAATAGAAGAAGGAACCATGAATTTCCCCCTTTTTCCAAGAACACCATGATCTTCCATGATATACCAGTAAATTTTGAATACAATGAGATCACTTTCATGGATCCTACTTCTACATTGGCTCCTATACAGTGTAACTCCAAACTTTAAATTCTTCGGACCTTTCAATTAAGTCTTCTTAAAAGTACTCTTCAACACATTGAAGAGATTGTGGGCTATCCCCTCATGATATTTATACCATTTTTCGTGGTTGAAATTTGAAACTCATCAATATGTTTCGAGGTGGGTGAGCCCAGCACCATAACAAAGCTCTTGCGGCCTTGCCATTCAAATATAAATCAACTAAAATCAACCTTGATAATAGAACCTTATAGAAATGTCATCTATAATTTATATCAGATATAACATATAAAGTGCAGGGTGGAGGGTTTTGATCAAGTTACAATTGAATGTGAGGTGAATCCCCGAAACAAGGTATTATTAATCTACAAACGAAACTTAGAAGTCAACATGTGAAAAAGAGAGATGTTGTTTATTCATTTCAGAAACTCATCAAGCTTAAATGAAATTACAGAAATAGTTTCTCCTTTTACATAGGCCAATGTTCAACTAAAGCTGTACAGGTTCTGCTGCAGAAACAGAACTTTAGATCAAACAAAATCAAAGAAAAATAAAGTTTTTTATACACTATGAATCCCATCAATTAAATTTGAAAAGTAAATATAAAGAATGAGGCCATATGGTGGCTGGCCACCCAAATTATTCTCCATATTGTGGTTGGCCACTTCTAAATCCTCTCCCAGTCTTCCCTTTTTTCCTTTTCATCATTTCTTTTCCCCCTACCTTCTCATTTTTCCCTTACCACATTTTGCCTCCTCTCTTCTATCTACACTCTTCCTGATGGGGATCCGAGAGCTATCTGATAATTTAGTAGTCATCCGATGATCAGATCTGGATTGGAGCATCAGCAAGGAGGCGCCACATGAAGCCAACTACCTCCTTGGGAGCCACATTATCAACTTCCTTCTTGGACGCCAACTAATTCAACTACTTTCAACCCCCTTCAACTACTTGGAACAACTTGAAATAACTTCCCAACCACCTTGCCATGTAGAATGCCACTTCATTCTCCACTTCACCCTCCAACAAGGACACCACATCAGCAAGGAAGGCTACATCACCCCGCCACGTGCTAGTTGGTTGCAACCAACTATAGTTACAACTACTACCCTCTTGTTGTTACACCAATTACCTAATCTTGTTATAACCTACCTATTTATTATAACCAAATTAGTTACAACCAATTATCTAATCTTGTTATAACCTACCTATTTGTTATAATCAAATTAGTTACAATTAATGTTGGTTAGGTTAGCCTTATCCCTTGTAACCGAATTCTATGGAGGTCTATAAATACCTCCTAACCCTTGTAAGAAAGCACTGGAGGAATGAAATAAAGCTTGAAGTCTTTTTTCCTTGGCCATGTGCCATTGTTTTCGTTCCAAGTATGGAGAGGGTGAGAGGCCCACTAATCAATCGCAAGGAGAGCACGAGAGGTGCAAATCAATCGCTTCGCAAGGAAAGCACGAGAGGTGCAAATCAATCGCTCCGTAAGGAGAGCACGAGAGGTACATCCCTGGACATGTTGCTTTGCATCATGTCTAGTTATCCCCTTCCCTTTCGATTCCATCTTCTTGATCGCCTTCATGATCTTTGAGATTCACCCTAACGGCTCCATGTAGCAAGATGGGTGAGATGCCCTAGAGGTGAGAGGTCTCTCCGTGAGTGTGAGTCCCAAAGTCCATGAGAGTCCAAACTTATGTCTTCCATTTCCATTATTTCCTTCACCACCTCCTTAGAAAAGAAAAAAAAATAAAAATCTAGTAGTACCCTAATCTTTGGTGACTTCTCAGCTCGCCGACGGTCCTTTGTCTCATCTTGTCCCGCATCACTTCCTTTTCTATCTTTTTCTATTCCTCTTCTTAGAAAACTATCGGGCATCCTTATATTTATTTCCTCTTCTCCTACATGGGAGGGTCCACTTTGACCAACCGGATCCCCCGAAGGCTCATTACTACCAGCTGTCCACTTATTTTCTACAGAACAAATGAGAAAACAGCAAAACTAATATGAGAGAGGTCTTTTAGCAGAATATTACACCAAAGCCTCCATCCTATCTCATGCCAGCTCAGATAACTTTCATATTTTCAAAGCAATGGGAACTGTTTTATAAGCAAGATCATATTACATAAATAAACATTTTCAATCTAGTAAAGCATTTATTAGAAATATTCCAAGAAATCAGTAGAGAATAAAATATCTTTTTTCTTAGAAATTTTAAGAATATTATTGTCTAATTAATTGTATTTTTGTATAAATAATTTAAGAATTACAACACAAGCACGCATGCATGCATGCACACTTTCAAACTATTAAGGGATCCTTCCTGGAGCATCACTTTTTGTTTAACAGTTAAAGCATACAAAGGCCGTGATACTCCCATCAGGGAAATAGACCATACCAAGCTGAAGCATCATAAAATCTATTTCTAACCATATTCCTCCTTTATAGCATAATTCCTAAGACAAAACTCTACAATTAAGCCAATGAAGTTCCTGAGACTGACAAATAATAGGCACTATTACTCACAAGAAATCCACAAAGCAGGACAATTAATCAAAAATCTTGTTTACATATCTTAATTAACTTGGAAATTTATGTTTATATGAAAGGGGCACTAAAATATTTTGCTAAGTTGTCCTCTCAATAAAGGTACCAAAATACTATCGCAATCACATCGTTACTTTAGATTAAAGGCTTTATTGGTTTATAAAAACACATTGAAAACTCAAATTGAACGTATAATATATGCTCTATCATTTCATCTAAAAAAATTTCAAACCTTTGTATTTTTAATTTTATGAGGAAAATAAATGTCATATAACCAAGCTTCAGTGAAATCCTTGCAAAGATCTAACCATCACCCATCAATGCAATGAACGATGTCTGCCTCTTCGTGAATGATTTTAGATTTTTACAAATCAAGTCCAGTATTCCATCAATAGAAAATTAACTTTCTGTTGTTCATTCGCTGTCTTGCAGGTTCATAGAAAATTAACTTGAGTGTACATTGTCTCTCACATTTGGAATGCAACGTATCTCTTTCGCTGAGATATACACTGTCATATACTAAAAGTGAAAAGGTGCAAATGGAGCCCCACATCCTTCTGCTACTAACCTAGTCTAAATCCATATGTAAGTGGTTAATACAAGATATGTAATTGTATTCATTTGTCTCTCTTTAGGATCGTGGGTAGCACACAAGTGAATCCAAAAACTTGCATCAAAGATAATTAGTTTCATAAAGCTATCCATGATAAAAATACAAGAATAACTCTAATGAAGCCATAATCTAAATTTGATTGTCTTACCTCCAAATTATAATGCATGCGCAGTGTGCGATAAGTCATGTCAGTAGAACTTTCCATCTCATAATATACTGATATATATACAGAAATGCTCCCACAGAGTCCAGCATGAAACCAAAGAGGCCACATAAATGTTGTCCCTCCTTGAATACTAGCATCCTGTAGATAGAAAGATAATAAACTCCCAAACCATTGAAAGAACACTATATTTTTCCAAGAAAACTAGAACAGAGGGCTTAGAATGCCAGGGTCATTCTCTACTCACATTGGGAAATGAGAACAAAGGCTCCTGGACTTCTCCATTATATTTCCTGGTACATCATTGCTCACAGAACTTATCTGCTTTTCTAGACACCGAGGAAAATCCAGGTTTAGGTCTGCTGAGCTCCCAGGAATCAAGAACCTTGCATGACTAATCTTCATTTTCATGTTCTGCAAATTCCCGATTCATTTAGGCCAGTTGAGTTTGAGCATTTTCCAGCAGTATAATGCAATGACTACTTTCATTCAAGCAATCAGTACATAAAAGAAAAATGGAATAAGTTCCATCAGTCACAACTGGCATACTGTCTCTATTTCTAGATATTGCCGCTAAGCTACAGCATTATAGACTCAGAAGAAAATCATGACATAAAAAGGGAAATAATAGCTGCGAAGCAGAGAGTAACAAGTGATCAAAGCATCACGGATCAGACCTTCACGGAATATTCTGACTGGTTTCTCAGTTGCAGCATGAGAAGTCGTAAATCACCTGTAAATGCTTTTTTTGGTAAGTGATGAATACATCCATCGAGTTTGGGTAGACCCTGAATATAAAGAAAGAGGAGTCACTATTCTTAACTTCCAACAGATATCAAAGAAGTAGAGGAAAAAGGGGACCTTGATCACAATAAAATTCAGGTTTCTCTGCAAAGAATGCCTAGCTCCCTTTCTCCCTTTCTTGTTTTTCCTTGTATTAAACTCAAAGTACTGATAACCTACGACTGAATCTGATAATGTCCACCTCACTCCAACTATTTTCAGTATACCTTCAACTCGTGGAGTAACTTTTAGTTGTATCTGAAAGTGAACGAAAAAATCACATATTTTGTGACATGTAGACTGATGATTGTCAATGAATGCATTTTTCACAAATGGTACATCATGTGTAACTTGCAATGTCATGATCTTAATTAGTATAAGTTAAAATGCATTAAAAAGTAAAAAGAAGTGCTCCTACAATCCAACTACAATACTCAACAGAACCATAATGCAAGGAAACTGTCATTTTGTCTCTCACCAAGCTATAAATGTGGAAGTTAAATGGTAACTCTAGGCACACATGTTAAACAGGCAGCTAATATTGTGATGATTTAGTGATGGAGAGTAGACAATATATGACTGCGAGTGTTCAAAATGGTAAAAAGATAAATGAAAAAACATGTTTTTTATGCAATTAAATTTACCTGGAAAAATGGATTCTATTTGGTTTACATAAAATGGGGAATGGATTGGAAAACACTCATAAACTACCCATAAAACCCTAGTATAAACTGAAAGGAGCATATCAAGAAAAAAATTCAAAGAGAATCACTTCTAGACATTTTTCTAGTATTCCCATAGTTTCTCTTGTATTTCCCACATAATTGTCACTTGTTTTGCATCATTGTCTCCTATTTGTGACTGTTAATTTATTGGGTTCGTGGTTTTTGCTTCTGTTTCATGTACGGTTTCTTACACCAGTTTCTGAAATTGATGACAATTGTTTAAAATGCGAACATTGTAACACTTTATTTAATTTATTGCCATTTTCTTCTAGATACATAATCTGCTATGAAAATTCATGAAGAACTTCATTAGCATAAAGATGTGGCTCCCAACTCCTAGAATAGACAACTAATCTCAAGAAGGTCCTCCTAGAATAGACAACAAACTTCATTAGCATTATTGCTTTGAAGTAGCAACAATCAACTACCTGTGCTCACTCCAATGCCACTACTACCATCCAAAAACCAGAAAAGTAAAACCATAGAGATGTGGCTCCCAACTCCTGACTCCCAAATGTAATCTATCAAGCATTTAACTCAAAAGGCTGGCCTCAGAGGAACATAATTCTCTTCAAGAAACACTTCCTTGCAACAATACCTGATTTCTTCATCGTCAAGCAACCGCTTCTCTAGAGGACATCTCTTAAACATTTTTTAACAGGTAAAAATTGAAGAAACTGTCTTGGAGAATGGAAAGTAACACTACTATATTTTTCTAAAAAAACCTCCCCATCCGTAATCCTCTTCCTGTGGACAACCAATAACTCATTGTGTTCAGTCGATTAATTAAAGATAAAAAACATAGTCAAAAAATTTTAGTGACCACCTCAAGTTTTCCTTATCAAATAATATAATAATGTTGTATAACACTATAAATTAAATATATATGGATATACTTCCATGTAACAGGATAGATAAGGTAGCATGTTTGATACTCTGTATCATACACTGACTTGATTGCAACTAATCCATTTTGCATACATTCATAATCAGGCACTCAAGTTCATGGAAGAGGTTAAAATACATGAGATATTAATTAACCGCAAAACATGGGAGATATAGCATATGCATGCAGGAGATATCAGAGTTACTGACTGGATAATCCAGAAACTCAAATCCCTACTTGCAGCCATTCTTGAATTTTAATGATTAAAAAAGAATTCTTCTTAATCAAATTCTTACCCTTTTAGTCTCGCCTCCTTTAAGTACAAAATCAAATTTTGATAACATTAAGGAAGAGTCGTCACTAGGATCCCTGCAACAAGCAGCCATAACAACATTTAGTAGTAGGAAAAGCAATGTTAACCAATGTTCACCATCTCAGTAGTAAACCCATACTGTACATGATCGTACAGTGTCAGTATGCCCAGTATAGGCTTGGTATGGCATATACAGAGACTCAGTGCACTCCTCGCGCCGAGTCTAGGTTTGGTATTGATATGGTATGATATGCCTGCTAGAGGGTGGTAGGTACTGGTACGACAAACTTTGGTACGACAAACTTTGATGTCAACAAACTCAAATCAAAGAATCAAAAAGTTTTTGAGGTGAGCCTTGATGCAATAGTAAGGTTCCTCTATTGTCACCTAGAAGTTACTCATTCAAAACATGGAAACAACCTCTCCGCACATGGGGTTAAGGCCACGTGCATCTGACCATTTCTAGACCCCTGACCCTGCAATAGTGGAAGCCTTGTGCACCAGGCTGCCCTTTTTCGGACAATTAAAAGGATTTTGGCATCAGAGATTATTTAATATAAACAAGAAGTACCTACAACTGGGAGGCTTTCTGAATTCTGCATCCTCCTGAAGGGCAGTTTCTGATGCACTATTATCTGCATAATTGGTTCAAGGAGCAAAATTTACAAACTTAAATCTATATGAGATAAACTGCAATATGAACATAGGTAAGTTGTATACCAAAATTTGTTGCCCCAGACTCTGCAGAGAGTTCACATATAAGAGAAACACCAGAAACAGAAATTGAAATCTGAAGAGGGTTTTTGAACTCAAGATCCAGTTTTATTGCTTCTGCGTTAAATATATTCCAGGCTTCAGAACTAAATTCTTAAGAAATGCCATAAAGTTATAAGTGTCAAAATCTTTAACATTGACTACAATACTATGATGCTATGAAATATGGATATCAATTTGGGGGATAGATACCACATGATATGAAAAAGCTAATATACAAAATCCTGAAATGAATTTGATAATGATGGGATATAGCACTAAATAAATAAATAAAGTGCATGTATATGTGAAAGGAATCTATGAAGCATGATAGTTTATCACAATGACAAAGCTATACTTCACACAATAACATCAACATAAATGTCTTCCATCATTTAATCATCATTCAAATTCATAGATCACAAACTATAGCCCATTCAATCACATCAACATCATAAAATCTAAAATCAACCTTCCATCATTAGAAGGTCAGCATTCATCATTAAGGAAAAGCCCTTCTGCATCCTCCGAAATATTCAGGAAGTATCCTGGGTGTATCTTGGACATAATTGTGCTTCCTAGCAATGATGGAAAGAGATTAGATTGGAATAAGATTTATATTAATTTTTCAATGATCCTCCAGTTTCTGCTAAGTTTTCTCCATTCCCTTTACAGACCTATTTTCCTAAAGCGATCCAGCAATAGGATATTATGAAAACAAATTGTTTGAAGAAAAGAGTCACAGCAACATTCTATCCACATAGCACCACAAAGCCTAAAAAAGTACTTTCCATAGATATGTGCATGCCAACACCAAACAAAGAAAGGACCAAATGCAAGGTATTACAAGAAATCAATGCAAGTTTTGATGAAGGTCACCAATCATCAAGAAAAAAAGGTCATCCCCACATGTTTCTTTTACATCAAGTAACTTGTTAGATAAACTAATAAACATACCTCCCAATTTACGACATCTAAACTTGTATGAATAATGTGAAATATACAGGAAAATGAGACGAAAAAAAGCTTCTTGCATAAAATATGATGAAACACAACAATTCAGTTCTACCCTATCTTCAGTGGCCAACAAGTCTTATTCATTAAAAATGGGTCGGTCATGAGTTTCGATTGTTTTCCATTAAGGGTTAATAACTTTCAAATTCTAACAATTCCTCAAATTTAGGTAGGTTTAAGCTTCGGATTCTTTTCAATTCTCAGATTTCCCTTCTGTAAGCAATCGGAGTATTTCCGGCTCTTTCTTAGAAAACAAAGCCGTGTAATGAGCTCCAAAGAAGATAATGAATATCCTCCATAGGAATTAAAAACAAGGTTCCCAAATCACAAAACATATATTACAAAAATTTACTCTTAGTTGGAAAAGAGAGTAACACAATCAGATTCTGAGGTGTAATTTAAACTACATGTGAATGCATTCAAACATCACAATTTAATTAAAATAAAGACAGTAAATCAGCATTCGCCGAACTGACCTGAACCATAGCAATCCAAACTAACAGATAATTAGGACAGTTCAGTTTATAAAACGCCTCTGCTCCTGCAGTTCGATGATTCGACTGTTTGCTTGCTTTCTCAATGGTTTGAGAGCCTTCGAAAGCTCTCTCTCTCTCTCTCTCTCTCTCTCTCTCTCTCTCTCTCTCTCTCTGCCAGATGCTCCCTCGCCGAACACTTAGCCACCCTCGAGGTAAGCCTCCGCCACTTCTCCCCCTCCCTCTCTATCTCTCTCAGCCAGGCACTCACTCACTCACACTCTCTCCCCCCTCCTCTTTGACGTCATGATGTCAGCCACCCTCGAGGCAAGCCCTGCCCTCTCTCTCTCTCTCTCTCGCACGCGCGCACGCTCGGATGCTCACTTGCCCTCCCTTTCCTCCCCCACCTTGACATAGCAATGACATCACCTGCCCTCGAGTTAAGCCTCCCCCCTTCTCTCTCCCTCCCTCCCTCCCTCCCTCTCTCTTCCTCCTCCCTCCCCATGTTTCAATGCACCTCAACTCGGTATGGTACAAACCGGTACCATACCAAACCGATCACCGGCTAGTGCAAACCTTGGTATCAGTTTGGCAGACCTTGTAGTTAAGACTTATAATAACTATTGATCTCTAACCTTTTACATGCAGTAATTGTATAAATTTGTTGCCAGCGGAGAACTTTTATGTTCTCAAACAAGCTACTTTCTTAGGTCTAAGCTAGTTGTAGATGATGAGTATTTTTGAATGATAAGGGAGAATGTTAATAATAAACATAATCATCTAGCTTTTTTCAACCAGTTGGAGTTAGCTTTATGGATCCTTATTCGCTAAATATTTTCTATTTAGGGCCACCTTTCATGTTATTGTAAGTTCTCTATATCCTTCCTCACAACCTCCATCCGTGTTAGTTTAGATCTTCCCCTCTTTTTGGTACCACCTTCCATACAAAGCATAGAACTCCCTATTGAACCCTTCTCAAATCTTGTCCTTGAGTAACGGAAACAATCACTATGTTATCTCTTGGTCATAATCTTAATTTGCATCATTTCCATTGTCACTAAATTTACATTCCATAAATTATGAATTTTCTGCAACCATCTCAACATATATATACTGGCTCAACCAAGCATAAAAAACTGTGAACAGCTTTTTCCAAATTGAACATGGTTAATTGCACTTGTACATTATATATATACTCTCCTTGTATGAAATGCATGTTGGAAGTTTATGTAATTTGCTTAAGGATAAGAAAATAATGTGATCAAGTGTGCAGATTCATTAAAAATGTTAACAGCATAGCAAGTCCACAGACTGAAGATTCAAGGCATCCTACATATAATTCCAGTTCCCAACTGCCTGTACAAATATACACAGTAGTACTATGACTGAACTCTAAGAACTGTTGCAATCCAAACCTCTTCTTGAAACACCCAGTCGCCAGCAAAATAACAGAAACAGGATGGTACTAAGTTAATAGTTTTACTTGTAATAGTTTAAAACATTTCAAGTAGAAGACATAAGTTGAACATTTATAAACATCTCATCCCCATACATACTGTGAGACATTAATGGACTGGCCCATCAGTTGATTTCTAAGAGAAGTTTGTTGATAGTAGTAATAGAGACAATGGTTTGTGCCATACCAAGGCATAGTTTCATCACCGCATCTTAGTGGTGTTTGAAGATCTGGCATACTGCTCAAGGCTAAAATGCAAGGATATCCCATCTTAAATAAAATATTTTCCATGCCAATATAAAAGCATAGATGTAGTAGGATGGAAGCAATTTAAGATAAGGAGAGGTGTGTATTGGAAGTTTGGAACATCTCTAGACAAAACAAATTACCTTCTAGAAATAATAACAATAGAAGGATGACATTGTAGATCATGGTCTAAGTAAATGGTCGATGTTGCTATCTACAAGCTAGTCTTCAATTTCAATATATGGTCATGCTCCAGCAATGCTTTCCTTGGATAGTATGCTGGCTCATCGAAACCTTTGTAGCTGGAACCTCCACTCAAGACACCACACATGCTTCATAATTTTGCTCACACACCCAGAAAAGCTCCTTATAGTTTGACTCTCAAATCAGGTTCTCTCTCTCTCTCTCTCTCTCTCTCTCTCTCTCTCTCTCTCTCTCAATAGCACAAATTTTATGAACTTGCACTCAGCTTGGCACTTCCACAATCAAAAATTCTTGTAACTAATAAGAGGAAGCACTCCATTAAGGTTTATGCATATGCATGCAAGTTAAAAGGAACAACATGATAGCCACTAAACCATACCTCCTGCCACACAAACACAAGAGCTATTGTATTTTTTCAACAGGGAGGTTTTTGGCTGTGAATCTAGCCAGTTAGATCTGACAGTGGACATTGAAGGAACCATTTCTTCCTCCAAAGCTTGCCACATGCTTTCACTCACTTGGACCTGCTTGAAAGAAACAATTCAATATGCGAGCGAAGAAATGAAGATTTAACTTTCTTCCGCTGACAATAAAAGTCAAGTAGATAAAAGAACTGCATCTTGTATTAAATGATTAGTTGAAATATATAACCCTTCATAAAAACACTTGAGCAATAAAAACTGGAATTTATTAACAGTGCCATTCCATTTGTATATATCCAGATAATATATAGAGCAAGCAATGGCCGTTCTTACACGACTGAATAAAAATTAAATTAACACTAATATGAATCCACCTACTGTCAGTTTTTTCCTACCAAATCCTAAAATTAGCCGAATGAAATGCTTTGCTTGACCAATGATAAAAAAAACGACTCTTACCAAAATAACCTTAAAATCAATGTGCAATCCTCATTGCAATTAAGCTGTTGGATCAAGAAAAATAAAGCCAGAACCATGAAGATCGGGTAAGGTTTGCAGATAAAGTTGAATTTGATAAGAAAAATACAATTAAAGTTCCATTTGGTATTGCTTTCGTTTGTGTTTTTGTTTTCAAAAACCCAAGAATAAAAATGAACTAGATCAAAAAGACATGTATGATAATAACCTTCTATTTTTTTAAAAAAAATAAACTACTTGTGCAACCTTAAGGGTTGGGAGTTTGGGGAAGAAAAGAAAAAGGATTGATGAGGAGAGAAAAGAAAAGAAAGGAAATGAATTTTATTTCTCTCATCTTGATTGGAAGTTTAAGAGAGGAAAAGAAATAATTTTTTCTCTTCTTGGTTGGAAGCAGGAAAAAAAAGGAAAAAAAGAAAATGATGTAACTTTTTTAAATTTTAGAGTAAGATAGGGATTATAAAAAGCTTCACTTATTTCCAATTCCTTTCTCTACAATTCCTCTCGTTTTGGGAGAGAAAAAAAATGTAGATTTGGGAGGATTTTTTTCCCCTCCCTTTCTCTCCTTTTCTTTTCATTTCTTCTCTAAAAAGACTCTCAACCAAGAAAAAGGATTAACTTTCTCTGCTATTCTTTTCTTTTCTCTCCTATTCCCCTCTCCCAACGAGGCCCGTAGAGTTATTGGAAGGAAAGGTTGATTGCTTCCAAAAAAGACTGAAAAGCAATGAATAACAGAGTTTTCATGCAAGTGCTATCTTCAAATCAATCACCATGGGTTTTTCACCATTTTGTAGAGAAACAAAGGCACAAGCAATAATGATTCCAAAGAGGTCCCTAATTAACATTCCAAAAGTATAGATTCCTAACTCTCCGACTGGTACATTAACATTTAGCTATTTTACTTCAGAATAGTTTATACTTTCTTTTACTGTGCATTTGTTACACCAGGGATGACTATTTATCGTTTATTTATCAATTGAAATAGAAATGCTGAACCTGAAAGTATGAACAATTTGATCAATTATTACCATCAACATCATGTTTTCATTTGCACTCAGACAATTGTCACTAACAACAAATACAAAATTGTGGGCATGATAACTATCAGTATCTAATAAATATACAGAGAAGGTCATAAATAGGAAACCATGGAAATAATTTCGCGAGTACCTTCAGAGCCAGAACCCTGCTGGAGACTTTTAATTTCAGCTTCAGCAAATAGCCCAGAAATAGAAGAAATTTCAATTTGCAAAAGACTCACCAAAAAGGAACCAGCATTGGCAAGTCATGAATGACAACATCTACCACTACCAGATCCTTGTAATGGACAGTATTCAGGGATGACAGCATCATAACTATTTTGAACACAAGATCGCAAATGGAGAATATTTATTTTATTAAGAAAGAAATCTAAATATGTCCAATGTGACAGATTTTCTACCGACTCCAAAACCAAAACATCACTAGAGCCCTTAGGAAAGGACATGGATTGAAAAGCATAAAGATGTCAGATAAAAAAAATCAGAAACAAGCTTTGGTAAGAAAGAATGACACGTTTTCACCCCAGTTGTATCGGTGACATCAAAGGAACATGCTACAGGGGAGAAGATGATCACCAGTACACAAGACCATGTAGAGAGAATATAACTTTTAGAAAGAAAAGCTCAATGTGCAGAGTAGCATGTTCCCATCAACCTAGAACCAGAATCTATTTTAAGTATTTTAGAAACAAAGGTAAACTTATAGTTTGATAACTATCCATAGAAAGGTTTTGTGAACCGGTACCCATACCCATACCGATCACCAGTCAGTATGGTACAGTACTGACACAGTATGGACAGGCATGCTGATCAAACCGGCATGCCAATTTTTTTGCTTTTTTTCTTTTTATATTTTTCAAATGTTATGTTTATTAGGATATGTAATCATTTTTTAAGGATTTTTTTATGATTTTAAATTCAAATTGATGCATTTCCATCTTGTTATTTGTTTCTCCAAATATCTTGATGCCATTTCATCTTTATATAATGTGCTTTCCTCCATTTCCATATAATAATCATAATCGAATCGTCTTGAATCACAGATGGTTACTATGAAATATACTATTATGGTATGAAATGACTAATATGATTGTCTTATGCTATCCTTTTTTTTCACATGCATTGATGCATTTCCATCTTTATATATTATACTTTACTTTCTTTTCATATAATAGCACAAGAAAAAATATGGTTACTTGTTTTTCCAAATGTCTATTATGGTAATGAAATAGTTACTGTGATTACTTATTCTTTCAAATATCTTAATGCCTTTCCATCTTTATGTAACGTGCTTTCCTCTATTTTCATATAATAGCCATGGCTGAATCATCCTAAATCATGGATGATTACTATAAAATATACTATTATGGTATGAAATGACCAACATGATTTTTTATTGTGCTGCTCCTTTATTTCTAATGTGTTGATGTCTTTCCATCTTTATATATCGCACTTTCCTTCATTTTTATATAATAGCATGAAAAAAATATGATCACTTATTTTTTTAAATATCTATTATGGTATGAAATAGCTAATATATTTACTTATTTTCCAAATATCTTGTTGCCTTTCCATCTTTATATAACATGTCATTTTTATATGATAGTTATTAATTGAATCATTATGAATCAAGGATTACTATGAAATATATTATTATAGTATGAAATGGCCAAATATGATTTTTTCTCATGATATTCTTTTTTTCTAAATATGTTGATGCCTTTCCATCTTTATATAATAATAGTTGTGCTTTCTTCCATTTTCATATAATAACCACAGTGGCACATTACTTTCATAAATTAATGGATAGGCTAAAATATTCATAAACATTTACTAGCCAATTCAAGCAAGAAACTATATGCAAGCAAATATTTTTTATGCAAAAAATTAACAAATTTTGATAATTGTAGTGCTCGTGATGAAAAAGTCTATTAAAAATTTTAAATAAAAACAAGTAACAAATTATTGTAAATCCTTCCAAATGAGACACATTAACCTTCACCACTATTGTCCCAGGAATTAAGAAACAAATTTTCATCTGATAAAAACTAGCTTAAAAATAGGGCAGGATATGGAATTAGTCATGTTTGATAGATTTAGATTAGAATATTATTGAGATTTTTAACAAATTGATCATCCAAAAGTACTTCAAAAGATTCATATGGACGAAACAATAGGTTTTTGCAAGGGCAAAGTAAAAAAAAAGCTCTCAGTTTACTAAAAAGAAACTCTTCTACAATTAATCTTTGATTTCTCTGCATTTTTCTTTTCTTTTCTATTTTTACTGTGGAAACAAGTTGAAAGAGGAGAAAAGTCTCAGGCCTTCTTCTCTCATCCTAGCCACCTTAAAAAAAACAAAAAAACTAGAACCATGCTGAATCACCCAATTAGCTCAGAACCATCCCAAACCGCCTGGTTTGGCAAGGTTTCGATCGGTCCATAGCCCAGACCAAAATCCGGGTAGAACCATCCCGATTCAGCCTGGGTATCGTTTAGTATGGGCCAAACAAAGTGGTTCGGCATGGTTCCAAAATTCATGGTCCGTAGGATAGGAGAAAACTACATGAAACTAATTCTTCTAGTTAAATTTCACATTCAACACCACGCATAATCACCCATGAAAATCTGCTGAACATGAGTAAACAACTTACATCTGCAGATGATGCATAAGTCCGAGTATCTTCATAAAAGACTTTGAGCGAGGCCATGTTGATAACAGGAAGTTGAAGCTTGTATACCTCAAATATCTTGCCCATACTCTGGCTTGTTCAAAACAGCAGACTTGTCAACATTATATTGAGCTGCTCAAAAAAAACTTTTGTAACCATTACCTGAACTACATGAAAAAAGTCACTAAGAAATATAGTCTGTGTTGCCAAGGACTGATGGCTGCATGCGAGAACCTCCAGCATGTGCTTGATTGCAATGTCAAACATTCCAAGAAAAGCATACCACCTTGGGTACATGAAGGACATGAAATGCCCCAGATTAAAAATCTATTATGCAAATATAAAAAAAAACATAAATTTTATGTAATACCTTCCAATATTAAAATGAACATGATTAGTGATATAAGTCCAGGCATTTCCTTTGTACACAAACAGTGCATTTCTGTATGCTCGAATTGCATGATGTCTCTGCATTCAGCAAGATGAGACTCAGCATGGACAGACTTTACAAACTTCTATATGTCAATCATAAATATGCTTATTCAATAAAGAATTCATGATGTTGTAACAAGAATTGCATACCTGTTCAGAGATATAGTAACGATTACCAGCCAGAATAAGATGAAACCCATATTTGCGTAATAATGGTGGACTGGAAAGCAAATAGCAATATGATGCCTGCTCAAGCATTACAGCAGCATGCAAAGAAGGTTCCTGTAAAACTATAATCAGTTAGCAGAAGATATAAAAGCAAAAGTCCTTTTAATTCTGTAATTACCTCATTAGAAATGCGGAAATATACACTGGCTGCCTCCTTATACTGGCCTCTGGCCTTGAGCATTTCTGCCCACCAGAGCCCACATCTTGTTGCATTTCTTTGCCCAGAAGACCCCATTTTCTGTATGGAGATTGGTCAATCATCAATTAAGTGGAATTGTTATGCACAGAACTAGATGGCAGTACAAATATAATGGTAATTTAACAAAAGATATTCTAAGTTACATATGCTTAATTGTCTTAAACTCTTAATCATTGCACAGAAAACTGAAGTGATTGATATTCCAAACCTTTTTAGCCAAAGGAGAATAAATACGGAAGATAGGTAACACTCTTGACCAAGATTCACTGTGCTGGTACCAAGGCTCATACTAGTTGGCTGGTCGGTACGCCCCCATGCCAATCCATGTCGGGCCCAAACCAACACAATAGATAGAGCAGGGGAGAGGGAGAACCAAAGAGCGAGTGAGCAAGCAAGAGAGAGAGAAAGAGAGAGAGAAGGCAGGGAGGCCAGTGGTGGCGGTTGGAGGGCCACCAAAACCCCCAGATGGCCAGATTTTCCTTCCCGGCCTCCTCTAGATCGAAACAGGGACCGACTTCACTATGAATCGGTGAAAAAAATTTAAATCCTAATTGAAATTTAAATCCCTTGTTTCGATCAAATGGAGGGCAGAGAGGAAAATCCAGCCATTTGAAGGCCTCTACAACCCTCTAGTAGCCATCGCCAACCTCCCCACCCCACTTCTCTCTCTCTTCCCCCCCCTCCGAAGGAGGTCAAAGCTCCAAAAGCCTCGACAAAGCTTTGATAGCCTCCAGCAACCTCCCAGGCCTTTCCCTCTCCTTCCCTTCCCCCTCTCTTTTTTCCTCTCTTTCCTTCTCCCTCCACCCGTCCTCATGAATGATTCATTGCGAATGCCGTAATGGCACCCGTTGACCACCGATATGATTCGGCACACCTTGAACCAAGCAGTTCGGGATGGTTCAGCAACTTCCTCTTAATGATAAATAAAAAGTTAATCTAAATATTAGACAGCTTTTTGCAAATACAGATCTTAGATTGCCTTCATAAAAAGCAAACCTCAAGGAATAACGAGAAAAAATCTCTAAATATTCCTTACTTTATGTAAGTGTTCAAGCTTTTATATGTGAAGGTAAAAGATGCCAAAGTCATGTCTACCAACATTCAACATCATAAAAGCCAGAGGTCAATGCATTTTGCCAGGTAGGGTGCTGCACCCTCCCTAAGATCTCATAATCTAAATTCACGTCCTCACCCACTTCCCAACTTTGGAACTCTGATTATCTCTAATGGCATATCCTTTTGCCACTAAATTTTATCCAAGTCAACCTTAGGTGTAACCAGAGGTGGAGAGTAGAATGGAAAGATACTTCACCAAGACTATCAATTAATTGCAACTTGCAGTACAACATCATCATTGGAAAACAAGAGGACTGGAATCCAATATCAAGAACCACCTCTCCGTTCTCCTCCAAAGGGAACTCTTGTTAATCAATAAAGTAGTCACTACAACATCCTCCTCTCCCTCTCCACCTTCCCCACAAAACTTGGGGAAAAAATGTGCTAAGCAAACAGCCAAGATTATGTGGCCGAACTCCTTCTAGGGATGGCATCACACCACCAACATCAAGGACCAATATCAAGGATCAAGTAGGTCCTTATTATGTTCTACATTAGGTTGTAGTGATGCTACCTCAAACACAAACAAATCCTGTAAAAGAAAATTGCGTCGAACTTAGAAAATCAAACAAAGAAGACAAAATCAAGGCCAAGTTATATTCTCGAAAGTATAAAAAGAGCACAAAATTTGCTATTCTAATATGAAAACATTTCAGGGAAACACATAAGTGAATAAAACTAAAAGCTCATGCATTCAAATGTTATTACATAAATCCTATAGGTTTTAAATTGACAGCCCTTCATCCAAAAAGCAACACTTTTTTTCTATTTTAAGAAGAGAGAAAGATGTACCAAATATGTAGTAAAAGAATTTTCCATGCAATACTCAGATTCCTTTCTTGATTGATCCAACATAAAGTAGGAAAGCCCACTCATTTCCTGCACGAGCAATAAGATGAACAAAAGATATATTAAAACAGACAAAACTAAGTGAGAATATTTTCCAACAAAAACCAACACTACAAGTAAGAATGCAACAGATAGAAACAAAAACAAAATGAAAATCAAATATCAGTGCAAAGACCATGCAACGATTAAGCTCACAAAAAGATAGAAATGTGTGCCATGAAAATAATTAAGCCCTCCGTTCCAAGGTTTTAAATCCTGTGGGATGGGACTGTCCCGGTTTTTTCATGAATATGACACGCCTGTGTCGCGCCTCGTCCCGTCACTCGGGGCGAGATGTTCCAAGGCATCCCGATTGGGATGCCGGCGGGACATCCTGTCCCGATACATAGGATGGTACCTAATCCCGGTGTCCCACAGGCTTGAATCTTTGCTCTGTTCCAAATTCAACCAAAAACACAAAACATTGTACATGTACTATGGTCATTCCTTCTATCTTATTATGTTCAACATTTGCATCCACAATTTGATGTCAAACCTCTAGCATTTTTCATAACAAAAGAAATTTCATGCACTATTCAAAATAATAAATGAATAACTAAGAACCTCATCATCCACCAAAGTTGCATTTAATGTTAATTCCACCAAACTAAAATAAAGATGTTAAGGACCTAAATTTACAACTCTTCTAGACACTTTGAAGACTTCACAGTTCACACTGTTGTCACCTGTCCAAGTAACACTGGATATAACTATTAATATTGCGCTGTACTAAATTGTATAGTGCATATCATGATAGTGAGTAAACAGTATGATCCCACCTTATGTATCATGTATTGACTCGTATTGTTCTATACCATTTTGGTTCATGCCATCCAAGAAAAATATAAGGGACACCATGGAAACAAGTCAGCATAAGCTGATGATATAATACAAGCAAGCAGACATCCCACACAAATTGATTTGCTTCAACTCCATTCAAGATAACCCTTTCCCCCACCTAATGCACCCAGATCAAGTGGATGCCCATTGTTTGTTATACATATCAACAGTCAAAAAAGGGGGAAATAAAACTTTGATAACTCACTGCTCATAAACATTGTTCAAATTCAGAGGAACATGAGCCCTACAACCCTTAATAAACCATTCATCAATAATTTAACTCACTTTCCAATTATCATTATTATTCTAGTCTCCCTAGTTCACTAGCAATTAATTTTAAGGACTTGTTGCAAAATCAATTGTCAATCAATTTTTACAAAGCCAACGTTAATGGTATAAAATGCCATTCAACACATCACCTTGCAAGAAAAAGAATGCCATTATTATTCTCTCGTCCCCCTAGTTCTCTAGGCAATTTTTTTAAATAATTACTGCAAAATCAATTGTCAATTGATGTTTGCAAAACCAACATTATTGGTACAAAATGCTATTTAATGCACTACCTTACTTTCGTCTAAGATTCGCCTTCTCGGTACTAGACTCCATACTTATACCATGCGGTACGGTGTTAGTATGCCTGGTACGAGGGTCAATTGGGCATACTCAGATTTGACCCCCGTACTAAGTCTCAGTTCACTACTGGTGAAGTATGGTATGCCTGGTACAAGGTGGTACGCACTGGTAGAGTGAACCATGCTTTTGCCACTTGTGGTATCAACAAAGTTCAAGAATGCAAGAAAAAGAAAGGTATAGTAGTGCATCATTTGTTGTCCCATCTAAATGGAGATTCTTTTCATAGGCAACAGCTCTTTTTATTTTTGAGTTATGCCCTGGTAGTATGAATCTATCAAAAAAATATCACTATACCATACAATTCCAAAATATGACCGTGCAGATAAAATTTATGCATGCTTTCAAGCACATCTATTGTCAATAAATCATTCCATTCTACCTAGGTGCTCCCCAGATTTATATCCTTTATGCAGTGGACCTTAAAAGCCTTCATAACTTGTTTGCTGTTTTGGGCTGGAGACACAAGCAAGTTTGAAACAATGAAACTGAAAAGTTCATTTTGCATTCAGTTGACAAATTTATGTAACTTAACATTATTTTAAAAATCATAACACTTAAAAAGAATCTAGATAATTACCAATGAAATTTTAAGTACAGAACTGTAATATGCAATCAAATAGAACTACAGAATATAGTGAACCTCAACAGTAATATAATCATCATAGTACAAAAACATACCATTGATGTTTTTCCTTTTTAAATAGGAAAGAAAGATGATAGCCAAAAGGATTGCAGTGGAACGACATATTTTGTCAACTAAATAGCAGTATGGCAAGATTTTGAAAAGCTACCTGCACGCCTGCATAGTGTTTCCAGGCTTTATCAAGCTTGTAATCAGTAGAAAGCAATCGGAAATTTGACAAGGCAAGTTCATAGTCTCGCAACATGAAGGCATAATCACCCAAGACTCGAATTTGTGACTCAGTAGAGCTAAATGTATACCTATGGGAAGAGATGTAAAAATGTTTCAGAAGACAATAAACAGAAACTGGAATATCAAAAACAAATGCAAATTCAATACGCTAGCAATAAAATCTCTTACGTAGGACCATTAAAAACTTCAGGCGTATCTTCTTTTCCTTTTCTCCACCACAAGTTTTTTATTTGATTTCTAAAGCCCTTCCTAGTTGCAGAAACCTAAAAAAAAAAGAGTCCATAGAATATAGGTACTTGATATATAAATATGATAATAATACTAAAGAAGCAGTACCTGCTGATTGAGAATGCGTATCTTTTGCTCCATATGTGGAATGATGTGATTAGAAGCAAGGTTTAGCATGAAATCTCTTATCTACACACACACACACACAAAAAGTGGGGGGGGGGGGGGGTTAAGCACATAAGTTTTCATTATATATACTTGAAAGAAAAGTGCACATTATGCAAGCACACTGTCAAACAGCCACAATTAAAAATGTCAGATGCTGAAGCTAACCAAACAAATATCCTGATGAGGCACACCTAAGACACATCCCTTTTATGGCCTCAGGAAGAAAACAACCTTAGTCCTAACAAATCATGTATTATAAAAGCACAAAATTATAATTCATGGATGATGCATACTTACCCCATTAAGATCATCAACATCAAGGAAATGAGCAATTTCATGGCTAAGCGAGGCATGAGATTTCTGATGAGAATGGACATAAGCCACAGAGCTGCAAATTATTAGTTGTGCTTAACAAACCATATAGAAAATCATTTCCAATTACTTGCTGCCCTTCCTAGTGAACTTACATAAGGTACCCATGAAATATCTCTCCTATCACCCACACCTTGAGCAGAATTAATGCACAACAATTTGCAGTCATTTGAGCCAAAAGTAGTCTTCATTTCTGCCAAAATGTTGGCCGCTCTTCAAAAAAAGAAAAGAAAAGAAACAAAATTACATCTTGCAAGCATGGAAAATTAACTGGAATATGCTGAAATAAATAAACCTATAAATTCAGATAGATACAGAATTTAACCACCCGGGTCTCCAAAATATTGCAAACAGCAGTGACAATAAAGAAAAGTATACATCAAGAAAATACTGATTTCAATTAGTACATGATGGTGCAATAACATAGATCCATTAGGAAAACAAATAGCTCTTGCACTTTCTTGTTCCAACAAAAATCCCCAGCGCATCTTTAAGTTCAAAGGGCCATTGCTTGGTGCAATGGTAAAAGGCTTGGACTGACAAGCAAAATGGCATGGGTTCGAGCCCTGAGGCAGCCATTTTGTGACCCAAAAAGGGCCAAATGTTAGATCCATAACCAGCTTGCCCCTCCCAGGACCCCGTATTGCTGGGACCATAAATGGGTAATATCCTTTTATGATCTTTAAGTTCAACAAGTTGTTCGTAAGAATTACTCAAAGAAACAGTAATCTGCTATCAGAAACACCTTCACAATTGCTTGAACTTGCCCCTTCAAGAACCCTAGTGACTCCTCATGAATTAAAGAAATTAAACGATCACAAAAACTCCAAATGATAAAATAGCAAATAAGGGTACAGGAGGCAAGTCTATAGTCATGAAATGCAGCGTGCTCATTGCTGGACTTGCATTATAATGCCATATCAAAAAAGCCAGTATGTAACTGTTTGAGTAGCACTAACAACTTCACAGCAGACTTTAACATAGATGACCAACATAGTTTTGGAATGGGGTTAGGCAATTCCACCCAGAACTTCAATGCAACTTATGTAACCTCATTATTAAGATTACTCTAAGTGAACATCCCAAACCACCAGCTCAGTGGCATGAGAAAACTTGGCCTGTAAGTTCATCACGTTATTACCAAAAAAAATAAAATAAAATAAAAAAGAAGAAGAAAAGAAGTGCCTGTCATATTATATGATCAATTAACATTATCTACAGATGGTGTCCTCGTTTTACCATGATTCCATAGAGAAATAAATCCAAACAGATTCTCTCTGATGTAGCATTTTTTAACAAGAATCAAAAAACTTTCTAGTTGGACAAGAGAAATATATTATAAATAATCAAATGATATATCCTTGCTAAAAAATTATCTGCCTGTTGAGTCAACTGTAACCACCTTTGACCAAACATGAGATGGCTCAACAATATACAAAGATATCCAAAGGCAACCATGTTGACACTGAAGTGCTTGAAGCAGGAATTGGACATGGAATTGTAAGACCATTTGACATAAGCACATAAAAAAAAAATATATATATAAATATCTGTTTCTGTTGTGTAATTGACTTTAGCAGTCAGCTCAAAAATGGGGCAACTTATTGACAAAATTATAAAGAAGGCAGCTGGTAGATTAGGTTGAAGTTTACTTGCAGTGAGTCAGGATTGAGAACATGAAAAGGAAACTCAAAATCAAGATACCACTCATCTATCTCATCATGAATATATTAGATGGATTGTTTACAATAGCTCATACAAGGCTTATTGTGAAAAGAATAACAGGTTCAATGACAAAGCTGGAGGCAGATAAAATATAAGTTATAAAGGAATAAACAAAAATACCTTTCTGGAGTGCCATCTTGGTTATCATGTAGTAACAGATAATGTTTCAATATCTTTGGATCCATGGCACCATCATTCAAAAGAGAGGGCAACTGATCTGTGTTGAAAAGATCGACAAATCTGTTGATAGGTTGTTCATCCTTTGATGACACGACTAAAAGACCTGCACATCAATTCACATTCATGTTCCATGCACATAAGTGAGAATACATCATAAACCAATACCTCGAAAAATTGACAAAATAGAGGGTCATAGATCATAGTACCATCACGATGCTCTAATTAATAAATATATGCATCATTTAAAAAAAAAATGAACACAAGTTTCAAAACTTACATGCCACAGGATGGTCAAAAGTTTCATGCTCGGAAAAGGACAGAGTCCGTATAAGCTCTTTATTAAAGGTCTGAATCCATGATGGGCATAAGTGAGATACAGATTCTGCACAGAAATATTGGCAAGTACCAGACAAGTGAATGAGTTTGTTTAGTTGTGTCCACAATTTTCAAAGATCAACGTTTTTTATAAAAGAATATTCTAACATCACATGACAGTAAGTTCATCTTAAAATCTTAGCTGAAAGATCATGGACCAATGTGCTAAGTGCATCCTTCAATTAGGCAAATTCAGAAGACTGCATGTAAGATATGGACACTATTATAATAGCATGGAAACCATGCAATACAGTAAAACCACTGAAACACATTTATTGAAATCAATTGGGATTATAAAACAGATAAACAAACAAAAGCAAGGTTTGCCATCTTGGTACTGGATCCTATACCAGTACCATCTTATTACAATGTTGGTAAGCAGTTCAGTACAATACGAGATGGCATACTGACTGTTGGTATGGTACGAGACACTGTACCAGCACGAGACTTATATGGTATGGTATATGGTGAACCGGGTGGTTCAGCCCAATATGGCATTCCACGAACAAAAGTTTCTTCAAAAAACTTTCCTATATAGCAACTTGCAAACATTTTTCTTTGCCTAGAAGGTATGTCCCTGCAAAAGACACATGGAGAATTGACTAGAAGAGCTGATACAACTGTGAAGAATGGAATAGGAAAAATAAATATTACATTTATGCTCCTCAACCTAGCAACTCCAAGCAATTAATGGAATTCTAACCTTTCGAAGGAAAAAAGGAAAAACCAACTAAGCACTTGGGTTGGTTTATAAATGAGAACCCTTGAGCAAAAAGTGTAGCATTGACTTATTTTCATGGTTAAAATTCTTCGAACAAATAAACATTGACAACACTTGCAGAAAATTTGCTGTATATCAAGGTCCGACATGTAACAAAAGGAATATTGAGAAAGAGGTTCCACTTAAAGGGATAGCAAAGAAGAAAGGGCATTACTTTAAAAGAAATCACAAAGAAAAGGAGTCTAAAATATTACACTCAGATGGACTCAGATGGTTCAATCAGCTCTCAAAGACGCATATGACCATATGAGATCACATTAGAACTATTACATTTGAGTTAACTAATCATGCAATTATTTACCCTACAACTGGAATCCCATTGAGAGCAACCTTTGAGGTTCTATAAGCTTAAAATAAGAAATGAATGACATCAAACTTTTGTAATCACTGCTACATTTTCAAGTGGTCAAAACTGGTCTAGATTTCCAAGATAGACCTCTACACACGCTCACAACGAGGCAAACCTTACAACCGCTTTAACCTATTACAGGGCCTAGCTCCTTTCATGTCAGCAGCACAAGAGGGTTGATCATTCATGTGAAAACCGAGGGGCTAGCTCATGGTTCCCCACTTAGTGTGAACTTTCCTAAATATAAAACATTCAAACCAAGGTGATAAACCATGGCAAACCTCATCAAAAAGGAATGCTCTAGTTTAAACATGAACTCTATACAAACACAAGAATTTAAATCGTTGGCCTTGAGTGTCAAATCTGCATTTACATATATTTGCACTTTAAGTTGCTCGAACAAATACACAAAGCAAGGTTCTTAATCCTTTATATGGGCATTCATCGAGGAAAGAAAATTGTCTTCTTAGATGACCCTACAGAGCAGAATATGAATCATTTTGTTGCATTCATACCTATACTATATTTTGATTATCACAATCCTAAGTTTCTTCTTTTTTTTTCTTTTTGAAGATTAGATGGGTTTTAATTAATTGCTAGGTCAAATTGTAAGTGTAAAATATCATAATACAAAGAAATTTGCAAGCTTTAAGGATTACCTACAAAAAGAGTGAAAGCATAAGTGGCAAAAAAGAAGCCACGTTGACATTTTAAGTAGTGTATCGAAGAACTTAAAGACTAGAGCCCTTTCGAAGTCTATGAATCAGCATATGCTTTTTCTAAACTTTGCTTTCCCTAGTATCTTAATTCCCAGAAAAGTGCATAGAGAATGAAACTTCAAGCCTTCAATGATTCAAACAATGGAGATAGCAGGAGAAAATCAACTGCACTATGATCACTTTGTCAAAGGTGGAATGAAACCTTATAAAATTAAAGGCCTAATAAGTCACAATAATGATGAACATGAGAATTTCATTATATTCTCAAAGAAAACACATTTAATAGTCCACCCGACCGCACAAAAGTCTAATGCAATTTTTTTTTAAAAAAAAAGAAAATACAAGTCACAAGACCTCCCCAAGCATCCATTTTATATATTATAATCAAAATGGATATAAATTCTAGTCCAATTTTATCATAGCTCATAAAATATCTCCTTACAAGGAGTAGCAATGACGATAGAGCTTTGCACATCCGCATGTTGAAGCTATTAACACGATTCCTTTTTTTCTTCATATCCAACATACTTGTAAACAGGGATCACGGTACCATCCCGTACCGCCCGGTACGGGGCGTACCATACCGTACCGGCAGCTAGCCGGTATGGTTCAGCCCATTAAAACGATCCGGCATCTGGACAGTTAAAAAAATAAAATAAAATTGATTTCCATACCGGTACTGTATGGTACGGTACGGTACAAACCGGTCGGTTCAGCTCGGTTCATGTTCTTTTTATATTTTAAATGTATTTTTGGGAGGGGAGAGAATGTTTTTATATTAAAAAAATGGGTCAGTACACCTGCCGGTATGGTACCGTACCATACCGACCTCCCGCCGATATGGCTCCCGGTACCGGTACCAGGAACCTTGCTTGTAAAGCTATGTCCATCTTTTTAATCCCACTATTAGAAAATCATCCATCCTTTCACCCTTAACTTTCCCAAATTTATAAATCAGAAGAAATCCATCTACATCATGCCCCCATCATCCCTAGGACAAATACTTTGGATATTCCCTGATCTGGCAAATGAAGGACAAAACCTTCAATATGTGTAAAATATTAAAATGTACAATGGTTGCATAAAGAAGCTGTAACAACCGTACATTATTTCCTTAAGCAGTATTACTACACTACATGGCATATGCCTATTGACCTTTTCCACTATATAGTCAGATGAATTTATTAGTCTTCCCAGGTGTAAAGGAAAATTTAATTCACATGTGCATATCCCATTTGTCTGTGGTCAACCTTCATCTGCAATTCTGCATTATAAGTAAAGAAGTTTACATAATGCTTCTCAAACAGTCATAAAATAAAAATTCAATTTCAACAAAATAAGTGGATAACAATTAAAGATGCTAGCAAAAGGTATGTCATCTCACTGTTGAGTATGGTTTCAAGTTGTGGTGGATCAGAAAGCAAATCAGGCAGTGTATTTTCACTGGCATCACAAACCACCTTCTTCAAATGCTCTTCTGCAGCCTGATTTTAGAAAGTCAAAATCAATATTAGAGGACAGTCAAGAGTAACTTATTCAGTTGTTGCATGTAATTCACCAACAATAAACTATTGCATCACATATTCACATATTTTTTTTTAACTTATCAACACGAAGAATTGTTTCTTTCATAGACATGACTAGCAAAGAAAATTCATTATTCACACCATCAATAAATGATAATGGCTTCTCATAAATGCTTATGCTTCATAACAATTTAGGCAGTAAATAGGGGTGGCAATTGGGTTTAGTTGGATCGGATTCGGGTTGGGTCAAAAATTTGTCACCTGAAACTGACATGCTTATTAAGGGCCTATTTGGATATTCCTACAGGATTGGGCTGAAAATCTTGTAAGATTTGTGAATTGGGCCATCCATTTAAACATGGCCCTAATTTAACTAAACACCACCCAACCCAACTACTATGGGAAGAGAAAAAAGACCTCCATAAGACCATTTTTTCTACCCGCAGCTCAAAGGCTAGAATCTGGGCTGGATTTAGACAAGATCCTAGAAAATGTAAGCTAGATAGGCCAACAAGCTTGATCCCTACAAGATTTTCAGCCCAATCCTGGAGGAATATCCAAACAAGCCCTAAATATGTCAAAAATCCTAATCCAAACCTGACCTTGTCATTAACCAGGTAACCCAACCTAGCTCCCATAACCCATTTATTCAACAGGTTAATCAAGTTAAACAGGTTACACAAGTTAATTGGGTTTTTAACAGGTTAAATGGGTTTAAATAGGTTAAACAAGTTAAGTTGATCAAGTTAAACAGGATTGAAACAAGTTAAATAGGTTTTAAATGGGTTAAACCAAGATTTGCCATATTGAGTGGTATCGTACTATACTATACTGGTATCGAATTAGTATGCAAACTCATATTGTACCAACACTTGGTACATCTCATCATCTCGTACCATACTGCATACTGACATTGTAATAGGTCGGCACTAGTATAAGATCTAGTACCTAGGAGGTGAACGCTGGGTTAAACAAGTTTCAAACAGGTTAAAGGGTCAAGGCATGACCCGACCGAATTATTAAATGGGTCAAGATGGGAGTGTCAAACATATAAATCTGAACCCAATCTGTTTAATAAACGGGCCCAAATGGGTTACTTGTTTATAACCCAACCCATTTGTGACAAAACCATATCTGCTTAAAACAGGTCGATTGATGAGTTGGGTCATAAATTGCCACCCCTAGTGAAAAATATTAGTAGAGTTCAAAGAAGTAATGTTAAATACGTTAAATATAGTAAAATTTGTATTGTTGTCATGCAACACATGCAGAATTTAATAAGGATGAGAATGACAATTGCACTGCAACAATGTGATCATGTATAAAGAATAACACGACATCATTGATGCAAAGATGATCACGTTTCCTAACAAGAATGAAACTATAATTAGAATCAACTACAAAATAATTGGTAAAGAAATTAAAATGTAACAACCTAGTTGTGCTCACATGAGGGAATGAGAGAGGTCCCAACTTCCAACATGCACTCCTAATGACTTAGAAGACTTTTTGAAAGAAGAAAACAATATTTACCTAAAATAAAAATTGATCAATAAAATGAATGGCAAATGTTGTACTCATAGATCCAAAGAAGTCAAACACTAGTTTCCCTATGCAAGATGGAAGATCAAATATGAAAAAAAAAGGTACAATACACTAGCAGGATTATAAATCCTATCTTCTAACATTCCTACAAGAACTTTTCGAAAGCTTAATGATATACATTGTCACAAGTAGCCTCCAAAAGTGCATTTCACTTCAGTTGTCCCACTTGAAGCCTATTCAAGACTTCCAGGCCTCATATCTATTTCTCAATTTTTTATATAATTCAAAGAATCTTCTTGTCCCTTGGAACCAACTGAATCTTCATTTCTGCACCATAATGGCAGCAACCAGCATCTGTGAAACTGCACAACTTCACAAGAAGAGTCATGACCATCCCTGCTTCAGTTAGTTGTATTCCTTAAACTATAAACTTGGAAACTGTCATTCCTAAGAACTCTCCATGTTCCCATTTCAGATCCTCTGGTTGCTCCCATCTTCTACATGATAACGTTCCAGCCATATTTTCTGCTAATAACAATATAGGACCTTTACCTGGATATCTGAAGTTAGTGTATCTGTAAACAGTGCAAGGGCTAGTATTGAATTTGTAACTACATCTACCTAAGAATGGAAACAGAAAATTCTATTCTATAGAAATAAAACAATGTGAAGGATAAAAATATGAATGCATATGGGACCTTTTTTACTTCCATCAAAAGCACAACACAATCTCCAATCAGAATTTAAAATTTTAAACATAACTTCATACTTAATCTACATAGTGATTAAAATATTACCTTGTAATTTTGCTGGCATATGTCAGAAGCATAAACCAGTCGTAGCTTGAACATCTGCAGCCTGTAAGGTTGATCACTTGCAGTACGAACAGGTACTGAACAAGAATAAATAGTAAAATGAAATTTGTAGTGGCAGAAATGTTTCACAGAATGAAAAAGAATACTATTTTCCTACCATCAATTTTATTAAATAGAGAGAATGGGAGAAGCATCTCAACAAAATTCAGTCCATTCTTTTGGCAAGCATCTTCAGCAAGAGGAGTTGAGAGGACCATGACAACAGGAGTTAGCTCTTCCAAAAGCAATCTTCCCAAAAATGAATTTACTGGATCCATCTTATTTTCTGAAGGCAGTGACATCGCGAATTGTATCAAAACAAATGCCTCTGCTATCTAGTGTCTAAGCAGGTAACAGCAATAACCGACTTTTTTCATCGGTGCATCATCATAGTATTGACAGGTATTCAGCAATAAACTCTCAACCTAAACCTGTGTTAAGGCAAAGCAAACTATAAGCAAATGACATGCATGGTATTCGATAATGTGCAGGTGTGCATAAAGGACATGGAGAGAATGATTGTCCAAGGACAAAATACAGAACAAGCAAATAGTCCTATGTAGAAAGTACATATTAATGCAATATTTCTATGTGCACATCAGATACTAATAAGCCCTACAGTTCAAGCAACATCAGACAATAAATTCCAAATTAAAATAAAAAAATTTCACTTCTATGTTATTCCTTGAAACTGGGGAGGTCATTATTGGATTCTTGAATACCAATATATAGTGGTGGTGGACAGTGCTACCACTGAGACATTACTATCAACGTAGCATGTTATAGCATGATGTTGGTTCCTAGCAGTTAAAGTTTTTTAAGCACTACACAAAAGAAATTATGCCATGCATGATTTCAATTAGACATTTCCTGTTCCCAAGACATGATCCAGTAGGGGTTAAGTTCAAATATACAAGTAACAGCATAAAAATTTACACATTGTTGGTCATGCTAAATCAACAGCAAGCTACAGACTTGAGTAAGTAGCATGATAATGGTTCATCTCCTACTATTTAGAACAAGAAATAGATCACATGCTGAAAAATTAGAAAAGCATTGACTATGGTTGTAGTCCACACAAAGTTTTTGAAAATAACATTCACCTAAAGCCATCAAATGCACAAAGAATACAATATATTGCAGTACTCTAGCCTTCCAGTACAATAATGGCTGCCGATATTTACACTCATTAGTTAAAGAAAACCTATAAAGATGGCAGAATTCACAATCTAAACAATGACGGAAGTGATGATATTGCAATCAAACTCTAGATTCAAATTCCTCAATGACTACCGAGTGCCATAATAAACTAATACCTCCAAACTGAGATCTAGGACTACTCTTGCAGCAAAAAACTGGAAGAGATCAATTTATGCAAGGAACTGAAATGCTAGAACAAATTGTGTTCCCCAATCCCTTTATTGGAATGCAGCATAAACACAATCTAGGAATCAAAAGGTTGGAGAAGAGATGCAGGACCAGTGGAGGGAGAAGATATGGGAGGGTTCAAGAGATCAGTCCTTCATCCATGCTTCGACCAGCATTATTGGGATGGCTGAAGACATCCACTGGCAGGGGTGAAGGGGAGGACAGCTGGCAGCTAGTTATTTATTGGGCTTGATTCATCAAATCCAACCAGGCCTTAATATGCCAAGCAATTGGAGGGTTAAAATGGGTTTGGCCAGTATAAAGTCCAATAACTAAACTAAAGAAATCTAGGACTAGGGATGTAGAGCTGTCAACGGGTCGGGTTCGGGTCAAAACCTAGATATCCAAACCCAGATCCAATCTTAGTTATTGGACCCTAATCGGGACCCGATACTAGACAGGTCTAGTCTTGAATTACCAAACCCGGATCCTAATGAATCTCGGGTATCTGGACCCGGATCCGAGATCCAAAACATACCCGGATGCGAGGAGGGCAGGAGAAAACATACCTCGAGGAAAATCTGGAACAGCCAAGCATCAACACCAGAAGCCATGACCCCTCCTCTCCTTCCTCCCTCTGTCCCTCGAGCTCCCATTGATCGACTTCCCCCTCCTATTCCTCCTCTTCTCCCTCTTCTACCTTCTTCCCCGCTTTCTTCTCCGCCAAAGAAGATCTTGATTCCAATCACCGAAGTGGAGAGATCGGGAATCAGTTCATGGCGAGGGATGAGGCCTGGTTGTGCGACACCAATCGACATCTCATTAGGAGCAACGCATTCTTCGACAGCGTCATGGTTGCCATGACACGAAAATCCTAGTCTCTTCCTCCTCGTTATCCATTTCCTTCTTCTCATCGACAGCATCGCGGTCGATGCACGTAACCTTGGGGGAGGATGGTTCCCTTTCCTCCCCTGCCTAGGCCTATCGGCTGCCCTATGCTCCGGCTTCGCATCACAAACATCGAGCTCGATCACACCATCCCGCTCCGCGCCCGCGCCAACAAGAGGCAATAATGGTCGACAAGGCTCGAATGCAAGAGAGTAGTGACAGGGGATGACGTCGGGGCAACAATAGCAGGTGAGGGGCAGTGGCAACCAACGAGGGGCAGCAACAAGAGGCAGCGACGTTGCAGCGAGGCTCAAATGCGAGGAGGGACAATAGGCAGAGGTGTTCGAGGGCGAGGGAGGAGAAGGGGGGAGGGGAGGACAGGGAGAAGATGGCCGGTCCGATAACACCAATCTGCTGCTGGGTGAAGGGGGGAGCCGCCAAGCTAGGGAGAGATGGCACTCAGGGCAGCAAGGGTTTCTTTTTTTTAAACCTTCCTTTGAAGATTTTGAATCGTTAGATCTTGATCTAACGATTCACAATATTTTTAATATATATTATATATAAATATATATAATTATTATATTTTATTATTTAGGTCTCGGATCGATCAGGTCTAGATATTAAATATCCAAAGCCTACCTGTTTATATTATAGTTAAACGGGTCTGGGTCCAAGTAAATAGGTCTCATGTTAGTACCAGATCCGGATCCATTGAATAAATACCCGCGAGTCTCGGGTCCAGACCCATCCCATTGATAGCTCTATAGGGATGCACATGGTTCAAGTCAAGTTAGTTTAAGATTATTCTTTAAACCGAACCGGCTTAAATTGGTTTCCTAAAACCAAAACCATAATCAAACCAACCACCTGCAAAATCCGTTCAAACCAACCCAAGAAATTTGTTCGGTTCAATTCAGTTTCTCATGTTCAATAGAGCTATTTTTAATTGGGTTTCCCATGGATAGGCGGTACAAGATGCTCATTGGGCTAAATGGGCTTCCTGTAGGTTGCAATGCAGAGCTAGGTGAAGGTATCCTTTCTACCAAATAATTGGGTTTCCCATGGATAGGCGGTACAAGATGCTCATTGGGCTAAATGGGCTTCCTGTAGGTTGCAATGCAGAGCAAGGTGAAAGTATCCTTCTACCAAATAATTGGGTTTCCCATGGATAGGCGGTACAAGATGCTCATTGGGCTAATTAGCATGCAATAATTAGGCTATGGTCTGCTACCAAATGACTGTCTTGAATCAAACAATAGTTGCACCTCATTCATTATTTGAAAGCAGCATGACTTGGTCAGGAACAGTTCATGACATAGGGATATCAAACAGATTCCCCAACAATGAACATGAATGCCTTTGTGAATTGTGGTCTATAATTCTAGACCAAGCAATTTGTGCCCTTCCTTAGCAAAGATGTAGTCAGTCACAGCCAAGTGGTCCCCTCTAGAAAAGAAAAATAATCTTCATTCATTAGGGCGGATAGGCAAGGGAGCAAAAACACAGCCTGCCAAAGCTAATGCAACACTCACATGCTTTGTAATATGCTGCATCATTGACCCATTCCACAGTCATTTCAAAACATGAGCTGCTACGTTAATGATCAACCTTCCAATCTGTTCAAAAAGCATGAAGAACACCTCATGTAGGCTAGGCAAACAGGTTATAGGTTAACTTCCACTCTTAGTATCATGGGCAAAAAGAGGGTTCCATCGTCATATATCCTGCCACTCATGCACAACCTATACAAGGCATCACAAAAATATTTCTGTGTATAATCTAAATTCACAGCCTGAAGCTGAAAGTACCAAATTTCAGCATACAGTATATTAACATGCAAGTGAAATTAAATAGAACGGTACATCAAGGTGATACATCTAAAAGCCAAAAGCAAAGTCCAATAATTAAATACTATGCTAGTACTACAAACTGCAACATCCTACATGGCTAAAACAAAATGAGAATGAAGTACTGATCTTAAAGCATCCACTGAATATATAGAAGGTATCAAAAGTACACATCACCAAAGCAAGTTTAATGGACACTTGAGAAAGCCACAACAATCTCAACTAGAAAAGTTTACAAGACAGACTTTTAATAGTTTCCATAAACTTGCCTTCATCTGGATGCACAAAAAGGAGGCAAAATGGAAACCTTGCCAACCAAAACCAACAAGCACTCACACCTACTGCAAACCCTAATTGAGAGGAGACAAAACTGTTGCAAAACCTTGCCAGCCAAAACAAGCAAGCATTCACAATACCTGAAAAATAGACACAGATGCAGATAATAATGAAATCACAAAAAACCAAAGTAAGAACTTTGGTGTATCTTTGCAACCAGAGCTATATTTGCTGCAATGTGAATATTAATCATTCATGGAATATCAATCACAGGAAAAACAAAAAAGGAAATAAAAAAAAACAACCAAAAGTGGATCAATTTTTGCAAAGAACCATAAAAGGAAAACTAAGAAATGAAACTTATTGGAATAAACAACACATCATCAATCTCATAAAAGTGTGGATTCCATCACCAAATTTAAAAATTCTGAAATAGACAATACAGTAAGTTATATTATCATGAATTGAACAATAACATACCAAGCTACTAGCAAATAAAACTGACTGTATAAATTCATTAGTCATTACATGATTCAAGTCGTTCAAGCTCATTCATGCTTTCTTCAACATAAACTGAAAATGGTGAAACTCGTAGCGAATCTTTTGCAGATATAAGAGCATCCACTAATTTAGGAGTCAAACGACTCAGAAATGAGTCAATTAATGTATATTGCTAATTAATTATCAACTGGACATATATACTCCTAAATAAGCTTACCAAGCAGAAGAAACAGAAGTTGCTTCCTCCGTGATGCAATTGGTGCTTAGAAGAGATTAGAAACGCATGTAAACTTCTTCCTTTTCAAGGTAATAATATTCTCAAACAAAGAAGTAACCAAAAATCAATGTGATATGATTATTTTATTAGCTGTAATCGTTTTTGTAATTCCAATCATTGATAATGAAATCAGTTTTTTAATGCCATACAAAGATTTTATTTGCTGAATCAGATGTAAATAAAGCCATTAGTAATGATGAGTATGCCAATATGTAAACATCAAATCACAGAGTATTTAATCCGATCAAATTGTTTTTGCATAGTTCATGACATTACATCACATTTTTTAATTCAGAAAGAAGAAATCTTCACACAGAATTCTTTACAACAAGGACAAGGCCACTCGGCATCATGCACACAGTAACTGCTCTTGCTTAATAATATCTTCCTTTAAGCCCTACCAACCTTACATTCTTTAGCAACGATCCTCCATTTGCAAGGAAAAGCTCTACGTGTTACTTGAAATATCTCTCAGTCCAAACCTTCCTTCACACTTCAAAATAACATTCCCTTCTCCAAATAACCAACTGTATGACTTCCTATAAACCTTCATGGCTTGGAACGCAACATTGATTTATGTTGAAGAAGCAGTGAATTTATTTGAAATTAGTTTCATATCTAAAAGAGATGCAAAAAAGGTATCACATTCAAAAGGAGAAGTTTATACAAGTAAGCATATCGATTTTACCAGTCTTAATCTGCCAATGCAATAGAATAGGGAAAAAATAAAATCGTACTATATCAGGACAGTTTCTTAGAAGCTATATGCTGAGATCAAGGCAATTGTACGCAAACAACATCATCACAACTAGGTTCCCAACATATCTACAAAAATGTAAACTAATTTATCAAGCATTCAGTGCAAGATTATTGTGGTCCTATGAACCAATCTGTTCATGGACTTGACGGATTTTTTTTTCCCCTGAAAGAAGCAGGCACCAACTTGTCATATTTTGTCCTAAAGGCAGTAAAAACCTGGATAGAAAGACAAAAACAAGCAATCAAATGTTTCTTCCATGTCATTGTTTCTTCTATACCATGTAACTGCAGAACGCCAGTGAAATCAGATGCCTGATAATTGCTGTTACTGTCCTCAAGTTCTCTTAGGAATAAATAATTATTAAACAATTTCTAATCGATTTGGGGTCTGCTTGATGGGAGCTAGCTGAAATCGATCTCATTACACACATAGATTTCAGTTGATGATCTTGTTGCATCAGAAAGCAAAAAAAAAAAAAAACAAGGATGTTAGACATAAATTTATAAATTGCCAAGAAACCTAATTGGCAATCAAGGTAGTTATTCGACCTATTTTATTACTCATCCTAATCTTTTTGAAAGAGGAAGCAGTACAGCGTATGGAAATCTCTTGAACGACCGATCTTTTAAGATCATTCATCACCAATGTTGCCGATCTCAGCCAAGATCTATATTGGGAACAAAAGGAGAAGAGGAGAGGAGAAGAGATCTCACCTGAGCCACTGAGCGACGATTTGGAGGAGCAGGGAGGGGAGGGAGAGCGGGAGGCTCCGGCGAGGAGAGTGGGAGAAGGGAGATGGCGAGCAGCGGAGTGGGAGCAGATTGGGGAAAGAAGGGAGAGCGGGAGACTCCGGCGAGGAGAGTGGTCGAAGGGAGATCCCCAGCAGAGCGAGGTGGGAGCAGATTGGGGTAAGAAGGGTCATCCCGAGCGGCGGGCGCGGAAAAGTTTTGGGGCGCTACTGCGGGCTGGGGCCCAACCGGGGCCTGATAGATAACAGCCTAGCCCTGGCCCAGGGCCGAGCGGAAACAGCACCGATCGAGGGCTGACAAAAAATTATATTAATCATATATTAATATTGCCATGCAAAAATAAGGGTCAATCATGTTTTTGGTTCAAAAAGTTTAGATCAGTTTTTATATGAGGCTGAAATTTAAAAAGCTCAAATTTAGCTCTTGAAATTTAAATAGTATCTCGATTAATACCACATCATTTAGATGTTTTTTATCACACAAGTATTAATTTTTAGCATATAAATATTAGTTATTATAGCTAAGATTTTTGATAAAAAAATACTAGATTTTTTTTAAAAAATATTAAAATAGTTTAAAAAATAAAAAATAAATTTGATTTTTTAAACTCTAGAATAATATAAAAATGAATCTAAACTTTAGAAATCAAAAACATAATTTATCCTAAATTTTTAAAAAACTGCACCATATTCTGCAAAGAAATCTTAGGAATAATGGTATTTGCCCTCATATACATTGGAATAGAAGAAAGTACCGTTTTGAACAAAGTTATTATGCCCATTATAAAGAGATTAAGACTTCCAACTGTCCAATCTTCTCTTGATGCTCTGTTTTTAGACTTCAAAAGCCTTTTACCTATCATTGTGATACTTGAGTATTTCCATACTCCTTGTCTATCCACCCTAAAGATCCTTTGAGATGAATCAAATTCTAATTTTTGTTGATTCATATTTTGGCCTGCACCAATAAAATAATCCTCCATAATCTTTTGCAAGATCACTACATTTATTATTGATGCCTTGGCAAGCATAAATGGTTATTAGTAAAGAATAGTTGGGAGATCGCTTGAGCACTCGAGGCTGGTTGGCAAGCTTCAATAGTACTGTCCCTTACAGTTGCTCTCAATGATTTAGGTAGAACATCTATGCAAATTATTAAAAAAAGAAATAGAGGAATAAAGGATAACCTTGGCAGGTCGATAATTGGAAAAATTCTGTCAAACATGGTTGACAAATATAGAAAAGGAAGACTACAACCCAAAATCTATTAGATCCAAGTTTCAGGAAAGCCAATTTGTTCTAGTGCTTATTTCAAAAAATTCCAACTCATTCGTTTTCTCATTCTATATTTAATCTAATTGCTATTAAACTTTAACGGTATGGAGCCTTGTAAGATCATACATAAACTCCTGATCATCCTAGTGCATATTTCAAGAAATTTCAGCTCAATCGGTTGTAGGCTCATTCCATATTTTACCTAGTTATCATTGAACTCCGATGACATGGAGCCATTTTAAAATTATACATAAACTCCAGGGTCACCAAAATATTATTGAAAGTACCATGCCTTCTCACAAATTCTCCCTGTACAGAACTTTTCAACAATAGAGGCTTCATTCAGTTGACCATGATTTCCATAATTATTTTATACAGTATATATAAACTGATTGGTCGAAAATGATTAAGCTCAAGAGCTTCCTACTTGTTTGGAATTAGAACAATGTATGTCTCTTTCCACTAATGTATGTCTCCTTCCACCCATCTGGCATTGTTGCTGCGCAGAAGAATTGCTTCACAGCTTTCACTATATGATAACAAATGATCACCCAGCATATCTCGAAGAACAAGAGCGGGAGACTATCCAGACAAGAGCTTTATCCTCCCCCATAGAATTGATTGGCTCTTGGAATTCTTTTTCAATAATCTGACCTGGTAGAAGATTATTACCTGCTCTGGACACAAAGCTATCTAGCATTGGGAAGGAAATATGAGCGACATTGGTCAAATCCATTGTCCATTTGGATTTGAAAAAAGATGGCAATTCCTTTCTAATTGAATCAAGAACATCAATCAGCTTACCATTACTTCTCTTCAAGAGACGATGCTGTTCCTTTATCTTCTAATAATGGTGGAACGGTGAAAAAACTCTATCCCGCTCCTTCTTGATCCACATAATTCTTAATTTTTATCTCCAAATCATATCTTGCAACCAAAAAACATAGTGATGACCGAAAAACATAATTCTTGTGTAGCTGGATCTCCTTTATCTACGGCACAGCAATTGATGCTTCCGTTTCCTCCAGCCCCCTGAAAATATTTTCCATGCATCCCCTATTCCCTCTACATCACAAGAAAGTTTCAAATGCCAATAGAACTAGCATGATAGCATCACCTTCATGCACAGGAAACAATTCACCAATCAACTAGTGACTAATCCAAAACAAATATTACAACAGTTTACCTACACTTATGTACAAGGGTACATGAACATGACACTGATTCAACTATTTAGGATCCAAGTAGCCTGTATTACATATGGTGGCATCTAACGTTATAAGTATAGCCAACATAATATTCATAGGGATCTTCAACCGTAATTGCCCATGGCCTTCTGATTTGTCTGCAGATCACTTTCAAGAATCCACACTGCCATCACTCTTATCACATTCATAGGCGTGTCCATCATCACCACCAAGATCACCATTACCTGAATTGCTGACCTCCCTTGCAGGAGCAGGATCACTTGGTAAGGCAACATCCATCCCATTGACGCCACCTCCTTCGAGCACTTCTGGATCCACAATCCAATCTCCAGCATTATGAATCCTTCCTTCCAAGCATACTGGATCATCTTCACCTCTAGGAGGAGATTTACTTGCCAAAGCCAGTGGTTGCCTAGCCAGATCCAGGAGCGAAGTACAAGCAAGAAATATAAATAATTTTGTTTATCCCAGACTCCGTGAAATCAGAACTAGAATATTAGGCTATGAGATTACCTCTCTTGAAGACGCAAGTTATAGTGGACAAACACAAGATCATTCAACCTCTCCTGCTCCAATCTATTCTTTCTCAAATGCATACTTTCATTCATGATCCCAGTCCTACCAGATGTAGTTATGCTGCATGTCTGGCTTAGAATCCTAACAGCGAAGCGCTGGAGATCTGGATAGTCTGACGCATAAAGAGACCACCAAGTGGCTGAACACAGTTCATTACATGAAAAAGCAAAACACGGATCAGTCCAGGAAATGTTAAACAAGCAACAGAGATCTTACTGCAGCTAACACTTGACGACACTAAACATAAAATCACCTGGAGACAATGATTCTCTTCCTCTTAATGCCACAGGTCGACTGAAATCTCCCACAGCATCCTCATAGAAAGCTTTATGTTTAGTAATGTTATCCTGTGCTGTCAAATTAGGCTCTAAAGTCTCGATGCAATCAAGTAAACCTTTCTGAATCACATTATTGATGGAAAAGGTTGGGTTAAAATATATGGAAGGATTAAGATAATAAGCAGCAGCATGCAGGGGGCTATGGAGCTCATCTCGTACATGACCAATGACCTCCAAATATGGCAAGTAATCAGATTCCTTGTTATCAAAAGCTGAAATAATTTCTTTCTTTGCCTTTTCCATTGAATCATGTAGATATCCCATGGAGGGTCTTTCTCTGCTATCCAGTAGGTTAAGAACCGTGATAAGCGGTTTGGAGACTTTCATGATTTTTGTACATGATTCCCAAAATTGTGGATCTAACACGATTCTCATCACATCCATTCCCACTCGTTGTTTAGACAAAGGCGACTGCTCCCAACTGGTACTGGTAAATATCTGCTGAAGAGAGTCTCTGAAAGATGCAATGTTCTGTAAAGTCAGAAAAGTCATTACAAACTCTGTCATGGCATGCTGAATAATATCCCTTCCCTCAGTTTTCTCCCTCAATAAATTGAGAACCCAAGCATTGTTATATATTAACCGGCATATTTTCTTTGCCTTTGCCAATAACCCATTCACTTCATCCATTTCACTAAGGCCCTTGAGCATTAGTTCAATGCAATGATTTGCACACGCACTCCAAAAGAAGGTCTTGTACTTCATCATTAACGCCCTTCCTGCAGCTTTGTAGCAAGGTGCACTATCTGTTAAAAAACTCACAATGTCTCTAGGACCAACATCTTGAACAATGCTATCAAATAAACTAAGCAGACCTTCTGAGGTATTTTCAATGTCAGAAGCATCTATTGACTTGAGAAACATGGTTCCCTTTGGACAATAGACGAAGAAATTAATAATAGCCTGACCAGTTTTATCCATCCACCTATCAGCCATGACAGTACAACCTGTCACTTCCCAAGACTTTCGAAGCTCATTACAGATTTCGCCTACTTCAAGGACGCATCTATTTAATAGCTTACCCCGCAAAGAATGATAAGAGGGCATCTTGTATCCAGGTCCTACGGTAGCAATCACATCAGCCATTCTTTGAAAATAAATTGAATTTGCTGCATTGAATGGTATACCGGTATCATACATAAATTTTGCAACTGCAATATCAGCATGGTCTATACTTTCTTGTGAAGCAAAAGTATGTTGTTTTAGTGTGGCCAGAGGTATTGTTGAAGCCTGTGGAACATGCAACTTTTTGATTCTCTTTCTTTTATTGGGACTCCCTTCATCCACCTCCTTTCCTCTTCTTTCGCCAGAACCCTCTCGTGTGGAAAATGCATTAAGGATCTCAGAATCATATCCATCTCTGCTCTGTTGAGTGGAGCTTGTAACAGCCTCCGAGTCTTTCTGCTTTTTAAGTCTTTCCAAAACCTTGAACCCCAGATGTTGTTGCATTTGTGTTCTGATATCATCAGATACTTTCTCGCATGGAGCTATATTGCCTCTTTCTCCTGCTAAATGTTGTTTAAGACGAGAAATCCCACCTCCTAATATTACCTTAAGGCAGTATTTGCACTGTATCTTTTGTCTGTCCCCATTTACCATCATTCCATGAGCCCATCCAAGGTCAGTGGCTCTAGGAGGTGCCAAGCCCTTCAAAGTTTAAGAAAAAAGAACAGAGAAGTAAGAGCAAAGCATTTCTATAGAGGAGTGATAACCAATGGTTTTAAAATAGCATGGACATAGAAAAAGGATAGCAATATATTGGTGAAACAACATAGATTACATACTTGCTCATCCTTGCACGAGATAGTAGAGAAGGCATCAAAGAACTCCCTTGTGCCAACAATGAACTGTTGATCCACTGACTTGGGAGCTGCATCAGGCAAGTAAAATGGCAGTCATAGAGAAAAATATCAGTTACTATAATCTAGAATTTAGCCAACTAAATCTGAGGCATAAAATATAAACCCCTAGACAATGCTCCACCATTTAATTTAATTATATCCAGCCGCATTTTCCATGAACCATTAAACAAACAGATATATAATTAAGTCTTTGCCTCCAGCTACCGATAAACAATTCCCACAATCTTAACATCTACTCAAATAACAAGCATAGAAAAGCTATAAACAAGTTAACAAAGGTTTATTTGTTTTATATTGATAGCAAATGCTTACTGAAAATACATAATAAAAAAACCAAGCTCATTCTTATTGGGAAGCTTATACATGGACTTCTAGAAGAAATAACATGCACTTGTCATTCTTTCCAACACTGACACAGGTAAATAATACCTCATATACCGGTCAAGTTAATAGGGAACCAAAATATAAATGCAACCATAACCCTTTAAAAGTAACAAAACACTTGCTAGGAAAAAAATATAGGCAAAAAGTTGCATCATATCTATAATGCCATATTGGGTAAGCTTGATAGGTTCTACTCTATCATTAGCACTGATCATGTATTGAATCCAAAAAGGAAAATAACAGAATATTCCTTCTCATTTCCTTGCAACCATATTTTTGTTGGTCTTTACACACTCCATTTTTGGAATTACAATTAATGGACAAGCTGACTGAATGCCAAAAATTTGCAATCAAAAGCAGCATTATACACAAAACAGAAACAAACCTCACAATCTTTATCCTGTACTCCTGCCTATTTATGAGTCCAAAAATTTATGAAACTGGGCCACTTTGCATCAAAGTAAGGCCAAGACTTCTGAAAGTTAAAGTGTCATGAGCTTGTTTCTATCTATTTTTATTCAAGCTTTCTTTTGTGCCCTCCCTCCCCTTCTTGGTCCTCAACTTTATTAAGGAACCTTCTTAAAGTTTCTCTTTGGACTGCTGCACATGACTAAGCAATTTCAAATGATCTTTGACTTTGTCCTCTATTGGTACTTGGTTGCAACCCTAAGCATTGCAATGCTGAAATGAGTTAATGATGCATGCCAATTTGCCTAAATCAAATGGAAAAGGATTTGAAACGGCTAAAAGCTCACATCTAGGAAGGGATTTAAAAGAAACAAGAACCCGTTAAAAGAGTGAAGGAAATGATATATACATACACACATATATAGGCGTGCGTGCACGTGCACACACACACATACACACACACACATATATATATATATATAATTGCACCTGTACATAGAATAATGAATAGGCCACATCTACCAACAAAGTACCTAGAAAGGAGACAAGTTGATGCAAAGAATCTTGAAGAAAAAATATTCCAGAATTCTGATTCATATGCTCATGTAGAGAATGAAAGGGTTCAAGTGGGTTGCTAAAAGACAAGGAGAAGGAAAATAGCTCTTAGTTTAGCTACCCGACAAGTCCGAGTCTAGTACAAACATAGGACCCGTTTACCTAGATCCAGACCCGTTTAACTATAATATAAACATATAGGATCTGGATATTATAATATAAACAGATAGGATCTCGATATTTAATATCCAGATCCAATAGACCCGATACCTGAATAATATAATATAATAATTATATATATTTATAGATATATATATTAAGAATATTTTGAGCTGTTAGATCTCTTCAAAGGAGAAGCAAAAGAAAAGAAGCGGTTAGATCTTTAAATGTGAGTTTCGAGTCTCGAATCCGAATCCGAATACCTGGGACCTATTAGGGCCCAGGTATGGTATTTCAAGACTAAACCCGTCGGATATTCAGGTCTGGGTCTGGATCTGGTAACTAAGGTCGGGTCCGGGTTTGGATATATAGGATCCGATCTGAACCTGACTAGTTGACAACTCAATTACAAGATTGTTCCATCTTTTAGAATAGGTTTGAAGCTGAATAACTAACCAAGCTATATAAAACTCCTTCGTAGCATCCAACAATCCAATTAAGTTTTAAAACAATCATGCATTGTGGATTTAGGTATCGAACATGCTAGGCCATGCCGCCTGGAAAAAAATATGCCAATGGCAAACTGGCATGAGGTACAAATGCTTGCCAGTGCTTGGTTCACTGCAATTAATCATGTGTACTAATGCATGCCAAGCACTCGCATCACATGGTACATTATAATACTCAACATGCCAATTCTAAGCTAGGACACAAACAAATAGTATTTAATACATTGTAAGCATAATTAAACATGATTCAATCTTCAATATCCTTAATACTTCCAATATACCCCTTAGTTGCTAGCAAAGGGAGGAGGTACAGGTTCAAGTTCAAGTATGGATGCAGGAAACCAGATATTCAAAAAACATTTGTAGCAAGCACTTATGAAGCAAATAATGTTTCGACACCTGTCAAGGTCAAATAGGCATGGACCAGTCCAACCCACCACTCCATCATCTATGTCAGGTTGGGTCAAACCTAAATCCATTTTCATATAAACCCATTCAATCGGTCACCAAGCAATTCCATCATTTGAACCACCTGCACAAAGGTCGAAGAGTCCACAGGCTCCAGTTCCATGTCAAGAAAAGGGGAAAACTGTAGTATGTTTTTCACCCAACCTAATCCCATGGTTCTCAAGCAAAAAGCTCTCCATTGCCCATTCTCTTCAACCTCAGGTCTTGCCGATGGATGTCAAAAAGAGGAAGTTGAGAGGGGATGACTGAAGGACATCGCCAGCAAGAGATCATGAAAAAAAGTTGCAGGAAAGAGGTGGTCAGTCTCCTCCACCTCTTCCCTCTTTTTTTGGCTCCCAATCAGTTGAGGGTGCTCAAGAGATATCCAGCTATCAACTACCAATCATCGAAACCAAAGACTGGAGATAATTGAAGAAGTCTTTTCCTTGACCAGGTGCTTATACTTTTATCTTACATCATAGTTGTTTTTGCTATTGAATATGCTATTAAATATTGAAAGATTGTTATTTGGCTTAGTTTTGATCATTGCATAGGTTGAGCTACGCAAAGTTCTAAAAAGGATTGGGATTTCTAAGCTCTATTCTGAACTTTGATTTCTCTGTTTTTTTCTCTCTTAGGGCCCGTTTGTTTGGGGGTATAATTTGGCATGGGAAAATAAATCTCATGTCATATTACCATGTTTGATATGAAAAGTGGAACAAAGAGATGGTAAAATAAGGGTGTGTTTGGTTAGCCACTAAAAAAGCACTTTTTCTGCTTTTTAATTTTTTGAAAACAAAAATCAAAAAGCAATGATTGGCAACACCATAAAAAGCAAAAAGCAAAAATAAAAAATAATTATTTTTTGTGGGAAGCAAAATTTTTTTGCTTCTTAAATTTTTCTTTCTTGCCTTTAAAACATTAGGTAGAACCAAAACTGGAGAAGGAAACCACATCTCCACATACACAATGCAATAATGAAAACTCTGGGATTCCTCCATAGCTGCAGCTCCACCGCATCTCCTCCACTGCTCTACTTTGAAATAACTCCAGCACAGCTCTAGTAAGTCCCCTGATCTTCTCATCTCTTATCTCTCTATATCTCTCAGTATATCTCTCTTTCTCTCTTTGTGTCTCTCCAGCTATAGACATGTGCACACACAAGCACCATGAAATTCGAGGAGAGAAAGGTCTATTGAGATCTATTGCTAGGGTTTTTTCTGGTCTATATATGTGGTTTAACGACAATGACATATAATTGTACAATATCCTATCGGTTCTATAATTTGGGTTTTCAATTTTGAGAATGTTTTTCATGTGCATTTGATGCTAATTTGATTGGTTCATGTGATTTGGCTCCTCCGTTTGTTCTAATTTGATTGCTGTAAAATGCTACCTAATTGTTCTATAATTTAACGCTACAAGATGCTACAAGATTTCAGTCTGTACAGAATTTCCAGCTTAATGAACAGATTTTTAAACTAAATTTCTCAACTGTCAGATTGTTCTGAATAATAGAAGCTTCTGGGTCTGATTTAGATCAATCCATTCAAATTTCTTTTCAGAATAGTTGTATACTGTATACAATAGCTTCTTGGGTAATGGGTCAGTTTGATGAGATAGACTTCTCTGCTTGTTTCCAAGATTGAGTAGCTTTAATAAGATGAGTTTTTCCAAGTATTTGTCAGCAGTCACTAATCCTGAATATAGATTTCCTGATCCACCAGAGGGCAAGAACTATGTAGTTAACTCTGGCTTCACAAATATGCATGGTTATCTTACACCTTATCGAGGTGAACATTATCATCTTCACAACTATCGAGGAAAGGGTCATCAACCAAGAATAAGCAAAGAGTTATTCAATTATCGCCACTCATCTTCTACAAAATGTGATTGAGCGTTGTTTTGGAGTGTTAAACAGGCGGTTTCCTATCTTAAGAGAGATGCCTCTATATTCCTTACAAAAGCAAGCATGAATTGTTATAGTTGCATATGCAATTCATAATCATATCAAGAAGAAGGCATGAGAGGATAGTCTCTTTGTTGAGTATGCAGATGATAATATAATTATTGAATATGAGGTTGACACCCCCAACCAAGCTACTACAGGTATTGATAGGACTGCTAATCTCGGCCAGATATGGGAGCAATTAGAGATAGGATTGCTAATAGATTGGCTCGAGCATATGGTTTGATTGAGTGATTTGGGTCATGTTTTTTAATATGTAGAATAATAGCAAAATATTATGTACTTACAAAAGATGATTTTTTTTCTTTTTGGTTTATAGCAACATAGTTACCAAATATACTTTTTGCTTTTTTGCTTTTGTTCTATAGCACAAATCAAAAAAAAAGTATAAAGAATTTTTTTGAAATTAAAAATCAAAAATGTAACCAAACTGAGCTTAAATGGAAGGTTCGATGTCTATTTTCTTAAGAGAGAAGATAAAACAAATACTATCAAAAAATGGTATTTGCTTTCCCATGCTAGATTACCAAGTAATGGTAATATGAAAATATCATTTGTTGACAAAAATATCCTCATTTATATTTTATTAATTTTATATTAATTATATAAATATAATTAATATTAATTATATTAATATATTGATTAATAATATTTTTGAATAATAATATATTTAATATATGGATATATTAGTAAATATTAATTATTAATAAATAATTAACAAACATTTATTAATCACAATAAATCTAACATAGCATTTATTAATAATTAATATATTTATTTATCTATTAAAGCATACTAAAACTTATTTATAATAAGAAATATATTTTCTAACATATGTATAATTAATTTAACAATATTTATTAACTCATATAAATATATCAAATGGATTGAGAACAAATATATTACCTGAATTGTTTATTCAATGGCATTATTAAAAATTTGGCAATATTTTCATAAAAGAATACCTCCAACTAGACAGTAATATTTTTTCCATGATATTTTTAGAATACCTCCAAGTAAACAGTAATATTTTTTCCATGACATTTTTTTGAGTAATTTTTCCACAAACCAAATGTGATAAAAATTATTTTTCTCTGTAACCATTTTCCTAGACAAATAATTTCCAAAAATCATTAGATTATCCCATTATCTAACATATCCCAACCAAATGAACCCTTAAGTTGTGAGTGAATCTTTAACATAGAAACAGACATGTACCTTATTTTAATTAGATTTGTTGCTTTAGTTGGTGCTTGAATTCATGACCTTGCTATCTGACATTTTTTATCATTTTGATAATTTTAGAAATTATTTACTAATTTCTAGACTTTTTATTGATAATTCATGTTCACATTGTTTGGCTAACCACTAGTTGAAAATTAAGAGTTAAAATGACTGCCAAAGTTTTGCATTTTAGTGTATAACTCCAAGCATTAAGAATCTAAATCGGTTGCAATATAGAATATATGATAGAAGCATTAAGAGTTAAAATGACTATACATCCCACTTGCATAACCTCACTTTCTTAATGCATTTTTAAAAGTTTTGCTCTTTGAAATTAGACTCCGGAGAGTAACAAGTAACCCAATCATCCAATAGCATCTAGAGGAGACCTACTACTGTACTGCACTTGGTCACAATGTGCCCCAACCTATGTTAATTCATTCTAGTGTGACATTGATGTTAGAAACTAATGTAGTGTTTAGAATCTCAAATCTAAAAACTAACAATTTGGAAACGTGATAGATATATGCATGCATGCATAGACTCTACATCCTCAACCCTAAATGCATGTATAAAATTTCTTGTCATGACATTAAAAAAAAAACATAGTACATCACAGGAGAACAATTACAAGCAATATATGAAACTGTAATCAATGATTGAGCAAAAGCATGGCCTAGTTTAGAGATTGGGCCTGGCATAACAATAAGGTTGCTTCATTGTGACCTCGGTTTCACATGTTAGAAACATGGAAACAACCTCCTGGCACATGGGAGCCCTGTGCACTAGGATGCCCCTTTAAGTGATGCACATCTTGTAGATATAATGATTGTGTTTCTTTAGTACACTATACATACACATTAAATATATTAGAGATTTTTAGTGACCCATTAGGGGATAAAGGTGGTGAGAGGAAAAGAGAAGGTATTAGATTGTTTGAGATCTGATTCATGACATTCAAGGATTTTATGCACACAAATTGGGAAAACACATTTTAAACAGCAAATCCAAACCTTCACACAAAGAAAAGAAAAAAAATATGACTTGGAGTTTTATGCATGTCAAATATTGGTAATCTACCTTGGCAAAATAAACTAGGTTACAAAGCACAGAAAATTTGTAGATCCAACCCTCCATGTCCACTCTAACCTCATCTACAAAACCACCATCTTCCTAAATGCATTCACTCTTTTATTCCTTAACAAAGTCATTAGTCACCCTTTCACCTAGAATTCCACCATTCCCCACTCTATCCAAAACAAAAGAATCCAGCAACATTATTAAAAGTGGCCTCCTAGGTGCTTAATTTGGCCAGCTGCTTAGGCCAAGCTTGCTAGAACTGTACCAATTTATCAGTTTCTTTTCTCTTTTTTCTCTATTTAATCCCCCATATTGGACACATGGGAGGGTCTTGAAGCTACCACCAACCTAGTATAGCCAGCGGGCAGACCAATGGCTGCCAATAAGTCAACCCAGGATGCTGGGCTCCTGTGGTGCCTATGGTGACCAGCCCACCTCTTCTTCGTTTGGCCATTCTTACACATTTCTGCCCTAATTTTTCCCCTTTGTTTTGGTTGCTAACTTCTAGCTAGTTTGCCTTCTTCCACTTATTGCTAGTTGCTTGTTACCTAGCAGTGTTTTATAGCTTGATGGATGCTACAGTGACAATAATGCTAATTACTACTCTCCTTGTGGATTTTGATCTTTGGACTTTTTAAGGTAGGAAAGTGTTCATGATGCCATAGAAAAAAAGGAGCATATATAGAATTATATGCACATGCTTATTTATGCAAGTGATTACAAGTATATATAACACAAGCCTACGGAGCTTTCCTCCCTAGGCAACTGCCTAATCACCTAGGAAAATGCCTAGGCCATCCAAGGGGTCTACTGCTTGGCAAGGTCAAGCAATTTGACAACCTTGAAATCTAGTATATAATTTGCAAAAAGAATATGCACAAACATAGCTCTATAACTGAGGCAACATATAGCATACCACAAGAGTACAGGGAGTTAAAAGCAACAATGAATAGTTGCAGGATGTCATGTGGTATAGATTTGAATGTTAACAAGTGAAGAGGACATGTAAGCATAAAATTTAGTTTGCTAAAAATAAGGATACTAAGATGGATCGGTCCTAAAATCGAAGAGGGAGTTAAATTTAGATGTAGAAAACCAAGTGCCATTATGCATATGGGTCATGGAAGGTTAAAATATTTTTCTGGCCACATGCATGGGCCAAAGATAGCCATGGATAGTGGTTAAATTTTAGAATGTCATAGAATAGAAAGATAACTATATTGAAAAGATACATGGAGTCACAACTATTTTCGAAGACTTGGCCTTGTACAGAACTTTTAGCCATCTAGATCCACAGATCTACTGGATAGATTTTGCAATGTATAATTTTGCAGATTATGTTTGAAGGCCTCCACTTGGTGGTTTAAATAATTAAATCTCACCTTATGCAAAGAGGAATGTTTTTTTCTTTATGTTGTATCGTTCATGACGATATGCATTTCCATCATCCCTTTTGTCAGCTTGTCTTTAGAAACTAGAATTGAGTATCTATGGTTGCTGACAAACGTAGGTGAACAAATCACTTGTATCCATTACTTTTTTGTTTGAGAAATACTTCCATAGCTGGACAAGTGATCTGCCTGATCCTACTAGTTAATTGATAGAAGTTAAAAACCACAAAAAAGTATACCAATCCAAATCAAAGAGAAGAATATCTCAAAACCACTCTATGAACAACCATATATGCCCAATTCAATTGCACATGGGAATAGAAGAGTATCCCAAAGAACCACAGTCGCCAATATCATTTGAAATAAGCATGTTGTGTGTTTACGTAAATTGGTGATAGCTAATCAAACCACGCAAGCATACTTCAAAAAATAGTCAGTGCATAAAATGCACATACATTATCAGGAAAATAGTGACTAATTTGTCCATCTTCATTGTCTCAGAGCAAATGTTAAAATTCTCAGCACAAGACACATGGTTGACAAAAATAAAAGGTGATTCTTGGTATTAGTAATACAACAAAACTAGATGAGTATGATCTCAACAAATAGCAGGCAGATAAGTCTTAAAAATTTCTGCAGCATGAAAATAAACACAGAAGTGCTGATTTGAATTTGCATGTAAGATAATCAATCAAAGTTAAGAGATCAGGTAAATATAAATTTAATGAGAAGGAAGGAAATATTAAAGGCCATACACTGAATTTCTGCTTCCTGTAAGGTCAGAAGTTCCTGTCTGGTATTTGTCTCATCCGGATCTGATGCATCTGTTTCCACGTTACCATTGGTGGAAATTGGTACTAAAATAGCCCCCTCTTCAATCCTTCTTAGTTTCTTTTTGGATGGCCTCCTGGGTTTTAATGAGGCTAGGTGCTTCCTTATAGTCTCCCTTACTTCCTTGGGGACCGCTTCGCAGCCCTTAATTTCCCCTCTTTTGCTTGCCAAGTGCTTTTTGAACCGTGTAATGCCCCCAATCATAGTCCTGTGGCAATAGTTACACTGCACATGGTGTCTGTGGCCCCCAATCATTGTACCATGTTGCCACCCTATATCTGGAGGACGGGGCATTCTGCTATAGTCAATTTCAGAATCTAAATTTTGTTGTTCCAAAAGCAATGCCAGAAACCTGCAATACAGCAAGCGCAATGACAACAGCATATAAGCAATGTGAATTTAAATTCGAGGATAACATGCAAAGTGACAAGCATCATATAGGTACTGCAACTTATATACAAGCAGCATGAAGAATTCTGCAAAGATACAGAACTAAAATAAGTAAGAGCAACAATCAAAAGCAACGACATTTTTGTCAAATTTTTAATCCATGATCCACAATAAAGTTTTGCTTATATCATGTTTCTAGTTATAGATTGCTTACAGACTCATACATTTGAAGCATCCATATTAAGTTGCTTTAGAAAAACAACATGGTTCCACTTTCCCGGCTTCCATTTGCATCAGATTTTACCTCGCATATTATAACATAAAAGTGAAAGTAGAGGCTAATGAAGTCCGAATTTATGTTCTTTAATTGCAAGTAATCCAATGAAGACTTCATCTCATCCTTCTTTCCTTTAGCTTTTAAACCTCGGACAGCTAGAAGGGAGATTCCTCCAGTTTCCAACTTGCAAATTATCAAGATCCAGAAAAAAGCTTACCGGATAAACCATCAGAAATGTGATCAAGATTAGTGATGCCAATGAAGAGAAGAACCATACTCTCTATTCTATCTAGCCCACTTCTCTGTTTCTTCCCTGATCATAACAAATAAGCAAGAACTAGTGCTTGTATATATACCCTTAAGACATCACCATTCCATCTCTTGCAGATCAAAATAAATAAATAAATAAAGCTTGCATCAGCAACATAATTCAATTTTTGCTTTCAGCTCTATATTAATTCATCAAAGATCGTAAACAAGCAAAAAGAACTGACGATATAATCTTCAATCCAACAACCAGAAAGTGATCTAAAAGAAACAAACACAAAGACACTGGTGCGATTCAACAAGTATGTCAACGGACACCAGTCCACCTACTTCACCCTAGGCGTGGAAACAGAACGAAATGGATGGAAAATATCGTGTTAAAAGCTCACCGGAGACGGGAATCCGAACGGACGTCAAGATCTATCCCTCGTCGCCGCCCTCCTTCCCCTTCTCCGTTGTCACCCGCCGGGCGTTCCGATAAGCGGGCGATATCGCTGCGACCGATCTGCCGAATCGGGCAGGGGGCGGATCCGGCGACACCGATCGCGTATCATACCGCCATCGAATCGGCGGGGGAGCGTATTCTTGGGAAAGATTTCAGTGGATCTACCGACGTGCCGGGGCAGGATTCGGTTCGATTCGATCGGATTCGGTGGTGGATTTTGGGGCCGGTGCCGAAAAGGGCCGCGTCGGGGAGGGGGGAAACCACACCGGTCCCGATAAATCGACGTTATTTTAACTTGGGGGCGAGAGATACCGTCGCCGATGTAACGGGGAGATGGTGCGGTCCGGTGTCTTATACTCTTATTTGGTGCTGCAGTCTTTCTGTCGTTTCGTATCGGTTTTTTTTTTTTTTTTTGGATTTGGTCAAAGCGGTCGGGCAGCCATGAGGATTTTTTTTTTTTTAGAAAAAACGTAACTTATCATTTTGCCCTCCGTTTGACTACAACCTAGGGTTTGCGACCTACTTATGCATGACCATTTTGCATAATTATGAACAAATCAGGGCAATCATAAAATGATAATTTGAAATCAAGGATGTAAATAAAATTTAAAATTTAAATGAAGACTATATATATATATATGAGAGAGAGAGAATGACAATCAATTGGGAGATGGGTACCAATCTCTTTGGAGGGCCCCGAGATGGTGAAGAATGTTTAAACTTCATTCATAAATATTTAGAAAGATCAGGTCTAGATCCCAAATATTTAGAAACTTGTTTTCTGCTTAAAAAGAGATTGCTCACGTGAGAACTAAGAAACATGTGTTAAATACATTTTAAGAAATACATTTTTTTTGATAATTAGTAAAAATCTCCCTATCTTTTATCTTGATTTATAAATATTTCTCTATATCTCTAATTTCAGCAATATCTATCATGCACTTTACTGATTATTATAATTTTTCATTCCAACTATTCAAATTAGGTCCAGGGTTGCCACCGATGCCTACATGGTAACTTAAGTATCATATTGATTTAACATGTTAACTTAAGAGCCACATGAAAGCTGATATAAATAAATATCCACTTACGTGACCTATATATGGTTGTCCCTATTATCCAAAGTATATTTTTATCCTTCGAACTTTGATCTATCGCTTTCAAACACTTTTCCTTAAATTCCTTTCAAAATACCTAGTGCTTTATATGTGATTTGATTCATAAGTTACTTTGGAAGTCTAGGAAGAGAGAATTATTCTGATTATAATTTCGATTTGATTCAAGGAACACCTTATTTCAAAAAAGATATGCTTTCTTTTTCAATTTTACTATTTTAATAAATAATAGTATAATAATCTGATTTTTTTTTTTTTTGATAGAATAAAAATGGTAGGGGGTTTTATCCCGGTGTAGCGCCCCATTCTGGCCCCCAGCCCGCTAGGCCTTTGCTCGATACAGACCGTAATTTTCTGCATACTTTTTTCATCCTCCGGAGTTTATCTGAACCGGTGAATACGTCAGCCTAGCCCCTCTACGACGTCGGAGTATCGGCCGATCCACCCCCAGTCACATGCACCCGAAAATCTCGGAATTTTAATCGAGTCATTTACGGGATCATTCCTCGAACCCGTGACTAGACAAGGGGGGAGCCAAGCCTTTACTAACCGCACTATCCTGTAGAGGTAATCTGATGATTTCTTTGAGTTATGCTTTTTTCATGTTGTCTATTTCCAGAACGTCAACCCTATTCCATTGGTTTTGCTTCATTTTTTTGTTTTATATTTTTTTTCAAATTTAGAGTTTCTAAATTGATTTTTTTATCCACATCCTCCTATTATGTATGCATACTTTGTTTTTTTTATTATTTTTGTATATTTTTAATTGTTACTACATATGATTTTGTATTATAAAAATTATAGATTTCAATTTAGTGGATAACATGCTCACCGTGGATTGTGGGCATAGTGACTTTTTATAATATTCAGTTAGTGCTTTGCCCATTATTTATCATATTCTTTATGCTTATTATCATGCCACTGTGGTCCTATGTTTTGACTTAATAGACAAATTAAGGCTTATAACTTACTTAGGATAGTATAATTAAACTATAGCCTAAATATTGACCAGGATTCGTATGATATTACATGTAAAACTATAGAACCTCTAGGACTTTAACCAATGTTACTTTAAGATGGCTTTCTGTTATCTAAATCATTGATAATTATTAGAATTTTAAGCAACAATATGCAATAGCAATCATGAAAAAATTAATATCATTATCAAACAAATTTTTACTTTTGAATATAGGTTAGGGATGCATGCTCCAATATCACTGTGAGTAAAAGAAAGTATCTACTTGAATGAACAAGAATCCTCTAACATCCAATATTTTCTTATCCATACCATCTTTGAAGTTGGCATGCTTCTCACCTATCATGTTATTCTTTCAATTCTATAATATAATTGATAGCTTTAAAAATTGTCTCAAGCCACATTAAACTTTGAATCAATATCATTACTCTAACTCTAATTGAAAGCTATGTTCAGGATTTGTTTTTGTATTAAATTATAAATTATCTTACTACCTTCATAATATGCAGAAGGCCTTCCTATACTTATAAATGTTGCAAACTCGGTCATTAACAATATGCAAGTTTTGACCCGTTATGACCTTTATCAAACAAGGTGAAAGGAAAAAAAGCAAGAAATTGTAGAGATTAATAAAAGATAAAAGCACAAAACAAAAGTCATACTAAACTATATAACAATTAATATCCAATATACTTCTCTTCCCTGGGTTTAGACCTACACTCTCAATAGCTTTAGCCTCATTTTGCTTTTATCATGTCATCATATATTAAAAAATTTTGTTGGCCGAATTTATTTCCAGTTGTTATAACTTTTATACTATTGATTATTTATTTATGGTCCTTCATTGTAATATCTAAGAATAACATCATTTATTATTATTAGGTGCATGACTGTATCATATATCACTGCTTTTTTTTTTTGTATTCCATGTAGATATGTCAAATTCTAATTGTTGCCGATCTCACCGCGGTGGCCTATAGCTTCTGAGCTGGTACCGGTCTTAGACCGTCTCCCCTCGAGATCTCCGAGCGTCCGGTCCTGCAAAACAAGGTCAGAGACCCTAGCCGGGGGTTCCGGCGATGGAGCTCCGACGGTCAAGTTAGAGGGCGGCGAGATGGAACAGATCCTCTAAGGTGGGTTCCCGAAGGAGCCCCGACTTAGAGGAGATATTAATAAAAGAGGTGTTAGAAAGAATGGAATTGAGCCCAGCTTCTTCACCGAGCTCACGCCAAGGGACCCCTCTCGGATCCCTGGATCCTTCTCTCGGTGCCTTCTTTTTCCCCCGCCTTTTTTCCACCTACCTTGCTGCCCGCTCTTCCCATCCCTTTTATGCCATCACGTTGCCTCCAGCTCCCCCTCCTCCCCTCGGGAGGCTCCCTCTTGGCTCTTACTTTTCTCTCCCTCCCCCCTTTTTCCTTTCCCCTTCGGGTTCGGGAACCTGGTGGTCCCGCCATCTTGCTTGCCGAGCCTAGCGAGAAAAAGGGGGAGGGAAGATACTGGCGAGGCCTTGGGCCGAGCGTGGGCGCTCCCCTTCCAAGGCATTGACGATGTCCGTTACGGGCTCCTGCCCGCCAGGACTCCGATCCTCGGTTGCGAGGCCCGTCGGGCCGACGTAAACGAGATTTCGCGCATCACTACGGACCGTACCGACGCTTCTTAAGAGGCGCAGCGCGCGCTACCCAAGTGGCGATTTTGAAACTCGTGCCCCCACTTTCGGAGGCCTCACTAAGCAGGGTCGGTGCCAGCCGAGGTGGGCTCCTCCTGGGCGGACACCTGGCAGAGCGGCAGAGAAGTGCTCGACTTCGGCCGAGGTGGACCCATCTCCGGGCGCTAATTGGCGAAGGAGTAGGGAGGCCCGGCTCGACCTCGGCAAAGGTGGACCCATCTCCGGGCGCCACCTGGCGAGGGAACGAGGGGCCGCCAGCCTCGGCCGAGGTGGACCCCTCCTGGGTGGACACCTGGCGGAGCGGCGGAGAAGTGCTCGACTTCGACCGAGGTGGTCCCGTCTCCGGGCGCCAACTGGTGAAGGAGCGGGGAGGCCCGGCTCGACCTCGGCAGAGGTGGACCCGTCTCCGAGTGCCACCTGGCGAGGGAGCGAGGGGCCGCCAGCTTCGGCCGAGGTGGACCCCTCCTGGGCGGACACCTGGCGGAGCGACGGAGAAGTGCTCGACTTCGACCGAGGTGGTCCCGTCTCCGGGCGCCAATTAGCGAAGGAGCAGGGAGGCCCGGCTCAACCTCGGCAGGGGTGGACCCGTCTTCGGGTGCCACCTGGCGAGGGAGCGAGGGGCCGCCAGCTTCGGCCGAGGTGGACCCCTCCTGGGTGGACACCTAGCGGAGTGGCAGGGAAGTGCTCGACTTCAGCCAAGGTGGACCCGTCTCCGGGCGCCAACTGGTGAAGGAGCAGGGAGGCCCGGCTCGACCTCGACAGAGGTGGACCCATCTCCGGGTGCCACCTGGCGAGGGAGCGAGGGGCCGCCAGCTTCAGCCGAGGTGGACCCCTCCTGGGTGGACACCTGGTGGAGCGGCAGGGAAGTGCTCGACTTCGGCCGAGGTGGACCCGTCTCCGGGCGCCAACTGGCGAAGGAGCAGGGAGGCCCGGCTCGACCTCGGCAGAGGTGGACCCATCTCGGGTGCCACCTAGCGAGGGAGCGAGGGGCCGCCAGCTTCGGCCAAGGTGGACCCCTCCTGGGTGGACACCTGGCGGAGCGGCAGGGAAGTGCTCGACTTCGGCCGAGGTGGACCCATCTCTGGGCGCCAACTGGCGAAGGAGCAGGAGGGCCCGGCTCGACCTCGGAAGAGGCGGACCTGTCTCCGGGCACCACCTGGCAAGGGAGCGAGGGGCCGCCAGCTTCGACCGAGGTGGACCCCTCCGCTATCGCTCGTCGAAAAAAATCCACGTGGTTCGAACCACGTCCGACGGGACCTGAGACACGCCACATCAGCGTAACAGCCATATCAGTTGCCCCCCATCCCCTCGTTTCGCCAAGGCGTCGTGGCTCGGGACGTGGGGATTTAATGCGGAGGTGATGTGGGGAAGGCGAAAATCTCGTGCCATAATTGCCACGATCCTTTTTGCCGTTTCTGGTTATGTCCGAGGTCCTATGAGAGGTTGCCACGGTCGCGCTTCCGGCGGTCATTAATGCGCCGTTTCAAAAAGGAGGCAGCTTCTATCGAACCGAAGCGTCGATGTCGGGCGTGCGTCCACACGGCATCCATCAAGTGGTTCGGAACGGAATGAGGGGTACGGTCGCTGTCGATCGAGTTTGAAAAGGAGGGGGACTTTCCAGAAACGAAGTCCCTCCACTTTCTCGCGCTCCGCCGGCGGTTGCAGTGGGCTTTCCTTCACCTTCCGGGGTTGCCACCTCTTTTACACAGAGTATCTTGGTGAGTGCCTGCATCTTCCTCCCCTTTCCGTCTCTCAGCCTTAACAATCTTTCTGCACCCCTTCTTCCCTCATGGCGCGTCGTAGTCATGTCTCTTCTAACCCGGACGAGACCGGTCCTTCCCGACCGAGGACTCCATCACCTTCTTCCTTGGAAGGGGAAGTGATTCCGGACGAGATCCGCAGGCAGCTCCAACCCGGGGGGCTAACCATAGGCGTCCCTAGGGGTCCTAGGTCTCCTCCTGTAGTTTCCACCCATCCGATTTCTTCTCTTCCTCCTCCGGCCATCTCTCCCACTGGTCCCTCCGGTCACGTCTCAACAATGATCGAAGATGATCTTTCTCTGCTCTGGGAGGTCTATGGTATCCCAGAGTCGACTCGTCTTTCCCTCCAGCGGCCTGGAGATCGAGTGACCTCAAGCGGCCCCGGGCGAATAGCCTTCTACGAGGACTTCCTCCTTGGGGGTCTTCGGTTTCCCTTCATCTTTCTTCCTTTCCTTTCTCAGCAACTACCGCTTGGTCCCGGTCCAGTTGGCTCCAAACGCCATCTGGGTCATCTTTGCTTTCATAGTTTTTTGCCACTTCCACGGGTTTGTTGCCCGTTCTCCCTCTTTAGGGCTCTTTTCACCCTGAAGTGCTATTCCACCGATGATGGCTGGTGGTACATCTCACCTTGGCCTAGGTGCCTCAGGTTCGACCTCCCTTGTCTATCAAGGGTTGGAAGAATCGGTTCATTTTTACTCAGTCGAGGACGTCGACTGGGCCTGGAGCGAGCCAGATCGGTCTCCGAACCGGAACTCCCAGGTCGACCCAGCAGACCAAGAGGTCTTCTCACAGCTGCTAAGTGATGAGGTCCCGACCTTCGATGTTCTACTCTCAGAGCAGAACTTGTTCGAGGCGAGGATCAGTCCCATCCGAGAGTTGGGTGAGGCTCGATCTTCCCTTTCATCTTGCATTCCCCCTTCTTCCTTTCAGGTATGAAGTTCTCTTTTTGGAACTGAGGGGACTCGGCGAAGAGGGCTGATCCCCTCTCCGAACACATGGCGCCGGCTCCCCATCCAGGCCACCTCGAGTCCGGGCGCCCATGTTCCTGGTCGACCTCGACAGGATCGTGGAAGAGGGGGGGCCAGTCTTCCCGGGCAGCGCCTACTTCAACCGCGCTCCAACCGCACCCATGACGGTGACCAGTACGGCAACGGACTGACGGCTACTCTACCCAGCAAGGGGGCGGCCGCCTCTGCTGCTGCCGACATGCCTGCTCCGTCGCCAAATCTCACTAGCCAGTGCTCCATGATCCATGACCAGGGCCTCGCCGAGAAGGTCATCGAGTTCGCCTGCACCTCCCGGGACCGCCGTCTAAGGGGCGGCCGGGACTACAGCGATGCCTTGCTCGGGATCCTTCCGCAGCTCTTCACGGTAAGTCCCGAGTTTCGAGCTCTCCCTTTTAAAGTTCCAGTTGGATTATGCCGACCCTTTCCTCTTCTGGTGCATATCGGGATCGTCGTGCTGCTGCTGAGGAACTTCCTCGCCTGGTACGCCAAGAAGGACACCGAGAAGGAGGAGAAGCTCAGCAAGCTCGCAGCCGACATCAAAGACCTCATGGAAAAAGGGGTCGAGCTGTGAGGGAACAACCAGGTCATCCGATCTGACCTGGCCTGCGCCAAGGGGCGCATCAAGGAGCTCGAGACCTCTCTGTCCGAGGAGAGGATCTTGAACCAGCGCCGCATCGAGGAGGACGCGACAGAAAAGACCCGCCTCAGGGCTCAGTCCTGGTCGCTGGAGCGTCGGGTGGAGGAGGTCCGGAGGGAGCTGAGCGCGGCTAAGGAGAATAGCTCCTACATCAACGAGCTCCTGAAGGTGTCGAAGCGGGAGGCGCAGGAGGCTGTCTCGAGATTCCGGGCCTTGGAGGAATACATAGCAGAGGTTCGGGAGGCTGCCGTGGACTCCTTCTTGAAGGGGTTCCAGGTATGCCGGGAGAAGGTAAGTTCCTTCTACCCCGAGCTCGATCTCAGCGGGGTAGTCCTCGGTGGTAGGAGGCAGGAGCCCAGTGGAGGAGCTCCAACAGCAGCCGGTGATGAGGCTGCGACTCCGGAGCAGCCCCCGAGCAGCCACCTGTCGATGGCGCAGGCGAGAGAGTGCGCCCCATCCCGAGGAGGATGCTACCGCGCCAAAGTAGCCTCCCCGGCACTAAAGACTTCTTCTTTTTCCTTTTGTATCTTCTTTTTCTTTTCGAGGACTCCCGGCGTGTCGGGACTCCTTATGTGTATTCACATTTCAAATGCAATGAAATCACCTCTTCGCCAGATCATTGCTTCGCTCAATTTCTTTCCCTTCTTCTTTTTTTTTTTTTTTGAACTGAACTCTGGTTTCGGCACCGGGACTAAGTCCTGTAGTGCACTCCGAGCCGAGCTCGTGGGCGGACTGAGTTCTGCCCCACCCCCTAGACTGAAGTTCGGGACTTCTGGATTGAACCCCAGGGGTGCAGGCTTTGTGCAAGCCCTGCGTGGCTTGCCGGTTTGTCCTCCGGGACTGCATGGGCGAATTTGATTCTGCTCCGCCTTCCAGACCGAAATCCGGAACCTCCAGACTGAACCCCAGGGCCACAGGCTTTATCCGAGCCCTGCACGGCTTGTCGGGCTATTCTCCGGGACTGCATGGGCGAATTTGATTCTGCCCCGCCTTCCAGACCGAAGTCCGGGACCTCCGGACTGAACCCCGGGGCCGCAGGCTTTATCCGAGCCCTACGCGGCTTGTCGGGCTGTTCTCCAGGACTGTGCGGGTGAATTCGATTCTGCCCGTCTTCCAGACCGAAGTCCGGGACCTCCGGACTAAACCCCGGGGCCGCAGGCTTTATCCGAGTCCTGCACGGCTTGTCGGGCTATTTTCCGGGACTGCGCGGGTGAATTTGATTCTGCCCCGCCTTCCAGATCGAAGTCGGGACCTGTCGCCTTTGCGGGTCTTCGATCACGCTCATGTTCGCCGAACTCAAAGCTAAGTGGCTCTCTCCCTACGAGGTGAGAAGAAGCATTTGGTGAAGAAAAAGGATTTCATTGCTGAAGTTCAAGGAGCCTTACACTATTGGTAATACATCCTCAGGTTTGAGGCATTCCAGGTCCGAGAGAATCGGGACCCTCCTAGCTCCTCCAGGTAGCAGGCCCCGCGAGGGAGTACCTCCGCCACCCTATAAGGGCCTTCCCAGTTCGGGGAGAGCTTCCCGCACTCCCGTGGCTGGGAAGCTTCAACCCGGCGGAGCACCAGATCTCCCGAGCGGAAGGACTTCGGTCGCACTCTGGAGTTGTAGTACCTGGCCACCCATTGCCTGTAGGCCACCATTCGGACTCGAGCCTTGTCCCTTGTTTCTTCTAGGAGGTCCAGGTTCAGCAGCATCCTGGCGGGATTCTCCACTTCATCATATTGCTCCACGCGCAAGGTGGATAGGCTGAGTTCTATCGGGATAACCGCTTCGGCTCCGAAGACAAGGTTGAATGGGGTCTCATCGATGGCTGTCCTCGGGGTGGTATGGTACACCGACAGGATGCTCGGGAGCTCTTCCGTCCACCTGCCCTTGGCTTGATATAGTCTTGTCTGGAGGCCCTGCAAGATAGTCCTATTTGTTACCTCGGCTTCTCCGTTTGTCTGTGGATGCGCCACCGAGGTGAAGTGATAGTGGATGCCGAGGTTGCTGCAGAATTCCTCAAACTCCCAACAGTCGAATTGACGTCCGTTATCAGTGATAATGGTGTGCGGTAGGCCAAAACGGCAGATGATTGACTTCTAGATGAACTTGGCGATGTTTGCCTCCGTGATCCGGGTTAGGGGTTCGACCTCGACCCACTTCGTGAAGTAGTCGATGGCCACGATTAAAAACTTTCGCTGCCCGGACGCCGGGGGGAAAGGTCCTAAGAGGTCCATCCCCATTGAGCGAACGGCCATGGAGCGAAGAGCTGGGAGAGCGGAGCGGAGGGCTGACGCTGCACCACGGCGTGCCACTGACATCGGTCACACCTCTTCACAAAGTCAGCTACATCTTCCTTCATTGTCTCCCAGAAGTAACCTTGGCGGAGGGCCTTGTACGCCAGTGTTCTGCCCCCCACGTGATTCCCATAGACGCCCTCGTGGATCTCTTGGAGCACGAGTGCGGCCTCCGCGGGTCTCAGGCACTTGAGGAGGGGGTAGGAATAGGACCTCCGATACAGTAGTCCATCCATTAAGACAAACTGCGCAGCCTTCCTCTTGATGAGGCAAGCCGCCATGCGGTCCTCCGGCAAGGTGCCGCTAGTAATGTACTCGATGTACTTGTCCATCCAGCTGGGCTCTTGGCTGACCTGTTGAACCTCCACGGGCGTCTCGTAGCTCGGGGCCTTGAGATGCTCAAATAAGCGTGGCCCAACAGCGAGTCCGGCAGGGTCGACAGTCGGGAGAGCGCATCCGCGCGAGCATTTTCCCTGCAGGGTATATGGGAGACGTTGAAACGCCGAAATCCTGCCGTGCTGGTTCTCACAAGCTCTAGGTATTTTGCCATTTGAGGATCCCGCGCGCCGTATTCTCCAGAGATCTGTCCGGCCACCAGCTGTGAATCAGTGAAGGCCTTGAGGTTGGCCACGCCCAACTCGCGGGACACTCTCAGCCCCGCGAGGAGTGCTTTGTAATCCACCTGATTATTAGTTGCGGCAAACTAGAACCGGAGTGCACATTCGGCGACGACCCCCTCGCGATTGGCGAGGATGAGACCGGCTCCGCTCCTGCTGGAGTTCGAGGCCCCATCCACATGAAGAATCCAAATGTCCTCCTCGGTCCTGGTTCCGGTCGCTGGTCTAGAGGGCTTTCCTCCGTCCCCTTGCCCAGGCCTGCACACTCGACCAAGAAGTCAGCGAGTACTTGCACCTTCATGGCCGACCTTGGTCGATAAGTGATGTCAAACTTGCTAAGCTTGAGTGCCCACTTCGCCAATCGCCCGGATGTGTCAGGTCGGCTGAGTATCGCTTTCAGTGGCTGATCCGTCAGGACAGTAATGGGGTGTGCTTGGAAATAAGGCCTGAGACGTTGGGCGAACACTATTAGTGCAAAAATGAGTTTTTCAGACCGGGAATACCTGAGCTTTGCATCGCGGAGGAGTTTGCTTGTGTAATACACCGGTCTCTGCATTCCCTAGTCGTCAGTCCGAACTAGGACCGAACTGATGACCTCTGGGGTGACCGCCAGGTATAGGATGAGCTCCTCTCCTTCTTCGGGCCTGGAGAGCAGTGGCGGTGATGCAAGCATCCTTTTCAGCTCATCAAATGCCTCCTAGCACTCCTCAATCCAGGTGAAGTTGTTCATCTTCCTCAACACTTTAAAGAAGGGTCGGCAGCGGTCGGCAGACCTCGAGATAAATCGACTCAGGGCGGCTATCCGGCCGGTGAGTCGCTGCACTTACTTCTTGGAGGTGGGCTGCTCCATGTCCAGAATAGCCTGGACCTTTTCTGGGTTGGCTTCTATCCCTCTTTGGGTCACCATGAACCCCAGGAACTTCCCGGCGGACACGCCGAAGGCGCACTTCGCCGGGTTTAGCCTCATCTAGTGAAGCCAGAGATTGCCGAAGGTCTCCGCCAGGTCGGCGACATGGTCCGAAAGAGGCTTGCTCATTACCAGCATATCGTCCACGTACACCTACATGTTGCGGTCGATCTGATCTTTGAAAACTTTGTTGACCAGTCGCTGGTATGTGGCCCCGGCGTTCTTGAGGCCGAATGGTATCATTTTGTAACAGTAAGTTCCGCGGTCGGTGACGAAAGCGGTATGCTTCTCGTCCTTTGGGTGCATTCGAATCTGGTTATACCCGGAGAAGGCATCCATGAAAGAGAGGAGGCGATGCCCCGAAGTGGTATCCACCAACTGGTCAATCTTCGGGAGAGGGAAATTGTCCTTCGGGCAAGCTCGGTTGAGGTCGGTGTAGTCCACGCAAATCCTCCACTTGCCACTACTCTTTTTCACCATGACTACATTCGCCAGCCAACTGGGATATTGTACTTCCTGCATAAAGCCAACGGTGAGGAGCTTTTCTACCTCTTCATTGATGGCCTTCTACCTTTCTGCAGCGAAACTCCTCTTCTTCTGGCGGACCAGGCGACACCTCGGGTCAACATTCAACATGTGGGTGATGACTTCCGAGGGGATGCCTGGCATGTCGGCTGCGGACTAAGCAAACACATCCGTGTTTGCGCGGAGGAAGTCCAGCAAGCGAATCCGTTCTTCCTCCGGGAGCTGGGCTCCCACACGTACAGTCTTCTGGAGGTCCGAACCAAGGGGATACGTCAACAGGTGTTCTACAGGTCCTCCCGCGGTGTCCTTCTCCCTTAGGTCGAGGTCGTTGACGTCGGGGCCGAGCTCAGCACCCCGGGCACCCAGGACCGTCTGAAGGCAATGCTAGACGGGCTGGGCCATCCCCCTCATTATCCCAGTCCCAGAGGCCGTAGGGAACTGCACCAGCAACCTCTTGGTGGAAATTACAGCGTCCAGCTGGTTGAGCCCCGAACGGCCAAGGATGGCATTATAAGGTAAGGGGAGCTTGACAACAGTAAACGTCATCATGACAGTAGTCTACCGAGGTGGGGATCCAGCAGTGACAGGGAGAGTGATCTCCCCTTCGACCCCCACCGAATCCCCGGTAAAGCCTACAAGAGGGGTGTGCACCGGCCTTAATTGATCATGAGATAGGTTCATTTGGGAGAAAGTATCATAAAAAAGCACGTTAGTAGAGCTCCCACTATCTACCATAATACGGTGTACAGGATGCTTTGTGATGGTCATCTCGACCACCACCGCATCATTGTTTACATTTTTATTTTCATTCTCCTTCTCAAAGGGGGGTACATCCTCCGGGTCTCCCGCCTCTCGGGTTCTTTTCGCCGCACGCCCGATCCCCCGGGAGATCATGCCCACCGGCTTCTCCATTGGGCGGTTATCAATCACAGGGACCGGGGGAAGGGTTGCAAGCGGCTGTCCCTCTGCCGGGGCTTCGTTCCTCACGAACTTCCTGAGGTAGCCCCTTTTAATCAACTCCTCAATTTTCCACTTCAGATTGCGGCACTCCTCCATGTCGTGGCCGTGCTCGTGGTGAAACTGACAGTATTTTGTCTTATCGTGGATGCTCCTTGGGTTCTAAGGAGGAGGTCGGCGAAGGTAGTGCTCACCCTCAATCTTCATGATGATCTTCGTCCTAGGAGCAAGGAGAGGGGTAAAATTTTGCTCCAAGGCAGCGCCGCTCTTCGGCTTCGGGCCTGGACGAAGATCAGCAGGTGGTCCAGGCCTCCAGGTCCCAGGGGCATCCCTTGGGGCCGGCATCTTTGAGGACCTCCCGTCCAGCTCTCACTTAGTGCAATCGGCCTCCTCCGCTCGGATGTACTTGTGGACGCGGAGGAGGAGCTCGGAGTACGTCTTGGGGGGCTTCTTATCCAGGGAATAGGTCAAGCAGGAGGTCTTGAGCCCGCGCTTCAATGCTAGCATGGCAACGGGCTCATCCAGACTGTAGATTTCCAGGACAGCGGTCTTGAAGCAGGTAACGTAGTCCCGAAGCGGCTCATGGTCTTGCTGGCGGATGGAAAGAGGCTGTCCACCTCTCTTGGCACCTTCGGCAAGCGTCGAAGTATGCCACGAACTTTCCTTCCAGTTGATGGAAGGAGCAAATAAATTCAGGCTCGAGGTGGGTGAACCAGACTCGAGCGGCCTTCCGGAGGGTAGTGGGGAAGGCGACGCATAAAAGAGCGTCCGTGGTCCCCTAGACCCTCATGAGAGCCTTATAGCTCTCCAGATGATCCAAGGGGTCGGTGGTCCCATCGTAGGGATTCCACCTATGGCATGCAGAACCGACATAGAATCGGCTCCTCTTGGATTTCCCGGGACAAAGGTGGCCGGGCGTCATAGCCCGCCGGGTCCGTCGAGGAGTTCTGCATGTCGGCGAAGTGGCGGGCGAACTCCGCCAGCTTGCGCTCGTGCTCTTCCAGGCTCCTCTCGGCCTGGCGCCTGATGGCCTCGTCGGTGGAATCTTCCATCGAGGCCGCTGGCGAAGGGGGTGCCGATCGGTCTCGGCGGGGGGCCTTGCCCCGATGTCGCCTGCTGCGCCGCGCCGTCTCAGCATCGTTGGCCGGGGATCGGCTCTCGTGATCCATCGAACTGGAGTAATTCCTCTTCGCGGGAGTTTGGTGGCTCCCGCGGGGGTTGGAGACTGCCCGCGGATGAGAGGGTCTGCCTTGGATGGAGCGCAGACTTCCGTGGGGCCTCGCGGCCCAAGCCGCGGGGGTCCCTGGCTGAGGCTGAGTGGCCAGGGACCGCTGCTGGTGCTGTAGCTGCCGCACTGCCATGGTCAGGTTTGTAGCTGTTGGATGATAGCTGTGAAAGGTCCGTCCACCGGGGACGGCTACGGAGGAAGAGGAGGTGGAGCGGGAAGCTCCCTTTCCGGGTACGCGGCCCTTGAGGGGAAGGGACTTCCCCTACTCGGCTGGTGGATGCTTCGCATCCACATGTCACCACCATGGTCGGAGCACACTTTCGCTCGCGGAGAGCTGGCTCGCACTGCGGTTGCTGTCCTGCCCCCCTTCCTGGTGTGCCAATTTGTTACCGATCTCACCGCGGTGGCCTGTAGCTTCTGAGCTAGTACCGGTCTCAGACCGTCTTCCCCCTATGGTGGGTTCCCGAATGAGCCCCAGGCTTAGAGGAGATATTAACAAAAGAGGTGTTAAAAAGAGTGGAATTGAGCCCAGCTCCTTCACCGAGCTCACGCCAAAGGACCCCTCTCGGATCCCTGGATCCTTCTCTCGGTGCCTTCTTTTTTCACCGCCTTTTTTCCACCTACCTTGCTACCCGCTCTTCCCATCCCTTTTATGCCATCACGTTGCCTCCAGCTCCCCCTCCTCCCCTCGGGAGGCTCCCTCTTGGCTCTTACTTTTCTCTCTCTCCCCCCTTTTTCCTTTCCCCTTCAGGTTCGGGAACCTGGTGGTCCCGCCGTCTTGCTTGCCGAGCCAAGCGAGAAAAAGGGGGAGGGAAGATACTGGCGAGGCCTTGGGCCGAGCGTGGGCGCTCCCCTTCCAGGCATTGACGATGTCCGTTGCGGGCTCCTGCCTGCAAGGACTCCGATCCTCTGCTACGGGGCCCGTCGGGTCGACGTAAATGAGGTTTCGCACGTCACTGCGCACCATACTGGTGCTTCTTACGAGGAGCGGCGCACGCTACCCGAGTGCAATTTTGAAACTCGTGCCTCCACTCCTCGGAGGCCTCACTAAGCAGGGCCGATGCCAGCCGAGGTGGGCTCCTCCTGGGCGGACACCTGGCGGAGCGGCGGAGAAGTGCTCGACTTCGGCCGAGGTGGACCCGTCTCCGGGCGCCAACTGGCGAAGGAGCAGGGAGGCCGGCTCGACCTTGGCAGAGGTGGACCCGTCTCCGGGCACCACCTGGTGAGGGAACGAGGGGCCGCCAGCCTCGGCCGAGGTGGACCCCTCCTGGGCAGACACCTGGTGGAGCGCGAGAAGTGCTCGACTTTGGCCGAGGTGGTCCCGTCTCGGGCGCCAACTGGCGAAGGAGCGGGAGGCCCGGCTCAACTCGGCAGAGGTAGACCCGTCTCGGGTGCCACCTGGTGAGGGAGCGAGGGGCCGCTAGCTTCGACCGAGGTGGACTCCTCCTGGGCGGACACCTGGCAGAGTGGCGGAGAAGTGCTCGACTTCGCCGAGGTGGTCCCGTCTCCGGGCGCCAACTAGCGAAGGAGCAGGGAGGCCCGGCTCGACCTCGGCAGGGGTGGACCCGTTTCTAGGTGCCACCTGGCGAGGAGCGAGGGGCTGCCAGCTTCGGCCGAGGTGGACCCCTCCTGGGTGGACACCTGGCGGAGCGGCAGGGAAGTGCTTGACTTCGGCCGAGGTGGACCCGTCTCCGGGCGCCAACTAGCGAAAGAGCAGGAGGGCCCGGCTTGACCTGGGAGAGGCGGACCTGTCTCTGGGCGCCACCTGGCGAGGGAGCGAGGGGCCGCCAGCTTCGGCCGAGGTGGACCCCTCCTGGGTGGACACCTGGCGGAGAGGCGGAGAAGTGCTCGACTTCGGCCGAGGTGGTCTCGTCTACGGGCACCAACCGACGAAGGAGCGGGGAGACCCGGCTTGACCTCGGTAGAGGTGGACCCATTTCTGGGTACCACCTGGCGAGGGAGCAAGGGGCCGCCATCTTCGGTCGAGGTGGATCCCTCCGGGGTGGACACCTGGCGGAGCGGCAGGGAAGTGCTCGACTTCGACCAAGGTGTACCCGTCTCCGCGCCAACTGGCAAAGGAGCAGGAGGGCCCGGCTCGACCTCGGGAGAGGCGGACCCGTCTCTGGGCGCCACCTGGCGAGGGAGCGAGGGGCCGGCAGCTTCGGCCGAGGTGGACCCCTCCTGGCAGACACCTGGCGGAGCGGCGGAGAAGTGCTCGACTTCGACCGAGGTGGTCCCGTCTCCGGGCGCCAACTGGCGAAGGAGCAGGGAGGCCAGCTCGACCTCAATAGAGGTGGACCCGTCTCCGGGTGCCACCTAGCGAGGGAGCGAGGGGCCGCCAGCTTCGGCCGAGGTGGACCCCTCCTGGGTGGACACCTGGCGGAGCGGCAGGGAAGTGCTCAACTTCGGCCAAGGTGGACCCGTCTCCGGGCGCCAACTGGTGAAGGAGCAGGAGGCCCGGCTCGACCTCGGCAGAGGTGGACCCGTCTCGGGTGCCACCTGACGAGGGAGTGAGGGGCCGCCAGCTTCGGCTGAGGTGGACCCCTCCTGGGTGGACACCTGGCGAGCGGCAGGGAAGTGCTCGACTTCGGTCGAGGTGGACCCATCTCCGGGACGCCAACTGGCGAAGGAGCCGGAGGGCCTGGCTCGACCTCGAGAGAGGCGGACCCGTCTCCGGGCGCCACCTGGCAATGGAGCGAGGGGCCGCCAGCTTCGGCCGAAGTGGATCCCTCCGCTCTCGCTCGTCGAAAAAAAATCCACGTGGTTCGGACCACGTCCGGGACCTGAGACACGTCACGTCAGCGTAGCAACCATATCACTAATATAATTGCTGTTTGAGCACAGCGTGGAGGAAAGTTTGTCGAGAGATGATGTTCGATTTCATTTAGCGACTAACTTCTTGCGGTCAGTACAGAGCCCGCTAAGGTGCAGAGCCGAATGGATGATAATACTCCCTTTATCCAAAACGAAGATATTTTGGACTCAGGGAGTGGAGGCATCTGTTACAGTAGTAAACAAGATCCATTCGGCTTTGACACGCATCCTCCTTGGAGGCTGGCGCGGCAACATACTTCTCCACCTCGGCCCCAGCTCGTCCACATACTTCGCCACCTCAGCTAGGTACTTCTCCACCTTGGCCTCACCTCGATCCCATTTCGACCACGTGGCGGTTCAACTCAGCTCGGCTTGGCCCCACCTCGGCTAGGTGCTTCTCCACCTCGGTCTCACTTCGGCCATGAGAAGTCCTACTTTGATAGTTCAGTTTAGCTCGACAGCTCTGCCCGTGCCGGTCCAGCTCGGCAAGCCCGCACGGAGCTCTTCAACCCATGAGCTCCACCCGTGGCTGCCTGGATCCAGCTCGGCTTGGCCCCACCTCGGCGATGAACCTCAGCACCTCGGCCCAGCTCGGCCACATACTCCGCCACCTCGGCCAGGCACTTCTCCACCTCGGCCTCACCTCGGCCGTTCACCTCGGCACCTCAGCCCGTGCCGGTCCAGCTCAGCAAGCACGTGCGGAGCTCTTCCGTCCATGAGCTCCACCCATGGTAGCCTGGATCCAACTCGGCTCGGCCCCACCTCGGTGATGAACCTCAGCACCTCGACCCTAGCTCGGCCACATACTCCGCCACCTCGGCCAGGTACTTCTCCACCTCGGCCTCACCTCGACCGTTCACCTCGGCACCTCAGCCCGTGCCGGTCCAGCTAAACAAGCCTGCACGGAGCTCTTCCAGCCCGTGGCAGCCTGGATCCAGTTAGCTCGGTACGTCGGTGCATGCTCCAGTCCGGCTTGGCACGTATGCGCACTCCACCCGCGGCTCCGCCCGCGTGGAGCCCCTCAGCTCGAGGGACATCCGCGCGCTCCGCCAAGTCCGGCTCCGCCAGCAATTTCCAGTCCAGCTCAGCACGTCCCCGCAGGCGTTGGTCCGGTGCGACCCCAGCTCAGCCCGCCTGGTGCACACCCACTGTCAACCTGGGCCCCACTACAATCCGACTCCGCCCGGCGTCCACTGCGGGCAACCCAGTGCTACGCTCCAGCAGGTTCCGCACGCAAAGAGATGCCGTGCCTCGATCTGCGTGCGAGGCCTCTAATCGATCCATGTGCGTAGGGACTTTGCATGCCTCCCGCCGCGCACCTCGAATCATGCATTGGAGGGCCTTCACCTGCATCATCTCGATCTGCATGCCACATGCCATCTAACGTCTTTTTAGGTACTCTCCTCAAAGTGCATGTACGATGGCGGTACGATACATAAAATCACCGTCCTTAGAGTGCCTCCTACAAGGAGGGCTATATCAAAGCCCCCAGGACACAGTTTACATCAATTAGGAAGGTGCATGCCCCATCCAAGGCGCTGTACCCCTTCACCAACCTCTTGAACTACCTGGAAGGAGAAGGTTGACCAACCTATCTAAGCCTCCCAGGCCTGCAGGAGCCTCACAGGCCTATGCCAAGAAGAACGCTCCTCCCTGAACACCAAGAGTCACTCGTCTACATAAGAGCAGGAGGAAGAGGTGATGAGGGGTAAACGACAACACACTCTCTTCATTCTTACATTATCGTCCATTTTTCTATCACCCTCTGGCAGCAGAGAGTCCCCAAGCTCTCCGTCTCAGAGATCTCTTATTTCCTTGATCGTCCCACTGACTTGATCGTCGGAGTGTCTTTGCCAGAATCCTCGGCGTAGGTCTCCCCTATTTTGTAGGTCCGCCCAATGGAGGGACGATACGGAGAGGCCCACAAGAGGACCACCACAGTACTAAGCCCCTTTCATCTCAACTACGACTATGTTCCCCTTGATCGTCTCCGACCGACGAGCCCGGTGATGCTGGCAGGGAGTCCACTCACCTAGGCCACATAAGAGCTACTGGCCACGGCGATCTAGGCGGCAACAGATTGGCGCGCCAGGAAGGGGGGGCAGATCCACGCTCCTCAACAAGGTGGGACGATGGTTTCCACCTTTGTCCTTGGTCCCTGGGAGGTAGATCGGGGGCACGGGGATGGGGGCACGAGAACTTCTCCCTCTCTCTTGAGGCTCCAAGGAGCGGCCTCGACCAAAAACCTTGAGCTGTGAAGGTGCATCGCCACCCTTGACAGGGCAACGGCATCAGGCCAAGGATGGAGCCACCTCCAGGCGGTGCCACCATCCAAGAGCCCCACTAAAAAAAAAGAAAGAAAGAAAGAAAGAAGAAAAGAGAAAAAGAAGAGATGGAGGAAGGATCTGGCCATCGTGAAGAAGAAAGAAGCCCATGCAACGGAGCTTACTCCTATGCAACGGGGCTTGCTCCCATCAACGGAGCTTCCCCCCATCCAACAGAGTATGCTCCCATGCAACGGAGCTTACTCCCATGCAACGGGAGTCTCTTCTCCTCCCAAGCAATGCAGGCATTTTTCTCATGCAACGGAGTATGCTCCCATGCAACGGAGCTTATTCCCATGCAACGGGCTCTCTCCCAGAGCCTCGTTCTCCCATGCAACAAAAGCTTCCTCCCATGCAACAAGGTTTTCTCCTCCCATGTAACGGAAGCTTCTTCCTCCCATGCGGTGGAGTACCATGCTCCCGTGCAGCGGTCCTCTTTCACCATGTGACGGAGATCTATTCTCCCGTTCAACGGAGTCCTCTTCCCCCAAATGGAGATCTATCCTCCCATGTAGAGGAGTTCTATTCTTTCTTGAGGTAACTCCTCTCTCCGCTATCTTTGCAGTACAAGAAACTATGCTTTAGTTCTGCAGGAAGACCTCCTATGACGTCATCAACGGAGCCTCAAGCCCCATGCAAAGGGGTTCCATGCTCCCATGCAACGGGCTCTCTCACAGAGGCTCATTCTCCCATGCAACGGAAGCTTTCTCCCATGCAACGGAAGCCTTCTCCCATGCAACGAGTTCTCTCCCAGGTAACAGAGCCTCGTTCTCCCATGCAATGGAAGCTTCCTCCCATGCAACAAGGTTTTCTCCTCCCATATAACGGAAGCTTCTTCCTCCTATGCGGTGGAGTACCATGCTCCCGTGCAGCGGTCCTCCTCCACCATGCGACGGAGATCTATTCTCCCGTTCAACAAAGTCCTCTTCCCCCAAAATGGAGGTCTATCCTCCCATGTAGAGGAGTTCTATTCTTTCTTGAGGTAACTCCTCCCTCTGCTATCTTTGTAGTACAACAAACTATGTTTTAGTTCTGCAGGAAGACCTCTATGACGTCATCAACGAAGCCTCAAGCTCCCATGCAAAGGGATTCCATGCTCCCATGCAACAGGCTCTCTCCCAGAGCCTCGTTCTTCCATGCAACGGAAGCTTCCTCCCATGTAACGGAAGCTTCCTCCCATGCAACAAGGTTTTCTCCTCCCATGTAACGGAAGCTTCTTCCTCCCATACGGTGGAGTACCATGCTCCCGTGCAACGGTCCTCCTCCACCATGCGATGGAGATCTATTATCCCGTTCAACGGAGTCCTCTTCCCCCAAATGGAGGTCTATCCTCCCATGTAGAGGAGTTCTATTCTTTCTTAAGGTAACTCCTCCCTCCGCTATCTTTGAAGTACAAGAAACTATATTTTAGTTCTGCAGGAAGACCTCCTATGACGTCATCAACGGAGCCTCAAGCTTCCATGCAAAGGGGTTCCATGCTCCCATGCAACGGGCTCTCTCACAAGCCTCGTTCTCCTATGCAACTGAAGCTTCCTCCCATGCAATGAAAGCTTCCTCCCATGCAACGGGCTCTCTCCCAGGTGACAGAACCTTGTTCTCCCATGCAACGGAGCTCCCTCCCATGCGACGGAACCCTCTCATGTGACGGAGCCTCCTCCCATGCAACAGAGTCTCTCCCATGCCATGCAACAGGATCTCATTTCTCCCACTCAATGGAGTCATCTCCCTCTTGCAACGGAACCTCAAGCTCCCAGGCAACTAAGGTCTTCCCTCCTCCTATGCGATGGAGGTCCATCCTCCTATGCAATGGAGCCTTGCTCCCCCATGCAACCGAGTTCTATTCTTCCGTGCAAGGGAGTCTCATTCTCTCATGAGAGAGTGGCCGGCGAATTTGATCCCAACCTGCTCAAGGAAGGAACATATCTTTATCTATTCATATGACCGAAGCTCAACCGGTAACTCCTCTGCTACATTTACACAATGAAAAATTGTGTCACAGTCCTTCAAGTTTCCTACTTGGAATCTTAGCATATCCACCACTCCACCTTGGTCGTTAGGTGATCAATTCTCAGTGGGCCAAATGATCGCTATCAAGCAAAATGGGGTGGATTTCCTTCACGGTGAGCTTGGAAGATCATTGCACATCCATTGTGAGCTTCATCCTATCTTATTATCAAGTGCTAAGGTTTCTTTCAGTTCTTTGTGAAAGTGGGGCTTTAAAGACGAGGAAAATGCTATTGCTAATCCTTAGTGAGAGGCAAAGTTGAAAGTTGGTGGAGTGTCGGGAGAAGGAAAACCAATCATAGGGCCTATAGAACTTATAAAAAGCATCCACTTGCTGGAGAATGTCTAGCGGGGGACTCTTTAATGCCTAAGTTAGTAAGAGTTTAGGAAATAATCAAAAGAGAAAACCAAGAAAAAGAAAGGTAGTGTTTTTCCTTTATTAGTTTAAAAAATAACTTACCCCCAGTTCCCCTCTTCCCTTGGTTTATATAGAGTAAGGTCCTTCAACCATTATTCCATGAATTTCTGTCCCTGGAATGTGGGAGTCACTAAATTAATAAAGGCTTTAGTCGGTGGTTAATACACCCATGATGGAGCCATCATGGATAGCTATTATGTCCTTCATGGATTGTAACTATTCCAAGACCCCCGATATTTTGGAACACATTGCATAGAGTTGGATATTGTCATAATTATTGATAGATTGGCTAATTTCATGCTCTAGGTTGGCTCCAGTCTAATATGATTAGTGGGTAGAGCAATCTCAACTCTAAGTTAAAGATATATGTTCGAGTTATTAGTGGAACTTTGTTAAGCTTTCATAGTCATATAAGAGTTGTTGGTAAACTCCTGAGAAAGTTTCTCGGGCATTGTCCCTGGTCAAGAAATTAAATAACTATCTCAACACTTGCCTCCCACTCTCAAGTCTAAGCCAATTCAGTCATTTCGAGTAAAGAAAGTTTATTTTTAATATGACGTTAATCTATGGTACGTTCCTAACATAGGCCTAAAACAGGATCAAATACAGCTTTGATACCAGCATATCCATATCCATATTTTTTTGTCTAGTGAATATAAATAAGGATACAAAATTAATCGATACAAAAATTCATATCCATATTTATTTTAAATAGATATGGATATAAATCAAATATTAGAAATATAAATATAATAATTAAAGTTTATGACTATAAAATTAAAGATATTGTTAAATAAATGATAAACTAAGTTAATAGTATGTTAATACAGCTGTATATGTTACTTAAAAGTTAACGAGTATTGTATAAAATTATATTGGATTATAGGTAGAATTGAATATTTGGATATGGATCAAATAGTTGTCTATCTATATCCATATCTATTTTTCTTTGATAGATATCGATACAAATACAGATGTTAGTTAGATGCTTAACTTTTTATCCATATCTAGATAGATTTGGATATGAAAATAGATTTGGTCGGATATTATTCATACTACTTTCATCCCTACCTTGACAAGTCACCTTTTCTAATACTCAATATTTATTACCATCTTAAAAACTAAAATGAAAGGATGTTAAAATATTGCCGTGTCATTTTGTAAGTCATGTAGCAATTATAATAGAAGAGTAAAATGAAGTGACACTATAATAATTTCAAATAATACAAGATAATGATCTTTGTAATCATTCTCGGGCCTGTTGCACCCTCCACGTGTCAAGTCTTAATTGCTTCGAATTACCTCGCATGGATCTGCCTTGCATGATATTATATAGGGTTGGTGTGATTAAGGGTTACAAAATTTGACAATGCTAATATTTTCCACGTATTAATATCGGAAGTTTAGTGGATTATTGCTTTAATCAGAACCGTTCGAACAATATATATATAGGCTATCCTCCCTTTTAAGCTTTCTTCTCAATCATTGGCATCCTTGTTTTTCTTCCATCGCCACTGAAAGGTTTTTGCTTCTATGGTCTTCTCTGGCTCAGGTACTTTCTCCCTTTCGTATTTCTAACTATCACCGCAATATTTAACAGGTATTCCTTTTCTCCTTTAGCTTCCTTTTATTCTTGCATTCTCTTTTCACCTTCCTTTTGAGTCTTTTCTGCTTTTCTATCCTTATCATTTCCTTGCCTTTCTCTTTTTGTTCCTCAATATCAAGTCATGAAAATGAGTCAGGGGTGAGAGTCATTTGAGGGATCAAGGCTCTCAATCTCCTCGGGAAAGGCCTAATGATAGACCTTGGTCCTCCATCGAGGTGCGTTCCTTGTCCAGTTTCAAATGCTTTTAATCTCAAAGATTAGAAAGCCTAGTCTTTGAGCAGTTCTCTAGTCTAGCAAGCAAGGAATCCCAAATTACTAAATTTGACTTGAAAAAATTTCAAGTCTAATATTATATTTTGAGACGATATCAACTCTTGGTCCTGGATTCAGAAGGCTTGGTGACTTTAGCCTGGGAGAGACACCTCAACATATATGAGGAGTTCCTCTGGTTTAAACTTTGTTTCCCCTTTCACCCATTTGTTTGCAATATTTTTTATCTTTATATATTATTCTCTCTTAACTCACTTTGAATTCCATCCGAATAATTTGCTCCTTCATTATCCTTTGCGACCTTGACATTCAGTTAAGATTATCTCTTTCTTTGAGCTCTATTTATCCTAAAAAAAATCTCCAAGAAAAAGGTTGGTGGTATTTTGCTCCTCGGATTTGCTATCAATTTATTATGGGGTTGCCTATCTCTATTCATGGTTAGAAAAACAGGTTCATCTTTATTTCAGTTGACCACCTGTGGGGTTTTAGCTTGGTTTGGGATGATCTTAGTCATTCCTTAAATAAGAATCCTTAAGTCCTTGATGAGGATAACAAGGACTTTCATACTCTGCTTGATGTCCAAGTGCCATCCCAGCACAAGTTGCCGACCAAGTAGATGTTGTATGATGCCAAGTTGAATTCAATTAGCTTGAAGGGTGTAATTCAATTCCTTAGTAAATTTAGCATTTTTTTTGGTTTCTCACACTAATTGCTTTGTCTGGTTTTATAGTAATGAAGTCTACTATAAAGATGATCTGGATTACTATGAAGAAGAGGTCGAGGTCTTCCCGAGAAGAGTTTTCTCAGGAAATCTCATCTTTGAAGAAGAAAAAAATAGAGAACCGGAGTTTCCTTTCTATTTCATTTTTTGCTTTCCGACTCATAAAGCCACAAACAATTTGAGTAGCTCATTATATTGCTTTCCAACATAGTAAATGTTAACATCACAAATTTATCTAAGCAACAAAGTTATCCTTTTTTTCTAGCAGCTCATTATATTTGCTTCCATAAGGGCCTTTAATTAGACAAATGCCGAGAATGAAAATTAAAAATTGAAGTTTCTAGATTAATCGATATCCCTTTTCATCAGCATATCGATAACTATAGCCTTGTAGTTGGTAATAAACAGATATTGAGTTTAATGATTTATTCAGATCTAAATAATTTTTATCATAATTTTTTAGCAGAGGTTGGGTTTCAACCATCTTAATAGTGGTCAAGTTTTAATCGACCTTCTTCATGGTCAGGTATTAGCCAACCAATCTTCGGGTTTCAACCGACCAATGTGTTGAGTAGTGTAAGTATGGCTCGCTCCCAAGTTGTCATGTATTAGAGTACTTAAATATAAGTCAAAAAAAGGCTATACAAAACTTTAACTAAAAGTTCTATTAACTGCATAATTAATACAAGAAAAGTACTTATTAATAGTACATCCTAAGATTTTTTTCATTCTAAGAGTTTCATTTTGTGTACTCGATCTAAGAATGTCTTAACATTGTAAGGTTCTTTCCAATTTGGAGATAACTTTCTCTGCTTGGTTAGTTTAGAAACTTTAGCTTACCTCAAAATGATGTCTCCAGGTTAGAAGACCTTTGGCTTAACTCAAGCATTGTAATAGCGAGCAACACATTGTTAGTACGATGACATCCTCATCTGAGCTTGCCTTCTTATTTTTTCAATTAAATAGAGATTATCATGATGATGATTTGTATTACTTGGTTCATTGTAGTGTTCAACCCTTATCAACATAATCCGATTTTGACTGGAATTATGGCCTTAATTTTAAATGCTAAGTTGAATGGAGTTTTCCTGGTTGGAATTCGAGAAATAGTTCGATAAGTTCATAAGACACTATATAGTTCATTTATCTATAGCCTTTTCACTTGATTTAGCCTTGCTTTGAGACCTTATAAAAATAGTTCTATTTGTCATCTTAGCTTCTCTATTTGCTTGTGGTTGTCTAATCGAGATTAGTTTGTAGTTAATATAGAGATTTGCACAAAACTTCTTAAATCTGGAACTATCAAATTATTGTCCATTATCTATAATGATAGCTTGAGGTAACTCAAAGTGGCATATAAGTGATTTTTAAACAAAATCCTAAACCTTCTTCTTGGTAATTTGAACCAATGGTTTATCTTTTACCTATTTGGTAAAGTGATCAATACCAATGATAAAAAAATTTTGTTGTCTAGTTGCTCATAGAACTGGTCCAAGAATATCAATCCTTCATTGGACAAATGGCTATGGAGCCGAGATCAGGGCAAGCTAACTTGCAAGTAGGCATTGGATGTTAGCATAGTTTTGACATTGATAACATCTTTTAACTAGGTTGCTACATCTTGTTATATCGTTGATTAACAATATCCTTGTCGAAGTATCTTGTAAGCCAACGATATTTCTCCTAGAAGATTTTCACAAATACTCATGTGGACTTTCCAATAATTTGCCTCAAAAGATCAAGATATTTAACCAATGTCAAAGAAAATTATATTTTATATATTTTCCCTCCTAAAAGCACATATCAAGACACCAGTCGCTTCAATTGTCATGCTTTTGTAGGATCACAAGGAGGATTTCATTTGTTAAGTACTCAATAACTGGGTCAATCCAACTCGGCTTTTGACTGTTGAACTTCATCCAAATTCTTAATACTTGGTTTCTCGAGATGTTCAATTTAGGTTTTCCCGAGCTTGATATACCTTAGAGTAGCAAGGCAAGATAAGAAATCTATTTGGGCATTCTCCAACTTAGGAATATGGAAAATCTTGAAATAGTTGAAAGTCAATAGCAAAGTTGTAGTTTTTGAAGATATTTTACCATAGTCAGTTCTTAGGCCTCATACTTCATCCAAGCTTGGCTGTCTACTAACTATGAATCAATAAATACTTTTAGCCTCTTTATACCAAGTTCCTTGACAATTTTTAGTCCGGCTATTAAGGCCTCCTATTTGGCTTGGTTAGTAGATGCTTTGAAAGTGAATCTAAAAGTGTATTCAGCCGCAATCCCCTCTAAATTTATTAGACTGAGTCTTGTACAACTTCCTCATGAATTTGAGTCCCCATCAACATATAAAATCTAGGCTATCCTGAGGTTTTGCTCTTTGGACTTATTTGAGATTGGTCATTCCTTGAAGGCAATGCATTCAACAATGAAGTCTATTAAAATTTGAGCTTTCATTGAAGGTCGAGGAGGGTAGGTGATATCAAACTCACTGAGCTCAATTGCCCATTTTTTCCAACCTTCCTAAGGTATCAAGTCTTTGTAATAGAACCTCGATAACTAACCGATTAAAACAACTATCAAGTGGGCTCGGAAATATAGTATAAGTTATCATACCAAAGTAATAAGTCCAAAGACCATTTTCTCAAGCCAAGAATATTTTATCTCAACATCTTGTAGGACCCTGCTTATATAATAAATGGGCTGCATTTCTTCTTCTTCTTCTCGGATCAATACAGAGCTAATAGCATTCAATGAGATAGCTAAAAAATATGTATAATGTTTCTCTGATGTTTGGTTTTGATAGTCAAGGGGGTGAGCGAAGATACCTGTTGAACTCTTCAAAGACTTCTTGGCATATATCCGACTAGCTAAAATCTTTTGAGTGCCATAGAGTTAAAAAAAGGATGGCATCTCTTAGCCAACCTTGAAATAAATTGGCTGAGAGCTATGCAAAAGGATGGCACTTCTCAATCAGTCTTGAAATAAATTAGCTAAGAGCTGTAACATGTCCTAACAGTTGCTGAACTTCTTTTTTTGAAGTTAGATGCTTCATGTTGAGAACCACGTGTATCTTCTATAAGTTGGCTTTTATTTTCTTACTTGTCACCATGAACCCTAGGAATATTTTCAAGATGATGTCAAAGGCATATTTTCTTAGATTTAACTTCATTCGATGTCGCATCAGCACATTAAATGCTTCTTCCAAGTCTTTAATGCGATGATCGACCTTAATGCTCTTTTCTAGTATGTCATCAATATAAACTTCCATATTTCGACTAATTTGATCCTCAAAAACCTTATTGATAAGGCATTGATGTATTGCTCTTGTATTCTTGATCCTAAAAGGAATAACCTTATAATAATACAAGCTCTTTTAAGTAACAAAAACTATCTTCTCCTCGTCTTCCGGTGCCACTTGAATTTGGTTGTATCATGAGAAAGCATATATGAAGCTCAGCAATTTGTGACTTGAAGTAGCATCCACCAACTGATCAATTCTTGGTAAAGAAAAACTATCCTTGGAACAAACATTGTTAAGATCGGTGTAGTCAATATAAATTTGCCACTTGCCATTAGGTTTCTAGACCATAACAACATTAGCCAACCACTTCAGAAAATGAGCTTCTCGGATAAAGTCTATGCCAGTAGCTTATTAACTATCTCATCAATCATGCATTGTCTTTCCGGAGCAAAACTCCATTATTTTTGTTGATTAGTCTTTTATTTTAGATCAATATTCAACTTGTAAATTATTATATTTAAAGGTATACCTAACAGATCTGAGGTTAATCAAGCAAACATATCCATATTTTTTTATAAAAAACTCATCAACCATTGTCGAAGGCCAGTGGTCAACAACGACCTGATATGAATAGTCTTAGTTAGATCTTCTTCCTTGAGAGGAATTGAAATCAATTTCTTGGCGGGTTCACCTCGACTATCTTCAACTTAAAGATCTAGCCCTTCGATAGGAAGAGCCTCTAGGGGGTGTTTTCCTTTTGATGGTAGCCATAAAACATTATTGGAAAAGTTGTTGGTCTCCTCATATCTCATAAACTCCATTTCTTATCGGGAATCAAGTGAGAAGATAATAAGTTAATACTACAGCTCAGAGTGCATTTAATCCTGATCGACCAAGTATGGCATTATAAGATGAAGGTACTCAAATGACAAGAAAGGTCAGCAAAATATTAGCTCATCGATGTTCCTGCCCTATAATGACTGAGAGAGTGATTTTTCTCTCTGCCTTTACTAAGTTGCCAAAGAACCCGATTAGTAGGGTGTTAATCATTTTTAATCAATCTACAAGTACTTTCATCTAAAGGAAAGCATCATAAAATAACACATCAGTAAAAATTATATTATTAACTAACACTCTTTTTACATTATAATTAACTATTATCAAAAAAATGATAATAGCATCATCATAAGAAGTTTGAACTTCTCATAAGTCCTCGCTAGAAAAAGTAATGATGTCTTCATCCCTCTTTCTCTTTAGTGAATACTCCGAACATTCTACCACATCATCAAAGATCATGTTAATTATGCTAACTATCAGTCGGTTGTTTGTTTCTTCCTTAGTATGATGCCGAGCTAGCTCCTCTGTCAGCATCGATCAATTTTCTTGGCCACGGATATATTTGCCAAGATATCTTCATCAAATCAAGGCCTCGATATCATCTTTTAACTAAATACAATCTCCTATATTTTACCTGTGATCTTGGTAGAATTAGTAATACTTTCTTCTGTCTCATAAAATCATCGGAGCCTTCATTGGCCATAGCCTTAGAATATATTTTTGACCTTTGATATCCATAAAAATCAAAGCTTGAGGAGCCAAAAGAGGAGTGTAATTACAAAACTGGTAAGTTGGGCTCGTCAACCTCAGGCTACTTTATTGATTGGGATTTTCCTTCTTGGTGCAAGCTCTGCTTGGATCCTCTTGAGCCCATTTTTTCTTGACAGCTCTTTTGCCCCCGCTTCTTATTGATTAATTGCACATCGGCTCAAGCATACTTTTGTGCTCATGCGAGGAGTTTGAAATAATCCTTCAAAAACTTCTTATTCAGAAAAAGAGTAAACCTGGAACTCTGAAGTCCTTGCTTCATGGTTGACATTGCAACTAACTTATTTAAGTCACAAATTTCTAATGTAGCGGCTTTCAATCATGCCACATAGTCTCTCAAAGACTTGCTCTCTCATTATTGAATAGAAAAGAGGTTGTTTGAGTTCTATGGTTGCCTTATACCGCTAATGAAGTGTGCCATAAACTGCTTTCTTGATTGCTCAATAGAGTGAATGGAGTTTAGTTGAAGACTAAAGTATTAGACCTGAGCATATTTTTTCTAGGTTATTAGAAAGGCAAAACAAAGAAGAGCATTTGTAATCCTTTGAGTCATTATAAGAACTTTATAGCTCTCAAGGTGGTCAAGTGAATCCATGGAGCTATCATATGCCTCCAATTATGGTACCTTGAACTGAGATGGAATCGGTTCCTCCATAATTTTTTGAGAGAATGGTGGGTAGGTGTAAAACCAAGCCATCCATCTGAGGTTTATTACCCTTCTGAAGCTTGGCGAGCCGATAATCAATTTCTTAAAGTTTGTGTCATAGTCGATCAGTTGATGAGGTTTTCCAAAATGTTAGGAATATCCCAGAGTAGAATCTTCCTCAAATGATGCTAGGGAAGGACAACATTGCTTTCCTACCTTGGACTTTGTTGGTGAGGAGTTGGTATACTCGGAATTTTGTGTGATGAGATTGCCTCATAGGCCACAGCTATTTCGAGTTATATCTATGAGCTCGTCAACTATGCTGAGATTGCACAGTTGGTGGAGCAGGCTCCTTTAGTTATTATTATTTTTTTTTTGCAATCTGTTGGAGACTTTGAATAGTAGTTATAAGAACTTATACTTGCTGTACCTATATTGTGAATTGTTGTTGATCTACTATCATCACTGGCTAGGATGGATCGGGCATAAGACATTGGTTCGATCGATCATCCCTTCATGATAATTGCCAAAAAGAACTAGTACGTGCATTCTGTGTTCGTGTTCTTGTCATGATTCTCTCTTTCAATAGCCGTATAGTATATTTCGCTCTCATTTCCTGGTGCGTCAATTTGTTGCCACTAATCCTCGACGAGAAGCATAGTTAAAAGTAGAGGGATAATGAGGAGAAGGAAAACCAATCACAACTCACAAGGCTTCCCCATAGAATTGCAAAAAGTGTCCACTGGCCACAAAATGTCTAGTGGGGGATCCTTTGATGTCTAAGTTAATTAGATTTTAGAAAATAGTCGGATGAGAAACCAAGAAAAAAAATGCAATGTTTTTCCTTTTTTTGGTTCAAAAAAAAACTTACCCCTAGTTCCCTCTTCCCTTGGTTTATATATAGGAAAGTCCTTCAAACATTATCACATGAATTTCAACCCTATAGATTTGGAATATGGGAGTTACTAAATTAATAAAGACTTTAGTGGGTGGTTAATATATCCCTGATGAAGCTATCATGGACAACTATTATATCCTTTGTGGATTTTAACTTGACCCACATCCCCTAATATTTTGGATTGCATTGCATAGAGTTAGATATGGTCATGATTATTGGTAGATCAACTAATTCTCAAGCTTAAGATCGGCTCTAGCCCGATATGATTAGTAGGCACAGCAATCCCAACTCCAAGTCAAAGTTGCATACTTCAATTATTGGTGGGCTCCTGTGAAGCTCTTATAATCATACAAGAGTTGTGGGCAAACTCCCCGGAAAGCTTTTCAGGTGCTGTGCAAAATTAAAAAATTAAATAACTACCTTAACAGATTTTAACTTATAATATGATTCTTTAATCAAAGATTTCTAATATGATTCGAAATTGTTCAAAAGGATCAGCAACTTTTTCGAGTCCTACTGTGATTCAAAATTGATGTGGAAGTGTTTTTTTAATCTAGTTTTTATTCAGGTCTTGGTAACCATTGATTTTGGTATAAAGAAAATCCAACCGTCCAAATAAAATCCATGCATGGGAAGACTACTTTTTCATATCCTGCGATGATTTAGAAGGGTTCGTATCATGTCTTTTGTGTGAATGGATAATTTATCTTCTTTGTTGCATGACTATTGAACGGTGCAAAAGCTGCTTTTAGAACTATACAGGCAGAGAGGAGAGACGTTGTGGTATTTTGAGAGCCATGACTTGCTTTGAAAGTAATGTGAGGAACAACCTAATGGTTGATGTCGTAAAAGAACATCAATCCTTCATTGGTGCAAATTAAAGGTACAACTAGAACCCAATTCAGAATCATTCTTGAGGGTTTTTTTTTTTTTTTTGGTTGAAAAAAGAACTTCTTATCTTAATCTTAATCAGCATCAGTGAATTTCTATCAAGGATTTATGACCATTAATTTTAGCAAAAAAATCATAATCAACCAACTAAAATCAACATGCCCGTTTTCCCCTGTTTAGGCTCTTCCTGACTTCTCCAGGTCCTTTATTATTGAGTGTCATGCTTCTGGAACTGGAATAGGGTGTGGTTTAGTGCAAGAAGGAGGCCAATTCCTTTCATTAGTAATGCTTTGCAAGGAAAAATATCTTTTTATCACACATGGAAAGCAGCTGTTGGCAGAAATTAGAGCAGCGCAGAAATGAAGTCCGTATTTGTTGGGAAAGTGCTATAAGTACTCATTAATCTAAGAAGTTTGAAGAAATTTGCTGGATCAGAAAATGAGCATGACTGCACAGAATAAGTGGTCACCAAAGTTGCTATGTTATGACCTTGAAGTTTAACACAGATGTTGGAAGGAAAATAAGGTTGTGGATGCTCTTTCTTGGAAAATATTAGTGTGGTATGTATTAGTATAAACTGTATGTATATGCACTCCATTTCAGCAAAATACTACTATGATATTGGACTGCATGTCATTTGTGCCATTTTCTCCAAACCTTGCCTGATCCTTCTTATTTTTGGTGAAGGAAACAAGCCATTCAAGTTGTTCTATTTTGTTCCATTCCTTTTTATTGCCATGTTTTGAATATAATGTTTTTGTATATGGAGACCGCATGTTATGTTGTGATATGAACAAAATTGCTGCTTACTGTACCGATCATATTTAGTGTCACATTTATATAAGGATTTTCATCAAGCTTTTTTAAATGTTCTCTCCCTCTTGACATGCATGCTTGCTATCAAGATATTGATAATTATTGCAATAGGCCCCCTCGTGGGACTTGCTTTTCAAGAAAGCATAGGATAGCTTCTTTCACAAGGAGGTGAATTTGAATTTTCCTTGGCTAATAGGTCATTTAATCAAGTACCCGTAAGTTATGAATGTTACTTGTTTGATTAGTCTATACTATGATTTGTCTTCAATTCTTTTCAAAATAGACTTTCGGTTCTACCACTTGGGTTGAAGAAACTTCTGATAATAGTTGTTTTGTTCTCAATGGCATTAACTCCTCTACTGAATGAAATTTATGGGAGAGTTGCTGAAGTCATTGATGAAAAGTTTCTAGGAGATTTGGACAAATAGGTCAGATATTACACATATAGCCTAATGATATCCAAATTAGTTTTTTTATCAGGCAATGCATTCTGAGGGTTTTGCATAGTTTGGATCTTCCAAAATATAGGTCCTTGCTGATTTTCTTTCAACTCCATTGGCTTCTAGACTAGATGGTGACATTGTTGGATGCATGGCCTTCTGTTGCATTTGATCTTAATCCTTAAGTAGTTAAGGTAGAGGAAACTTTTACTAGCATAGTTCCTCCGCGTTTGTTCTTGGTTATTGCTTACATAAAAGCTCCTATAAATTTTTATGCTTTGTGGTTATGGATAGAAGGTTATGCTCTCTTTTATTTCCAATCAGACAGCTCAAAAATCAGGTTTTCCAGTACTCTATGGAGATAGGTCACACCCAGCAAAATTTTACAATCTGCCGGTATATCCTCTCATAAAGATGTCATGGTCATGCATACAGAAAATGCAAAAACAATTGATGAGGCTATCCAAAGAATAAGGGTTGCTTTTCCAGCAGCAACATTTGGCTTCTGTGATCATTTTGTTTAAATAAAAACTTTGTCCATTCTTAATTTCGTATACCTTTTATTAGGGGAAAATGGGATCTGAGTTCAATTCATCATGAATAAAGTCATTTCTAAGAGTATGTAGAGATTTTTGTATATGTGGTGAGAAAAATATAGATGAGGTAGAATATAGAAGTACATTGTAGTTCTCTGATTCTACATATGAAGATGCTTTAAATTATATCAGGCAATATGAAATGCTACCAAGAATACTAATTTTGGAATGAGAAAATGTATTGCAACAACATTGCCATACGTTTTAATTTTATTTAATCATTTCACTAAATTTTCTCACCGAAGATTCCTTTAACATGTCCTAACTTATGGCAGAGCTCACGAGTCAGGACCTTGCCCATCTATTAGATCTAAAGGAAGCAGGTGCAACAAATGCTATTCTTGAAAATACTTTGGTAATTAACCTCAAGCATCAACTGATATAATAACTTGTCTAGTTCATTCTATTAGAAAATATATTATAATTGAATGAAAATTGAGGATACCCAAAATATCCTTTGAGATGGAAACTTTTAGTCCCACATGGAAAGATTGGAAAAAATTAAGGCTCTTTATAAGAAAACCTTTTTCCTTGCTCTTGCATTTAGGCTCACCATAAGTGTGCGCGCGCTTGTGCGTGTGCGTATGCGACAAGGATGCAATGGGCGCTTTGTATGCACACTTTGCACTGCGCATCGTCTTGAGGAGTCTTTAAATTTTCTCTAATCAAATGGATTAGGCGGTCGAGATTGATTGAACCAAGATCGTATTGGCACAGCAGGGTTGCAGGGAGGAGAGTCGGCTCAGTTTTGCTGGTGGGAGTCGGCTCGGATCCACAGGATGGGTAATATGCGGTATGGCCGAATCGACTTGAGGGGTTCGAGTCAGCTTGGATCTATAGAACGGGTAACATGCGGTTTGGCCGAGTCAACTCGAGGGGTTCGAGCCGACTTGTCCAGAGTGCTCTCTGCAACAACGAGCCGACTCGAGGTTTGAGTCAACTCGGATGATGGAATTTCAAAATCACGAAATAACTGATCATGTCTCCATTTATGGATCAACATTTCCAGAGGCGTTGATAGCATGATCACGCATCCTTTCATGGATCAACATTTCTTCTAATGATCATGGGTGCCATCGAATCATAAAATGGCATATTAAGAAGTGTGCTGATCGCGTGATCTAAAGATCACGGTATGAATCAGTGTATCATGGCATCCGATCACGATTGAGGAAGCATATTGATCAAGTAATCTTCAGATCGCGGTTGAGGAAAGGCATATCTCACTATGAAAAGCCATCAGTAACTCCCTCCGATCAAAACTAAGGAGTTGCTTTCAAGGGGCATCTTAAGGCTATAAATAGGTCCTCGTTCCTCATTCATTTAATCCCAATTTTTCTTTCCTTCTCTTAGACATTTGCATACTTTGAATAATAGAGTATAGCTATAGTGCATAGAAAATCTTTTAAACATTTACATACTCTAATTAATAGAGTATAGTTATAGTGTATATAAGAGAGAAAAGCATTCTTGGTTCGAATTTCTGGTGAATTGTAGTGCTGCTTTCACCAGAAGAAGACTATTATATCCTGGAAGACAATCGTCATACGCCGTAAGCACTATTGCGGAACGAAATTATCTTAAGGACATAGAGTGTAACTCTAGACTCGATCTTTTCAAATAAGTGCTACGAATATTATTATATTACCAACAATCTTAAAACAATTTTCTTGTACTGAAGTGCTACTCAAGTGATGGCAACAATGGCTGCACCTGTTCAAGCCAAGAAGCCGAAGAAGTTTGCCGGCACCGATTTCAAGAGATAGCAACATAAGATGATGTTCTATTTGACAACTCTGAATCTGGTCAGAGTTCTCAATGAAGATCCACCAGTCCTGAAGGAAGGAGAGAACGATAAGCAAATTGTCATTGCTGTGGATGCATGGAAGTACTCAGACTTTCTATGCAAGAACTATATCCTAAATGGATTAGAGAATACTCTGTATATGTGTACAGTAGTATAAGCATAGCAAAAGAGCTATGGGCATCCTTGGACAAGAAGAACAAGGTCGAGGATGCAGGTCATAAGAAATTTATTGTTGGCAGGTTTCTTGACTATAAGATGGTAGATTATAAGACCGACATGGAGCAAGTTCAAGAATTGCATATCATACTGCATGAAATACATGCAAAAAGGATATCTTTGAGTGAGTCATTCCAGATAGCCAATAATAATTGAGAAGCTATCTCCATCAGGGAAGGACTTCAAGAACTACATGAAGCATAAGCAAAAGGAGATGGGACTTGAAGATCTAATAGTCCGCTTGAGGATTGAGGAGGACAATAAGAGCCATGATACGAAGACAGGAAGATATCATGCTGAGCTTAAGGCCAACCTTATGGAAGGAAAGGTCAACAAGAAGAAACGCAAGTTTTCTAGTGAAGGCTATAAATAGAAGAAGGACAATCCTAAAAAATTCAAAGGCAAGTGCTTCATTTGTGATAAAATAGGCCACAAATCCAAGGATTGTCGTTTCAAGAGAAAAGAAAAGAAGGAAATCAATACTACTGAAGATACCCTATCCTATGAAGTGTCAGAGATGATATTGTCAGCAGTTGTGTTCGAAGCAAATATGGTTGATAAGCCAAATAAGTGGTATGTTGACACTGGAGCTACTCGACATGTCTGCTCTGATAAGAGTATGTTCTCATCATATACTCCTATCAGAGGTAGAAATCTGCTAATGGGTAACTCCGCTACATCGAAGATAGAAGGAATTGACCGCATTATTCTAAAGATGACATATGGCAAAGAGTTTCTATTGAATGATGTATTGCATGTTCCTAACATTCGTAAGAATTTGGTATCAGGCACCCTCCTAAGCAAACATGGATTTATGATGGTGTTTGAGTCTGATAAATTTATACTTATTAAAAGGGAGATCTTTCTAGATAGAGGTTACTTGAATAATAGGTTCTTCAAGATGAATATAATGACTGTACATCACAACCTTGAAAATAATAAAGATACTTCTTCTGTTTATATGGTTGACTCCTCTTATTTATGGCATGATAGATTAGGTCATGTGAATTTTAATTCATTATGAAAATTAATGAATTTATAATTGTTACCTAGTCATGAAATCGATCCATATTACAAGTGTGAAATATGTGTTGAAGCTAAGCTAGCTAAAATACCATTCCATTCAGTAGAAAGGAATACTGAACCTCTAGATTTGATTCACAGTGATCTATGTGACTTAAAATCAATACAATCTAGAGGAGGTAAAAAATATTTTATAACAATTATTAATGATTCAACTAGATACTGTTGTGTGTGTCTACAAAGTCTAAAGATGAGGCTTTAGATATGTTTAAATGTTATAAGAATGAGGTTGAAAATCAACTTGGTAAAAAGATCAAGGCTATAGGAGTGATAGAAGTGGTGAATACGATGCACCGTTTAATTACTTTTGTTAAAAACATGTCATTATTCATCAAACTACAGCTCCTTATTCACCTCAATCTAATGGAATTGCTAAACACAAAAATCAAACATCGAAAGAAATGATGAATGCCATGTTAATAAATTCTGGTACACCACAGAATTTAGGAGAGAAGCAATTCTTTCGGCTAATCATATTCTTAATAAAATACCTCTTAAAAGGAAGGACATTACTCCATATGAGTTTTGGAAAGATAAAAAGCCTTCTTATAATTATCTAAGAGTATGGGGGTGTCTAGCTAAAGTAGCTGTTCCATATCCCAAGAAAGTCAAAATAAGACCTAAAATTATTGATTGTATTTTCATTGGTTATGCACAAAATAGTAGTGCATATTGCTTTCTTGTATATAAATCAGATATATCTGATATACAGGAAAATACAATTATGGAATCAAAAAATATGCTATTTTTTGAAGAGATATTCCCTTATAAAGGGATATCTGTTACAAGTTCAAATAAAAGAACTTATGATAATATGGCAAGTAGTAGTCATCAGGAAAAACATCCTGAAAATGAACCTAGACAGAGTAATAGGTCTAAAGTTACAAAATCTTTTGGTCCTGAATATATTACATACATAATTGAAAATGTACATCAGACATTCAAAGAGGCAATGTCTATACCAGAAGCATCCTTTTGGAAAGAAGCTATTAATAGCGAAATTAAGTCCATCGTATATAATCATACCTGGGAATTGGTAGATTTACCATTATGTATGAAACCTCTGGGGTGTAAATGGATTTTCAAGAAGAAGTTAAAGGCTAATGGACCAATTGATAAGTATAAAGCTAGATTATTAGCTAAAGGCTTTAAACAAAATGAAGGTTCTAGATTTCTTTGATATTTATTCACCAGTAACAAGGATAACATCCATAAAAATGTTAATTGCTATTGCAACTATTAAAAATCTTGAAATACATCAAATGGATGTTAAAACAGCTTTTTTAAATGGTGAATTAGAGGAAGAAATTTATATGAAACAACTTGAAGGGTTTGTCATTCCAGGCAAAGAAAAGAAGGCGTGCAGACTTGTAAAATCCTTATATAGATTAAAACAAGCACCTAAGCAATGGCATATAAAATTTGACAATGTCATGTTGTCTAATGTATTCAAAATCAATGAATGTGATAAATGTGTATGCCAAAACCATACCAAAGGATATATTTTAGTCTGCTTATACATGGATGATTTGTTCATCATAGGTAGTGATACTAATATGATTAAACAAACAAAGAAAATGTTGATCGAATATTTTGATATGAAAGATATGGGTATTACAGATGTTATACTAGGGATTAAAATCACTAGAAAGTCTGAAAGAATAATATTATCTCAATCTCATTATATTGAAAAATATTAAATAAGTTCAATAAGTATGATACCAACCCATTTAAAATACCTGTAGATGTTAATCTATATCTTGCTAAGCATACTGGGCAACCCATATCACAATTAGAATTTTCATGTATAATTGACAGTTTAATGTATGTCATAAATTGCATCCGTCTTAACATAGCATACGCTGCCAATAAGTTAAGCAGATTTACTAGTAATCCAAGTCCAAATCATTGGATAGCACTAGTAAGGATATTATGATATCTATGATATACCCTAAATTATAGATTACATTATATAAAATATCCAGCTACACTAGAAAGATATAGTGATGCTAACTGGATATCTTTTTCAGAAGACACTAAATCTACTAGGGGATATGTGTTCACCCTGTGAGGAGGTGCAGTATCATTGAAATCCTCAAAACAAACTTGTATAGCTAGATCCACTATGGAATCAGAGTTTATAGCTTTAGATAAAGCTGAAGAAGAAGCAGAATGGCTTCAAAATTTTTTGGAGGATATTCCATGTTGGTCTAAACCCGTGTCTGCAATATGTATACATTATGATAATCAATCAGCTATTTGCAGAGTACAGAATAAGATATATAATGATAAGTCTAGACATATACGTCGTAGACATAATACCATTAAGCAATTACTTGAAAATGGAATAATCTCTATAGACTACATTCAGTCAAAGAAAAATCTTGCGGATCCACTGACAAAAGATTTACCGAGAGATCAAGTAAATTGTTTATCGAGGGGAATGGGTTTAAAGTCTATAACAAATTAATCTTCATAATGGATATCCAACCTAGTTGACTAGAAATCCCAAGATCTGGTTCAAAAGGGACAACTAAATTATGAAGAGGTCAATGAAGCACTAAGGATGTCAATTACTATTTATTCCTATGATAATCAGTGCTACCTGCTAAAGGTACTAGAATAAGCATAGCTTTTAATGATTTTTATAACATGAATATCATATGGGATATAGCAGGATACTCTTAATAAGAATCACCTATGTGAATGTGAACTGGGCCAATTCTATAAGAATTTTAAAGGCTTTAATTCTCTAAAGCACTCATAAAACCAGGAATTGTTTAGGGCCAAAATGAACACAACCATGAGAACCAAAAGGAATGCTTCGAAAGAAGTTGCGTGATTGTTATTATTTTAGTTTACATCAAATGCTGAAAAGTTCAAGACATCATGTTCACTTTTAGCAAGTAAACTCGATAACAAAATACAAAGGAACGTTCAAAGCCACAAGCAACATATCCTGATACAACTTCATTCCATTTTCTCTTTTTAAAGTGTCTACATATTCATTTGCATTTAAAATCTATGTTTGCGGGGGATTGCCTTTGCTGATCCTTGATGATCTGAGTTCAATTTCTATTCATGTGGAGGATTGTTAGAAAATACCTTATAATTGAATGAAAATTGAGGGTACCCAAAATATCCTTTGAGATGGGAACTTTTAGTCCCACATGAAAAGATTGGAAAAAATTAAAGCTCTTTATAAGAAAATATTTTTCCTTGCTCTTGCATTTAGACTCACCATAGGTGAAGAGCTTACGCATCACCCACACGCACGCGCGCATGTGCGATGATGGGCGACAAGGGTGCAATGGATGCTTTGTAGGCGCACTTTGGCATGGCAGGGTTGCAAGGAGGAGAGTCGGCTCGGTTCTGTTAGGAGTCGTCTCGGATCCATAGGATGAGTAACATACGGTTTGGCTAAGTCGACTCGAGGGATTCAAGCTAGCTCGGATCCATAGAATGGGTAATATGTGATCTAGCCGAGTCGACTTTAGGGTTTCGAGCCGACTCGTCCAGAGTTCTCTCTGCAGTATTGAGTCGACTCGAGGGTTCGAACCAACTCGGATGACGGGATTTCATAATCATGAAACAATTGATCACACGTCCATTCATGGATCAACGTTTTCAGAGGCGTTGATAGCGTGATCACGTGTCCGTTCACGGATCAACATTTTTTCTGATGATCATGGGTGCCATCGGATCATGAAACGACATATGGAGAAGCACGCTGATCGCGTGATCTAAAGATCACGGTACAAATCAATATATCATGGCATTCGATCACGATTAATGAAGCGTATTGATCGCGTAATCTTCAGATCGTGGTTGAGAAAAGGCGTATCTCACTACGAAAAGTCATCGATAACTCCCTCTGATCACATCTGAGGAGTTGCTTCCAAAGGGCATCTTAAGGTTATAAATATGTCCTCGTTCCTTATTTATTTAATCCCAATTTTTCTTTCCTTCCCTTAGATATTTGCATACTCTGAATAACAGAGTATAGCTATAGTGCATAGAAAAATCTTTTAGGTATTTGCATACTCTAATTAATAGAGCATAGTTATAGTGCATATAAGATAGAAAAGCATTCATGGTTCGAATTTCTGATGAATTGTAGTGCTGCTTTCACCAGAAGAAGACCGTTATATTCTGGGAGACAATCGTCATATACCGTAAGCATTATTGCGGGATAAAATTATCTTAAAAACATAAACTATAACTCTATATTCGATCTTTTCAAATAGGTAGCCATAAATATTATTATATTACCAACACATTTTATCACCACTTTTTATATATGTTATTCTCTTACTGCAATTAGTTTAAAAGGGCTGGGTATCATGTGCGAGTACGTGACCTTCTTGAGCTCGTAAGCACAAAGAATGCAATGTCATGATGCTACTGCATGTATGCAAAATATATAAATGCATAGCTGACATGATGGTTTCACATGGTAACAAACTTGAACAAGCTAAAAGTTGAATCAGGTAAGAGAAACTAACTTGATTGAGGCTACCAGGAGATAGGGATATCAATTTTTATCGATCCGATGGATATCTGATTCGATCCGATCATAATGAGATGGGTAAAGTCCTACCCGTCTAATTCATAAATAGATATGGATTATATAAAAAATACCCGACTCGCATTCAGGTCGGGAACGGGTAGTAGTATGTCCAAATCCAAACCCGACCTGTTTATATATAAAAAAATATATGTTTATAAAATATTTAAGAAAATTAGATATGGGACGGATATATCCGACCCGACTCGATCCGATCCATTTAGATTTTAAGTAAACTAGGTTTTATGAGACCGGATATATCCGACCCGACCCGATCTAAACGTGATTTTTTTATATCCGACCCGGGATGGGTATGGGACGTGTATGAAACGGATAATTTTTTAGCGAGGATCGGTATGAATTTTGAATGATCCGATCCAAATTCGATCCGTTGTCATCCTTACCAGGAGAAGTGCATCAGTCTCGTAATGAGCTGTGCCTTGGCTTGGAATGACCGGATGTGTCTCGTGTCGAACCAACTATTATGGTTGCGGCAGAGGGTCAAGCTCAAGCTATATAGAAGAAATATAACACTAATATTGGGAGAAAATGAACCACACATTCATTCATTTTGTATAGATATTTATGCACAAGTTGGCTAAATCAAGAAGGATAAAGATTACAACAATTTGAAACCTCCCAAGCTAACTTAGGATTACCATGAATTCTTCCAAGTTAGTTGCCTAAGCTTCAGGGATAGGTGTTATCTGTTGATGCAAAGATTTGAATCATGGAAGTAACCGCTGACTTTTAATATGCCCCTGCAAGATGATAGCTCCATTGAAATCATTGATCTTGAACCGTAAAAGATGGAAGCGTTGCCGTGCTAACAGCTTTGTATAAGACTACAAATGGATCGGGTTGACCTATGACCCGATCCTTTTAAATCCAATTCATTTTTATGGATTCATGGATCCGGGTTAGATCTTAAATTTAGATCCATTCTATTTTCTAGGTTGGATCTGGATTTACTAAATTTAGACCCGACCCGATCCAATTCAAACATACTAATACTATTAAAATTATATATATTTGGATCTTTAAATTATAATTTAAAACATGTATGCAACTTATTTTTAGCATAAAGATAGAGTTATAATTATTTTTATATCTTAATTTATTTTAAAAATAATATTGTTTGTTATCTATTTTATGGTTAATAATAGTTAGCTATGTAATAATTAAAATATATTTGTTTATATTTTATTCGGATCATATTTAAATCTAAATTTTTTAAATTAAAACCAGGTTATTTATGGACCCGATCTAACCCGAATGATCAAACTCGAATGATCCGTTGGATTGAAAATTTTAATAGTGGACCCGATCTGATCCAATTTTCTAGTGGATTGGATCTAGATCTAATATTAGAATCCGATCAAAGAACCAAGTCGGATCGAGATCATTCATGACCCGGTCCGACCTGATCCATTTGCATCCCTAGCTTTAATATGTGGTGAAGACATGAGAAACCCGAAGTAAATCTTAAAAGCTTTGTCATGAACAAAGTGAAAACCAAGCATAATATGCATCATATGAGAAAAAAAAACAGGCTTAGAGTATAGATAAGTAGCTCCAGCATTGTCACAGAGGATTAACAGAACTTTGGAGGGTGAGTTGTAGAGTTCATGTAGAAGAGATTGAATTCAAGCAATTTCAGTAGTAGGGGGGGCAACAGCACAGTATTTGGAAGACCAGGCAACAGATTTTTGCTTCTCAGAGGACCACAAAAGCAAATTATGACTAAGAGAACAAATGCTGATGTAGAGGTGTGATCATTTCTATTGCTAGCTCAATCTACATCCACATGGGCATCAAGAGTGACGCTTGAGAGAGAGGCCATAATTGATCATAGCTTCGCGGTACCAAACTACACGTTTTCTGGTTATCCAACATGTTTGTGAAGGTGAGTGCATAACTAAATAATTTATTAACGGAATATGGGATAATGAGGAAAGTAATAGACAAACATTGAAGCATGCCCACAACTAGCTTGTACTCGGAGGCATCTATTGGAGGAGTTCTATGATGAAGCATGAGAGTACCAATGATAGAGATAGTAGTAGTGACAGCCTTTGCACCAGCCTTATGAAAATACCTAAGAAAATCTCAGATAGACTTGTGCTAAGACAAGAAAAGGCTTGTGGATATAGGAGCAACTTCTTTTCCATGAAAAAAAATGCAAGGAGTTGATATCTTTGATGTGAGACAAGGAATCAATAATCGCTGATATTCGGAGGAAACTTTTTCATTACTTTACGACCATGTAGACTGTTCCTACTCTCACTATTCATAACATTTCTTCTGTTCCTTCCCAGAATTTGGTTACTGCACTTCAAAATTATGATCTGCTGAAGCAGGTAACAGAAGAAGAGGTTAAATCTACTCTGTGATCGTTGGCAGAGGATAAAGCTCCGGGACCTGATGGTTATCCCCCTTTCTTCTTCCGAGTTGTTTGGGAGATTCTGAGGGTTGACATGGTTGCGGCTGTTCAGCTCTTTTTTAATACGGCTACCATGCCCCCTAATTGGAAGCAGACTTATATTGCTCTTATTCCGAAGCGTCGGGATCCGTCTATGCCTTCACATTATAGACCCATCAGTCTATGCAATACTCTTTACAAAGTTTATGCCAAACTTCTGGCGAATAGAATGAGCCTCATTCTTCCAAAGATTATTAGCCATGAACAAGGTGTTTTTATAGGAGGCCGTAATATCATTGATAACATCCTTATTGTCCAGGAATTTATGCACGATCTTCACACCGCTTCTCGCTGCCATAGTCTGATGGCTATTAAGCTGGACATGGAGAGGCCTATGATTGTGTTGACTAGTATTTTCTTATCAAAGCTCTGAAGGATTTTGGATTTCAATCAATCTGGATTTCTAAAATAATGTCTTGCATTAAGGCCCCTGCATTCTCTATTCTTATCAATGGATCCCCTACGGAGTTCTTCCATTCCTCCCATGATTTCCGCCAATGTTGCCCTCTGTCCCCCTATTTATTTATTATTTGTGCTGACTTCCTATCTAGATCCCTTTCTCAGGAAGTGCGGGACTCTCAGATCCATCCTTATATTGTGGGGTCGGGCTCATTCCCGGTCTCCCATCTCTTATTTGCGGATGACTGCCTGTTACTTGGTCGGGCTTCCCTGGCTAATGCCAGGGGCTTCAGGAGGATAGTGGAGCATTACTGTCATGCTTCGGGCTAGAGGGTCAATTTTCAAAAGTCTGGGATATACTTTAGTCCTAAAACTACCCTCGGTATCCGGAGCAGGATTACTCACATGCTGGGCATTCAGGAGTGACAAGGCCTTCTACATTATCTGGGTATTCCCATCTCTGGCACCGGGCTTACTATGCGCGATTGCGCCCCGCTTTTGGCTTTTGTGACGGACAGGATTGGAGGGTGGCTGGCCAGATCTCTATCCGCCATGGGCAGGCTCACTCTTGTCCGATCGGTGCTGGCTTCTCTCCCAGTTTATCTACTCTCTAATTCTTTTATTCCCAGGAGGGTTATTATCAAGTTTGAGCAAATGATTCATTCCTTTCTCTGGAACTCCTCTTTTGATCGGAGGAGGATACATCTTATGAGCTGGGAGAATGTCTGTCGGCCGACGCAGGAGGGGGGTTTGGGCATCACTTCTCTTCTTGCAAGGAGAGAAGCTTTTATGACCCGGCATGTCGCCAGGTTTTTTCTATGTCCTGACACCATGTGGTCTTCTTTCATGAGGGCTAAATATGGCGACATTTCTTTGTATCCCGAAGATTGCTCTACTTCCACCAGGAGGTCATCTATTGTCAGGAGGGAGATGCTTGCCAGGGCCCGATGGTCGGCTCCCATATTTCCTGGGTGCTAGGAGATGGTCGATCCGTTAGCTTCATGAATGACCCCTGGATTTTGGACATTCCTTTGAGCAGATGGCCCACCTTCATCTCCGTTATGATTCCGGCCTCAATTATGGTTGCTGACCTTTACAGGCCAGGTCTCTCATCTTGGGACACGACAAGGTTTTGTCTATTTTTGGGGACATCCTCGGTTACAGGGTCCTGTCTATTCCACTTCCAGTCCATCCGTGCTCCGACATCAGAGTTTGGAGACATACGACTTCAACCAGAGTGCCTATCGCGGATCTTACTCCTACGCCAGATCGGGACCTTTATGTTTCTAGGAGCTATCGCTGGATCTAGACCTTGCCGGTGCATCCCAGAGTTTCACTCTTTATCTGGAAACTCGCTTGGCACCACCTCCCCACGTGGAAGTTCATCACCTCTAGAGGGGTCCATATTACTCCTTGTTGCTGATCTCACCGCGGTGGCCTGTAGCTCGTGAGCTGGCACCGGTTCTCGAACTCTGTCACCTCGAGATCTCCAAGCTTCCGGACTTGCAAAACAAAGTCAAAGACCCGGGCTGGGGATTCCGGCGGGGGCACTCCGACGGTCAAGTAAAAGAGCGGCAAGATGGAACAGGACCTCTAAGGCGAGTTCCCGAGGGTTTCCCATGCTTAAAAGAGATGTAAATGAAAGAAGTGTGGGGAAGGGAGGAGCTGAAGCCCGGCTTCCTATACTGGGTTCACCGAGCTCACGCCTGAGGACTTCTTGGGGGTCCCCCGGATCATTCTCTCGACGCTCTCCCCCCTTTTCGACTTACCTTTCCGTCCGTTTTTACCGTCCCATTTATACCACCGGACTGCCTTCAGCCCACGTCTCCTCCGGGAGCTCCCAGAAATCTCTGGGTCTCCTCCCCTCCCTTCTCCTTCGAGTCCGGGACTTAAGTGGCCGGCATGCCTCGTCCATCGTGTGTCACGAAAGGGGGAAGACTGGTGAGACCTCGGGCCGAGTGTGGGAGCTCTCCTTTCGGGGCGTTGACGATGGGCCTCCAGCCATTTCAGGCCCCTACTCGCAAGGATTTCATTCCTCGGTTGCAGGGCCCCGTTTAACTGATGTAAACGACGTTTCGCATATCACTACATGCCGTACTGGCGCTCCGTACGGGGTGCGGTGCGCACCGGCCCTAGTGGTGACCTCGCGACCCGTGTCTCTGCCTCCCCGAGGCTTTGCAGAGTAGGGCTGACTTCGATCGAGGTGGACCCTTCAGGGGGTGCCACCCGGTGGAGCAGGGGCCACCAGCTTCGGTCGAGGTGGACCCCTCCTGGTTGGACACTTGGCGAAGTGGCAGAGAGGTGCTCGACTTCGGCCGAGGTGGACCCGTCATGGGGTGCCACCTGGCGAAGGAGCAAGAGGGCCTGGCTCGACCTCGGCAGAGGTGGACCCGTCTTGGGGTGCCACCTGGCGAGGGAGCAGGAGGCCGCCAGCTTTGGCCGAGGTGGACCCCTCCTGGGTGGACACCTGGCAGAGTGGCAGAGAGGTGCTCGACTTCGGCCGAGGTGAACCCATCATGGGGTGCCACCTGGCGAAGGAGCAAGAGGGCCTGGCTCGACCTCGGCAGAGGTGGACCCGTCTTGGGGTGCCACCTGGCGAGGGAGTAGGAGGCCGCCAGCTTCGGCCGAGGTGGACCCCTACTGGGTGGACACCTGGCGGAGTGGCAGAGAGGTGCTCGACTTCGACCGAGGTGGACCCGTCATGGGGTGCCACCTGGCAAAGGAGCAAGAGGGCCTGGCTCGACCTCGACAAAGGTGGACCCGTCTTGGGGTGCCACCTGGCGAGGGAGCAGGAGGCGGCCAGCTTCGACCGAGGTGGACCCCTCCTGGGTGGACACCTGGTGGAGTGGCAGAGAGGTGCTCGACTTCGGCCGAGGTGGACCCGTCATGGGGTGCCGCCTGGCGAAGGAGCAGGAGGGCCTGGCTCGACCTCAGCAGAGGTGGACCCATCTTGGGGTGCCACCTGGTGAGGGAGCAGGAGGCCGCCAGCTTCGACCGAGGTGAACCCCTCCTGAGTGGGAACTTGGCGAAGTAGTAGAGAGGTGCTCGACTTCGACCGAGATGGACCTGTCATGAGGTGCCGCATGGCGAAGGAGCAGGAGGGCCTGGCTCGACCTCGGCAGAGGTGCACCCGTCTTGGGATGCACCTGGCGAGGGAGCAGGAGGCCGCCATCTTCGGCCGAGGTGGACTCCTCCTGGGTGGACACCTGGCGGAGTGGCAGAGAGGTACTCGACTTCGATCGAGGTGGACCTGTCATGGGGTGCCACCTGGCGAAGGAGCAAGAGGGCCTGGCTCGACCTCGGCAGAGGTGGACCTGTCTTGGGGTGCCACCTGGCGAGGGAGCAGGAGGCCGCCAGCTTTGACCGAGGTGGACCCCTCCTGGGTGGATACCTGGAGGAGTGGCAGAGAGGTGCTCGACTTCGACCGAGGTGGACCCGTCATAGGATGCCACCTGGCGAAGGAGCAAGAGGGCCTGGCTCGACCTCGACAGAGGTGGACCCGTCTTGGGGTGCCACCTGGCAAGGCAGCAGGAGGCCGCCAGCTTCGACCGAGGTGGAGCCCTCCTGGGTGGATACCCGGCGGAGTGGCAGAGAGGTGCTCGACATCGGCCGAGGTGGACCCGTCATGGGGTGCCACCTGGCGAAGGAGTAAGAGGGCTTGGCTCGACCTCGGTAGAGGTGGACCCGTCTTGGGGTGCCACCTGGCAAGGGAGCAGGAGGCCGCCAGCTTCGGCCGAGGTGGACCCCTCCTGGGTGGACACCTGGCGGAGTGGCAGAGAGGTGCTCGACTTCGACCGAGGTGGACCCGTCATGGGGTGCCGCCTGGCGAAGGAGCAGGAGGGCCTGGCTCGACCTCGGCAGAGGTGGACCAGTCTTGGGGTGCCACCTGGCGAGGGAGTAGGAGGCCGCCAGCTTCGGTCGAGGTGGACCCCTCCTGGGTGGACACCTGGTGGAGTGGCAGAGAGGTGCTCGACTTCGGTCGAGGTGGACCCGTCATGGGGTGCCGCCTAGCGAAAGAGCAGGAGGGACTGGCTCGACCTCAGCAGAGGTGGACCCATCTTGGGGTGCCACCTGGCGAGGGAGCAGGAGGCCGCCAGCTTCGGCCGAGGTGGACCCCTCCTGGGTGGACACCTGGCGGAGTAGCAGAGAGATGCTCGACTTCGACCGAGATGGACCCGTCATGAGGTGCCGCCTGGCGAAGGAGCAGGAGGGCCTGGCTCGACCTCGGCAGAGGTGCACCCATCTTGGGGTGCCCCCTGGCGAGGGAGCAGGAGGCCGCCAGCTTTGGCCGAGGTGGACCCCTCCTGGGTGGACACTTGGCGGAGTGGCGAAGAGGTGCTCGACTTCGACCGAGGTGGACCCGTCATGGGGTGCCGCCTGGCGAAGGAACAGGAGTTTTGAAAAAAAAATCCATGTGGCGCCTGCGGCTTCCAGCTGGATCTGACGCACGTTCCACGTCAGCGATGTAGCCATATCAGTTGCCCCCTATCCCCAAGTCCCATCGAAGCATCGTGGCTTGGGACGTGGGGATTTAATTCGGAGATGACGTGGAAAGGACGAAAATCCTGTGCCATAATTGCCACGATCGCTGCCGCCGCTCCCGTTGCGCCCGAAACCCTGTGAGAGGATGCCACGTGTGCGCGTCTGACGGGCCATTAATGCACCGTTTTGAAACTGAGGCACTTTCTCTTGAACCGAAGTGTCGATGTCAGGCGTGCTCTCACGTGGCAGTCATCTGATGGCTTGGAACAGAAAGAGGCGTACGACTGCTGTTGATTGAGTTTGAAAGGAGGGGGACTTTCCGGAAACGAGGTATCTCCGCTTTCTTACACCTCGCCGGCGGTTGCAGTGGTCTCCCTTCATCTTTCAGGGTCGCCACTCCTTCGGTTCAAAACATCCCGGTGAGTGCCTGCATCTCCTTTTCTCTTCTTCCACCTCCCAATCTTTGTGCTAGTTTTTCTTGCTTCTTCTTCCTTCATGGCACGTCGCCGTCACGTTTCTTCCAACCCGGACGAGGCCGGTCCTTCCCAGCTGAGGAGTCTATCATCTTCTTCCTCGGAGGGGGAAGAGATTCTGGACGAGGTCCGGAGGCAGCTCCAACCTGGGGCCGTGACCATAGGTATCCCTAGGGGTCCTAGGTCTCCTCCCATAGTTTCCGCACGTCCCATTTCTTCCCTTCCTCCTCCGGAGGCCTCTTCCTCTGGTCCCTCGGGTTATACCTCGACGATGACCGGAGACGATCTTTCTTGGATTCGGGATACCTATGGGATCCCGGATTCAGTCCGTCTTTCCCTCCCACGGCCTAAAGATCGAGTAACCTCTAGTGGCCCTGGGAGGGTCGCCTTCTACGAGGACTTCCTCCTTGGGGGTCTTCGTTTTTCCCTTCATCCCTTCTTTCTTTCGTTTCTCATCATTATCGTCTTGTCCCGGCCCAGTTGGCTCTTAACGCCATCCGGGTCATCTTCGCTTTCATCGTCTTCTGCCACTTCTACGGGTTCGTTGCCCGTTTCTCCCTCTTCAGGGCTCTCTTCATCCTGAAGCGTTACTCCATCGATGATGGCTGGTGGTACATTTCACCCCGGCCTAGGTGTCTTAGGTTCGACCTCCCTTCATCGATCAAGGATTGGAAGAACCGCTTCTTCTTCACCTCGGTCGAGGACGTCGACTGGGCCTGGAGTGAGCTGGACCGGTCCCCAAACCGGAATTCCCAGGTCGAGCCGGCGGATCAGGATGATTATGCACTGCTGCTGGGTGACATGATCCCAGCCCTTGATGTTCTGCTCTCGGAGCAGAATTTATTCGAGGCAGGGATCAGTCCCATCCGGGAGTTGGGTGAGGCCCCCGGATCTTCCCCCTCTACCTTCATTTTCTGTTTTGCACTTCCTTTCTTTTATGCCGGCCTAACTGACCTCCCATTTCTTTTTCTCGGGTATGAAGTTCTCCGTAGAAAGCTTGATGGAGGGCATCCTGGAGAGGGACGCTGTCGAAGGGACTGAGGATCCCCCAGCGAAGAGGGTTCGCATTGAGGCGAGCCGGGGGCCTGCGCCCACCTCAGCCATCGCTGGTCCTGGGGCAACAGCTCCTGCTCCCAAGTTTCCCCATGCCCGGGCGCCCAATGTCCCTGTAGTCGGCCTCGACAGGGTCGGGGGTGAGAGGAGGTCGGAACCACCCCGGGCGATGCCTGCTCCTGCTGCTGCGCCGGTCATCTCCAAGGTGGCCACCAGGGTGACGGCAGCTCCACCGACGGCCACACCACCTGGCGAAGGGGCGGCCGCCCAGCCCGTTGCGGACGACCTCATTCCACCACCGAGCCTCACTAGTCGCTCCTCCGTGATCCGTGATCAGGGGCTTGCAGAGAGGGTGATGGAATTTGTGAGCACCTCCCGGGACCACCGTCTAAGAGGCGGCCGGGACTACTCCGAGGCGCTGCTCGGGATCCTCCCGCTGCTTTTTACGGTAAGTTCCGAGCTCTGACCTTTTAAAGTTCCAGTTGGATCTTACTAATATCTTGTGTCTTTTTCGATGCAAATCGGGACAGACGTTCTCTTGCTGAGGAACTTCCTGGTCGGCTATGCCAATAAGGATGCCGAGAAGGAGGAGAAGCTTGGCAAACTCGCAGCCGACGTCAAGGACCTCATGGAGAAGGGGGTCGAGCTGCGAGCGAACAACCAGGTCCTTCGGGCGGACCTGGGCTCACCGAGCGGCGCGTGAAGGAGCTCGAGACCTCTCTGTCGAAAGAGAGGATCTTGAGCCAGCACTGCACAGAGGAAGACGCGGCGGAGAAGACTCGCCTCAGGGCTCAGTCCCGGCCATTGGAGCACTGGGTTGAAGAGGTCTTCAAGGAGCTGAGTGCAGCCAAAGAGAAGAATTCTTACGTCAACGGGCTGCTGGAGATGCCCAAGAGGGAGGCACAGGAGGCCGTGCCGAAGTTCCGGGCCTCCGATGAGTACATCGCGGAGGTTCACGAGGCAGCCGTGGACTCCTTCCTGAAGGGCTTCCAGGTATGCCGAAAAAAGGTGAGTTCCTTTTATCCCAAGCTCGACCTTAGCAGAGTCGTGCTGGGCGGCCGGAGGGAGGAGCCCACCAGAGGAGTCTCGACTGTGGCAGGTGATGAGGTGGTGGCTCCCGAGCAGCCTCCAATCGATGGCGCCGGCGGAGAGAGTGCCCCCCAGCCCGAGGAGGATGCGGCCGCACCAAAGTAGCCCCGCGGCTTCATTTCTTTTTCTTTGTCATGTTTTCCTTTTCTTTCTTTGGGATCTTCCGGCCTGTTGGAGCCCCTTTTTGCAAGGAATTGAGATCAATGAAAAATTCTTTTTTCCATCAACTTGTTCCGACGTGTGTGCTTTCTTCTTCTTTTCTTCTTCTTCTTTTTTTTTGTGTGCATCTTCCGGACTGAACCCTGGTGCTAGCTACTAGGACTAAGTCCTGTAGTGCGTTCCGAGCTGGACTCCGGGATTGCGTGGACAAACTGGGTTCTGCTCTACCTTCCAGACCGAAGTCCGGGACTTCGTTTTGGAACCAGGTTCCTTGCGAACTTCCGGACTGAACCCCGGGGCCGCAGGCTGATGAATTTAAGCCTTGCGCGACTTGCCGAGCTATTCTCCAGGATTTTGTAGGACCGGGATCTAAGTCACCGGGACCTCTTCCGGACTGAACTCCGGGGTCGCATTTCGGAATTTAATTCCGTGCGACACTCCAGACTGAACTCCGGGATTCTTATGAGAGGGACCTCGCGCCTTCACGGATCTCCCGCCATGTCCATGCTCGCCGAACTTAGAGCTGGATGGCTTTTGTCCTACGAGACAAGAGTAGGCATTTGATGAAAAAGATTTTATTACTAAAGTTTGAGGGGTCTTACATTATTGGTAGTACATCCTCAAGTTTGAGGCATTCCAGGTCCGAGGGAACCGGGATCCGCCTAGCTCCTCCAGGTAGTACGCTCCATGGGGGAGTGCCTCCGCCACCCTATAAGGGCCTTCCCAATTTGGGGAGAGCTTTCCGCACTCCCGTGGCTGGGAAGCTTCAGCGCGGCATAGTACCAGGTCTCCCTGGCGGAAGGACTTCGGTCGCACCTTGGAGTTGTAGTATCTGGCCACTCGTTGCCGGTAAGCCGCCATCCGAACTCGCGCCTTGTCCCTCGTTTCTTCAAGGAGGTTCAGGTTCAGCAGCATCCTGGCAGGGTTCTCCGCCTCATCATACTGTTCCACGCTCAGGGTTGGTAGGCTAAGCTCAATTGGGATAACCGCTTCCGCCCCGAAAACAAGGTTGAATGGGGTCTCATCCGTAGCCGTCCTTGGAGTAGTGTGATACGCCCAAAGGATGCTCGGGAGCTCTTCTACCCACCTCCCCTTGGCCTGGTCCAGTCTTGTCCAGAGGCCTTGCAAGATGGTCCTGTTTGTTATCTCGGCCTCTCCGTTTGTCTGAGGATGTGCCACGGAGGTGAAACAATGGTGGATGCCGAGGTCGTTGCAAAACTCCTCGAACTCCCGACAGTCGAACTGGCATCCATTATCGATGATGATGGTGTGGAGTAAGCCAAAGCGGCAGACAATCGACTTCCAGAGGAACTTGGTGACGTTTGCCTCCGTGATTCGGGCCAAGGGTTTGGCCTCGACCCACTTCGTGAAGTAGTCGATGGCCATGATCAAGAATTTCCGTTGCCCGGACGCCGGAGGAAAAGGTCATAGGAGGTCCATGCCCCATTGAGCGAACGGCCATGGGACGGAGAGCTGGGCGAGTGGGGCAACGAGCTGACGTTGCACCACAGCGTGCCGCTGACACCGGTCGCACCTTTTCACGAAGTCAGCTGCATCTTCTTTCATTATTTCCTAGAAATAACCTTGACTAAGGGCCTTGTACGCCAGTGTCCTGCCCCCCACATGGTTCCCACAGATGCCCTCGTGGATCTCCTGGAGCACGAGTGCGGCTTCTGCGGGTCTCAGACACTTGAGGAGTGGGCAGGAGTAGGATCTCCGATACAGTAGCCCGTCCATCAAAATGAACCGCGCGACCTTCCTATTAATGAGGCTAGCCGCCACACGATCCTCTGGCAAGGTGCCGTTAGTGATGTACTCGACGTACTTGTCTATCCAGCTGGGTTCTTGGCTGACCTGCTGGACCTCCATGGGTGTCTCGTAGCTCGGGGCCTTGAGGTGCTCGATGTAGGCGCGGCCCAGTGATGAGTCCGGTAGGGTTGCCAGGCGGGAGAGGGCGTCCACGCGGGCGTTTTCTCCATGAGGGATATGGGAGACGCTGAAGCGCAGAAATCATGCCACGCTCGATCGCACGAGCTCCAGGTACTTCGCCATGTGGGGGTCCCGCACCTTGTACTCCCCCGAGACCTGCCCGGCCACCAATTATGAATCGGTGAAGACCCTGAGGCAGGCCACGCCCAGCTCGCGGGACACTCTTAGCCCCACAAGAAGTGCTTCGTACTCTGCCTGGTTATTGGTGGCGACGAACTGGAAGCGGAGCGCACACTCGGCGATGACCCCCTTACCGTTGGCAAGGATGAGTCCTGCTCCGCTCCCAACGGAGTTCGAGGCTCTGTCCACGTGAAGGATCCAGACGTCCTCCTCTGGTCCTGGTTCCGGCTATCGATCTCGGGAGCTTTCTTCCGGCCCCTCGCCCAGGCCTGACTCAACCAAGAAATCAGCAAGTACCTGTGCCTTCATGGCCAACCTCGGCCTGTAGGTGATGTCGAACTCGCTGAGCTTGAGCGCCCACTTCGCCAGGCGCCCAGATGTGTCAGGTCGGCTGAGCACCGCTTTCAGTGGCTGATCCGTTAGGACCGCGATGGGGTGCACTTGGAAATAAGGCCTGAGACGCTGAGCGGACACGATTAGCATAAAAATAGTTTCTCAGACCGGGAATACCTGAGCTCCGTATCGCGAAGGAGTTTGCTCGTGTAATACACCGGCCTTTGCATCCCCTTATCATCCGTCCGAACCATGACCGAACTGACGGCCTCCAGGGTGACGGCCAGGTACACGAGGAGCTCCTCTCCTTCCTCGAGCCTGGAAAGCAACGGCGGGGATGCCAGTGTCATCTTCAGCTCATCAAATGCCTCCTGGCATTCCTTCGTCCAAGTAAAGTCGTTCATCTTCCTCAGCGCCTTGAAGAAGGGCTGGCAGCGGTCAGCGGACCTTGAAATAAATCGACTTAGGGCGGCTATCCGATCGGTGAGCCGCTGCACTTGCTTCTTGGAGGTGGGTTGCTCCATGTCCAGGATAGCCTGGACCTTTTCCGGGTTGGCCTCTATCCCTCTTTGGGTCACCATGAACCCTAGGAACTTCCCGGCGGATACGCCGAAAGCGCACTTCGCCGGGTTCAATTTCATCTGGTGAAGCCGGAGGTTACTAAAGGTCTCCGCCAGGTCGCTGACATGGTCCGAAGTGGGCTTGCTCATCACCAACATGTCGTCTACGTACACCTACATGTTGCGGCCAATTTGGTCTTTGAAGACCTTGTTGACCAGCCGTTGGTACGTGGCACTGGCATTCTTGAGACCGAACGGCATCATCTTATAGCAGTAGGTCCCGCAATCAGTGATGAAGGCGGTGTGTTCCTCGCCCTCCGGGTGCATTTGGATCTGGTTGTACCCGAAGAAGGCGTTCATGAAAGAGATGAGGCGATGCCCTGAAGTAGTGTCCACGAGCTGGTTGATCTTTGGAAGAGGGAAACTGTCCTTTGGGCAAGCTCGGTTGAGATCGGTATAGTCCACGCAGATCCTCCATTTGCCGTTGCTCTCCCTCACCATGACCACGTTCGCCAGCCAACTGGGATACTGTACCTCTCGTACAAAGCCGGTGGCAAGAAGCTTCTCTACTTCCTCATTGATGGCCTTTTGCCTCTCCGCAGCTAAACTCCTCTTCTTCTGGCGGACAAGGCAGCACCTTGGATCAATGTTCAACCGATGGGTGATGACCTCCGAGGGGATACCAGGCATGTCTGCAGCAGACCAGGCGAACACATCAGCGTTCGCCCGAAGGAAGTCTAGCAAATGAGCCCACTCTTCTTCCGGGAGTTGGGCTCCTATCTGCACTGTCTTTTGAGGATCCGACCTGAGAGGGTACGTCAACAAGCGCTCCACGGGCCCTTCCCTGGGGTCTTGCTCTCTTAGGTCGAGGACGTCGACGTCGGAGCCGAGCTCAGCACTCCGGGCCCCTGGGACCGTCTGCAGACAATGCGGGATGGGTCGAGCCGTCCCTCTCATCACTCCCGTCCCAGAGGCGATAGGGAACTGCACCAGCAACCTCTTAGTGGAAATGACAGTGTCCAGCTGATTGAGCCCTGGACGATCGAGGATAGTATTATAGGGTGATGGGAGCCTGACGACGGTAAATGTCATCATGACCATATTCTGCCGAGGTGGGGATTCGGCGGTAACAGGGAGAGTGATCTCTCCCTCGACCCCTACAGAATCTCCGGTGAAGCCCACAAGAGGGGTGTGCACCGGCTTTAATTGATCATGAGACAAATTCATTTGGGAGAGCATAAAAAGGTACGTAGTAGAGCTCCCACTATCCACCATAATGTGATGTACAGGATGCTTCGCAATAGTCATCTCGACCACCACTGCATCATTGTTTACATTTTCATTTTTATTCCCCTTTTCAAAGGGGAGTACATTCTCCAGGTCTCCTGCCTCCCAGGCTCTCTTCATCGCACGCCCTATCCCCCAAGAGATCATGCCCACCGGCTTCTCCGTTGGACGGTTGTCAATTGCAGGGACGGGGAGAAGGGCTGCGAGCGGCTGAACCTCCACCAGGGCTTCGTTCCTCACGAACTTCCTGAGGTAGTCCCTCTTGATCAGCTCCTTGATCTCCCGCTTCAGACTGCGGCACTCCTCCGTGTCGTGGCCATGTTCGCGGTGAAATTGACAATACTTTGTCTTGTCATAGATGTTTCTTGGGTTCTGAGGAGGAGGTCGGCGAAGGTAGTGCTCACCCTCAATCTCCATGAGGATCTTCGTTCTGGGAGCGAGAAGAGGGATGAAGGTCCGCTCCGGGGCAGCACCATTCTTTGGCTTCGGGCCCGGACGGAAGTCCGCAAGTGGTCCAGGCCTCCGGGTCTCAGGGATATCCCTTGGGGCAGGCTTCTGCGAATGCTTCCCATCCAGCTCTCGCCTGGTACGGTCAACCTCCTCGGCCCGGATGTACTTGTGGACGCGGAGGAGGAGCTCGGAATACGTCTTGGGGGGCTTCTTGTCCAGGGAATACGTCAGACGGGAGGTCTTGAGCCCGCGCTTCAATGCCAGCATGGCGACGGGCTCGTCCAGGCTATAGATTTCTAGGGCGGCGATCTTGAAGCGGGTGACGTAGTCCCGCAATAGCTCCTGATCTTGTTGGCGGATAGAGAAGAGGCTATCCACCTCCCTTGGCACCTTGCGGCAAGCATCAAAGTGTACCACAAACTTTCCTTCCAGCTGATGGAAGGAGCTGATGGATTCCGGCTCGAGGCGGGTGAACCAAACTCGAGCAGCCTTCCGGAGAGTGGATAGGAAGGCAATGCATAGAAGAGCGTCCATCGCTCCCTGGGCCCTCATGAGAGCTTTATAGCTCTCTAGGTGGTCCAAGGGGTCGGTGGTCCCATCGTAGGGATCCACCTGAGGCATTCGGAACCGACTCGAGATCGGTTCCTCTTGGATTTCCCGGGAGAAGGGTGGCTGGGCATTGTAGTCCACTGGATCGGTTGGGGAGCTCTGCATGTCGGCAAAGCGGCGGGAGAACTCCGCCAGCTTGCACTCGTGTTCCTCCAGGCATCTCTCGGCCTGGCGCTTGATGGCCTCGTCGGTGGAATCCTCTATTGAGGCCGTTGGAGAAGGGGGTGCCGATCGGTCTCGGCGAGGGGCCTTGCCCTGATGGCGCTTGCTGCGCCGCACTGCTTCAGCATCGTTGGTCGGGGATGACTCTCGTGATCCGCCGAACCGGAGTGGTTCCTCTTTGCGGGAGTCTAGTAGCTCCCGCGGGGGTTGGTAACTTCTTGCAGATGGGAGGGCCTGCCTTGGATGGAGCGCAGGCTTCCGCGGGGGCCCGTGGCTTGAGCCACGGGGGTCCCTGGCTGGGGCTGAGTGGCCAAGGAGCGCCGCTGGTGCTGCAGTTGCTGCACAGCAGTAGTCAAAGTTTGCAGCTGCTGGACGACAGCTGCGAAAGAAACGTCCACCGAGGACGGCTGAGGAGGAGGAGGTGGAGCAGGAAGTTCCCTCTCCGGGCTGCGCGGCCCTTGGAGGGAAGGAACCTCTCCTGCTCGGCTGGTGGATGCTTCGCGCCCGCGTGTCACCACCATGGTCGGAGCACGCTTTCGCCCACGGAGAGCTTGCTTGTACAGGGGTCACTGTTCTGCGCCCCCCTTCTTGGCGCGCCAATCTGTTGCCGATCTCACCGCGATGGCCTGTAGCTCGTGAGCTGGTGCCGGTTCTCGGACTCTGTCACTTCGAGATCTCCAAGCTTCTGGACCTGCAAAACAAAGTCAGAGACCCGGGCCAGGGATTCCGACGGGGGCACTCCGACGGTCAAGTAAGAGAGCGGCAAAATGGAACAGGATCTCTAAGGCGGGTTCCCGAGGGATTCCCGTGCTTAAAAGAGATGTAAATGAAAGAAGTGTGGGGAAGGGAGGAGCTGAAGCCCGGCTTCCTGCGCTGGGTTCACCGAGCTTACGCCTGAGGACTTCTTGGAGGTCCCCCAGATCGTTCTCTCGATGTTCTCCCCCCTTTTCGACTTACCTTTCCATCCGTTTTTACATTCCCCTTTATACCACCGGACCACCTTCAGCCCACGTCTCCTCCTGGGAGCTCCCTGAAATCTCTGGGTCTCCTCCCCTCCCTTCTCTTCGAGTTCGGGAGTTAAGTGGCCGGCATGCCTCGTCCGCCGTGTGTCATGAAAGGGGAAGACTGGTGAGACCTCAGGCCAAGCGCGGGAGCTCTTCTTTCGGGGCATTGACGATGGGCCTCTAGCCATTTCAGGCCCCTGCCCACAAGGATTTCGTTCCTCGATTGCGGGGCCCCGTTTAACTGATGTAAACAAGGTTTCGCGTATCACTGCAAGCCGTACTGGCGCTCCGTACGAGGTGTGGCGCGCGACAAGCCTAGTGGCAACCTCGCGACCCGTGTCTCTGCCTCCCCGAGGCTTTGCAGAGTAGGGCTGACTTCGACCGAGGTGGACCCTTCAAGGGGCGCCACCCGGCGGAGGAGCATGGGCCGCCAACTTCGGCCGAGGTGGACCCCTCCTGGGTGGATATCTGGCGGAGTGGCAGAGAGGTGCTCGACTTCGACTGAGGTGGACCCGTCATGAAGTGCCACCTGGCGAAGGAGCAAGAGGGCCTGGCTCGACCTTGGCAGAGGTGGACCCATCTTGGGGTGCCACCTGGCGAGGTAGCAGGAGGCCGCCAGCTTCGACCGAGGTGGACCCCTCCTGGATGGACACCTGGTGGAGTGGCAGAGAGGTGCTCGACTTCGGCCGAGGTGGACCCGTCATGGGATGCCACCTGGCGAAGGAGCAAAAGGGCCTGGCTCGACCTTGGCAGAGGTGGACCCGTCTTGGGGTGCCACCTGGTGAGGGAGTAGGAGGCCGCCAGCCTCGGCCGAGGTGGACCCCTCCTGGGTGGATACCTGGCGGAGTGGTAGAGAGGTGCTCGACTTCGGCCGAGGTGGACCCGTCATAGGATGCCACCTGGCGAAGGAGCAAGAGGGCCTGGCTCGATCTCGGCAGAGGTGGACCCGTCTTGGGGTGCCACCTGGCGAGGGAGCAGGAGGCTGCCAGCTTCGACCGAGATGGACCCCTCCTGGATGGACACCTGGCGGAGTGGCAGAAAGGTGCTCGACTTCGACCGAGGTGGACCCGTCATGGGGTGCCACCTGGCGAAAGAACAAGAGGGCCTGGCTCAACCTCGGTAAAGGTGGACCCGTCTTGGGGTGCCACCTGGCAATGGAGCAGGAGGCCGCCAGCTTTGGCCGAGGTGGACCCCTCCTGGGTGGACACCTGGCGGAGTGGCAGAGAGGCACTCGACCTCGGCCGAGGTGGACCCGTCATGGGGTGCCACCTGGCGAAGGAGCAAGAGGGCCTGGCTCGACCACGGCAGAGGTGGACCCATCTTGGGGTGCCACCTGGCGAGGGAGTAGGAGGCCGCTAGCTTCGGCCGAGGTGGCCCCCTCCTGGGTGGACACCTGGCGGAGTGGCAGAGAGGTGCTCAACTTCGACCGAGGTGAACTCATCATGGGGTTCCACCTGGAGGAGCAAGAGGGCCTGGCTCGACATCAGTAGAGGTGGACCCGTCTTGGGGTGCCACATAGCGAGGGAGCAGGAGGCCGCCAGCTTCGGCCGAGGTGGACCCCTCCTGGGTGGACACCTGGCTGAGTGGCAGAGAGGTGCTCAACTTCGGCCGAGATGGCCCTGTCATGGGGTGTCACCTGGCGAAGGAGCAAGAGGGCCTGGCTCGACCTCGGCAAAGGTGGACCCGTCATGGGGTGCCACCTGGCGAGGGAGCAGGAGGCCGCTAGCTTCAACCGAGGTGGACCCCTCCTGGGTGGACACCCGGCGGAGTGGCAGAGAGGTGCTCGACTTCGGCCGAGGTGGACCGGTCATGGGGTGCCACCTGGCGAAGGAGCAAGAGGTCCTGGCTCGACCTCGACAGAGGTGGACCCGTCTTGGGGTGCCACCTTGCGAGGGAGCAGGAGGCCACCACTTTGACCGAGGTGGACCCCTCCTGGGTGGACACCTGGCGGAGTGGCAGAGAGGTGCTCGACTTCGCCGAGGTGGACCCGTCATGGAATGCCGCCTGGCGAAGGAGCAGGAGGGCCTGGCTCGACCTCGGCAGAGGTGGACCTGTCTTGGGGTGCCACCTAGTGAGGGAGCAGGAGGCCGCCAGCTTCGACCGAGGTGGACCACTCCGGGTAGACACCTGGCGGAGTGGCAGAGATGTGCTCAACTTCGACCGAGGTGGACCCGTCATGGGGTGCCGCCTGGCGAAGGAGCAGGAGGGCCTGGCTCGACCTCGGCAGAGGTAGACCCGTCTTGGGATTCCACCCGGCAAGGAAGCAGGAGGCCGCCAGCGTCGGCCGAGGTGAGCCCCTCCTGGGTGGATACCTGGCGAAGTGGCAGAGAGGTACTCGACTTCGACCGAGGTGGACCCGTCATGGGGTGCCGCATGGCGAAGGAGCAAGAGGGCCTGGCTCGACCTCGACAGAGGTGGACCCGTCTTGGGGTGCCACCTGGCGAGGGAGCAGGAGACCGCCAGCTTTGACCGATGTGGACTCCTCCTGGGTGGACACCTGGCGGAGTGGCGGAGAGGTGCTGGACTTCGACCGATGTGGACCCGTCATGGGGTGCCGCCTGGCGAAGGAGCAGGAGTTTTGAAAGAAAAATTCACGTGATGCCAGTGGCTTCCAACTGTATCTGACACACGTTCCACGTCAGCGATGTAGCCATATCACTCCTGATTGCCGCTTTTATGGGATTCAGCTGGAGACGCAGACTCATGCCATATTCCATTACGGCCGCGTTAGCCGGATCTGGGCTCTGGCAGGATTTTGTGGTATACCTGCTCAGCCTGATCACATTCTTGATACTTTTTATACCCTGCTGGACGACGCCTATTATCCATGTTTCATTTATTGCTTATCTGGCATATTATATTTGGATTTCTAGAAATGACCGGATATTTACATCTTTAAGGTATTCCCCTGTGATTCTTGTGGAAAGGGCCAGGATAGCTGCGATGGAGTACTGTAGATCTGCAGTGATGCCAGTTGAGATCTGGGATTCCCCTCTCGCTCCTCGAGCGACTCTCTGGGTTTTTATTACCTGGGAACCCCCTCCTCCGCCCTTCGTCACTATTAGCTTCGATAAGAGCCAGGTTTCATTATTAGGGACTCTTCGTTGGATTTCTTGGCGGCTAGGGGTACCCCTTGCTTCGACTCTTCGATGCCGGCCCTTGAACTTTATGCTGCATGGACTGAGATCATATATGCTCGTCGGGTACTATGCCTAGACCACCTTATCATTGTGGAAGATTCTGCCACCATCATTTCTTGGATCTCACAGACTTTCTCTACGCAAATCGATCATCCGATAATCAAGGGACATTAGACTCATGTTACAGTATTGCTCTTCTCTGACTATCAGACACATTTTCAGGGAGGCTAACTCAACAGCTAACTAGATAGCCTCCTATGTTGCTCAGCATACTGACTCTATATTGTGAACTGACTGGCAGACTGCACCTGTACAGCTTAAAAATATTTTGCTTGCTGACTCCTTATATTGTATTCATCTACGTTCAATTTAATGAATACACCATTTTATCAAAAAAAAAAAATCAATAATCTGAAAATAAACTCAGTCATTGCCGATGATGATTAAGTTATCCACGTAAACAAGAAAGTAGAGGGCGAGGCCATTCTTAGAGTCAATAATATTAGTCATTGCTGATGATGATCACGTTACTGAGCTCCTTGTACCGGGCTTTAAGAGTCTGCTTCAAACCATAAATGGCCTCCTGAAGACATGAAACGTGCAGAGATGTTGGAATCAATAAAAGTAGGAGGTTGGCCCATAAAAACTTTGTCAAGAAGTGTGCCGTGTACGAATACATTATTTACAACAGGCTGATGTAATATACAGCCCCAAAGGAAAGCAATACCGAGAAATCAAATGAATTGTTGTGGGCTTAATTATGGGACTGAATGATAATCCAGACCTGACGGTTGATAAAAGATTTTTGTTGCAAAATGCACATTATTGCAACAGATATATAGTTGGACTCGGACTATCAGAACAATAGAGACTAGAGAGAATGTTTCTTCACCACATCCAGCTACCCTAATCGTCATCCATGCACAGTAGGATACAAGCAAGTACAAAAAGAAAAATTTAGTTGTATTTGAGATACATCACAAACCCCAAGATCACAGCTACCGATGGTGCTCCTCAGGTGTCACATACATGATGCTAACACCATCAGGGATATAATATTACATGAATCAAGAGTATTAACCACTAGACTCAAGCACACGAGCATGCGCATACACAAAAAGGAGCTTATGACACAAGCATGAATCAAGCTTTCAGGGACACAAGTACAAATTAAGCCTTCAGGATCTCGCCCAAACCCAAAAAACGCCACCATTGAACTGAGAAAGTTCAAATAATTTGAACTATCAAACAATCCAGTCTAATTATCTGGATCAGATTCTTAGTTATCCTGATTTTTCCTGTCCAATTACTAACTGCGGAAGTGTGATAAGATAAAAAAATTTAAAAGACTAACCATGGATCCAACCCAAACCCCAAAAGTGAGATATGTCATGCCACATTTCAGATCCAAATTTCAGAGAAAGTTGGAATTTAAGGTAAAGCTATCCAATTTCATTAAAAACAAATGGATGTAAAAATACTCTTAGCATATTTAAACCAGACAAGAATTACTTCAGAGCACTTCTATTTATGGAAAACTATTTTGAGAAATCCATAGAGGAAGCTAGTACACAGTCCATTCTTGAAAGCTTTCATTAATCAATCATTTAGGACAAGTTGAGAATTGGAAAGACTGGAAATAAACACAATTATCCTGATCCCACATCCCAAATTAATCATGCTATATTAAATCAGGAAAACCTCAGGTAGCAACCACAATAATGCTATGGATTAAAAAAGAACAGCAATCCAGAGACTAGATTCTGGGTGCCCGAACAAATCTGTAGCTTGATATCCCCAATCGTAGTAATGAAACATCCAACATCATAGTGAGAAACTCATGTCAACATTGTGATCAGTCATTCTAGAACTTATATAGCATAGTGTCTTTACACAGCCAAAAATTCCACACTGCCAGAAATACACAGACATGGTGATCCAATATACCTCCAAGAAAATGCAGTCAGCAATTAGTGTCAATGGACTTCCTTTCCATTCAACCAATGCAACGATTGTTTTTCCTCAGTTGCATAACGATAGGACAGGATCAACAAAGGCAGGTAGCATCTGTTCAGAGTTTAACAGCAGAAGTAACCGTGACTACAAGCAACAACTCCGACAAACGTTTATGACCTCCATATTTGGTTAACTATTAATCACCAACCACTAAAACCAGATTGAATATATCAGTCAAAAAGATGGCAACCAATGTAACAAATTTTTGATGACAACGAATATTTTATCGCTCCAAACAAAAATGATGCATCAGAACTAGATTACCATGAAACCATAGCACAGGAAGGAGATTTTTACCTAACATCACTTGTCACTTTAACTGAATCTGTCCTCTGCTGTCGCTAAAAGTTTGGCTGCTTCAAGATTCCCAGCAGTCAATTTTGTTCAGTTTAGCTGTCTATCCTCTCAAAGAAATAGAGGTACCCCATGTCCTTTGGTGGGTTGACCGATGCACCAACCTTGCTGTCGTTGAAGATTACCCATCTTCCATCTTTATATACATGAGCCACATAGTGCCCACATAGAGTGGAGGTGCCAATGTGGCTAACCAGTGCCATTAGCTTGTATCCTGCAGAAAAAAACTTGTATGAAATCTTGAATCAGGGACAAGCATAGTTGAAAAGGAACCTCCAAAAAACTCATCCTTCTAATGATGAATGGTATTTTATCTAAGACAAGGTATTAAAGAATTCACAAGATAAAAGTGTAATAGTGTGGACTCTGGGGAATGTTTAAAATAAAGAAGAGGCAGAATCAATAGTTTTGTGCTTTTACCTAAGCAAGAACGAAAAAAAACTGCAGCTTATTTTCTATGGAACAGGAGAAGGGAATCTAAACCTAATTGCTGGATTCAAAATATTGAACAACAGAATATCTGATGCATATCATTATTTTCTTTGCCTTGCTAAAGTATTTTAAATGACTAAAATAAACAATGCCAATGAGAAACAAGAACAACACATATATATATAGAAAAACACAAGTAAAACTGGATGTGATTATTATGAGAGGCACATAACTGAGGTAGCTATTTGATACCTTTTTTTTTTTTTTTTTTTGCGGGGGTTGGGGGGTGCAGTGGGGAGCCGGATGATTATTATGAAATTGTGAAACAAAGATAGAAAGTTACACTTACACATTGTTAATTTAAAATTCAAACAGTCTGGTTCTTGTTTACCTTTGATGGTCTAGGCCAAAGATCGCTGAACTGATCTGAACCAAGCAGTCTAGCTAGTACTGGACCAAATTGACACCAAGTCTGAAGGGATTGGCAATGCAGGTTGGTTCAGGTTATAAAACTCCAACCCTCTCTCCCGATGGGTTCTCTCCTTGCTTGTTCACTGCCCTAGCTCGCTCAAAGTGCTCTCTCTCTCTTCAACATCGACCAAGCCATTTAGAGGTTCTAAGTTCCGACCACCACTTTCAATAAGGTAAGTCCCTTGTCTCTCTCACTCTCGCCCCCCCCCCCATCGCTCTCCCCACTCTCCGTATGCCCTCCCTCACTCTCTTCTTCCCTCGCCTTCTCCCTTCCATAAGCTCCCATTCTCTCTCTCTCTCTCCCTCTCCATAGGCCCCTCTCCCCCCTTATCCATCTCCTCTTCCTAGTTTAGTATGCATCGGATGGTACAGGCCTGTACGATACCAAACTGGTCACTTGTCACCACGACCATTAGTACTAGTTCGGCAAACCTTCATCTAGGCATTGGGATGGGATGGTGAAATAAGAACATTACAAACCCCTTAATTAGGATGAATTGGGATGAGATTGTGGTAAATTAGTCTTGGGAAGTGATTGGAGCAGTAAATTTATGATGGATGAGAAATCCAAGAGTCATGCAAGTGTAGGATTTTTTTTAATCAATAGTTGCAATTTTTAGTTTAATATTAAGGGATCAAATCATTTCTTGATAGAAATTATTGATGCCTTCATAGACACATACATGCATAAGATGGACTATGCTCCCCTCGAAAGGTGAGAGTATGTCTAAAATCGATGGTATTTAAAATGAAGATCCTATGATCGATAGCATTAAAAATGACTAGAAATCAAATATCATATATTTTGGTGGTCTCCAATATATGTACCATGTGAATATAAAAATGTACAGTTTTCATTTTAGTGTGATAAAATCCATGATTAAGAATTTAAATTGAAAATCCACCTTAGTAATCATGATATATGCATGTTAAAAAATGTATAGAATGAAAATCAATTTATTTTAATGATTATACAATAGCAAAACATGGTCTCATATCATTATCGTACAATGTTTGTATCTACTTCATGCATATGTTAGAAAACACCAAACACGTGACTTTAGGCCTGTCAACACTTTTAGTGGTATAAATCATGACCAATGTTGTAAATCTTCAATATGGGTGCCAGGGCATGGATTTACAACTTGAGAGAAGTGAATACCTATCCTCCTGAAAGGAGAATGGTCCACCTCATCTATGTACCATACATATATGTGTGTGCGCGCACACTATACATATGTATGTATATGTACATAAACTGCTCAAAACAGACTCACCTCTCAATGTTAGATCCAATTGTTGAAGCTAATGTCCTTAAAATATATATTTATATTGAGGATATCAAGGACACATTGATATGCTATCTTTTTCTCTGGATCTTGATTAAAATTTGAGAAATTTAAGCAGCATGAACATTTTACAACAGATATAACAGACAAGTGTCCTTAGCAAATTGGGCTACCAACAAGATTCCATAGTACAAATTCTGACATATTCACCTTAAAGCCACAAATCAACTAGCTTCACAGGCCCTCGCAACAAAAAACAAGATTTGTCAAGTAGCAAAGCTAGGAGCACTATAGATGTTGAAGTTTTAGTGCAGAATAAAGTCTCCAAAGTCAAAAAAAAATATATTCACAAAAAAAAAAGTCAAAAAATTCATGATGAATTTTAAAAAAAAAAAGAAAGAAGATATATGAACAAAAAAACTAAAGGAAATACAAGAAATTCATAATTCCGAAATGCTTGACATGAAAGTTTAGTATAGCAAAGAAACTAACTGCCACTTCCATCTGGCACTCCTGGATCACCAGCCTGCATGCTGCTTGATGTAGCATCCATATCAACTGAACTGGAAACTTCTGGGTGGTTAAATATCCAATCTGTGGCTTTCTCAATGTTCCCACCCTAGCCAAAGTTAAAGCAAGATGCAATTAATTCATCGGGGGGACTAGGTGCAGGAGGAGTATCTCACTCCAACAAAGGAGTGGGATAAAGGATCCAAGAGAAATAAAAAATTAAAATATTAAGAGGACCAAGATGGAGCTAAAAACAATAGTATGCATGAGAAAAGTTGTTTTTCCTCTTGACAAAGGATTGCATCACATCAATAGTAATAACCAGCATTATGCATATGAGATGCAAATTAAATAAGGATCTTACAGAGGCCTTCAATGCTTTTCGAACAACCTCTTCTTGAAATCCAAATGATTTCAAAGTTTCAACACTTGCTTCATCAATAGACATAAGCTCCACAACTTGTGAATCATGAGAAATTGGATCATCAATATCTGCAAAGGATAAAACAAATGAAATCAAAGCTCTTTTTTTTTTTTTTTGCTTATACACCCTGCAAATATGTCTTATTGCATATTTTCCCTACAAAATTCACTATTTGCATATATAGCTCTCAAATCATCTTGCTGTTGCATGGATGCCCCTCCCATTAGAATTTTGGCTCACGGCATTAATAACTCATTGTTTTGAGTATCATTTGACACTTACTCTTTTACATTAATACTTCTGAAAAATTTCGTGTTTAGTTTGCATTGAAAAGAGCTATATTTTTTCAGGGGTATTAACATAAAGTGGTCATAAATAATAAAGTCATTTTATATAAAAATGGTTATTAATTAAGACTATCAGTCAAAATTTTAACGAGGGCAATCAATGCAAAAACAAGATGATTTAAAAGGTATATATATGAAAATAGCAATTGTCAAAGGGCAAATATGCAACAAATGATATTGCAAGGATATATATATATATATATATAGCACTTATTTTTATCAAACTATTTTTTTCACAATGATTTTTAAAACAAATAATCTCCAACTAGTCTCACATTCTTAGTTACCACCAGGTCATGTAGATCTACAGCATTTGAGGTATGTTCAATATTTCTCTACAACAAACCTGGATCACTCATGTGAGATAGCAACCAATTCATTGCTTCTTCAACTCCAGCATTTGAGGTGTTAATGGCAGCTTTCTGACAATGGAGATAATCGAAGCCCATGCCTGAAAGTATTGAAACAATACTTTCATTCGCAGCAACATGGGTTGGTTCTATCTTTTCACCACCGGAATCTGCAAGGCATGTTACAACAGTTTGGAGTGCAATCACCAAATAAGAAGTTAAAATACCATTTTTAGAAATAAAGTCACTTTAAGAACTTCCAAAAGTAATAGCATGATCCACCTGTATCTGGCAGTAATTCTTCTCCTGGTTGCAGGCCTTTGCTGCGCATGTGCATGATATCAATTATATCAGGCACGTCTATGTACACATCTACAAGCATTTAGCAATCAATAAGAAAAAGAAGACAGAAATAGTTGCAAAGTTTCATGCTAAAATTTAAAATTAAAAACTAAGAAAAGAAGATGCAAACATTGAAAGAGAAAGATACCAAGTTTCTTTGGTACCCAGCCTTCCTCCATCACAAATTTACGCATATGCAGCACCAGGTAATCAGGAAATGTGGTCAAACCAGCAGTCCTACAAAGCGATAAAAGCAAAGCCTCATATATTGTTCTAAAGATTAAAGATTTTGACTGTCCCATTGTTAAAATATTTGATCTACATCTAACAATCTAATAAAGGAACATCTTGACAGGCATAAGGGCAGCCTTGCCCAAAAGTGTTATATTTGACATTATTCAAAAAAAAATGTCCCTCTATACAGAATGAAATCAGGAAATGGGATGACAAATACACATCTATCTCTTAGATGAACAAAATTATCTTACTAGCCATGAATTGCTTGAACCCACATGTGAATGCAAGAGATTCAGTAAGACATACCAAACAAAGAAATGATAACTTCTCTTTTTTTAAAACACAAGGTCATGTTGACTATGTTGACTGCCAACTACAAACATTGATCTCAATGACTCAGGACCCAATATCACCAGGGTATATGTTACCGCTGTGAGCTCTTTACCGCCAACATGTAGGCACCTGGAACAGAATAAAATGGGTTGATACTGCAATGGTAGCTTATGTAACTCTTTTGGCATGAGACACTTGGCACTGAAGATGGCGGTTGAGGAAACTGTACTATAGATGTTGTCACTCAGATTATCATCAACCCACGATACAAAATATTTCTGTTTTGAAGATTCAAATCAGGCATCTATAAATTACAAAACTTAGAAGGTTTCTAGCAATGCAGTTTCAAACCCTGTTTAAGACCACTCCAAAGAGATGCAAGAGAGGCCACCGCGTGGGGGGGTGGGGGGGGGGGGAATCATTTTCCATACATCTACATTTGCATGTCTATCAAGCTTCACATAAACTTATAGTGTGGAACCAATGATTCATATTAGTAAAGATGAATTACATATTATATAAGTGCTTAACAATTTGGGGACATATATACAAAGAACCACATTGATAGTGTGATATTCACATAAACTTATAGTGTGGAACCAATGATTCATATTAGTAAAGATGAATTACATATTATATAAGTGCGTAGCAATTTGGGGACATATATACAAAGAACCACATTGATAGTGTGACATAATATCAACCATTAGATAGCAGTAAAGATGCTCAACAATGAACCTTTGTAGAGTTCCAGCTCTACTTATTAGACAATGGATGAGTTAGTTGAATAAGTTTCAGCCACAGGATAAAAGTAGGATTCACTGGCCACCATACAAGAAACCTGATTACTTTATCATAGGGGGAGGAATTAAACTTGAATGCCTTGCAAAGGTTGATCACAGGGATCTGATACTTCGAAAGTCTCCTACTCTCTAAGTTATTAGGCTTTCTTTTTCCCTTATTTTGCATATACATAATAGATTGTTGTTATTAATTTATGTTAATTTTTATTAGGTTACTTTCAAGCAGTTTGTCCTATTATTCAAACATAACAACTATTTATCATAATTATTCTGTTTATAATTTTTATCTTGCAATAGAGCCACTGCCCATATGACCTGAGTCAATGTCCAATCAAAGATCGGCAATGGTACCATATCGCCAGCACCAAAATAGTAAATCGTAGCAGTTTCTGCTAGTATTAGGAGTGTTGGAAACACAGATCACCCATTTAAACCATTTAATTTGCTTTATACACACAGTAGCAGTTAACAGATATCTGATTTATTTTAACCTCAGAAAATTTTTAGAAACGAGAAAATTTGTGTTGAATACCATGAAACATTATATCAGCTTTTACTTTTGACACCTAACCCACACTTGAACCGGTCTGCATTCTGGCTATTTCTTCGAAGTTCCAATCAATCATAAAGCCCCTAAAAACCCTCAAGAGAACAAAAAGCCAAAAAGGAATATTATCAGAGATCACTTCCTATGAATCCAAGTGATCTCTTAAAGACTTTTGGCATGCACAACAAAAAGATTGGTGACAAACATGAAGAATGTATAGTCTCACAAGATATAGAAACTCAACATAACCCAGGTAAGATAATTTGGTGACAAGTTCTTGAGCCCTCTGCTGGTTAGACATAATCTTGAATTGACTTCAACTTGCAGTAATTTAAACTTAGCCTTTATTGACTCATGTCAGCAACCAGAGTCTCCTAGATTCAAAACCCTTCAGAACATTTTTAATTGTTGTCGATTTTGGATTGCAGACAAATAAGTTTTAGTTATGGACAATAGCCCAGCTTTGATTTGAGAGGGCAAAGACTTAGGATTAACAGCTGACAAACTATATAATAGCTTCTCTCTCTCAACATATATAAACACATAAACACATGCATTTATATATCATATACATAATATATATGGTAGAGTTATAAGGCTCCCACAGGACCAAATTCATGGGCTGGTCCTACCAACAAATGACAAGTTCACTCCCAGTATTGCACCAGATACTTTCACATTCATCATCATTTGGCTTATGGAATCAATGTACTGAAAGGTAAAGCAATTTTTGCCATCATTGCAGGACAATGGTGCACCGATGGCATGGGCCAAATGACAAAAATACCCCCATGTTTGTAAAACTGTCCAGCACAACAAATAGGGATCAAACTAATCATTTGCCAATAGGACTAGCACAAAGTTGGTCCGACAGAAGAATTACAACTCTATACATACATAATATATGTGTGTGTGTACATATATATATATGTATCCATGCATATATAATCTTACACATGTAGAGTAGCATACAGTTAGTAATTTAGGACTAAATGAGTTGGTCATTTAAAACTTCGATTGTGTTTGGCGTTATTTTTTCTTCAAGTTTCTGTCTAAAAGACAAAATTACAAAAAAGGCACAAATATGTTTGGTAAACATGTTTATGTTTATTTTTTTAAAAAAATCAATCCCAGATTTCTAAAAGAAGGTGAGATTAAATCTCTGCTTTCGCCCTTATACTTATAAAGAAAATGTGATATAAAAATCTTGGGATTTTAAGGACTTGACCCCAATCCTCATACCCTTCGATCTCCTTTCCTACATCCCATCCGTTGATTAGATCAATTCTTCATTGATGATACTCACCATCTAGCATGCCTCTACCTCATCCACCTGCTCAACTACACCAAACATGTAGCCATCAGCAACCACATCACTAGCTGTCTCCAACACATCTGTCCTCAATGCCCCCAATACTAAGATCATGTTTAACTTCCTCCATGTTCACCTCGCAACTTTAACTTCTCTCCATGCTCCAACTGATCTTCTTCACTCCAATCAGGCCATCCTCGAGTCCAAATAAGGTGGTCCAAACATCAGAACCGAAGGTGCACCTAGGAACAGAGCAAAGAGACTCAACAATACAACAATAGAAAACTAGCTTGGGCAGCCTACCCTACTTTTGGCAAGCATGAGCAGACTTTTTGGACCAATGAGCTAGACTTAACTGACATTTTTAGGCCTTACCAAAAGATAGGCCAAGCTCGGGTTTGCCAAGATTTAGTTTGGCCTAGCAATGTAATTTATACAATTTATGGTATTTGTTTACAAGAACAAACTATACGATTACAGCACATACCAGAGTATAACACATACCAAAGAGTTATCCATCATCCTTTCTCAATAGCATAAACACAAACAACATGAAGTAAACCTATTTAATTTCCCACCTTTCATCTAGGGTTACTCTCCTCTCTCATATTTTTTATCTTAAACTTGAAGGCAAAGAGAATACTGACAACCAAGGTTTTTGGAATCGGAACCGGAACTAGACCCTGTTCCAGCTGGCCAGCAGTATGAGTTAGTATGGCCTGTGCTCAGACATAAACCAACATAGAGACAAAGGAATGAATCGAGGAAAAGAGAGAGAGGGAAAGAGAGAAAGAGAGGAGGGGGGAGGGAAATAGGGGATGACGCTACGAGAGCGTTGGCGGTGGTCCATCGATGCTGCAGAGGCCTCTGCAGCTCCATGTTGCCCGATAAGGCTCAGTTTAATCAAGAGAGATACAGAGAGGGGCCGAGAGTACCAAAGAGCGGGAAAGGCATTGAAGAGGATGCTAGAGAGCCGTTGGGAGGTCATCGTGGCTGTCGAGCAGTGGAAAACCTCCCATGGCCTCTGCAAGTATAGATTAAGGGTAAGAAACTCCTATTCATCAAGTTTTTTAAAACGAAATTCATAATGAAGTCGGCAATAGATTTGCCAGCTTCACTTAACCAATTATCAACTTTACTATTCATCATTGTTTTTTTTTAAAAAATACAATAAACAAGGGCTTCTCGTCCTTATTCCACAGTAACGGCTCCATGGGGGACTTTTCTGCCACCTAGTAGCCATGGCAACCCTCGAGGGCTCTTTGGCTCTCTCTCCAACACCCTCCCTGGCCTCTGATACCATCGCGCCCCCTCTCTCTTTCCATCTCTCTCGATTAAACCAAGCTTTATCGGTGACAAAGCCACGGAGGCCTTTGTGACCCTCTGGTAGCCTCAGCGGGCCACTGCCAACCCTCCGGCAATATCATCCCCTCTTTCCATCCCCTCCTCTCTCTCTTCCTCTCTTTCTCTCTCTCCTGTCCGGTGTTCCGATTCGGAAGGCAGAACTATCCCGGTTTGCCATTGGTACAGCTCGGAATGTCCCAAACCAGGCAGTTTGGTCCAATTCTGACAACCATGTGTAATATATTTTCTTGCATGTAATAACAGCACCTCTATGGGCCAAGCGTCCAAGGGTGCCAAATGGATATACCTTATTATACCCCTTTACCATCTTTTCTTTTATACCCTCTTTCCATCATTTCTCCTACCTCGACACCGATGGCCCCTTCATTACCATCCACCTAGCCAGCATTGGGCCCTTGAGACCACCTCCTTACCATGTCCATTGCAACCTGCCTAAGACCCATCCTTTCCCTCACCCCACCACCACAACCCAACCCCCTCCTTCCTGAGCTTCCACTCCACCACCACTATAGCCAAATTACCTAAAAGAACTTGAGGACTTTTCTATTTGTTGAGCCAAGCTAGGCCAATGTCAGAGGGGCTTATATTAGGCTGGGCTCAAATTGCGAATATGAGGCTTGAGGATATGCCACCATTTTAGCCCTTGCACTGACTGTAATTTTTTTCCTATTACCTTTTTCCTTCATTTGTTTTCTTCCCTACATAGACAAGGCTTGAGGATGAAACCTTAGAACATGAGTTTTTTCTCTGGATATTTTCCACAAAGAACTGAAAACATTGCAGATTTAAATATAAAATTCATCTTGGAATTTAATATCAAATCATGCAGACAAGGCAAATCCAATCACCCTAATTCCATTAGCATCATACAAACTATCTCAAAAGCTCCAATTGCGGAACAACATCATTGATGAAGGTTTGTTTATACCTACTTTTCTCAAAAGAAGCTTATCAGTATGAGCACATACTTACACTCTTCACATGCTAAGTGTCAGCACTAATTATTTTCATAACTGCAAGTTGCCTCTCTTTCCATAGCAAGTTGAAAATATCAAACATGTTGGCTTACAAGATAAACAACACTTTGAAGTCACAAAGAGACATCACAACTTACCATCTCTATGTAGAATAACAGATATTACGTGGCAACAAAATTGCATAACGACCGTTGAGCTCATCCAAGGAACTCGGATAGAGATGACATTACAGAAGCTTGTGACCTTGTACAGTAATATCAGAATAACAAGCAAGGACAAGCACCGATGCAATGTGAACTAGAACAGAAAAACTGAAGTATTCCTGTGAGAAAATCATTAAATATAACTCTTTCACCCAACTTGGTATTAGATATCTCTTTATAGAATAGTAGAATAACTAAAGGACAAGCACCAACTTAACATCTCTTTGTAGAATAACAATATTAGATGGATAACTGCCCCTAGACAGTTTTTTTCAGGAGCTCTGCTGAAGGTGGTGATAGGGAAAATTGTGATCTTTTGTATAGAAATTAGAATAACAAGTCAACACAAGCACCAATACAATGTAGCAGACGCATCAAAGAAGACCAAAACCGCCTTATAGAAAATCATTATACATATTACTTTCATCACAATGGATGACTATTCTTTGTGCATGAAATCCTTTTAAAGAAAATGTATACATATAATGTTCTATGGGTTCCAATTGTTACGTATAAACTATAGATAAACGAAATTGATATTTTGAGAATAATCATAATCAGAAAAATATGTTATTTTACCACTTGCCTTTTTTTTAAAAGAAAACTTGATTGCTGTCATCTTAGCATTTAATCCTAAAAAAAATTTACTACATCAGAAGCTGAAAAACTTGCTGGGCAAGCTCCCAAAAGCATTGTAGAAACCATGCAGATAACAGTTAACAAATCATATTCTGATAATACCTTAACAGAAAATATGTTATTCACTAGTTCTCCTATATAAATATTTTTACTTACTTGATCGCTGTTGTCTTAGCATTTAATGCAGTGCTGTAAAAACCATGCACCTCCTCAGGAGCTGAAAAACTTGCTAAACATGCCTCCAACGGCACTCTTGGTCGTACAATTTCATACCTAGCTCTGCTAAAACCAAACCATTTCAATATAATATTTGTAAAAAGAAAGGCAAAGGTGAAGGGCAACAAAAATATGGCATATATAACATGCATTTGTAGCTTACATTTCCTTCCCTTCCAAGTTCCTTTCAGCTTTCATCTTGTGAAACGCTTCTAGCTGCTCTGAATTATTTATTTAAATGAAAAAATTAGGATCCAACACCAGGAAGGATCCTAAACAAAATTTTAGCTTCCTAGCAAATACCTTTATTAGTAGCTTCGTGTAATGGTATATTCAAAGAAATAATGTTGTCAGTTCTTTTATTATATGCAACTTTTCCGGATGGAGACACTGCAGCCGCTCCTCAACAATAAACTTAAAACTCCTTGTGGGGTCAAGTTCAGGTTTTGCAGCATTGCCTGTTCAACTTGGTCAAGCAAATGTTGAAAAAACTCCAAGGCATCCTAGAAAGCAATCCAATGCAAAAAAATAGTTGTAGATACCCATTCAAATGGAAAAAAATATGAGGGAAGCAATCATACAACTTATGTAAAACAAAGATGCTAAGACAGATAAATAAACATTGTTAGTCCAAAAAATTGCTCTATATGAGCACTGGTCAACAAGCAGAGCATAGTAGAAATATCACACAATTAATGAACCACTTTTTTCACTATGCTATCAAAATACAGAAAAATGTCAAAAATGCTTGAAATTCAACTGCATACAGGATGCACTTTGACCTCTTGTCCACAAGGAGAATTAATAGAAAATATATAACAGGATACAAGTTGGTCCAGTGGGACATGAATTAAAAGCCAAGAATTTATCTCAACCAGCTCAAACAATTGTCTTCATCATCAGGCTCACTAGTTAGTTTGAATCCTTATAGCTGCAGGTTCTTGTGGATTATCAGGGGATAGTTTTCTATCAATGAGCATGATATAGCCTGACTTTTTAGCACTCCACTTGGTGGGACGCCTGCTAAATGTCAACGTTGGAATCCCCACAAGGAAAACTCTGCATTCAGTAGTCTGACATAGCCTGCTGCTCTCAGGACTAGCCGTGGTGGGAAATGTGGCCACTGTTCGGAGTCCCTAAAGACTAGTGTTCACATTTCTCTTGGTAAACTATCATGAGAAACATAAGTGAAGTAGGAGTGAGAGTCCTTTAACTCTCTGACTATCATTGTTTATTTGATCCAGACTTAGTAATCTAGGAATCTTAGATTATTTATGTTGTAATTTGTGGGTTTCTTTTTAATTGTCACTATTTCTTAGGGCAGTTGTCAAATTCTGTCCAAATAGGAGTCTAAACAATCTATCTAGAACTTGTTTGAGAAAGGAGAAAACAAGAGGATTTAGTGCTTGTAAGATTTTCGCATACTGATCTCAACCGTCAGATTGTAATAATAACAGTTGCAATGTCTACTCTACTAGCAAGTAAACATTGCAGCCTTTCAAGCAAGAACCAAAGAGGACATACAGCATTTTTAAAAAAATACATATTACTGAGTATAACACAAAAATATATAAATAGATGGAACGAAGTAATATTACAATCTACTTATTTATATTTCAAGCTATATTGAACCAAAAATGAGCAAGCTAGGCCTTAATGTGTTAGCTCGTTTATTTTTTGAGTTTAAAATTCAGGCTCATGTTCAATCATTTACTAGTCAAGCAAGCCAAACACGAGCTGTTTGCAAGCAGCTGGTTTGTCTGACAGCCCTACCCACGGTAGGCCCAATGAACCTCCCATCTCTTTTATGCATCTTGTTTGGATGATGACATCCCCAAGGCTAAAACTTGTTTTTAGGGGTTGAACAACCCCACATTGACTAGATCAAGCTAGCACTTTTGGACTTATGACTGAATTGCCACTCCAGACTCGAGCTACAAAACTTAGCTCAGGGCCTCATTGAGACAACATGGTGGCACTTAATGTTAAGCTAGGACCCAACTGAGCCACTTAATACCTATGTCCACTTGTTATTGTTAATTAGGTCAGCCCTTCCTCACCAATTCACACAAACTCATGCACGATTGCACCTCCCTAACTAGAATTGTCTTGAAGTATTATTGCACATGTCCATACCATATCAAACAATTCTCCAACTTTTTGTCCTCAACCAATGTCATTCTTACAACCCTACAAAGGTATTTGATCCTCAATTTATCTTTCATTGTATCGCTGTGCATTCATCTCAACATTCTAAATCATGCAATACTATTTGTCTTATTAACATCTTACAAAGACATGTGTCCATCACGTGGTGCTCTATAAGCACCTATTCACTTCATCCACCAGATTTAATCCATACAAAGATACCATATCCATAATCCATATAACACAAGGATATCAGATACATAATCATCAATCCTTGTACCAAATATATTGGGTTGGCTTCATGAATCCACATTCACCAACCACATGTTTCATAGAATACGTGTGTCCAAGTAAAAAACATCAAAAGCCAACACAAAGCAATAACTTCAATAGCCAACAAATTATAAACAAACAAAGTCATTGTCAATCTCAAACACAATGCCATCTACCCCAAACAATATGAAGAAACAAACGCATTTACATTAACATTAAAGTTTTCTGCTCTATAATTTTAGATTTGATCTTATTCAATTTTTTTTCTCTTCATGTCACTAAGCTTCTAAGTAAACCTCTAATTAAATTTCAAAGAATATAAGCACTGCAATTTTGTCAAATGCTCATATAAGAATAATGAGGAACCTTAATTCATCTCACCAAAAAATGCAAGCACAAGGCAGTAAGAAGTACTGCACTCAAGAAACATGGAAAATTAAAATTCCCATGTATTAGTATTTGATCATATCATATACATGTCACTACAAGCATTATATATAAAGAGCACCAGCAGGTCATTATATTTCCCTCATTTTCTTGAGAATGCTTTCAGCAACACATTCTCTGAGATGTACAAGCTGGTTCAGATTGTACCAAACCAGACCAATTGGGGACCAGCATGGTTCCAGCTATTCAAACATTTCGGCTGCTGAACTAGCTATTCAAACGGTTCAGCTACCGAACCAATTATCAAGCCTCCCTTGCCCCTTATTTAGCTACTCACACAGTTCAAAACTCCCTCACGACTCGCACCCTCCCCCCTCACGACTAATTTCGTGTCTCCCCTCATTAAACTCGCACCCCGCAAGGCTTGCAAACACCGCCCCACCTCCGGGGCCATGGCTCGGTTCCGATCAGCTCATTCCTCCCACCATCTCTCTTTCTAGGTTGGGTTAGGTTTTCCCTCACCCACTCCCTTCCTCCATCCCTCTCTCTCTTCCTGCTCCTGTTCCCTCTTCACCGTGTGGATTCCTTGAGAATGCTGTCCTCATTCCAAACTAGTCCCATCTTTTTTTGTTTGCTTTGAATTTTGAATTGCAATCAACAAACCATAGGGTGACTTCAATTCAAAATTTGAAGATAAAACAAAAAGGGAACAGACTAGAATGGCACAATACCGGTACCGCACTGTACCACTAGGCAACCAATAAAGGTCCCAAACAGTATAACCAACCTTGCCCAAAACTATTTGATATCTTCTGCTTGATTGAAAATAGATGCCGGAGCAACTTGGTCTAGGTGAAACCTTCATAATATCAGTGAATAATTAGCATATTTCTTGAATAATTGGGGGGGGGGGGGCTATGGGTAAGGGACTCAGATTGGATGACCCCATGAATTTCCCGAAAAATAAAAAAAGAAAGAAAAGCTATCATAAAATGGCACATCATAAGACTTCAAGATTTTAAAAAAAAAATAGAGGCAAAAAATTCTTTAATGTGTGAACTGCATTATACACCCAGTGGTAGCATCCATCCTTGGTTTGAAACTTGCGAGAAGCATTAAGTAATGGTCGCAGATGATTCTACCTTGTCGATTTTGCCTCCCTTTCTTTAAAAACCAAAGAAAAGAAAAGAAGAAAAAAAAACTAGAACAAGGAAAGGAAAAAGAAAAAGAATTTCGCAAGACCATAATGTACAATTTTCTAGTCACAACCGGTAATTTTGCGTTTATCCTAGCTACGTTTCAACCACTACCCATTAACTCGACAAACAAGAACGATACAGATAAGCAAAAAGAAAGAGTGTTTAGAAGGCAATCCAATCAGGTACCGATGGCGAGAACGGTGGGTTTCTTGAGGAGCCGGTCCTCAGGGACGGGCTTCCTCTGCTGGATGTGGAGGTAGACTGGATTCCCCGTCTTCTCGTAGTTCCAGCCCACGTAGTCCTTCCCAAACGCAAGAAACGAGCTCAAATCCACGTACAAGCCCCCCTCTGACATCTGAAACAGACCATGGCGCCATCAAACCACTCGAAATCAGAAAAAGAGAGCAAGAAGAGATCGGAGAAACCCCCCAGAATTCGGGAACGGGAAGGGATTACCGGGGTGTCAAAGGAGATGCAGCATTCCTGCTTGTAGATGCGATTGGTGGGCTCTGGGATTCGAACCTTGGAGAGGTGGGAGCGAAGGAGCTCCATGGATGAAGGGATCCTTCGGTTAGGATTTGGCCAGCGGAGAGGAAGGGAAAAAGGGAAATGGGAGAGGGGAGTGGTAGGGATCTAAGCAAGCCGAACACAAGCGAGCTGGGCTCTGGTCGAGGTCGGCTCCAAAATATCGAGGGTCCGAGATCCCAGGTCCAGCGCGGCTTTTCGGAGTTCATGATAGGAAGGCGAGAGGGAACGGGATGCGGGCAATGGGGCGGCAGTCCAACCGGGTTATCATTTAAAAATATTAAATAATTTACTCAGGTTGCAAGCATTTATGTCCCGCTGATTCGAATATAAATAAAAATATTTATGAACCAGTCGTTTTAAAAATATTTTTTAAAATAATTTAAAAATTATTTTATGATCAATATCCCTTGCACCATCATTAATATTATATTTTAATTTATCTTTATCATAACATTAGCTCCACGTATCCTTGTTTTTATTATTGTCGCCACCATTTTATCATTGCTTTTATTATACATCATTATATTTATTATTATTCAAAAAATTTTTATCATCGATACCTTCACTGTCATCATTATTATTAGCATTATAGTCTATCTCTACCGTAGCATTAGGCCGTATATCTTTACTTTTATTATCGCTATCATCATTATTGATGTGGCAGGATCGTTGACATGGGACACATGTCGGATGCCATGTTAGAGTATGCTGCCACGATGGATGTTTCCTTCCGGACTCCTTTTTTCGGGCTGAGCTCCCTCGTCGGGCCAAGCTTCCTTAGAATGCCGGAGCTGCCTTCCGAGATCGAGCACCGTCCTCCGCCAAGTCGGCTCCTGCGAGGCCAGGACGCCTGGGCCGGAGCTGAGCGACCTCCCCAGATCGAGCCCCTCGAAGCCGGGTTCCGCGGTCCGGAGTCGAGCTCAGCCCTCCTCCATCATGTGGAGCCCCTTCGAGGTCGAGCCCTCCCGTCTGGGGTCGCGTGCCGCCCTCCTCTGCAAGGTCAAGCCTCCCGAAGTCGAGCCCCGCGGTCCGGAGTCGAGCTCAGCCCTCCTCCGCCACGTGGAGCCCCTTTGAGGTCAAGCCCAGCGGAGCCTAATCCTGCTCTCCAACTCGGCCGCCATCTCGGCCAGGGCGTCAACCGCCAAGGAAGCAGCGCCTTCCCTCCAAGGATGCCGGTGAGCCTCCCGAGGGCCACGAAGCAGTGCCCGCCATACCGCAATAATTGCCCACCGCTGCCACTTACGCCAGAAGAAAAGGGAAGGAAGCTCCCTAACCAAGACGCCATGCCCTCCACCAACAATTCGTACCACCAGGAAAGGGGGCCAGTCGAAGGGCACGAATCCCGGGGGCGGCGGCCCTCCGATCGAGGCTCTACCAGGTTTTCTGGGATGGTGCAACCAGAAGGAATGTCCGGCGCATAGAAGCTTCTCCTACCACATGTCAGGAAAGACATCCCGTCCACGGCACGGTACCTAACCGCACGCGCCTGCCAACACAAGGGAGATCCCGAGGTAGGCTAAACTAAAAATCCCATCAAGAGTAAGCCAAAAAAGGGAATACAACGGAACAACAAGAAGAGGACCACTGAGGCGGGCAACAAAAAAAAAGGAAGAAAAATGCCACATAGGAGGACCCTTCCACCCCGGCCATCACCTCTCCCAACCCACTCTCACTTCCATACACACCACACTCACTCCTCCTAGCATGGAGTCCATCAAGAGGGGCTCGACCAGGAGGATCTGTTTTCCTGGATCGTCACTGACTTGACCGTCGGAGTGTCCTCGCTGGAATCCCCGCCCGGGTCTCTAACGTTGTTTCCCTACAGGTCTTGAAGAATGAAGAGCTCCCGGGAAGACGGTTGGCGGTCCAACGCCTCCATTAGCTACGGGCCACGATGATCTTGGCGGCAACAGATTGGTGCGCCAGGTAGGGGGACCGAAAGGCTAACTGTCGGAAGGACCCTTCCTGCTCCGAAGGACCGGTCCCTCTGCAAGCAGTTCGATGGAAGGATGGTGACGACGCGTGCGAGAGAGGTTTCAACCAGCCGTGAGGGGGACTCTCCCTCTAGGGGGAACCCGCATGACCCAGAGATGGAACCATCCGCTCCAGCTCAACCGCCTCCGACGGAATCTCAGCTGGCTGCACTCGCCCAGCAGATGCAGATCCTCGCCACGGCGGTGCGCCAGCTTCAGCACCAGCACCGTCCTTGGCTACTCACCAGCAGCCAGGGACCCCCGCGGCCCATGCCGCAGTTTCCCGCGATAGCCTGCGTTCCTTCCAAGGAAGGCCTTCGCAGTCACGGGCCATTACTGACAACAGAGGTAGCCACCAAACTCCTGCGAAAAGGCAACGAACTGGGTCTGCCGACAGGGAGAGCCGCTCGCCAAACCTCGGGCGGGGGGCATCTAAACCCCGCTAAGGCAGAAAAAGCAAGACCCCCCGTTACGGGTGCCATGCACCCATGTCACCTTCTCCGTCTCCTTCGGCGGAGGGATTTACTGATGAAGCTGTCAGGCGCATGGCGGAGAAGCGCCTAGAGGAGCATGACCGCAAGCTGGCGGAGTTATCCCACCGGTTTGCCAATCTATCGGGCTCCACTAGCGAGCCAGCGGGCTACGACGCCCGTCTCCCATTCTCCCAAGAGATCCAAAGGGAGCCGATCCCGCGTCGGTTCCGTATGACGTAGGTGGGTCCCTACGATGGGACCACTGATCCCCTGGATCACATGGAAAGTTACCGGGCCCTCATAAGGATCCAGGGGGCCACCGACGCCCTTCTCTGTGTCGCTTTTCCTGCTACTCTCCAGAAGGCGACCCGGGTGTGGTTCACCCGCCTAGAGCCGGAGAGCATCAACTCCTTCGCCCAGCTAGGGCAGAGGTTCGTGGCCCACTTCGATGCCTGTCGGAAGATGCCACGGGAGGCAGACGGCCTTTTCTCCATTAGGCAGAAGGATCGCGAGCCGCTGCGGGACTACGTGGCCCGCTTCAAGGCTGCCGCGTTGGAGATCTACAATCTTGAAGAGCCGGTTGCCATGTTGGCTCTGAAGTGAGGGCTCAGGACCTCCCGCCTGACCTACTCTCTCGACAAGAAGCCCCCGAAGACCTATGCCGAGCTCCTCCTCCGAGCTCAGAAGTACATCCGCGTGGAGGAGGCGGATCGTACGAGGTGGGAGCTCGACGAGAGGCCGCTGAAGAAGCCAACCCCCACCAAAACGTCCGGAGCGCGGAAGCCGGACTGCCTGCTCCAAACTCCCGGCAACGACCGCGGCTGAGAGGCGCTCCCGTCCCTAAAGGGAGTTATACCCCCCTCCTCGCCCCGCGGACGAAAATCCTCATGGAGATTGAAGGCAAGAACTATCTGAGGTGCTCGCCTCCGATGAAGCCGTCCACCGGTCGTGATAAAATGAAGTATTGCCGCCTCCACCGCGACCATGGCCACGACACTGAGGAATGCCGTAATCTCAAGTGGGAAATCGAGAGCTCATCAAGAGGGGCTACCTCGAAGGTTTATGGGGGGCAGATCTCAGGCAGAGCCCGAGGTGCTCGTCGCTCTCCCGTCGGTTCCGGCAGTCGATAACCGCCCTACCGAGAAGCCGGTAGGGATGATATGCTAGGGAGCCGAGCGCGCACCCAAGAAGGCCCGGGGGGCAGGGCATTCTGAAAATGTACTCCCCTTTATGAGGGAGGCGGTAGACGGGGAAAAATATGTAAATAATGATGTCGTGGTCGTCGAGACGATGATCGCGAAGCATCCTGTAAAGTGCATCATGATTGATAGTGGAAGCTCCACGGATGTGATTTTCTATGATGCTTTATCCAGGATGAACCTTTCTCCTGCTCAACTCAGACCTATGCACACTCCCCTTGTTGGTTTCACAGGTGATTCTGTACGGTGGAGGGAGAAATTACTCTCCCAGTCACTGCCGGGACCCCATCTCGGCAGAGCACCGTCATGATGACTTTCACGGTTGTTAGACTTTCTTCAGCATACAACGTGATGCTGGGCCGACCCGGGCTCAACTTGCTCGACGCCATCGTCTCCACCAAGAGATTGCTTGTGCAGTTCCCTACTCCTCATGGCGTCGGCGAGATAAGGGGAATGCCACAGTCGGTGTAGCATTGTTTCCAAACCCTCCCTAGGGCCAAGGCTTCCGAGGGTGACCCCAGGGCAGACGATCTCGACCAAAGGGCTCAAGACCCCAGGGGAGGCACGGTCGAACGCCTGCTATCTTATCCGCTCGGAGCCGACCAGTTGAAGACAGTGCAAATCGAGGCCCAGCTGTCAGATGAGGAGAGGGCCCACCTGTTGGAGTTCCTGCAGGCAAATGCATATGTGTTTGCCTGGATGGTAGTGGACATGCCGGGTATTCCACCCGACATCATTACTCACAAGTTGAGCATCGATCCAAAGTATAAGCCAGTCTAGCAGAAGAAAAGAAGCTTTGCCCCGGAGAGGCAGGTGGCCATCAACAAGGAGGTAGACAAACTTCTCACCGTCGGTTTCGTTCGGGAGGTGCAGTATCCGAGCTGGCTGACGAATGTGGTGATGGTGAAGAAGAACAATAGCAAATGGAGGATCTGTGTAGACTACACTGACCTCAACAAGGCATGCCCGAAGGATAGCTTCTCCTTGTCAAAGATTGATCAGTTGGTGGACGCCACCTCGGGGCACCGCCTGCTTTTATTCATGGATGCATTCTCCGGGTACAACCAGATACGGATGCACCCGGAGGATGAGGAATGCACCGCCTTCATCACCGACCGAGGGATCTACTGCTACAGAATGATGCCCTTCGGTCTAAAGAATGCTGAGGCCACGTACCAACATCTGGTCAATAGGGTCTTCAAGGACCAGATCGGTCGGAACATGCAGGTATACATCGATGACATGCTCGTCATGAGCAAGCCGAGCTCGGACCATGTCGCCAACCTCGCCGAAGCCTTCCACAACCTCCGAACACACCGGATGAAGCTGAACCCCGTGAAGTGAGCCTTCGAAGTGACCGCCGGAAAGTTTCTCGGCTTCATGGTCACTCAGAGGGGCATCGAAGCGAACCCAGAGAAGGTCCAAGCGATCGTCGACATGGAGCACCCTACATCCAAGAAGCAAGTCCAGCGCTTGACGGGGTGGATTGCAGCCCTGAGCCAGTTCATCTCGAGGTCGGCTGACCGATGCCTTTCCTTCTTCAAGGCGCTGCGCAAGATGCACGACTTCGCTTGGATGGAAGAGTGCAGGACGGCCTTCGAGGAGCTGAAGGAATTCCTAGCTTCCCCCCCACTGTTATCCAGACTGGAAGAATGGGAGGAGCTTCTACTCTATCTGGTGGTCACACCTGGAGCCGTCAGCTCAGTTCTTGTCCGTGCAGACGATGACGGATCCCAGAAGCCGGTGTACTACACCAGCAAAATCCTCTACGATGCGGAGATCAGGTATACTTGCTCCGAGAAACTCATTTTTGCACTAATAATGTATGCTAAGCGCCTCAGGCCCTACTTCCAAGTGCACCCCATCGTGGTCATGACGGATCAGCCACTGCAGACCATACTTTGCCACCCCGAGACCTCGGGGAGACTGGCCAAGTGGTCCCTGCTGCTCAATGAGTTCGACATAGCATATCGGCCAAGGTCTTTGCAGAAGGTCCAAGTCCTAGCCGACTTCGTGGTCGAATGCACCAGGCTCGTCAAGGAACCAGATCAGACAATGATGGAGCACCAAGCGGAGCTCGGACCAGGGGAGGAGCCCTGGATCCTCCAGGTGGACAGTGCGTCCAACTCCGGTGGGAGCGGAGCAGGCCTCATCCTCGCCAACAGCGATGGGATGATAGCAGAGTGTGCCCTCCGCTTCAAGTTCGCCGCAACAAACAACTAGGCGGAGTACGAGGCGCTCCTCGTGGGTCTGAAAGTCTCCCGCGAGCTGGGCGTGCAAAACTTGAAAGTCTTTACCGACTCCCAACTGGTTGCTGGGCAAGTCTTCGGGGAATATGAGGCCAGGGATCCCTAGATGATGAAATACCTGGATCGAGTCCACTCCAGCACAGCAGGCTTCCGACGCTTCAGCATCTCCCATATCCCCCGGGGGAGAACGCACGCGCGGATGCACTATCGAGGCTCGCAACCCTACCAGATTCGTCACTGGGGCGCGCCTACATCACGTACCTCGATAATCCAAGCTACGAAAGCCCAGAGGAGGTGCACCAAGTCACCCCCGAGCTGAGCTGGATGGACAGCTACGTCAGGTACATCACCAATGGAACCCTGCCAGAGGATCGCGTGGAAGCCGGCCTCATCAAGAAGAAGGCCTCCCGATTCGTTCTAATGGAAGGCCAGCTCTACCGCCAGTCTCACTCCTACCCGCTCCTGAAATGCCTCAGGCATGCGGAGGCAACCTTCGTGCTCCAAGAGATCCATGAAGGCCTCTGTGGGAACCATATGGGAGGAAGAACACTGGCCTACAAAGCCTCCGCCAGGAATATTTCTGGGAGACCATGAGGGAGGACGCTGCCGACCTCATCAAAAGGTGCGACAAGTGCCAGCGTCACGCCCACATACAGCGCCAGCTGGCGGCGCCGATCTCCCAGCTCTTCTCCCCTTGGCCCTTTGCTCAATGGGGGATGGACATCCTGGGACCGTTCCCCCCTGCACCCGGACAACGAAGATTCCTGCTAGTAGCGATTGACTACTCCACCAAGTGGGTCAAAGCGGAACCGCTAGCTAGAATCACTGAAGCCAATGTCCACCAATTCTTCTAGAAGTCGATTATCTGCCGCTTCGGACTCCTCCAATGCATCATCATCGACAACGGGCGACAATTTGACAACCGGGAGTTCAAAGGATTATGTGCTGAGCACGGCATCCAACATCACTTCACCTCGGTAGCCCATCACCAAACAAATGGGAAGGCCGAGGTGACTAATCGGACTATCCTCCAAGGGCTCAGAACCTGGCTGGACCAGGCCAAAGGCAGATGGGCGGAGGAGCTCCCAAGTGTCCTGTGGGCCTACCACACAACGCCCAGAACGGCAACCGGCGAGACGCCCTTTAATCTTGTCTTCGGCATCGAGGTAGTTATCCCGGTTGAGCTCAGCGTACCCATGCTACGTGTGCAGCAGTACGATGAGGCACGGAACTTAGCACACCTTCTGCTCAACTGGATCTCCTCGAAGAAACAAGGGATAAGGCCCGACTCCGAATGGCGGCATACCGGCAACGAGTGGCCCGGTACTATAACGCACGGGTAAGGCCAAAGATCTTCAGGCCTGGGGACTTGGTGCTGCGCTAAGCTGAAGCATCCTAGCCTTGGGAGTGCGGCAAGCTCTCGCCGAGCTAGGAAGGCCCCTACAAGGTGGCTGAGGTCCTCTCACATGGGGCCTACTATCTCGAGGATCTTAACGGCGTCAGGTTCCCTCGAACATGGAACGCCTACAATCTGAGAAGATATAATCAATAATATAAGGCTTTCTTCCAATAATAATAAAATATTCTATTGCACACGTAGTTATCTACCTTTCAGGGGAACCTTCAGTAAGTCTTCAAGCCCAGCTTTAAGACACCAACTCCGGAGCCCAGCTCTTCGGCTGAAAAAGTCTTCGAGCCTAGCTCCAAGACACCAACTCCGAGCCAGCTCTCCAACCAAGCAAGTCATCGAGCCCAGCTCCAAGACACCAACTCCGGAGCCCAGCTCTCCGGCCAAAAAAGTCTTCGAGCCCAACTCCAAGACACCGACTCCGGAGCCCAGCTCTCCGGCCAAAAAGTCTTCGAGCCCAGCTCCAAGACACCACTCTGGAGCCCAGCTCTCCGGCCAAGCAAGTCTTCGAGCCCAGCTCCAAGACACCAACTCCGGAGCCCAGCTTTCCGGCCGAAAAAGTCTTCGAGCCTAGCTCCAAGACACCAACTCCGGAGCCCAGCTCTCCGGCCAAGCAAGTCTTCGAGCCCAGCTCCAAGACATCAACTCCGGAGCCCAACTCTCAGGCCAAGCAAGTCTTCGAGCCCAGCTCCAAGACAACAACTCCGGAGCCCAGCTCTCTAGCCAAGCAAGTCTTCGAGCCCAGCTCCAAGACATCAACTCCGGAGCCCAACTCTCCAGCCAAGCAAGTCTTCGACCCCAGCTCTAGGACACTGACTTCGGAGCCCAGCTCTCCGGCCTTCAGCAAGTCTTCGAGCCCAGCTCCAAGATACCAACTCCGAAGCCCAGCTCTCCGGCCGAAAAAGTCTTTGAGCTCAGCTCCAAGACACCAACTCTGGAGCCCAGCTCTCTGGCCGAGCAAGTCTTCGAGCCCAGCTCCAAGACATCGACTCCGGACCCAGCTCTCCAACCAAAAAAGTCTTCGAGCCCAACTCCAAGACACCGACTGCGGAGCCCAGCTCTCCGACCAAAAAAGTCTTCGAGCCCAGCTCCAAGATATCAACTCCGGAGCCCAGCTCTCCGGCCAAGCAAGTCTTCGAGCCCAGCTCCAAGACACCAACTCCGGAGCCCAGCTCTCGGCCAAGCAAGTCTTCGAGCCCAGCTCCAAGACATCAACTCCGGAGCCCAGCTCTCCGGCCAAGCAAGTCTTCGACCCCAGCTCTAAGACACCAACTCCGGAGCCCAGCTCTTCGGCCAAGCAAGTCTTCGAGCTCTGTTCCAAGACATAAACTCCGGAGACCAACTCTCCGGCCAAGCAAGTCTTCGACCCAGCTCCAGGACACCGACTTCGGGAGCCCAGCTTTCCGGCCAAAAAAGTCTTCGAGCCAGCTCCAAGATACCAACTCCGAAGCCCAGCTCTCGGCTGAAAATGTCTTCGAGCCCAGCTCCAAGACACCAACTCCGAAGCCCAACTCTCTGGCCAAGCAAGTCTTCGATCCCAGCTCCAAGACATCAACTCCGAAGCCCAACTTTCCGGCCAAGCAAGTCTTCGACCCCAACTCCGAGATGCTAACTCCGGAGCCCAGCTCTCCGACCAAGCAAGTCTTCGACCAGCTCCAGGACACCAACTACGGAGCCCAGCTCTCCGGCCAAGCAAGTCTTCGAGCCTAGCTCCAAGGCATCTAAGACCTGAGCCCAGCTCTCAGGCATCCAAGCCCGGGGCCCAGCTCTCCGGCACCAAAACCTCGAGCCTAGCTCCAAGGCATCCAAGACCCGAGCCCAGCTCTCAGGCATCCAAGCCCGGGGCCCAGCTCTACGGCACCAAAGCCTCGAGCCTAGCTCCAAGGCATCCAAGACCTGAGCCCAGCTCTCAGGCATCAAAGCCTAGGGCCCAGCTCTCCGGCACCAAAGCCTCGAGCTAGCTCCAAGACATCCAAGACCTGAGCCCAGCTCTCAGGCATCCAAGCCCGGGCCCAGCTCTTCAGCACCAAAGCCTCGAGCCTAGGTCCAAGACATCCAAGACCTGAGCCTATCTCTGGGGCATTCAAGCCTGGGGCCCAGCTCTCCGGCATCAAAGCATCAAGCCAAGCTCCAAGGTACCCAAGACCTGAGCCTAGCTCTCGGGCATTCAAGCACGGGGCCCAGCTCTCCAGCATCAAAGCATCGAGCCTAGCTCCAAGGCACCAAAGACCTGAGCCCAGCTCTCAGACCTTCAAGACACGGGGCCGGCTCCCTGGAATATAAGTCTTCAAGCTCGGCTCTCTAGCATCAAAGACCTGAGCCCAGATAAAATAGAGCTCCTCTCTGCTCTCGTTCATAAAGGAGAGAATAAAGGGAGACATTAAGTTAAAAAAAAAAAAGAGGTTGGAGAGGAAAAGGACACCCAAGTCAGGGACAAATGACGAGCTTCATTCCATCAAAAAGATATACATACTACAAATACTTTCGGGCCCCCGACATGCCGGGCGGCCCAAGCCAAAAACAGTAAGGAGAAAGAAGTAAATGTTCCTACCCTACTCAACTGGGGCCTTCCCCTGGCGACGCCCAGACGCAGCCCTGCTCTCCTCCGCCTCGGCCCCGGGGCCTGCTCCTCAGTTGCCACTGCTGACGGAGCCGGTTCGATTGTCCGCCAGTGGAGCTGGCTTGACCACCGCCGCTTGCATGGCCGGCTCAACGCAGTAGCACTCTCCTTCGCCACGGTCGGCTCGGCCGCGGCAGTGCTCTCCCTCGCCACGACCCGGACCGAAGTAGGGGCCTTGGCACCCTTAGAGCCTGGGAGTCGGAGGACAGCCAACCGCTTCTTTGAAAGGATGCCGCGCAAATAAGACCGGCAATACACGAACCCCTTGAAGAAGGGAGTGGTTGCGTCTCTTTGAAGTTGCGCAAGTACTCAGGGGAGGTCTTGAATTTTGCCACCGCATCGACGGCCTCCTTGTCGGTGATCTCCACCCTACGAGTCGCCTCCAAGGCCTTTTGAGTGGCTTCAGCTGCCTCTCTCCTCGCGGCCTTTGTCGAGTTGTTAGCGACGGAGATCCTCTCCTCCGCCTCAGTAGCCCACCGCTTAGCAACGGCGACCTTTTTCTCGGCTGAGGAGGCTCGCTCCCTCGCCGCCTCCGACTTAGCTCGAAGCTCCTCAGCCGAGACCTCTTCAAGTCAAGCTCCTCCTCGGCCTCCTCCCTCGGCCGCTCAACGTTGGCGATTTCTCCCGTGAGGGTCTTGGCCCTCGTTTCGACTTCCCAAACCTCTTCAGTCTTCTGCCTCAACTCGACCTTCAGAGATTTGAGTGTCGCCTCCCGTTCTCTATCCCTTTTGTCCCAGTTGCGGCAGTAGTCCCGAACGAGCAGGAGTTCCGTGCCTTGCTATACCAAAGTCAATGTTAGTCATAAAATAAAAGCCTAAGTGCAAATAAGACCAGCTAGAAGTGCACTTACTGCGTACAAGTTGGCGAACGACGTGTTGAGAATGTCACCCTGGAGCCTCCCTGCCCGCTCTCGATGGTCGACGGACTTGGTTGGAGAAGTCCATCATCCGCTCCATGAGGGCTGGGTCCTTGATCAGGGAAACGTTGGCCGCCAGCCTGAAGGGCACCCGGCGATGATCCCTGTCTCCCCTGACATTCGCCGGGCTGGCGGTGATCCCTGTCTCCCCTGATGTCTGCCGGGCCGCCTGCGCCGCCGGCAGAAGAAGCTTCTGGTGCGGGCTAGGAGCTCGGCACCACCTCGGCGTCATGGCCGACCTCGGTCCCGTACCTTCCGGCTCCCCGTCCTCCTCGACTTCGACGATCACTGGAGGAGGGGATGATACTGCAACAGCTGCAGTGGCGGACCTAGCACGGGCCACCACCTCGGACTCGAGCGTCGGTGCTGGATCGAGTTGCCTCGAAGACTCCGAGGTGGACTCGGCAGCTCTCTTCCACCTTGGCTCGGACTCAGGAGCGGCTGGCTCGGGTGCACCGCCCTCGCACCAGTTTCCGTCCGAGTCCTCTTCGAAACGGGCTCGCCTTTCCCCTCCACCTGGTTCCTCTCCTCGGAGAAGGAGAGCAGCTGGTCCATTGAGAATTTCATGCCTGACCAAGAGGAATGTTGTCAGTTCTACATGCAAAAAAAAAAAAGAAAGAGAGAGAAGAAAGAAAAGAAAAAGGGAAATGAGGAAAAAGATGGTCGAGCCGAACTCACCCGACTCCTGCATCGAGCCAATCCCTGCCTCATGAAGGTTCTACTTCGATAGCAGGACCTCGAGCGAAGGGATTCGGTGGAGCGGAGCTGCTCATACACCTCCAGGTCGGCTGCTTCAACCATGGAATTCCGATTGGGGGACCGATCTGGGTCACTCCAAACCCAGTCAACCCCCTCAACCGAGGCGAAGACATACCTGCTCTTCCATCCTTTGATTGAAGAGGGAAGCTCAAATCTCATGCCCCTCGGACGGGAAGAAAGGGACCACCACCCCTCCTCTCTGGGGTGGCGTTTCAGGGTGAAGAAAGCCCTGAACAAAGAAAAATGGGTGACTACCCCATGGAAGTGGCACAGAACAATGAAGCAAAAAATTGTTCTAATGGCATTCAGAACGAGTTGGGCGGGAACAAGGCGATAGTTGGACAAGACGGAAAGGAAGAACGGGTGAAATGGGAATCGGAGGCCCCTGACGAAGGTCTCCTCATAGAAGGCTATCCGGCGAGGGCCGCTGGAAGTGACCCGCTCCCCGGGACGAGGGACTGAGAGTCGAATGGAGGTCGGGATGTCATAATCATCCCAGATGGTCGCGAGCTCTATGGTGGTGATTATCGAAGCAATCTCCCCGAGACCCGACGACCAGGGAGGTTCAGAAGCAGGAACAGAAGGAAGAAGGGGACGAGATGAAGGAGAGGAACGGGTTCCCTAATCGATATTCCCCCGAGCGCGGGCCTTCTGCTAAATTCATAGCGCGTCGTATCCCTTGCCTCGTCAGAAGAAGGAGACCTCGGCCTAGCAAGAGGGACGGAAATCCGGACCGAAGCGAGCCATGAAGGAAAAAGGATAAGGTGGAAGGAAACCTAAGAAGATCCTTACTCGGTCGACGTAAGGAGGGAGAGAACTTACCTGCTAGAAGCTTGGGGAGACCACTCGAACGGCGGGGGAGATGGAAGGCAAACCTCGGTACGACTACAGGACGAAAGATTTGAAAGAAGGTGAGTCCTGGAAAAGCTGCCTTTCTTTTTGAAGCGACCGGTGCCCAACCGTACCTTATGACTCCCCTACGAGGGATGCTTGCCACGTATTGTCGATCGACGGGACGAGCGCCTTATTCTAACTATGACCGCTCTGAATTTCGTGCCCGCATAACTACTCCTCGGATGTGGCCACGTGGCGCCACCATACTGGCTCGGTGAACTGCCTCACGAAGCACCGTCGATCGCGGTCATTATTACACCGGATCCTCACCTTTCCATGTTAGCACCGCAATTACTCCCTTCGTCCCAAGCGCTGCGCACTAACTGGCCTCGAGAGTGGGGGGCAAATGATGTGGCAGGATCACTGACGTGGGACACCTGTCAAATGCCATGTCAGAGTATGCTACCACGGTGGATGTTTCCTCCTGGACTCCTTTTCCGGGCTGAGCTCCCTCGTCGGGCCGAGCTCCTTTAGAACGTCGAAGCCACTTTCCGAGATCGAGCACCGTCCTCCGCCAGTCGGCTCCTGCGAGGCCGGGATGCCTAAGCTGGAGCTGAGTGACCTCCCCAGATCGAGCCATCGAAGCGGGTTCCGCGGTCCGGAGTCGAGCTCAGCCCTCCTCTGCCACGTGGAGCCCCTTCGAGATCGAGCCCTCCCGTCTGGGGTCGCGTGCCGCCCTCCTTCGCCAGGTCAAGCCTCCCGAAGTCGAGCCCCGCGGTCCGAAGTCGAGCTCAGCCCTCTTCCGCCATGTGGAGCCCCTTCGAGGTCGAGCCCGGCGGAGCCTAGTCCTGCTCTCCAACTCGGCCGCCACCTCGGCTAGGGCATCAACGGCCAAAGAAAGCGTCTTCCCTCCAAGGACGCCGGCGAGCCTCCCGAGGGCTATGAAGCAGTGCCCGCCATGCGCAATAACCACCCGTCGCTGCCACTTACACCAGAAGAAAAGGGAAGGAAGCTCCCTGACCAAGATGCCATGCCTTCCACCAACCGTCCGTACCGCCAGAAAAGGGGGCCAATCGAAGGGCACAAATCCCGGGCGGCGGCCCTTCGATCGAGGCTCTGCCAGGTTTCCCGGGATGGTGCAACCAGAAGGAATGTCAGGGCGCATAGAAGCTTCCCCTACCGCATGTCAGGAAAGACATCCTGTCTACGGCACAGTACCTCACCGCACATGCCTGCCAACACAGGGGAGATCCCGAGGTAGGCCAAACTAAAAAACCTCATCAAGAGTAAGCCAAAAAAAGGGAATACAACAGAACAACAAGAAGAGGACCACTGAGGCGGGCAACAAAGAAAAAGAGAAAAAAGGCCACACAGGAGGACCCTTTCACCTCGGCCATCACCTCTCCCAACCTGCTCTCACTTCCATACACACCACACTCACTCCTCCTAGCATGGAGTCCATCAAGAGGGGCTCGACCAGGAGGATATGTTCTCCTGGATCGTCACTGACTTGACCGCTAGAGTGGCCCCGCCGGAATCCCCAGCCTGGGACTCTAACGTTATTTCCCTGCAGGTCCTAAAGAACGAAGAGCTCCCGGGAAGACGGTTGGCGGTCCGACACCTCCAGTAGCTACGGGCCACGACGATCTTGGCGGCAACAACTATCATTACTTTCACGTTCATTAAACTTATCACTAACATCTCACTATATTTAAACATATTTATTTTAAAAAAATAAAATTTATTTTTAAAAATAAAAATAAAAATTATAGCAAATGATACATAAGTGGTGTTTGTGATCCAAATAAGATTACCAAATTGATCCTAGATCACTGGTGCCACCCTGAGCCTTGAGTAGGGATGGTAATAAAATCCAAACCCATGGATACCCGACCCGACCCGATTGGGCCGGGTAGTCAACGCTTTGACTGGGTTTGGGCCGGGTTTGGTTAAAACCCGAATGTTTAACTTTGGTTTGGGCCGGGACTTGGTAGATATACACCCGACCCGAACCCGACCCGAATTATTTTAATATTTAAATGTATATATGATTAATATATATTTTATTAATTATAATTATTAGTTATTAAATTTTCAAATACTTGAACCCTATACCCTAATCATTATATATATATATATATATATATATTAGAAAATTCTTTTTCATCCTATTCTATTCTGGGTGAATTCAAAACAAGATCATAATTAATAGTTTACTAACTTCATAATATAAATTTTGATTGAATATGAAATTAAATGCTGTTGAACTAAAAATATAGTTAAAGTTGATAAAAATAAAAAAATATTTAATATGACTCAGTTGGGTTCGGGCCGGGTAAATCCGATTATCCCATATCCAATTGAGATGGGTTTGGATAAAAAAATTCCGTCCCGATAGTATTTGGACAGGGTTTGAATAGTGTATTGAATATTTGGATTTGGATTTGGATAGTTATGCACCCGGTCCGAACCCGGCCCATTGCCATCCCTAGCCTTGAGGCCATTGTTGATAGTATTTTAGTTCTTTTGAAGACAATGAATTCCATGTGATAAAGAAGAAAACATATAAATAAAGGCATTGAAATTGAATGTAAAGGTGATACGAGTAAGTGCATTTTATGTCCACTAAAAAAATGTATTTTATGGATCAAAATGCTAATACATATGCCTTGTACAAACAAATTACACCTGATCTTTAGTTCGAAGTTGGTGATATCTTCTAATAAAGAACTTTATTTTACAAACTCAAGTACAAGACTTAAGGGGCAAGGATTTAGTCATTGAGAAAATCTTTGTGTACTATTCCTAGTGAAAAAAAAATATATCGTACAAGTTAATTGGGCCACGTAAATATTACTTTTCAATATATATTTAATATTTATATTTTTTTTTTTGTTAAAAATTTGAATGACAAAAATTTTTTTTTATAAAAAAATTATAACATTCATTAATTTGGGTTATGACATTCCATAACTTGGGATTATAATATCCTTGTGGCTAGGGTATCATAATTTTATTCATGTCATAGGACCGAGGGACATTTTTATCATTAAAAAATTTTAAATCTTTTTTAACGATGAAAATGCTTATTAGCCTTATGACATCCTGTGAACAGGATTATGATCCATGTTCACAAACTTAGCCACATGATATCATAAAAGAAAGGAACATTTTCATCATTTAAACGCACATTTAATGCCTAATTTACTTTTTCATTAATAATTTGAATGATAAAAATATCCTTCCCTTTATGATATCCTATGTCAAGTTTATAAACAAGATATCATAAGGTTGAGAAATATTTTTATTATTAAAAATTTTTTAAATTTTTTTTAATGATGAAAATTTTCCTATGCCTTATAACATCTTGTGAACAGGGTTACAACACCTTGACTACAGGGGTGTCATAACCCAAGCCACAAGGTGTCACAATCCAAGTTAATAGATATCATATTTTTTTATAAAAAAATATTTTCATCATTCAAAATTTTTAACAAAAAAATAAAGCTGTAAATATTAAATATGCATCAAAAAATGGGACTTGCGTAACCCTTACATGGCCCAACCATATTTGGTAATATATTTTTCTACGTTGCCTCTGTGTACAAAGAATTACTCTTAGCCATTTGGAGTCTGTTTGAATGATTGGACCTAAAATCCCATGCAATTCATGGACTGGGCTAATACAACTAAGAAAAATCAACCTAGGTTAGGCCTATATTTATAAATACCCAGCATCCTCTGAAGTGATCCTGTTCAAATTTGATCGGGAGAAAAAAAGAAACTTTGCTTATATCTCTACTAGACAACAAATCCTCCTTAAAATCTTGAGGCTATGGCTTGAGCCTTGAAGCCTTTGAGCATAATTGTGTGTCAAATTTCATATCAGAAATAAATGTTTCTTTGATTTGGATGGAAATTGTGTTCAAATAATTGAATATTCATAGACAAGATAGTGCAATTTATTTTTGCAATGCTTGTCTTGTGATTTTGCATTTTTTTTTTTTTTGATATTATGCTTTCTTGTAATTTGCCACACTAGTTCTTGTAGGCTATAAGACTTCTAAATTTCTATTGTAACTAATAGGTAGTTGATGTAAGGCTTTGTATTCTCACCTATGTATCTTTCTAATTCCATTTCTTTAGTGGTATATATCCTACAGGCTTCCCTTTCTTTTCTAATAAAACAATTGTTCCTCACTTGTTGATCAACACATGAATTGACTTTTGGTCTAAGATTAAAAACTAGGCCTATCCCATTCAATGTGATTGGTTACTTCAAGATCCATTTTGGTTTGGACTAAATGAGGTGTAGGTGAAAAGATTAGACATACAAGATCTAGTTTATATCCACCAGATCGGATCCAACTATATGAGATCTTAATCATAAAATGTTCAAGTTCTTAATCCAGGACTTACTATCTAATGTATTGAGGGTATTACTAAGATATGCAGACCCATTTCTGACCAGAACCTTACTTGTAACCCTCTTAGATTTGATATAGACATGCTCGCCTCTGAGTTGAGTATGATCCAAAGGTAGACCTTTCGGACAGGAGTTCGAATCTTGGTTTAGACATATTTCGACAAAAAAGTCCGGAATGAAATAAAAAATAAAAAAATAATTCAAAAATAAAATCAAAAAAAAGAGAGAAAATTAATAAAATAATCCTGGAGTCTTTATTGGTTGGTGGTAGTGAAAAAAGTTAGGGATATATATAATAAATCCCGTTCACTTGGCTGATGCCAGTAGTAGTCGGGTTGACGTACTCACCTCGGTAGGAAACGGTTGCAGAAAAATTAATATGCACCATGCATCGAACATTCCCTGGTTGGGGTTGGGGACCGTCTAGGGATGGCCACGCCCGGGTCTAACTCCTCCCCTTTTTGTTTTATCAAAAAAAAAAAAAAAAAAGGATAGACCTTTCTAATTTTTTAGATCTTGATATATTGGAAAAGGTACTTGATCCATGTTTGATTTAATTTGATTGTAAAATTATTGTGGATTTTGATCTGCCTCAAAATTGATATCTGCCAGTGTGGACATGCCGACCAACAGGAGTTCACCATATGGCATTTAAGATGCCATAAAAAATATTTAATTTTTCTCTAATGATCAATGGCTATGACTCAGCCCACAAGCATGCAAAGTTAAGCTGATGCTTGCCATGCACTAATCAGTTAAGATAGACATGTACCTCACTTCTAGTAATGGACACTACCCTCTTCTATATAGGCAACACCCAAGGGACCTCCAGGTATACTTTTCTTGATGCTCCCATGCTTTCTCACACTGGCTACCACTCTCTCTCTCCCTAAAGTCTCAATTATTTTTCTATGATTCTCGTTTTATTTAAGCATTAGAAGATTTCTTATCAGACGAACCTGTATATCATCTCCTTCATCCAAGCACAACCACAACGGCCTCACCAGCCAATCTTTTCAACTCAGACCAACCTCGATGGCTTTAGATAGGACCCATCTTCTCAGTCCTTAGAGATTCTTCAGTGATGGAAAGACCAGACTTTTGCTCCTAAGCTATTCTCCCCCTTCTCCTTGGACAAAGTCTTGACAAGTTAGGCTCCCTTCCTTCTTTCACCCCTTTTCCCTTCTTGGGTTGGGGGAGTACCCTTGCCAGGGTCTCCAGGTCCCTGTACGATCATTACCTTCGTTCTTCATACTGTAGGGATGAATTCAGCCTCAAGGATCTCCGAGAGATGTCCCGAAAGAGGGCTGCTATCGAGGAGCCCATTGCGAAGGTCCGGGAGGGCAATGCGGGAACTATGGAGGCAGTCAAGCTTAAGGTGGCCCCTGCCGGAGGGAGGGTTGCCGACTCCCCTCGGTTCGCGGAGATGGCCCGTCTAAAAAGGAGGGTGCAGACCCTCCATACTCAATTGGAAGAGGAGAAGGCTCGAGCCGTGGCGGCAGTTGAGAGGGCGATGGTGCTGCTGCGCTAGCGAAGATGGCTAAAAAGGAGCCGATGGAGGCCATCTCCAAGTTCATGGCATCCCAGGCCTTTAAGGACGAGGTTGCCGAGGTTGTCTTGGATTCCTTCCATCAAGGATTCAGGGACTTCAAGAGCAAGGCCTTTCGCTTTTACGGGCTGAAATGGCTAGACAACATCAGGCCTTCCATTCCGTTCCCTGGAAAGGAGGATGAGCCTGGCTTCGAGGAGTTAGGGTCAGAAGAGGCTGAGATTGAGGCAGGATCCGAGGCCTTCCTAAGCATCTTGCGGGAGGCAGGGGTCGCCCGTCGATTTAGAAAGGAGCCGGTGGCTGATGTTTAGATCTCCTTTTTCTTTTTGTGTTTGTAAGTCAAGGAAGGCCTTCGGTTTGTTGGGGGCACCTCACAGGGAATGTACAGGAAGTTTTCACCATATCAATGAAACCCCTTAGCTATCATTCCACTTAGGGGGATGGTAGCCGGAAGAAAACATCGCCCCTCCCATAGCAAGAAAGACTGCGCGAACACCCACAGTCCGATGGTGACTATGAAAGCCCATGAAGCCCTCGCCAATCAAGTGGGGGACCCCCCTCGCCACGGCAACCAATGCCCCAAGGAGGAGCATCCCGCTCCATCGTAGCCACCTTCGGCAGACCTCCAGTACACCGCACTCACCCACCAGGTCCAGCTCCTAGCTGCAGCGGTGCATCAACTCCATCAGAACCATCGCTCCCTGAAACACAACAGCAGCCAGGGACTTTGGAGGCTTGCGCAAGCCGATCCCCGCACCAGCCTGCGGTCCTTCCGGGAGGGGCCACTGCATGCGGCATCCCCCCTCGAGAGGCCCACCAGGCAGGCGGCAAGCGGCCACAGCATGATCCGACCGGCCAGGAGAGCTGCTCCCCGGCCTCGGACCATTGTGTGCCCTCGCGCCAGCAGCACCGGCGTGGCTGGGAACTCAGGCACAAGTTCCTCTGCTCCAGCCCTCCCTCACCCCTGGTGTCCTCCGCCAAGGGGTCAACTGACGAGGCAATCCACCGTCAAGTAGAAAGGCACCTCGAAGAGCATGAGCGCAAGCTGGCGGATCTGGCTCGCCAGTTTGCAGAAGTTCAGGGCTCCCCCAGTGAGCCCACGGGTTATGATACTCGTCCATCCTTTTTGAAGAAAGTTCAAGAGGAGCCGATCCTCAGTCAGTTCCGTATGCCGCAAGTTAACCCCTATGATGGGACAACCGATCCCCTGGATCACCTGGAAAGTTACAAGGCCCTTATGAGGGTTCACAGGACCATCGACACCCTCCTTTGCATCGCCTTCCTGGCCACTCTGTGAAAGGCCGCTCGGGTCTGGTTTTCCAGACTTGAACCTGAGAGCATAGACTCATTTCCTCAATTGGAGAGAAAGTTTGCAGCACACTTCGATGCTTGCAGGAAGGCACCGCGCGAGGCCGATAGCCTCTTCTCGATATGACAGTAGGACCAGGAACTCCTTCGAGACTACATGTCATGGTTCAAGACTGCCGCCTTGGAGATCTACAATCTCGACGAATCCGTCGCCATGCTAGTTTTGAAGAGGGGGCTACAAACCTCATGTTTCACCTATTCCGTTGATAAGAAGCTCCAAAGACATACTCGGAGTTTCTCCTCCGAAAAAAAGTACATCCGTGCTGAGGAGACGGATCGTGCAGGAGAGAGCTGGACGAGAGGCCCTCGAAGAGGCAGGCCATTAGGGAGACCTCCGGCCACCCATCCCAGAGGATGGTGCGCGTCCTGCGACCGGAGCTAAGGCCCAAGGTTGACCTGCCAACGAAGAGAGTTTCGCTCCTCTCTCCGTCCCTAGAGCGAAGATCCTGATGGAGATTGAGGGCAAGCGTTATCTGCACCAACCCCCACCACTGAAGCTATACGATAGATGGAACAAATTCCGTTACTACCGTTTCCACCGGGACTATGGCTATGACACCGAGGAATGCCACCAACTGAAGAGGGAGATCGAAGAGCTAATCAAGCACGACTACCTCGGCCAGTATGTGGAGGGGGGAGTGCTCCCTGCAGCCCAGATTGAAGGGCCTTGGCCCCTCGCCATCGACAACCGTCCCATCAAGAAATCAGTAGGGATGATATCCTGGGGGACATGAAAAATCCTGAAGAGGGCCAGGGAGAGAGAGGGGAGTGATGATGCACTCCCCTGCATGGGAGTAGGGTCAGCTGGGGTAGACAACCCAAATAATGATGCTGTCGTTGTTGAAATGACGATAGCCAAACATCCTGTAAAAAAAATCATGGTAGATAGTGGGAGCTCCTCGGACATCCTTTTTTATGATGCTTTCGCAAGAATGAATTTGTTCACTGACCAAATAAGACCGGTGTTCACGCCTTTGGTAGGCTTCACCGGAGACTCAGTCGGAGTCGAGGGAGAAATTATGCTCCCAATAACTGTTAGGTGTAGGATCGACGTCCTAACCAACTATCCAAAAGGAATGTCCCTACTTAGAAGTGGCGGTTTATCTTTCTTAAAGCAGGCAGCACAGCAACCCCGGGGCACACGAGTCGACCCCTCCACTGAGCACTACAGCACCAACCTAGCATACTATCACCGAGCCAGCTCCTGCCAGGGGATGAGCACCGCAGCACCACCCAAGAGGCGTTGACGTGGCACCAGCCTCACCTTAACAGTGGCACCAACATTTCATGGACCCACATCCCCCATCTGGACGAACCAAGAGGGTGTGAGCTAGCCCACTCAACAATCCCCCTACCCCAATGAAAAACCCTTCAAGAATTCTGCATATGGGGACTCGAACTCGTGACCTCGGCTCTGATACCAACTGTAGGATTGATGCCCCAACTAACTATCCAAAAAGAACGTCCCTATTTAGAAGTGGTGGTTTATCTTTCTTAAAGCAGGCAGCGCAGCAATCCCGGGGTGCACGAGTAGACCCCCCCACCGAGCACCGCAGCACCGCAGCACCAACCCAGCATACTATCACCGAACTGGCTCCCACCAGGGGACGAGCATCGCAGCACCATCCAAGGGGCGTTGACGTGGCACCAGCCTCACCTTAACAGTGGCACCCACATTCCATCGGCCCAGGCCCCCCATCCGAACGAACCAAGAGGATGTGAGCTGGCCCATCCAACACTAGGACACCATCCTAGTAAAGCATCGTGTTGGTCTCCCATCACCCTACAATGCCATCCTGGGACACCTAGGACTCAATCTGCTTGATGCCACCATTTCCATGAAACGCCTCCTTATCCATTTCCCGACCCCATGGGTGACTAGAGAGATGAGAGGGTCCCAGTAGCCGGTGCAGTGCTGTTGGCATACCGTCCCAGGCCTAAAGGGAGCAGATTCTAGCCCTGCCATAGACTAGCCCGATCTGGTAGTGCCAGAATCGAAGAGCAGGCAGTCGAACCCCTGTTATCTCTTCCTTTAGGGAAGGATCCCTCGAAGATGATACAGGTCGGGGCTTTGTTGACTCAGGAAGAGAGAACCTGTCTGCTCAGCTTCCTATGGGCTAATGCAGATATTTTTGCATGGACCATCGTCGACATGTCCGGTATCCCATCGAAGGTGATAACTCATAGGCTGAATGTCGACCCCAATCATCATCCGGTTCGGCAGAAGAAAAGGAGCTTCGCCCCGAAATAGCAGAAAGCCATCAACGAGGAGGTCGATAAACTCCTCGTGGCGGGATTCATCCGAAAGGTACGGTGTCCTGACTGGCTTGCTAACATGGTGATGGTCTAGAAAGCCTCTAGGAAGTGGAGGATCTATGTAGACTACACTGACCTCAACAAGACATGCCCAAAGGACAGTTTTTCCCTCCACAAGATTGACCAGCTGGTAGATGTGACTTCAGGCCATAAGTATCTCAGCTTCATGGATGCGTACTCCGGATAAATCAGATCCGCATGCATCTCAAGGATGAAGAGTGCACAGCATTTGTAATCGACCGAGATACGTATTGTTAAAAGATGATGCCCTTCGGTCTTAAGAATGCAGGGGCCATCTACCAGTGCTTGGTCAGCACGGTCTTCAATGACCAGATCGGCCGACATGCAAGTGTACATGGATGACATGCTTGTCATGAGCGGCTCGGAGGAGGACCATATTGTCGACTTGGCAGAGGCTTTCGATAACCTCCACCACTATCAAATGAAGCTGAACCTTGCCAAGTGCACCTTCGGTGTGGCAGCGGGAAAGTTCTTGGGGTTCATGGTGACCCAAAGGGAGATAAAGGCCAACCCCGAGAAGATCCAAGAGATCACAACATGAGGCGTCCCGCCTCCAGAAGGAAGTCCAGAGTTTGACTGGGCGCGTCATGGCCTTGAGCCGCTTCATCTCATGCTCTATCGAGCATTGCCAGCCATTCTTCAAGATCCTCCGGAAGATGAATGACTTCACTTGGACAAAAGAACGCCAAGAAGCGTTCGAGGGATGAAGAAGCTCCTCGCCTCACCGCCACTACTATCCAGGCCATAGCCCGGAGAAGAGCTCCTCCTATACCTAACAGTCTCACCAGAGGCAGTCAGCTTCGTGCTGGTTCATGCTGACAAGGATGGCTCTCAGCGGCCAGTCTACTATACTAGCAAGCTACTCCGTAACATCGAAACCAGGTACACCCGATCCGAGAAAATTATTTTTGCACTAATAACGTCTGTGCAGCATCTCAGGCCTTACTTTCAAGCGCACCCCATCGCCGTCCTTATTGATTAGCCCCTGAGGGCTATCCTGAGCCGTCCCGACACTTCCGAGCGCTTGGCTAAGTGGGCGTTAAAGCTCAGCGAATTCAATATCACCTATCGCCCGCGACAAGTGCAGAAGGCCCAGGTTCTAGCCAATTTTGTAGTGGAATGCACCTGGGCCGAGGGAAGTTCAGAGGAGGCAGATCAACAAGCCGAGCTCGAGTAGGACCCGACCCCGGCAGAGGAGACATGGATACTCCACGTGGACGGCGCATCCAACACGGGAGGAAGCAGAGCTGGCCTCATCCTTGCCAGTCTTGATGGGGTCATCGCAGAATGCGCACTACGTTTCCTCTTCAAGGCGACCAACAACCAGCAGAATATGAAGCGCTCCTTGCAGGGCTGAAGGTATCCCACGAACTGGGCATCAAGAGGCTAAAGATCTTCACAAACTCATAGCTAGTAGCGGGCCAAGTCTCCGATGAGTACGAAGCGCGGGATCTCATGATGGTAAAGTACCTAGACCGGGTGCGCTCTCATACGTTGACCCTCCAGCACTTCGACATCTCCCATATCCCGCGAGCAAAGAATGCTTGGGCTGACATCCTTTCAGGCTGGCCACCCTACCAGAGACCTCGTTGGGGTGCACTTTCATCAAACGTCTCGAGGCCCCCAACTGCGAAACTGTGGTCGAGGTCCAGCAAGTCTCCAATGAGGCCAGCTGGATGGATCCTTACATAAAGTACATCACCACTGGTACCCTGCCAAAGGATCGAAAGGAGGCCAGCCTTCTCAAGAAGAAGGCCGCACATTATGTGATTTTGGATGGGTAGCTCTACCGGAGGTCCTACTCCTACTCCCTGCTTGAAGCCCTCAGAAGCCACTTACATGCTCCAGGAGATATATGAAAGCATCTGTGGCAACCATGTGGGAGGCAGGGCCTTAGCCCACAAGGCAATCTGGCAGGGATACTTCTGGGAAACCATGCAAGAATACACAGCTAACTTTGTGAAGAAATGCGATAAGTGCCAGCGCCCCGTACTAAAGTCGGGAGCCACAACACCCCGTACCAAAGTTGAAAAACTTTCAAAGCCCCGTACTCAAGTTCGAAGCCACAGCGCCCCGCACCAAAGCCGAGTCACAGCGTCCCGCACCAAAATCAGAAGCCACAACGCCGCGTACCAAAGCCGAGAAACCTTCGAAGCCCCGCACTCAAACCTAGAGCCGCAGCGCCCCGCACCAAAGCCGGGAAACCTCAGAAGCCCCACACTCAAGCCCAGAGCCGCAGTGCCCCGTACCAAAGCCGGGAAACCTCCGAAGCCCTGCACTCAAGCCCGGAGCCTCAACGCTTCGCACCAAAGCTCGAAGACTCCCGAAGCCCGGTACTTCAAGTCCGGAAACTTATGAAGTCCGGCACTCAAGACAAGCAATTTCATCGCCCAGCTCATGGTCTGGAAATGTTAGATGGGAGCTCCAAGCAAGTCCCACCATCTACCGCCTGGCTCGCAGCCGGGCAACACAAAAGGAAAAAAAGAGAGAGAAAGAAGAGAAGAAAAGGAGGAAGAGAAAGAAGCGGAATGATAGCCAATGGGTTTCATTGATATGGTGAAAACTTCCTGTACATTCCCTGTGAGGTGCCCCCAACAAATTGAAGGCCCTCCTTAACTTACAAACACAAAAATAAAAGGAAGATCTAAACATCAGCCACCGGCTCCTTTCCAGATCGACAGGCGACCCCCACCTCCCGTGAGGTGCTTGGGGAGGCCTCGAATCCTGCCTCAACCTCAGCCTCCTCTGACCCTGACTCCTCGAAGCTAGGCTCATCCTCCTGCCCAGGGAACGGAATGGAAGGCCTGATGTTGTCTAGCCCATAAAAGCGAAAGGCCTTGCTCTTGAAGCCCCTGAATCCTTGATGGAAGGAATCCAAGACAGCCTCGACGACCTCATCCTTAAAGGCCTGGGATGCCATGAACTTGGGGATGGCCTTCGCCACCTCCTTTTTGGCCATCTCCGCCAACGCAACAGCCACCGTCGCCCTCTCAACTGCCATCGTGGCCTGAGCCTTCTCCTTCTCCAGTTGAGTCTGGAGGGTCTGTACCCTCCTTTCCAAACGGGCCATCGCCTCGACTCGAAGGGAGTCAGCATCCCTACTTCCAGCAGGGGCCACCTCAAGCTTGACCGCCTCCATAGTCCCCGCGTCACCCTCCCGAGCCTTCACATTGGGCTCCCCCTCGGGCTCCTTGACAGCAGCCCTCTTTCGGGACATCTGCTGGAGATGCTTGAGGCTGAACTTCATCCTTATAGTATAAAGAATGAAGATAAAGGTCGTACAGGGACCTAGAGACCCTAGCAAGGATACTCCCCCAACTCAAGAAGAAAAAAGTGGGGAAAGAAGGAAGGAAGCCTAACTTTTCAAGACTTCACCCAAGGGGAAGGGGAGAGTAGCTCTGGAGCAAAAGTCTAGTATTTCCACCACCTGAAGAATCTCTAAGGACCGAGAAGATAGATCCTATATAACGGCCCGGAGTCCTGTCGCTTCGTGCCCATAGAAGACATGTGCCATGTCTCGGGCCAAGCCAGTCGAGAGATGCCACGTACCAAAGCGGTGCTTCAAACCCGGAGCAGTTCCCTTGAAGCCGATGTGGCATTAATGTGCCATTTTTTAGGAGAGAAGACATGGCGGCACCCAGATGGTGTGGAAGCATGACCACCCAAATGCCGGCGCATCCAGCATTGGTAACGGAAGGGGTGCGCCCCTTCCACGCCAGCGCAATCATTACTCCCTTCGCCCCGAGCGGACACTTTGTTCTCCGGGCTCAGGAGTGGGGGCAACTGATATGGTGACATCCGCTGACATGGAGCCTGCGGACTGATATGGCGACATTCGCTGATGTGGAGCCTGCGAACGGCCATAATAGCAAGAGACCCACCACCTGGGCAATGCTATATGATGAAGAACCGAGGCAGACCATCCTGCCGAAGTCAGCTCCCAGTCGAGGCAAGGCTCATTGGACGGGCCCCCATCTGAGGTCAGCTCCCGGTCAAGGTCTAGTCCATCCCTCCAAGGCGAGCCCTCCGGCTGAGGACAACTCTCGGTTGGGGTCAAGCTCATGCTTCTAGAATGGACTACCTGCCGAGGTCAGCTCCCAGCCGAGGTAGGGCTCATTGGGCGAGCCCCCTGTCTGAGGTCAGCTCCCGGTCGAGGTCGAGTCCACCCCTCCGAAGCGGACCCTCCTACCAGCAGGAGCGTGGATTCTCATCAAAGGCATAAAGAGACCAGAATTCAAAACAAAGATAAGGGAATACCTAATCACATAGAGCCTCTGAGAGATTGTGCATACCCTGCCATGGGCGCAGGCCCCCTGCGGCGCGCCGTGTGCATGATTTGCACGATCCAGGCAACACCAGGCTCCCAGCCTTGCAGTGTGCCGACATGTCGATGACCGCATGACTGGGAGACTACGATTTTCATGACAGGATGCCTGGACCCTAGACCCTAGGCATTGTGGTACCCGGGCAGCCTCCTTCCCGTTATGACTAGGGGCTCAGGCGCAAAACTGGCCCAACAGAGAGGCAACAGCAGGCAACGAAAAACCTCCTTCGAAAGAGAGAACCCGGAAGCCAACAAAAAGCCACTCACCTATATAAGACTCGCATGAAAAGGTAAGTAAAGGTAAGAAGGCAAAGAAAAAACAACAGAGACTTTTTGATTTTGGCATTATCTTCTCTCTTATCACCCTCTCGATGCGAAGAGTCCCCCAAGCTCTCTGCTACAGAGATTTCTGTTCCCCTCGATCGTCTCACTAACTTGATCGTCGGAGTGCCTTCGTCGGAATCCCCGGCCCAAGGTTTTCTCTGTCTTACAGGACCCTCGAAGCAAGCGAATGAGACGACTGCGAGGCGAGGAGCCAAGCATCCGGCGGGAACCCGAAGCGTCAGAGCTACGGGCCATGACGATCTTGGCAGCAACACCCGGTGTATGGGGGGAGGAGACTCTAGTCCATGTTCTTTTTTATGCTCGCGGGCATATCAGGTATGGAGGCTGGCCGGTCTGGAAGCACTTTCTATGCATGTTGTTGATCATGTAGATACCTTTCTGGAGCTGCTCCGATCAGGAACTAGTCACTCTCGTTGCACTTTCATAGCCTATATTGCGTACCATACCTAGCTTACCAGGAATGATATTATTTTCAACTCTTCAAGATGTTCAACCAGAGTTATTGTGGGGAGAGCTTGGGCTCAAGCAGAGAAGTATCTGATGATGACCGTGTTGACTTCGGAGACCTGGGGCTTTTGTTTGGCTCTTCGAGCGCCCCGTTAAGTTTTTATCTCTTGGGAGGCCCCACCTCCAAGATTTTTTATGGTCAACTTTAACGGGAGTATCATGAGCACCCACGGAAGAGCTAGCTTTGTTATTTGTGGTCCGAGCCTTGGTCTTTTGGCTGCTGGGGGCACTATCTTTTTGAACCGACTATCTGGACAGTAAAGATACGGGGCACCTGGGCCGGTATTATCTACACCCAGAGGATCTCACAGATCGACCACCTTATCATTAAAGGTGACTCTGCTATTGTTATTTCTTGGATTCAGGAGGCTAGGAGATCGAAGCCGATGCACCCTTTTCTTTATGACATTGCTCTTCTACTATAGGGTTGCTCCGTTAGTATTATTAGACATGTTTATCGAGAGACAAATTTTGAGATGGACTAGATAACCTCCTTTGTTGCCAATCATTTAGGACCGGTATTGTGAACCGACCTGGTGGAAGCCCCAGGGCCTCTCCGTGATATTATTTTTTCTGACTTTTTTAGATATATTCATACTAGAACTCTAAGTTAAAATATTGATTTACCAAAATAAATAAATAAAGGATGTTGGGAGCAATTAAGAATTCAAGAGCCCTCCTCTACTTAAACCCTTGTTGAAGTGCTGCTTCTCTCTTATTCCTTTAAAACAAGAATATGAAAGAATAGTACTCTATAAACCAATCATATGAATGATGCATGATGACATTAATTATCTATTTTATCTTCTTACCCATGTACATGACATTAATTATCTAATAATTTTGAAATATTTTTTCTATGATATGCTGTATCTTATTATTTAATTAAGATTATAATCCCATAAATTATGACAATAATTTTAGAATGATAATGGAATTATACCAATGAGATCTAAAACCTTAATAGCTCAATCTAAAACTTTTCCGATCATAGAATTAGGGATCAATGATTCCGCTAAGATGCATATCCTTTGTATACTCATCAAAAAGGATTATTGATTTCACAATCATTTATGCGATGACACCAATATAAGAATATAAATACTTATTAAAGAATAAGTTCACTGATATGATTTACAGAGAGATAATGTAATGAAACCTTACAAATATGTCAATAATGACACCATCCATTAAAGATATGGGGCAATGAGTGATCAAAATCAACTTCTATTATTGGATCTCAAAATGGACCGGTCAAAGCAAAAAAAATTTATTCGAGAAAGACTTTTACAGAGTGTCTCTTAATTTCGGAATAAGTAGTTGAAAAAAAGGAATGATTGAAAACAAAGTTAATATAGAAACCTAAATATACTCCCCCAAAATTTATTTTTTTTGATTATTTTCACTTGTCATTTCTATTTTAAACAAGCTATATCCATTACTAACTAGAAAAAAAATCTAATCCAAATCATTAATAAAAGAAAACTAGACCCTACTTTTTCCTAATTTTTCTATTTTTTTAATTTTTGATTTTTTTAATTAAAAAAATCAACTTGAGAGAATTACTTCTATGCTTAGATAGGCAAGTTAATAGAATTACAATAGGCCAGAAAACATGCAAGAAATTTGATGCTACCAAAAACAAACAATATTGTCGCTGTCATGGCATATATACCCCGCTAGCGCATTTTAATTTTGAGCATGTGCATTAAGGTGCAGCAATAAGCAACGTAACCATTCATCAGCAGAAAGACCAACCACATAAATGAATCATGCTCACTGAACAGCACGCCATTTGTCCATTTCCAGAGGAGATCATGTCACACTTTCAATTTCTCAGTGACCACTCCATCGCCCCCCAACCCCCACCAAAAAACAAAAAAAAAAGCCTAATCCGGACCAAGCATTTAGACTATTCAGTATATAATAAGATCAGCACCGGGGCTACCTAGCAATTAGAGACAGCAGAATATGGGAAATGAAAGTCAGCAAAAGAGTGGACGATTTGGGTGAAAACATATGAATGATAAATAAAATAAAATCACATACACTAAGTTACAAATCCTTAATCAGGTTTATGATAAAAACTTAGAAAGACATTGACTAAGACAAAAGAATAAAAACAAATGATAATCACCAATATGTCAATTATGCAATATTATCTGTGAATAATTTGAAAATTTCATGAATAACTAAATAATCTCAGAAAACTGTCCAGCAAAGAAAAAAAACAGACATTTGTAGAAATCTTAGTAACTCAAAGAACATTGGGTGGTCATCCAGGATACCATCATGATACCAAGATTACTATAGGAAAGTGCAATGTAAAAGGAAAACAAATTATCAATCAAGTCGATTGGAAATATATTTTACTTCCATTGGAATGTAAAAAGGTCTGGGTGTCGCCGAGAGTAATTGCAAGGATATTACATAATATAAAAAGAAGAAAACAAAACTGCATTGCCTTATCACGAAAGGACCCGTTTCATTCCAAGTGAATGGTAAACCAAAAAAAATCCGAAACAAGAAAGCCGCATGGAAAAAATAAAAAAGTAGTTCCTATAATTCCTTGACCCTTCTTCGGCAATTACTGTTCTGTAACTTTTATACAACATACATTTAGTTGAAACTTGGAAGGGACAAAGATCAAAGATCCTTGAACCTTAAATGTTTTTCCAAACAAAAGCCATGATGCATGAAGTAGCAAAAGAAACATTCCCTATGACATTCTGCATGCTATAAAACGTCGGAAGTGGCAGGTGATGGGATCCTGAAGGATGAAATACCTTCATGGTTCCCAGGAAACTTGTTCAAGAGCCGACGCTTATAGCGCTTTAATACAGATGCCAGGTTCTCTTTTCCTTTGGGAAACGCAACATCACCTGCTGCAGTTCCAGTCCGGCCTTTGCGGCCAGAGACTGCAAACTCAACATCCTTGATGATCTCAAGAATCATACTTGCTGTTGTGAAGGATTCATTGACCAGTTTTCCAATGGTACAAAACAGCCCTTTCTGCTGTGACTTGTTGAAGCCCTTCATGTACTTTACTGGTCTTTCAAGACATGAGCAGCCACTAATCGGATGACGAGGCTTGGAAAATGCAGGATCAAGAATTCCCTGAATTGATTTAGGAAAAAAAAAGAAATATCAATGTATAGAGACTGCTAAGCAAAGAAGAGAAAGGAAAATTATTGGGTACCACAACCAAAACAGATCGCGTTAAGTGTAATAGGAACTGATAGTATAATGGACAAGCATTCAATTAGACCCCAAAATTACAAGCAGAATTTAGTAGATGAAAAATGCAAAAAGCATTCCTTTAGTGAACAGTCTACACCCCAATTTGGTGGGCATTTGCCTAAGTGGACATGTCAAGAGATTCACAAACAAAGAAGGAACACTAATGTACTCTTGTCTCTTGCCATTGGTTAGAAATTAGAATAAAACCCAGATCACTGCAAGTTCTGGGAGGTGTGATCATTCCTTTTTTTTTTTTTGCATTCAGACGGTTTGATTTACCAATGTTAACCCAGTCAGTGGCAAAGGCGTACAATGCAATTACATTGCCTTTCTTTTTCTAGGTAGACTTACACCACCACAAAATCATAAGGATAAATCATAATCAGTGACCCTGTTCCCAACTATTTAGGTTCGGCTTTACAGATCCTCATTTGCCAAGTATTCCTATTTAGGGCCACCATCAATCCTATTCCAAGTTTCTCTATATCCTACCCTCCAACCTCCATCCATATTACCTTTTCATCTTCCCCTGCTTTTCTTGTCACCTTCAATACAAACCAAAGTACCTCTCTTTACCAGAGCCTCCTCAAATCTGCATTGTACATGGCCATACCATCTTAATTGATATTCCATCATTTCACTTTGTGCAACTCTTACAGTTCTTCTAATACTTCATCACTAGAAGATATGCTACAAAATTAAAGGTCAACACAGCGGTGTAGGAAGTCTGGCTAACAAAGCCCCTGTAAGTACAGCATAAGAAAGCAAAGCAAAACAACACTAAAAAAAAAAATCAAGCTGACTTAAATCAAAGAGATACAATAACCTCATCCAAAAAAGCATAATAAGCAAGCCAACCAGAAGTGCAATCAAGTTTTACTCATGTTTGATAGTGAGAATGTGCTTTCATGCTACTGCTCATGTATTTTGCACAGCAAAAAACAATGAGATAACATGCAAAGCAGCCACTTCATTCAGAAGATCAGATTATATTGTAACACCATTGTTGTCAGCATTAAGGAGTTTGAACAAGTCTAAACGCTTACACAAACTACTCATGATTTGTGGAAAAACTCAAAGGTGGAAACATTGCATCAAGCTTCTGCATAACTCTATGCTTGAACAAAAGCCAGAGTGATCCCATTGCTGCCAGAATAAATAAACTAGATATGCTAGTCAAAGAAAACTCTTCTTTTACTTCAATACTTAATACACAAGGAAAACTACAAGTAAAACACATGAAGAAAATACTTAAAACCAATAGCTACAAATCCTTCTTCCCAGGCATTCAAGCTTCAATGCACACACATCAAAGTCATTACACTGAGTTCACATTCAGGATTATATTTATGGTCCTTGTCACTGTTCATAAGAATATCAAATATCGCTAGTAATGGCTTTGAGGGTTTTACCTGAAGGCGATTGAGAACATAGGTATATTTGCCCCATAGCTCCGGCCGACTCTCCACGAGTGATAGTTCTAAAATCCGGTGGATGCACCACACACCAAAACTCACAACCAGGGCTGGCCGCCATATGCAACTATTTCCACAATTGGGCAATGACAAAATGTAAGGGGTATCAGCCTCTTCACTCCTCTGGACTGCACTGGACCTTTGATCAGTAGACAAATGATGGTCACTCATGTATACCTGATTCCTGTCATTATCATGTAGATATTTCTCAGTTGCAGCAACACAATCGATTAGCTCCTCATCAGACCCACCATTTTGCCTAAAGAGCCAATCTGACCCCTCCAATTTTACAAGTTTCCTAATACAATATCGAAGAGATTGAAGTAGGTTGGCTTCTGGTTCCACATAAGAGAAAGTGTCTTTGTTGGGAGCTATGCTGGATCTGTGAGCAATTCCTCCATCCCCTCGATTGTGATCTGGGCATACCATACCAAACAATTGTTCAAATGGTTGCCTAGACCAAAGAGATTTTGGTTCTGGATTCAAATTTGACTGTAAAGAAAACACATCTCTATCAAGCTTGGGAGAAAGCTCATCAAATGCCAGTGGAACTCTAGCCCTGGAGACACAGTTCAAATGTTGTGATTTCTCTGATGCCATCCTACCCAAGAATGGTTGAGGACCAATAGGACCACCCCATTTTCCCTCATTCAACAAGGAATTCCTGCTAGCAGCAATGAGTGCAGAAATGTCAGGTGAACTATGGTATTTCTTTGTGGAGGCTGAAGAGCCAAAATTTTCACTACTTCCAACCAGGGAAGGGTCATAGTAAGGCCTTTCCACCTGCAATCTGCCAATTTGAGATGCTGTTGGGCTTTGCAGACCAGGTGTTCCCATTGAACCAAGTCCATTTTGCCCTTGAGTATGCATAACTGAATCTCTGAGATTTGGAATAAAGGATGCAGCTGACCTGGGAGTTGGTGTTGGCTCTAGCGAAATGCCTGAGGAATAGGGAGTTCTGCCTGAACCAATCCCTTTGAGATAGGATGCTATCTGATAACCATGTATTGTAGCTGGCTGATAATCCCAATTATCAGAATACTGAGGCAAGTGCAAACTAGAATAGAGCCTTTCACTGGGATCAAGTAGGTTGCTGCCTGAGTTTTGCATGTTTGTGTTTGATACTCGCATATTCTGAGACCAAGATGGGGATCCCATTTGAAGCCCATAAGATAACTCCATACTTGAATTTTTCTTCTGTTTGGGAGAGCTGAAGTCCCTTGATATAGCTGAGAAAACCACTCCTCTATCTGTATCTGTACAGACACTCGTGGACAGTTCTGCTCCTGCGTTATTCATTTTGACAGAACCTACTACTTTCAAATCTAATCCCAGCAAAATATCCAGTTTTTTCATACTTGCTTCTTGAGTTAGCTTCCCATGAAAATCGAAAAGATTACCCCAAAACTCATCCAAAATTGCTGCTAATTGACGTCGTCCCGAGCGACCCAATCCAGACAATTTTGATAGGCTTCCACTGCCATTACCTCCATCATAACCCTTTTCCAAGACACTACTAAAGGATCCAGGACCATCAGAGATTGAAGTTGGCAAAGCTCCTCTAAGGGACTCTTCAGCCTCCAAAGCACCTCCTCCATTATCTTTATGCATGTGAACATCTGTTTCCACTCTGACATCCATTTCTACCGGATCCTTGGACTCAACGCTCTGCACGATACCTGCATCTGGCAAGCCACTAGCAGAAACTCTATCTGTGATTTCCAGTAAGTCAGATTCAACTGCAGACTTCAATTCTTCCGGATGATGTGATGGGGAAGTACAAGTAGAACTAATGTTTGGACCATAAGAAGACTGATGAGTATCATGGTCCGAATCAATAGATGTCTCAGACATTTCAAGATTAAATTCTAGAACCGATTTATCAGGAACACTCTCCAAAGAACTCTTGAAGACAGGTTCTACTGCGGACCCCTGATCTGCATCAAATGTAATGTTATCTAGATCATTTTCTTCTCTGCCCTTGGGAAGCTCCAACTTATCTTTCTGAGAATGCAAGGCCCATAACTGTGCCTCTGGCCCATCGCTCGCAGATTTTAGAGGTGTAATAGCCAGATATAGTGTAAAAATAATGGAAGTACAACAAATGAGTAGAAGAGCAGTATATGGGGCTATCACACTGCTTCCTGTACTTCCCCTCATGTTATTGATCCAGCTGCTATTTCCAAATAACATTTCTATGACAAAAATAACATTTGAGGCAAGCAACCCAAAAAATGTAAACAAGGCCAGGATTTCAAGAGACCAAGAGATTTTGAAAGCTCCCATTATTGATCTTGATGAAGCAACCCGGAAAAGAGGAATCACAGAAGATGGAAGAAGCATGGCCTGTATAACTTGACAGGAAATAAGCAATTGATACATTCCATCAGTTCCTGAACTCATTGCACAACAGAGGCCTGGGATGATAGTGAGAGCCTTAACTAACACATGATGAACTGGCAGAGGTAGGTTCATGCCAAAAAAATGTTGCAATACCACTTGCCCACCAATATTCCATGTTAAACTTGTGACCTGACTAGAGAAGAGAAGAACCAGAAAAAATGCCATTGGTGCTATAGGAGTCCTAAATATCTGCATGAAATAATCAAAATATACAGATGCAATAAGTTAGTTAACATATAATTCTGCTGAATTATTTGTTATGAATGACAATGTCAAATGCTTCAACCATGTCAAATGCTTCAACCTACCAGAATCTTAAAAAATCTGCTCTGTAAAGCAGGAAAGAAAGATAGCAAAGAAAAGGAGAAGGTGCTAACTGAACAGGATTTGGTTGTCATAATCTTGTGAATTCATATAACAAAGCAACAGTCTTAACATGCCTAGAAAGTCCATTAGCCCAAACAGACTACATGACAAAGAAGGAACTGAATATCAACTATAACTTAATTTAGCAAAAATGCAACTCAGTATCATCATATAAACTTTTTTTTAATATAGAACCCGAAATTATATTGAAGCTTGATGTTCTAAGGAGTGCAGATGTCCCATTTCAGGCTCCTTGCTTATTATTTGCCGAGCTCAGTCACTCAGCAGAATGTACCGAACCCCTGCCAACATTGGTTGCCGCTTTACTAAGCATAACATGATGATGAACATTTAATTGACGAGATAGCAAGTCCTAATTTACCAACCTTCAAACCTAAGCGGTATCCCTCTCTTATTCCCGTGACAACTGAGGAATAGGATCTGATATGTGATAAAAGGGCAAGCTGGAATGCAAAATAAACCAAAAGGTAGAGACTTCGGAATTCCTAAAAAACGATGGAAGGGAATTATTAAGTACAACACAAATACCTGTCACTTTCTAACACAAAGTGTATATACCTTTTTAGGTCACAAATGAACTTCTACAACCCATAACCATATTACATCTGCTACAGTGAAGCTGTGAAGTAAGAAACTGCTGAGATGTTGCCGCATACATGAAGTAACTGGTTGTGATTGATACACTGTTCAACCATGTATTACAATAACATGTTATAAAAAAGGTTCATGGACTTTATTTGCACAAACCAGGTTTTTGTGTTCAACAGTCTTTCTTTTCATCATCAACAATTCTTTAGTAATTACACATTAAGTTCCTCAACATGAACACTATCGGTCATCATCTTGGGTTAACCACAATAACTTCATATTCATTGTGAAGAAAACATGCATATGCAGTCTATTCCTAATGTCAGATCTAATTGTCATCCTCAAGTTTCCTGACTTCAGCTTACAAACCATTGTCATGAGGATATCATTGCATACAAGAGACGGGCCTCTCAAAGTCATTCTAGACAAGGTTTTCCAAACCGTGCTGAACAGGCCGGTTCGGTATGACCGGCGACCGGCCGGCATGGTTCGGCTTTAAAAAACAGTACAGCCACCGTAAAAAATCCAAAAAAAAAAAAAAATGTTTCCGCACTGTACCGGATCCAAACCGGACTCGAACCGGTCGAAACGGGACCGAACCGGCGGTTCGGCGCGGTTCGGCCCAGTTTGAGACGGTTCCGGGCGGTACGGTGGGAGGGGGGCAGGTGGGCCATTATGTTTTTGTTTTTGTCACATGGCACTGTTGTCATGTGACTGCTTTGAGAGGGGGGGGGATTTCATTGGATTTTAAGTAATGGAAAAGGCAGAAAGCTCATAAGAGCTCTCTGCTGCAGCGCCGTGGAAGGAAATTGATCAAAAAAAAAATTCGTGGATCAATTTAAAGCCAATCCAACATGCAAAAATCAAAGGGGAAGCTAGAATCAAGGTCCATATACCTTTCCTTTTCCATATTTTTCTCTTTCGTATCGTTATTTTTTTGTTAAAATCCATGCAAAATAGAAAATTAAGAAATACTGTCAAAATTTATTTGTTGGGAATGATTTTAGAGTATGTTGTTGATCTAGAATAGATCTACACAATGATACTAAAATCTTAATTTTTTGTTAAGTATATAATTTATTAAATTAAAAATTAATTTCGGATTAATAAATTAATTAAAAAATAATTAGAAAAAAACTGTAATTATAAATTATTAATCTAGGGCTTGTAAGATACTCTCTCTATAAATTTCATGTCGATTTATTCAAGTTTTGTGCATCTCATGAATAGTGCCCGTAGGTCTTAAATTGAAAAATAAGTGACTTTTAATGCATTTCTAGGCTCTTAAAAAATATATGTAGCATGTATGATGGAATCCTACATGAATTTAAAATTTTTTTTTTTATTATTTTTCTTTATTTTTTGATTTTTTTAATTAAAAAATAAAAAAAATTAAATTAAATTTTAAAAATTAGGTTAATTAACTGTTAATTAATAAATATTATTATTGACCTTATACGTAATTTAAATATTCAGGTATGGATCCATCAAAGAGGAAGAAGGATCCGGAGCGGAATATTGGCTGGTTACATGGAGAGATGCTCTCGGGTCGATGCATCACGTGACGAATTCACTTTGGCTGATTTTAAAGCTGAGAAGGAAGAACAGCAAAGAAGAAGGCAGAGGTGGACCGCAGAGCCGCAGAACCACCTTCTTATCACTCCAGGGAGTCAGAGGAAGCATATATTCCTTCTGATGAGGAGGCACAGATGGAGGCTGTTATTCAGGCGAGCTTGTATGAGCAGAGGCAGGAGGAGGAGGCAGCCAGGCATAGATAGCGATTCGGGCCATCAGCTTTTGAGTCAGGATCCGGATCCGCTTCTGCCAGTGCTCCAGGAGAGTCTGAGACAGTTTAGGAGGACCTCAGTCAAAGAGCCCGTTAGGAGAGGCACCGGCCGTATTGCATCCATGTTGGGAGCATTTGGTAGTAGGAGGAAGTCTTCCAGGCCCAGGGACATTCCGGAGAGAGCCACTATCCATGATATCGATCCACATGCATTTTCCAGTAAAGATTCAAAGCAACAGAGGATTGACATAATGCTGAAGAAGGATAAGAAGAAGGATATGTCGCGGGCCATCTCCTCCTGGTTTCATTTCAGTTATATCTCAGCCCATGCAGCAGACAATCCTTATTATCGGTCTGCTATTTCATCTATACAGACTGCTGATGCAGGTGTAGATCCTCCAGCATCGAGGAATATCTATGGTCATCTTCTGGACAGCAATAAGGAGGAGCTAGGAGGATGGATACCCTCATATCAGAGCAGGTGGCCTGTATATGGATTGACGGTGATGTGTGATGGTTGGACTGGTCCTACTAGACGGAGCATCATCAATTTTTTGACTTATTGTGATGGGAAGACTTTTTTTCAGAAGTCTATTGATGCTTCAGATCATGTGCACGACGCCAGTTATATCCTCATATTGATGGAGGAGGTGATTGATCAGGTGGGAGAGCATAATGTCGTGCAGGTAATCACTGATAATGGACCACAGTACAGGACCGCAGGGCAAATCTTGATGGAGCGGCGGCCGCATATTTTTTGGACCCCTTGTGCTGCACATTGTATAGACCTCATGTTGATGGATATTGGTAAAATTCGCAGGGTGCAGAAGATTGTTGAGCTAGCACAGTCTATCACCAGATTTATATATAACCATACATGGGTCTTATCATTGATGAGAAGCTTTACAGGGAAAAAATATTGAGACCAGAGGTCACACGGTTTACAACTAATTACATTGCACTTGATAGTCTTCTTAACAAGAAAGCAGAGCTGCGTCAGATGTTTGTCAGTCAGGATTGGCAAGAGAGCAGATATGCCAGGACAAATACTGAGGGAAGCAATGTGGAGAATTTAGTGACGAGACAGACATCTGGCAGCAGGCTGAGAAGGTAGTGGAAGCTATCAAGCCTCTATATGAGGTACTTCGTGCCGTGGACTCCGAGAGGTATACTCAGATGGGCTTCTTATATTTCATGATGCAAAGGGCAAAGGAAAAGATTCAAGAGGCAGATCCATCACATGCACATGAGTATATCCGGATTATTGATGGACAGTGGAGTTATCAAATGAGTTCGGATTTGCATCTAGCAGGTACGTAATATTTTATGAAGTCCCTAAAAATTAAGTTTCAATTATATTTATACAAATACGCTTGACTGATTCTTAAAATATATGTGCAGCTTACTATCTAAATCCAAGATTTCAGTACTCCATACCGGACATTGCCATGGACGAGGATCTTATGTCTGCCCTGCAAAATGTTATATATAAGATGGAGCCCGATCCAGATATCGCTGCTGTGTGCCTTGAAGAAGTAAGTTAGGTTGAAATTATTGAATGATTTTTAATAGCATTAATTTCAACAAGCTAACAAATTTTTTTCTGACAGACGAAATTTTTTGAGGGCACAGATTCATTTGGATCCACTGTAGCGGTCAGAAGTAAATCAAAGATGAATCCTGGTAGGTACTACTAAGGAGTAAGTCTAATATTATATCAAGATTAAATTTTTTATTTTGCCAAATCTAAAATTCTAAATGATGTAATGTCTTTTGCAGCTGAATGGTGGGTGCATTTTGATGGATCTGCTAAAAATTTGAAGGTTCTTGCAGTGAAGATCCTCTCCCAGACGGTGTCCTCCAGTGGATATGACCGCAACTGGTCTACATTTGGTCTTATCCACTTCAAACAGAGGAACCGTCTGAAACAGAAACGCCTCAACGATCTTCTGTATGTACACTATAATTTAAGGTTGAGGCTAAAATGTATTCAGGAAGAAATAGAATTGAAATATCTTGATCCTACTGCAAGTTCATATATTGATGAGGATGAAGATCAAATGATTGGGTGGGTCATGGGTCAGCAGCAGCAGCAGCCAGAGCTTGATGAGCCAGGATCGCCTCCTCGACCAGCCAGTTTTGTAGCTAGTGAGATTGGGATAGATGCTGGACAATGGGCAACAAGTCATATTCCTAGCAGGGCTCCAGCAAATACAGCACATCGTCCATCCCCACCATCTAGTAGACCTGGAGACAGAGGAAAAGGAAAGGCAGTTGCACCTCCATCGGAGCACTCAGTCCACTCAGATTCAGATACCAGAGACAGTGATGATAGTGCTTCAGATAGTGGAGGATCTAGTGATCAGGGAGGGACAGGAGGACAGGAGTCGCAGCCTCCTAGTCCTATTCGATTCACTGGGGAGTCGCAGTTTTACCATGCCATGCAGGATACAGATTATGGAACACCATCTGATAGACTTCGTGATGATACGATTTGGGCTCCGCGTGGTCGTTCGGGACACGATACAGCTGCAGATCTTGCACATGGAGTAGGATCCTTGGATGTATCTGGATCATCCTCATATTCAGGATCCTCTTATCCGCAGCTACTGGCAGGTTACAGTCCATATGATCCATATGGTGCATCCGAGACGTCAGCATCCAGTGGTTATTATCCCGGAGCATCTTATGTATCTGATTTTGTTGCTGGTATATTTGGATTCCCCCTGTACCTGTACTGCCATATCGTCAGTCTCTGGACAGCTCTCAGAGTCAGGACATCAGAGAGGGATCTGTGATTAGTTATGACCCGTCACGCATACCTCCTGGGATGAGCTTAGAGGAGTATCATGCTACCTGGCAGAAGGGACATACCGACTTTCCTACGGAGTACATACATGATTCCTATATTTATGGACATCGTCACTCTACCCGATTCTAGACATTGGTATGTAATTATATATTTATGACACATTTTACTTTCATTAATTGCTGATAATCTTAGTTTAATTATCATTTTTTTATTTCAATTGAAAATAATCCTAAATATTAGTATTTAGTCCTAAATCCTAAAACGGTACGCCATCCTAAACCATAAATCCTAAACCGACCTAAACCCTAAATCCTAAACCGGCCTAAACCCTAAACCGGCCTAAACCCTTAAAAAATAAACCTAAACCCTAAACCCTTAAAAATTAAAATAAATACCTTAAACTTACAAAAAAATTTGGACGTACCGGTCTACCTTAAACTTACAAAAAAAAAAAAAATTTTGGACGGCGTACGCCCCGCAGTACCGTGTGTCGGCACGGTACGGCACCCAGTACCGGTACCGGGAACATTGATTCTAGATATGATATTGCTATTGCAGATGACCTTACACAAAGTAGGATCCTTGGACGTATCATGATCTAAGTCATGTGCTAGATCCTATTCTATATAGCCAAGGCATGACCTGTTGGGTGGTGGAGCCAAATCCATCCAACTAACAAGGTTTGATCAAGATCCAAAGTCCTAGGGCTGAACCAAATCAAACCAAAGGAGGAAACCAAGGGGGCACAACATCTAAGGAAGAATCCTATTGCTACTTGAACCTGGAGCCGGTTTGGACTCCTTTTGGGCATGAGAATAGGACCTTTGGAAATCCTATTTGAGGTCCAACTAGGACCTCCTAAACCCTAAGACACCACCTATATATATGAGAGGAAAATGGGGCTTGGGATATGAAGAAGACGGAGAAAAAGAGAGGGAGAAGACCAGCCAGCATAATACCTCCTAGCCACTGCCACTTCCAAGAGAGAAGAGGAGTGGGGGGTTCCTTGTATGCTGTCCTAGGATGCTTCCAGGTGTGAAAAGCATCTCTAGAAAAGGGTTTTTCTTCCTGTAGGAGTAGCAGTTAACTTGAGAGACGTTCTTCTTTTGTTTCTCATCTCTTGTATTCCTAGAACTTCCTGTATTTTTTTAAGAAAAAGATATTTTGTGTGGATGTGGACGTAGGAGAAAGAGGTTTTGAACCACGTAAACCTTTTGTGTTTTGTGCTTGTGCTCTGTTAATTTTTCTGTTATTTTTCTTTGCACCTATCTTCTTCTTCCGTGATACCGTAATTCTGCTACACGCATCGCTCTCTAACTTTGGTTTTAGAGAGTGTTGCTCCTAACATGACCCGCATAGATATCCTCCATCGAATGCATCGTATTTGAGTATATGCTATCCTCCACAACCTCAGGCAATTTATGGATTGCCAATCCAATTTCAGATAAAGGAACAATATTAGGGTGGCTATCCAGCAGGCGTGCATTATGGGATGCACAGATATAGGGTAGCTTACTTGGAAGCTTGAAGTGATAACCTAAGCCCAAACTATGATTACGATATCAACATCTATAAGGGACATGGACACTCTACAACAATTTAAATGTTAGTATGCATTTTGTACATTAACTCCATTAAATTGACTCCATTTATTATATTATGTATAATCACTTATAAATATTTCAACCATATTTCAAGCCCATTTCATGACCAAAAGAATATCAAAACAACCATAATGATCAAAATATTAATTGGAAAGAAGATTGAAAAAACAAAAAAAAAAAAGAAAAAAAAAGAAATTGATGTACTGGTCAATTGGTCAAGACACCACACCATACAAAGTGTTAGCATGGAATGGAACCAGGATTTTCGGAACCATCCCGAACTGCCTGGTTCGGGGCATACCGTACCGGCCAAGAATCGGTACAATTCAGTCCTAAAAAATGGTTTGGGACCTAAACCATAAAAAATAACCTAAACCAAACCGGTACGAGTCTGTTCAGTATGGTACGGGTCGGTTCAGTATGGTACGGGTCTGTTTGGATCAGTATGGTCCGGTTTAGTCCAGTTCGGGCTCGGTTCGACCTGGTTCAGGTCCGGTTCAGCGATCCTTGCTTGAGAGGGAGGAAGATAGTTTTTTCTCAATTCACCAAGATAGGTACATGTACCGATATGGTATGGTACCGTACCGATCACTGATCCGTACGGATTCCAATACCAATTCAGCGATCCTTGAATGGAACTAATACCATACTGACACTAAGCGACTAGTACGAGTCTCGGTACCGGTTCAACGATCCTTGAACGGAACTAGTACCATACTGACACTGGTGGCCGATCAATGTGACACCTGAAATCAATTTGGCAAACCTTGGTTACAGCTAGTTTAGGTTTTGTGTAGCAACCAAGGACCTCAACTAAAAAGCTAGCCGGAAGTTATAAGTTGAGATCCTTGGCCCTACTAAAGTATCCTGGATCTTTCCAATGCATGACGTCAGATTAATCAAACACCCACACAAGTCCCAACAACCTTGCCAAGGAAAGGATCCAATCATAAAAAAAACACCATGATAGCTCGAGGTCAAGCCCTAAAATGGCCTTTGGTGCAATGCCCCTGAGTCCATATGGGCTGTACCGTAGGCTAGGTTAGCTTTGATACAATTTGTAATGATCCAGGACCTCAACCAAATACACTAGCTAGAAGTTGTGGCCTTATTTAAGCACCCAAGACTCCCTGGTGCATAATCAATGTGGAATTTTATAGATGATGGCTTGAGAAAACAACCCATTTAAGGCATTTTTTTCAAATTATTCCAAACTACTTCAATCACCAATCTTAATCATCTTAGCTAACTAATCTCATAGCAATAATAATACCTTTCATGCCAACCACCACCTTTTTTTTCATCATTTTGAGATGTCTACAACTCTACATACTTTGGGTACCTGTCTCTTATATCCTTCTTTTGGCCTTGGACTCTTTCTGCATATGTACTTATTTTTTGGTTATTTTTCTCATGGTAGTATTTTCACATTGTTGACCACCTTTGAAACACATACGTATTTGCTCAAATGAATATTCCCACATCTGGCCAGACCCTTCTTAAGGTTTAACACATTAAACCCTCCTTTGCTTCCATATCCATTGCTTTTGGATCAATTGGGATTACCTTGCAGTTGCTTTTGATCTACAATACACTGGAGCAACTTTTGACACATTGTTACAATGCATCCTATGAGTTTTGTTGCCTACCACCACACCGATTCCAAGATCCTAGAGGGAAGGGAATCTAGAAGGCTTTAGCATAGGATTGAAATCTAAAAGGTGTTGGAATTTCAATGGCATATCTGAGTTTAAAATCTGAACTATAAATTTTGGAATTTATACCACCAGACACAAATCTCAAGTCACGTCTGATGATGGATGTGCCAATGAACCTAGAGATTATAAACCTAGGTTTTAACTAGTAGGTAGAAATCTAATTAAGGAAACAAAAGGATTTAACGGGCTATTGAAAGATTGATCTAAGCAGTGAGGTTTATAGCTGGACAATAGGATGTTTAGATATCAAGAAAAAAGGGAATCAATGGAAGGAAGAAAACAAGGGGAAAAACAGATGCAAAAGAAATAAAGAAAAAGTAAAGCAAAACACAGATTATTACCAAAATAAATAAAGGAAATACAGAATATAATACCAAATATGCTCTAGGATGAAGGAATCACCCCTACGGTTTGAAGGCCTCACCCCATTGCAAAATCACACCATAAGAGTAAAGAAAACTAAACACTCCATTATTTCATTCAGAATCTCCAGCAAGTCTGAATACATCAAATGCTAAGAGTCTGTTTAATAACAAAACAAAAACCCTTATTCAACTCTATCTTAAAATCCCACATCTGCCCCTATAATGCATGGTTGCTGTTCCCAGTGACTGTAGTGTGCAGTGTCATGAACAGTAATGCATTCCAACAATTAGGTTCCTAGTTAAGCACTGAGATCTTTTAATCTCAGTCCTAGAGTCTAAACAACCTACTAATAATGAAAAAAACCAGAAAATAAAAGAAAAATGACAACAAAATTAAATCTAATAAATCTCTAAACCGCAGCCCTATGATGCAACATGACACAAACTTGGATCTCCATCAGTTGCTTCTGCCATGTAGGAACTTACCTCGAGTTCCTTAAGTCAAATATAAAGCCGCTCTGATTGATTCGTCGTTGCAGTCATAACCGGTGATGGATGCCTATCAGAAGACGTATGAAATAATTTTTAGCACTTAACACTCCAGGCATCTTTTGATTTTTTTTTGAAGATAGATGCAGTAGAATGTATGTCTCACAGCTGAAAGAAGCCAGAAGTGACAAATTATCTGATAATTGCATGTCCAAAGATTTTACATTCATTAGAACTTCAGTGAGCTCCTTAACTATTATATTTTGCAAACAATAGACCCAGCATCAGCAAACTTACAATCATAACTGTTGGCAAATCTCGGATTCTTTCCTTTTTTTTAGGAGATTGTATATGGTTGTAAATAGCTAATTGATAGCTAATAGCTATGACCTTAATTTAGGTTAATTATAATCTTCCTGATATAGCTAACAGCTATGATTCTAATTTAGGCTGATTTAATTGTTTATGCTTGATTAGTAGGAATTAGTTTGTTTCCTAAATAGGACATTGGCCTTGTAGTATATTAGTTTATTTTGTTCGTGATCAAAAATGGAAGAAGAATTTCAGTTTTTACTCATGGTATCAGAGCCTCTCTATGGCCATTCCACACCAAAATTCTTTCTCTAAATCTTTGATGGTAGTTGCCGAACTGTTCTCAATTCTCTTTGTCTGTCATCTATCAGAGGATTATTCTGAGAATCAACCTACTATTACTGGTGCCTACACTGAGGCTAACCGAGCTGAGATGCTAGTTGAGTCAAAAGGAGAACTACAGAACATTCAAACTTCCTACATACTCAATGGCCGAAATTATCTTCAATGGTCTCGAGTTATTAAAACCTTTCTCAAGGGAAAGGGAAAACTGAGCCATCTCATAGGAACTGGACCTGCTGCTGAGGATGCCACGTTTGCAAAGTGGGACAAAGAAGATTCCATTATCATGTCATGGTTGTGGAACTCCATGACACCCGAAGTGAGCCGAACCTACATGTTCCTCACAACAACTAGAGAAGTTTGGGAAACGGTTCGCCAAACCTATTCAAAAATACAAGATGCTGCAGTGATCTACGAGATCCGAACTAAAATCAACAACACAAAGCCAGGCAATTTTCCTGTCACAGAGTACTATAATACTATAAAAGGGTTTTGATTTGAGTTGGATTATTACCAAAACTTTAAAATAAAATGTGGAGAAGATGCAGCTATGCTGCAGAAGTTTGTAGAAAGGGGAAGAATCTTTGAATTTCTTACGGGTTTCAATGTTGACTTTGATCAAGTTCGAGTCCAAATTCTTGAAAAAGAAGTCCTCCCGTCCCTTGAAAGTGTTTTCTCAATAATACAGGCTGAAAAAAGTCACAAAGGAATTATGCTTGACAATTCTGTCAATGAAGGATCAGCCATGAATTCTATAAAGGATGGACACAATGTTGAGACCAATAGAAATGAAAGGCAGTCCAATCGTGAAGGGGTTTGGTGCACTTACTGCAAGAAGGCGCGTCACACCAAGGATACCTGCTGGAAACTCCATGGAAAGCCTCCAAATGTTGGAGGAAAGGGAGGTAATCGTGGGGGACAGCCTTGAGGACAAGTCCACATGACAAATGCTGAGGATGTTCCTAATGAAAAATTGAACCAAGATGGACCGGAAACTCTCAAGGAAGAGATAGAAAAGCTTAAATCCATGCTAAACTCTGTTGGGCATCCTGGTAGCTCGTGTTCTCTGGCTCAAGCAGGTAAGTTCTCTAATTCTTTTGTCCTTAGTGCCTCTTTTCCTATCCAAAACAGTGCTTGGATCATAGATTCAGGTGCTACTAACCATATGATCTTTTCACATCAGTTTTTTATCTCATATAAGCCTTATCATAGCAATAGAAAGATCAAAACTGCCGATGGAACTTTCACAACTGTTGCAGGTCAAGGAACCATTCCTCTCTCTTCCAAAATTGTGTTAAAAAATGTTCTGCATGTTCCTAAACTAGCTGTAAATCTTTTGTCCATAAAACAAGCTACATGTGATTTGAATTGTCAAGTGATTTTCTATCCTACACATTGTGTATTGCAGGACCGAGTCTCGAGGGAGATGATTGGGCTTGCTAAGGAAAGAAATGGGCTTTATATTCTTGATGCTAAGGAAGGCAGTAACTATTCCCTTTCAAAATCCTATCTATCTAGTTATTCTACCAACAAAGAGGACATTTGACTCTACCATTATCGTCTTGGTCATCCACCATTTAGTTTACTCAAGACTATGTTTCCATTATTATTCAAAGATATTGAAGTGAGTAGTTTACATTGTGATGTGTGAACTTGCTAAACACAAACGTGCTTCTTATCCTTTGAGTAATACTAGATCTATGTCACATTTTTCTTTAATCCATTCTGACATATGGGGTCCTAGAATTCTGAACATTACCGGGGCAAGGTGGTTTGTTATATTTATAAATGATTGCACTAGGGTAACTTAGGTCTATCTAATGAAAAACAAATCCAAAGTTAGTGAAATCTTTCCAAAACTTTTCCAAATGATCAAAAACCAATTTGGGGTGAGGATTAAAAACCTACGAAGTGATAATGCGAAAGATTACTTTAATCAGAATCTTTCATCTTTTCTTCAAAAGGAAGGAATTGTTCATTACTCATCTTGTATTAATACACCGCAACAAAATGGGATAACGGAGCGGAAAAATAAACACCTTTTAGAAATCACACGAGCACTCTTATTTCAAAACAATGTTCCTAAATCCTATTGGGGGGAGACAATTCTCACTGCAGCTCACTTGATAAATAGAATGCCCTCTAAAGTTCTCGATTTCAAGAGTCCTATGAGTGTGTTTCATGAGCATTATCCCAATTCACTTATAGCTTCTAAATTAAACCTAGAAGTTTTTGGATGTCTGGTTTTTGTTCACATTCATGACACTAACCGAGAAAAACTGATCCAAGAGCACTAAAATGTATCTTTGTTGGGTATTCTTCCATTAAAAAAAAAGAGAGGATATAAATGCTATCATCCTACTTCTCATAAATTCTTTATTTCAATGGATGTTATCTTTGTTGAAAAACAACCTTTCTATTCTAGTTCTCATCTTTAGGGGAAGAATATGAGTGATAAAGGATCTGAGCTATTTTTCTTGGATTTACAGTCCACCGTGCAGCGTACTGGTCAGCTGCTGCCTACCATACCCGAGCAGCCCCTTGATCAAAACCAACCTGCACTTGAATCTTCCCTTGATCAGCCACATGACCAGCCTACTACCTCATCAGAATCAACTCCAAATATACCCCTAGTTGCTGAAAAACCTATCCTAGTTTACTCAAGAAGAAGTAAGCATGTTTCTAACCAATTGCAAGTTCAAGATTCAACTCCGAAACCAGGTATGCAGTTACAATTACCCTCTCCATTGATTGATGATTTAGATGTTCCTATAGCAGTTAGGAAAGGAGTTCGAAATTATACTCAACATCATATTTCTCACCTTGTTTTTTTAGATAGAATTTCACATAAACACCATTGTTTTCTCACTAAATTAGACACCATTCCTATTCCCCAAACCGTCAATGAGGCACTTAGGGATAAGAATTAGAAACTTTCCATGAATGAGGAAATGAGTGCACTTAATAAAAATTGTACATGGGAGATTGTTGATCATCCTAAAGACAACTTTTTGGATGCAAATGGGTGTATACAATCAAGTTTAACGCAGATGGGACTTTGGAGAGGTATAAGGTTAGGTTAGTAGCCAAGGGTTACACTCAAACACATGGGATAGATTATCAAGAAACTTTTGCTCCGGTAGCCAAGATGAATACTATTCGCATTCTTTTATCTTTGGCTGCTAATTTCAATTGGTGTTTGCAGTAATTTGATGTCAATAATGCATTTTTACAAGGTGATCTTGAAGAAGAAGTGTATATGGAACCTCCATCGAGTTTCGAGAAATACTTCAAAAATAATCAAGTGTGCAGGTTAAGAAAGGCACTTCACGAGCTTAAGCAATCACCCCGGGCTTGGTTTGGAAAGTTTACTAAAGTAATGCTTGTTTTTGGCTACAAACAAAGTCAAGGAGATCATACCCTTTTCTTCAAACACTCAGTAGTAGGAAAACTCAGTCTTGATTGTATATGTCGATGATATCATTATAACAAGTGATGATGATGAGAAAGTTCAAAGGCTCAAGGCTAGACTTGCAAAAGAATTTAAGATTAAAGACTTGACAAGCTCAAATATTTTTTAGGATTTGAAGTAGCTCAGTCTAAAGAAGATATTTTTATTTGCCAGCAAAAATATATTCTTGATCTCCTACGAGAGACGGGAATGATGGGATGTAAGCCCATTAATACGCCAATTGAACAAAATCACCAGTTGGGTGAACCAAGAGACGATGCTATTGATAGAAGGTACCAAAAGTTGGTAAAAAACTGATTTACTTGTCTCACACACGTCCAGATATCGCTTATACCGTGAGCATGGTGAGTCAGTTTATGCATGACCCCAAGAATGTTCACCTACAAGCTGTATATAGGATGATCCGGTACTTAAAAGCTACTCTTGGGAAAGAAATCATGTTTAGGAAAGGAACAGAGATGACAGTAAAAGCCTACACATATGCAGACTATGCTGGCTCCCTCACAGATCGACGCTCAACCACCGGTTACTGTACTCTAGTTGATGAAAATTTGGTAACTTGAAGGAGCAAGAAACAAGCGGTAGTGTCCAGATCAAGTGCAGAATCTGAGTTGCGTGTAATGGCTCAAGGAACTTGTGAGCTCTTGTGGAAAAAGAAAATCTTAGAAGATCTACAGGTTAAATGGAACGGACCTATAAAGCTGTATTGTGACAACAAGTCTGCTATAAGCATTGCCCACAATCCGGTTCAACATGATAGAACAAAGCATGTTGAAGTGGACCGACACTTTATCAAGGAAAAGATTAAGTGGATTGATCTGCACTCCTTATGTTCCTACAAATGGTCAAATGGCTGATATGCTCACAAAAGGCTTGGACAGCTCAACCTTCTGAGATATTACTAGCAAGCTGGGAATGGAAAACATCTATTCTCCAGCTTGAGGGGGAGTGTTGGAAAATCTCGAATTCTTTCATTTTTTTAGGAGATTGTATATGGATGTAAATAGCTAATTGACAGCTAATAGCTATGACCTTAATTTAAGCTGATTATGACCTTAATTTAAGCCGATTATAATCTTCCTAATATAGCTAACAGTTATGATTCTAATTTAGGCTGATTTAATTGTTTATGCCTGATTAGTAGGAATTAGTTTGTTTCCTAAATAGGACATTGGTCTTGTACTATATTAGTGTATTCCATTCATGATCAAAAATGGAAGAAGAATTTCAGTTTTTGCTCAATAACTTTCACAAATATCCCTTTGAGTGTAAATTTCCTCTATCATCAATGAGTATGGCGATGTTTCAAACAAAGGTGCTTGATCTTCAATAAGAATTTTGGAATCATGATGATTCCCTACCATGGTCATCTTGATTGTAGATGCAAACATGAATTTCTTTGTGAGCTAGAAGCATCTTAATGCTCTCTTTTGTTGTCGTTAATCTGATTTTCACACTGAAAAAAATCTGTTGCATACTGAAATTGGTGCTGTCTTCTCCCTCTTGATGACTTCTATATGAAAGTCCTTGAGCTGTTGATAATGTGATTCTTCGCCTCTTACATCCTGGTGTTGTTAGTTTCCCCTGATGCACACCTAACATTCTCCCAACTTGGAAATTGCTCACAATTTTGTCTAGCACAATAGTAATTTTAAAAGCTTGTGGAATTCGACCATTGCATCAGGTTTATCATGTATGTTAATCAACAAGCCATCACACTGTTCTGGTGTCAAAAGGCCACTTTGCACTTCAATACCAGGACTGTCCTTGATAAGCGTACATGGTGGGAAACCGAGGATCTGATACCAAATTAATTTAGGACAGCTGAGGGAAGGTGATCTAAAAGGGTTTAGGATAGAATTGAAACCGAAAGTTTGCTAGATTTCTATTGCAAATCAAGTTATAAATAATCTGAACCATAAAAGTCTAAGTTTTAGCATGAAACTGACGATGGATGTGGCAACAAACCTAGAGATAATGAAACTAGGGTTTAACTACTGGGCAAAAATCTAGATTAGGAAACAAAAGGATTTAAAGGGCTGTTGAAAGATTAATTAAAGTAGTGAACAACCATCTCCAGGACTAAGGAATCACACATATGGTTTCAAGGCCTCACACCTTTGCAGAATAGCATCATAATAGAGAAGAAAACAAAATCCTCAATTATTTTATTCATAATCTGCAGCAAGTCTAATTACATCAAGCCCTAAGAGCCCCCTTTATAACAAAACAGAAACCCTAATTCAACTCTTCTTTAAATTTCCAAAACTGCCCCTGAGGCACAGTTAATGTTCATGATTACTGTACCACGAACAGTGCCATTAACAGTAATGCAGTACAGATTAGGTTCCTGGATAAGCATTGAGATCTTCTAATCACAGCCAGACTAGTCTACTAAAACTGAAAAAAACCAGAAAATAAAAGAAAAACACAGAAAAATGATAAGTAAATCAAATGGAATACAATCTCTAAGCTGACAACCATCTGATGCAACGTGGCACGAACTTGGATCTCCATCATTAGGTCAGGGGATGTCTTACTAATCATGCTCACCCACCTAGTATATATATGTATAAATTTTTTCTCGTACACTTTACCTTCCTGGTTCATGCACTAGGCTAAATCCATGATGACACCTTTAGTTACTCCATCCATAGATTTAGCTCTTTAGCATGAATGGCTAGCTACTACATCCAGCAGTTTACACTCTCATCTCATTAGTCACAACACAGACAGCCATCCCAATGAGTGTGACCAATGCATGGACTCTTAATAAGCCTAACTCTCATCAAATTCAAGCATATTTATCAATGCATCTCATCTACATATCAAGAAATCTCTCATTAATTGCTGTGACAAGTGTTAAAGTGCTGCACATCACTCTCTGATCCTCAAGATTTAAGTAGTTTCACATGTTTAAAAATTAAAAGTGCTACTTGACATTTGAAGAAATAAGAAAACTTATTATGTTAATTTAAAACAAGCTATGTTCTATAAATAATAGTTATGAATAATGCACTATTTAAAAATTACTTACTTAAATCGCAACTATATCTTCTAGCTTTATAGTTTTCTTGCAATGAAGCAGCAACTTTTGGACCATTAGATTGGTGCATTATAATACTAGAACTCCTGCTCCATTTCCTTTTATCTACAGAGATATTCACTGCTTAAAACCTATTGAACATTTTTGCTTCACCTAAATTTAGCTAGTACAATTGTGGTTCAATACCACCATATGTATTGCAATTTTATCACTATTGTTCAAACTTCAAACCCTGTTTTGCAAACTCGGTAAAAGCCTTATGTATCTAGCAAAAAGAAGCATCATCAACTATCCTGAGTTCTTGCATGCTCCTTATTTGCACCTTGTTACCCCATTAATTTTGATAAAAACTTAAAACAAGTTCTTCATATATCTCATTAAAAATGTTCTCTTTTCTTTTCTTGACCAATGCAAGCGTTTATGGAAATTATTGACTTGAGAGATAACAGTAACACGGCAAACACAAAATTGTTTGAAGCATGCACAAAGCTGGAAGCACCCCTTGTTTCCTACAAATATACATACTAAATACTTGTTTGTGAGCATCCTCACACATCTGAATACTTGCTTCACTCTTCTTCACCAATTGACAAATCTCCAAGTGAAGTGTGTACTCATTAGTCCAACTTCAAAACTAAGGCCACCATCATTGTAGTTCTATACTCCTTTACAAGCCTTCCTAATTCAAAGAATTTACCTCCTATTGGTGCTTTTCTATTCCCTTAAAGGCCTTTCCTAAATTTTCTTCACTCGGCAACCCATTCTATGATCTGATAAGGAAAAAGGAAGGAATTCTTTTAACCCACACCACTTGAATCTCTAAAATAAATAATAAATAATAATAAAAGAGAGGCTCTAAGCCCTTTACTTTTATTAATTTTAATGAACCACAAACTATGATATATAGCATGAGTGGAAAGTGGAGTATATGCTCTTTGTTTTCATTCCCTCTATTCTCATTCTCTAAAATTATAGCATACACCTTCTATGTACGCTAGCAAGATCCTCCTTATTTAACCGGATTCTTCTTCTAGCTAAAAGAGGACTAGGTTCTCTACTACTCTATAGAGTTCCACTCTCTTTAGTTGAGTCAAATTTCTCTACTAATTATTAGTAGATGAAAACTTCCATCTTTTTATGCTAGTGAAGTCCAGCCCAAATATGGTTGGATTATTCTCCTAATTAAAAAAGGATACAGATTACCAAAAATGACAAAAATATTTTTAAAAAATCTCAAATTTGGACAAAAGCTAGATCTTGACTCTTACATCAACTTTGTTTCTTGTCCCACCATCAAATTCTTCCTGGATTAGAAGTTATGGCCTTCCAAGTTTGACACTTGATTGATCCTGGATGAGGTAGATCTTTCTACTGAAACTTATCTGAACCTACCTAAAGTGGCCAAATTGGTCCACGACGGGTCAGACAATCCTCCTAGATCACTTTAAGTATTATTTCTCCTTTCACTACAAAGAAGCACTCCCTTTCTCTAACCTATCCAACAGTTTCCCATTGCCCATGTTTACGCTAACCAGCATTAGGAGTTTTGGAACTATCAACAAATTAGGTTATAAACCAAAACAGAACCAACTAATATTGGTTTGGGTTGAATTCTTGACTCAAATACTTGAAACTAAGCCAAGCAGATTACCCAACCTCGTAGAAGGGCTAGAACCAGTTTTAAGTCAGCCCAACTCAGTTATGACTTATGACTCATTACACACATATATACATATGTATCCACATCATGTATACGCATACATACATATACATACATATATATGTGTGTGTCTGTGTGTAGATATATGTATTGAATATAATGGTTTTAAAATGAGGTGTACCAATTAGCAAATATCTTTTTCTCCTCTTCCACTCTCGGTCCTTGCCCCTGCCTCTTCTTTCCTAATCCTCTCCCCACAATAGCCAGCACCAGTCCAAATGAAACCCCTCCTAGCTATGCCTCTCTACTAACCCTTCTTTTCTCTAACAACCCCACATCTCTCTCCCCCACCATGGAGTCACCACACCTTTCCTATCTCTGCCCCAACCCCACAGAACACCCCCAAGCTGCTGCCCCACCCTCACACATCCTAATTATCAAGCTTGTTGCCCCATCTGCACTCCATGCTAAAGGCCCAGAGCCCACTGGCCAAACCTTATCCCCAACCTCACCATTTCCAAGAACTGACCTGGCCAAACTATAACTTTGTGTGTGTAGCCAGCCAGATCTTGCTCCTTAACTCCCTTCTTGTTGCCAATTGCCACCCAAAGCCTAATCCTTCACTACCTTAATGCAGCTCTTCTCTAAAATGGAGAAAAATTAATCCAACAACAAACTAGGCTGGTTGGGTACCTATATATTAATTGGCATGGGTTCAAGCTATGGTTGCCAACCCATGAGGTTCTTAGGTCAATCAAGGTCAGTTATTTAAAATCTTAAGTTGGCTTTTGGTCATTGGAGATTAAAAATGCCAAGTTGGGTTTGTGTCATCGGTGATTTAAAATGTTAAGTCAGTCCAGCTTAACCCTAATCGAATGCAACCTAACATATCTGACATTTTAAATAACCAACTCCAACTTAAAAGGTGTATCATAAGTCATCTTCTACTTAAAATGTCACTTATCTCTAGATATGTCCCTTTCATTAACATTTTCTTTATATACATAGCTGCTTCTCCTTGTACCACTTGATATAGATAAACATTGATAGCCTACACTATTATTCTGAGTGTAAAATAGGCCATTTCTTGTCATTTCTAGAGATGCATGATCATCGAGCAATAAGTCATAATGATAGGTTACTAAGCAAGATTTGCTGTATTGCCTTGAACTATCCAATTTGAGGTGGTACTGAACCATACTAAGGATGAACTAGGACAGTTCCCCCTTCAGTTTGAACAATAGATGAACTACTCCAAACCGAATGGTTCAAAGTGGCATAAGTGCTAACCATCTGGTACACAACAGTTCGTGGTTGGTTCAAACTCCGCATCCTCTTGCTTCAGTAATAGAAGAGGGAGGCTGAGAAGGCCTCCCGTGCCTTCTCAACCCCTCTATCTCTCCCCTTTTTTTTTGAAAATTTTGCAAAAACTGGGAGATGCTGGATTTCGCACCATTTGAGCCAGATCCAAAGAGAAAATCAGGTAATGAGCCTCTCCCCCTCCTCATTTCAAGTTTTTTTTTAGAAGCTGAAAATAGGCAATAAAATACAAAAATAAGAAAAGATCAAACCAATTTTTTATTTTAGCATGATTTCATCATAACTTGTAGATCCATAGATGATCTACATGATACCACCAAAATGATGTTTTTCATTAACCATATAATTTTTAAAATTAAAAATATATATTTGAATTAAAAATAAAAAATAAAATAATTGTCAAAAAAAGCTATAAAAATCAATAGCATGATTAGAGGTATGCATGCTACTCTCTATCAAAATTTGGTGTCATGTTATTTAACTTTGGGCATGATGATGCACATGTGATACAGGGCTAAATTTGCATAAATTTAAAAGATTAGTATTTTGTGCATACTCACAAATTGAGAAAAACATATGCATGATGATGCACATGTGATACAGGGCTAAATTTGCATAAATTTAAAAGATTAGTATTTTGTGCATACTCACAAATTGAGAAAAACATATGCAGCATCCTAGATAGAATGCTACACTAAAACCAAAATAATTTTTAGAATATTTTATATTTAAAAATTATTTTTTTAAAAATATTTAAATATATTTAAATAATAAAAAATATGAAAATTAATATTGTGCATTGATAATTCAGAAGTATTTTCTGAAATAAAAACTATTTTTTTGCATTACAGTAAAAAATACTATTTTTAAAAGAATTAATTAAATATCGATGCTATGAGATAAAAATATATGTACCATCCCCATTAGGGTTCTACATTATTTGGAAATAAAATAATTATTTAAATATTCTATAATTTAATATTAACATATCAATTAAAAATAATTAAAGATTTTCAATTAAATGTAGAGATTATAAAAATTTGTATCAGGATTTTTGGAACCGTTCCAAACAGCCCAGTTCGGGGCATACCATACCGTACCAGCCAAGAACTGGTACGGTTCAATCATAAAAAAATGATTCGGGACCCGAACCATAAAAAATAATCTGAACCAGATCGGTAAGGGTTGGTTCGGTACGGTACAGGTCAGTTCGGTACGATACAGGTCATTTCGGACCAGTACCGCCGATTCAGTCTGATTCGGGCTTGGTTCAGGTTCGGTTCAACGATCCTTGCTTGAAAGGGAAAAGGATGATAGTTTTTTCACAATTTCACCAAGACCAGTACATGTACCAATACGATACGGTACCAGACTATACTAGTCACTGACCGGTATGAAGCCCGGTACCGGTTCAGCGATCCTTGATTTGTATTATATAAATAATATATAATCATTTTTCAAGGCTAATTTGGAAAGTTCTTGATAAACTTGCACAAATAGATCCACGTAGAAAGAAGAATCTAAAACATAACATTGGTTAGGAGCATACGCAGATGCTCTTCTGTCGACACCACTGGAGGGGCAACTAGTGCAGCACAAAGTTCAAAAAAAAAAAAGGTAACTAAGTTGACACAGCATATACCGGATGGTTATCCCGATATGTCCTAGTATCAAAAATGTCTAGAGGAGGTCCGGCAGCTTATGAAGTACTTCCTTGGTTTCAAGGTGGTGAAATAAAAGACTGTTGAGAAGAGGGCGGGGTTGGAATGCCAGGCAGCATGGTCACCATCATATCACTCCAAGAATTCAAAGGGCACTAAGGAGTCTGTACTGGATGATGAGGTGCAGATTTAGGCTATCATCCAAACGAGCCTGAATGACCAATGGCAGCTGAATGATATTGCTAGTCACAGAGCTCAGTTTCAATTCGAACCTTCTCAATACGGGTTAGGCCCTGGTTCTGGGGTCACCAAGGCAGATCCAAAGTTCAGGAGGACCTCCTCAATTAGGAAAGTCATCGACTGAGGTGGCAACTAGCTAGCATCCATGCTTGAGGCCTTTGGTGGCAGGAAAGGGAAGAAATCCTCCAAGAAGATGCCTCCACAAGACAATATTCATGATCTAGATCCATGTGCTTTCCCGAGCAAATATTCGAAATAGTAGAGGACATGAGGAAAGCCATGGCATCATAGTTCCACTTCATCCCAATCTCAGTGGATGTGGAAAACAACACATACTATCAGTCTGCCATCAACCTCCACCCAGAGCACCAAGCCAAGTGTGGATCCGAAGCCAAAGGATATATATAATAATCTTCTAGGAAGCAATAAGGAATTGCAGAATTAGATAGCCTCCTACCAAAGTAGGTGGGACATGCATAGGTTGACTGGGATGTGGGCTGGACATGCTCCAGCAAAAGAGCATCATCAAATTTCTGACCTACCATGACATGAAAGCTTTGTTCCACAAGTTGATTGATGCCTCCGATCAGGTGCACGATGCTCAGTACATCCTTACATTGATGGAGAAAGTGATTGATTAAGTAGGAGAGTACAACATCATGCAAGTTAGCATTGATAATGGGCCATAATATAGGACTGTCAGGGAGATCTTGATGGACAAATGGCTACATATATTCTAAACCCTATGCTGTGCATTGCATTGATCTTATGTTAGTGGACATCGGGCAAGATTTGCACCATCAAGCAAATCGTGGAGTCAGCCTAGTCTATCACACGGTTCATATATAATCACACATGGGTGCTTGCTTTGACGAGGAAGTACACAGGGGTTCACATCTTGAGGCCAACGATCACATAGTCTGCTACAAACTACATTGCACTCAATATCCTCGTTGAGAAGAAAGCATGCCTGATGTTTGTCAATGTCGAATGGCAAGAGACCAAGTATGCCCGAGTCGGCACTAAGGGGAGTCACACGAAGGGCTTGGTGACAAGCCAACAATTTTGGCAGCAGGCCAACAAGATTGTGAAGACTATCGAGCCATTATATGGAGTCTAAGGATAGTAGATAGTGAAAGATAATACCCCCAGATGGGCTTCCTCTAACACATGATGATGGCTACCAAGGCCTAGATTATAAAGGAAAACCTCAAGCAAGCACTAAAGCATATTGACATCATCGGCTAGAGGTGGGACTATCAGATGGATAGAAAATTGCATCTAGCAGGTAATTTACTCATAAATCTATTAGTCTTGTACTATTGTCTGTTTTGAGTACAACTACCATACTAAATCAATAGCAAACTGTATTGACCAACTACCATCTCAATAGAGCTGTCAATGGGTCGGGTCCGGACCCGAGACCCGCGGGTATTTATCCAACGGGTCCAGGTATGGGTCTAAATTTGGACCTGTTTATCCGGATCTGGATCCGGACCAGTTTAGTCATAATTAAATGGATCCGGGTCTAGATACATATCCAGACCCGGCAAACCCGAGACCCAATTATATAAAATAATATTATATATATTTATATATATTTATATAAATATGGAACGTTAGATCATGATCCAACGGTTCAGAATCAATCCTTGCTTTTACTATAAAAACCCTCCTTTCGTGCCCTAGCTTCTTTTTCCCTTCCACCGAATCCCCAAATCCCCCTCGATGGCTGACGCCTCCCCCCCTCGATGGCCGATGCCTCCCCCCTCGCGGCGGATCCCTCGACGGCCGACATCATCCCTCGCTAGCTGCTCTGCTACTCCGAGCCTCCGACATCGGCCTCCCCCCTCGACGGCTGACGCCTCCCTCCCTCGATGACGGACCCCTCGACGGCCGACATCGTCCCTCGCTGCTCGCTACCCGCCCTGCTGCTCCGAGCCTCCGACATCGGCCTACCACCTACCCCTTCGGCTCTCCCTTCCTCAGCTCCGAGCCCCGCCGGCCATCGTCTTGGAAATCATCCTCCTGATCCTCCCTGCCCTCGACGGCGAACGACCGATGCCTCCTCCCTACCCTCCGACTTGTGCTTGGTTTCTTGAGGCCATTGATCGACACTTCCCTCACTGACAACATCCCGTCCTCCCTGCCATCGCTGTCACCGTCGAAACCCATTACGATGCCAGAACCGGCCACCCGCCCCCTAGTCTGCCTCCGCCCAGGCGCATCCGATCCAGTCCTTGAGCCGATCGTCGATCGAAACACCCCCAAGAACAATGAAAAAATGGGAGAAAATGGAGGGACAAGACCCATTCAAAGAAGTGAGAAATTTACCTGTTTCGTTGAATTAATCGGGTCCGGGTTCGGGTTTGGATACCCGGGATCCATTCAGGTCCGGGTCTAGTACTTCAAAATTAGACCCGTGAGTATTCGGGTCTGAATCTAGATTCAGTAGCTAAGATCGGGTCCGGATCTGGAAATCTAGGTTCCGACCCGAACCCAACCCGTTGACAGCTCTACATCTGAACCCAAGTTCCAATACACTATCCCTGGGACAAGTATGGATGACGACTTTCTAGTTGCCCAAAACAATGTTATTTATAACATGGAGTCTGATCCAAAAGCCACTGCCCTATATGTGCAAGAGGTGAGTTAACTTTCTCAACACCGTTGACTCATGTAAATAATTCACATCCTATAATATATATCTTTTCCATAGACAAAAGTTTACAAAGGGCTCGGGCAACTTTGACAACCAGTCAACCGCAGAAAACAAGTAGACAATGAGTCCAGGTATTTTAAGATACAGACCAAAATTATTTTCTTTGATATTATACAATTAGTACTTGGTAGTGTCTGGTATTTAGTTTTCTTAAATGCATTTGCAACCAAATGGTGGATCCACTTTGGCCTGTCATCCAAGAACCTAAGATGGCTTGCAATCCGAATCCTCTCACTAACAATCTTCTCCGGTGGCTGTGAGCACAACTGGTCTACCTTTGCCCTCATATAGCAAACAAAGGAACTGTCTAATGCAAAAGTGATTGATCTTGGGTACGTCCGCTACAATCTATGTTTGCCACTAAGGTGCATTGAACAAAAAGTCAAGCTAAAGTACAACGATCCACATCACAAAGACTTCATGCATGATGAAAAGAATCCAATGATCAGGTGCCTTGAGGGCCAACAACAGAAGCCAAATCTAGATGAGCTAGGATCATCTTCTCAACCAACCAGTTTAGTAGTCAGAGAGGCTAGGGCGGATGCAAAGAAATTGGTAGTTGACATATTCCAAGCTTAGTTCCAACGAATCAACCATAAGAATCGAGCGAGCTGATTGTCACACGGCTTCATGTCAACGACATCCCCTCAGCAAGTTGTACAAGAGATGCTAACGAGAGGCCATCATGGTAACTAGTCTACTCAAGTTGGAAGGCACAATCAATCCTTCCAATAGAGTTAGGGCAAGAAGGGAGTTGTTCAAGCCAGCAAAAAAAAAAGCAAAGGCATTGCATCTTCTTTGGAGAGACTCAAGGAATCCATTCACTTTGAATTGGAGACCAGCGAGCTATCTAATGACCGGTTCTTCAAATCATCATGCAATACTAGCAATGGTAGTTTTGTGGATTATGTAAGCATGTTTAGTCCTATTTCAGCTATGCATTAGGTAAATCTTCGATACTTATATAGAGCCAAGGAACCCAAATAATACCTTCTAGCTAGTCTTTTTGGATGAGGTCCCAAGTTCTTACAAATGAAATCAAAGTGAACCTGGTCTATGGCCTATATGGACTAAGGAATGCTACAGCATGGATCCATTAGGATTAGCCACAAGCTGATCGTAGCATTTGTGATTCAATTTAAATGAATTGGAACCCATAGGCTAGAGAGGATGTCGGGGCTTAAATGGGGTGAGTAGAGCTCCATGCAAGCTGTGTTTAGTTCTACTTTGACTATCCAGTGGATAGATCTTGGATGCTTATTGTTGCTGCGCTCACCCCTGGACCAAGCTCTGCCCGCAGTGCTGGAAAACTCCTAGGCCGGCTAACCTGCAAAAGATCCCTTGGGCGCCGGAGGTGCTCCCGGGGGGGTGCACTCCGAAGCTTAAGTTAGCGAGGGGTCTGAAGCAACGGACCGGAGAGAATCAAAGAGAAGCATAGAGTGGAAGAGAAAGAACCTCTTTTTTTTTCGTGGAGGTCCCCTGAGCACCTTTTATAGGCATGAGATACTGCCAAAATTCGTTAGAGGGCAGAGACGAAGTTCCGAATCTGCTCCCGAGAGGATCAAAAGAGATGGCCAGGTGGCACAGGATCGTGGCCACGTCGAAGAATCCGTTGCAACAGAATTCTGGCACCAGCTGGAGGGAATCTTCCGGAATCCTCAGGCGCCCTCCCGAACGTGGATCAAGTTGGTTGGCCCCTTGGTTGGTCAGCTTCCCTTAGGTTGGCTTCCCTGGAACAACAATCCAATGGCCAATCAGCTCGTGGGCCCTCAGTGGCGCCCTCCCGAACGTGGATCAAGTTGGTCGGCCCCTTGGTTGGTCGGCTTCCCTTAGGTCGGCTTCCCTGGAATAATAGTCCAATGGCCAATCAGCTCGTGGGCCCTCAGTGGGGATGCATCAGGGCCTCCGTGGGAGCCGACCGACGGGGGCTCCAATCCGCCTTAACCGGCCGAATGCCTTGTTCGGCTCAATCTTGGGTCTGACCAAGCGTACATAACAGTTGCCCCCTGCTATTGAGCTTTGAGGAGGCACGTGACCTCGAAGTGCAGCAGTATAATTCTCGGTGCAGATCGCGCCCGTACGGGCCTGATCCAGAATCGTCGCGACGGGTCGCTTCAAATCTTCCCATGATCAGCCTTCTGGACAGATGTCAGCCCCTCATTGGGGGGGCCGAGGGTCGCAGTTAATGGCGAAAGGGTGTCATTACGAATGTCAGGCGTGCAGGGGCGCTGGCGAAAACGAGGGGACACACTGTGCCAGGTGGCGGCATCCGGGCGGTCAGCTTCAACCTCCAGACGGCTTCTTCACCGTTAGTTCGGCTTGCACACGGATCGCCGCTTGCCATCAACCCGTCGCCTCAATTTCGGGGAACGTGGACGGACGCATCTCCTGACGGGGCGGTTGAAACGCCCGCTAAGAATGAAGCGATGCCCTCCCCAGAGAACTATAAAAGGAGGGGCGGCATGCCCCGGGGAGGTTTACTAGTTGTGTCCATACTCCGCAAGAGAGCTCCTTCCTCCGCGAGACTCGGTTCTTAGAAGGTTGTCTTCAGGTTAACCCCTAAGTCCTCCTCCTCCATTATTAATGGCGACCACTAGTAGGGGCCCAGTCCGTCGAACTAGGCAGCCAGGGCCGAGCGAGATCCTATCGTCCATGACCCGAGAGCAGGTCGAGAACCTTAGGATAGTTTACGGGATCCCCACCACCCTGCACCTCACGTTGCCGGGCCGAGAGGGTAGAGTGAACAACCCATTAGGACCGGGAACTTTACCAATGTACGAGTCCCACCTCAAGGCCGGCCTAAGGTTCCCGCTGCATCCCTTCTTTGTAGAGGTCTTCCGGCATTATAGGGTAACCCCGGCACAGCTGACTCCGAATAGCATTAGGATCATCTGCTGCTTTATAGTATTGTGTCATAGGGCCGGACTCGAATTTGGATTACCCCTCTTCGGCAACCTTTTCCTCTTGAAAAAGGACTTTAGGAGCCGGGAATGATGGATGTTCACTCCCCGTCCCGGTTGAAAAATCCTAAAGTGTCTTCCGTCGGCCATCCACGGGTGGAAGGCTCGGTTTTTCTTCGTAAGTAGTCTTCAGCCTTGGGGGTTCGAGCCCTTGTGGAGGGAGCCGTGGGCGAGACTCCGAGAGAGGAGGTCGATCCTGATGGCCGACCAAGCCAGTTACAATGAACTTAATGGAGCCGGTCTGACCGCGGCATTCGAACTGTTGGGCGAAGACCGCCTTCACCGGGCAGGGATCAGCCCGCAGAGGTTTTTAGGCAAGGGCCGACACCTTTCTTATAGTTCGCCCCCCATTTTTCTGCCTTCGGCTAACTCCGACCTTCTTTGCAACAGGAAAAGGGATGAGGAAGATAGACAAAACTAAAGTTGTTCAGCGGGCGGTGCGAAAAAGGCCCGCCCCAGAGTCGGCTCCGACGCAGACGGCCGAAAGACAAAAAAAGAAGCGGGAGGAGAGACCGCCCGCACCGGTCGTGGAAGTGGAGTCCGACCAGGATGACACCCCCCTCCCGGAGGTACTGGCCAAGAAGGCGTCCGCGATGTCGAGGGCTCCATCCGCCGCCGGGGAGTCGGCCGTCCCACAGGCACAGGAGCGATCGGATCTACCTGGTACAATGGCCATGCCAGCCTCTGAGCCTGTTGGTCTGAATGCAGCAGGGCCCTCAGGGGGCAAAGGAAGAGTGGCTGTAGAAGAGACCGACGAGGAGGAGGCCAAAAAGGAGTCTGATGATGAGGTCCGCCCGGAGGGGTTCTAGCATTGGAACGCTCTGGAGCACCCCCGGAGAGCACGGAGCCTGCTCAAGGGAGCAATGACCGACTTCGACTGGGAGCGGTCGATTCAAAGAAACCTGAGCGATGTGGCGATGGGCTCCTACCGCAATCTCATGAGGGTAAGGCACTCCACTTAACTTGTTCGATTCTTTGCCCCTTTTCCTTCTTCTTTTGGCTCTAACTCAGTCTCATGTCCGCAGCTCCTCCACGACATTTCTTTGATGGATGATGGTATAGGCCGAGTAATCCACTCAGCCAAAACCTTTGCCAAAAGGGTGCAGGAGCTGGAGGCCACCCAAGTTGCCATGGAGGCAACCTAGGCCGCCCTGGAAGCATCCCTAAAATCAGCGGAGGAGAAGTCGTCGGTCGCTCAAGCAGAGGCCGAATCATCGAGGGAGGCCCTGAAGAAGGTAGAGGGCCGACTGGCCGACCGGGAGGCCAGTCTGAAGAAGAGAAAGGCGAAACTGGCCTCCCTCGCACGCAGGTTGCAAGAGGGCCTATTTTCAGAGGCCGACAAAAGAGCCCAGGTCGAAAAGGCCATGGTGGTGCAGCTGGCGGCCCAACTTGAGGAGGTCAAGGAGCAAGACGCGAGGCAGGTCCGGGATGCAGTAGCAACATACAAGGACTCCGCCTTTGACAAGGAGGTCGAAGAGGCAGCGTCGGACTTCTACCGGGAGGGCTACGACGACTGCATGAAGAAGGTGGCCCTCCTTTTCCCGGAGCTAGACCTGTCGGGTGCGGAGCTGAAAGGGCCCGCGGAGGAGGGAGAGCCCCAAGGAGAAGGGGAGGCGGAGGAGGCCAGGGCCGAAGTAGAGATAGCGGGCATCCCGGCCGAGTCTTCTACTGCTGCAGTCCCAGCTGTCCCTCTGGTTGTAGCGGACGGGGCCGAAGTTGAGGCCCCCGATGCGCCTTCTGTGGGTCCGACCTAAGGGTTTGTAAAGGTCCGACCCATCTTTTGTAAGTGCCCATTTTTGAATGTAATGAAAAATCTCACCCTTGTTCTATATACGTATGTGTTAGGTTTGATGCTCTCTTCAAATTTTTCTAAGTCTTGTTAGTCGGCTTCTCTGTGCCATAAGTTACTTCCCTTTTCTTTCAGAATTTTTTTTTTTTTTTTTCAAGTGATTTCGGTCGGCCTTTCTGTGCCGCGGGTCACTTTTCCTCTGAAATTTTTTCCAAGTATTTCCAATCGGCTTTTCGAAATCCGAAGGAGGAAGGTTGACAACTTGTTTAATTCGGACTTATGAACCAGGAGATTCGCTCCTGGTTTGCTTCATCAGGTGAGTCAGGTTTGCCATCTGTTCATCGCGTGACCCCACATGGGCCATGCGCGGCGATCGCCGACCTGGGTCGGACTTTCGGAGTGGGCCGCCCTAGAGCCACTGCCGACCAGAGTCGGACTTTCGGAATGGGCCGCCCTAGGGCCTCTGCCGACCGGAGTCGGACTTTCGAAGTGGGCCGCCCTAGGGCCTCTGCCGACCGGAGTCGGACTTTCGGAGTGGGCCGTCCTAGGGCCTCTGCCGACCGGAGTCGGGCTTTCGAAATGAACATGGAGGAAACTGTAGACTTTATTGATAGTACTTGCGGAGATTGTCTACATTCCATGGTCGTGATATTTGCTGTCCATCCATCTGCTCAAGCCGGTAAGTCCCGGGCCTGATTACTTCACTGACTCGATAGGGGCCCTCCCAATTAGGAGAAAGCTTTCCTTGCTCGGTCGGTCTTGAAATCTCCGTCCTCCACAAGACCAAGTCACCAACCTGGAAGGCTCGTGCCTTAATCCTCGAATTGTAATATCGAGCCATCTTCTGCCGGTAAGCTGCCATCTTCATGCTTGCTCGTAGCCTGGTCTCCTCCAGCAAATCCAGATCGGCTCTTCGTTGCTCCGAGTTGGTCGGCTCGATGAGGTGGTCAACCCGCAGAGATTGCAAGGAAATTTCTACGGGGATGACCGCCTCACTCCCATAAGTCAAGTTGAATGGAGTTTCTCCGGTCGCCGTCCGAGCGGTGGTCCGATATGCCCACAATACGGAATAAAGTTTTTTCGCCCAAAGTCCTTTGGCTTCATTCAGCCGAGTCTTCAACCCATGCAAGATTGTCCGGTTGGTGACTTCAGCCTCTCCGTTGGATTGCGGGTGGCCGACCGAGGTGAGCCGATGAGAGATATGGTATTGCTGGCAAAAATCTCGAAACCTCGAGTTGTCAAATTGCCTCCCATTGTCTGTGATAATCGTCCGTGGGATACCGAATATGAAGATAATGCAATTTCAAACGAAATTCTCCATCTTGGCTTCCGTTATCTGCGCCACCGCTTCAGACTCCAACCACTTGGTGAAGTAATCCATGGCCACGAGGAGGAATTTTTGCTGGCCAGACGTCGGGGGAAAGGGTCCCAAAATGTCCATGCCCCACTGGGCAAATGGCCACGACGCTACAAGCGAGGTCAGCTGACTGGCGGGCCTCCTCTGGATCCCTGAGTACTTTTGACACGCGTCACACTTCTGCACGAAGTCTGACGCGTCTTTTTGAATTGTGGACCAGTAATATCCCTGCCGGATAATTTTGTAGACCAGAGATCTTCCTCCAAGATGGTCGCCACAGATACCTTCATGGACCTCCCTTAGTGCGTAGTCCACATCAGTCAGCCCCAAGCACTTTAACAATGGCTGTGAGAACGATCGCTTGTAGAGAGCTCCGTCGAGAACGACGTATTTGGAGGCCGTCAAGCGTACGCGCCTGGCTTCAACTGGGTCATCCGGAAGGGCGCCCCGGGCCAAGTAAGTACGGATTGGGTCCATCCACGATGCCTCCTGCCCAACTTGATGGACGTCGGTCGTCTCTTTCGCGATGCTTGGATGCTGCAAATGTTCTACAAAGGTCCGGTCAGAGGTGCCGACCACAGCCGTAGCTAGCCATGACAGAGCGTCCGCCCGGGAGTTCTGCAGCCGAGGGATGTGGAGAATCTTGAAAAACTTGAGCGAAGATGTAGAGCCTCGTACCTTATTTAAGTACTTAGCCAGGGTAGGGCCCCTCGCTTCAAACTCGCCGTTCACTTAGTTGACTACCAACTGGGAATCAGAGAAGGCCCGGATTCGGTCGATGCCCAACTCACCAGCTATCTTCAGCCCTGCAAGTAAAGCTTCGTACTCCGCCTGGTTGTTGGAGGCTTGAAATGCAAAGTGTAGAGCATACTCTAAACATTGTTCATCGGGGGCGGCTAGGATCAGGCCCGCCCCGCATCCGGCGAGATTGGAGGCTCCATCTACATGGAGAGTCCAGGTGGGCTCGGGCCCTCTTGCTGGATCGGTCCCAAGTACTTCAGCAATTGAAGGGGCGGCTTCCGGCCCCCAGGTGCACTCTGCAATAAAATCAACAATTACCTGGACCTTCAGGGCCGACCGGGATCGATAGGAGTTGTCGAACTCACCCAGCCTGATGGCCCACTTAGCGAGCCGTCCAGAGGTGTCCGGACTCCAGAGGATCGCCTTGAGGGGCTGGTCAGTCAGCACGACGATTGGGTGCGCCTGGAAATAAGGCCTAAGGTGCTTCGCCGCCATGACCAGTGAGTAAACTAGCTTTTGGACTTTAGGGTACCTCGTCTCGGCGTCGTGGAGGACTTTACTGATGTAATAGACAAGTTTTTGCTGGCTGTCTTCCCCCATCCGTACAAGAACAGCGCTAACGGCTCGTTAGAGGCCGCCAGGTATAGATATAGGGCCTCCCCCTCTATTGGTTTGGCCAATAGCGGGGGGTTCTTCAAATAATCCTTCAAGGCTTCGAAAGCTGACCGGCACTCGTCGGTCCACTGAAAACGGTCCGACCGACGTAACATTCTGAAGAAGGGCAAAGACTTCTCAGCCGACCGGGAAATGAAACGACTGAGAGAGGCAATACAGCCTGTGAGCTCCTGCACTTGCTTCTTGCTGGTTGGATGTACCATGTCCATGATGGCCTTGATTTTCTCAGGGTTGACTTCAATACCCCTTTGGATGACCAGGAAACCGAGGAATTTCCCAGAGGTCAACCCAAAGATGCACTTTGCAGGGTTTAACTTCATCCGATAACGTCTAAGCACGTCGAAGGATTCCTGCAAGTCTCTGATATGGTCGGCCCTTCGGAGGCTCTTAACAATCATGTCGTCAATGTAAACCTCCATATTTCTTCCAAGTTGCGCTTCGAAGACTCGAGTGATCAGTCGTTGGAAGGTAGCGCCTGCATTCTTCAGGCCGAAAGGCATCATCCTGTAACAATATAACCCCCTATCGGTGATGAAGGCCGTCTTCTCTTCGTCTTCGGGGTGCATCCTGATCTGGTTGTACCCCGAGAACAGTCCATGAAGCTCAATAGCTGGTGACCAGCTGTGGCATCCACCAGCTGGTCAATCTTTAGTAGGGGGAAGCTGTCCTTCGGACAAGCTTTGTTGAGGTCCGTATAGTCCACTCAGATCCTCCACTTCTCACTGGCCTTCTTCACCATAACAACATTGGCAACCCACTCCGGATAGTGGGATTCCCTAACAAACCCAACGTCAAGGAGTTTTTTCACCTCTTCTTCAATGGCCCTTTGCCTTTCGACGGCAAAGCTTCTTTTCTTTTGCCGAACGGGCCTATACGTCGAATCGACCTTGAGTTGGTGAGTAATGATATCCGACGGGATGCCTGGCATGTCCGAGGCCGACCAGGCAAAGACATCAGCGTTGCTTCTTAAAAACCCTATCAGCTCCTGCTGGGCCTCTTCGCTTAATGTACTCCCAATTTGAAGCACTTTAGTAGGATCATCCTCTCTGAGTGGAACAAATACCACCTTTTCGATCGGTTGACCGCAGTCATTAGCCTCGTCCCTGGGATCCAGTTGTTCGAGTGTGGGGCTCCCTTCCAGCAGTCTGTCATGAATGGCCAAACACTGCCGGGCCATCCTGCGATCTCCCCTCAGTTCCCCAACCTCGTTACGAGTTGGGAACTTTGCCAGTAAATGGTAAGTGGATACGATGGCACGGAACTTGTTAAGGGCTGGCCAGCCCAGGATGGCATTGTACGCCGAGGTCGTCCGGACGACCATAAAGTTGACGGGAAAAGTCCGTTAGAGAGGTTCTGTCCCAAGGGTTACGGGTAAGATGATTTCTCCTTCTACACCAACGGAGTTTCCCCCAAAGCCAGTGAGTCGCATCAAGGAGTCCCACAGCCTTGACCTAGACAAATTCATCCGAATAAAGGCATCATACAGCAAAACCTCCGCACAGCTTCCACTGTCAATAAGGACACGTTCTACATCATAACTGGCAATGATTGCCGACACAACAACAGGGTCGTCCCCTGGGAGATGTGGTTCCAACAAATCTTCATCAGAAAAACTGATTATGCCAGAGCCCCTAGGCCTCTTAACAGTATCTTGGCCCCATCCCTAGCCTTGGTCAGACCCTCGGTGCAACATGCCAACACCTCCGCCCGTCGGACGTTGATTGGAGAGTTCAGCCTCTTCAGGTGGGTTTCTAACAGTAGGAGCTTCAGCCCGATCCCGGCGGGGACGGACGTACTTGCTTAGGTACCCCCGCCTGATTAAGTCTTCAATGGCATCCTTCAGTTGGATGCACTCGGTATCGTGTTCGTGGTCCCTGTGGAACCGACAATACTTGCTCTTGTTTCGGGCAGCAGGGGGGCCCTCATTGGTCGAGGCCTTTGGAAGTAAGCCTCGTTCTCGATTTCCATGAGGATGTTCTCCCTCGAAAGGGAGAGGGGCGCATAGGTCTCAAACTTCATAAAGAGGTCTCTCGGTTTCGGGCTTCGGTGCCGAGTAGGTCAGCTGTCGTCGCCAGGAGGTCGGACTGCAGGAGCCTTGTTGCTCCGCTTCTTAGTGGCTAATCTCCCCTCCGCTTGGCGGCGGCTTGCAGATTGCTCCTCTGCCAGGGCATATTAGTGGGCCCTGGCCAACAGCTCGGTATAGTCCTTTGGAAACTTTTTGTCCAGGGAGAATGTAAGCCTGGACGACCGAAGGCCTCTCTTGAAGGCAGGCATTGCTACCGCCTCATTCAGATTTGGGACTTCCATGGCCGTTGAGTTGAAGCGGGCCATGTAGTCCCGAAAAGTCTCCCCCTCCTTCTGAAGTATGAGGAAGAGGCAGTCGGTGTTCTTTGGAGCTCGACTGCATGTCCTGAAATGTGACAGAAAAAAAGTCTCAAGCTGGGAAAAAGATCGGATCGTACCTGGTCGGAGGGCTGCGAACCACATCCGGGCGGCCTTCTTCAAAGTGGCTGGAAAGGTGATACAGTGGAGGGCGTCAGAAGCGCCCTGTACCATCATATGGGCCTTGTAAGTGCCCAAATGATCCAGTGGGTCGATGGTACCATCATAGGGATCCACCTGGGGAATTTTGAAGTGTCGGGGAATGGACTCCCCCAAGATCTCGGCAGAAAAAGGCGGGCGGGTGTCGTAGACCTGCCCCACTTCGGCCTTTTGCCGTTCGATGATCTCCGCCATGCGCTTCTCCATGCGCATGATCTTACTGCCATAGTCATGCGGGTCTTCAGCAGGGCATCAACCGCTGAGGGGAGCAGAGTCGGCGAAAGATGGGGAAGCCGACCTCGTCCTTTTCCCACTAGCGTGAGCCCCCAAAGATCTCCGGGGCTCCGATGCTGCATGGGAGAGAGGGGGAGGCTCCTCCGACTGCTGACTCCCCCTAGGAGCTGGTTGGTGGTTGATGCAGGACGCCGCGGGCGGCTGCCGCCGGTCTTCAGCCGCTTCCTGAAAACGCTGGACCGCTGAGGTAAGTGTTTCGATGCGGTTTACCAGCATTTGGAATTGCTGCAGCCCCAGAGTGACGGTGGGCTCGGCAGCGGCGACCGTGGCATCTTCCTCACGGAGTGCTTCAAGCCTATGGGGGGAGTGCCTCCCTCTAGCGGAGACACTCTGCGTTCTTCCTCTCACCATGTGTAGCTTCCTTCAGTTGATCTCTTCTTTTAGAACAGGGAGCGGAACGGAAGTTCGGAGGTTCAGGCCCTTCCTCTAGTGCCAATCTGTTGCTGCGTTCACCCCTGGACCAAGCTCTGCCCGCAGTGCTGGAAAACTCCTCAGCCGGCTAACCTGCAAAAGGTCCCCTGGGCGCTGGAGGTGCTCCGGCGAGGGACACTCCGAAGCTTAAGTTAGCGAGGGGTCTGAAGCAACGGACTGGAGAGAATCAAAGAGAAGCATAGAGTGGAAGAGAAAGAACCTCTCTTTTTTTCTATGGAGGTCCCCTGAGCACCTTTTATAGGCATGAGATACGGCCAAAATTCGTTAGAGGGCAGAGACGAAGTTCCGGATCTGCCCCCGGGAGGATCAAAAGAGATGGTCAGGTGGTACAGGATCGTGGCCACGTCGAAGAATCCGTTGCAACAGAATTCTGGCACCAACTGGAGGGAATCTTCCGGAACCCTCAGGCGCCCTCCCGAGCGTGGATCAAGTTGGTCGGCCCCTTGGTTGGTCGGCTTCCCTTAGGTCGGCTTCCCTGGAACAATAGTCCAATGGCCAATCAGCTCGTGGGCCCTCAGTGGCACCCTCCCGAACGTGGATCAAGTTGGTCGGCCCCTTGATTGGTCGGCTTCCCTTAGGTCGGCTTCCCTGGAACAATAGTCCAATGGCCAATCAGCTCGTGGGCCCTTGGTGGGGATGCATCAGGGCCTCCATGGGAGCCGACCGGCGGGGGCTCCAATCCGCCTTAACCGGCCGAATGCCTTGTTCGGCTCAATCTCGGGTCCGGCCGGGCGTATATAACACTTATAGAAAGAAAAAGGAATCTAAATAATATCTTCCGGCTAGCCTTGTTGGATGAATCCTGGTTTGTTACAACAAATCAAGCAATGTTACATCTGATGGCCAGGGACGTGCAGGGCATAGTGCACCATATTTTATAACTCACAATCTCAAGATGGTCTTCGATGACGAGGCTTAGTTTACTCAAACCGCATAAGATAAAGACTATGGCAAGGAATACCGAACCGGTACCGGGCCCCATACCGATCACTAACCAGTACGATACGGTACCGTACCATATCGGGCCATGTACCGAATCCATAAAATTTTTAAAAAAACTCATTCTCTTTCCATGACAATTGTTTGACCTGAGTTGGGCACGAACCGGACCCGAATCGGGCCAAACCGGACCCGAACCGGGCCGAACCGAGCCTGAACCAAGCGGTACGCACCGGTACAGTACTATATTGTACCGTACTGGTATGGTATAGAATTTTTTTATTTTTTTCAACGATCCGGCACTCCGAACCATTTTTAATAGTTGAACCATACCGGCTCTTGGCCGGTACAGTACGGTACATCCCGAACCAAGCGGTTCAGGATGGTACCGAGATCCTTGAACTATGGTACATGCTCCGACAGAGCTCACACGAAAACCATTGCATACAGGATAAAAGCTTCTCGTGGCTGTTCGAAAGGTGATGTTGCTACAAGAGATGACCTTGCATGTCGAGTAGGATCCCTAGACACATTTGGTTTCGAGTTACATATCAAATCCTATTCTACATTGATAGCCTATGACACGTGCACTTATGGATTATTTGAGGCATCGTACTCGAGCAGTTATTATCCTTTGTAGCCTCAACCACCTTTCAGGTCGGATTTTGCTATTAACATCTCCAGATGACCAACTCTATCTTAGAGTCATACAAATGTCACCTCCCAAAATAACTATCCAATGGACTATGGAAGGGTCATTGAGGCCTATCGCAATATTGACATCTTGGAGAGTTGGTGTCAAGCTCGTTTAGAATACTATTATATCCCAATAGCTACGAGTCACATCAACACTATAACTGCAAATTAGACAACAATCAAATCAACTTTCTATACACAAATTTCCATGCCAAGGCATACCAAGTACATTCCAGTAGCTAACCAACATAAGTCTGGTACCTATTCAATTAAGGATGGCAATCGGATCGGGTCAAATATAAACGGGTCGAGTCATAAACCGATCGGGTCAGAAAAGTCTGAACCTAAACCTGACATAGACATCACCTACCTCTAGTTCCAACCCCACCTCCTTTCCGCATCCAATCCATCCAGGCCTCGCGGTTCTGCGTGACTGCCAGATCCGATGACACCTTCGTGGATGCCAGCACCGCCATCCGGATCCCCGCCTCGAACTCTAATGGCAAGATCAGGATCACGTACAGTGACAGGGAGGGATGGGCGACTATGGCAAACAACGATAGTGATGTGGAGATGGGGACGGCGGCGATCACAAGGTTCAAACAGAGGAAGAAGAATGCAATGGTGGTGAGGTTCTCGATAAGCGTCAAGGGGTTATGGTGAGCAGAACCTGTCTATGGCCCTGTGGACTCTCTGCACGAGATCCTAGATCACATGGATCGCGAGAAATATCGAAAAAAAATCTGAAGTAGATTTTAAAATTTAAACTGGCTACTAAAATTTAAAAGCCCACGGTATAAATGGTAAAATATTGATGCACAATAATTTATATTTTAAAAAAAAGATAAACGGGTTATGCATGATAGAAAATTCAAATCCAAACCCGATCTATGTAATAAATAGATTAAACGGGTCAACATGTTTACGATCCGAACCCGTTTAAGCTCAATCCAAACTTATTTAAAATAGGTCGAATGCGAGTTGGATTGGTGGGTCGGGTCATATTTTGCCACCGTTATATTCAATGGACCTTGTTGCCAAGAATCAAAACTTGTGGGCAAGCATCAGCCCTTTTGAATTTTATCAATAGATGTGGGCTTGGAACCAAGCTTCTTGTAGGGTTGGAACTTGGCCCAAGGACAATCAAGCCAGACTCGAGGCCAACTTTGGGGCTGGCCTAAGAGAGTTCAGATTTGGGTCAAAAAGCCTAACATAAGTTTTGGCTGGACCAAGCTCCACCTGAAGCATGACTTAAACCCAGCTTGGCCTAGCTAATCCCAAGCCTAATAACCCCCACCCACCCAAGCCCCCCTCTCTCCTAACAACAGCTTCCCCTCTCTCACCCCCTAATCACTCTCCCCTCGAGATTTCTCTCTCTCCTCCCTTTCTCTCCCAATTTCTCACTCTCAATCTCTCCTCATCTCCATCTCCTCTCCCCTCTCTCTCTCCCTCTCTTCTCTCCATCTCTCTCTCACACATTTTGCATAGCATGGCAACGAGGCAGTAGACACTGGAGCAGCTAGCCCTCTTGTTTCCTTTCTTAAGTGGATTAAGATTCGGGATTTGGGCTGGGTTGAGCCTTTCAGCCCAATTGGGCTTAGTTGGGTCAAGTTGATCCAAGCTTTAGACAGGGTGCTTTGGGATCAAGTTAGGCTCGGCTGAAACCTGGGAAAGTCTTTTCAGGCTTAGGCATAGTCTAATGCAAAAAATATCTCCTTTGGACCCAGCCCAACCCAAAACCTAAAAATCTTCTCCAGGCTGGACCCATGCAGCACAGAGCCTCAATCAAGCCTGGCCCAATTGCAACTCTATCTAGCTAAGACAGCCGTATCAGTTGCAAGTGGACCATGCACACCTTATGTCAAAACCAACAAACAGATGTCAGACCAACAGCAATCAGAGAGCAAGTGTACTGGTATTGAAGCAAGGGTACTGGTATTGAAGCAAATCTCAAACCTGTGAATAGAAGCAGCCAAGTAAAGGAATTGTAAAAATAAAATCTTGTATATAATAGTTCAGTATTTTGGTTTCGGTTTAAAAACAATCACAAGATGTTTAGTGGCAAATTAGTTGTTGCAACAAGCAAAACCAGATACTATCATTCATATTTAGCTACAAGAAGCTAATAGCAAGGAATATGAACCTGGTCCATCAACAAAGAAACATCTTGGAAGTTAAGCACAATGTCTGCATTGCTGAACACCGCTGCTGCTGAGTTCATCAGCACGTAGTTCACCAGAAAAATGCCAGTAAAAATGAACAGAATGGCAAAAAAATGGTCATGAAACAAAGCATTCATAGCTACATTTGGGAGTCTTCTCTGCCACTGCACAAAGATGAATTGCAATTAAATAATTATCAATTTTTGTAGCAACATCTTAGAGCATAAATTGAGAAGATGTAGGCATGAGAACAAAGTACACAATAAAGATTAAATAAACCTGTGAACTGAATCATTTTCAAAAACCAAAAACCAGACATAAAAGAAGGTGTATAGCTTTGGGATATAGATGAAGATTTAATGTGTAAGTTCTGGGACTGCTGTAACATGCACAATTGTGGCCTTATGGATAATAAATATGAAAGCTAAACATTATTGAACAGCTGCATATAAGTTAAGAAATATGTAAACAAACTGACAAAGTCAATTCACATAAGATATCACTCATGTTTGTCATGCATGTTGAAAGATCATAATGCAATCAACAGTTTTCTGGCAGCAAAGTTTGTCTGGATGCTATCAAATAATGACTTGCATAGAATGCTAACTTGCAAAAACAAAGAACAACTGGAAAAGGCCAGACCCTCCACTCTGGCCACTTCTCCTTTTCCAAAAAACTGAACATTAGAATGGAATCTGAGATGCAGATTTGGTGATAAAAAAGTGATTGCATGTGTATAACTACCTTTAGGGTTTTGAGTTAGTTCAAGAAAGCTTCTTTTCCTTTTAATCTCTGATTTTTAATCTAAGAACTTCCAATACAAAATGAGATTCAGTGCTTATTTTCTTGTATGAGACATTGCAGCCAAAACAATTCATAAGAACAACATGCAATATGTTTAGACCTAGGCTGTTCCAGGGTGAAAATCCTAAGTAATTGATCTTTTATACTTCCAAGGGAGAAAAACATTAAATAGCCCTCTTATTCATGCAGTATCTGAGCAACTACTCTGACAAATGAAGTAGATCAAAGTCCATTTCAGGAACATGCTGTGACAGCAATGTGAATGTAAAATTGAGTGTATGTATCATTCTAAATTAGAACCAAAGAATAATCACCAATGAATTTTGTAGATATTCAAAAGATAACAGAGCTTAATGAGTTCCATTTGCAAGCTAATGAGAGCTTTTAAGAAAAGACAGAAAGTCAACTCTTAAAATTCACCTGTACAATTGAAGAGTGTATGTAAAAATTGTGCGCCATTATATTTGCACCAAGAAGAGCCATGAGTGAGTATGCACTCTCACCGCTCAACTTAGGAAAAATCACATTCTTTGCAAGAGGAATTTCAGGTTGACTAATTAATACACCAAGCACATAGAGTAGCAAAGCAAGGCCTGCTATGATTACATATATTGTTTCTGCTATTCGGTTGTCCTGCATCTCAAGGAGCATCACAGGTATTAAACTTTTTGCATTTTGATGCTGTTAAAAGATTAATGTAAAAGGAATGCAAATAGAAATCCTACCAAAACAGTGACAAAAAAGGGAAGTAAAACAGCACCAATTGTAGCAAAACAGATACATGGGAACATGTCAACCCCAAGCAGAAGACTGAGTCCATATGCAATGCCCAAAATCTGCAATATTAAAGAGAAGGTAACCCAAAACCTCATCATCTATGCAAAAGAAAATTGTGAAACTTAAGGCTTGCTTGGTAGCACTATAATTTATTGTTTTCTAATTTTAAAAACAAAAACACAAAAACCAAAGACAGAACATGTTTACCGTTATTGTTTCTATTTTCTATTTTTTTCAAAAGTAATTATTACCATTTCTAGAAAACTAAAACTAAGAAATCATTACTTTTAATATTTCCAAAAATAAGAAACTCATTTTTTACTGCTACTGATACCACCGCCACTGCCTCCACCATCACCTTCACCAGCACCACCTTAATCACCTCCTTAACAACATCACCACCATCGTTTTTACCATATCTGCCATACAGCTGTTGCCATCGCCACCACCACCACCACCACCATATTTATATTTTTCAAAATAATTATTATAATAAACATGTTTATATTTTTAAAAAAATCTAAAAAACAAGCAAAAGTTCTATTTTTATGTCTGAAAACAGAAAAATATAAGCGATGCCAAATGACACCTTAGTTGGTCTTCCAGTTCCACTATTATTGAAAACCAAAAGGCAAAAAAAAAGCCTTTAAGAAAAGCATAAATAAAGTGGGTGCATAACATTTAATGAAACATAACAAATACCGTAGTCAGGTCTGAAGTAATCATGGATAACTCTGCTTGGAGTCCGAGTGTTATGCATGCTGGCCTGCCATACTCTTCTCTGCAAATCTTTGCACAACAAACATGGAAAAGGAACAGATTTTAGCACATCCAAGTCATAAAGAGAAGTCAGAAGATAATGCAGCCACATGACAGGAATGTTAGCCCATGAGTTTCAATTGAAAAGAAACAAAGACTAAAATCTCATGTGTACTCCGACACACTGGCCATACTCTGGCAAGATTGGGCTAGTGCATACACCAAACATATCATGCCATATAAGACCATATCAAGGCACACGACCCTGTACAACTAGATACACTTTTTCTTCTTTTTTCACTCATTTTGTACCAAGGTATGTACTGCCCCTGAAACAAGGACTGTATCACACCAAGCAGCCTTCAATACAGTATCGATCCTCGAGATTTGAATTTGTGTCTCAAGCCATTAACGATACTTGCCACATGCTAAAAAAAAAGAAGTCCTGCAAAGTCAATGTACTCTTATGGGATAAATTTTATTCAGGTCAAATCAGGTAAGAGTGTCATCTAGATTTAAGTGCCAGATTCTTCATAAGTAGGATTGGGGAATTCCTCTCAAGCAATCTCCTTTTATATTCTTTGTCACTTTCCTCCTTTTGTGCATGCGTGTGAGGGGATGGCTTCTCACAATATGGTTAATGCATCTGTTTAGGCTACTAATTTATGATACCACTATAATACCACAATAGGAAGCATTTTAGCACCAAATTTAACCATTATTTAGAAAGCAGCACATTTATTTTGTGGCAGAACAGGTTTAAACAAACAAGACAGTACTATATTTGGAGTTAAAAAAGAAAATTAATTACCTCCGCAAGATTTTTTCCAGTGATCATACCAATGCAAGTTGCAAGGTACTGGCACAAAATGGCAGTGAAATTGAAAAAGAGTACAAGTAATACAAGATCATATCCAAAGCGGGCCCCACCGTCCACGGCTGCCACCCATTTTCCCAGGTCAATGTATCCCATAGAAATCATAAGTGCAGGTCCAAGAGTAGGGAAAAGATGAGGTACTGCTCCCCCTGATGCCATAGTTTCCTTGGCTTGGCAATCACTGGCAGGATAACGCTACAATCCACAACTCTGAGCAAACAAAGATACTTTCACCAAAGTATCAATTTGAAAAAACTGGCACAGACTCAAACTAAGATATTAATGATAAATTATTTCAGATTAAGGTGAATCTAAACAACATTTCCTCTTATGGATAATTTACCAAAAGAGAACTTCCAGAGTAAGCCATCCCCTATCTTCTGAAAAGAGTGGGTGACAGAAAACATGACCATGCCTGAGCAATTGCAAACCACATAAACTCCTCTAGTCAAGTTATGAAACAACAACCTAGCAGCTCGTCATGCTCAAAATTCTGTTAGCATGCTCAATAGCTAAGTAAGCTTTCCACAGAAAGCGGAAGTTACATCTTCAAAACCTCTCCAGCAAAGACAGCCACCTCATAGGCTGAATTTATGAAGCACACACACCTTAATGTTGTTTCCTTACACGACCTCAATCAGGCAAGATCCCACCAATTAAACTACTGGGATTTGGCTGAGGAAGATCCCAAGCTTCTTCTATCAGTTAAGTTGCAACAGAATACAAGCAAGTCCTCGAGTAATCCAAAAAACTTTCACTGCAACGAATCACAGAATCCTGTGGTTTTCTCCCTAAAGTTAGCTTGTGTACCCTGTTCAGAATGTCTCCCAAGTCAAGGATGCTCCAAGTATCTCTGCCTAATTTAATTCACCTGCAGTAAAATTGACGACCATGGACTGAAAATCAATGAATAATATTAGGCAACAGAATGAGCAAAAATTCCACGACAAATAATTTCAGAAACTCGATTTAAAGAATATATACAATTGCTCCAAATTCGGAATCTTGGCCACTTCAAAATTGCCTCTCTTTTTTTTTTTTGGTATCTATTACGAACACACTGAAAAAAGAGTATCCCCACAGTACTCCATCCACTGATCTGAACAAGGTGAAGTAGAGGCAAAATAGAGGACAAAACCTATCACAGACAAACTTAAACATCTTTATTTTGACTTGCAAATCACAACAATCAGCATCCAATAAAAAAGAAAAAGCTAGAAACAGGAACCAACCAATCCAAGTCCCGATCCACTTCAAGTTTTCAAAAAGCCCAACCAAGCAAGTATCGATCAGTCATTTAAAAGAAAAGCAACGAAAGCAGGGAAAAATAGAAGTAGAGCAAAAAGATCTGGGAGAAATCAACACTCCTACGACCTCGGTCAAACCATAATCTCTCCTCCTATTGGCCATAATCCCCCCCCCCCCCCCCCCCACAACAAACCGGTGAACAAGATTTCCGCAGTTTCAAGCCTCACAGATCAAATCCAAACACTCTCTAAAAAGAAAACAAAAGGTATACGTGATTGCGAAGTCTACCTCGAGTCTGCCCCACCACCGCAAATAATCGACCACCGATGACACAAAGAGCGAGAGATCGCCGGAAATCTCCACCGCCGGCGGCGTCCACCGCCACCCTCGAAGAAGAGCTTTTCCAAGAAGAGGAGTAGAAGAGAAGCTCCAACAGGAGAGAGGACCATCAGCTCGAAGGATTCTCTCTCTTCCTCCTTGTTTTATATATTTTTTAGTTATATTTTTATTTTTTCGGGAAGATTCTCGGCTCACTATTACTGGAGCGGCGATGCCCTCCTAAGCGCAAGGAGGACCGCTCGTTTCCCAATGGACGGCTTGTGATCTTGGTCACCATCCGTAGTCCGATGGTACGTTGATACATGCTTGGGTTAACGTGGCAGACTAGCACCGGACTCTTCCTTCCGAGTCCCAACCCCCCTCCCCATCAATCCCTAGCAGCGCAAAACCATCACCGAATCCACGCCAGACCGACGTGGAGTTAAGAGAAGCTGGACTGTTTACATTGATCCACGTGGGGGTTGGGAAACGATGTGGTGAGCGGTTTGGGCCGGGGTGGTTTTCTCTCTTTGTTTATATCTATAATTTGGCAGTAAAATATTGGGGACATGCGTGTGTGGTTGGGGTTACGAAGGGGAAAGCAGGGGTTCAGGGGCCTGGGTGCGGTGGCCGACGCTAACGTGCGATGCATCCCGTGATACGGTTTGTGGACTGGATGCTGCCATTCTATCTACCTACTAACCATTCTAATTTCTATCTGCCTTCCAATTAGCAGCCCTACAAGTTAGTTAACTGATAATAAAAATAAAATAAAATAAGATATCATATCATGTGTTCCTTTGTTCATTTTCTAGTACGGTCAAGAAGTAATTTGACAAAAGTTATATATCATTTGAGAAAAATGCTTCAGCACTCAATTCTAATATTAAAAAAATAGCTCTACCACCGCAAGTCTCATGTTAGAATCGGTGCATTCCAGCATAATCTTGCCATCTAATGCACTGACTTTATGACCATCGCACCAACCTTCCATGCCATACTCATGGTCGATGTTTGAATTTTATTTTTTTTTGGTACAAGATAATATTATCAATCATTTGGAAATGACATGACTTCATACCAGTTGCAAGCATCATCGCCGCACATGGATGCAAATTTACCACTGAGGTGGTGATTCAGGTAGAGCTGCTCGTGGTTCCATGTTTCAGATTTGAAAAATGAGACTGCGGCCAACTTAAATAAATTTTAAGTTAGTCCTCAAATTTGGACATAGATGCATGAAATTGTATATTAATCTATACGACATTTTAGTAAGATGGTTGCCGATCTCACCGCCGTAGCCTGTAGCTTCAAAACTGGTACCGGTCTCAGACCGTCTCACCTCGAGGTCTCCGAGCTTCCGGTCCTGCAAAACAAAGTCAGAAACCCGGACCGGGAGTCCTGGCGAGGGAGCTCCGATGGTCAAGTTAGAGAACGGCAAGATGGAACATAATCCCTAATATGGGACCCCGAAGGAGTCCCAGACTTAAGAGAGGATCTTAACGAAAGAGGTCTTAGGAAGAGTGAAAATCGGGTCGAGCTCCTTCACCGAGCTCACGCCGAAGGACTCCTCTCGGGTCCCTGGATCCTTCTCTCGATACCTTCTTTTTTCCAGCATTTTTTTCACTTACCGGCTATCCGCTCTTCCCATCCTTTTATCCCATCACATTGCCTTCGGCTTCCCCCCCGGGAGGCTCCCTCTCAGCCTTCACTTTTTCCTCTCTCTCTCCCCTTTTTCCTTTCCCCTTCGGGTCCGGGAACCCGGTGGTCTCCTTGCCTTGCTTGCCGAGCCCAGCGAAAAAAAGGGGAGAGGGAAGATACTGGCGAGGCCTTGGGCCGAGCGCGGGTGCTCTCCTTCCCAGGCATTGACGATGTTCGTTGCTGGCTCCTGCCTGCCAAGACTCCGCTTCTCGATTGCGGAACCCGTCGGGCCGATGTAAACGAGGTTTCGCGCATCACTGCGAACCGTACCGGCGCTCCTCGAGAGGCACGGCGCGCGCTACCCGAGTGGCGATTTTGAAACTCGCGCCCCCATTTCCCAGAGGCCTCACTACGCAGGGCCGGCTTCGCCGAGGTGGATCCCTCATGGGCGAATACCTGGCGGAGCGACAGAGAAGTGCTCGACTTCGGCCGAGGTGGACCCATCTCCGGGCGCCAACTGGCAAAGGAGCAGGAAGGCCCAGCTCGACCTCAACCGAGGTGGACCCGTCTCTGGGCGCCACCCGGTGAGGGAGTGAGGGGCCACCAACTTCGGCCGAGGTGGATCCCTCCTGGGCGGACACCTGGCGGAGCGGCAGAGGAGTGCTCAACTTCAGTCGAGGTGGACCCGTATCCGGGCGCCATCTGGCAAAGGAGCAGGAAGGCCCGGCTCGACCTCGGCCGAGGTGGACCCGTCTCCGAGCGCCACCCGGTGAGGGAACGAGGGGCCGCCAACTTCGACCGAGGTGGGCCCCTCCTGGGCGGACACCTGGCGGAGCGGCAGAGAAATGCTCGACTTCGACCGAGGTGGACCCGTCTCCGGGCGCCAACTGGTGAAGGAGCAGGAAGGCCTAACTCGACCTTAGCCGAGGTGGACCCGTCTCCGGGCGCCACCCGGTGAGGGAGCGAGGGGTCGCCAGCTTTGGCCGAGGTGGACCCCTCCTGGGCGGACACCTGGCGGAGCGGCAAAGGAATGCTCGACTTTGGCCGAGGTGGACCCGTCTCCGGGCGCCAACTGGCGAAGGAGCAGGAAGGCCCAGCTCGACCTCAGCCGAGGTGGACCCATCTCCGGGCGCCACCCGGTGAGGGAGCGAGGGGCCGCCAGCTTCGGCCGAGGTGGACCCATCCTGGGCGGACACCTGGCGGAGCGGTAGAGGAGTGCTCGACTTCGGCCGAGGTGGACCCGTATCCGGGCGCCATCTGGCGAAGGAGCAGGAGGGCCCGGCTCGGCCTCGGCCGAGGTGGACCCGTCTCCGGGTGCCACCCGGCGAAGGAACGAGGGGCCGCCAGCTTCGACCGAGGTGGACCCCTCCTAGCCGGACACCTGGCGGAGCGGTAGAGGAGTGCTCGACTTCGGCCGAGGTGGACCCGTCTCCGGGTGCCAACTGGCGAAGGAGCAGGAAGGCCCAGCTCGACCTCTGCCGAGGTGGATCCGTCTCCGATCTCGCTCGCCAAAAAAATCCATATGGTTCGGACCATATCCGACGGGACCTAAGATACGCCACGTCAGTGTAACAGCCATATCAGACTAACATACTCACCTATTTTACTTAGGATAAGGTGGGTAAAAATTGAGCCATCTTTGTTATCGTCTTATATCAAATATTTTTCAATAAAATAGAAACCTTTATGATCACATCTAGGGAGAAAATCTATGCTAGCCGTTCCCCCTCCCCCACTCCTTTTAACTTATCAAAAAAGAAAAAAAAACATGGATGCAAGTTGCATGGATCCTTGGTGTTTATTTGCCAATGCTTTTAGCATGAAGGCAGTTTATAGACATATGTAGCTGTTATTTATTATGTGCTTGTCGCTAATAACATTAGCTGCAAGTAGCAAGCTAAATACTTCACATCATCATTTATTATATTATTTCATTCCACACTAATATAGTATATTGTTCCATACCAATACTATCATATCATATTGTATCGCATACTGATATTGTAAATGAATGGTACCAGAATCTTGCTCTACATGATATTTTTGAGGGTAAAATTTTATGACTATCTTCTATTACACGGAAAACTAAGGAGAGAAATGTCAGCTACATGGGATTTGGCATTAACATTTGTCACCATACAATCTGAGTCTTGGCTTATGGTTAGTATCATCATGGGTTTCACCTCTAAAGGCAGATCTAGATCAAGATCTTGCAAGAGCAAATTTGGTTTGTATATTAACCTTGTAGAGAGTGAGGCAGGGTCATCCATCTCCTTAACATCATTGCTTATTATCTACAAGATAAATAAATGGTCCTTTGTGTTACCAACTTATATTACCGAAACCTGAAATAAGAAGTACCATTAAGGCGTTAGCTCATGTGGTTGGGACTTTGCCTCACAACCACTTGGTCATGGGTTAAAGGAACGATCCTTAAGAGGGGACTTGATTAAATCCAGGATAAATTTTGAAACCTATGATAGGTCGTGAAGTGAAAAATCAAAATTGTTTTTTCTTTTCATTTCAACTAGCTGATACCTTAATGATATCAAATTGATGTACTTATCCTCGTGGTGAAAATTTTTAAAAAAAAGCCTAAAAGAAGAAGTATGGATAAATGGAAAAAGAAAGCAATTACGAAGTTAAGTTTAGACTAGGCATGTGTTTCCTCGCATCCACTTTCTAAACAGGCAACTATGAAGTAAGTTTTGTCTTTTTTCGGTTGAGTATTTTCTTTTTTTTGGAATCAATCATTAGATAGTATAATATTATTTTGAGATCCATATAAGAAAAAGGAACAAAGAGATCAGGGTGCCTTGAAATCTATGCAAAGAGCAATTATGATTGATGTTGTGAAAAAGAGGATTTTTTTAAAAAATAATGTAAAAAAATATATTTACCAAACTATGGTAATTTGATTTATATTTACTAAAATAGGTGTATGGCGGTGACGCCGATGCCAGGTCGAATTTGAAATCATGGGTTCAACTCGCGTTATAAGTGACGAAATCATGGGTTCAACCCATGCATCATGAAATCACGGGTTTAACATGTGATTTCTATTTATCGGGTCGGGTTTATACTGAAAACACGAGTTCAACCCGCGGTTTCAGTTAAAAGGCTCCATAGGGTCGGGTTTAACATTGAAAACGCGGGTTCAGCCCGTGATTTCAATTGGAATTAATTTTTTTTAAAAAATATATGAAATATAGGTTTTATTTTTTTATTGAATAGAGAGTTTATAATTTTTAAGTTTATTAATTTCAAATAAAAGAAAATAGGATTTAGGGTTTAGGTTTTATGTTTAAGAAATTAGGATTTAGGGTTTAGGGTTATAGGGCTAGAATTGGTTTAGGCCACCCCGAAATCGGGTCGGGTTTTGGGTCAGTTTTTAAAAAAATTAGGCTAGGCTTCGGGCATTAAAATAAAGCCCATTTAGTTTTCGGATCGAGATCGGGCACCCCCTTTGGCTCGGCTCGGACAGAGCCGATCCCGGTCTGCAAATAAGTCCAGAACAGAGCCGATCCCGGACTGCAAATAAGTCCGATCCAACTGTCCTAGACTGACCGAAACCCAATCCTTTTTCTTCGCGATCTCCCGTCTCCCTCTCTCGGTCTGTCTCCGTTCTCTATATCAGTCTCTTCTCTCTCTGTCTTCTCTCTCATTTCCATCTCCCTCTTCTGGTCAGCTCTCGACGGCCGGCGCCCCTCCCACACTGGCTCCGACCTACTTTTAGCTGTAGAATATAATTTATTAAAATAATATCATAATATTTTTTTATTAATTTTAAAAAATTTTCTACTATTTAATGATTTTTTTATTGTTTTTTAAAAGGACTATTACTTTTTTTTTACCAATTATTTTTTGTTTTTTTATATTTTTTTTAAAAAAATATATGAAATTCTAATTTTATTTTTTATTGAATAAAGAGTTTATAATTTTTAAATTTGTTAATTTCAAATAAAAGAAAATAGGATTTAGGGTTTAGGTTTTAGGTTTAAGAAATTAGGATTTACATATTAGGATTTAATTAGACTGACGCCAACTTCGTAAATATCGATTAAAAAAATATTATTTTAAAAAAGAATTTGATGATAACAATTACAAAATGTGAGAATAGTGTAATAAGTTCAAACAATGAAAAAGTAAAATACAAAAATCCTAAGTCCCACATGCTAGCCGTCTCCTCCTACGTACAGGCTGCCGTCGACGAGGTACTGGCTCCGCCTCACTCGGTCCCTGATATTCTGTCAAATCCTATACATCAGGAAATGCATGCGATGCAGATACATGATGCGATGACCCATCGCCTATATACTGTCCTCCTCCATGTCCCAAGTAATCATGATGCATCGGATAGTCCGATCCAGCAGCATACTCAAAATGTGCAGTAGCACCCTCTGTAGATATGAACTGTCTCATATCCTAATGGAAGAAACTACCCGCAGATATATATGGATCATACTCCGTCATCGAAAAGGGAGAGGTACTGAATCGTCGAGTACCTCGTCTATGCTGAGTAGGAGAAAATGCCATTGATGTAGATGCATATGGATAAGGCTCTGGAGTCTCGTCGTCTCTCTCATCCTCTCGAGCAAATCCTCGTAACTGAACACGTGCATACTCACCAACAATAGTAAGAGTTGACTGATATATATCATGTCTACTCTGTGAGGACGTCGCTATAGAATCTGGCTGAGCAAGCTGATATATCGTTACAATGCCACTGCTCTGAAAGTTACAAACATTTACTTAGTTATACAAAATATGAAATATATGATAACAATGTGTAATAGCATAAATAAAATTTCATACCATATAATCATGCATCGCACCATCATGATTGAGAAATCGCCGAGTGATGCGCGATACCACTACATGTATGGATCATGATAATGCATGGCACCATCAGCAGGAGCATCATCCACAACATAATTATGTCAGCTCTCCCATAACTGAATATAAGATCGATGATTGCTGCTCCAATCCTGATCGGGTCATCCCCTAAGATCAATACGATGCAGTGCACGATCTGTAACATATCGATCATGTACGACCTATCGAAAACTGAACTGTCGCATCACTCTATCAGAAAAATACCACTCTACGATATAAAAATATATGAGTGGCACTCGACTACATCAGATATCTTGACCGTGAAAGCAGTACTCTGGTAGCTGCACAAGTATGTCATCCGTATATGGCTACCATATTACCTATAATGAACAATACAAAGCATTTATGTTAAAAAAGTAATATAAAAACTTTTAACCGTTAATAAAGATAAGCACTAGTCGTCACCTGATCTAGACTCGAGTGATCTATCAAATATCGATACGAAGAGAAAACATATGTAGGTACCTCCGCAACAACAAAATCATCTCTCCATCTGTACATTAAATAAATTAATTTATATATATCAATAAATATGATTAATCATTGAATTTGATTAAATTTACAACTTACCACATCCCTAGAGGACCCTGTTGTAAACCAGCTCTAACATCATCTAAATCGATCATAGGATCCGGAGCCGGGTGAAGTAATCTATGTGGTGCCATGATAGGAAATCTTTCCATGCCCACAAATGTAGAAGCAACAATGGACCAGCTATCTCGGTGGCATCTCTCATGCTCGCCCTACACAACTTTCTATACAACCAGGCGAGCCCTGCACTACACCAACTATAATGTCCAGCACTCTCGAAATCTGCTAATAGGGGTAGAAATATGAGATGCATCTTATTCCCAGATTTATCCATAAACAAACACCCATCCATCAGCTGTAAAATATATGCTCGAGCATAGCGCTGAATCTGTATCTCGTCAACATCAAGAGGTAACTCATGAAACTGATCCGCTAGCCACACCATGCTCAAACATGATCCCTGAAGTCTATCTGTTACCCAGAAATGGAGCCCAAGAGGGGGGGTGAATTGGGTCTTTTAAAAATTTAAGACAATAAAGAGAGTGACTAGTGGTGCTAGTGAAAATGATGAACTCAATGCAAGATATTTAAAGCGATAGCAATAATCAAAAGAGCAAGAGAAGAAAGTAATCACACATAAACACAAGGTTTATAGTGGTTCGGTGCAAACCTAGCACCTCCATCCACTCCCCAAGCCATCCTTGGGAATTTCACTATAATCCAAACAAGATTACAGTTGACTTGTTTTTCACAAGGCTCACAAGTCAAAACCTAAGTTGGTTTTGTCACCTAGGCTTACCAACAAACCTTAACACTTGTTTTGTCTTCGGGCTCACAAGTTAACCCTAGTTGGTTTTATCCCTTTGGCTCACCAACAAACCACAATAACCTTCTTTCAAGACACCCTTGAAAGCAAGGTCAAATCACAATGTAAAAACAGATATACAATTTAAAACTAAAACAAACTCTCTTCAAGAGTAGAATGGAATCTTTGAAGCTCAAGTTGATGCTTTGTCTTGACTCTTCCTTGGAATCTCCTTCAAAGTGCCTCTTTTGGAATGAAGTAAAGATGAGCTTGTAGGTTTTTCAAGGAATCAAACTATAAGAGGCTTTTGATGTGAAGTATTTGAGAGAATATAGGCTTTTTGGCTTTTGAGTAGACTTGAATGCACTTCAATACACTTCCTTATCTTTAAAATGAGGTTGGTGGAGGTTAAATACACCAAGAACCTTCCAAAAAATGGTTTGTGACCGTTGGAACCTCGGAAATAGCCATTTGGAGCTTGAAAAGCAAGTTCTGCAAGCCAGAAAAATAGATCCGTTAGAGCTGTCAGGCTGCAAGTGTCGACACTTGGCTGTCAGGTGTCGACACTTGGCTGTCAAGTGTCGACACTTGATTTCTAGGTGTCGATACTTGAACTTTCAAGTGTCGACACTTGATGCACATGTGTCGATACTTGACACAAAAATCCTCAAATTATAAAGTTATGTATTTTCAAAATTCTCAGGCCTTGAGTCGACACTTGAAAACCTAAGTGTCGACACTTGGTTCTGGGTGTCGATACTTGGTGTGCCAAGGATTTTTGTCTGTGCCAAATGCTGAAGTGTCGACACTTGACCTTCTAAGTGTCGACACTTGAGACTGAAAATCTCAGATTCAAGTGTAAACAGCTTTAAAAACATAAATATAGACTTTGAAATTTAATGAATCATAAACACATAATATTTAAACATTTAGACACCCTTTTTCAATGAAGAGGATGTCCGGATTCGTGAGAAATGTTCCGTGCCATTACGTGCCATGAACCATAAGTTTTTGAGATTTTGAGGTGCTTTCTTCCTGAAAACTCATAACTTGAAATCCTCATTAATATACAATATGCACTCAATATTTTGTTATTCATCAAAATCACTGGGTGGAGCCAACAATCTCCCCCTTTTTGATGATGACAAAACCTTGAGTAAAATGGCAATACATTTCAAACTTTAACTATTATAATTTATGAATATGAATTTAAGTCCATAAGAGAGGCAAAAACTTCATAGTTAGGAAGAATCAATCTCCCCCTTAATTAGATACTTCTTATTAAGGTAAATTTCAAAGATTCTTACAAGGTGAAACCATAAAAATTCAAGAATTATGCATCTATACAATCAATACAATCAATACAATTTCTCCCCCTTTTTGTCAATCATTAGAAAGGGGAATAACCTCCCCCTCATAATGAGCATGGAGACAAAAAAAATGGTAGAGAAAATAAGATAGGTATCAGAGCCAAAAATATACCAAGATAAAAGAGTATCAGAGCTAAAGATATACCAAGATAAAAGAGTATCAGAGCTAAAGATATATCAAGATAAAAGAGTATCAGAGCTAAAGAAGGTAAATTGAACCATTCAAACACAAATAATGAGCACTAAACTGAAATATATATAATAGATAAGTTTTTAGTACAAAATTTGCTGAGTCATCAGCAAGGATTGAAACATACAGATATCATCAGTCATATAAATATCAGAAACATACAACATATGAACTATAACAGACATCTGTGAGGCTAATCCTCATCAGATGGAACCTCAAGACTGAAAGGGGCACAGATCCTCGATCTAGTAGCTAAGGCCCTAGGAGGTGCTAAAGCTCGGCGACTCCTAGTCCGGCCAGAAGGACCAAAATGGGTACAACCCTAGATGATCTAGTGGAAGGGGGGAAAGAAGATCAGCTGGTGTAACAAGGTCCGGTATGGAATCAACCAAGTCAGTAGGAGGAGCTAGGGTAGTGGGAGGATCGCGACTGACCACCTCATAATCATCAGCACTGTCATCACTGTCACTGTCACGGCCCATAACCTCTGTAGCTCTGTCGTCATCCTGATCACCACCCTCAACAGAATCAGCATGGTCGCTCTGGTGATCGCCATCATCATCATCATCGTCATCATCATCATCATCATCTGATGGTACAACTGCAGGGGCTACAGGAGGTATAAGGGATCTCAATAGATCCTCAATACGAGAGAATCCCTCCTCCATAGATCTACGAATCTCAGCATGCTCCAAGGTAGTATGTGCTCGAAGAAGCTCAACCTCGCTACGTAGCTGAGTCATCTCATCCCTGATCTCAGTGAACTGCTCTCTGGCATGCTCCTCGAAAGATAGTCCAGTAGAAGGTGGCGGAGGAGCAGAAATATCAGGAGTCAAATGCTCTGCCTGTGTCGATAGGATGTCAATGGGAGGAAAATCTGCTGGCTCAGATGGTCCTGCCTCTGCCTCTCAAATCTCGTCCTCCTCATCTGGCTCCTGGCCAGACTCTCTGCGCACCCATCGACCAGCCACTAATCTATATCCCATACGGTGCAGCGACCTCTCGTCATATACATCTGTGTGTAGTATCTCCTTGGAGATCTCCCCCTCCAGTGATACTCCATACGCTCTGAATAGTCTGGTCAGTGCCATGCCGTATGGTAAACTGTGACGGCGCTGTGTCGCAGCATCATGCATCTGAGTAAGCATCAGGGATGGAAGATCAATCTGTCTCCTCTCTATCAGGCTCGTCATCACCATCAGCTCTCTCTCAGTGATGAAATCAAATCTCCCAGTCTTCGGTAGAAGTATGCGTGCTGTGATGTGGTGCAATAGGCACATCTCCAATGATAACTGGTTCGCGGTAACTACGGATATATCGCGAACATCCTCTCTCTCAAGAATACACCTAAACGCAGCCTCTCTATCATCTACCGAAAAGACACAGACTCCCCTACGAGGGATCTCCCATACTCTGTCCAAAAGCTCATCTGTCAGTGAAATCTGAATGCCTCTGACTGTCGTAGTCCACAGAAGTCGTCGACAATCTAACGCACCATAGAACTCTCTCACTATGTGAGGATAGTACATCTCCTGCATAGTGCATAATGGTACTAATCCTGCATCAGTGAGTACCTGTCGTAGACTGAAATGGTGCCTGTCGAAACACTCTAAGTTGACTCTCCTCCCTGAGGCTACTAACTTCCCTGCCATCCTCTCAGCAGGGGGGAACTCGGTGTGGCTGAGCTGCTAGGCTATGCTGTGTCAAATCTGGCCTTCGACCTTTTCTCAACACCACGACTAGGCCTCTCCCTAACTGCAAGTCTCTTCCTGGGACCCATTACAGCAAGCTGACCAGGGAAGAAGGAAGATAGGTTTAAAACTATGGGACTGGCTACAGGCTGAGATAAGGAGAGTTTCATTTCTTAGATAGGTTTTGAAAACCAGAATTAAACCAATTTTTGCTTGTAAAATACCTTAAACAACGTTTGAAAAACTGTAAATTAGTTTAAGGTGAGATTTTTACAACTTATACTTTGATTAAATGACAATATTCCGAACATATTTTTATAGAAAATATTTTTGTTCGTTAAAACACATTTGAACCTTTGGAAAATACTTTTTGTAAGGCCTAAAAATCAAAACCCATGGAATTTGGGTCTAAAACACTTAGGGTTTTAGCAAAAAAGTGAAAATGTCTCAAACATATTGTTACGGCCGTAACGATGACGTGGCATGTCTCAGATTTCGTTGGGCGTGACTCGAGCCACGTGGAGTTTTTTCGGCTGAGTCAGATGCGGCTCCGCCCCGGCCGAGGTCGAGTTCGGTCCGGGCCCTTCTGCCGCTCCGCCAGGTGTCCACCCAGGAGGGGTCCACCTTGGTCGAAGCCGGCGACTCCCCTGCTCCCCCGCCAGGTGGCACCCTGAGACGGTCCCACCTCGGTCGAGGTCGATTCGGGCTCCTTCGCTCCTTCGCTAGGTGGCGCCCGGAGATGGGACCACCTCGGTTGAAGTCAAGCGACCTTCTGCCGCTCCGCCAGGTGTCACCCAGGAGGGGTCCATCTCGACCGAAGCCGGCAGCTCCCCTGCTCCCTCGCCAGGTGGCACCCTGAGACGGTCCCACCTCGGCCAAGGTCGAGCCGGGCTTCTTCGCTCCTTCGCCAGGTGGCGCCCGGAGACGGGACCACCTCGGTCGAAGTCAAGCGACCTTTTGCCGCTCTGCCAGGTGTCCACCCAGGAGGGGTCCACCTCGGCCGAAGCCGGTGGCTCCCCTGCTCCCTCGCCAGGTGGCACCCTGAGACGGTCCCACCTCGGCCGAGGTCGAGCCGAGCTCCTTTGCTCCTTCGCCAGGTGGCGCCCGGAGACGGGACCACCTCGACCAAAGTCGAGCGCCCCTCTGCCGCTCCGCCAGGTGTCCACCCAGGAGGGGTCCACCTCGGCCGAAGCCGGCGGCCCTTTGCTCCCACGCCATGTGGCACCCTGAGACTGTCCCACCTCAGCCGAGGTCGAGCCGGGCCCCCTCGCTCCTTCGCCAAGTGGCGCCCGAGACGGGACCACCTCAGTCGAAGTCGAGCGCCCCTCTGCCACTCCGCCAGGTGTCCACCCAGGAGGGGTCCACCTCGGCCGAAGCCGGCGGCCCCTTGCTCCCTCGCCAGGTGGAGCCCTGAGACGGTCCCACCTCAGCCGAGGTCGAGCCGGGCCCCCTCGCTCCTTCGCCAGGTGGCGCCCGGAGACGGGACCACCTCGGCCGAAGTCAAGCGCCCCTCTGCCGCTCTGCCAGATGTCCACCCAGGAGGGGTCCACCTCGGTCGAAGCCGGCGGCCCCTTGCTCCCTCGCCAGGTGGCGTCCCGAGACGGTCCCACCTCAGTCGAGGTCGAGCCGGGCCCCCTCGCTCCTTCGCCAGTTGGCACCCGGAGACGGGACCATCTCGGCCGAAGTCAAGCGCCCCCCTGTCGCTCCGCCAGGTGTCCACCCAGGAGGGGTCCACCTCGGCCGAAGCCGGCGGTCCCTTGCTCCCTCGCCAGGTGGTGCCCTGAGACGGTCCCACCTCAGCCAAGGTCGGGCCGGGCCTCCTCGCTCCTTCGCCAGGTGGCGCCCGGAGACGGGACCACCTCGGCCGAAGTCGAGCACCCCTTTACCGCTATGCCAGGTGTCCACCCAGGAGGGGTCCACCTCGACCGAAACCGACGGCCCCTCGCTCCTTCGCCAGGTGGCGCCCGGAGACGGGACCACCTCGGCCGAAGTCGGCGGCCCCTTGCTCCCTCGCCAGGTGGCACCCTGAGACGGTCCCACCTCAGCCGAGGTCGAGCCGGGCCCCCTCGCTCCTTCGCCAGGTGGCGCCCGGAGATGGGACCATCTCGGCCGAAGTCGAGCGCCCCTCTGCCGCTCCGCCAGGTGTCCACCCAGGAGGGGTCCACCTCGGTTGAAGCCGGCCAACCTATGCATTGAAGCCTCCGAGGAGCAGGAGCACGAGCTCCGAGATTGCCCCTCGAGCCGTGCGCACCGCACCCCGAAAGAAGCGCCCGTACGGTCGGCAGCGACACGCAAAACATCGCTTACATCGGCCTGACAGGTTCCGTAGTCGAGAGACGAAGTCCTGACAAAATAGGACCCGATAACAGGCATCATCGGTGCCTGGAAAGGAGAGCGCTCATGCTCGGCCCAAGGTCTGGTCGGCGGTCTGGCCGGCGCCCTCCCTTTACTCTTTCCTCGCTAGGCCCGGCCAGCAAGGTGGGAAGGCCGTCGGGTTCATTGGTCCAAAAGGGAAAGGGGAAAGAGATGGATGGGAGGAGGTGAAAGCGACGAGCGGGCCTCCCAAAGGCGGCAAACAAAAAGGCAACATGATGAGTTAAAAGGAAGGAAAGAATAGACGACCAGGTAAGCAAGAAACGGAGGCTGGGAAAAGGAAAAGCACCAAGAGCAGGATCCAAGATCCCGAGAGGGGACCTTCGGCGCGAGCTCGGTGGAGGAACCCGACCGGATTTCTATTCTTCCTGAGACCTTTCTTGCTTTCACAATCTCTAAGTCTGGGACTCCTTCGGGGGCCTGTCTCGGAGATTTTGTTCCCTCTCGCCGTTTACTAACTTGACCGTCGGAGCTCCCTTGCCGGGATACCCGGCCAGGGCTTCTGACCCTGTCTTGCAGGATCGAGAGCCAGGAGACCCCGGGGCGAGACGGTCTAGTGAAATCGGTGGCTCCGAAGCCACAGGCACGGCGGCGAGATCGGCAACAGCACCAATGCAGTTACTGGCAGAAATCAAGTATTTTTTAAAACTTCATTGAAACACTCAGATAAATTTGTTGTCATCATTCCATAACATCGACCGTCATCATGTGCAAGTATTTATTTATCTAAATGGATAACATTCAGCCATTGACCAGCTTATGGATTAAGTTTTTCAATATTCCTCAAATATTTTTGAAATTTTCTAGGTTGTGTTTGCATTCCAGCTTTTTTGACCATAACCCTTAATTTTGGGTCACGAAGTCTGGAATTGAAATTGCTAGCCACGTGATGAAAACAATAAACATGATAAGCATTCGGTGGCTACCAACCCAGATACTCATTTTGCACTACAGATTATATACCGCAGTCGATCAAAAATTAGACAGATATCTTAACATGATGTAATAAAATTTTTGATGCAAGCTAAGAGCCAACCCCATGTATCAGCTGATTCTTCATCAATAATACCAAATTCAAGTCAAAATATCAATTGCAATCATCAACTTTTCCTTATACTTTTCATATAGGAATGTAGCATCAATACTTATGACAGGTCGACAATACTTAAACTCTTCGATCGAGGGTGCAAAGGCCCACAAAATATGATCGAATATAACACAATCTGGATCACCAGTAGTAGTGTTGAATTTCATCTAAGAGCCAGGATTAAATTCTTCAACAGCATGCAACCATTTTGGCAACATACAATCCTCGAATAGCATGGCCATTGCCTTTTGCTTGGCTTTCCATAATTTTCTGTAACTGGGTGTATAATTATATTTATTTTTTATCAGTGCACCATGTCCAGAAATAGCAATTGAAGGAATTTCTTTGACCAGATCTCGAATTTCATTTGCAATTAAAGTTGAATCCAACCTAGAATGATCTTGAGACATCATTACAGATATGCATGTATGGGGACCATTATATTGAGTGATCTCAAAATAACCATGCTGTTTAATAGCTCTCAATATCCATTGACATCCTGACTCTCTGTTCTTACATTTCAGAAGTCATAAATTGGGATTAGACTCAATAACCTTGAACTCGTGATGTCTTTTAACAGAATATTGCTTTACTGTTGTTTATAATTCTGCCTTATCTATAAAGTGAAGGCCTTTACGTAATTCCTTATCTCTTTGCCATACTATAATGGTTCTTGCAATGTAGAGTACATGGACATATTAACAGTAGTCCAAACAATCTGATTGAATGTTTCGGATGGGGCTTCAAATACTGATTTATTAGGAACAGGAATATCATGTGGACTTCGTACTGGTTCTGATGTACCAACTTCATTATGTTCATCAGCCACATCATCTTCATTTTGTTCATCATTTTCATTAAAAAGTTGATTATCTACATGCACTGTATCATCAGCAGCTGTATATACCAATGCTTGTCTAATATTACTCTCTGGCACATTACTGTCCACTATATGTAAAGGATCTTGTGTAACTCTCGGACTACCAGTATGACATAACTTGTTCAGCTACATGAGGACCAACTGTATTTTAAGAGCTACTTCATAATCATCCTGCTTGTAAATAGGTTCAGGAGCTTCAACATTTATGATATCTATATACAACTCTGCACCTGATATAGAAGGATGGAAACTGATCGTTGAAAACATTATCTCTATGTCTTCATCATCAGTTAGTGGAATAGGTTCATACTTAATAAATGCCAGCTGTATAACTTGTAGATATCTATAAATGATCAATATTTTTTTTCCACTTCTGTCTATATGAAAGACTCTATAGATTTTGTTCTTCAACTCTTCGAATGTCATACCATATTTAATTCTAATTACCTTTTTCGGTCCCTGATTATACTCAATACCATATTTGCCATTAATCATAGAACCATTAATATAACTTAAAGCTATGATGTTTCTCCCATTATATCCTACATGTTTAATAAATAAAATATATTTAGATATAACCTTATCAAAATATATAATGCCATCATTAAAAATTTAATTAAATAAAAAAAATAATAAGACAATATACAACTGAACATAATTATTTTTTTAAGTACATAAATATGATTTCAATGATTTTTAAATTTAATATATACATACAAAATTTATGATGACTTAAATGATAAATGCATCATATTACCAACTATTGATAGAGATAGGTCCTATCTCATTCAGGAATTGCATTAATTTTACAGGTTAGATTAGAAGAATCAAACTATGTGCAATGGAGACTGAATAAAATTTTGGCAGTATTTTTTCTTAGTTCTCTGCACACAAATAATTATGTATGAGGAGAACTAAAAAAAAATGCTGCTCGAAATTTCATTCGATCTCCATTGCACATCGTTTGATTTCTGTAAGCTGGCCTGTAAAATTATTTGTAATTCTCAAACTGTCCAAATTAGACAATCAATTGATTAAGGTGTATAATCTTATATCCATACAAATTTTTAAAAAATGTACGGATACTATAGATTATACATATTAATCATTTGGCAGGTCTATGGTTCAATGCAATGCAAATTTTATATTAGTATATACGAAAAATTAAATGATTTACTTAACAAATAACTTTCAACACATAATTTTGCCAGCACTAATAATTTCTATATATTACATACTATACATATTCATGCTACACATCTAAAAAAGGTTTAAATAAATAAAATTACAAATATGTAGACTACAAATGTTCAAACTTTAATACTCAACTTAATTTATTGTACACTATGATTACATTTCTCAATTATTAAATTTATAATATGATCAATGTACCATATAAATTTACAACTTTATTTATAAATTCAAAATATTAATAAATTTTAAATACATATTATTCATACTGCATTTTATTTAATATACTAATTTTGAACCACAATATACTTATATTTAATCAAAAATTTATTTATAAGCTATAAATATTCATATATTTTAAGCATTTAACAAACATACAATAAATTTATATAGCATGATAAACTTTTTTTATTTAATTGATTCAGTACATGTTCTAAAAATTTATATATTTTAACCATTTATTATTTACATCATAATTTTTTAATAATAAATATATCTATTATTTGTATACCTATATTATTTAATTGTATCAATATTATAAATATTATTCTTATATAATTATATATTTATAATTAAATAATTATTTAAATGCTATAATAATTAAATAATTTTCTATATTATTTTATAATAAAATAATTTTAACAATTCCATACATATTTATATTTACTAGCTAATTTTATGTACCATTATAATTATATCTATATTTAGAAATTAAAAATAATTATTTTATTATAAAATGAAGATTATAAATTATTTTTCTAAAATCTGATTAAAAAACTTATAAATAAAGATTTATTCTAGGATTTTATCCTAATAATTATTCTCTTAATAATGAAGATTATTTAATTTTTTTAATAACAAAGACAGATAAATATTCAATAAAAATCTAGAATTTTTTTCTAAATGAAATAAGTTCATGTAAAATTACAAAATTAATTAAACACCACAAATACTTAAATTATCTAAACATCAAATAATAACATATAATTACATTAAAAAAATCAGAACAATATCAAATTCTAATATTTAAACTTACAAATATGAATATAATATAACAAAAATATAATTATAAAAATATCATAAATTATACCTGCAAGAAGAGAATGCCGGATGCTCGGACTGATCTGGATACCAAAAAATGCTCGCGCTGATTCTAAACATAAAAAAAAACCAAAACTTAGACCATAAAGCTAGGACTGGGAGATCAAATTTTGGTTTGATCTTAAACAACTAACGAAAACAAAAATTACCCATAAGAAACACCTAGACCCCTTAAATCTAAACAATGGGCTCGGAAGACCGAGATGGAGGCGAAAACTAATAGGACTGGGAGATTGAGATGGAGCCGAAATGGGGCCGGAAGAATGGAGACCGAAATGGGGCCGAGATGGGGTCGGGAGGAGGCCGGAGGGGCCGGGATGGGTTCGGGAGGGGGCCGGAAGATAGAACTCACAGAAGCGAACAACCAAAGAAAATAAAATCCCAAAACGGGTCTTAAACGGGTCGGGCAAGAAATCATGGGTTGGACTCGCGTTTTCTAAGTGAATTCGCTGGTTCATCATGCATTTTCTGGGTGATTTCGCGGGTTCGAGCCACATTTTCTGGGTGAATTCATGAGTTCAACCCGCGTTTTCATGTTCTTTTGCCACATGCTTACAGGACCTTTCCACGTGTACGATTTCATGGCCACCTGTCCTTAATGTGGCCACGTGTCCAACCCTGGGTGACACAAGGCTAAAAATCACCTATTTTTGTAAATAAATTTCGAAGAACCTCGCTTTCAAAAATATTTTTTTATATTATATTTTTAAAAAAATCATGAAAAATAGTCGACCATCCTTTCATACAAAAAATATAATCTAAACCCCTTCCACTTTGTCATTGATATGTAGTCAACCCATGAATGTGAGTCCTGTATAGCACTAGTTATGGAAAAATCTTGTAGTGGAGGCACATAAGAAATTTGATCGATTTTCTAATCTAGACAACACTCAATTTGGTAAAAACTGTTAAAAAAAGTGAATAGAAATTTTTTATTCCTAAACTACCTTTTGGGATGGGAAACTATCCTGTGGAAAGGAAAACTATCCTGTGGGATGAAAACTTTTAGTCCCACATGGAAAGATTGGAAAAAGAGAAGGCTCTTTATAAGAAAATATTTTTCCAAGCTCTTACTTCTAGGCTCACCATAGGTGGAGAGCTTGAGAGTGATGCACATCACCCGCACGCGCGTGTGTGACGGGCGACAAGGGCGCAATGGGTGCTTTGTAGGCGCACTTTGCACTTCACAAATAGATCAGACAGTCGAGATTGATTGGCACCACATCAAGGTTGCAGGAAGGAGAGTCGACTCGGATCCACAGAATGGGAATACATGATCTGGACGAGTCGACTCGACCAGGGTTGAGCTGGCTCAGATCCCCATAACCGTATCATGCAGTCTGGACGAGTCGACTTGAAGAAATCGAGCCAACTCGACCAGGGCGCTCTCTGCAACACGGAGCCGACTTGAGGAATTCGAGCCGACTCGGATGACGGGATTTCAGAATCGTGAAACAACAGATCACGCATCCGTTCATGGATCAATGTCTCTTCTGAGATCAGGGGTGCAATCCGATCGTGAAACAACGCATTAAGAAATGAACTGATTGCATGATCTAGAGATCACGGTACGAATCAGCATATCATGGTGTCTGATCATGATTGAAGAAATGTATCGATTGCGTAAAGGCATATCTCACTATGAAATGATATTGGAAACTCCCTCCGATGAAATCAGAAGGTTGCTTCCAAGGGGCACCTTAAGGCTATAAATAGGTCCACATTCCTCATTCATTTCATTCCATTCAATCCAGTTTTTCCTTCCTTATCTTAAGCATTTGCATACTCTGAATAACAGAGTATAGCTATAGTGCATCGTAAGTCTCTTAGGCATTTGCATACTCTGAAAACAGAGTATAGCTATAGTACTTACAAAGAGAGAAAAGCATTCCTGGTTCGAGTTTTTGGTGAATTATAGTGCTGCTTTCATCAGAAGAAGATCATTGTATCCTGGAAGACAATCGTCATAAAACCATAAGCACCATTGCGGGACGAAATTATCTTAAGGATATAGAGTGTAACTCTAGACTCGATCTTGTCAATTAGGTAGCCATTGTTCATATACATCTACCACCAACAATTTTAAGATAATTTTCATACTGAAGTGCTGCTCAAGTGATGGCAGCAATGGCTGCACTAGTTCAGGCTGAGAAGCCAGAGAAGTTTGCCGGTACCGACTCAAGAGATGGCAATAGAAGATGATGTTCTATCTGACAACTCTGAATCTGGTAAGAGTTCTCAATGAAGATCCACCAGTCCTAAAGGAAGGAGAGAACGACAAGCAAATTATCGCTGCTATCAATGCATGGAAGCATTCAGACTTCCTATGCAAAAACTACATCCTTAATGGATTAGAGAATACTCTGTACAATGTGTACAGTAGTATAAGCACAGCAAAAGAGCTGTGGGCATCCTTGGACAAGAAGTACAAAATCGATGATGCAGGCCATAAGAAATTTATGGTCGGCAGGTTTCTTGACTACAAGATGGTAGATTACAAGACTGTCTTGGAGCAATTTCAAGAACTGCAGATCATACTGCATGAGATACATGCAGAAAGGATGTCTCTGAGTGAGTCATTCCAGGTAGCCACTATAATTGAGAAGCTGCCTCCATCATGGAAAGACTTCAAGAACTATCTAAAGCATAAGCGGAAGGAGATGGGACTTGAAGATCTGATTGTCTGCCTGAGGATCGAGGAAGACAACAAGAGACATGATAAAAAAATAAGAGGACATCATGCTAAGCCTAAGGCCAACCTCATGGAAGGAAAGGTCAATAAGAAGAAACGCAAGTTTCTTGGTGAAGGCTATAAATAGAAGAAGGACAATCCTAAGAAGTTTAAAGGAAAGTGCTTCATTTGTGATAAAATAGGCCACAAATCCGAGGATTGTCGTTTCAAGGGAAAAGAAAAGAAGGAAGTCAATACTACTGAAGATACCCTATCCCATGAAGTGTCACGGATGATGTTGTCAACAGTTGTGTTTGAAGCAAACATGGTTGATAAACCAAATGAATGGTATGCTGATATTGGAGCTACTCGACATGTCTACTCTGATAAGAGTATGTTTTCATTATATACTCCTATCAGAGGTAGAAATCTGCTAATGGGTAATTCCACTACATCGAAGATAGAAGGAAATGGTCGTATTATTCTAAAGATGACATCTATCAAAGAGCTTCTACTGAATGATGTATGTATGTTCCTGACATCTGTAAGAACTTGGTATCATGCTCCCTCCTAAGCACACATGGATTTAGGATGGTGTTTAAGTTTGATAAATTTGTACTTACTAAAGGGAGGATCTTTCTGGGTAGAGGTTACTTGAATAATGGATTATTCAAGATAAATGTAATGACTGTACATCGCAATCTTGAAAAGAATAAAGATTCTTCTTCTGTTTATATGGTTGACTCATCTTATCTATGGCATGATAGATTAGGTCATGTGAATTTTAATTCATTACAGAAATTAATAAATTTAGAATTGTTACCTAATCATGAAATCGATTCACATTACAAATGTGAGATATGTGTGAAGCTAAGCTAGCCAAAACACCATTCCACTCAGTAAAAAGGAATACTGAACCTCTAGATTTGATCAACAGTGATTTATGTGACTTGAAGTCAGTACAATATAGAGGAGGTAAAAAGTATTTTATAACATTTATTGATGATTCAACTAGATACTGTTATGTGTATCTACTAAAGTCTAAATATGAGGCTTTAGATATGTTTAGATGTTATAAAAATGAGGTTGAAAATCAGCTTGGTAAAAAGATCAAGGCTATAAGGAGTGATAGGGATGGTGAATACGATGCACCGTTTAATGACTTTTGTCAAGAACATGACATTGTTCATCAAACTACAGCTCCTTATTCACCTCAATCTAATAGACTTGCTGAACACAAAAATCGAACATTGAAAGAAATGATGAATGTCATGTTGATAAATTCTGGTACACCACAGAATTTATGGGGAGAAGCAATTCTCTCGGCTAATCATATTCTTAACAAAATATCTCTTAAGAAGAAGGACATCACTTTATATGAGTTATAGAAAGGGAAAAAGCCTTCTTATAATTATCTAAAAGTGTGGGGGTGTCTTGCTAAAGTAGCTATTCCAGATCTCAAAAAGGTCAAAATAGGACCTAAAATGGTTGATTGTATTTTCATAGGTTATGCACAAAACAGTAGTGCATATCGCTTTCTTGTACATAAATCAGATATATCGGATATACAAGAAAATATAATCATGGAATCAAGAAATGCATCACTTTTTGAAGAGATATTTCCTTATAAAGGGATATCTGGTACAAGTTCAAATAAAAGAACTTATGATAATTTGACAAGTAGTAGTCATCAGGAAAAACATCCTAAAGATGAACCTAGACGTAGTAAGAGACCTAAAGTTACAAAATCTTTTGGTCCTGACTACATTACGTACATAATAGAAAATGTATCTCAGACATTCAAAGAGGCAATGTCTATACCAGAAGCATCCTTTTGGAAAGAAGCTATTAATAGCGAAATTGAGTCCATCATACATAATCATACCTGGAAATTGGTAGATTTACCATCAGGTATGAGCCCTTGGGGTGTAAATGGATTTTCAAGAAAAAGTTAAAGGCTGATGGATTAATTGATAAATATAAAGCCAGATTAGTAGCTAAAGGCTTTAAACAAAAGGAAGGTCTAGACTTCTTTGATACTTATTCACCCGTAACAAGGATAACATCTATAAGAATATTAATTGCTATTGTAGCCATTAACAATCTTGAAATACATCAAATGGATATAAAAACAGCTTTCCTTAATGATGAATTAGAGGAAGAAATTTATATGGAACAACCTGAAGGGTTTGTGATTCCAGGCGAAAAAAAAAGGTGTGCAGACTTGTGAAATCCTTATATGGATTAAAACAAACACCTAAACAATGGCATATAAAATTTGACAATATCATGTTGACCAATGGATTCAAAATCAATGAATGTGATAAATGTGTGTATGCCAAAACTATACCTACAGGGTATGTGTTAGTCAGCTTATACATGGATGATTTGTTAATCATAGGAAATGATACTGATATGATTAAACAAACAAAAAAAATGTTGATCAAACATTTTGATATGAAAGATATGGGTATCGCAGATGTTATACTAGATATTAAAATTACTAGAACATCTGATGGAATAATATTATCTCAATCTCACTATATTGAGAAAATATTAGATAAATTCAATGAGTATGATACCAACCCGCTTTAAACACCTATAGATATTAATCTACATCTTGTTAAGCATACTGGACAACCCATATCACAATTGGAATATTCACGTATAATTGGCAGTTTAATGTATGCCATGAATTGCACCCGTCCTGACATAGCATATGCTGTCAATAAGCTAAGCAGATTTACTAGTAATCCAGGTCCAAATCATTGGATAGCACTAGTAAGGGTATTACGATATCTATGATATATCCTAAATTCTGGATTACATTATACAACATATCCAGCTATACTAGAAGGATACAGTGATGCTAACTGGATATCTTCTTCAAAAGATACTAAATCCACTAGTGGATATGTGTTCACCTTAAGAGGAGGTGCAGTGTCATGGAAATCCTCAAAACAAACTTGTATAGCATGGTCCATTATGAAATCAGAGTTTATAGCTTTAGATAAAATTAGAGAAGAAGCAGAATGGCTTCAAAATTTTTTGGAGGATATTCCATGTTGGACAAAACCTGTGTCTGCAATATGTATCCATTATGATAATCAATCAGCTATTTACAGAGCACAGAATAAAATATATAATGATAAGTCTAGACATATACGTAGCAAACATAATACCATTAAGCAATTACTTAAAAATGAAATAATCTCTATTTACTACATTCAATCAAAGAAAAACCTTGCGGATCCATTGACAAAAGGTTTATCAAGAGATCAAGTAAATTATTTATCGAGAAAAATGGGCTTAAAGCCTATAACAAAGTAATCTTCATAGTGGATACCCAACCTAGTTGACTGGAGATCCCAAGATCTAGGTTCAAAAGGAACAACTAAATTATGAAGATGTCAACGAAGCACTAAGGATGTAAAATTCTACTCATTCCTATGATAATCAATGCTACCTACTAAAGGTACTAAGATAAGCATAGCTTTAAATGATTCTTATGACATGAATATCATGTGGGGTACAGCAGGATACTCTTAATAAGAATCACCCGTGTGAGTGTGAACTGAGCCAATTCTATGAAAATTTTAAAGGCTTTAATTCTCTAAAGCACTCATGAGACCAGGAGTTGTTCAGGACCAAAATGAATACAACCATGAGAACCAAAAGGAATGCTCGGAAAGAAGTTGTGTGATTGTTATTATCTTAGTTTACATCAAATGCTAAAAGTTCAAGACATCACGTACATTTTTAGCAAGTAAACTCGATAACAAAACACTAAGGAAGGTTCAAAGCCACAAGCTACCTATCCTGATATAATTTTATTCCACTTCTCTCTTTAAGTGTCTGCATATTCATTTGCATTTAAAACTCTATGTTTGTGGGGGATCGCCTTTACTGATCTTTGATCTTAGTCCAAAATTCCATTCATATGGAGGATTGTTGAAAAAGTGAATAGAAATTTTTTATTTCTAAACTACCCTTTGGGATGGGAAACTATCATGTGGGAAGGAAAACTATCCTGTGGGATGGAAACTATCCTGTAGGATGGGAACTTTTAGTCCCACATGGAAAGATTAGAAAAAGAGAAGGCTCTTTATAAGAAAACAATTTTCCAAGCTCTTACTTTTAGGCTCACCATAGATGGAGAGCTTGAGGGTGATTCGCATCACCCACACGTGCACGCGCGTGTGTGATGAGCGACAAGGGTGCAATGGGTGCTTTGTAGGCATACTTCGTACACATCCTCGTGAGGAGCTTGAGGAGCCTTTAAATTTTCTTTGATCAAACAGATCAGACGGTCGAGATTGATTGGCACCACATCAGGATTGTAGGGAGGAGAGTCGACTCGGATCCACAGAATGGGAATACACGGTCTGGACGAGTCGACTCGACCAGGGTCAAGCTGGCTCGGATCCACAGAACCATATCATGTAGTTTGGACGAGTCAACTCGACCAAGGTCGAGCTAGCTCGGATCCATAGAGCCGTATCATGCGATCTGGACGAGTCGACTCAAGGGAATCGAACCGACTCAAGGAATTCGAGTCGACTCAGATGACGGAATTTCAAAATCGTGAAACAACGGATCACGCATCCGGAGACATAATCATGCATCCGTTCATGGATCAACGTCTCTTCTGAGATCAGGGATGCCATCAGATCGTGAAACGACGTATTGAGAAACGTGATGATCGCTTGATCTAGAGATCACGGTACGAATCAGCATATCATGGCATCCGATCATGATTGAAGAAACATATCGATCGCGTAAAGGCATATCTCACTACGAAACGACATCGAAAACTCCCTCCGATGAAATCAGAAGGTTGCTTCCAAGAGGCACCATAAGGCTATAAATAGGTCCACATTCCTCATTCATTTCATTCCATTCAATCTAGTTTTTTCTTCCTTCTCTTAGGCATTTGCATATTCTGAATAATAGAGTATAGCTATAGTGCATCGTAAGTCTCTTAGACATTTGCATACTCTGAAAACAGAGTATAGCTATAATGCATACAAAGAGAGAAAAGCATTCCTGGTTCGAATTTCTGGTAAATTGTAGTGTTGCTTTCACCAGAAGAAGACAGTTGTATCCTGGAAGACAATCATCATAAAACCGTAAGCACCATTGCGGGACAAAATTGTCTTAAGGATATAGAATGTAACTCTAGACTCGATCTTGTTAATTAGATAGCCATTGTTCATATACATCTACCACCAACAAAAACATTGCTTTAAATGGATAGAGAATTTCATCTAGATATTTTTTAGCATATTAAAATCTACCATATATTTCCATATACTATGATCGGAGAGATTTCCTGTAACATAAATTGTGGAGTATCTACTGTCTAGAAGCATATTGTTGAGAACCTAATTACTCTTAGATATCCAGATTAATACACTATTCCAAATGTTAGGAATCTATGCCATGGTCAACCTTCTAGTTGATGTTAGTAATGGTAGCAAAATGTGCGCCGTTGTACTTTTGAGCACATTAATGATGTAGGTAGCATTTATGTCGGTGTTCTGACTCTTGATTGGATTGCATAACCAAACTTGTAGGGATTTTGTGGTGCTCCCAAGCCTTGGAGAGACTTGAGAGACCATGGCAGGGATGCTGGAGGCAATCCCAGGGACTTGGAGGCGTGTCTCAGGAGGGTCCTGGATGTATTCCAGGGGTTTCCTGGAGGTGTTCTAAGGATGCTCTAAGTTTTAATTTTATCTCATGTGACTTAGGGGAAGTTTTTGAGAGACTGTAACATAACCTGGTTTGTGGGTTATGGGGTTTAAGTCCAAGTATTAGTTGGTTGGTTGCAACCAACTTAGGAAGCCCCAAACCGCCTATGTGATTATATATAGGGAGCGTCGGTTTAGAGGGTTATGAGAGAGGAATCAGCGTGAGGGTTACATCACGTGGAAGAAGGGCTTGAGCGTGGAGGTCTTCCACGGGTTTGGAGAAGGGGATCTTGCGTGAAGGAGTCTACAAGGTGGAGTTGCTTCTCGGGTGTCAGAGAGGCGCTGGTTCTTGATTGTAATCAAGGTTTCTTCTTCAAGGATTAATAAAGATCAGTCTCTCTTTTCTCCTAATCTCTTCTATTACTTCTTCTACTATTTGGTTTAGAAAGAAGGCTGCCATCATCACGTCAGGATCTCTCCAACGGTGCTTCCATGGCATATACTCCGATTCAGGATTTTCTAACAAAACTAACCCAAAACTTGGTAATATTTTCTCCTTTTTGAGTAAGTTTTTAAGTCGATTAGTGCAACCAAGTTTCCAAAGTTGGCTTTATAAAATTATTTTTATATGTATTATAAATTTCAAATTATATAACTATGGTTTTTTTTTTTTTTAGGGGGGAGGGTTGGCATAGATACCGCCTTTGATATCAATATCTTAAAAAATCTGGTTTTATTAAATAGAGCTGTATTTTTTTGAATATTAATGTAAAAGAGTAATAAAGTTAACTTATATATAAAATAGTTATTTAATAATACCATTATTAACACATCTAGTAGAGAGCTACCCATGCAAAAAGAGGATATTTGAGGTCACTCTGTAATATACTTCTTTCCGACTTTTTATGTTATATTCGTACTCGATCTTATTTTTGAATAAATACACCGCTTTACCAAAAAAATAAAAAAAGTTTGAGGGATGTACTATATATAAATTGCATTTTCAAAGAATAAGATATGCAATAAACTACATCTCTAAGGTAAATTAAGAAGAGAAAAAATGAAAGGGGGAGAAATAATTATGAAAGATAATATATGTCAGACTTAACAGGCCTTCCACCAATATCCTTTTTTTTTGAAAAAAATTACATTTCTCTTCCTCCAATAGGTAATTTTTTATTATTTTTAGGTGCCACGCTTAGAAAATTAAAAAAATATATCTTTATGAAAGGGGGAGAAGTAATTATGAAAGATAATATATGTCAGACTTAACCGGCCTTCCACCAATATCCTTTTTTTAAAAAAAGGATATTAACCGGCCTTCCACCTAAAAAAATATATATATAATAGTTATTTAATAATACCATTATTAACACATCTAGTAGAGAGCTACCCATGCAAAAAGAGGATATTTGAGGTCACTCTGTGATATACTTCTTTCCGACTTTTTATGTTGTATTCGTACTCGATCTTGTTTTTGAATAAATACACCGCTTTACTAAAAAAACAAAAAAATGTTTGAGGGATGTACTATATATAAATTGCATTTTCAAAGAATAAGATATGCAATAAACTACATCTCCAAGATAAATTAAGAAGAGGAAGAATGAAAGGGGGAGAAATAATTATGAAAGATAATATATGTCAGACTTAACAGGTCTTCCACCAATATCCTTTTTTTTTAAAAAAAAAATTACATTTCTCTTCCTCCAATAGGTAATTTTTTATTATTTTTAGGTGCCACGCTTAGAAAATTAAAAAAATATATCTTTATGAAAGGGGGAGAAGTAATTATGAAAGATAATATAAGTCAGACTTAACCGGCCTTCCACCAATATCCTTTTTTTTTATAAAAAAAAAAAAATTACATTTCTCTTCCTCCAATAGGTAATTTTTTATTATTTTTAAGTGCCACGCTTAGAAAATAAAAATATATATATCTTTATCTTTTCACTTTCGTTGAAAGGGAATTCTTAAATATTTATTGCATATACTGGGTTCTAGTTTGCCATATACCAAAGATTTATAAGCACCTTAAAGACTGATGCAAACCTATTGATGAATTTTTTAGTGAACTATGAGCATGGTAATGTAAAAATTATGTAAATACGGCATCCCCATAAATTTTAAGCCAATCCATTCTTGGTTGTTCTCCTAAAATTCAAGTAGCGGTGCCACCAATAATCAACCAGGCAATGGGATCGATATAGGCTTATCAACAGTACAAGGACACTACCACAGTCACATATCGTTTATGCCCATAAAAGAATGGGTTCTAGATGTGCCTATGGTTGGAACTTATGGATTAATAATTCCTAGTAGATGTTTACAACTGGCTTAGAATATTCAACTTGTATTAGACTTGAGACTTAAATAAAGCTTTGAGTCAAGTTAGATTTATGTTAATTTGTCACTGAAGCTTACTGGAATTTTTGGACTAAATGTGATATCTCATGGTAAAGTAAGAAACTCTTCTTTTAAGAGACGGATTTAGGACATCGGTAGGGTATATATGCCCTTAATCATGCAATTAGGTTAGGCATTTCACTGGGAGGTGAAGTAGATGAGACACTAGGGGATGCTGGTTTACCCCGTTCTCTTGCAAAAATTAGTCCTCAATGAGGAGAGACAAGTTGGCTTGTCACTGAAGTCCATAGAGACCAATCTATTTCTGACCTATAGACCAATAGGTCCAGTAAGAATTAAAGTTAAACCCCATGAAACTTAGCAAATCTTGTCCTAATATGACCAAAGCTTGTCTAGCTTGGACTTTTTTTTAATTGAAATATCTGGCTCGGACTTGAACCTACTCGATTATGCAACACTTTAGGATATAGGACTAGTTTTTACAAATTTGCCTCGAATTGAACTTGGATTTATTTTGAACTTGATAATCTACCTAGTACATGATGTAACATTTATATTTATTCTTAGAGTTTTTTTCTTTTTTTTTAATGAAATTAATTATGTTATGAAACTATGTTATTAACAAACTATTTTGAGGATGCGAAGGGATTTAGTTAACTCTATAATCAATACCTAGTCATGACTTGGGCCTAGACTTGATCCATACCAAAACCCTAAGAATACTCAAACTTAACATAGTCAAACTTAGCTCATGAAATTGGTCTTAATGATTTTATCCTACAAAAATCTCGATGTAATTTAATTAATTCTTGGATGGGTAGGATTTTGCTTGAAATTTAGACATAAAATTCCAAAAATATAGGTCCAAATTGGGAGGTAGTCAAATGCCACCTAACATAATATCATCCCCGAGATGAGCTTAAGTTATCCTGTTATAATCATGCTAAGTTGGGTTAAAATTACTGAAGGTAGGTATACTATTGGATGAAACATACCAAAAAAAATATTCATGACATTCAGATTAAGAATTTTACATTGTATATTGGCTACCTTATCATGCATAGCTTAGAGTTTGGTAGGTCATTTGGTATACCCGCAACACTTTTTATAGCCTCGAGTATCAATCAGATAAATGAGCTACCATCTTTCATAGGAGCTTGGAAAAGGGTAGAAGATTGATGGTATTGGATAGCTACCAAACCGTACACATAATTATTTATCTCTTTAGGAATAGTCTTTTCCCTAATTTGCAAAGTTTACTTATATATTCTTGGAGTTCTCGGGTGCCTTTTGCTAAAATTTTTTTTATCTCTTCCGATAATTACAAATTAAATACATTACATTCTTGTTTATCGAAATAATAGTTCTATATAATCATATTCTATTAACATAAATAATTTTTAATTTGATAAATATATGATTTTTCTACCAGCATCATCATTTAGAAAAGGTCTTTCATTCTTATCTTAATGTGTTTCTACGTAAACATCTCTTCTAGTGACTAGCTCCCCTCTTTTCTTTTCTACAATAATATCAGTTGCATTAAATAAGTTATCATTATTAATTTTTTTAAGAAAAATTTCAAATGAAAATAAGTTATTATTATAAACATAAATTTTAATAATGCTGAGTAAGAAGAAAGTACCAGGTTGTCGGCTATCATTATATAACAACTTGCTCCTATTGTATGTTGAATTTATCTTGGAACAATCTTGCTTATTTATCTCACTAATTCTTTAAAATCAAAAAATCATATTACAAATATATCATATTAAATACTATAATTTATTAGATGGTTGGTTTGGCGTGACTTGCTTTGATACATTCTCTAACTTCTATGCCACAAACTTGTGCTTATCATATCTGGACTTGATTTCACTTTTGAAATATTCATTTATCTCCAATTGAGGACATGATACATGTCTCAATGCCTTTCAAAAGCCTTCTTTGAGTCCAAGGTTCAAGATCTAATAAAACTCCAGGTTCAAAACAACTCTGCGGCCAAAACTTTAATGTATGACTCATACAACCATCAATTCCTAAAATTTTTCGAATTTAGATAGAAAAATATTATGAAAAGTCATTGCAAATGATATGTTCAAAAAAAAAAAAAAAAGAAGTAAAATTTGCTTGTGCCTTGGTTTTCATTACATGTATGCATTCTCAAATTTGATCTTTATTTGACTGAGGTGCCATATGCTACCTTTTCTAATTAAGTAGTCCCAAATTATATTTCCTTACTAGAATATTCATGGCCAATAGAATGCCCAGGTTTGTTCTAACCAATAATAATATAATCTTCTTCCAGCAACACTTCGGATATGCATGTTTGACCTTGCTTCCTATTTCTATTGCCTGCAACATCTACTATGCATCAATATAAAAGTATAGATTTTCATTAAAATTCATGTGGAAAGAAACCACAACAAGAAATAATGAATTAAATAGGACATGTAACTACAATATTTATTCATCTAATTATCAAATTAAAATGCCACGTATGCTCGTCTCATACATCATATACTTAAAGAAACTGTGCTAAATTTTGGAAAAAAAATACCCATGATAATCATATCAACATCCTGATGAGATGATATTTTTTTTTTAAAAAAATAATTAATTAAATAATTTTTTGAGCCCTATGACATGGCGTGCCTCTCAAATAATGTAGCACACCAAACAAGGTCTAAATTCCATCATTTAAGTCTCAAAACAAGCCGGTCAAATCAAAAATCTTCTTATCAGGAAAGATTTTGATTGGGTATATCTTTAAATATAGAAAAAAATTAGGCAAAGCAATGGCGAAGTCGATGTAGGAGTCGAGATCAATCCTTTACATTTATTTTTTTTTCATGTTTATTTTTACTGATTAGATTTTGATCGGGCATATCTTCAAATGCAGAAAAAAATTAGGTAAAGCAATGGCGAAGTCGATATAGGACTTGAATCAATCTTTTACATTTATTTTTTTTCATGTTTTTTTAATTAATTATATATATATTAAGAAAATCGAGTTCTATTTAAACTAGAAGAGAAATCCAATCCAAATAATAAAAGAATGTACATCACAGAACAAAATAGAGGTTTCGTATCTCAGTTTATGGAGTGTTAACCAAGAAAAAAGAGGTCCGGATCCTACTGTTGTCAAACTTGCTGCTTTTTCCTAATATTTTTGAGAGATCTAAATTAAACGGGTTTAAAAAATTGGCTCTTGTATCAAGGCAATATATTGTTGACTTCATCAACAGGAAAGGAAAAAATAAATAAAGAACACTAGTATATTGTTAAAACCTTAAGGTATCACAAGATCAGCATGTGCTGGTCGGCAATACGTTCGAACTCTAATTTTTAATCATGAACAACTTTATAGTCACCAACTACTTTCAAAAGAATGGCAGTCCATGATCCCATATCTTGAAGGAGCATCAACCACCCTCTTATTTTGTTGTCAAGTAGTTATCTTGATGCTTGACATACCATAAGCACATTGACATGCCACCACTTTACCTAGGAGACATCATGCATGCATGCAACATGGCAAAGCTGCAACTTAGGCCTTGCAGCATTTCATGTCTCCATCTCGCATGAAAATATTCTGAGCTAGAGTTTTGCCAGTTTGCTAAGGCAAGTTGGAAGTTCATCTCATCTCTTGATTAGGAGATGCCGCCCATCATTATCCTCCATTTTTTCAGTGAAAAAGAAAGGGCACCCGTGCTAAACCATGCATTTGGATGTGGTGGTCATCGAACCTCCAGGTTTCGGTCCAACTTGCATGTTGTTAAATCACGTCCATATCCTCTCTGGTCCCTTTGGCCAAGTCAACTTGCTTGATTCACGTAGGTATCCAAGGGCTATAGGGCCATCAAATGGCACCATTGTAAGTAGTGAGATTTATGGCTGATAGCTACAGCAGCAATGGAAAAAACATTATGATTGATGTCCCATTGTGTTTTTGTGTGGATATCTCGATGGGTTTGTGCCAGAATGATAGGATTTGAAAATGAGAAAAGTCAAAGGTGTTTGACTTGGAAAGTTGATGCGGATCGATATCCAGAATCTAGATGTATTATATGTACTTAACGAAGAAAAGGTATGTCTACACAAATAACCAGGTTTATCCTTGGAATATTTGCTGGACAACACTTTTTTCTTCTTTTTTTTTTTTTTTAATTCTAATAAATTTTTTTTGAATAAATCTGCATGCTATATTAAAATTCAGTCCACCGATCTTCTCTCGCACCACGTGTCTGCCTCCTATGGACCTGCCACCTTGCCTCCACATGGCCACCAAGTGGGCACCAACCATGCAGTATACCGCCATGTATTAAAGATTTGTGAGATATCCTTAGGACTACAAATGAATTGGGTCGGACCGAGTTATGCTTGATCTCAATCCAATCTAATTTTTTGATCGAATCTTGAAATTGGATCCAGACCCAATCTAATAAAAAATCGGAGAGTAATTCTTTGTGCACCGCATGCGGTGCAGCAAATCCAGCGTGGCCTGCACTGCACGCTTTATTGGTCCAATTATATCCACGGTGGCATGACGGGACGGGATATTACATGACGGGACGAGGGGTATAACAGGTTTTAAGTTGAGCATGACTAGCATTAATTAGGATTCAGCTTTTATTTGAAATATTCATCCAGCCCCTTTCCTTCCAGAAAAATTCATCCAGCCCGTTTCCCTCCGGCCCCTTTTTCCCCGCCATCTTGCTTAGGTTTATGAAAATGTTTCAGTCTGAAACATGCTCTGGTTTTTATCCAAGAAATCAATAAAGGTTGAATAAGAATCTCCCTCGCTCTAAAATCTGCTCTAAGAGTTATGTTACAGAAATCAACTTTCAAATATAAATACTAGCTTCTTCTTCTATCTGAAAAAGTACTCTGTCTTGATTCGAGGTTGGAATAAGGCATCAAAGACTTCTTTTGTTTTGATCCGATGTTGGAATAAGCCATCGAAGAGTTCTTCTATACATTCAAGATAAAATATCATCTCCAATAGGAAGTAAAACATCTTTTTTAATTTTCTTTTTATAGTTCCTTTATTACACCAACTGTTTTGGTAGTTAGAGAAAGTTAATGGCACTCTGGGAGTCATAACTTAGTCCACAGGTTATAGGTATTCCTAGTAGGAGGGGATAATAAATATAGTTTAAATTTTTGTACAGGGATGTCGTAGGTTTATAACTAGGGTGTCGTAGTGTTTGAACTGGGGTGTCGTAATACTGTTTCAGCATATATTTATGAACTTTTTGTATCCATATCATGTTATGACATCCTAAAAGTCATAACTCAGTCCAAAAGTGATAGGTTCTCCAGGTAGTAGGGGTTAGTATATTTAGTTTCATGTTTCATTATCAGATATCGTAATCTTTTAACTAGGGTGTCGTAACTTAAAATTCCTTTTTTTTTAAATTCTTTTTCTTTCTAGTCTTTTTATCACAATCCAACAATCTTATTCAAGCCAATGCACGGTTGAAATATCCTGTGACGGAGGATAAAAACTTTCATTTTCTATTTTGTATCGAGTTGTTCATGTTTCGATGTGTTACATCCGTGACAGTGACGTGGCCAGGCTCAGGTATCGCCGAATGCGAACGAGCCACGTGTGAGTTTTCCTGCCAGAATCAGCGCCACGCCCTTAAAGCTGGGGTCGGCAAGATCGCGCCGCCCGACGATTATCCGAGAGCAGACCGCCCAGGCCGAGGTCGAGCTCGGCGCGGGGTTCCTCCACCGACTCATCTGCGCCCGCGCGCGAAGGAGACGACCCAAGTGAGGTCGGCCGACCCCTCGCCTTGCGCCAGGTGGCCACCCGGAGACGGGTCCACCTCGGCCGAAGCCAGGCGGCCTCCTGCCGCCTCGCCAGGTGTCCACCCAGGAGGGGTCCACCTAGTGCGAGGTCGGCCGACCCTTCGCCTTGCGCCAGGTGGCCACCCGGAGACGGGTCCACCTCGGCCGAAGCCAGGCGGCCTCCTGCCGTCTCGCTAGGTGTCCACCCAGGAGGGGTCCACCTAGTGCGAGGTCGGCCGACCCTTCGCCTTGCGCCAGGTGGCCACCCGGAGACGGGTCCACCTCGGCCGAAGCCAGGCGGCCTCCTGCCGTCTCGCCAGGTGTCCACCCAGGAGGGGTCCACCTAGTGCGAGGTCGGCCGACCCTTCGCCTTGCGCCAGGTGGCCACCCGGAGACGGGCCCACCTCGGCCGAAGCCAGGCGACCCTCTGCCGCCTCGCCAGGTGTCCACCCAGGAGGGGTCCACCTAAGCCGAGGTCGGCCGACCCCTCGCCTTGCACCAGGTGGCCACCCGGAGACGGGTCCACCTCGGCCGAAGCCAGGCGACCCTCTGCCGCCTCGCCAGGTGTCCACCCAGGAGGGGTCCACCTAAGCCGAGGTCGGCCGACCCCTCGCCTTGCGCCAGGTGGCCACCCGGAGACGGGTCCACCTCGGCCGAAGCCAGGCGACCCTCTGCCGCCTCGCCAGGTGTCCACCCAGGAGGGGTCCACCTAAGCCGAGGTCGGCCGATCCCTCGCCTCTCGCCAATTGGCCCCCGGAGATAGGTCCAACTCAGCCGAGGCCAGACCGCTCGTACGGAGAGGCCCCCGGGGAAAGCGACGGGTCCCGAGGCCATCCCTCGGACCGTACCGACCCCAGACGGCGTCCCGTACGGAGGGCAGCGGCACGCGGAATGTCACTTACATTGGCCCGGCAGGTCCCGCGGTCGAGGGACCCGATCCTGACGGAACAGGGCCCGTAAACGGATAGCGCCCACGCCCGGGGAAAAGAGCACCCTCACGAAGCCCGAGGCCTGACGACTTGCCGCTCTGCCAGCGCCGCCTTCCCTCTTTTTCTCTTCTGTCCTTGCCTTTTTCCTGCCGGGCCCGGCGGACGAGGTCGGAAAGCCGCCTGGCCTCCTTCACCAAAAGGAAAAGAAAGGAAGACAGGGAGGAGGAGTTTTCGAGGGAGAAAAGGACAAGCGCACGACGGAGGGAGATAAAGAGGGAAGGATCCAAAGACTGCAAGGTAAGCCAACGAGCCTGGGGACAAGAAGGAAAGACCGGCATAAGGCCTCGCTGGGAGGAAGAAAACCAGGGATCCCGAGAAGGGAATACTGGACGCGAGCTCGGCGGGCAGGCCCAGCCGAGATTCCGGTCCCCGGCGCTTTCCCTTCACCAGTTAACTCTCCGAACCTGAGACCCTCCAGGGGCCTGGGAGGGAGAGTCTGTTCCTCCACGTCGTCTACTGACTTGACCGTCGGAGCCCCCTCGCCGGAATCCCCGGCCAGGGTCCTCTAACCCCTTTGTTGCAGGCTTCTCGCAGGAAGGGAGGCTCCTTTGCCAGGCGGTCAGGGAGGATCGGCTGATCCTCTGCACGGGCGCGGCGACGAGGACGGCAACAGATTGGCGCGCCAGGTAGGGGGGCAGGGCACTAACCCCCAGTGGGAACTAGCTTTTTGCAGGTATCACGCTCCCTAGCAATGGTGGTCACTCGTGGTCGCGAGGCGTCCACCAGCCGAGTGGGAGAAGCCCACTCCCCGCCAGGGGGCCACACCCCCGAACGGGAGCTTCCCGCTCCCCTCCTCTTCTGCAGCAGCCTACCCCGGCGGACGGATCCCTTGCGGCCATCGTCCAGCAGCTGCAGACCTTGACCTCAGCGGTCCGACAGCTCCAGCATCAGCAACGGTCCCTGGCCACTCAACCGCAGCCAGGGACCCCCGCGGCCCGGGTCGCGGGACAGCGTGGGAGCCTGCGCTCAATCCAGGGCAGGCCGTCCCATCCGCAAGCCATCTCCAACCCCCGAGAGAGCCGCCAAGCTCCCCCGAAGAAAGACTATTCCGGCTCGGAGGATCACGAGAGTCGATCCCCGGCCGATGGGGCCGAAACGGCGCATCGCAGCAAGCGACGCCGGGTCCGGACCCCGCGCCGAGACCAATCGGCGCCTCCCTCACCTGCAGTCTCGGTGGAAGGCTCCACCGACGAAGCCATCAGGCGCCAGGCCGAAAGGCGCCTAGAGGAACACGAGCGCAAGTTGGCGGAGTTCGCCCGACGATTCGCCGACCTGCAGAACTCGTCAGCCGACCCGGCGGGCTACGACTCCCGCCCCCCTTTCTCCGAAGAGATCCAGGCGGAACCAATCCCGAAACGGTTCCGCATGCCGCAGGTGGACCCCTACGACGGTACCACCGACCCCCTGGACCACCTGGAGGGTTATAAAGCCCTCATGAGGGTCCAGGGTGCCACCGACGCCCTTCTGTGCATCGCCTTCCCTGCAACCCTTCGGAAGGCCGCCCGAGTCTGGTTCGCCCGTCTCGAGCCCGGATCCATTCGCTCCTTCCAGCAGCTGGAAGGAAAGTTTGTGGCGCATTTCGACGCTTGTCGAAAGGTGCCAAGGGAGGTGGACAGCCTCTTCTCCGTCCGCCAGCAGGACCAGGAGCTGCTCCGTGACTACATCGCCCGGTTTAAGACCGCGGCCCTGGAGATCTACAGCTTGGACGAGCCCGTCGCTATGCTGGCTCTAAAGCGCGGGCTCAAGACGTCCCGCCTGACCTATTCCCTGGACAAGAAGCCGCCCAGGACGTATTCCGAGCTCCTCCTCCGCGCCCACAAGTACATCCGAGCGGAGGAGGCCGACCGCACCCGTCGAGAGCTGGACGGGAAGATTTTGAAGAAGTCGACCCCGAGGGACGCCCCGGGAGCTCGGAGGCCCGGGCCACCAGCCGACCCTCGCCCGAACCCAAGGCCGAGGGCCGAGTCTGCCCCCGAGCGGAGGTACACCCCTCTCCTCGCACCTCGAGCCAAAATCCTTATGGAAATCGAGGGCGAGCGTTATCTCCGCCGACCTCCACCTCAGAACCCGAGGGCAGCCCGAGACAAATCAAAGTACTGCCAATTCCACCGCGAGCACGGGCATGACACGGAGGAGTGCCGCCACCTGAAGCGGGAGATCGAGGAGCTGATCGGGAGGGGATACCTCCGGAAGTTCGTCAAGAACGAGGCTCCCTCCGAAAAGCAGCCGCTCGCGGCCTTGCCACCTGTCCCTGCGATCGACAACCGGCCAACAGAGAGGCCCGTGGGCATGATCTCACGCGGATCTGGCCGAGCAGAGAAGAGAGCCCGGGAAACCCGGAGAATGTAATCCCTCCCAAAGGAGGGGAATTTAGCGGCAATGTAAACGATGATGCCGTGGTGGTCGAGATGACCATCGCGAAACACCCTGTACATCGAATCATGGTGGATAGTGGAAGCTCGGCCGATGTACTTTTTTATGATGCTTTCTCTCGGATGAACTTGTCTCTCGACCAGCTAAAGCCAGTGCACACCCCACTGGTAGGTTTTACAGGGGACTCCGTCGGAGTCGAAGGGGAAATCACTCTCCCAGTTACCGCCGGATCCCCACCTCGGCAGGCGACCATCATGGTAACTTTCACTGTAGTCAAGCTCCCTTCGCCTTACAACGCCATTCTTGGGCGTCCCGGGCTCAACCGACTAGACGCCACTATCTCCACAAGGAGACTGCTGGTGCAGTTCCCCACGCCTTTCGGGTTCGGGGAAATGAAGGGGACGATCCAGCCAGTCCCGCTCTGCCTGCAGACAATCCCGGGCATCAAGGGCGCAGAGCTCGCCCGCGAGGTCGAGGACCTCGACCTAAGAGAAAAGGAACCCAGGGGAGGGCCCGTAGAGCGCCTGCTCTCCTTTCCCCTTGGTTCAGACCCCCTGAAGACGGTGCAAGTCGGGGCCCAGCTCCCCGAAGAGGAGCGAACCCGCCTGCTGGAGTTCCTCCGTGCCAACGCCGATGTGTTCGCCTGGTCGGCGGTCGACATGCCGGGTATTCCGCCCGAGATTATCATGCACAGCCTGAACGTGGACCCAGGCAGCCGCCCGGTCCGCCAGAAGAAGAGAAGCTTTGCCATGGAGAGGCAGAAGGCGATCGACGAGGAGGTAGAGAAACTTCTCGCCGCCGGTTTCGTCCGAGAAGTCCAATACCCCAGCTGGTTAGCAAATGTGGTCATGGTAAAGAAGAGCAGCGGTAAGTGGAGGATCTGCGTGGACTACACCGACCTCAATCGAGCTTGCCCGAAGGACAGCTTCCCTCTGCCAAAGATCGACCAGCTGGTCGACACCACCTCGGGACACCGTCTCCTGTCATTCATGGACGCTTTCTCCGGATACAACCAGATCCGGATGAATCCGGAGGACGAAGAGCGTACCGCCTTCATAACTGACCGCGGGACTTTCTGTTACAGGATGATGCCCTTCGGCCTCAAGAACGCGGGGGCGACGTACCAACGTCTGGTCAATAAAGTCTTCAAAGACCAGATAGGCCGCAACATGCAGGTGTACGTGGACGACATGCTGGTAATGAGCAAACTGACTCGGACCACGTAGCCGACCTGGCAGAGACGTTCGGCAACCTCCGGCGCCACCAGATGAAGCTGAATCCGGCGAAGTGCGCCTTCGGGGTCTCCGCCGGGAAATTCCTGGGGTTCATGGTGACCCAGAGAGGAATCGAGGCCAACCCGGAGAAGGTCCAGGCCATCCTGGACATGGAACAACCAGCCTCCAGAGCAAGTGCAGCAGCTGACCGGTCGGGTTGCGGCCCTTAGCCATTTTATTTCCAGGTCGGCGGACCGCTGCCGTCCCTTCTTCAAGGTGCTGAGGAAGATGAACGGTTTCGCCTGGACCGAGGAATGCCAGCAGGCCTTCGAGGAGTTGAAGAAGACGCTCGCATCACCACCTCTGCTGTCCAGGCCCGAGGAAGGGGAGGAGCTTACCCTCTACTTGGCCGTTACCCCGGAGGCCGTCAGTTCTGTCCTGGTCCGAACTGACGACCACGGGATCCAGCGACCGGTGTACTATACCAGCAAACTCCTCCGGGACGCGGAGCTCAGGTATTCCCGGCCCGAGAAACTCGTTTTTGCGCTAATAGTGTCTGCCCAGCGTCTCAGGCCCTATTTCCAAGCGCATCCCATCGCCGTCTTGACGGATCAACCGCTGAAAGCGGTGCTCAGCCGACCCGACTCCTCGGGGCGATTGGCCAAATGGGCACTGAAACTCAGCGAGTTCGACATTACATATCGGCCGAGGTCGGCAATGAAGGCACAGGTGCTGGCCGACTTCTTGGTCGAATGCGCGGGTTGGGCAAGGAGCCCGACGAGGACTCCTCGGCCCAGCCGATGGAGGTCGGCACCAACGAGCCCGGAGAGGACGCTTGGATCCTCCATGTGGACGGAGCCTCAAACTCCGGAGGGAGCGGAGCTGGGCTCATCCTTGCCAACGGCGACGGAGTCGTCGCCGAGTGCGCGCTCCGTTTCCAGTTCCCCGCGACAAACAATCAAGCGGAGTACGAGGCGCTTCTCGCCGGACTCAGGGTCTCCCGCGAGCTGGGCGTGACCAACCTCAGAGCTTTCGCTGACTCCCAGCTCGTGGCGGGGCAGGTGTCCGGGAGTACGTCGCTCACGACCCCCAGATGGCGAAGTATTTGGAGCTCGTCAAGGCGGGCGCGTCCAAGTTTCGGCGCTTCAACATCTTCCATATCCCCCGCAGGGAGAACGCCCGCGCGGATGCTCTCTCTCGATTGGCGACTCTGCCGGACACAATGCTGGGACGCGCTCATGTGGAGCGACTCGAAGTCCCAAGCCTCGAAGCACCGGCGGGGGTCCATCAGGTCAGCCAGGAGCCCGGCTGGATGGACAAGTACGCCGCGTACATCACCAGTGGCATTCTGCCGGAAGACCGAGACGCGGCTCGCCTCATCAGAAAGAAGGCCGCGCGGTTTGTCCTGATGGACGGGCAGCTGTATCGAAGATCCTACTCTTATCCCCTCCTCAAGTGCATTGGACCCACAGAAGCCAAGCTTGTGCTTCCAGGAGATTCACGAAGGCATCTGTGGGAACCACGTGGGGGGCAGGGCATTGGCATACAAGGCCCTTCGTCAAGGCTACTTCTGGGAGACGATGAAGGAGGACGCCGCCGACTTCGTGAAGAAATGCGACCGGTGCCAGCGCCACGCCACGGTACAGCGGCAACCCTCCAACCCGATCTCTCAGCTCTCAGCCCCCTGGCCATTCGCCCAGTGGGGGATGGACCTGCTGGGCCCATTCCCGCCGGCGTCCGGCCAGCGGAAGTTCCTGATAGTGGCTATCGACTACTTCACTAAGTGGGTTGAAGCCGAACCTTTGGCAAGAATCACCGAAGCAAACGTCGCCAAATTCTTCTGGAAGTCCATCGTCTGCCGCTTCGGCCTCCCCCACACCGTGGTCACCGACAACGGACGCCAGTTCGACTGTCGAGAGTTCGAGGATTTCTGCAACGACCTCGGCATCAAACATCGCTTCACCTCGGTGGCGCACCCCCAGACCAACGGGGAGGCTGAGGTCACGAACAGGACCATTCTTCAGGGCCTCCGCACGCGGCTAAGACCAAGCCAAGGGCAGGTGGGCCGACGAGCTTCCCAGCGTTCTTTGGGCATACCACACCACTCCAAGGACGGCTACCGACGAAACCCCATTCAACCTCGTCTTCGGGGCCGAGGCAGTCATCCCGATCGAGCTCAGCATACCCACGCTGCGCGTGGAACAATACGACGAGACAGAAAACCGGCCAGGATGATGCTCAACCTGGACCTCCTCGAAGAAACAAGGGACAAGGCCCGAATTCGAATGGCGGCATACCGCAACGTGTAGCCAGATATTACAACTCCCGAGTGCGGCCGAAGGTTTTTCGTCCCGGAGACTTGGTCCTCCGGCGTTCAGAAGCCTCCCAGCCACGAGAGTGCGGCAAGCTTTCGCCCAACTGGGAAGGCCCTTATCGGGTAGTAGAAACCCTCCCTCACGGGGCATGTTACTTGGAAGAATTGGGAGGTGCCAGGTTCCCCCGGACATGGAACCCCTCGAACCTGAGAATGTACTACCAGTAATGTAAGGCTCCCAGTTTCTCTAACAAAGCTTCTTCGCTTCAAACGTTCTTCTCTGACTTCAACAAAAAGCCCGGAGCACAGCTCAGCAAGCCGCGCAAGGTTTGAGAAAGCCTGCGGCATCGAGCTCAGTCCGGAAGATCCTGGGCTTCGGCCTGGAAGGCGGCGCCGAATCCGGTTCGCCCGCGCAAGCCCGGAGCACAGCTCAGCAAGCCGCGCAAGGTTTGAGAAAGCCTGCGGCATCGAGCTCAGTCCGGAAGATCCTGGGCTTCGGCCTGGAAGGTGGCGTCGAACCCAGTTCGCCCACGCAAGCCCGGAGCACAGCTCAGCAAGCCGCGCAAGGTTTGAGAAAGCCTGCGGCATCGAGCTCAGTCCGGAAGATCCTGGGCTTCGGCCTGGAAGGCGGCGCCGAATCCGTTTCGCCCGCGCAAGCCCGGAGCACAGCTCAGCAAGCCGCGCAAGGTTTGAGAAAGCCTGCGGCATCGAGCTCAGTCCGGAAGATCCTAGGCTTCGGCCTGGAAGGTGGCGCCGAATCCGCTTCGCCCACGCAAGCCCGGAGCACAGCTCAGCAAGCCGCGCAAGGTTTGAGAAAGCCTGCGGCATCGAGCTCAGTCCGGAGGATCCCAGGTTTCGGCCCGGAAGATGGTGCAGGAACTGTGTTGTCCGCGCAAGCATGAAGGCAGCCCAAAGTCGGACCTGCTCAGGATTCTTGCTTTGCCGCAACACGGTTTTGCAGACCCCGTCCTTCGTTTAGTATGGAAGAACCAGGCCCGCAGTTGTCTCAGGTATCCCAGACCGACATCTCAGGAACAAACAAACAAAGAAGAAGAAAAAGGGCCAAAGTTGATAGACAAATTTTTATAAAAAAAGGAGTCTTCATTACAAAGTGTTCAGTACAAACAGGGAGCTCCGACAGGCCGGAACTCCCCAAAAAAAAGAGAAAGACACAGAAAGCAAAAGTACAAGTCAACAGTCACTGGGGCGCAGGGTCGGCGCCGTCCGTCGGAGGTGCGGACGCCACCTCTTCGACCTCCACGACGACCGGCTCCTGGGGCTGTGTCTGGGCCGCGGCGTCGTCGGTCGGAGCTGCTGCAGGTGCCGCCTGAAGTGTCGCCTGGGTCGTGCCGGAGGCCCTGCCCTCACTCCCCGGCTTCCTGCCGCCGACGACGACCGCACTCAGGTCCAGTTGGGGGAAGAAGGCCCCCACCTTTTCCCGGCACATCCGGAACCCCTTCAGGAAGGAGTCCACGGCGGCCTCCCGGACTTCCGACGTAAACTCGTCGGAAGCCCGGAACTTGGGGACGGCCTCCAGTGCTTCTCGCTTTGCCGCCTCCAGGAGCCCGTTGATGTACGAGCTCCGGTCCTTTGCCACGGTCGCCTCTCGCCGGGCCTCGTCCAGCTGACGCTCCAGGAATAATGAGTGGGCCTGCAGGCGGGCTTTCTCCGTCGCGTCCTCCTCAGTGCGGCGCTGGTTGGAGGTCCGCTCCTCCGCCAAGGAGGCCTCCAATTCCTTGTTCCGCTCCTCGGAACGTCCCAGGTCGGACTGGAGGGCCTGTTTCTCAGCTCGCAGTTCGGCCCCCTTGTCCATCAAATCTTTCACGTCGGCAGCGAGCTTTCCGAGCTTCTGCTCCCGCTCGGAGTCCCGCTTGGCGTTCCCTACAAGGTAGTTCCTCAGTAGGAGGACGTCGTTCCCGATCTGCAAGGACAAAAGCAACATGTCAGTACCGAGGCAGGAGGCCTCGGATTGAAAGAGAAAAGAAGAGCTGAAGCTGAAGAACAGACTTACCGAGAAGAGCTGGGGCAGGATGCCGAGCAGCGCATCCGCGTAGTCCCGGCCGCCCCGAGCTCGGCGGTCCCGGGCGGTGGAAGCATACTCCATCACCCTCTCCGCCAGCCCTCGGTCGAGGATGACCGAGTCCCGGTGCGAGATTACCGGCGCTGGGCCCTTCGGGCCGTTCCCTGCGACGGCCGCCCCTTCTGCTGGAGCCGCAGCCGACGGACCGGTGGTCGCCACTGGCGGTGCCGTCGGACTGCTGGCCGGAATGGGCCCGGCGGTGGGCAGACGGCGGGCGCCGGAGCTCTCTCGGCTGCACCGCCAGGTCGTGGAGCCGAGGTGCCAAGGGCGCCGCCCTGAGGAGGTCTGGGCGGAGAAACTGCGGCGGCTAGGCCGGGCGCGGTCGCCGCTGCGACCTCCCGGCTCGTCTCCGTGCGAGCCCTCTTCGCCACGGGCTCGTCCACGTCAACGACCTCCCTCTGAGCAGCCCCTTCCAGCAAGTTCTCCAATGAAAACTTCATCCCTGCAAAGTGGAGAAATCAAAAGGTTAGTTCAATCTTAAAAAGAGAGAGGGGGGAAGGGCAGAATTTAATGCGGAGCCGAATCTCACCGGTCTCCCGGATGGGATTGATGCCGGCCTCAAAAAGATTCTGCTCAGAAAGCAGAACCTCGAGCGGCGGGACCACGTCACTCAGGAGCTGGGAGTAAGCCTCCTGGTCCGTGGACTCGACCCGAGAACTCCGGTTCGGCGACCGGTCCGGTTCGCTCCAGGCCCAGTCGACGTCGTCGACCGAGGCAAAGAAAAACCGGTTCTTCCATCCCTTAACCGAAGAAGGGAGGTCGAATCGGAGACACCTGGGCCGGGGTGAAATATACCACCAGCCATCATCGGTGGAGCATTTCTTCAGGGTGAACAGGGACCTGAAGAGCGAGAAACGGGCAACGAACCCATGGAAGTGACAGAAGACGATGAAGGAGAAGATGACCCGGATGGCATTAGGAGCCAGCTGGGCCGGGACGAGCTGGAAATGGCTGAGGAAGGAAAGGAGGAAAGGATGAAGAGGGAAACGAAGACCCCCGAGGAGGAAGTCTTCGTAGAAGGCAATACGGCCGGGGCCACTCATGGTGACACGCTCCCCGGACCGCGGAGCAAATAGATGGACAGATCCCGGGATGCCATAAGCATCCCGGAGCAGAGAAAGATCACCTTCGGTCATGGTGGAGGCATGACCGGAGGGACCGGCGGGAAGAAACGGCGGAGCCGGGAGAGCAGCAAGAGCAGGAAGTGAACGGAGGGGCACGGCAGGTGCAACCGGGGGGGACCGGATCCCCCTGGGGATGCCAATGGTGACACCCCCGGGTTGCAAACGCCGGCGGACCTCCTCTAGGATTACCTCCTCATCCGAGGAGGGAGAAGATGGAGTCCTCGGCCGGGATGGACCGGCCTCGTCCGGATTAGAAGAAACATGGCGACGGCGCGCCATGGAGAAGAAAAGAAGAAAAGGATTGAATGATCGAAGGAGAAGGAGGAGGGCTAGAGAAGAGGAAGACGCTTACCCAAAAATGCACAGGCGGGCGCAAGCAGCAGAAGTTGTTAGCCTGCAGCAAACCGCCCACGAAGCAAGGGAAAAGGCCTCGTTCTGGAAAGTCCCCTCCCTTTCAGACTCAGCCGGCAGCAGCCGTACCCATCATTCCGTCTCAGGCCACTGGATGGTCGCCACGTGGGCACACGCCCGACACCGATGCCTCGTTAGCAGAGTAACGGCCTCTGCCCCGAAGCGATGCATTGATTGCGGGCAAGTGGACGACGCGTGGCGACTCCCCATTGGTCTCCAGCCGCATCGAGCCACGACGAGTGAAGATCGTGCCAATTATGAAGCAAGATCTTCGCCTCCCCACGTCATGTCTGCAATTAATCCCGACGTTCCGTTCTACGATGCCCCGACGGAACGGCGGGCTGGGGGGCAACTGTTACATCCGTGACAGTGACGTGGCCAGGCTCAGGTATCGCCGAATGCGAACGAGCCACGTGTGAGTTTTCCTGCCAGAATCAGCGCCACGCCCTTAAAGCTGGGGTCGGCAAGATCGCGCCGCCCGACGATTATCCGAGAGCAGACCGCCCAGGCCGAGGTCGAGCTCGGCGCGGGGTTCCTCCACCGACTCATCTGCGCCCGCGCGCGAAGGAGACGACCCAAGTGAGGTCGGCCGAGGTCGGCCGACCCCTCGCCTTGCGCCAGGTGGCCACCCGGAGACGGGTCCACCTCGGCCGAAGCCAGGCGGCCTCCTGCCGCCTCGCCAGGTGTCCACCCAGGAGGGGTCCACCTAGTGCGAGGTCGGCCGACCCTTCGCCTTGCGCCAGGTGGCCACCCGGAGACGGGTCCACCTCGGCCGAAGCCAGGCGGCCTCCTGCCGTCTCGCCAGGTGTCCACCCAGGAGGGGTCCACCTAGTGCGAGGTCGGCCGACCCTTCGCCTTGCGCCAGGTGGCCACCCGGAGACGGGTCCACCTCGGCCGAAGCCAGGCGGCCTCCTGCCGTCTCGCCAGGTGTCCACCCAGGAGGGGTCCACCTAGTGCGAGGTCGGCCGACCCTTCGCCTTGCGCCAGGTGGCCACCCGGAGACGGGCCCACCTCGGCCGAAGCCAGGCGACCCTCTGCCGCCTCGCCAGGTGTCCACCCAGGAGGGGTCCACCTAAGCCGAGGTCGGCCGACCCCTCGCCTTGCGCCAGGTGGCCACCCGGAGACGGGTCCACCTCGGCCGAAGCCAGGCGACCCTCTGCCGCCTCGCCAGGTGTCCACCCAGGAGGGGTCCACCTAAGCCGAGGTCGGCCGACCCCTCGCCTTGCGCCAGGTGGCCACCCGGAGACGGGTCCACCTCGGCCGAAGCCAGGCGACCCTCTGCCGCCTCGCCAGGTGTCCACCCAGGAGGGGTCCACCTAAGCCGAGGTCGGCCGATCCCTCGCCTCTCGCCAATTGGCCCCCGGAGATAGGTCCAACTCAGTCGAGGCCAGACCGCTCGTACGGAGAGGCCCCCGGGGAAAGCGACGGGTCCCGAGGCCATCCCTCGGACCGTACCGACCCCAGACGGCGTCCCGTACGGAGGGCGGCGGCACGCGGAACGTCACTTACATTGGCCCGGCAGGTCCCGCGGTCGAGGGACCCGATCCTGACGGAACAGGGCCCGTAAACGGATAGCGCCCACGCCCGGGGAAAAGAGCACCCTCACGAAGCCCGAGGCCTGACGACTTGCCGCTCTGCCAACGCCGCCTTCCCTCTTTTTCTCTTCTGTCCTTGCCTTTTTCCTGCTGGGCCCGGCGGACGAGGTCGGAAAGCCGCCTGGCCTCCTTCACCAAAAAGGAAAAGAAAGGAAGACAGGGAGGAGGAGTTTTCGAGGGAGAAAAGGACAAGCTCACGACGGAGGGAGATAAAGAGGGAAGGATCCAAAGACTGCAAGGTAAGCCAACGAGCCTGGGGACAAGAAGGAAAGACCGGCATAAGGCCTCGCTGGGAGGAAGAAAACCAGGGATCCCGAGAAGGGAATACTGGACGCGAGCTCGGCGGGCAGGCCCAGCCGAGATTCCGGTCCCCGGCGCTTTCCCTTCACCAGTTAACTCTCCGAACCTGAGACCCTCCAGGGGGCCTGGGAGGGAGAGTCTGTTCCTCCACGTCGTCTACTGACTTGACCGTCGGAGCCCCCTTGCCGGAATCCCCGGCCAGGGTCCTCTAACCCCTTTGTTGCAGGCTTCTCGCAGGAAGGGAGGCTCCTTTGCCAGGCGGTCAGGGAGGATCGGCTGATCCTCTGCACGGGCGCGGCGACGAGGACGGCAACACGATGTTTTTGATATCCAAGTTTTTTCAGAAGTATTTTACTATATTGTGGGTATCATATATCATCAATCCATATCGAAATACTTCTGTTACGGAGGATCAAAACATCCGATTTAAGTTTTTGTACAGGGATATCGCAGGTTTATAACTAGGATGTCGTAGTATTTGAACTGGGATGTTATAATACTGTTTCAGCATATATTTGTGAACTATTTGCATCCATGTCATGTGATGACTTCTTAGGAGTCATAACTCATTCTAAAAGTGATAGGTTCTCCATGTAGTAAGGGTTATTATATTTAGTTTCATGTTTCATGATCGGGTATCGTAATCTTTTAACTAGGGTGTCGTAACTTCTGAACTAGGATATCGTAACTTGAAAACTCTTTTTTTTTGAAATATTTTTTCTTCCTGGTCTTTTTATCACAATCCAACAATCTTACTCAAGCCAATGCATGGTTGAAATGTATCATGACGGAGGATAAAAACTTTCATTTTCTATTTTGTACTGAGTTGTTCATGTTTTGATGTTTTTGATACCTAAATTTTCTCAGAAGCATTTTACTATATTGTGGGTATCATATATCATCAATGTATACCGAAACACTTCTATTACGGAGGATCAAAACATCCGGTTTAAGTTTTTGTACAGGAATGTCGTATGTTTATAATTAGGGTGTCGTAGTGTTTGAACTGGGGTGTCGTAATACCGTTTCAGCATATATTTGTAAACTTTTTGTATTCATGTCATGTTATAACATCCTAGAAGTCATAACTCGGTCCATAAGTGATAGGTTCTCCAGGTAGTAGGGGTTAGTATATTTAGTTTCATGTTTCATGATCGGGTGTCGTAATCTTTTAACTAGGGTATCATAAGTTTAAATTTTTGTTTTTAGAAATAATTGGTTCTATGCCCGTATTATTGCACTATCGTGTCATATTCTATCAAATGCATAACTCATTATTTATTATATTATAGATAAAATGTCATCTAAAACTATGTATATTAATATTTATGTTTTTTTATGCAGATATTTCTATATATGACATTGAAATTAGAAATCTGGAAAAAAATCCAATATGACATTTGGATGAGGTTTCTGATGTTGTTCAGAAGAATGCACCGTCTCCTATCACCCCGATCACAGAGAACGAGTCTGTTGATCCTAAAATTGGTATGGAGTTCAATTCTGCAAATGATTTATACAATTTCTACAATGGATATGCAAGGAGAGTAAGTTTTGAAATCACAACAGTATGTAGTAGGTCCAACAATAACAAAGAAATATGCTTCAAGCACCTGGATGTTAAAGGCAAGAAAAATCTAGAAAAATCGATAACTCCATGAATCCTAGGGATACTGGCAAAATTGATTGTAAAGCTTTGATAAAAGCAAGATTAAATTCTGAAAATGGTAAGTGGATATTGATTGATGTTTTCCTAGAACATAACCATGAGATGTCCATATCATCAGCTGGTTATCTATGGTCCCATAGGAGGATCAGCACACCAGAAAAGACAAAGATCAGCAATTTATATGCCATGAATATTTTCATAAGTCAAATATACTCTGCCATGGCTAGAAGGAAAGGGGGTAGAAGATAATTAGATTTCACAGAAAAATGATGCTCATAATTTTATCTATCAAGAACGTCAGAGTCATCTGAAAGAAGGAGATACACAATCAATAGTAATCTATTTCACACAAATGCAAATAAAAAATCTAAATTTCTTTTATACTTTTGACCTGAATGATAATGGACAGCTTAAGATTGTCTTCTGGATCCATCCAAGGTCAAGATTGGCAAGCACTTACTTTAGTGATGTACTGACCTTTGACTCAATATAGTTGACAAATATATATCAAATGCCCTTTTGTCCATTTGTCGGAGTCAACCATCATGGACAATCAACATTGCTTGGTTGACATTGTTATCGGATGAGATGACTGAGACATTTAAATGGGTATTCTAATCATGATTGGATGTAAATGGTGGTCAACTACCTAATGCCATCATAACTGACCAAGATAAGGTAATCGAGATTGCTGTTAGGGATGTTTTTTCCAATGCACGATATAGATTTTGTCTTTGGCATATTTTAAAAAAAATCATGAAAAGATTGGCCATATTTGCACTGCAAATCCCAAATTTATGGTTGAGTTTGAAGAGGCGATATATGATTCAGTTACCATAGTATCTTTCGAGAAAAGATGGGCACATTTAATGGAGAAATTTGTAGAATGCAAGGCCGTATATTGGTTAAATGACATATATCAATGTCGGGATAAATGGATTTCAGTTTATCTTAAAGATACATTTTTTGCAGGTTTGTTAGTCATCATGAATGATTAATGTTTATTTTTTAAAATTTTCAACAAACTTTTTATCTTATTGCTTTTATTTTTTGAATATTTATGAATAGGGATGTCAACTTCACAAAGGAGAAAGCATCAATCACTTCTTTGATGGGTTTATAAACTCGAAGACTACGCTCAAGGAATTCATTGATAAGTACGAAGATGCCTTGGAGAAAAGATATGAAGTAGAAAAGGAGGAAGACAATAAAACATTGTAAACAAGTGCTTTCCTAAAGACATCCTCTCCTTTTGATAGGCAAGCAGTAGAAAAATATACAAGGCACATATTCAAAAAATTTCAGAATGAGGTCCTTCAAATGGCTGCATCAAATGCCAGATTAGTTAAAGAAGTTGATAATCATGATATATATTCTGTTAAATCATTTGATTAATTGAAGTTAATGGAATCAATAAGGAGATTATTAAAAATTACGATATTTCATATGATAAAACTTTAGAGGATGTTAAATGCTAGTGTGGATCCTTTGAGTACAAGGGTTACTTGTATAGGCATGCCTTATTGGTTCTTCATCAAAACGACATATTTTGTATCACAGATAAGTACTTCCTGAATAGATGGTGCAAGGACATGAAATATCAATTCAACGATCTCAAATGCAACATTTAATTTTATGATAAAAGCATGCGAAAATCACAGTACGCACTCAAGGAATTATTAAATTAAGATGTCTTATTTTAAGTTTACATTAACCTATCATATGTCATAAAATCCTAATATAATATTATATTTTATTGATCATAGATATGCTTTGATAAGTCATCGGATGATGAAGCTTGCAGAGATAGCCTTCATGTCTGAAGATGCATTTAATTTGGTGATGGAAGATCTTATACCATTATTCAGAAGAGCTGTTGATGCTAATTGTGCAGTTAAGCAAAGCAGAGAACTTCTAATCCAGGATCCTGACCAACTTACTATGAAAGGTCATCCATGAGAGAATAGATTAAGAGTGGAGTCGAGAAAAAATCAAAGAGATCAAGGAAAAATATGGATAAGGCTTCCATTGACACTCCTGTGCAAAATGAAATAAGAGGTAGTACTAGCAAAAGGCAAACTTCTCATATTGTAGTGGAAGTATCGAAAACAGTAATTAAACCCACTGTACCTTCTTCGGACCCTTTTTTAGATAAATTTGATGCTTATGTATGCAGTCAACTAACACAGGATAGGATATAAAATGCTGAATTGTGGTATAGTCCTATATATATACAATCCTATGTTTATTTAGATTATCAAAAAAAAATTCAAACATGATGTATTGGACATGTTATAGAATCTACTTATTTTCAAATATGAATTTTAGTACTACTTTAAGTGGCCAAAGACTAAAATAGGGATAACAGAATTATGATGAATCTGGATATTACGACACACTCGTTCAAAAGCTACAACACCCTAGTTCAAAACCTATGACACCCTAGTTCAAAAACTACAATCATGCAGAAAATATAAGATAAAACGATTCTAATCCCTCCTACTTGTGGTACATGTCATCATTGGCTTGGTTATTGACTCCCAGATTGTCAAAAATAGCCCTGAATGCTTAAAGATCAATCAAAAATGCTGAAACAATATTATGACACCCTAGTTCAAAAGCTACGATACCCTAGTTTAAAACCTACGACACCCTAGTTCAAAAACTACAACCATGCAGAAAATATAAGATAAAACGATTCTAATCCCTCCTACCTGTGATACATGTCATCATTGGCTTGGTTATTGACTCCCAGATTGTCAAAAATAGCCCTGGCTGCTTAATGATCAATCAAAAATGCTGAAACAATATTATGACATCCTAGTTCAAAATCTACAATATCCTAGTTCAAAAATTACAACCGTATAGAAAATATAAGATAAAACGATTCTAATCCCTCCTACCTGTGGTACATGTCATCATTGGCTTAGTTATTGACTCTCATATTATCAAAAATAGTCCCGGCTACTTAAAGATCAATAAAAAATGCTGAAACAATATTATGGCATCCTAGTTCAAAACCTACGATACCCTAATTCAAATGCTACGACACCCGAGTACAAATACTATGACACCCTGTCAAGAAACATAACATTCCTTTATATCATCATCACAGCAATGAAGAATTATAGAATACTGTTTGAATGAATTATATAAAATTACATGTAATAAGAAAATAATATTCAAAACAATACTGGTTGAATGAATTACAGAATTTTTCTTTGAGAATGATGCTTAAAATATAAACCTCAAGTGTTGACCCCTGAAATGATTTTGATGATTACAAAACATTAGAGCATGTATTTATGACTAACTCTTTCAATTATTCAAGAAGTTTTTGTGGGAAGCTGTTACAGTAGTAACCAACCCATTCAGCCCTAGCACAACGGTGGGTCCACTTGAAGAAATCAGTCCCTGTGGAGGTCAGGTCGGCAGCTCGGCCAGCCTACTTCAACTAGGTCAGGTCGGCACCTCGGTCAGCCCAGACCGACCGTGCCTAGAGCCCAGCTCGACCGGGCTGGCACCTCGACCGGGCTGGCACCTCGACCCAAGTCGATAGCCTGGCCAGCCCACTTCGGTCAGATCCAGGTTAGCTCCAATCACCCCAGCTCGACACCCTCTCTGTGCCTCGATCCACGTGCATGGGAGGTACGCGCATCCAGGTCACTCCGCCAGTCACGTCCACGCACGTCCGTGCCGGAGGAAACTGGCACCTGGCTTTGCACAGACCAAGCCCGTGCCAGCCCAGCTCTGCACCTCTCCTCGGTCCGCGTGCAAGGGAGGCCGACCCCGATCGCCGCACAGTTCTGCACCGCCCAAGTGCCACCCGGAAGCAGCCGCGTCCAGCTCGGCGTGACACCCCGGCGTCTCCCAGCCCGGCGGCGGCACTCCCAGCGTCTCCAAGCCCAACGCAGCGCCCCGGCATCTCCGAACCCGGAGCGGCACCCCAGCGCCTCCGAGCTAGGCGGTGGCATGCCCGACGTCTTCGAGCCCGGCTCTGCGTGCTCCCAGCTCCGCATACTCCCCTTCGATTCCGCCCAAGCCGGTACCCAGTTCGCCCGCTAGAGGCCATGCCTCCAAGCTCTGGCGCTTCCGGCTCCGCCCGACCTCGCCCACGGTGCGAAGGCCGGCCCCAGCTCGCCTCCGCCTGCTCCGGCACCTCCGGCTCTGCCCGACCTCACCCACGGCACAGAAGCCAGCCCCATCTCCGGTGAGCGCACCCCGGCTCCGGCTCCACCTTGCACGCGGCTCCGTCGCTAGACCGGTGCCCCTGCGCCCAAGTCGGCCCGTGCCTGGGTCGCACTCGCGGCATGCCCGTGCCCGGGGCACGACCCCGCGCCGCTCTGCCCGCCCACCGGCTCGTCCGCAGCGGGCTCGACTGCACAGCTCCGCGGCATGCTCAGCTCTGCCCGTCTGTCGGTTCGTCCGCAGCGAGCTCGGCCCCGTCCGCGCGTGGCACGCCACTGCAGCGCACCTCGCCCGCACTTCAGTTCTGCCTGCTCCGGCGCCCAGTCCGCTTGCGGGAGGTCAAGCCTCGGCTCGGGCTCCTCCGGCTTGGCACCGACATGCCCCGATTCGGTCCTTTTGCCCGCAGCAGCTCCGGTTCATCCAGCACGCGGGGTGCCCAGTTCGGCATGCCTGCGTGGCACCCAGTTTGGCACACCTGCGTGGCGCAAGGTCCGTCCGCACCTGCCCCGCACCCTAGCACGCCCGCGGTCCAGCTCCACCCTCCCGTGATCTTGCTTTGACCGGGAGCAGCGTGTGGATCCGCAGCGCATGGGTTTGCACCCGCATGCATGGAGGCCCCCCCCCACGGGCCTTCTCCCAGTCCGCATGGCAGCTTGAAGTGGCGTCCCCGCTAGTTCAACACTTTGGCGTCACAGCCTAGCTCGGTCATCGAGTACACCGCGCAATTCGGTCTCATTCATGTGGGCCTGGCATGTTTCCCGAGGGGCCTATCCACATGGGCTCGGTGCTCTTTCCAAGGATCCCCCTCCACGTGGGTCCTATGGCACGCCGCCTGACATGCCGTCTGCAAGGAAGGTTTGCATTTAAGTTTTCTAAGCTACCGTTTACACTAACTAGTGAGTAGTGCCCTGTCCAAGGTACTGTACCCCTGCACCAACTTTCTGAACCATCTAGAAGAAGAATTTTCACCAGCCCATCATGGCCTCACAGGCCACCCTAGCCTGACAAGTCTATATCAAGACCGGCACGCCTCCCCAAAAGTGACAGGAACCATTCGTCTACATAAAGACCGGCATGGAGAGGTAAGGGGAGGTAAGAAATAACATACTCTCTTCATTATCACCCTCTGGCAGCAGAGAGTCTCCCAAGCTCTCCGCCTCAGAGGTCTCTTATTTCCTTCGATCATCCCACTGACTTGATCATCGGAGTGCCTCTGTCGGAATCCCCGGCGCATGTCTTCCCTGTTTTGCAGGTCCGCCCGACGGAGGGACGACACAGAGAAGATTTCTCCCACCGAGAGGTCCACAGGAAGACCACAACACAGTATCAAGCCCCTTCATCCCTACAACTATAACTATGTTCCCATTGATCGTCTCCGACCGACAAGCCCGGTGACGCTGGCAGGGAGTCCACTCATCCAAGCCACGTAAGAAGCTGCAGGCCACGGCGATCTAGGCGGCAACAGAAGCTATTATCAATGAATCACTTTATTTTCTACTTAGCTGGAAGTTATCCCAGTATAGTTGTATTAATTAATGAAGTATATTGAATTGAAGACCTCAAAGTTGTAAAGCCCTAATTTTCATTCTTGTAATCTTTTAAAAAGGGCTATAAATTAGTAAAAATGAGTTTGATTAGGAAAGATATTCTTTGTAACATATTTTGAAGTTTCGGAAGACTTGTATTGTTTGGAGATTCAATTGGCTGAATTTTTGAAGTTCTGCTTGAGCCAACTCATGGATCAAGAGCCGACTCCTATTCTGGCACGGCACGAAGAATTTCAGAATTTCAGAAATCCGAGCCGACTCGAACAGAAGTTCCAATTCATAAGTTTCAGAAACTCAGAGCCTCGAGCCGACTCGACCCATAAGAGTCGACTCGTCCAGAGTTTGTGTTTATCTTGACTGAGACTTCGAGCTGACTCAACCCAGAAGAGCCGACCCGTATAGAGTTTGTTTTTCTATTGTCTGAGACTTCGAGCTAACTCAACCATCTCGAGCCGACTCAACCATCTCGAGCCGACTCGAGTGTCAGGTTCAGGCCTGTAACGGCTAGTTGCAGAATTGTCTGTTTGAATTTCAAGAAGGCTCCAACGGCTCTATTTCGATTCCCTAGGCCCTACAACGGCTAATTTTGCTTGAAAACTATAAAAGAGAGTATTTATGATGGATTAAAGGATGACTATTGATTATTCATTGAAAGTTAAAAAGAGCATTCAAGTGAATTTCAAGTCTTTCACCAACAACTTCAAGTGAGTATTCAAGAAAGGATTCAAAGCTTCTTCAACTCATCTTCATTCATTGAATCTAACTTTTGAGGAAGTTAAGAAGCAGCTTTAAGAGTATTCAAGAGTATCTAAAGTAAGGCTTCAATTTGAACGTCATCGGCAACTACCAAACAAACTGAGTTTGTTGTAAAGTTGCTATTTTCATTTGATATATCTTGTTTTCTCTCCAAGAGCACCAAGGGACTGTGTCTTGCAAGTGTTGAAAGGTTTTTAGGTGAGCCTATTAAAACCTAAGCTTAGGTTTCTTTGGTGAGCCCGGTACTAAAAACCAAAGGGTGTTAGGTTCTCGGTAAGCCTGGTGTAAAACCAAGTGTGGGTTTCTTTAGTGAGCCCGATATAAAAACCAAAGGGTATAAGGTTTGGATTGTGATCCCGGTAAAATAATTCGACTGTATTCCGGTGGGGGATATAGTGGAAATCCCAAGTGATGCTTGAATAGTGGACGTAGGAGCGGGTTGCTCCGAACCACTCTAATTTCTTTATGTTTGTGATTGTGTTTGATTGACTTCTTGGTGTTTGTTGATTTAATTACTTCCGTTGCATAATCTATCACATCACCAATACTAAAAGAATTTTAAATGCACATACTTGGAAGTTTTTATTATCCCAATTCACCCCCCTTTGGAAAGCCACCTAGGCAACACTCTAGGAGTTATAAAACAAGCCACGGTTGCCATGTATTAGAGGTAGAGAGGTTAAAAACACCTTTTTCATAATTTCTGCATGGGTATCGTAGGTTTTGAACTATGGTGTCGTAGGTTTTGAACTAGGATATCGTAATATTGTTTTGACCATTTTGATTAATATTACAGTATCCGTGATAATTTTATGACACCCTGGAAGTTATAAAACAAGTCACGGTTGCCATATATTAGAGGTAGAGGGGTTAAAAACTTCTTTTTCATAATTCTGCATGGATGTCATAGGTTTTAAACTAGGGTGTCGTAGGTTTTAAACTAGGATGTCGTAATATTATTTTGGCCATTTTGATTAATGTTACAAGCATCCGTGGCAATTTTATGACATCCTGGGAGTCATAAAACAAGCCACGGTTGCCATATATTAGAGGTAAAGGGGTTAAAAACTTCTTTTTCATAATTTTGCATGGGTTTCATAGATTTTGAACTAGGGTGTCGTAGGTTTTGGACTATGGTGTCGTAATATCTAAACTACGGTGTCATGATTTTATACTATGAAGACTTAATATTTTTAAAAAATTTATCGTGACATCTCTTTGTAAAGATAAATTTCAAAGATTGACATTAAAATAGTAAAACAGAAATTACAACATCATAGTTCAAAACCTACGATACTATAATTCAAAACCTACGACACCCTTGTTCAAAACTTGGGGCACCCTAGTTAAAAAACTCCGACACACATGCAGAAATTGTAAAAAAAAAATTCACACACCAAATATCAACCAAAGCAGGAATCAAAAATTTTCCTTATATGTTTCTGTAGCATCCTTTGGGATGGATCTTAAAGGGATCTCATCGCCTCTTGAATAAACAACGATTGCAGTGCTTCTTTCCTCCATCTGCATTTCCTTCTTGCATTGTTTTGTATTCGTCGTCTGCATTGAAAGACAAAACCACTTGTCTCCATTTTTCCAAGATTTCTAATGCGTATCAATATTGAAGGAAAATCATCAATGGCTTCTCGACAATCAAAGATGAGCAAAAATATAAAATGGAGGTCTTTGAAATATCCAAAAATAATGGACGAACTCTAGGATAGGGCTTCATAGTGCAGATAATTTTTTTTTCCCTGTTTGCAGAATAAGAACCATTTTTCGCATCGTAACCTATATCGAAAATGATGAGGGTAAATGATCATTTTGCCGGTTTGAAAAGACTGCAGGACGACGTCTTCAGATTACGTAATCGTAGAGACCTGTCCCGTCATACCACCGCAGATATAATCGGACCAATAGGAGCGTGCGATGTGGGCAGAATGATCATTTCGTAGAATAAGAGACGTTTTCGCATCGTAACCTATACCGAAAACGATGAGGACAGAATGATCATTTTGCCGGTTTGAAAAGACTGCAGGACGACGTCTTCAGATTACGTAATCGCAGAGACCTGTCCCATCATGCCACCGCAGATATAATCGGACCAATAGGAGCATGCGATGCGGGCCATGCTAGATTTGCTGCACCGCATGCGATGCACAAAGAATTATTCAAATTGGGTCGTGCCAGGTCCATAATCAAATTTTTTGATCCAATAGATAATTTGGATCAGATCGGCTCCATATATAACCCGATCTCGATTCATAACATACAGGTCTGGTTCGGTCCAGTTCAGATCATGATATCTCTGATGATCTATAATAAAATGCTGCGACAAGATCCATGAAGGAGCTGCTCGATGTTAAAAATAAAATGGAGCATAAAAATAGGATCCTACTTTCAGGTAGAGGATACCCAGGCAGAGAGAATAAAAAATAATCAAGGATTCAAGATCAAATATTTACCACCATTCCATATCCTTCACTTTCCCTCTCGGAAGAAGGCCCAGTTCAAATGCTCCGGTAACGAGTTTCCGACAAAATATGCCCCACCACGACGAACCGCTTGGTACTTTTATTCGACTCCTGAATAGCTATCCAATCAATAACTCTATTTGCCTCGCGATTAGCATACCCGCAAAGAATGAGATCCTCTCCCTTGCCATCCAATGTCCTGCAAGAGCAGGTGGGCATCAGAATCCCTGGGCTGTCTCAATCCAACCAATCACCTGATCGAATCACCCTCGACCAGAAGGGAGCGAGGCCCTAGCTGAAAATGCACATAAAGAATAGGCCTGAACGGATAGCGGTCATCACAACATAAAACCCTAGGAAATGGAGGGGAATAATGAGTGGGCTATGCCTTGCACCTCCAATTCCCACAATTTTTCATTTCCTTCCCCCACGCTTGTCAAGCATTTAGATGTGGACCAATATTCAACAAACTGGTGTCTTTCCAGAAAGTACAAAATAAAAAAGTAGGAACACAAGAAGCACTACAAATATCTGGGTTATCACCGTAATCAAGTTGAAGAACCACCATACATCAAGTTGTCCTCCAGCTTTTATACATTGCACATCTACTGAAATAAGGGCCTTATCAGTACTCCAAAAAACAAACACAAGAGACCAAGGCCTTCATCGCTTCCCAAGCCTCTAAAGTTGCTTCATCATAAGCAGCCAAAAATTGAGTTACTCCGCGTCATCTGCTGCGAAGTCAGGTTCAGGAGGCTTTTGTAATTTCACCAATTCTCTCACACTCTTGCTCCGGAGTTTATAAACTCCGCGAAGAGCATTGGCTGCAAATCGGGATGCATAGATGGTTGCTCCAAGGCTAACCCCACCGGACATGTGATCACCTACTCCCGCCATCTCTTCCTTGCGTCGGAGTTCTGCCATCTTCCTCTTTGAATAGCGTCGCCATGCTGCTTGGATAAAGCAGGCTGCCCATGTCCTCCACTGTTGTGAATAGAAGCGAAATGTGTGTTGAACCTGTCTGCTGTGAAGCCGTCTGAACTGGCTAGCCACAAACTTCAATTCATCAGCAACCAAAGCAAAAGCTTCCACTTCTGTCAAAGCTTTTACAGTCCGAGTGGAAGATGGGAGATTGGAGCCAGCTTTGGGATCCAGAGCCCAGGTTAACAATTCCTCCCCACAGAAATCCGCCTCTTTTAGCAAACCTCGATTGAAAAAACCACTTCTTCCACCATCAGTAGTAACACTCTCCAAGCGACCACGAATGATGAAAAGCATCTCATCCACAGGATCACCTTCCCTTACAATATAAGTATTTTCTGTATACAGGCTTGGTTTCAGCCGTTCACAAATTGCATCCAGCAACCTCTCATCCATGTTCTCAAACAGAGGGACCTAACAACCAGGACAAAGGACCTGAGGTTATAGATCTTTGACGAAGTTAGCAGCAAAAGAAAATAAAAGAGAAGTTTATATTATCACTCAGCTAAAAGGTTATAGAATAACAAGAAAAAGTATCACTTACTCTTTTCACTAAAGCTAAACAAAGATGGCGCTTAATGTCCCTCCTAAGGTCCTTAGGCAGGTACTGAACCAGGCTTTCTTCATCCACCCCTCGCGTCTCCAACCATTTATATTGATCGTATCGTCTAACACGCTCCCTAAGATCATGTGGCAGCAAGCGATGATGCATCCATTGCTCTGAGTCACGCCTTTTGACTCTCATCTCTTCAAGCCGTAATGTCAGAGACTGGAGATAAGTCTGAAATGAAGTGCAGAGATTATCAGAACAAGAAGGAAAAGGGCAGAGAATGTCTATTCTACTAGAAGAAGCTGACAGACCATGATTTCTTTTCAGATCTTAATCAATGCCAGTGTGGCACTATAAAGCATCAAAATACCTGCATGTTGCCAATAAGGAGTGCAAAGAGAATGAGTCCAAGAATAGCGAGTGCTATAGAAAAGATAACCTCTCCAGGAAAAGTACTTGTGCTAAGTCCTTGGCCAAGGGTACTGTTGCACACATCACAACAAACGTTAAGATACGTTAGCACAATATAGGTCAGTTTTAGACAACTTCTACATGCTGAATGCAATATATAGACTCCATACTGAAGTTAACCATCTCATTCTGCAATCATAAAAAACTATATGACAGTTTCTAAATGTGAGTGCATATTTTATGTCTATACAAATCCCAAACTCAACCAGTGTGGTCACAAAACCAAATAAAATTGGGAAGATTGATTTCAGGTAATGAAGTAGCTAGCAGGGAGCCAAAGATGTTGTGAATGAAATCTAAAGGTAACAGGATACATAAAGCCAACCCCAAATTCATAAGATACCACATGTTGGCTATTTGTATGTATGTGAAATATATGAATAAGTTGTAGATGCAATGTCAAATGTCCTAGAAGCATCAAAATGCTTGTCCCAACGTCTCCTCTAATTTTACATGCTTTTTGGCTAGCAATTGCATGACCTATTAAAAAGATTTCATTATGCTCAATAGAGCAGTCCATCCACCACACCAATCTGCAATTTCTGATAAAATTTGTTAACAGAGATGATAGAGCACGGCCAGCCATGATCCTCAAATATTCTGTGACTCAACTCTTAGAGAGATTAGAAATCACTTTCTTCCTGACTCGGAGAGAATAGAAATCATTCTCTTCTGGTAAAATTTGCATGTGTAGAAGTGAAAGCCTTCTGCACCAGAAAAATTACCATGTAGATCTAGCAGACAAGAAGAACGGAAAGGAAGGTTGATGATTGACCTAAGGTCTGAAACAATGAGATGACACGAGGTCTACTATGCATTATGAATCACCATAGAATAACCTCAAAGATTAAATGGTGCAACAAGTATCCACGGAACTGCAGAAACATTTGTTGCTTACAGGGTTTAAAGTGGAGGAGAAGGAAATATGGTTACTAAATAATGATGTTAGTAAGAAGGAAACATGGGTTGAGAGAGATGCAGAAAGCAAAGTTGTATAGGGAGACTGAAGCACCTAGTATGTTTCTTGCACCTCTAGTTTTGTTGAGAGGCCTATGATCATGACCCCATGAGGTTGCTGACCCACTCAAATGCAATTAAAACAAGTTTAGTCATTATTTGGCCAATAACAATTGCACGGTGGTCTAATCTGATTATAACGGTTCCAAAACCAATAATTCAGGCTGATATTAGACCAAATATCACATTGATAGACAGGGGATCAACACAAGAATCTCAAAAACTACAACAAGAATAATTACAAATAAGCAAGTGGAACCCATGTACTAAACAGGCATATTTGAGTCTAAAACTGAGAATGTTTGGGAGAGCTTTCGAGTTCCAAGTTAAGGATGTTTAGTTCAGCCAAACCAACAAGTTGGCATAACAGTAACTGCCCAGGGAAATGACCCGGGGGAGCTGAGCTCATTTAGCAGCATATGATACGCTAAATTGCATGAGGAGCCAAAGGGAAGTGATAATGAGAATAACTGACATGGTTCATGAATAATTGTAGTAGTGGCCCTTCTATGTTGAAACTTGAAAGTACTGCCTCTTTTGCAGGCACCAATAACGCTAATGAGCCTTTAAAGTTAACAGTATGGACATACAGATTCCAAAAAGGGTATGGCGTCACTGTTTTTCGTTATGTAACGGTTAATAGATTTTGTTGTCTGAAAAAAATTAGAAAACTTGCATGTTTGACCCCACACAAATCCCACTTGGTAGATGAACAAATAGTCCATGCCATAAAACAAATCAAATTAAAGGCACAACTAAAACTGGAACTATGAAATGCTGATCATTTTCTATTCCAGTAATAGCAAAAGAAGTGGCTTACCTCAGGTTTCGCAGACCCCACCATAAACAATAAAAATACTTTGAAACGAATTTATATGATGAAACAATTCCCGATGTCAAGGCATCCTTATAGATTCCAAAATCAAATGGTGGATTATCATCATCCAATGAGCATTGCTTGTCAGTAACATTCTTCCATCCGGAAAACAATTCCAAATCCTCGCTGCCACAATACAAGTACAATGCATCACATCCTTTAAAATTCCTACAAGCTAAACGCCAGCAGTCATTTTCACGTTCCACAGCTAAATAGTACCAGAAAGCACCAACTATCTGCAAATACAACAATATTATAATAACATTAATAAAAAATATTATAATAATATTTATAACAATAATAATGATATGACTTGGTACATAAGTGGACACCTAAGACTGAAGAGCCATTTTATCATCAGACAATTTACAGTTACAACGAAAAAAATCCCTTCAATGTAGTTTTTAGTCTACATGGGGCCCATGGGCATATGCCTATATGCTATACTTAAAATATACATTTGTGCAGACATGGCATATGGATGCACATGCTCATACTCAGATATGATGAATTCTTCATTTTTTTTCAAATGAGCCAATATGATGAATTCTTTGATGACAAGTAATTAAAACACCTAAAAGCCAATTTTTAGAACTCATTTTTGTGTTCTTAATAAAGAGGACATATTTCACTCCCTATATATGCAAGTAATAAAATAAGTTAATTATTATTTACTAATCTAAGTGAAAACTGAGATGAATAATATACAGAATACCTTGCATGTCTGTTCTGTTCATTTTTGTGTGTATATTGATTATGAAGTCGATTATAAAATAATACCATCAATACATCTTTGCTCAATCCAGTAGAACTGTGGGTTCAGATTTTGCCCAAGGTAATTTACCTTTGGGTAGAATGTCCCAAATTTATTTCCCGAAGATTCAGTATCTTTCAGAAGTTTCTGGCAAAACTAATACGGTTTCCTTTGGAATAATAATAATTATCACCGCAATGAAGTTATTTCTTATGGTTCCACAAAGCAGCCTTTGCGCCCCCCCACCTCCAAAAAAAAAAAAAAAAAAGAACAAAGGGATGCAGGGGAACAGGAGCAAGAAGGGAAAATGGTCATTTCCTATTCTTTTGGCCAATGATCAGTTTGGGCCTCATTAGATGGACTAAAAGTCTTACTTCACATTAGAAGGCAAACTCTTATCACCTAAAGAACTCTTAGGGGTGTGTTCCTGCTAAAGCATAAGGCTCATATTGCCTTAGGACTCTTGAAAGGTGATCATTCGAGAATAATTAGGCTGGGCAGCCCTAGATGTTTGTGTGCAAATTTGGAGAGCCATTCAACTGACCAGCTCCTCTTGAGAATTGCCTTGTTGAGGAGTCCCAAGTCAGAAGGCTCGTGAAAAGAGATCTTATATTCAATAAAAAATATCAGAGGGTGAAAGCTCTCTGGGCATTATTGGGATTTCTTGTGCTGTTAGAAGTTTTTTTTTTTTAAAAAAAGAAAGCAATATCACCTTTTATTATCCATATTGGTCTTGACAGCTGGCTATTTTACGGGGCCTTGAAGCAGCCAACCGTCATAACCACCACACTTACCTTATCTAATCCAAAGGTTCAGCTGCCGTAATGCATCAGTAGAATGTAATATGATGGACATGTACAGGCATAATATAAAGGAATGCACCTCCACATTGTGGGTATCAATCTGTGACAATGCATAATAGTTAGACATGCACCAGCATGAACCAATAAAGACCAACATGTACCCATTTCTCATCTTATGGCTGCCACTTGGCTAGCACATCATGACATTGCAAGGTATGATACTCCAGCATTCCAGACTATGACCAAGATGGGCATAACATTAAGTACTTTAATAATTGAAGTGGTAAGGACCCAGAATAATTTTGTTTGGGTTTTCTTTAATTTTTTTGAACATATATATCAGCCTATAAGTTAATATGTAAGGCATTTTTCCATCATTCTGTTAGTTGATTAAGAATTAAGAATTGAAGGCTTCAACTTTCTTGCAGTGTCATTCTGCAATGGAAGTTAAAATCTTCAAAGCCTAGTTCTGACACCTAGAGTGGTGCAAAGCCACCAAGCATTACCTAATTTTTCCCATTTCTCTATTTGATATTTTTCTTGATATCCACATCAACGTCCTCTTTCTGAATTTTTTTTTTTTAATCCTTAAAGTTTAAAACACCAAACATAGCCTTCTCTATTAACCTGAAACCCTAATCTTTGAAGAATTAATCTGAACCACCCGATGCGTATTGCCTACCTCTTCACCCCTATTGTCCCACAATTTTATACAGTCAGCAGAATACCTACAGTTTAAATATTCCAAATGCCTGGTAAAAAACCAGCCGTGCTGGTTCACTTGGAACAAAAATTCAGACCTTAGCCGTAAATGACAGCAATACAAAAATCTGGTTCCAGGTACTTAACCTCAGTTCCATGTTCCACAGGTTCATCTCCATCTCCAGTATCCATTTTCGATAGATTCCAATTTCAATCTAACTCTAATCAAAACTCATAATTGATCTAAAACTTTTTACAAAGTCATGAATTTGATAACTTTATTTGCAGAAATTTATATTTTAATCTCGGATTTTTGGCATTTTATCTTGCTTCTAGAAATTTTCATATAAACTTTCGAGGTTATTTTTCTAATAGCTTTTTGATATCTACATGAAATGGGATTGTAACCAACAGATCCCATTTAGTTCTAGGTTAATTTAGCAGAGCTTATTCAATCATTATTTTATATTCCAAAGTGCTTCCATGCAGAGTTCCATAGAAATATAAATGCTACTATTTTGTGGATATTTTTTTGTTAATTTTGTGATGCAAGTATTTTGAGATAATAGAGTTTCAGTTGATTCAGCATCCTTTTTCAATCTTAATTGTGTAAATGAGAGTTTTATGGTCCACTATAAGTCGGTTGGAAATCCTTTGATTGTAAATAAACATGGACTGAGGTTGTTCACGTGTCCATAAGCATAGCTCCATGGAGAATGATGTATTTTAGGACTTATGGAATATGTTGAATGAAGTAGCTTTTTTTGGAGGATTTTTCCTTAATTTATGTCTCTCTTCTCTCTACAGTTCATCTCATCCTCCATTCATTCCTATTTCTTCTCTTTTCCCTAAGAAGGCAACAGGGCAAGTATAAGTCGGGTTACTCGGGTAGGCCATTACCCATACCCGCTCCACAATTGGGAACCACAGACCCATATCCAATGAAAGCAGAAGTCTTTCGATCCCGTGCAGTCAATGCCAATGGGTGTGCTTAAGAGCTGGTGGCAACCGAATCCCCAGGCTTTAACTAACAACCTTTCTTTCAAAATCCACTCGGTAAACCTAGCCAAAGTCCAAGAACAGCTACAGTGGCTTCAAGAGCCAGTGGCTCGAAGCATTAAGACTTAAGAGGAAAGAAAGAGTGGTGTCATAGCCTTCTTCTTTCTTTCAAATTCATTCACTTCGATAGTTGAATCTAAATGCCATGTCACCTACCTTCTCGCTTCCTAATCGTTGTTACCACCCTTCCAACTAAACTCCCATGGCACCAAATAAAGCCTCTCTTTTTGTGCAAATAGGGCAATATTAGGCCTATACGATATCGATCTTTTGTTTTATGACAAGCAGTCTACCCTTCCTCTTACTAAAAAAAATAGGGCAATTGGAACAAAATAAGAGTCAAAGACAGAACAAAACAAACCAAATTTTCAATAATAATAAAAATAGCAAACAGAAATATTATTCTTTAGGAAGTGAAATATCCCTTAAACTAGGAAAAGCAATCAACAAGACAAACAAACAACAAAGCATATATTTTATAGCCTTTTATATGATTAATCGTTCTCATGATCAATCATAATACTGTCTCCTCCATCATCATCATAATCATCAGGCTTGTATATAATCGGATCAAGTTTGAGGCAAGTTAGGTTCACCAAATTGATACTGGAGGAGTTACCAGCCAGTGACCAATTTGGCATGGTACAGCTCCGTAACTTGCTGTTCCAAGGCATGCTAATGCAAGGAGAGCCGGAGAGGGAGAAGAAAGAAGGAAAGAGAGAGAGAGAGAGAGAGAGAGAGAGAGAGAGAGAGAGAGAGAGGGCTTGAAAGAACTCGTTGAAAAAGGGATCGTTTGTTTCATTGCAAGACAAGGATCCCTTTTTTTGTCAAGTAGTTTCAATATTGGACAAAAAATATGGATCCCCTGTTTTGAAACGGAACAGGAGATTCCTATTTCAATGACGGATTTTGAGCCCTTTCTCTCCCTCTCTTTTTAGCTCTCTCTTCTCCCTCTCCCTCCATTTTGAACCGAAAGAATGAATCATGAAGGTAACTGACTAATCCAATTCGATAGGCCCCAAACCAACTGGTTCGGCATAGTTTAGCAAACTATTTTAGCGGCAGGCATAGCCATTATCTGCACCCACACTGAATTCGGTATAGATTTTAGAAGAAAAACCAACCCTTGCCATGATTATAAATGGGTCGGGTAAAACCCACTCCATTAGGGTCGAGTCAGGTCAAGCACCTGATGGGGCAAAATAAATTACCACCCTTACTTTTCCCTTCTAGTCTTCTACTCTCTTTCTCACTGTCCCAACTGATCTAACATTTTTCTTTAAAAAAAAGGAACATTCAGATCTGTTCAGGTTCAAAATTTACTTCTGCACGCGTATATTTTATTTGCAGCATTAACACTCATGGACTGCATCAAGTTTCCGACAACCTATAGGTTCAGGGCTTTCCTAAACCCTAATAGATCCTAGCTCCAAAAGCTTATTCTACATCAACATGCATTCATCATCAATTGCATCGAAAAAGGAAATTCTTACGGAGTTCATGTGAGGGCATGTAGGACCATAGTTTTTTATGGGTGACTATCTAGGTTATAGATGGGCCTTTGGATGCCTAGGTGACCTTTGTGTGGAAGATCACATATGCAAATATGTACTCATGTGCAAGTGCATGTAAATCTATATAATTACAAATATACATACATGCATATATGTGCACATGGTTGCAAGGAGAGGACATCACACCAACTATCAAATTCAATGACCGTGGTTGCAAAATGAAAATTCAATATTGTTGAATATGGTATGCACAGTTTAAGATACCTACGAACAAAAACAATCATTTAATTTCGAGAACTGTTGTCTATTCATAAAGGGGACCCCCTAATAAATAGTTTTAAAGGGCATGTTATGGTGTTAGGATTTTGCGGTAACTTTGATGATAGGCAAAGGTTATCCAAATCATTTGAATTTTTTTGTGGGCATTTTAGGCTAGATCACATCCAATTGTTAGATTCTAGAGGTGGGTGTAGAGTGCACTCTTATACCCTATCTGTATTCAAACTGCACCCTACACACCATATACATACATACATCAATGTGAAGGTACACATATATTTATGAATATGACTACACATATCTACATACATATAATATATTAAACACATATGGTACATCTGTGCCTATAAACAGTATATGTGTACAAATACACTGCATGTGTGTTTATAGATAATATGAATTTCTTCTTTTAGTTTCTTTTAATAAATAACACATAATTACCAATAAGTGAGATACATCAGATTGGAGATCAATGAAATACTAAATTGTATCAAAAAAAGGTAGGGCAACAAGCTTGACTGCTAAGAAAGTGGCACAAAATCTTTCATTCAAAACCCTAAACTCATGCTTATACTATTTTTTAAGCTAAGATATCAATGATATGTATTATTAGTTCTGCTAGCTTCTATTTCTGTTTATGTACATTTGAATATATTTTGTAAGTTTTATAGTTGTCTATGTTGACCATTTATATCTTTACACATGTCAATATGATAATTTATTGAAATACATTGAAAAACTACAACAATTTTGTTTGCTAATTGAGCAATTGCCTTGCCCCTTGGTCGATTACCTAAGAAATAGGCCAGGTCCGGCTAGGTCCATTGCTTGATCTTACCTATCCTACATAACAAAGATAGATTGAACCATGCCCTCCACGGGATATTACAGATGATCAAATTCTACTTTAACTGCTGTGGCATAGAATCCTTTTGACTTGATTTGTATCTTCTTTACCATTTTGAGACCAATTAGGAATTCTTAGGTCTAGAATTATGCTTACTACCTATGCTAGTCTGAAGAAGCTTATTACAAGGACTACACCTTTTTTTTAAAAAAAAAGTTTTCACGGTCAACAGCAGCTTGGGAACCATTATTTTTGATGTTTTAGCTCCTTGAAGCAGTACCTAGCTTTCAAGGTCCATAATAACATAAAGTGCTAGTTGGTTCATGGTAGTTCACTATGATCAAGTTTCTCAGGGTAAAAATTTGAGGTCTACCTTGATTCATTGCACTGTTCTTCAAATAATTGTACTTGATGACAAGGATTATGAAAATGAAATTTATCATCCATTTTGCTTCTAGGTGTCACTCAAAACCCTGTCAAAAGGTCATTCATTATAATTAATAGGTTAGTCTGTAATTAAGTAAATAGGCTATTTCTCTGTGATAAAAACGCACTGGTGACTAGCTAGCTTATCTGGGTTCACTCCAACAACTTAAAATATTGGCTTATGCAACTCCATCAGAGTACCACAATTATGATAATGTAAGATGCCGAACTCTTCCTAAATTTGAATGATAAGATGTTTCTAATTATCATTGTTTGTTTTCCAACATAATTGAAAAGGGAATGCTTCAGTTTAAGTAAGCAAAAACATGCCATCTGTAAAGGGTGGGTTTGCAGATAAGAATAAGGTCCATCATATGACGATAATTTTTTTCTAAACTGGCTCCAAAACTAATATCAAGTTATCAACCCTCTACTATTGCCAACTTCATGGTGAAGGCAACTCCTGACAAGAGAACAGCTTTCCATGAATAGTGGAAGGTTAGCTGCTACGCAGAAGATACATCTTGTTGATACTAATTTAAGTGCATGCAATCAAGAGGCAACATTCCATGGCTACCTGTTACTCAAAAAGGGTCTAGATGAGGTGGGAAGGAGCATGGTTCTATATGGAGAATTGCAATAACATCTGAGGAACAGATATGTCCCTCAAAAAGAAACTCAAACATAAGCCCAATCAAAAACAAAAAAAAATCAATAACATAAATCCATTGCCATGTTTTAGCTATTATTCCATACTATGATTGGAAGAGATTCTGTGCCATTTTACATTGAACTTCATCACCTCCAAAAAAAATTTTACATTGAACTTCTGCACATAAAAATATTTTATACTGAACTCCCAAACATGACATAAAAAAGTCATCATAAATGAGAAAGTCAACCAATCTAATTTGTACTTACATGGCTAGCAAGCATATACCACAGCAGATAATATGCAGCACCAGCCCAAGCAGTTTCAGCAAAGACGCCAGCTGTCCTTTTTAACTCTGATGTTAATGGGATAATCCGGAAAAATCTGGGAACAAGTTGAAGCAGGACAATAGCAAGCAATGCATTTTTTGCAGCCATCACATCTGGACCTTTTAAAGTACTCAGGAATTTCCAAACTATAATCTGCAGAAGATCATATAACTAGTATTAGTCTAGAAAAATTATCAAAAAGAAAAACAACATATATTCATGTTAAAAGCTCAATTAAATGAAGTGTGTGAGCATTTAAAAAAACATTAGTATCCACCAAAAACCATCTAAAGTTCACAAATTGAAGCTACCATTGTGGTTAAATGTCACAACTACAATAAAGAGCAAGGATTGTAATACCAGGTGTATGGGACCAGCATCCGCCAGTATGTATTGTACCAGCCCTCAGCTGGGTAGCTGTTACACCCTGGAATCAGCCAAACCAACATGCCCTATATTGAGGCATATCAACTCTGTATCAATCCCTTACCGCTCAGCACTTTTTCTTTTAGTTATATTTTGGGTGCACTTGTATGAAGGTGTATCAAGGCATGTGAACCCATGTCAAGGATCATATCTCAGCAAAGGAGCAAAACCAGGGTTCAACTCGCCCGCCAAAAAAGGGAGGGAGAAAATTATTAATATTGCATATACGTTAGGTACATATATTCCACATAAATATATTATGCAACATTTTGTCATTGTTATAACCTAAAGCTTTGATATTTTGATCTCTTGTTTTTTTCTTGATTTTTAATCTTTACCATTAAAATGCTATTCAGTTCAATGATGTCAGATTGAATTGGAAATTATAGATATTAAGGCAACAAAAAAAAGAAGAAATATGACAACAGACTAATAAAAGTGATCAATTGTCAGCAAAAGGTCTCATCCTATATGTATGGACAAGCTATTTTCGTGATCTTAAAAAATATATTGTTGGAGAAGCTCCCACCTTTCTCCAGAAAGACATGGGAAGGCTTTGAAAAATAAATGGGATCAGATCTGTAGCCTCTAATAGGTAGTTGTATAACATGCAATAAAGAAAGAGTCCCCAGATTGACTCCTAACATGAAGTAAAGAGTTTTCATTTTCTGATCATGAGATCTTGGAATCTGTCATTTTTTGAAAGAAAGCTCCCATGATTTAAGATTTGCAGGAGTCCTGATGCTATGAAAACCATAGTTTGCTGTAGGGAAGAGAGAAGGGGGGGAATTTAGGAGGTGAAGGACAATCTGAAATAATAAATACCAAAAAAATTAGATAGATAAATAAATAAATACTAAAAAAATATATATCAGAGTTGAGGGACCAGGGCTGCCTGACCATGGTGCATGGCAATAAATATAATGTCAATACTCGAGGTTTGAATCCTCATTAGGAAGCAAAAATGTCATAACACAATCAATTCATCCATGGCATGGTTTTTATATGTGAACTCAGTTCCAAAACAATGCATCTGACACAAATTTACTTTTGACATAAACATGGCATAGAGAAATAGGGCTACTTTAATATGAGTACATGATTTCTGCTCTGACCCAAGAATGCATTTGTATACCCTTATGCTTTTGAAATGACAGGCAATCGCCCATGGGGCATTTGGTCATTTTCCAGTAGGCTAATGAAAATGTAATGCAGGTTAACCAACCCTCCTAACACGAATATTATGTGTAACACAGTGTTGCATGACAATATCTCAGAGAGAGAGAGAGAGAGAGAGAGAGAGAGCTTTTAGTTTGAATTTGGAGCCACTTATTGGAACTTGGAAACAATGGAAATATACTATATCATCACAATTGCACCAACAACACTTACATCTAAAAGTACAACCTAATGACTCGAAGATCAGTGCAGATAGGTTTGTTATGTGTAAGTTATACATAATAAGTCACAGGAATTTTCACATGAAGTTACTTCAAAATTAGCAATAGTCACAATAAGTAGTTTTTTTAATTCATTAAATTATGATTGAACAAGAAGGAAACCAACAATGTAGGCATGCCAACCAACATGGATCATTCTGACCATACATTAGCACAAAGTTAGAAGTTACTCCTATTCCTGCATTTTCAGGTACTCCACAATCACTCAGTCTGCATCAATATACATGTACATAAAATAATCACTAGTTGAGAGTAAGTTGGACATATGGCGATGAATAATTACATTTTTTCTTTCTATAAATTATGTTAAAACAGGGGGAAAATGAATGGAGCAGAACACTCGGACAACATGGTAATTTGCCCAATGGCATTCTTCAGGCACTTCACAAACACTTCTCGTTCAAAGAATGATTGGCTCAAGTCTTATGAACTCATAACCAAAACAAAAAAATCAACTGTGTTTCAATATGCCTGTTTGGTTTGATTTCTAAGTTTGAGATGGGTGCAACTTGCTACATCAAAACCATGCTTACAATCCAATGCTAGTAGGTACTTTTCCTCCCAAACAACTAGCCATCTATGTTTCATGATAAGTGATAAGTAATCTCTCTTATGCTTGATAAGTGATCTGTCTTATGAAACATTCATTTTAGACAAGAAAATCAGCATCAACTAAAACATGATGTCAAAAAAAAAAAAGAAAGTAAAATGTACTTTATTTAATTCAAACCACAAGCTAACACCACACAGATGGGACAAGGCATGTAGTTAATGTTACATAAATGAGTTACGCAAGACAAATAGTTTTCCGAATATAACTTCTCAGTTCTTTTATCACAGGTAGTGCCTCCAAAGTTATGCAAGAGCTTCAGATGCCCATGGATAACAAATGACTGGTCAAACAACTGCTGCACATGTTAGACAACATAATACCAAGAGATTGCAGCTTTTCTTGTACAATTATGCCTGATTTATAAATTGAGCTGCTGATCCAGAAGTTTCCAAGTGGAAAGAATCCAAACCATGCTTAAGCAAAACCCTTATGGATCAGCAAAATATAGACTGTGGAGTGGGTCTGGTAGGTTGTTTGGCCTGATTACAGTTCCCCATGCGGACTTCAAATGTAGAAGACTGTAATATGGAAAATGAATTAAAAATTTAAAACAGACATAAGGAAATGCAACGAGTTTACATCTTTCCTGATGGCATAATCATTATTTTAACAATTGATAAAGTTATAACCAATATTGCAATAATTTTAAATTTTTAATCTTAAAAGGATAGCATATGCGGAAATAAAGAGTTGTATGCCTCTTTCTTGCCCTAAAGGTCATTGTAAAGGGTACATTTTAATTTATCAATGCAAAGCTTTAACTAGTGACCCCAAGACAAAAGCCTGATGCTGTTTTCCCCCCCAGCTCACTTGATGCATAAGCTTTTAAGCTTCAGGCCAGCTTTTCAAAATCATGGTCATCAATAACATCACCTTTAATTCACAGTTTGTGATTTCAACAAAAGGGATAAAAGAATATGATTTAACTAGTGAAAATGTTTCTAAAATACATATAATATGCCACATGAAGAATGTAATAAATGCTGGACACATACTAACACCCAAATGAGCATTGATCCTAGTAAAATTTATTTAGATTCCATTCAATGAGAAATCATGATTTAATAGGAAATCATCCCAAAATCCCATCAATCAATTGTTAGATAGGTAGTACCAAGATTTGCCAACTCAGAACCGGACCCTGTGTGAACCGGCCAGCAATCAGTACACTCCCATATTGGACCATATCAAGTCTGAAACACCATGGAAACAAACACAGGGGAGAGGGAGAACTGGAGAGGAAAAGAGAGAGGGGGGGAGAGGGAAAGAGAGAAAAGGAAGGAAAGAGAAGCCGGCAGAGATGCTAGTAGTGACCACCAGAGGGACTGCAGAGGCCCTCAAGGGGCCTCAAAGAAAGGGTGGAGGGAGAGAGGAAGGGAAGGAAAGAGAGGCCAACAGAGATACCGGCGGTGGCCAACGGAGGGCTGCCAAGGCTTTCGAGGCTCCACCTCCACAAGAGAATAATAGAGGCAGGAGGGAAGGAGAGGAGTGGACTGAGGGGAAGGTGGTAGAGAGGCCATTGGATGGTTGCCAAGGCCCCTAGATGGAAAAACCCTATCCCACGGTGTCCATGGATCGAAGCAAGGGCGACTTGTCCCTCTTTCGCATTTTTTTTATTTTAGACATCCCCAATAAGATTGCCGACTTCACTGTGGATGTCTAAAGATTTTATTAAAAAAACCGTGAAACAAGGGCAACCTGCCCCTATTTCAATCCATGAACATCGGAGGATAGGATTTTACCATCGAAGGCCTTGACAACCCTCTGGTGGCCCTCCTGCTGCCTTTCCCTTGGTCCATTCCTCTCCCTCCCTCTCTTTCCTTCTCCATCGCTCAGTTTTTGCTGGCATTCTGAGTCGAACACCTGAATTGCAATGGTAGGCCACCAACATGGTTCAGCATGCCCCAAACCACATGGTACAAGATGGTTTGACATTCCATGAATGGTACCTTCTTGTACTGTTTTGCTACCTCTAATCCCCCATTGCACTGTGACATAACAAAGAACATGAAGTTTATTTTAAAGAACCCTCGACACATATTTCTGATACATGTACATCCTTAGATTCTTTTTCCTTTTGACAAACCAATTCATTCACAAGGATGTTTTTTTTATTTGTTCATCATGTTTTGTCATAACCAATGAGAGATGCTTGAAAGATTAAATGATTTTTCATTTCATCATCCAAGCCTTTCCCCAAATGGGTTGGCTATGAAGCATAATTCTATGTCAAGCAGACCCCTGCATCAAAAATTGAGTAGATTAAAGTGGCTTCAGCCATCCAAGATTTGAAGAAAAATTCCTTGTTGACGCAAATTTAGGCAAGAAAATGATGGACTGTGAAACATAAAAGACTAGTTCACAGGTTGGGAAGGCTATCATAGCAGTTATAGTATAAGCTCTTGCGAGCAGAGAACAACCTTCTAAACTTCCTGTAGATTTGGTAAACGTCTCGTAAAAATGTTAACACAGTGTAATGGGAAGTGCATTCATCTCTATATTGCCTAGAAATACCAGGCATTTTTTATTAGTATGCAAGGGAATCAAGAAGTCCTATACCAAGATAATCATACCAAATACAAGTATATATTATCATTGCACCTTTCTTCTCATATAAATATATCTTCTTAACAAAGAGTGCTAAAAGTCATGAGCTAGTGTGTAGGGTTCGCTGTATAATTCTTCAACAGCTACAAAGTTTCTGTCATGATATTCTCTGTAAAGGTTCTGTAAGTAGATTGTAACCAATGCATTCATCATCTCAATGAAACCAGGAATTTAATTAGATCCAAGTATTGGTTGCCAAATGCCACTATGTTCAGAAAAACGTTATTCTTAGGTGGCCAAAGTAATGCCATGTCACCAAAGAATCAACAAAGTGCAGATTCTAATCAATCAGGTTGATGCTAATATGTTTAGTTAGCAAAGATCATGGAAACTTGCAAATATTGTCATGTAAAATATAAATAATAGAAATTCCAAACGAAATAGCTAAAAAGCATTGAATTTTTACAATCTGCAAAACCAAGTCTGCAATGAACTTCTTTTTCAAGAAAATGGCAAGAATGCCACCTTCCAGGTTTGGACCCAGAACCTCTCCACAGCACATGTAAAGGGGTGCCAGCCTACAGACTGAAGTCCTGTTGGCAATTCACAAACTACTTACTGCTGGCATATTTTCTTAGTAATGAATGAATGGATGAGGCTTGTTCTTTAAGTCACAGTAAATGATTTGTTCAAGAAAAACACACCTGTAAAAAAAAAAACCCAGAATTTTTATGAGGGTAAGTAGTTTGTTTACTGATGACGTGCAAAGGGCAATGTATGATATCCGACACCTTATCATGGATGGTCCACAATTGTGGTCAACGCCAGAACTCTCAGATTTTCCAGAGAATTGTTGTTTAAGTTGTAAGATACTTTCCAGATAAGTAACAGTGATAACAAACAATGGCATATAAGATACAGGATGCAATATTTGCACATGAAAGTATCATCAGAATCTAAGACGAACAATTCTAAAAGCAAAACAAACACAGGCACAAAATTTGGGAAATGGAGAATTGAATATGAAGAGTAGTATGATTTCTATGAAATGATAGAAATACAAAAAACAAAACATATGCCAGTTCTTCAAACCTGTGGAAGCGGTAGAACTGCAAGAAAGTCAATGGTGAAGTACCGTCTCAAATACCGCTGAGCTATTTGAGCAGCGTCAATCACAAGTTCACCTCTACCAAAAACCCGAGATGATGGAGCAATATAAGCAGTACGAAATTGAAGAGCCATACGAAGAAGGTAGAAAGCATCATTGAGTGTCCGCAATGTGGTTGTTGTGATTGACAACTTTCTATCTAGACCAATGCAAACTGCTTCTTTATCAACTATAGGAAGATAAAAAAATAATGGATCCAATGCTATAGCAATAATACATGATACAACAAAAAGCCTGTTCATTCTCAGAAGAAATTTATCTTGAGGATCAAATATCTTTTTCTCAGAAACTTTAAGATCTTCGGGAAAAACTGCCCTAGAAACACCAAATCCTATAGATCGGCCAATTGATTTAAGTCGTTCGGATCCCCTTCTCATCCCTCTCTTGAAGGATTTTGATGGGTGCTTTGATCCAGGGAAAAATCCCTCAATGTTGAAACCACACTTGTTCATTCTGCCTGTATCAGAAGCAAAAGATACCCTAGGACTTGACTCCTCCAGCCTGAACCACAAACACATAGCACACACCAAATTTAAATGTCAGTTCACTAAGTAAAAAAGGAGTTGCTTTTATCTTCAATAACAGATTCCTGTGATTATATTGACTGAAAGAAAAGTTCTATCAACAAAGTATTACATTAAAGGAAGTTGGTTGCAGTAGTACAATATTTAGTGTGAATACAAAGATACTGCAATGTAGCTCGTTGGGACAATAAATCATGAACAATTATCGTCATCTCTCTCTCTCTCTCTGTGTGCACGCACGCACGTGTGCGTGTCTGTGTGTGCCTTTATTTGCCTCAACCACATTACATGTTTCATCTGTCTTCATCTCTCTCCTCTTGAGAAACTTTAGGATGTAGGTCCCCTGTAATATTGATGCATCAGCAAACATCTCTCATAAATCAAAGTACAGAGACTCCAGAGAGAGATAGAGAGAGACTGTATAGAAATTTTTTTCTGATTACTAAAGCTATATCCTCTGATATCAACTTTTGAGAATTAGCAACCAAGAACAAAGAATGTGGAAAATGTCACAAAGTTCTCAGTAATCATGCTGTACCTGCAGATGCGAACACATGAAGAACACCAACACATGGCTTGACTGTGCCACTGTCCTTCATGTGCAAGTCTCCCCAGAAAAACATATGGGACCCACTAGGCAGAAGCTTTGCTAAATTATTGATACATGTTACTATGATATGGTTCCGTACTCCATCTTGATGGTTAATTTGTTAGTACTATGCATCTTCAAACAAAACCTCCGATTTCACTCATATTTCTAAGATCATGATATGTTATCTCTCCTGGTTTGCCAACATTCTTATCTTTCCCAATGTTTTACAAATGACACATCACGGCAGCCCTAGAACTTAGAAAAGATTAAGTTAATAAGATAAACAATTCTTCTAGAAGGCGATACCCACCAGCATCAACTCAAGAACTTCCACAAGATTATAGACATTGTCAGATTACCTAAATTTCTTGTTATCTACAGCTCCAAAGTTCCAACTATTTAATTTTATTAAGCCTCAATTTGAAATATTTCTTGACCCCAAAGAACTATTAATCGTATTGAAGAAATAAGGATGTGGGAGACTAGGAGTGCAGACTCCAAGCCCTCAGCAAAATGACAAGATGATAAAAAGGAAATGAATAAGAAAATACGGAAGCCAATCAAGTGCCATGAGTAAAAATATGGTTCAAACTTCAAACCAAGGTCAGCAATACCAATTAAAACTGCCTGATTCGGAGCATACCAAACTAAATTGATGTAGACCTGAGTCAATATGCAGGTTCACTTCAGGCCAAAGTCGGAATCCGTTGGTTCCACTTGATTCAGAGTTCAGACCAATTCTGTCCAAACTCGTCTAGGCCTAACAATATTTAATATAAGATCCACCACCTTGTGAGTCTCTCTCTCCCTCTCTCTATCTATCTTCAAAACCCTTCCCCTCCATTCCGATGTTGCCATCATTGCCGACCCTGAGCAGCTTCTACACTGATAGCCCCTTACAATCTCCCTCACCAAATGCCCTTGTCAGTCACCCTTGCCGAACACCCTCACCAGTCAGTCCATAGATCTCCCTCTCTCCCCCCTCCTCTCTCTTGATCAAGGTATCAACACCTTACCAGCAAACTATCAGTATGAAATAGTATGTACTGACCTAGTTCCTATCTAGTGTGGCCCCTGATACGGGTTTTGAGAACCTAGGTTCAACTTTGTTGCATGTTAGCCATAATGATTAGAACAAATAAAAGGCCAACTCCACAATCATGCAATTATCAAATAAATAGATTTCTTTTTTAATTTTTTAATTGTCCAAGAGTGACCCATGCTTACAGGAAACTTAATCATCTAAAAAAAACCGTAGCCCTAAAAAGACATTCACCAAATCTGTTAACTCCTAATTTCGATATTGATATTAGTATGAATAAAAATGTGTTGATAAAAGAATCTAAAGAATTGGCAAACTTTAGATAAAAGGTTATATTAACAATATATCATGTATATACAAATTAAACAATGTCATGTCAGCTCATATACTAATACAAGTTCAACAAAATGAAATTTGACTCATTGTCTATACCAATCCAATTCAAAATTCAAGATGGATCATAGCTTATGAGATTCTTTGCCCTATATAAGTGCCCAACATCTTCCCTATATGTAGATAGTATGGTACTAAAACACATGCCTATACAAGTCCTCACATACTCCCCCCATTTAAATCGTAGCATCTTCACCATTATAAAGGTTCAAATCATCCAAATCTAATCACAAACACCATAATCAATCCCTTAGTCCCAAAAAGGCCTTATTACCAAGGTTGGAAAAACAGGTATCAATAGGCTTGCCAACCGACAACTCGTACAGTACAATGCCAGTCCATACCATACCGAACCATGATGTACATAGAACCACATGGAGGGAGAGGCAGAGAGAGGACAGGAAGAAGGAGACGGAGGGAAGGAGACGAAGAGAGAGTGAGGAGAAATCCAGAAGTGCAAAGTATTGTTTAAGGATTGCTCAAAAAAGGAATGCAGAGATGGACTAATGGAGAGCACCCAAAAAGTGAGATGAGAGATGGGCAGGGTTTGAAGCTCCTTGAGGTAGTCCTCCAACCTCCCTGACCAAGGAAATGGGAAAGCTAGGGCTTTGAGCTCAACGGTGGGCACATTGACTAATTCTTAAAAACCCTGGCTAGGGTTTTGAGAGAGAGGGAGGAAGAGGGGAGACTTACCAAAGACTTCAGTGACAAAGTGAATGAGGCACTCTCGAGTCTCGAACAATCATACGGAGGGAGCACTCCTGAGTCTCGAACAATCAAATGAAGCGGTGGAGAACCATCAAAGTGTTGAACCATCGAACGAAGCCCTTTTATAAGTGATCTGATGTGTGATGCTAAACTATTCTATTTCTATCTGGGTGGTTCGGTTTGATACAAGCTAAACATTTGATTCAGGTCAGTACGGCAAACCATGTGTATTGCACTGTCCCTTTACATGGACCATGAGCAAGGTCGGCACCCACAACCTCATCCAAAAAGGCTAGCCATAAGCTAATATTTGGGATTCTTGACCCAATGTAAGTACTCAAGATCTTCCTAACATATAGCCAATGTGGAATTAAACACTTGCCTACATGGGTCCTTACAAAGAGTTTAAATTTCAAATACTAGCTACATGCATGAGTCTTCATGAAGAAATCTGTTAGCTACACGGTAGACTAGAAACAAGAAAAGAAATGTGAATAGAGGTGGAAGATGCAGGGGTAGTCTATCTTAGCATGTCTAATCTATGAGGGAGATAATGGCCGACATAAATTGGTGTTACTGAATGCAATAGCCAAACAAAAGGAAAGGCAATCAAGCCAAAAAAACATCAGAATCGTGAGTCGATAGATAATTTCGACTAGATGAAAGATGAACATATCTTTGCACTCCAATTGATGAGTGAATGATAATGGAGGACCTAGAAATCACTGTAGTACATGATTCAAGCACCTTCATTTCAATCAATAAAGACCAAAGCTTTAAAGAAGATAAAGAGTGCCAGAAGTAGATGATGGTCCTTAGAAGATATCAAAGAATGCACATAAGTGCCCACTAGTAAAAATACGGTATGCGATACTGGATCAAACTGCCCAGTCGGTCAGTACTATATCGTACCAACCACAAATCAAGACAGTTCATGGCCTCAACACGAAATTGTGCATGAACCAGTATGAACTGGTCCTTACTGGGCTGAACCACATGAAACCGCTTAGTTTCAAGAAATTCAACCAAGCATGGGCCCTATACCACTGGATCAAAGCCTCAATGATTGAGAGAGAAAGGACCTAAAGCCCGTTTCTTCCTCTGTTTCAATGTAAGAGGAATAGAGGAAAAAGAGTGAGACATAAAAAGGCGAGAAAGAGGTCTGATCCAGATTTTTCTCCCTTCCTTTTCCCTTTTTTATTACATCTTATGAATGGGCAAAAATTGAAAAATACAAGCACATCATGTCAAAATTTTTGTATTTTGGCATGATTTCTTGATATGTCATAAATCTTGGATCTATGAAATGAGATTTTGTATTTTTTATATTTATTTTATTTTATGAAGAAATAACTTTTTATATAAAAATTAATAGAAAAATAGAGCAGCTATATTCAAAAATTAGTATCGTGCTTGAGGTCTGGTGTGCCTATCTAGTATAAACAGGCTACCAGAATCCTAGGTGGGCACAATACCAAGGCTGGGGTCTAGCCTTAGAGCCCAACCATGAATGTGACTCAAACATATAGTATAGTACATTTCCATTTTTTTAATATAAACATTGTACATTATTCAAAGCTATACTTAGTTAATTTAACATGTATTATATAGTCATACCATCCTTTGAGCATGTAACATAGAAAATTAAAGTATATCACATTTAAACATCAAAAACAAACTCATAAAACCCTATGTTCCATTCAAAACTAAATAAAGAATCTTTAAAACCTTGACAATAAAAAACAAAAAAATTGGTCTCACTGTACAATTCTGGTATCGTACCATATTGGTCTCCTACCAATATGCAGTTCAGTAATGAGAGTCTAAACCTTGGTTAAAAAAGCAAGCCATCCTAATAAACTAGATCTCCACAACAAGTGATGCTATGCTGGGAAATGATAATAAGATGCACATCATAAGAATGCTAGGTCATATTTTAAAGAACTTGATAACATTTAGATTAGTAAAACAAATCCAAATTAAACTCTATTAGAATATCCACATGGATCTATGAATTAAAACAATTGATCAAGATGAGGGCATGGTATTGCTGAAACTGGTAGGGGAAAGCAACCTTCAAAACATAAGGTCCTTCAACTCATACTGACAAAATTGGTGCACCAAATGAGCAATGAGGAAAAATGTCATCATTAATGTAGATCATCCTACTGAGGTACATCAAAAGAAGCACCACATTGTGTGAACATTCTCGGGTGACAACAATAATCACAAAAATCTCCAAACAGCTAGCATCAAAGATGGTCTCAAAAGAGCTGCCAACAAAGAATCATCATTAACCCAAAAAAAAAAAATCATATCATTAAAAAGGGGGGGGCTAGTCACAAGGTTCCCACTGTTAATTGCAAGGTCAAGGGATGGTCATATGTACACAGCCTTACCCATGTGTGGAGAGGCTCTATCCATGTTTCAAACCCATGACCTCTACGTCATAGTGTCGCAACCTTACCATTGCACCAAGGTTCATATTCTATCAACCAAAACAATCATAATGATATGATTAACAAAAAATCACATCATTAACATACATAATTACCACCATGCCAAAGGAGGACTATTAAGTGAATAGAGTATAATCATAATGGCCACACCAAAGGCAGCATCAAGGTGCAAAGGCAGCATCAAGGTGCAAAGGCAGCATGAAGAGCTTATTTAAGAACATAAACAGCATAATGTAGATGAAAGTAATGACGAGGACATGAAACAACAAAGAGGCTACATGTGGGCATTCCGTGAAAGCATTCTTTACATATACCTAATAAACGTAGCCACAGAAAAATAATTACAATCAACCATGGCAAGTAATGTACAACACAAGGCAAAGGTATTGCTGCTCCAAGCACCCATATGGTTCCTTGCAATTGACCAACGCATTTATGTAAATATCAATTTAGTAGATCTCATTGTAAGTTTTGGAAAACTTTCTTACTCAAAGAATAAGAAAAGCTATGTATGGGGGTCTCTTGAAGGGTTTGGACTTGCTTGGCAGTGGCAATTTCACACAGAATATTATATTGCCTCACAAAAAGACTAAGACTCCAAATGGACAAGAAAAATTACAACAAAGAAATAGGACTATAGAGCATGGAGGTTTTCCATAAGAGAAGGCAAGAAGGTGGAATGCCAAGACATAACGCATTTTATACAGCAATGGAATGAAGTAAAACAAGTCTGTTACAAAACTGCATGAACTCCAATATTACAGTGCACAAATTTTGTGAGAAGTGAGAACTCTCTTCTCTTGCCTTGCAAGGGTGTTGCAACCAACTCTGTTGCAAACCTGCACGGTAGCAGTATGATCACCCATATGCAAGCTAGGGCCAAAGATGGAGTACAGCAAAAGTAAGGATGGGAATGGACAAGGCCTAGAGCCCAACAAGCTCAAACTACTATAAAACCAAGATTCAACTAGGATGGTAGCCCATGAGCTGGGGACTAATCTAGAAAATGCACATGCGGCACATAAAACATGGGATCAATTATTGAGTCAAAGGACCACTTTAGTATTATGATAAATCCAAACTATACCATGCACATATAACCATGTACATAATTATACATAAAAACATACACAAATCATGCATATATGTACAAATACATAAGTGTTTGTGCATGTGTCTACATATGATTCACAGTACTAGTTTGTGCATGTGCACACTGGTACCACACTGGTAGTGGTAATAGTATTAGTACAGGTCGACTCATGTAATCCACTCTTGGTACACCCCTTTTACTGAGTATTAATTCACTATTGGCATGGTAAGGTATGCCCAGTATGGTGCGATACAGTCTGGCACAGCAAACTTTGTCTACATACATGTGTGCACGTATGCATGTATAGATATATGCAAAATGTATACATGTTAATTATTAACTAGTAACTAGTAACTTTTAACTATTAAGTTTTAAGCTTATAGCTCATAATTTTCATTGCATAATCATTGTTGTTGTTACACCTCAATGGAAAATAAAGTTCCATCATTTTTCAAAAACATAACAAACAAAGGAGCAATCACATAAATCATTTTTACTTTGTTATTAATAAAATAATCCAGGCTTGGATCTTAGCAAATGGCAGGCTTAGTTAGTAATTCCTGTTATGGGCTTGGGCCAAGTCCAAGCCCTAAGATTCATAGCCATGCTGCCAAGCCCAAGTTAACCATGATATGTAAAATTCAACCTACAAATACATAAAATTATAAATAGCATAAAGAGAGGATTCTTAAAACATGGCAACAAAAATTGATGAGTACACATGGGATGCTAAAGAATGATGAAAGTATGTTAAATAACAAGCTAGCTTAGAAGAAATGGCAAAATAAGGTCACCGTGGATCCTAGTTCAAAGATAGGCTTAGAAGATAGTGTAGGAAAATCTAGATGAAAAAGCAAGAAGAAAGAAGAAAAAAGCATAGCAAGAAAAAAGAAGTTAAAATTGATGGACTAGAAGGTTCAATAAATACAAGCAAAAGTGATTCCAATTAAATATGGAAGCAGTAAAGAATTTCTTTCTTTCAAAAAATATGGCATGCTTAGGGCTAGAAAGATTCTCACAAAAAGAAATCAGCAACGGTAACCCTTATGTTCCTATACCCTAAAATAACAAACATAGTAGTCTACAGGAAAAACAATATGTGTTCACTTGGAGAAAACAAGATATGTAAATCACACGACATAAGAAGAAGCAAATGGAATCCATCAAAAAAGTGAGCATAATCGCTAAAATGAAAGGAAGCACAAGTAAACATGTATAAAAATAAAAATAAAAAAGAAAAGTTGAATAACTTTAAGATCAAGTCAAGGAGAAAATTACAACTCAGAGAAGGGCCCATGATATTTCTCATCATGGTGACAAATATATGCAAAGATATGTGATGGCTTGACTCGTGACTCAGGATTCTTTAGAGAATGGCATCAGGGACATCTAGTCAGATATTCACAATCATGGTATATGTAAATTTAGCAAAGTCATCAAGGACACAATCCATGTCAAATCCATGTATCATGACCCAAGTAGGTGGGAAACTTGCTTTTAGTAGCATAAATTATAAAAAAGCTGAACCATAAAGACCGCCCAAGAAGCAGAATAAACATTACTAAACAAAGAAAAACATTTTGTTCTATTAGACCATAAAAAGGATAGTAAAGTGCATTTTTGTTAACTAACAAACCATTTGACACGGAGAAAGACACATTGGCAACATTGGCCAAAGACACCAATTGGAAACAAAGCCCAATTTTGAAAGTCTGATGTGTCAAGAAAATGAAACAACAAATCCAAAAAATAAATAGATAAAAGCAAAAAGAAGATGAGGAAGGTACATCAAAGAGTGATACATGGATATTCTCTAAATCATACACCCCACAACATCTATACACTATCCCAATTGTTATCTTGCAGATCCCATGCAGAACAAAATATGGAAAGAAATGACAATTGTTTTAGTAACAGTTAGCAGTGCATAAGAAACCTCTGTTACTGATTTACTGCAAGTCTCTAAATCCATCAGAACAACTCTTCAAGCTTATATTCTTTGATATCATTTTGTTCAGCAAGTGTAGCAATCTGGGGATGATTCAATGAATCCATCAGGAGGAGCACCCCCCCCCCCCAAAAAAAAAAAAACATACAATCTCAATCACACAGTATCACATAGACAAAATGCATATGAGTAATCCAATATATGTAAATTAATAACATAATTAGATGCAAGTTTAAATGCAAGCCTTTTCTTTAATGAAAACAATATAATCAATTATTTTTGATACATCATAAAGCAATATTTGGTAGAAAATAGACCAGCAATGCAAGAAAGAATAACATAAACTACCGATGAAAAAAAAAGGAAACCCAAACTATTGATCTGTTCAAAGGCCACTTGCACGTTATATAAAAACAGATACAAAATATTATAATAAATCACTACATGAAGTATTGGGATAAAATCAGTAAAAAGGCATTTGGCCACTGAATAAGCACACCTTACAAATTTCTCTCTCTGGCCATCCATATATTGAGTCTTGTAACTAGTACAGTCAAACATCTTGTATCACCTATATATCACGAAGACAGAAAACTGCAAACTACCAAGTTGTGCCCATTAAAAAGATATTTTAATAAACATATTGAGCTAAATCAGATCAGAGATGCATCCAGTATCCTGTGACGGCTCCTGCACAGCAAACAAATAAGAAGTTTCAACCAGGTCAAGGCATCTCTAACAAATTAAAATATTAACTGATGATCCTAAGAACATGTCTATCTTGCCTTGACATGTCAACATGCAGCCTCACCTATTGTCTTACCTATATGTTCTGATGGAACAAGATAAACCACTTTCTTGATATGCTGCAAAAGTAACCACGCAACTTTGCCTGACTTAAAGCTTGTGCTGAACTTGAGACTTGGGAGACTATATTCGATGATTAAACCTGAAATTTTGTCAGAAAAAAGAAAAGGAACTTGAATGATCACAGCACATGTAACCTCGGAATCAGACCCAAAATTGAAACAGCTGAAACTTAAAGTTAAGCAAAACAGACCACCATTAAAGTCAAATGGTCATGATGAGATATCTAAAACATGGCAAAACATGCATGTAATTTAAAAAAAGAAAAAAAAAAAAAAAGAACATCCATGATGCCAAGCTATTTCCAATAAAGTGAAAAACCTTCAACTGAAACATCAGATCAATTTCCTTGAGTTCAATCTAGCAATTATCTTAATGCGGACATGTTCATTGATAACATCTAAAAGAAATCATAAAATGATGCACCCATTGTGACAAGAGCAAGGATTTAAGACCTGGTACCAATATCCACCCTCGTCTGGTCCCGAGCTAGTATGCTACCGGGATGCTCTCATCCAACACTCAAGATGGGCTGGATGATCCCCCAGTATGATACCAAAACACCTTCAGATTCCATTTTTCAATTTTTTGGTTTTTCTATTGTTTAATATTTGTTGATTTCATTATTTTTATGACTTTTAAGGCTCTCATGTAGGCTGCAAGCCTCTTGAGTAGGTAATCCTCCAGGCCCCCTTCTTGTTTTCTCTTAAATAACCAAATTTCATTAAGAGGCTTGGGCTGACAAGTGTAATGGAATGGGTTCAAGTCCTAGGGCAACCACTTGGTGTAAAAAAAGGCCAAAGGTTAGGTGTGTCCCCAGTTTGCCCCTCCCAAAACCCAAATTATCAGGAATATAACTAGGTAATGACCAATTTTAATCAAATTTCATGGCCAAACAAAAAAGAAGCATGATTTCCCTCCCCCCTCTGCTTTCTCTCCTTTCCTCTCTCCCGTGCCTAAATCAAGATAGACAAAAGAGAGCCATTGGGGCTCTCTCTCTTTCTTTGAGTGGGACACAACCATCTTAGTTGGTACCAAGCAATCTAACTAGTGAACTAGTCAATCTCAACCAGGACCGATTGGGACAATTGGTTTCTTCCAATTCATGGGAGAACCGATGTCTTGGGTGGATCCCAAATCCCATTCGCTCATCAAAATAATATGGTACTGGTAAGATGCATTGGGATACACCAAGATCATGATCCTTGGACAAGAGTAACTGCAGATATCTCATAGCAGTGACCGCAGCATGAAAATTGTGAATTGAACTTCTGACAGAATAGTATGCTCATTAGCACCGCAAAAGTCTTTAAAGACAGGCAACAAGAGCAAACAATAACTCAAGTGATTATCCTCATTAGCACAATAGAGTCTTAAAAGAAAGGAAACAAGAGTAGACAAGAACTCAAGAGATGCAACAGATTGCTTAAAAAACTTATCAAAACAAATGAATGGGAGAGGATGCTTGGCCCTTAGAGCTAAAGAAAAGACCAAATGAAGAAATGGGTGGCACAAGGTAAAGTGCTTTGAGAGAAAATAAGATCCCAAAACTTAAAAACTATTTAAGCATTACCTGCATATGGTCTTTTCTTCTTAGATGCTGATTTTACCTGGACTTTCAATTTAATGTGCCCATACAATGGTTCATCGGCAAGAAAACATAAAGTCCATTTGGGCTCATAAGAAATTAAAAGTTCACCTTCTACTCAGCCTAAAACCTTCAACATCGAACAAGGGAATGATGTATGAGTAATCCATGACCTTCTGCATGGAATTGCTACAATTGATACCACATGAGAATTGTTCTTAGCAAGAACTATTACAATAGGATGATATTTCTTAAGAAGATATATGAAAGAACAATCCTAGGCAGAGGCAAAAGTAGTATGGCCCTTGATTGAAAATTGTGACATAGTTAGAGAAACAAAAGTGGGCCCAAAATATGTACATCCATACATACATACATCAATGTAAGCATGCACATATATGTATATACTGATATATGTATATATGTATACATTTGTGTGTAATCAATTACCTTATGCTCAAGTCATAGCATAGATGTCAGACGTGCAACCTTAAAAGTTCAAAGAGTAGTTCATTGCTTTTTTGCAGAAAGGCAAGGAATTAAACATGCCTAGGAGGTGTCACAATGCTCATAAACAGAAGCAGGTAGTACATCAGCTGACCAGAGCAAAGAAGAAAGAGTAATTGCTCAAACAGACAATATCAAATGGCTTCAACCCCAAATTGCCTAGGTACAAATGTCAAGTTAAAAATCAGAATGAATATTATCAATAATGGGCAAGCTTCTTGTCACTTTTCGGGCAAGGGGTTTCCAGGACACAGTCAATAAGGATAGGTGTCATGCAAGAAAATGTTCCAATAAACTGCTAACCATACTATGAAGTATGAACATGACCTAATCTTAAGATCTGGACAAAATTCTTTAAAACCAAAAATTAGACTGAGTCTACCATCAGATTTGCAGCACATCAAATGACTCATAAACAAGAAGAATCATCATCGTGCACATGACACAAAAAGCAACCCTTGAAAGGTAAAGAAGAAACAACCAGAAATTTAAATATATGCAAGACAAAGGTCAAGTGCTTTGTGAACATGCACTTGCAATCAATTTGAAATGGCAGGTTTTTCACAGGTAAAACGTAGCACGAAATCGAGAAGAAATTATATCACGAACATGATGATATCGAGAACAAGAAGCAATGAAAAAATTGTTCTTACTATCCCATCCTGACAATCTGATTATTACCCCGCCTCCTCCCCCCACTTTTTTTTGTTACAGTATTATGCTGACTCCTTGCCTCGTACATGCGTTCTGCTAATAAGCTGAGGTAGATCAACATAAGAGAATAGACAAGCCCCCACATGTAAGCAAATGAAACTCAACCCCATATGAATCCAACCTAAATGAAGCAAACCCCACAACAAAACCATTTAAAGAAAGATCAGGTCAGGTCACTTTCCTAAAGTGAATTCCAGCAATCATCAGGTAGAAACCAGAGGGCGATGTTGCGCTCGTCGTCACTGGAAATGGCATGCAGACATGTGGAAGAATCATTTTGACAAAATTTTCATCAATGCGTTTGCCAGTAAATAAATCATAAAGATTCCATATGCCGCGATCTGGTCTAATTGAAGGGTATGAATGACTCACTCTCACGCATTCATCGGATGTCTAGCGTACATAATTAAAATATAACATTATTACTTTCCATATAGCCATAGGCACTTCGAATTATATTACAAGAAAACAAAAGAATCTGGTAGGGATCTAAAAGACAGTGATTCCCTTCCCAATAATCCCCATTTATTCCCTTTCCCTCAAATCTTCGAATGCCCTTAAATTAAACATTTTAAAATAAAAGAAACAGGAGGAAAGGGTCATCTGTGCTTCATGAACTGGACTTTTCAGGGGGGCATGCTTTCTTGATTGAGAAACCCAAACCAATCGAAGCACGAACACGGACGAAACGATCACGATGATCATAGAGAAACAAGAAATTAAAGTCTCGCACCTCCCCCCCCCCCCCCCCCGCCCAAAAAAAAAAAGAAGAAGGAGAATAATAATCCTTACCTTGCTACCGATCGATCATGGAAAGAGATTTTGGAAGCAAATCTCCTCACTTCTTCTCGATTCCTCTCGGAGACGAGATTGAATCGAGACGTGTGGGTGAATGGATGTGGGCGAAGAGGGGATGGAACGGCCAACGCGCGTTGATGGCCGCCCGAAGAAACCCCCGAGAACCGACTGCCGGACGTTTTAACTTCTCTCCCACACCCGCAAAAAAGTCGAGAGGTAAATCCGCTCGGAGATGCGAGATCGATGAGCATGGGAAAAGCCGGCAAGGGGAAAATTAAAAAAAAAAAAAGTCGATGGGTTTCATTTATTAACTAAAAATTTTATATTGATAAAAGCAGCGAAGTTGAAGAGGATTTTTTTTTAAATAATATTTTTTAAATAAATATTTACCAAATAGGTGCGACTCCAACTGTATTTCACATTTTAGACATTCTTGGTTGACGTGGTACCCGATTTCTCAATTTCCATTTTAGAATTTTATAAAAATTTAAAAATTAATAAAAAAAAATGTAAAAACTAATAATTTTTTAAAAATTAATTTTTTTAAAAAATAAAATAAAATAAGAGGTGCATGGAAAAATCGTAGGTACCTAAAAATTTAAAAAATTAACAAAAAATATTTAAAAATTAATAAAAAAATCTTTAAAAATTAATAAAAAAATCTTTAAAATTTAATAAAATTTTAAAAAATAAAAATAAAAAATAAAAAATAAAAAAGGGGTATGTGGAAAAATAGCAGGTTGTACAAGAAATTTCTCCGCATTCCTATTTTAAAATTTAATAAAAAAATTAATAAATTAATAAAGATTTTTAAAAAATAATATTTTTAAAAAAAATAATAAAATTTTAAAAAATAATAAATAATACAATGGAGTGGGGTACGTGGAGAAATCGCAGTTGTGCATGTGATTTCTCTCCGCATTTCTACTTTAAAATTTAATAATTTAATTAATAAATTAATAAAAAATATTTAGAAATTAATAATATTTTAAAAAACTAAAAAATAATAACATGATATCATAATAATATAATATATTATAAATATTTTATATTCTAAATATATTATAATGTATATAAAAATTTATAATATATTATATTATAATATGATATATTTGTTGATGCACGTGTACCGGTCGGGCAATAGTGGTGTCACGTCAAGTGTCGTAGGCGTAGCATGACGAGATGGGCATCTATCGAGTGACAGGATCAGAGGCGATAGGGCATGAGGGCGGCTGTGTCAATGCAAGTCCAGGGACCCACTGACCCATGCCCCCGAGACCTAATCATACTGCTTGACATGTCCGGCTGCCAGCACGGTATGTGCCTCCACCGCACATGGCATCCATCGATGCGGCAAGGCTGATGGAGGTTAGGGATAGCAACTATCGCTCAGCACGTCAATGGTATCCAGCCTTGCATACATGCAACCGTCCGATTATACCACGAGGACATTCCCTGCAATCGTGCCATACAACTGGTCTAGGTGCCACAAAGGTGCATGACTCCACCACATGCGACGTCCATCGGTGTGGCAAGGTTAATGGAAGCCATCGAGATAACAGCCGCTGCTTGGTACATCGATGGTATCCAGCCTTGCTCACATGCAACAGCTCGATCGTGCTTTGTGGGGGTTCTTGCCGATCACACCACGCAATGGATCCGATCGCCGTGATAGTGCCCAACTTTATTGCATGCAGTACCCGTCAGTATGGCACAACCGACGGGAACACTCTATATTAAAATAATATATTATAATATAATTTAATATATTATGATATAATCAAGCGACTGCATGTATGCAAAGCTGGATACCCTTGTCGCATCGATGGATGCCATGTGCGATGGAGTCTCACGTTGTGCTGGCGGCCATACACGTCGGGTGACATGATTAGACCTCGGGAGGCACAGGTAGGTGGGTCCCTAGGCTTGCATTGACATCGCCACCCTCATGCCCCATCGCCTTCGATTTTATCGCTCGATCATACCCATCCCGTCATGCTACGCATATGGCACTCGATATGACATCACCGTCGCCATGATCGGTACGCATGCATCAATAAATATACTATATTATAATATATAATATATAATTTAATATATTTTATAATATAAAATTTTTATTATAATATAAAATATATTTTAAAATATATTATTATAATATTTTTTAAAAAAATTATTATTTTTAATTATTATTTTTTAAAAATATTATTAATTTTTATTAAGTTTTAAAGCGGGAATGTGGAGAAATAGTAGGTACAACCTGCGATTTCTCCACGCACCCCACTTCATCATATTTTTTTATTTTTATATTTTTATTAATTTTTAAATTTTTTTGTTAATTTTTAAATATTTTTATTAATTTATTAAGTTTTTATTAAGTTTTAAAATGGGAACTGGAGTTCTCTCCATATCAACATATTATTTTTTATTTTTTTAAAGTTTTATTAATTTTTTAAAATTTTTAATTATTTTATTAATTTTTATTAAATTTTAAAGTTGGAATGTAGAGAAATTACCGGAATAACCTGCGGTTTCTTAACGCACCCCTTATTAATTTTTTTAAATTTTTTTAAAACTTTATTATTTTTTTTATTATTTTTTTATTTTTTTATGAAATTTTAAAAATAGAAATTAAGAAATCATAGATACAATCTACGATTTCTTCCCATACCTTTTAATATTTTAATATTTTATTATATTTTATTTTTAAAATTTTTTTATTGATTTTTAAAATGTTTTTATTAATTTATTAATTTTTATGAAATTTTAAAATAGAATTTGAGAAATCACATGTATAACTACGTCAGCCATATGAACTCCCATGTCAGCCAAAAAATACCTAAAATGGAAAGCATAGTTGGGGTCGCCCCTGTTTCGTAAATATTTATTTATTTAAAAAAGATTCGAGTTGAAGATGTCACCCGGTCAACCGATGCTCCTGGCCCCATGTAATACCCACCGTACATCAATACTTCATCCAATGCCGTATGGTGTATCTGGTGTTATGCTTCTCTTCGGCAGTTCGGATAAGGCCTTTCGCACGACAATTCCGGTCTTTCGCGCATGGCCATCGGGCGCAGGCACGATAAAGCGGAGAAAAGGCGTGGACTCGACGTAAGTCGGATCCGAAAGGTCGTATTAATCAAAATGAATAGCGGATACGGGCGAGGGACGGGGAGAGAGCCTTCGCTCCTCCGAGAACGGATATACCGTCGAGCAGATTCCCCCCAATTATCCCCTCTCCTCAGCGGCGGTGATGAAACTACCCAGGGTTCGCGGCGGCGCGTGTCTTCGCCTCCTCTTCTCCTCCTCCGCCTTCTCTGCGAATCCTCCTTGTCCCAAGACTGCGGCCAGCGCCCCCAAGGCCTCTTCTTTCCCATTCCCTTTCTCCATGGCTTCTCCAAGCTTCTCTATCACCTCTTCTAGACTCCTTCTACAGCCACTTCCCCCTCTGTTGCCCCACCCCGTTGCACTCTTTTCCAGCACCACACTCTCCCCTAGTCCTTCTGGCCCAAGAAGAAGAAAGGAATCTGGTAATTTCAGCTCTTAATATTTCTTTAGCCACTCAATCTGTTTGTTATTATTCCTTTTTTTTCCACTTAATTTGTTTCTAGCTAAGATTTGTCTACAAAACCCTGTTGGCATTTTTTAAAGATCAGTATTAATAGTTTACAGAGGAAACAGAAGGGGAAGAATGGATCGTTGAGTGGGAAGAAGAGGAAGAAACTGAGTCAATGGTATGTAGTGCAGAATCTTGTCTGAGTCTTTCCTGGCTTCCTATTTCATGCTTATATACTTAACTTTGTTGCTCTTTCTGTGCGTTGAATGCGTTGGGTCTTTAGATTGGAGATGGAGGGGATGGTGGTGGAATCGTTCTGGGAGATGTTGGGTGGGGTGGACGGGCTCTGTCAGTTGCTCACGAGGTCCTCCAGCTCCATTTTAGTGATGATATGGTCATCTATGCGTTTAAGGTGTCTCCTAGAGGGTACATTTATGTGCGTCTCGATAAGCTTACAAACAAGTAAGAATAAGTGTGGCTCATGTTCTTTTCTGTTCATTGTTTGCCATTTGAATTGCTTGTGCTCTATTCTTTCTGCCCTTTCTCTCTCACATCTGTTAGTGCCATTTGATTTTGCTCCATATCTCTGTTAAATATCAACTGATTGGCAGTAGGATTTCTTCTTGCTATGAACACTGTATAAATATTTGCCATCATTCTTCAAGAGAGTGAAGGAGAGTTAGTCCTATGCTTGCCCATTGTTTATGGTTATTTAAAATTTATGGTCCAAGAAAACTTAAAATAACTTATTTGTAGAACATGATTCCATAATACCATGTCAGCTCAGACATTGGTGACTCCTATTGCACTTAGAGATGGACGCACACCTTCCCATGGCATTGCTGCTAACAACAAACAAAAGCAAAGAAAATAGAAAAAAACTCAAGTGAAGCAAATTAGTAGCTTTTCTAGCATTAATTCTGTGTCCCGTTCCTTATGTCCACTTCATGGGATAGTCACTGACACCTGCAAATCCAGACTTGTTCTAGAGATATAAAACTATTGGTGATAGACATGGGTCTGATGATAGATCTGTAAAACAAAATTAGATCCATGTATAGTTGTAGTACATGTGTCTGCAATCTAGAACTATCATGACCTGACTTGGTATTAGGTAATAGACTAATTTTTATAATTGAACCTAGTATGGACTTCCATACTTGGTAGTTTATTCAGTATATAGCATACAGGCAATGCTTCATATGTCTTGCATCAAGATCATTTTCATCAATTGGTTGGCCTTTCACATGAAGGATATATTGACAATATTTTGAAGAGATATGGACCAGAAAATTGTAGTTCAGATGAATCTGCGGTATTAAAGGATATCACAGATCTTGGCTTGTGTGCATATAATGATCTTGAAAGGCAACAAGTGTGCCGAATACCCTATGCATCCACTATTTGTGGTCTCATCTATGCCAGGACCTGCACACATCCTGGTATCGCTTTCAGTACGAGTTTGCTTGGTAGATATCCAAGCAATCCCAGAATGGCTCATTGTAGAGCTATCAAGAAAGCAGTGCAATATTTGAAAAGGGCTAAAAATTATGTACTTACAATTGATAACTCTTCTGGTTTGAATGTTCTTGGTTACAACGATGCAAATTGGAAAGGTTGCAATGGCACATTGTATTCAGCTTTTTGAGTTACATTTTCACAATGGTTGATGGGACTATTTTTTGATGCAGTATGAAGCAAAGTAGCATTGTCGATAATGAAAGTTGAGTACATAGCTTGTTCTGAGGCTAAAAGGCTAGCAATATGGCTAAATATTTTCTTGCAGATCTTAGAATTGTTGATCATGTTGATAGGCTAGCAAAAATATTATGCAATAATGTTGCTGCCTCTCTTCCTAAGGATGCAAAATGTCATGCTAAACTGAAGCTCATTGAACTCCAGTTGTATTATATAAGTGATATAGTCATATAGCTGAGAAGATAGTCTCTTTGGAAGATAGTCTTGCAAATCCACTCAAAGGCCTTGTTATACAAGTCTTTAAGGAGCATGTATCACATATGGACATGTGGATGATGTATTTTGATTTTGGAGCATCTTTCTCTAGCTGATTTGTATTGCATTTTGAACCTTCATTATAAACGCCCATGTAAACTGAAGCTCATTGAACTCCAATTCTATTATATGCATGATATTGTTGATAATAAATTTGCTACTATCAATTGGATCCCTTTGGAAGCCAATCTTTCAAATCCACTCAAAAGTGTCTTTTTATAAAAGTCTTTAAGGAGCATGTGCCACATATGGATGTGTGGATGATGTATTTTGATTTTGGAACTTCTATCTCTGGCTGATTTGTATTTCATTATAAACCTCCATGATTTCCTTTTTTTTGTAAAACTAGCATGTATATTGAATATTTATAAATTATCAATTTTTAACTTGTGCTATTATTGCGACATTAATGAATACAGATTTTGCTGTATGTTGTTTTATAGTATAGCCCATGGGAATACCCCTGATCACTGGGCAGGACAATTGCAGTCACCTACAAGAGGATCTTAGTGATCAGTTGGGGTGATTTGTGAAATCTCGAGGTTAGATATAAATGGTCATCATAACTTGTCTGTCTCTCACTTGGGATGGTGTGTTTACTTGAATGTGGTGTGTCATTCCTTCTAACCACAATTTATTCATCCAAATGAAGCATGAGGACCTTTGAAATGAGGCACTACGACCTCTCACTACTACCTTTATTTGTTGAAAATGTCTTTCTATCTGAGCACATGCTGTCTATGCTATTTATTGTCTTTGTATTTGCCTGACTTCGATTGTAGCTGTACTTTGACATAGAACTAGGCATCCTGTCAAAACTATAAATCATTTTACTGTTGAGTTTGTATGGGTACTTTTAGGTGGAGTTCTTCTTGTCCATTGCCTGAAGAATCCATGAACTTGCACAAAACCAGGAGCATTAACCTACTTCTGCAAAATTAATTTTAAAACAAAATAAATTTTATAAAATAATAATAATTAATCTGTAGGCTAAATGGGAGATTTTTGGATGTTCTGGTCATATATATTAATTGCTATAGTTTTCTTGTTTTTTCAAAATTGTTTTTATCTTATGCAAATTCACTTGATTAGACAACTGTAGGGTACTGGTGTGAGTTTCTCAGTTTTGGTCATCTAAATGTCTGGTTTAAGGGGTTTAGAGAGTAATGGAAGAGATGACACATGGAGCCATTAATTTTATTTTCTGCTTACTGCTATTACATGTTTGTTTGATGATAGGTTGATCATCGCAATTTTTTTGTTTATTCCTTGGCATATCGCATATGGCTCCTACCCTTGGCAGCCAAGATTTTCAGAAAAAAAATTATTTAATGCATGCGGGCCAATATGCCACTATATGACACTTGAGAGAAACAATTTAGGTTATAATAAGCCTCAGTATCATATAACCTAAATAACTTGAGAAAGCTGATCTGTAGAAGACTAGAGACCAACCCTTTCTTTTCCTTTCCATCAGGTGTAGGAGCCAAATTTCAATATGGTGACCTATGGGCTTTGTTTTGGAATATCTCAAATCATGTTAGAGACACTAGAAGATTGGTCTTTAAGGTGCCAAGTTAATTGCAAGTGTTCATCTCTATTTGATGTTCATATGACCTGGGTGGGCCAAAGTCTAAATCCCTTGGTTGCAATGTATAGTATGTAGGATTTGTCTGACGATCCCAAGATTACATGCAAGCTTTTTTAAAAAAATTTAATTAATTAAAATTAAATTGTAGTGAAAATAAAATTTAATCCAAGTATGCATGGCAGGATCCATTCATGAACATGTAATATAGATATGAAAATAAAAATAATTGAGTATATTGAATCTACTTACTGCGCTACTCCATCTTTATTGGATCGGATTTGACGGATGTTCCGAGTTTCGCTTGAGCTGCGCAGGCGCCCGGCCTCTGCTGGTATCCATATAGAGATGCCTGATCGAAGCTCTGAGGCCACCGGAGTGCTAGTACTTTGCAGGCATCGCTTCGACTATTGAATCGAATCTTCCTTTCATCTTTTTTTCTTTTTCTCTATGTTAGAGATCAAGGAAAAAGAATAGATCTCTTCTCAAGAGATCAAGGGAGAACATTTTTTTCTTTCTCACATTGTAAGATCGAAGAGAGGAGGGAGGGTGATGAAGCTCTCTCATATTTTGTACACGGTGGAGAATAAGGAAGAAAAGTCGATGGGATGTGAGATCCCATCTCACGTGAAAACTGAAAGGAAAAACCCGATCCAATTGTGTTTTGTGCCCACACTTCTTTTTATTATTACACGCCAAATCTAAGTTTCTCTCTCCCTAAAGTTTCTTCTCATATAGAATTAAGACATTTTTTGAATCAAATTCAAAGATTTAATTCTAGATGGATAAGGATAAGAGATAAGGATGAAACCCATAAAGCCCAAACTCCTTGTGCACTCCACTTTTTCCATGCACGTTAAAAATTATTTTTGCGCCCACACCTCTTCTTATCTCATGCCACCTAAAGAATCCTTCTTTCCCTGTAATCTCACCCAATCTAAATTAGGACAAGTCCTTTGAATCAAATTCATAGACTAAACTCTAGATAGATAAGGGAGAGAGAAACCCGGGGGCTGCGCCAAACACCTTATTCGCCTTACATATTTCCATGCTAATTTTGTGTTTCGCATGAAGGGCGTGAAGCCTTCTTTCTTACACGCTAACAAGGAAAAAAATGCGAGGAGGGAGAGAGAATAAATGTTTAGGACTAGTTCAACTAACTATGTCATAATCCTAATCCAAATAGGAAACTAACTAATCTATACACTAATCCTATTAGGTTTAGGTTTAAATCCATAATTAATTAGGAATTAATTCCTAATCCAATTAGGATCACAAAATCTAATTAGAATAGGTTAAGCCTAACTGAATTAAATCAGATTTAATTCATCTAGGATTAGTCAACCAATTAGACCAAACTAAATTGGCTTGCAACATTTGGAATTAGGTTAGTCCAAAACCTAATTGGACTAGGAAATTATCTAAACTCAACCAAATCAAATTCAATTCAATTTGTATCGAGCCTAATCATAATTAAATAATCAAATCATCTAATTACATTGCAACTTTTACAATAAAGTCTTTGCTAACCTCTACAAATTTAGACTTTTTTAAATATGTAATTCTTATATATTTTGATCCAACTGTATGACAGGTCACGTTCTTATTATGTGTGACCCTTCAAGTTCTATTCTGTCTGATAGTGGGACATACCATGATCTTTATCATAGTATCATCGAACTCTTTCAATAAACCAGAATAATTTCAATTCACCCTATCAAGGATCATTGATCCGAAACGATCCTAGTGGATCCCACAATTCATCAGTGATGCCTAGTAGTATATAGTGGCAATCCAGTAGAGTTGAAGAAAGAATCTTAAGGTATAGTTATCATGTTATTGAGTCAGGGTTTTCCGAATTTTGCCGAATCGGCCGGTTCGAGGCGTATCGAACCGGATCGATGGCTGCCCGGTACGGTTTGGCCATATAAATTGGCATAGCCCAATAAAAAAATATACCGTACCGAACTGGACTCGAACCGGTGCTGAACCGGTCGAAACGGGCCCGAACCGGCCGGTTCGGCCCGATTCAGCCCGGTTCGGGTCGGTACGGCTGGGAGGGGGCAGGTGGGGCAAATTTTTTGTTTTTGTTACATGGCTACTATAGCTATGTGACGCGCTTTTGAGCGGGAGTTTGCTTTGGGTTTTAAGAGAGAAAAGGCAGAGAGCTCTTTTAGAGCCGCGGCAAGAAAAACCAAAAAAAAAAAATTTCTTGATCATTTTCAATCCAATCGAACCTGCAAAAGTCGAAGAGGAAGATAGAATCAAGGTACGTATACCTTTCTTTTTCCATATTTTTCTCTTTCGTATCATTATTTTTGTTAAAATCCGTGCAAAATAGAAAATTAAGATGAAATACTGTCAAAATTTATTTGTTAGCCATGATTTTAGAGTATGTGGTAGATTTATGATAGATCTACATAATGATACTAAAATCTTGATTTTTTGTTAAGTATATAATTTTTTAAATTAAAAATTAATTTCTGATTAATAAATTAATTAAAAAAATAATTAAAAAAAAAACTATAATTATAAATTATTAATCTAGGGCTCGTAAGCTACTCTCACTATAAATTTCATGTCGATTTATTCAAGTTTTGTGCATCTCATGAATAGTGCCGTAGGTCTTAAATTGAAAAAAAATTGACTTTAAATGCATTTCTAGGATCTTAAAAAAATATATATAGCATGTATAATAGAATCCTACATTAATCTAAAATTTTAAATTTTTTTAATTTTTCTTTATTTTTTGAATTTTTTAAATAAAAAAATAAAAAAAAATAAGTTAAATTTTAGAAATTAGGTTAATAAAGTGTTAATTAATAAATATATTATTGATCTTATATGTAATTTAAATATTCAGGTATGGATCCATCAAGAAGGAAGAAAGATCTGTTACGGGACATTGGTTGGTTACATGGAAAGATGCTCTCGGGTCGGCATCACTGGAGGTGTAAATGGTGCAATACTGAATTCAAAGGTGAGAGATAACAAGGTTGAAACGGCACTTGGCTGGCGGCTATCTTGATGTATCTGCATGCCGACAGTGTCCATAGAAGGTCCGTCAGTTGATGAAGAAACACTTTGCTTATTTTAAAGCTATGAAGGAAAGAGCAGCAAAGAAGAAGGTAGAGGTGGATCGCAGAGCCGCAGAACCATCTTATTATTCCAGGAAGTCAGAGGGAGCATCTATTCTTTCTGATAAGGAGGCACAGATGGAGGTTACTATTCAGACGAGCTTGTATGAGCAGAGGCAGCAGGAGGATGCAGCCAGCATAGACAGCAATTCAGGCCATCAGCTTTTGAGTCAGGATCGGGATCCGCTTCTGCTAGTGCTCCAGGAGAGTCTGAGACAGTTTAGGAGGACTTTCTCAGTCAGAGAGCCCGTCAGGAGAGGCACCGACCGTATTGCATCCATGTTGGGAGCATTTGGTAGTAGAAGGAAGTCTTCCAGGGACATTCTAGAGGGAGCCACTATCCATGATGTCGATCCACATGCATTTTCCAGTAGATATTCTAAGCAACAGAGGATTGATATTGTCGCCGATCTCACCGCGATGGCCTGTAGCTCGTGAGCTGGCGCCGGCTCTCGGATTCTCTCACCTCGAGGTCTCTAAGCTTCTGGACATGCAAAACAAAGTCAGAGACCCGGGTCGGGGATTTCGGCGGGGGCACTCCGACGGTCAAGTAAGAGAGCGGCAAGATGGAACAGGACCTCCAAGACGGGTTCCCGGAGGATTCCCGTGCTTAGAGGAGATGTAAATGAAAGAAGTGTGGGGAAGAGGGGAGGTGAAGCCCGGCTTCCTGCGCTGGGTTCACCGAGCTCACGCCTGAGGACTTCCTGGGATTCCCCGGATCGTTCTCTCGATGTTCTCCCCCTTTTTCGGCCTACCTGTCCGTCCGCTTTTACCGCCCCTTTTATACAACCGGACCGCCTTCAGCCCACGTCTCCTTCTGGGAGCTCCCCGAGATCTCCGGGTTTTCTCCCCCCTTCTCCTTCGAGTCCGGGAGTTAAGTGGCCGGCCCACCTCGTCCGTCGTGCGTCACGAAAGGGGAAGACTGGTAAGACCTCGGGCCGAATGCGGGAGCTCTCCTTTCGAGGCGTTGACGATGGGCTTCTAGCCGTTTCAGGCCCCTGCTCGCAAGGATTCCGTTCCTCGGTTGCGGGACCCCGTTTAACTGATGTAAGCGGGGTTTCGCGTGTCATTGCAGGCCGTACTGGTGCCTTGTACGGAGCGCGGCGCGCGCTGGCTCTAGTGGCGACCTCGCGACCCGTGTTTCTGCCTGCCTGAGGCTTTGCAGAGTAGGGCTGACCTCGATCGAGGTGGACCCGTTAGGGGACGCCACCTGGCGGTGGAGCAGGGGCTGCCAGCTTCGACCGAGGTGGACCCTCCTGGGTGGACACATGGCGGAGTGGCAGAGAGAGGCTCGACTTCGGCCGAGGTGGACTCGTCTTGGGGTGCCACCTGGCGAAGGAGCAGGAGGGCCCGGCTCGACCTCGGCAGAGGTGGACCCGCCTTGGGGTGCCACCTGGCAAGGGAGCGAGGGATCGCCAGCTTCGGCCGAGGTGGACCCCTCCTGGATGGACACCTGGCGGAGTGGCAGAGAGGAGCTCGACTTCGGCCGAGGTGGACCCGTCTTGGGGTGCCACCTGGCGAAGGAACATGAGGGCCCGGTTCGACCTCGGCAGAGGTGGACCCGTCTTGGAATGCCACTTGGCGAGGGAGCGAGGGGCCGCCAACTTCGACCGAGGTGGACCCCTCCTGGGTGAACACCCGGTGGAGCGACGGAGAGATGCTCGACTTCGGCCGAGGTGGACCTGTCTTGGGGTGTCGCTTGGCGAAGGAGCAGGAGGGCCTGGCTCGACCTTGGCAGAGGTGGACCCGTCTTGGGGTGCCACCTGGCGAGGGAGCGAGGGGCCGCCAGCTTTGGCTGAGGTGGACCCCTCCTGGGTGGACATCCGGCAGAGTGGCAGAGAGATGCTCGACTTCGGCCGAGGTGGACCCGTCTTGGGGTGCTACCTAGCGAAGGAGCAGGAGGGCCCGGCTCGACCTCGACAGAGATGGACCCGTCTTGATGTGCCACCTGGCGAGGGAGCAGAAGGCCGCCAGCTTCGACCGAGGTGGACCCCTCCTGGGTGGACACCCGGCGGAATGGCAGAGAGAGGCTCGACTTCGGCCGGGTGGACTCGTCTTGGGTGCTACCTGACGAAGGAGCAGGAGGGCCCGGCTCGATCTCGGCAAAGGTGGACCCGTCTTGGGGTGCCACCTGGCGAGGGAACGAGGGGCCGCCAGCTTCAGCCGAGGTGGACCCCTCCTGGGTGGACACCTGGCGGAGTGGCAGAGAGTGGCTCGACTTCGGCCGAGGTGGACCCGTCTTGGGGTGCACCTGGCGAAGGAGCAGGAGGGCCCGACTCGACCTCGGCAGAGGTAGACCCGTCTTGGGGTGCCACCTGGCGAGGGAGCGAGGGGCCGCCAGCTTCGGCCGAGGTGGATTCCTCCTGGGTGGACACCTGGCGGAGTGGCAGAGAGAGGCTCGACTTCGGCTGAGGTGGACCCGTCTTGGGGTGCCACCTGGGAAGGAGCAGGAGGGCCCGGCTCGACCTCAGCAGAGGTGGACCCGTCTTGGGGTGCCACCTCGCAAGGGAGCGAGGGGTGCCACCTGGCTCTTTTCTATCATTTACATTATCATGGCACAGTTTTAAGGATTTAGCTTCTTAAATCACATAGGATTTACATCTTAGCTGCTAAAGTCGATAGATTTCTTATAAGTGCACTCCTACTCTTATAATGAACCTATTGTAGCCAACGAATATCTCAAGGAGCCGAATGGCTAGACCAATATTTTGTATTGTCAAACTACAGCAATATTACTATAAGTGGCCAAGGCATCACAAGTTAAAGAATTCACTTACACAACTACAGCATCGAGAAAGTCATTGACGAGTGAGTAGACATCCATGTGACTTCTCATGATGGTCACACTCGATACCATCATTTTCTAATGGCCACCTGCACTCTCGCTCTAGTGTCCCCACATTATGGAATCAAGACTTGTCTACCTTAAAAGAGAAACGATCTATGCACCAATCAAACCGGATCAATCACCATCCCCATGATATTCTATGATCGGGAGCATTTAGGAATTAATTTATGATGACACGTCTCAAATTATCAACTCTTGAGAATACGTGTCATTGTCTATTAATTTTTTGATCAATACATGGATACATATTGAACATATATGGATAAAATTATCCAAATTAGAATATTAAATATAATTTTATATTTTAAAATTAAAAATTTGTCAGCTAGATTGGTTTTTAGGGCATACATTTAACAAAATCAGTTAATGACTAATCTTAAATATATAATAAAAACTTCTTGAAAGTTGAAACATTATTGATGAGGGACTATTTAGGATGATACTTTTGTCATAACGAAGAATCCTTGTCCAGGAGGTTTTATTTGTGTACTTTCTGTCTTTTTATTGCACTGTTGGTTTCTTTTGTCAATTTACACTTTCAATTTTTTAACTTTAGGATCGCATGAAGTCCATTTAGCTGTAGATGAAGTATTCCTAGAATCCTAGCATATTTAGCTTGTCACTAGTTATCAATGCAGTAAATCAGTGAGCCCCTTGATTGAATGTCACTATTGTCAGAACTTCAAAAGATTGGATATCATTGGTCATCTTGAGCAAGTTATTCTCCATTTTTTCTCTAGTATATATACGTATAAACATATACAGGGTAAGTTCTTGACCTTCAGGAGGGTGATATAATCATATATTACAATTAGGAAGATTGTCTCAAGCCAAGTTCTTGTTGTGTCACCTTGGAGCTTTGAAATAGCAGTTTGGTCTTAGATAAGGACCATAAGGTAATGAGTTATGAGTGAATATTGATTAGGAAGGATTTGTCACATTAACAAAATGTTTCGATGAAAGGAAAAGTTTATTTGGAATTATATTTCTTGAATCTTATTGTGCTTGAGGCCCGTGCCATACTTAAGCTATACTAGTTTCAAGTCCTAATGATCCCAGGGGATGTGTGAGCTTCAATTACCAAACTATTTAGGTACATTTCAATTCCTATCAATTGGTTTTCTAGGTTTTTATGCGAGCCTTCTCCTTTCCTAATGTCACTTAAACAAGGAACTTATGATCTCTCAAACACCTTTCTTAGTTTCATCAATATAGCTCAGCATATCTAACATGGGGCAAGGATTTCTGGTTAAGACAAAAAGGCGACCAATCAATTATAGGACTTGGTGCTTTGTAATTATGATGTTTGACTTGTTATCCTATTATTTTGTTGTGGTGGAAGAAACTAATGATTAAAGTATATTTTCATTTTAAGCTCGGGTGTTAAAGAACTGATTTAACAGGAAACACCTTTTCTGAAGCTTTATAATCCTTATTCATTTATACCTCAAGTGAGGTTGGCCTTTGAGCTTAGGTAGCAGAAAAGTCTGTATCTTCAACAATTGATTATATTGTTTCTATTCAAAAAAAAACGTTGGGGGGTGGTGGCAATCCAAAAGAGAAACATAAACAATTCCTTTGAGTTCTACAGGTTCTTTAGAGTGCATATTTGATGAATAAACATTTGAGTATGATTGCCTGTTTTGCATGGTGGGTACTAAGGTTTGAAATATTTTTCCTGGGCATCTTGAAGTTCAATTAGTATTCCATTGACAAATGGATTTGCTTCTTTGAGACTAAATTTGTAACCTTGGCCCTTGCAACTCATATGGCTCCTTACAGAAAAGGGGAAGGGGGGAAGAAATTCTATAAAGTTTGTTGATGTTTCTCTTTTCCTTTCTTTTGTTTTTAGCTTTTATTTTGGGCTGTATTTTGATGTGTTATCAGATGTGCATCTTATTGGTCTCTTGTTTTGCATGGGTTAGCACATAAGTTAAGCTTCTCAAAGCATATTGTCGTTTAGTTTCTGCGTGCATAAAACAACACAAGCATATATCTGCTTCCCATCATTGAAAGCTGAGAAATGCATGAAGAGGTTACCTTCATTTTTGTCCATGTTGTTGGGATTCTCATAAAAGTAATTCTTTTTTGGTAATCCTTTGCTATCACGCATGTCAGCTTTGCTAAAGGAGTATGAGTACTCAGTTGTAAAGTCATCCATTCATCTCCTTCAGTCTGCTAGATGCAACATTTTGCAGTGTTGTGAGAGCAAGTTATGGTCTCTTGTTGCACCAACTTTTGCTATTTTAGTTTTGCACCCTGTTAATATCATCTGATGAGATTTTCTTTTCCTGAACAAAGTGCCCAGTAAAATGAGTTTCTAACTTTGCTTTTACTTTTGGTGCCCTTCCCTTGCGCATCATCATGCCATTATATTTATAGTGCATTTGTTTCATCTTTTTGTTAAAAAATGATTCTTGAAATAGTATAAATGGATGCTTATATGTGATAATGCATTGCAGTTCATTTTTTTCAATAAATTAGTTGCTTTCACTGACCAAAATTTATTACAACAGCAGGAGCATCTAATTTTTCCCACACAGTTGTTGAATTTCATAATCTTCTGAAATTATATATGCCCCATTTTTAAGAGTTCATGATCACTAAGGTTTAATTGACCTCTTACAGCACCTTTAATAATTTCTATGTTGATTTTTATTTTTGTCTAAAGTTAGAAAAGTGGCCAACTCCCAAACCATAGCTCATTTTGGCTGGTTTGCTCAAAACCCGCAATTGTAGGAATTCATTGGAAGATGGGTTCTGTTTGATTTATAAAGTTTTCTGAGACTTTTGTAAGCATTGATCGTTTACCCTTCACCCTCAGATATGGGTGCCCGGCTATGGAGGAAATTGAATATTTTAGCACTCTCTACAAGAAGCAACTGGATGAGATTGTGGAATGTGGGGATATACCTTTAGATTTGGCTCTAGAGGTATGCATCGGAATTTCTTTTTCCTGAGATAATTAGTGTAACCATGATCCAAATTCCAAGCCAAGTTTTGAGATTTTGGGCTTCTGAATGCAAAATGGATCTAATGTTCATATGAGCCACATGAATGTATCCTTTTCAGGTATCATCTCCAGGGGCAGAGAGGCTGCTAAAGGTACCTGAGGATTTGGACCGGTTTAAAGAGTTGCCCATGAGGGTGCAGTACCTGGAAGAGAATCTTGACTCCAAACATCACCAGCAAAAAGGAGGAGTTTTCATGTTAGAGTCAATTGACAGTGACACTGCGCACTGCATTTGGAAACTCGCAGATGTTAAAGAGAACAGGGCTGAGGCAGGTAAAGGAAGACCATTGAGCAGGAAGCAGAAAGACCGGAGATTACGGCTACCTTTTGAAGTAATAAAGAGGGTGACATTTTACTTGAATTGATCGCCGTGTTTTTTGGCATTGTGTCCGTGATCATTCAGTGCATGTCTATAATGTCAGGTCCGGTGATGTTGCTAACCTTCCCATTGCAAATTTTTACTGAAGAAAATCAACTTTCAAGACCCAATGCTCATTTTCATCGCTTCAACAATCATAGCAAGAAAGGAAGATGAGAATCCGGATTAATCTGTGCCACTGGCCCACTGCACTGCATTAATGCTTGTCAACATGCTCAGTGGCCTTCTTCAACTGCTCACGGTTTTGTATGAACTAGTGTCCTTGGTTTCATGTGCATGATACTTGGTAGAGCAAGAAGAATGTGGAGAGACGGGCTGATGACATGTCCATTGTATTAACTTGGAAGTGGGAATTGCTCATGTAAACACTATAAAACCTATGATATAAATGAAACCCTACCACCGTTGCTGTTGTTGGCATTGCTCCCGCTGCTGCTACCACTACCATCATACTATTATTACTTTGACTACCGGTACTGTCACCAAAACCATTATTATTACCGCCGCCACCGCTGCTGCTAATAATAATCGTCATAATCATATAAATCCCGGAATGTGATTGAAACCATGCTTTCCTGTAGTACAAAAATATAGAGGCAAACTTGGCAAAGGATCTCCTTTCCAATTTTCTAGTCACATCCTACGTAGGTCAATAACTATATTCGCTTGACCATGTAGGGCGTGCTAACTCATCGATCTACGATCAGCTATTGCATATTTCTTGGAGGGGCATGCATTTGTTAATGCTAAAAAAATCTGGGAAAAAAAACTACTATAGTTCAATGAGATGCAAAATCAAGTACACCTCGTGGCATCATTTCTTTCCAAGCTCGCATGGCTGTCTTCGCTTCTGTGTCATCCACGCGTCCTCCAGATAACTGTCAACCCAGTCCTCATACAGAGCACATCAAATTTAACAAGAACTCGGTACACTAGAAACATGGTTCTTGGGAATTTTGTAATGTAAGTTATAAAATCCAAATGTCAGCATTCTAATCCTTTTTACAAAGCCTCCTCGATCTTCTCATAAGATGCATTTATCCTCGACAGTCGACCCAGATCTCCGTTAGCCACCAGGAATTTACATTATAAACATACATTCTTCATATATGAGAGTAGTCTGTTCTGGACTTCAATCTTTCATCCTGGGGACCATATTTATCACATAGATGAGGCTTCCATTCCCGTTTATATTTATCACATAAATGAGGCTTCCATTCCCGTTAAATTCTGGGAAGGGACATGTACCATTTCGTTAGTTTTCAATATTGAATCATACATAACATTGTCTGAAATGGCTGATGACAAATTTTTGTTAAGTTTGCTTTTGAGCAGGAGAGGGAGAGGACAGGGGGGTCACTGTCACAGGGCCAAATCATCACCGGATTCAAAGAGAGGTAAAAAATGGAAAAAAGAAAAAAACTGCGATGATCAGGCCAGTGATTTTTCAGGAAGCAAATAAAAACATTGTCAACGGGTTTTCATCTTTACCAACAGCAGGAGGTGAAAATATTGCTGCCACCTTGTTTTAAAAAATTATAATGATTAATTCCACCAGAAGAAGAAAAAACACAAAGTGGAACATGATATTGTACAGTATTGACTTGTCACTTGGAACAAGAGGAAAAATGTTGCTTCTTCCTGTACACTGGTTGACATCAAGAGATTGCTAAAACGATCCCCAAAGCATAACCTTCGGTAGGAGGCAACTCCCTCATTTGCTGGTAGAAGAGGTTCCTTGAGGGTGCAAAGGGGTTTAAGCCAGGTAGTTGTAGATCTGAGGATTGTTCTTGTCCCGCTCCAGGTATTCCCTGTCAATGAGGCTCTCTATCCTTTTCTTCAAGTCTGCTGGTTTTATTGGAAATTTTAGCTGAAAGAAACACATGCCACCCGGTGAATATCATTCAAAGTCAATAAAGAATTGAGTTCACTTGTCAGATGATGTTAAATTACCTGCTGAAAGAGCTCAGTAATTAAAAGCGTGTGGCTTAGTACTTTCCTCGTCTTCATGATGCGGACTATAGCCGCATCAACCTGAAATGAATTCGGAAAGAAATGAGGACACAATAGAAACTCTCGAGGCCACAGCTACTACCTATTTATTTAAAGACCTCCACCCATACATCATTCCCGCAAGAAAGCCTGCTCATGCAATTAGTGATGGTAGTTGTATCGACGATAGTAATACTTAAATTTGTTGGTATGATTGGTTGAAATCCTTCACAAAAAAAGCTAAAAAATGTCCCATCCTATAAAAGTTAAGTTCCTTTTCTGCACAAGATCCAAAATCAAAAATTTTACTTCCTTCTAATTCCTCTTCTCCATTTTCTCCAACTGCTCAGCCTACCAGATAACCAGACATCCTTACGGGGGCATCCAAAATTCCAGCCAACGACAAACTTCAACCCTAGTGATTTTCTCACCAAATCTCTACCTAGTCTCAATCTTGGTCTTCATTTGTCCATCATCCACTTCATATCCTCAAATCTTCTATGCTCATATTATGTTTACCAGCCCTCCTGGAAGTCAGAATGATACTTGACCATTACATGACATCACAAAGGTATATCTCTTCTTTCATCAACCTTGCTTTTAATCAAGAGATCTTCATCTACTTCCTAACTCTGGCAAGATAGTTTGGGATTGCAAAGGCTGTTCTTATGGATTCTCATTTCTTGACTCCAACTACTCAATAATTTGCCTGCCTCCACGTTCTTAGTGTTCAAATTGAACAACTTATAAGACTTATCTCCTCTATCTCAACTTTATTGTCTGGGATGAAGTATTTATCATTCCACTCCTTTATGCACAAATGCAATCCAATGTCTTCTTTTCTACATTTTCTTCCTCCCGGGAGTAATGTCCATTGTCATGCAATCCATGCATTGAAAGATGAATGCAATTTAATATATCAAATCCTTCTATTTTGCCTAGTAGTCATCTCAAAACTTGAAAAGTTGTGGATATTTGCTTCTTGATTTATAAGCTAATAACGTAGGTTTCTCTTCTTGCCACATAGTCTTCCTTATTACAGAGCAGGCACCTTTTTCCACAATTGCTTTTGCTAAGACTCCAATTCACTCAGCAGGGTTGGCAATAGGCTGAGAGTTAGTCACTTATAACTCTCAAAATTTTGATAAAGCATACTCCAATTCACAAAGCCAAACCTATAACTTTGGGACAAGACATTTAGGTGAAGATATGAATATCTTTCTCCCATTTAAATCTCCGTAGAAATATCATCAACAGACGAACATCTACTTCACCAGTCCTTAGCCATCCATTTGTAAAGTTTATTTCCTCTATCTTTAATCAGATGAACGTTTGTATCTTTCAGTCAAGAGGATTATTTAACTAAATTATTAAGTACAGACAGCAGTGTAATATTTAAAAGATAAGACTGAACATGTCTCAGTCTACACTTCCCGTAATCTAGTTTGCCATTTTTTTCCTATATACTCATCTGTACGTCCATTTCCTTTGGGATCTCATTCCTCACTCGTGCATTTGACAAGTGATGTAACAGCAAACAATATAACAGGGCAAGCCTTTTTGCGGTCAGTTTGAACAAACCTGATATTGACGGTCTTGGAATACTCTTTCAGTGGTGCTGGTGTTTTCTTCCACTGTCTCCTTCATTTGAATTGCATTTACCTGGTAACATGACATGTTAGCTCTAGCTGCATGCTTGAAATTCCACGATACTGATTTGAACAGAGGAGAGCTTACCTTTATGCGGTAGAGAGGAGCACCAAAATCTTCATTGAATACAAATGCATCATCATCCTCTACTTCTCTTCCTTTTGGGATCTGTAACATGCACAGCATTTGAATAAAACAACCGGGCCAACAGCATGGAACAAGCATGAAAGAAGGCATACACCTTTTGGAGAACTCGGACTTTGCCACATGCAAGTGACTGCAAAGTCCTCCTCAGCTCTTTATCATCAATGCCAGTTGAGTCTTTAATATCTTGAAAACTGAGCTTTTGAGCATCATTGAACAGCATTAATACAACAGTCTGGAACAAGCAAGAAGTCATACAAAGCTGAGAAGCAGGTCAAACTAAAGCAATAGTGGAATCGAGCAGAGATCAACTGCAGACCCACCTGGAATAATGACACTGCCAATTCTTTTTTTCCTTTTGGAAATTCTGCTTTTAAAACACAGTGACCTAATGAATTTTGCCACATCAAGCGCCTCCCGCTGTGCTTACTCAAATAAAACTCTTTAAATATATCCTATAATGGTTCAAAGCTAAAAAACAATTAGAAATAACTTTCAAAGAAGACAGATAAAAGTATGAAGCAAAGATTCATAGCACACATCATCTGTGACCTAACCTGATAAACATTCAGTTCATGCGGAAGTCGAACATCCATAGGAGGATATGTTGGCCAATACCTGCAGAGCATCAGGGGAAAAACAAAATTTCATTAAGTTAGAAATTGGAGTCAATTATAAGAATAACACATTGAATCCTAGTCGCCATCTCACATATTAAGACCTACATCATATGACTGACATTAAATGAATGACACCCACCCGGTCGTTAGGACATGGACACTCATTTCAATACCAGTTGGAAGTTTTGTCCTGGCTTGAGATGATTGCTTAAAGGAATCATTAATCTCTTTTGATAACTCAATGTCCTGAGAATATATCAGCATGAAACTATTAAAAAAAATTCAAAAGATCATGATCAGACAGCATACTTATCCAACTGTAACCACAGATAATTGATAAATAAAATAAATTATGAATAACAAGCAATTCATCAATGATTTCCTTGCAGCTGCCAGCCATAACACACCAAGTATAAAGAAATTTCTTGAAACTGGACAAGGTATGTGACAGCATGTTAAATAGATGGATTTCTCCACCACCCAGTGCTTTCAAGCTTTTAAAGGAGTTAAGTTATTACCAGTGCTATATCTATGTGTATGATGCAAATGTAGATGATGGAAGCAGCTACGAATCCAGCATAATGGGGATTTGATTGGTCTATATAAGGTCCAACTCAATAAAAGATGTAAAAAGCCAAAACAACATTTTAGTGCAGACCGCACTAAGAAACATTAGAGAAAGTTTCTTGTGGCATCTTGTCCATGTAAGAAAGGGGATTCATCCAAAAAATATCTCAACAACAAATAAATCTGTGAGAGTTCCTCTCTGACTGGCTTCAGTGATTGGACACATTACAGTTTAAAAATACGTAAGTATCTTCAATTAGTGATAGACATCGCCATTATTTAGTTAATGTAATAATGATTTATAGGGGTATTGCATAAATAAAGCTTTCCCATCCTAATTAAAAAACAAAAATAACATTTGGTAGGCCTAACTGAATGCTTTAGCCAAAGGCTTGTGGCCATAGTTAAAAGAAAAAACTGAAATATTTTTGCAGAAGATGTTGAGTTAGTTCTTTTATTTTTTTTTTGGCTTGATGGACATCTTTTCCGGTTTAGGTTACTCATGCCTGAGGATTCACCTGCAACCTTGGTTTCTACTGTTTTCATTTTTTTCTCTCTCTTTTCTCATCAAATCAGTATGAAAGGCACAAGATCCTTCAAGAGAAGCCTCATATAAAGACTTCTACTTCAGCAAGCAGTGGATTTAGACTGAGTGCACTAGGATACACATTTACAAGGAATGCAGTAGAAAATCCATTATATTTTGCATATACCTTCAGGATGCCTCAATAAGATGTATCCTTTAGGCATGTTAACAGAACCCAGGATATTTCTTAAACCACATGGTTGATAAAGTGTTAACTGGAATTAGGAGTACAAATGACCATTTTCTCTTTTGTTTCCTTCTTTCAAATTTAGTTTAAGAGTCATGATTGGTTGAGTTAGTTAAGTCTACATATGATAGTCGTTGAGCAGTACAAGAGATGAAATTTGAATGGAAAAAAGTGTCTACTCTTCCTCTCTTTTACTTTGAAGCTTGAGGTTTGCCTTGAATCATGGATACAATAGCCTTAGTAGTCTAGTTATGTTTCATAGCCAGGGTGGTGCATAATTCTGAATTTACCCTTCGCATATCTACATTAAGGTCGCCTATCTCAACCTGAACCGCCCAGTTCAGGGCAAACCTACCCATTCTGGGCAAAAACCAAGCTAAGACACAGGTTTGGCTCGGATTAGGCCTTGAACTGGCCTGAATTGACCTGAAATGAGTAGAATTATTCGGTTCTCCTTGGTACAGGGCGGTTCACTGCCTTTATAAACCCCTCGTGACCCAACCTTGAGTCACCTTGCCTTCCGATCACTCTCTTCCTCCCTCTCACATTTGGCTAGGGTTAGGTTTTTGACAACCCCCATCCCACCAAGGCCATCACCACCTCTACCTCCAATGACAACTACAAGCACATGCTTCGCCCTCTCTCTCTTTTCTCTCTCTGTCACTCCTCTACCAGAGGCAATGACCCTGATGGCTTTGCCCCCTCTCTCTCTCTCTCTCACTGATGACGATGAACCAAGCAACTTCGTCCCCCTTCTCTCATTCCCCTTACTCTCAATCTCTCTCAAAGACGGCAACCCCAATGGCTTGGTCCCCCCATTCCCTCCAAACTCTCTCTCCCCCCTCTCTTCCTCTCGCTCCCCCTGGTTCTAATACATCTTGGATCAGTATGGTATGTATCAATATCATACCAAACTAATCTCCGACCAGTACAATTTCCGATACTGATTCAGCGACCCTTGCTCTACATACATTACAAATACGAAACATAGTTTGAATAAAGGACCTCTTCAACAAAAGATTCTAAGATAGCATAGCAACCATCAAAAAACTGGCTGTCCTAATTTTCATTCCTCTTGCTTGTATCCAACTCCAATAACAAGGAGATTGTCACCTTTTATTAGCTAAATTGCTCAAACTACATAAATAACTGATATGAGAATTGTTTGAAATTATACATGCTTCCTTGTATATTATACAATATCTAAAGCTTCAAAATTAAAATATTTTAAATTCTTGAAAGAAGCACCCATAGCCCATAAGTCTCAAATTGATTGTCCAAATCTTTGACCATATTAGCCTAGAGCAAAGTAGTGCATGAGAGGTAACAAAGTATGTGAGCTCATCTTTCAAAAATACCAAAGGCCCCTAATTATGTTGTATTAAGTAGGGGAGCAGATTTGGTGGGCTAGATAAGCCGAAGGTGATCATACTGCATTGTTAAATGTTTAGCCTAATCCTTCCTAAGTCTAACACATCCAAAAACACAATTTTGTAAGCCGAACTCAAGTTGGCAAAAAAATAGGTCATACAACTCAACCTAGTTGTTAAAATTATTTTTTTACAACTAAGATGACTATTAAAATGACAAAAATATCACATTAATTTTAATAGTCATCTTAGTTATAACAAAATAGATCATACAACTCAACCTAGTTGTTAAAATTATTTTTTTACAACTAAGATGACTATTAAAATGACAAAAATATCACAATAATTTTAATTTCCTCATGTGAAGAAATTAAGTGACACCAAAAATTCTTTTGCTTCCTATTGCCAATAGCCATTATATAGATCACCCACCTAGGTGGGCACCTAACAGGACTGCAGCACCTAGGTGAGGCTTGCCTAGTCACCTACCGCACAGGTGCCAACTCAAACACTTGGGATTTGCATAGGCCCTTTCATTTTAATGGGTGATCACCCAGCCCAGCCACTCACAGCATAATATACCTGATCAAAGGCAGGGTCAAGTCAACCAGAAATGAAAAGGAAAGAAAAAAAATTAAGGGAAAGGGTGATTTGTCATTCTCATTCTCTCCACTTATCTAAGATCTAGGGCATCAAAAAGGCTCTCCTTACCTCTTAAATCTTGATCAGACTCTCCTACCTCTTGCTCTAATTCACTCAAAGATGGCCGATGGTGGTTCTTGAGGCTTACAAATATTGGGATCAGCATATTGATTGACAAATCAGAGTTCTTCTCTCTCTCTCACTAACTACTATATATATATATCACCCTCTCTTCCACTCCATTTCCTTTTTTTTCTCCTTTTATTCTTCTCTTTGATGTCCTTAGACCCCAAGAAATGGAGTTGGTCCAAACTTGCAAAATAGGGGATTGACTGTAGTTTTTTTTTATTTTTCTAACCTTGGCTATTCGTGTTTCAAATGTTCCAACAAGCATCCATGGTTGTTAATAATGGTGAACTCATCGGTGTTTATTTTGGAGAAACACAAGCTCACGATCTCTAGTATGAGGGTCCAGCTTTGATGGCAGTAACTAGCATTGCTTTATTTTCTTTTTTTTCTCAAAATAATAAGTTTTGCCATGCTTTTGGAAGCTTCAATCTCTGATCTCTGTAATTTTTTGCAAATTCTACTCCATTTATCTTCTGAGTTTTTCCTTAATAGCAACAACTAGCATTCAAGGGAAAATTTGATAGCTTGTGTTGTAAAAGAGAGAAAGCGACACAGTAATTATACAAGAATTATTGCTATTATCACAGTTTTAACCTACTGGTGTTGTGCTCATAAAATATTTATGTTAATACTACTGTCATATGAGTAATATACTATTGTTAATAACATTTTTTTTTTTTGCGATTATACGACAATATGCTTCTACATAAATTTAGAATAAGCAATAGAATTGTGAAAATATTAGAAGAGTTGTGGTTTATGCAGAGTTGATGCATTAATTGTAACTATATATCATCCATCAGTACATCATTGTATTCAATTTAATGCTTTTAAAGTTTTGGTCATAGCCATACTTTTAGATTTGGTTAGTAATATATGACACTTTTAGTGAGTAATTATTTCTTCTCATATTTTGATTGATCTCCTCATATTCTTCTTTTTCTAAATTCAAAGGAACACCTTGAACAATAGATAGCCACCTAAGCACCTCTCCAATGCCTAGGCACTAACAATCCCTCGGTTGCTCATCTCCTGCTACCATCTTTTAAAATAATGGTTTCAACTGCTGGACACTTACATTTTTAACATAAAGGTATCAAAATTATATGGGCACTTCAAGTGAAGTTTCCTTATGTATTTATTATCAAATATCAAGGTTATGTGGACACTTCAAAAGAAGTACCATATTATGTTTTAAATATAAAGATTTTCGAAGGGAGTTTTTAACATAAAGTTATCAAGGTTAGTGGACAGTTTAAGCAAAGTCCTTAATTTTTAATATAAAGTTATCACAAATTACATATACAGTTCAATTGATGTGTCGTTATGTTTTAGATAAAATCATCACAGTTTAGTATCAATTTAAGCATCTCCATACATCTTAAGCAACCTCATATAAACCTAGCAAATAACTTAAACAACATCATTATTCCATCAATTGTTTGTTAGACAGCAATATATAACCCCCTTTCCCTTTTCAGACACTTTATTTTGGATAAGCATCCAACTATGTCCCAATGCCTAGATTTTTGGAGGCTGCCATCTTTGACACTTGAGGATTAACTAGTCAGGTAACTTCAGATATTAATCTAGCTCCCATGTACAGACTCCTTTGTAAATGAAACTGCATCTAGAACCTATAAGCCATGTTTCTTGGAAACCATTATTGGTGTTGGCATCTCACAGCAATGATGCATCAAGATTCTTATAACTATAGATCTGCAGGCTTCTGCAACATGAATATATGCTATTTAATCTCTACATAGATATCTACATTCATTTTATTTAGTTCATATCAGCATGCAAAGACAGTTTAGCATTAAGTTGTTTCCTACAACAATATGGTAAGATCAACAAATAAATGGTCACATCCTATCATCCAACATGCATGAAGCCAGAACATGAAACATGGCACAGGTATCACATATACACATTGATAAACATAAAAGGTGCATCAACATTTCAAATTCATACTGTTCCTGTTGGAGGCCGCCTATGCCTGAACTTTATTCAAAGCATCATTCATGTTAAAAGCTTTAGCATTAGTGGAGCAGAGATTGGAAACAAAAGCAAAATGTAGCAGACCACTTAAGATTTAAACAAGGTCACTGAATGCTTTAGTCACAAGTGGATTAGAGATAGGAAACAAATTTATTAAAAAAATGTCAGACTATCCAAAATTGGTTTATACAGATCATGAAATTTATCAATAAATATTGAGACCGGTTCATACATCAGTAGGTGCTCAATATTCATAACTTCGCCAAGCAGAACAATCAAAGCAGTATAACTTGAGATTTTAATTTCTAGAAAAAAGGCTAAAATTATAATGACCAAAAACCAAGTTATCCCCTTAAATAAGCATTTATTAAGAAACCAAAAGGAAAACCATTCTAGTTTTTTGAACCAAACCAACTTTGTTTCCATGAAAAGGTAAATGTTCATGAATCATGTCATAGATTGGGTGATTAGAGGACTCATTTACAACACTTTCAAATAGGTTTTGCAATTACCATATGCTTTCCAGTTGCTGCTCCATACATCTCTTTTCATATTTTATACCAGTTCTTTGGATTGGAATAATCACTAATAATCCTTCACCAATCAAACCTGTTGAAGGCTACATATACATTTGCTATGAACTCTACCAGTTATTTGGATTGGAATAATCACTAATGATCCTTCACCAATCAAACCTGTTGAAGGCTACATGTACATTTGCTATGAACTCTTCCAACTCCTTTTTCACAACTCCCATGAAAATTAAGTCCTCTCGTCCTCTTTCTAGTTGCTTTGAATAAACTGAAGCCCCCTCATTCTGGCAGACAATTCTTTTGGGTGGAAGCCTGTGTGAAAGTTGTGGTGCACACCAATAGACTTTACCCGCTCAACCAGTTAGCACAATTTCACTCATTGATAGTAGATATTTAAGTCTCAAACTCATTTACACACCATTTACCTGTCTAAGATGGCTGCAAAAGAAAGCAAAATGGGTTTGCTTATGTGGCCAGAAATTATTATCAAAACACTACTAACAAACCATGTCTGTTTGCTATACTGAAGCTAAAACAAGTTTCACACTTAAAGGTCCTTTAAAAAGGCTCTTATTGGACATCTTTTAACACAAAAAGTTCCCTCATTAACTAAAATTAAAGCTTAAACTGGAGTTTTTTCCTTAAAATGGTGTAAGCCTGTTCATTTAAAATCAAGGTGAATGAAAAAAAGGCATCCTAAATCTGTTTTCTTGTAAAGACATTCAAAATTCACAAACCATTTACATTTAAAAATTTAGAATTTGAAGCATTTATTGAAATCATTAATGCTAAATATTTTATTATCTAACTAATCAAAAGAAACAAAAATCTAAAGACATCCAAAAACACTTTCTTTTAACTTTGACCACAAGTATTAGTTAATATCAATTTCTCAATACATGTAGGCTGGATCCAATTGTCCAAAAAGTGCACCTAAACTGACAGCTAAACTCTAGATATTGGCATATCTTCCTTATGACTTCTTTGTATTTCTTTATTTTTTTCCCCTTCCATGCAAGTTGAAAGGTTTGACAGATAAGTTGTTTTTGCAGCCTACTTTTTACAGGTTTCATAACACTGTTTCATAACACTGTATACATAGTTGACCATCATAACTGATACTGTACAATTTTGCACCATTGACCTTATGGTTGATGAAGTATTTATTTGTTATATTTATGATGTAGACGTGATCTATTCGATTTCGTAAGGTTTCACCACCATTTTGCCACCTAATCTTTTTGGGATCATTTTGTTGCCACTACCAGTCCAACAAAAAGGAAAGCCATTATTCATATTGCAAAAGATACTAGCAATATGACCCGAATTACAACATTAAACCAATGTTTCAAATGCCTGTTCCAGTGGGCACATTGAGCATGTCTGATCACCTGCCACACAATGACAAAATTAAAAATGATTATACTAATGCCTTATTTAGTTTAAAATATTTTAAAGAATAAATCTATTGGCTTCTCTCCCACCCCTGCTAAGCTTCTTTTGTGGCCCGGCACATATTGAAACAAGATGGCACTTGAAAATTTACATTAAACACATGAGATTTTGGAGAAGTTGGCATTTCTGTCTTCATGCATCAATAGCATGGAAAAGCAGTATTGCATGTTTGAAATTAGCTTGGATGTAACTATTTTAAAGAGATGATAAGTCCCAAATTCCATTGCCTCACATGCATGCCATCATAACAGATTAGGTCTTGACATATATAGCAAGCACATGCATGCTTCATAAAGCCCTATTTCCATCAACTCAGAATTTGACCCTTCACACAACCATCAAGAAATCAACTCCCTGATAACAGTCATTACAAAGGATCAATGGAAAGGAAGAAGATGAAGATGAAAGAAAAAAAGAAAGAAGCCTCCACTGCCTAGTTAAGTAACTAACTAGATTACAGAATCGAAACAGCAAAATGCTGACAGAAAAAAAATATGCACAAAAAGTGATGATGGTCTAGGCACCTAGCATATATAGGTGCCTAGGTGGACATATTTGACAGCACTACATATTCACAAAGAAGCATATCAATCTTTGAAGTTGAATCTCCCTGGGACAAGAGGTGGCTTAAAGTTTGCTATTGAAACAGCACTCAAAGATTAGTATCAACCATTATTAGTTGCTAAAGGCAGAGGTGCAAAGAAAAGACACAAATCTCATAAACAATAAAGTCAATGCTTCAAATCGTATAATTTAATCAAAACAAAAGAATATGTAAACAAGACACCATGTCCAACTTCTACTTATAAATCACTTGCAGGCTAAAAGCCTGCAGAAACATTTAAACGAACTTCAATTTGTATGGTGACCAATTATATGTCTTCTCCTTGAGTTAAGCAAAAAAAAAAAACACATCATGATAGTGCTCGGAACCTGGTGACCTGTGCTGAACCATTGTTAGATGCAGATCACAAGACACCAGCTCAAATACAGTCCAACTGCGGTTTAACCAGAACCAAAGTCCCCTATTGTTAAAATACCTTCAACCCTACTTGCTAAGATTCACAAAACATGATCATCCCCTTTTCCTTCTCATTTCTAATTACCCGCTCTCCTTCCACAGTTCCACCCACCAACCTCAACCCCATCTTGACCTCTACTTCACCTCAACCTCCCGCCACAACCATCCTCCAAGTCCTCCACCTGAACCTCTGTCCAGCATTCCTGACTGACTTCCATGCAATTCCACTAGCCTCAATCTCCCCTCCAACCTACCCCTTTGGCCTCTCTCCATTCTTGCCTTCTCAATCCTGTTCTTGTGACACCAGCTCAGCCCTAAACAAGGCAGCAGCAGCTCTGCCATGCTAGGGCTTTGCCAGCTTAGTCCAAGAAGAAAAAAATATAAATAGATTAGGGCTTATGTTTTTTTTGGAAAAAAAAAAAACCTAGAGCTCAAAGGATTGGATCTCCATTTCACCAAAAGGAATGATAACCTCATAATCCCCTTTTCAATTTCTTTTTTCTCAATTTCTTTATTTTTTCCACATGAGACAGCCCGGGGAGGTGGGATTGTCCAGCTCAAATGGTTCAACCGTTTGACTCGGCAAGTCGGAGGGGTTTTTAAAATTCTGATCCTCTGGGTAAGCCTTGGTAGAGGCTACGGGAGTTAGGTCAGACAGGTCAACTTGCCCAAGTATTTAAACATTAGTATAGCTCCTGAATAAAGATTTATGGTCCCAACAAGCAAATACTCAAATGATTGCAACAAACAAAGACATCATACTTTTGATACCATAAATATGTATGTAAATGACTCATATTCTTATGCATTTAAAAGTTCAAATCTGTATTTTTTTTTTTTTGAACTTTAACTAAAAAATAGAAGCATGGTTTGCACCAATCAATAAAAGTAATCATGACTTCAGATGTGATTAAACTCCTTATGAAGACATGGATTGAGATTGCATACCTTGAACATCCCTTCAAGTTTATTTGTGAATTGACTTCCGCACTCAGTTTTCAGCTGAAAAGGAGATATTAATATGGACATTAGAAATACTGATAAAATGTCAAAAACTTAAGATTAACTATTCAGCGATAATTCAGTATATTTTCATGTGCATATTAATTACTTTTGAAATCATTGACTTTTCGGCATCAATTGATGCACTCTTTCCCAACAATAATCTTTTCGCTAGATCCTTTTTGTAGAATGCCTCAAAGACATCCTTTCCCTGCAGTGTTCACGAAATAAAACAGGTTCCTTCTGTATCAATACATTCTTGCAGCATATATGTGAACCACTAAGTAGAAATAATGTATCACAGAAACGGAGGAAAAATAACTAAGTAGCTTACTTGAATAAATCTAAATAAAACCAACACTCTATCAAGTGTGCCCTCCAACTCTTCTTCAGATGTACCCTTGTTGCCAGCACGAAGCTTATCATCCAGAAACTTTGCAATCAGTTCAGCTGGTCTATTCTGTTATATAAAATAACAAAAAAAAGCTTTTATTAATTAAAATTTGAAATAATCTGGACTGAGTAATTTCAATGAAACAGTAAACAGTCCAGGGGCAAATTACTTGAGTCAGTGAAAATGAACCTTTATCTTAAATTATGTTTCATTAATGGCACAAGTTTATGACTAATCAGTGTCAGTTACTTTGAGTGATTCTGAAGATTATTACCATGAAATAAGGGTGCAAAGGGAGCAAAGATAAGCTGACTAATTGTTAGCTGTCACAGCCAAACGGCCATAAGAATTAGCCAATTAGGTAATCAGAAAAACTGAAAACACAGGCAGACCCAACGTTCCGGTTTAGTATCAAATACAAAAGTTACCAATCTGAAACTAATTCAGCAGTCATAAAGGTCAGACAGTAGCAGCAATAATACAAGATGACCGATCACCAATCTGTCTTTGGCATAAGACAGACTGCAAAAAATCTATTGGAGTGTCCACAAAACTCACAATTTATCTTTTAAAAAAAGGCAGAAAAGTATTGTTTAGTAAGAAAAAGATGCTGTTCAATAAGACATTAACCACCTAATTGATACACAAGCAAAAAAAAAACCACCAGGAGTGTTATGGGAATTGAGCCATGTCCATAAAAATCTGTTCTAGTTTATGCGGAAAGAATAAATGAATAGTTTACTAACTGAGTATGAGAATTTTGTTAATGAACATAGAACACAATCTATGGCACATGAAAATTAAGCATCAGGAAGCTGTCAGAACAACACAGCTTGTTTTTCATCACATTCTTTAGCAGCGTGGTGGTTATTTACCACCACCTGGGATTGAACTCAGGACCTCTCCCATGAAGAATTGGGTGCCAACCAGCTAAGCTAAAAGCTGTTCTTCTGAATACACAAGATAAGAGATGAAAGTACAAACACAGAAAGTTGGCAACTGGCCAATCTCCTGGGACATCTGAAAGAAGAGAGTATTCAAGAGAAACTATATATTCCGCCTAACCAAAACATGCATTCCAGAGAACACTAACATAGCAAGATATCTGTATTTTTCTAACACCATTGAATAACTTATCAGCAAATTCCTTCAGACTGTTCATCTCTAACAATATTCTTAAAATATTCCTATTTCACTTCCATATTACACAATATGAAGTAACAAGAAACACTAAAAAAAAAGTGGCTGTGACTAAGCAATCAATGTGGCAAACATGCACTGACCTGACGAAGATTAATGAGATGCTCAAAAGAATCCTTTATCGTATTTGAAAAGGCTTCATTTTTGAAGAAACTTTCTTCCCAGATTGTATCCAGAGATGCTTTAAACTCCAACAGATAGGAAACCAAATCTTTGTCTTTCTCTTCATCCATAATAATGCTTTGCCCAGTACCCCGAACAAAAGAGCTAAGACATTGCCTTAACAACTCCAAAGCATTAACCCTCTGAAAGAGTGTGTACATTCTCTGAAGGTCCTCAACACGATTTGCTTCCATCAGCATTGTAAATCCCTACAACATTAATAGGACAGCACTATTAACAGAGCTGATTGTGAAAACACCGGAAATGATTTTGCAAATTCAATAAAAGAATTAAAGCAACCAAAGGTAGAATAAACATCACCTTGTCAAGAATTGCAGATGTGTGTCGTTCAAGGAGTTGTTTTTCAGCAGTAGCTACAAGGGGCTTCCTTGTATTCACATCTAAATAGAGCAAGCATCTTTCATGTTCCTCATGTAGCCTTGACTGCAGGTTTGCGCCGACATTTTTTTTTTTTTCAGTGTAAGGTATGATATCATAAATGATGGTGCCAAGAATTAAAATAAATGTTTAAATCATAAAATAAGAAAATAAACCAGAGAAAAGAGCAAATCACCTCCACATGTTTCAAATAGTCGGGAACATCTGACTGTTGCATATATTTCACACCTTCAGCAGCATAAAACTCAGAGGTGCATTCTAGAAAGGGCTTCTCAAAGCTTTCGGTGTAAATTCCAAGAGCTGTAAACATCTTTAAAAGATGACTAAGTACTGTCCTATCAATAGCTTCACCTAGTCTGGTCAAAACAAAAACAGCATTAGGCAGTAACAAGGAAATTATAGTGATAATCAGTGCAATTTAGTACAAGATTGCACATCCAGTTTAAAAAACAGAACTTTATACAGCAAGACGTACGTGGGAGACTTTCCATTTTTAGACCCCACTGATATAGATCAGTTAAAACATTCCCATGTATTTCACAATGAAATTTCAGTGGGTTTAAAGAAGATTAGTCCTCATCCTCAAAAGGTAGTCACCAAACTAGAAATCATCATAAAAAAGATACAGAAACAAGATAATAAGATTCATCCTCCCTAGATTGTGTTCATTACAGATCACAATCTGAAGAAAGTTGCAGGTAAAAACTAGACAAAAGTTTCACGCCAAGCTGTCTCCAAGATGAGAATGAGTCAAACCCTTGCATGTTTTGCAGCAATATTTGTGGCTTATACCCAAAAGTATAATGTAATGTAATAAAAATATCAAATTTTACCTAAAACAATATAAAAATGGAAACAAATTAAAAATAGTGAAAGCAAACTACATATGAAACAGTTTAAAACACATACTTTATTCTAAGTTAGCCAGTTAGGTGCCTTTAAATAGCAGTGAAAAGGCGATGACAAGATGATCTTCCCTTCCCATATTTGTGTTATAGGTTCATTAAATTACTTTTGACATGAGATATCTATTATAGTATGCAATACATAAGTTGCATAGATTGCACTGCAGAATGTTCAGATTATAAATCATGAGCACTAAAGAACTGACGTTCAATTCCTGGCATCTGAGATTCCCATGCTGTAGATTAGGTTCGGTTGCTCTGGTTACTTATGAAGTTCCTATTTGTGTATGGTGACCATAAGATGGTAACATCATTTCTTGGTCATCAAGATATAAGGATGATGAATTGACTTGAGACTTGAGAGTAAATATTAATCAAAACAACACCATCAGGATTAAGGATACACAGCAAGGTGTTCAAAACAAGCCTTGAAGAATTTGAATCAAAGGTTAGATAAGAGCATTAAATTTAGGAACAAAAATATGTCGAATGACACATGACACAAAAATTTCACTAGTAATTAGTACATTGATCATTTGTTTAAAAAGTTCACATGAATATTTTTTTTTCTTCTGCATGTAATCGAGCACAAAAACTAGATGCATAAGAATAATACTGGTTATGGATAAATAAATTGACGGACCAATGATGTCATATATTTTATATAGAGAAAGAATATCGGAGAAAGACGATTTTAACATGTTCTTCTTATGTATAATGTAATTATACCATAGTCCCACTAAAATTTAATTAAATCAGATACGTTAAGACACTAAATGCAAAACTAATCATTTGTAACTCGCATCCCTCAAAATGGAATCTCATTCTCCACTTATGCAGGCAATCGTAATAAAGATGCTGCTCAATCTCCTCTCTTCAATCTATCTAAAGTGAACAGCTAGTGGATCAAGCTAGCAGTCTTGATCAAACTATCACTCCATTTGAGATAATGATGATGATGATGAGATTGCATAAGGGTAGGATGCAACTTGGATCAGGCTCAACCAAAACTCACCTGCCCAACCCACTCATCTGGGAGGGTTAGGTTGAGGCTTTATAACTTTGGGTTGGCTGGGGCATAAAAATCTCAAACTAACGTAAAGTAGTGTTAGGTTACGATTGACCTTCAACCCCCATCCCAAAACCAATCCTAACACAACATAGACCCAACTCAACCCAACCTGATCGCACCCAACAACCCAAGCCAACCAAATATATTTATATTTATGTTTCCAATTCATATTTTTGTTTCATATAGATTATTTATATATTTATATAGTTATATATTTAGTCTTGTTAGATTTATAAGTATATTGATGAATGGTTGAGGGGTAGGGTCGGGTTAGGATTTGCCCTCAACCCAACCCAACCTGCTCCGCCCAAGTTGCAGCCCTAAATCTGATGTCCCAGCCTCTTCCAGGAAAAGGAGGAAAGAGTGATTCTCCATAGGAGTTTTAGAACCATGTGCAAGTAATGAAATGGTTGAAGAGGAAAAGGAGGGACAGAAGGGGGTAGGGCACTAGGGTATAGAGAAACCTGAGGCAGGCAGCCTTCACGTCCTATAATATACACCCTTTCCCTGTTAGGCCTACAAGTTGGTTTGGCAAGCTCATTCTGCTACCCACCAATCCTAGCTATAAGCAAATCAAATTTTAAGATATGGACCTGCCAAATAATCTTAACGTTTCGTTACTAGGAGCTAAATATGCTAAATACTAATAGCTTAACACAGAGCTCACTTATAACAAATAAGATGCCGAAGAAATCATAGACAATCGAAAAGCCAAAATGCATGAGTATTTCCATGGTATGTAATTAGCATACAAATTTGAAGATTCAAAAATTCAAACATACCTCTCCCTCTCAATTAACCTCAAAAGACCAGTGACAATCTTGTGTTCAACTTCTGGACATAGGGAGAGATGCTTCCGAAACAACTGCAACCCCATGTCCCACAATGACCGAACATTTGGGGTTTGCTTGACATAAGTTCTATCAAGATATAAGGCTATACCACGTATCATCAACATTTGGTCACAAAAATCCTGCCAGCATTTTTCAACTAATGATAAAAATACAACCAAGTCAGGGCTCTGGCCAACCAACAAGGATAGTGTTGTTGAAATATGTACTTCACATTCCTTCTCTATACGTTGGTAAAGATTTCCTCCCATCTTGTGTAGACAAAGATCACTGACAGCCTTTTTTGGGGGAAAAAAGAGATGGTTACTATGTCATAAATAATGAAAGAAACAACAACATGAGACATCATGGCTTATAAAACAAGCTAATATTGGAAAATTCACCTGATAAAGCTTTTCAGAATCACATGGATCAGGCTGCTTCAAAAATATAGCTGTAATAGCAGACTTCAATGTTGCCCATGTATCTCCTTCAAAATTTGTTGGCAGAGTTGGCTTACCTATATAAGAACAAAACAAAACAATAGAATAAGAAAATGTTAAGGGGGAAAAATACTTAGGAAGTTCTATGAGTCATGAATGAACAAGCAAGTATACAGTTAAGGTGAAGGGCCTCTTGGTGTAAGTCATACATGCTCCTCAGTAAAATTCTTTTCTACATTAATTGCTGATATGGTTTCTTCTGTGAAGAGTACAGCAGCTTTTTAACAATTCGTAGATTCAGTTGTCCGGATAAAAAAGGGATGGAAGACAGAAAGAGAGAGAAAAGAGAAAAATAAAAATGAGGCCTGTCTAGTTTAAGGCCTAGAAAAAATAAAGGAAGAAGTTGCTTAAGTGTTTTATATTGCTCTTGTTGGCTGCAGCTGATTTTTGTATAGTTAATTGTTTCTTGTGTTGTGGAAGATAAGTAAAAAGTACACGAGAGAATGGTAAGAAGAAGCAAGATAAAAGAGCAAGATGTGAACATTTTTTTCCCAAATTTAAAATAGTCAAGTTGAAGATAACTGAATTGCGACATTCACCCTTAATAAAGTCTTGATACAACAAAAATTATTTATCACATAACCTTCTAAAACTATCATTTCTCAAAAAAAAAAAAAAAGACTCGGCAAACAGATATTTGATTTCAGGATGCCTCTAGGACCAAATCTGATTCAGGAGTCCTCAATTCAGAAAAGAAAGGCCTAACCCAATCTGACATGGGCTTGGGGTGATCAATCAATGAATCAATTCAATACTACTGGAAAAATACATTTATTGCCTGACACTACCAAAGTCAATTTACTGCCATCAATCCATCTCCTTTGCAAAGAAATCCACTTCCATTTTAGACAATTCCCCTATGCCAAGGGAGCGGTCATCACACGAATTTGGCTGTTGTTGTCCACACTTTGACTTACCTTGCTGCAGTCAGCACTGCAAGCAAGGCAAAAGCAGAAAGATCAAGCAGACAGAGAGGATTGATATCAGCTGTAGCTGCTATAGACCATTTAGTGGTCAGATGATGGAGAAAAGGCAATGATAGAAGGCCTTATTCTTCCATAGAAAGTCAAGAGATGAAAAAGACCAAGCCAGACAAACATAGCTCATTCAACTGGAAGAGCGAGGGAACCCACATGGCTCATCCACTCAACCATTAGATAGAAAAGCAAGCATCTTTGCTAGACTTCAAGAATGACAGATTCAAAAAATTTTTGAATGAATGATGAAGTCTTTCACTAGTCTGAACCCTACAAAGAAGGACAATCCATCCTTGAATCCTAACTTGAACTCACTACAGATATCAAAATACTGATTGCCTAAAACAACAAATCTTTTGTCCCAAGCGAAAGGTATTTCAATAAGCATTGCTCTTTAGAGAGGAAAACGATTAAATCAATCTGCTTGATGGTGTAGTCAAAGTCTGATTGATTGATGAATGGAAGCTAACTTGTCCTTGAGTCCATCAAAGTCAAAGGTGAAGTTGGAGCATATTGCCCTTTAGAGCAAAAACAAGCACATGATGGATCATTCATTCATCTTCACCATCTCCCTCCCAGTAGTGAACCTTTTTCTTCCCCTTCACTTTTCATCTTGAGATGGTGACAAGCAAGAGTTTGGAATTCAACCAACTTTTACCTACCATAAATTGCATCGCTTCTCTTTCAGTGAAGAGAAGGATGAGGGTCCACCTAAACTAGAAGATCAACCAAATCGAAAAAAGTTTTTTTTGCCTCCACCAACTACAGATGAATGGAGGTTCGGGAAGGAAGAAGGTAATTCTAGATGCCTTGAATAAACTTCCACTTCTCTATTTCAAAACAAATCCCCACACCAAAACAACAATTAAAAGACCTTGTTCTAAACTGTTCTAAAATGACATGACTCTTTTGGAATATGCTAAAATTCAGCCCTTTGATAGATCTAAAAATGCACTGAGAAAAAAAAATCCTTCTCTAGAATACAATTTGCATCATTCATGTACCTCTTTCTTTGCTCCTAACCATGTAAGATAAAACCACTTTCCTCTTATTCATAATATTATTTTTCTTTGCTCTTTTTTTCTCCATCAGTTCTCCCCTTTTGCTTTATTTCTCTTCTCTTTTCTCATCTGCTACCTTAGGACAAGTTCAACATGCTCTAACAAATTAGATTACATTTGAACATGAAAAAATAATAAAGTAAATTAACATAGAGCTAGTTTATATAATCCATTTCCATTGCAACACTACTTGACTCCATGGTATGTCTTTTCTCTTGGCTAGCTAGATATAACTCAAAGCTTCAAGAACATACTAGTCCAAACTAGTTTTACAAGTTCTAAAGAATTTCTGACAAATGGTCATGTCTAGACTGGCATTTTATATTATCAACATCTGCCTCAAGGTTTCTTCTGTTCCTTCTATATGGCACAAAAGCTTCAAACATTCACATACATCTTCCCTGATGCATAAGAGGTCTCCTAACATGAGGTTTTGTTAAACTTTGCATGTTGGGCAAGAGATAAGTATACTACATTCTCACCCTATAGATGATTTGCTAGCACTGAAACCAATGAGGAATAGATTGCCCCTGATATATAACTTCAGGTTTCTAGTAACTGAGGGCTACACCAGATGTTTTTTGATGCCGTGCCAAATGGAAATCTGATAGTTATAATTCGTAATCCGGATGCTAGAATGAAATATATTATAAAAAAATGATATGTGCATCTCCATGATTAGTTTCCCTGGTTCTTGAATCTTTTATCACGTTATAACCAGTGTAGCAAGAGAGCACTTTTTTAACAAATTATCATGCTAGCTGAACAAAAGCAGTATGCAAATATATGAATGCACTTAAAAACAATTAGAATGACCTAACTAATTAAATTGTACAATAATTTTCTATCAAGATCAGAATTTAAAAGCAAAATAGTAATAAACAAAATGCTGTTGCATCCAAATAAAACTATAATAGTCATCATTAAGGCAACCACTCTGTGTCATTGCACCAAAAGATTTATCAACAACAGAAGTGACGGCAAATATGGACCTTCTACAGTATCAGCAAACAAAGAAGTATGTAAAATATAAGTGGCTGAACCCTCTACTTCCAAGCTGTAAGGACCAAAATATAAGAGAATGCAGATCTTTATAGATAAAAAGTAGAAATCACTATAAGTATTTCCATCACCTTGCCAGTACTAATCCACAATTAAAAAAAAAAAAAACAATTTTTTACAGGAAACTTCAACATGTTTTGCCCAGGGTTATACACCAACCTAGGCCAGTGTCCAAGTACAAGTCATACCCGAGGGCACAAAACATGGGTGCTAGAAGAGAACCAGCCAATTACTGCAGTGAATTTTCCCAGTTTAAATCCAAGGAAGCACATATTCAGATCGCACAGTAAAAACAGGCATATTCTAGGATTAAAATAGTTATTTACATAGAGAGAACAGCAACAAGATTATGAAACGGACCAATTATGGACAAATCTTTACGCAACAAATACCACTAAAACAAATAAATTTTTGCCACTGCACAACCAGCGAACTCAACGACAACAGAAATAATAGAGAAGATGAATCTCCTACACTACTATCAAATAGGCAAGCATTTAAAGATAAGTGGTTGAACCGGCCTTAGAGCTGTTAGGACCTAAAAAATACGGATTCCCGATGATACAAAACTCTATGAGGATTTCAGCCACAGTCCACTCTGAATCAGATACAAAAATTGCATCCTTACACGAAAGTTAGAAATTTTTTGCTGTAACCCTAGGCAAAGACCACCCTAACCAAGACATCCTAGGAATGCTCCTCAAGGAATACAAATCAACCTGGACGAGACTCCGAATACAAACAATTGCTTAGGGACATAGATGAAGTGTAACAGGAAGAACGTGAGCCACTCACCTCCGTGAATTTTCCAGTTTTAAATCCAATAAAGCAAAGATTCAGCTTCCCCGTAAAATCCGGTTTATGATAGGAAAATCGCGATTCACGTAGAGAGAATAAGATTGAAATGATCGATTAAGGGGAAATCTTTAGAGGGTAAAATATCAGATATTGGGGGATCGATCCATCTGGAATTGAAGCGAGGAAAGAACCAATGAAAAAGGGGATACCTTTAACGAGCTTGATAACGAGCTGCTTCTTAGCAGACGGCTGGGGAGGGGTAGCCTTCTTCCTGGAAAGGTTGGCGGCGACGCCAGTGGAGATGATGGCAGTGGATGCGCCGGCCTTGAGGTCCTCCTGGTCTACGAGCATGGGGTCCTCCTCCTCGGCGGGTTGGACGGCCGTTGCCGCCACGGCGGTGGGGTCGAAGTGGTTGCCGTGGGGATGGAGGCCATTCTTCTCCCTCTCAACAGCAGCAGCGGCAGGCGGCTGGGACTTGAACTTCTTCATGGCTGAGGAGGAGGCGGCGGCGGATGGGGAGACAGGGCTTCCGATGACTCCGCCGGAGGAGGTGCTACTGTGGGTGGTGGTCCTGCTGCCGCCGCCGCTGCCAACGCTGGGGAGGGGCCGCTTTGCGCGAGTCATCAATCAATCGTAGAAACGCATGGCGAGGATTCTAGCGCGGGGGGAGAGAGAGCTCAGAGGCAGAGATCGGCGGAGAGGAGGATGAGGGCAGAGGAATCGGAGAGGACGGGGATAGAAGGCTAGAAGCGAGAGCGAGAGAGAGAAAGAGAGAGAGAACTAGAAATGAAACCAAGGATGCCCGATTCGATCTCCTTTATTCGGGGGGAGATAGACCGGGGCGAGGGTTCGGGCCCAGCGATACCCGGGGGACTGGCTCGAGCCGGCGCCAGGGCACCGATCCCCCATTTAGTTTCAGGGAAAACAACAAAAAAAAAATTCGAGAAAAATAAGAAATTGCTTCCTAAAATTAAATTTGTTAATATATTTAATTAACTATTAAAAATTAATTAATTTCGTGATGATTTAAACTTGGTTGAGCATCCATATTTTTCTGGAAAGGCTATAAAAAATACTTATTATCTTTTTAATAGATATAGGACCATATTCTTTTTGCTCCTAAACTTTATATAAATAATATTATTATATTTATAATAATATAAATATAATATAACATTAGATTATAATAATTATCATTGTAATATAATAATAATATATATGTATTAATATTATATTAATATAATACTAATATTTGAACATAATACATTTATTAATATAGATATAAAAATAATATTAGGTTAATATAAATATTATTTCATTAATATAAGTACTATATTAATATTAATAAAAATATTATATTATATAAATATGTGAATTTAGTATATATTACTATTAAAATATTATAATATTATAATATAAAATATTATATTAATGTGATATATTAAAATATTATATGATCCGAGCATATATCATTATTTACTATTTCATTCTAACTATCCATCCATATTTTACAAAATATTAGTTATTAATCATAAAAGAGTATTTTTGGAAATAAAAAGGTACCATCAATTTTCATTCCCTGGAAATCCCAAAACCTACATTTTGCATAGGTTTTTACTTTTTATGTCTTTCACCTTTTTTCCATTCTCTTTTTTTAAAACTCCAACCAAATAAGAGGCTCTTTCCATGAATTGCCTCTTCCCCCTCCACTTCTCATGAACCAAATAAGTCTTGAGTTTATTTATGATTGAAGGATCGGAAGCGTGAAACCACGGTCGATGATAATTATGGATTGGAATTGTATCTTTTGAACAAAAGAAGGATTCACCTTCCTTCACATGAATTCACCACCGGATCACCTACCGCATAGCTCTTAAAACATTCTAAATCTATTATTTATTTGTCCTCGCAGTTCTTGAAGTGACCAATGGATGATCCCATAGTGGATCCGTGAAGAGAAGGTGAATCCTTCTTTCACATAAAAAAGAGATATTGAACTTGACAATTGTACCCAAGAGGGCAAGTTTCTCAATTGAGTATAACTTAGGACCTTAAAACTCCATGAAAACTTCTAAAGCAAACATATTTTTATTCTCCCTTGATTCATTTGCTAAACTATGGATAATAGTATTTATCCTAACTAATTAATGGTATATATGGATCAAGATATCTACACACTTCCTAATATAACATTTTATTTATGACTTCTAAGAGTCTACAAGGCTTGAAAAATGATTAATTATATTAAAAACTCTGAACTTTCAAGGACTTACGATTTCCTATTAAACTTCAATTTAGCACAATATAATTATTGAACTTTCAAAATTGTTCAATTCAAAACCTATCTATAAATTCTATTTGATTGCCATGATGAATATTGTGACACGATATTGTATGATTTACTAATTAGCAAAAAGGGTTGACATGGATAAGCTGATGTCAACAATCTTTTGCTCCCAATGCCAAGAAACCCAGACATCCCGATCCCTTTTCGGACTATAATCCTCGATCACTCTCTTCCCTTGATCTCGAGCAAAAGTCGATAGAAACCCACCAATGGTGCTCGCTACTGCCACCATCGGCAATAGTAGTAGTAGCCTACCTTGTCCTGAAGCTATATTCAGCCCCGGATCTCAAGTGGATGGCATTGTTTACCTTCTCCCCTCCATTCATTAGATTGCAATCATCTTCGACACCACCTTGGTAGCAGTGGCCCATGCTAACCCCGAAACAACTCCTTCCTTACATCTCAAGTGGACAATTCAAAGAGGAAGCTATCAATCTTGTGCATGACAGCATTCCCTCCATCCGCCATCAAGCTTGGCCTCATCTCATCCAAAACCATCTCAACATTCTCTTTAGTCAATGGCATGACATAGTCTGCCAAGCTCGAATCTACTCCAACTTAAATCAATATTGAAATTTATTATATCAAAAAATTATATCTCATAATCGAAATAAATCTAATATTTGGTTACATGCATGTCTTCTTCTTTCATTATGCCAATCGAATAGAAAGAAGACTTGAGGTTAGTTTGGCCTCTACTCTATTTCCAAGTTTATCCAAAATAGGAATGAATGATGATAAGTAAGATGATTAGATCGTTGGATGCTACTTTCTTCATCAAAAACTAGTATTTATTTATTTATCAATCATAATAATATAAAGTCAGGGAGAGGAGTACCTTGGAGAAGGTCAAGTAAAAGTAGAGTTGGAATGGGTTAGTTACTACTGATAAGCTCGGTACCTTAGGCAAAAGCTAAAAATTCACAATTAAGGTCTGACTTAAAAATTTTCGATAGTTTAATGGTTTGATTGCACTAAATTAAAGTTCAGGGAAAAATTGAAAATCATTAAATATTCCAAATTTAGCATAATTAATCTATTTGAATATTGCCTACTAAGTCCTCAAACCTGTGAAGTTTTTTTTTCATATTTTGGCCTTCTTTTTTTTTTCTAGTCACCTTCTCTGTCCCTTCAAAGTGCATTAAAGTCTACATGATGTGGATTTTCTTTTCTTTTTGATTTTTCTACCTGCTAATTGAAAGGGGTGTGTGAATAGTTTAGTTGAATTCAAACCTAGAAACCTAATAATTGGGCATCGAGTAGATCTCATGCCTCTAGTAGATTCACCTACAAAAGCATAACTCAACGTTTGTATCATCACTAAATACCTTTCATAGTTATATGTGTTTTCTTACAATTTCCCTATTTTGTTAATGATATACTCTAAAGTGGATTGTCCAATGTGATGCTAATAATTTCGTAGTAGTCCGATGTGTGTACCCGTTAGAGGATGGTGGAGCAAATACCTAACCTTTGCCACCCAGTCTTTTATGACCATGATGGAGGAGTTTTAAGTCTTTTGTCCGCAACATGACAAGCAGTCAAACCATACGCTCCTTCACCAAGCGAGATACGTGATCTCAACAATCTTGGAAGGTAAATGTCATTATTCCTTAACAAACATAGCATGTCTCCGAAAGCAATAAGTACTCACCTTCATCTATGAAACCTTTTTTCTGAGACCCTCCAAGTAAGGGAGAACTAGCTCATATGCCTCTTTTTAGAGACGAGCTCCAAATGCACTATAACATAACTCCTCTATAGAGTTTTGAGTCATTTCTTCCATTCTCCGCCCTTTTGTTCTTCTCCATTACAAGCCTTCTATAGTTCATGCTCTCCACCACCCCTTCTCTTCATTCATCATTTAAACATCTTCTATTTACTTTCATAAAAGACTGACTCAAGCATCAAAGGTCCACTACCAAGGAATCTTCCAAGCAAGAGAACTTTTCTATCTTTGATGGTTTTGTAGGACCAACCTGAAGGAAATTGATTAAAGATCTGACACCAGCATCCAACTCCAAAGATTCTAACCAACTGACCTTGCTCCCTATCACTTATTGACTCTAGCTCAACGGTCTAAGCCAACTCGACTTCCAAGTGGCAACATATTAATACTAAAGGAAGGGCATTTAGCCAATGTTTGAGGTTTTAAACTTTCCCTTTCTATTTTTCAAGTATGAAGTATAAGAAGGCCCGGTAACATCGTCTGCCATCATTCTAGGGCTCATACAGAATTTGTCAATCCCAGCCAAGGTCACCTTGACTTGAACATAGTACAAATGCCAATGGTCATGACCATCACCATCAAGCACACTATAAGAAAATTGACTATTAGTAATAGCTAACTACCATCATTAATAGCAAGCTTGCCATTACTAATGCTATTAGCGATGTCCAACCATTGCTAATAATATATTACATAAAATCTTATCGCTAATTATCATTATTAGTAATGGCTTTTTCATCATTACTAATAATAGTTATTAGAGACGACTATTAGTGATAATAATTGATGTAGCAGGAAGCTGACATGTAATAAATGTCAGATGCCACGTCAAAAAAATCGCCACGATGGACATCCCATCTCGGACTTCTTTAAACGGGCCGAGCTCTCCCAGAATAATGAAGTGGCCCGCCGAAGCCGAGTTATGTCCTTCGCCAGGTCGACACCTGCGAGCCCAGGGCGGGCCGAAGCCGAGCGACCTCCTTCACCGGAGCGAGCCGAGCGACCTCCTTCACCGAGTCGAGCCCCTCCGAGGCCGAGCCCTCTAGGCTGGAGTCGCGTGCTGACCTCCTTCGCCAGATCGAGCCCCTCCGAGGCCGAGCCCTCTGAGCAGGAGTCAAGCCTCCCTCCACCAGGTCGAGCCCTTCCGAGGTCGAGCCCCCTGGACCGGAGTCGAGCCCAACCTCCTTCGCCAGGTCGAGCCCCTCAGAGGTCGAGCCCCCCGAGCCGGAGCCGAGTCCCAGCTCTCCAGTTCGGCAACCATCTCGGACAATGCCGTCGGGCACTAAGGGGGCGGAGCTATCCCCGAGGCACCGGCGAACCACCTGAGGACTATGAGAAAGCATCCATCAAATCATAATTACTGTCCGCAGCCACCACTTACACCAGAAGAGGAAGAAGCTTCCTGACCAAGGTGCCATGCTCTCCACCAACCACCTGCACCACCCGAAAGAAAAAATCAACCAGAAAATTCTAATTCCGGGGGCAGCGACCCCCAATCGAGACACTACCAGGCTTCCCGGAATGGGATGATCGGAAGAAATGTCAGAGCGTATGGCAGTTTTCCTTATCACGAACCAGGAAAGACGTCCTGTCCATGGCACGGAACACCACCGCACGTGCCTGACAGTATGGAGGAGATCCCGAGGTAGGCATTCAACGACCACCTGGGCCTAAGAGAACCCTCGATACCTCCAGCGGGGAGGTATGCAAACTAAACCACAAATCACCCAAGCAAGTAGGGAAGGAGGCCACACAAGAGAACCACTTAGGAGATTGCGAATTCAAGGCTCTCAGGGATCCGTGGGAAGGATCGCCCGAACACAGCCATCATCTCCGGTTCCTTTCGGCCACCACCTTTCCCAGCCTACTTGCACCCCCATCATACATTACTCACTCCTCCTAGCATGGAGTCCACTTCAGGGGCTTGACCAAGAGGATCTGTTCTTCTGGATCGTCACTGACTTGACTGTCGGAGTGCCTCCACCGGAATCCCCAGCCCGGGTCACTAATCCTTATTTTGTAGGTCCCGAAGAGCAGGCCAAACCCAAAGAAATGAGGGGCGATCCGATGCCATCAGCAGCTACGGGCCACGACGATCTTGGCGGCAACAGATTAGCATGCCAGGTAGGGGGCATGATATATTTTGGCCCAACCAAAACCCCCTGTAAGCAGCTCACCGAGATGATGGTGATGACGCGAGCGAAAGAAGCCTCCACCAGCCGTGCAGGAGATCCCCCTTCCCAAGGGCACCTGCATGGTCTAGAAAGGGAGCTCCACGCTCCTGCTCAACCACCTTCGGTGGACATCCAGCTGGCTGCGCTCGCCTAGCAGATGCAGATCCTCACCATGGTAGTGCACCAGCTCCAGCACCAGCAATGATCCTTGGCTACCAATCAGCAGCCAGGAACCCCCGTGGCCCAAGCCGCAGTATCCCATGACAACCTGTGTTCCTTCCAAGGAAGGTCTTCGTAGCCGCGGGCCATCACCGATCATCGAGATAGTCACTTGACTCCGACGAAAAGACAACATGCCAAATCTATCGATAGGGAGAGCCGGTCCCCAACCCTCGAGCGGGTAGTGGCCAAGCCCCACCAAGGTCGAAAGGGCAAGACCCCCCTTCAGGGACATCGCCCCACGTCACCTTCTACGTCTCCTTCAGCCTCGGTGGAATGTTCGACCAACGAGGATATCAGGCGCACAGCCGAGAAGCACCTGGAGGAGCACGAGTGCAAGCTGGCGAAATTATCCCGTCGATTTGCAAACATGCAGGGCTCTGCCGATGAGCCAGCGGGCTATGATGCCCGTCCCCCCTTCTCCCAAAAATTCAAGAGGAACCGATCCCTAGCCAGTTTCGGATGCCACAGGTGGATCCCTACGATGGGACCACCGACCCCCTGGACCACCTAAAAAGCTACAATGCCCTCATGAGGGTCCAGGGGGCCACCGACATCCTTTTTTGCATTGCCTTTCCAACAACCCTTTGGAAGGCGTTTCGGGTCTGGTTCACCCACCTCGAGCCCGAAAGCATTGGCTCTTTCGCTCAGCTGGAGTTGAAGTTGTGGCCATTTCGATGCCTGTCGGAAGGTGCCACGTGAAGCAGATAGCCTCTTCTCCATCCGGCAACAGGATCGCGAGCCCCTACGAGACTACGTGGCCCGCTTCAATGTTGCCGTATTGGAGATTTACAATCTTGATGAGCATGTCACCATGCTGGTACTGAAGCGAGGACTCAAGACCTCCTGCCTGACTTACTCGCTCGACAAAAAACCCTCTAAGAGCTACTCTGAGCTTCTCCTCCATGCTCAAAAGTACATCCGTGCCGAGAAGACGGACCGTACGAGAAAGGAGCTAAATGGGAATCCATTGAAGAAGTCGGCTCCCGCCGAGACGTCCGGGATGCGGAAGCCAGGGCCCCCGGCTCTGAACTTCCACCAGTGGCCGAGATCGAGGTGCGCTCCAGCTCCAAAGGAGAGACTCACCCCCTGCTCGTCCCGAGGATGAAGATCCTGATGGAGATGAAAGTGAGCCCTACCTGAAGCGCCCATCTCCGATGAGGCCATCCACTAGCCATGACAAGACGAAGTATTGTCGCTACCACCGCGACCACGGCCACGACACCGAGAAATGCCGCAATCTCAAGAAGGAGATTGAAGAACTCATCAAGAAAGGCTACCTCGGGAGGTTCGTGGAGGGTAGACCTCCGGTAGAACCTCAGGTGCTCGTCGCTCTCCCGCCAGCTCTTGCAGTCGATAATCACCCTACCGAGAAGCCGGTGGGGATGATATGCTGGGGAGTCGAGTGCGCATCCAAGAAGGCCCGGGGGCAGGATATTCTAAAAATGTACTCCTCTTTATGAGGGAAGGGGGAGATGGGAGGGGAAATGTAAATAACGATGCCGTGGTTGTCAAGATGATAATCATAAAGCATCCTGTAAAATGCATCATGGTTGATAGTGAAAGCTCCATAGATGTACTTTTTTATAATGACTTCTCCTGAATGAACCTATCCTCTGCTCAACTCAGACCAGTACACACACCCCTTGTCGGTTTCACAGGAGATTCTATGAGGGTAGAAGGAAAGATATCTCTCCCAGTCACTGCCGGGACCCTACCTCGGCAGGCCACTGTTATGATGACCTTCACAGTGGTTAGGCTTCCTTCGGCCTACAACGTGATCCTTGACTGATCCAGGCTCAATATGCTCGACGCCATCATTTTCACAAAGCGGCTAGTTCCCAACTCCCTATGGAGTCGGCGAGATGAGAAGTGCATCTCAGCCAATTCAGCACTGTTTCCAATCTCTCCCCGGGACCAAAGTCCCCGATGATGATCCCAGGTGGACGATCTCGACCAAAGGGCACAAGACCTCAGGGGTGGCCTTGCCGAGCGCCTACTATCTTATCCGCTCGGAGCCGACCAGGAGAAGACGGTGCAGATTGTGGCCTAGCTACAAGAGAAGGAAAGAACCCACCTGTTGGAGTTCTTACGGGTGAATGCAGATATGTTCGCCTGGACAGCAGTCGATATGCCAGGTATCCCCTCTGACATCATCACCCACAAGCTGAGCATTGATCGAAAGTGCAGGCCAGTTCGGCAGAAGAAGAGGAGTTTCGCCCCCGAGAGGTAAGCGGCAATCAACAAGGAAGTCGACAAACTCCTCGCTGCCAACTTCGTCCGGGAGGTACAATACGCAAGCTGGTTGGCGAATGTGGTGATGGTGAAGAAGAATAACGGTAAATGAAGTATCTGTGTGGACTACACCAACCTCAACAAGACATGCCCGAAGGATAGTTTTCCTTTATCGAAGATTGACCAACTGGTGGATGCCACCTCGGGTCACCAGCTACTCTCCTTCATGGATGCATTCTCTAGATATAATCAGATCCGGATGTACCATGAGGACGAGGAGCACACCGCCTTCATTACCGTCCAAGGGACGTACTGCTACAAGATGATGCCCTTCAGTCTGAAGAATGCTGGGGCCACATACCAACGTTTGATCAATAGGATCTTCAAAGATCAGATTAGACGGAATATGCAGGTGTACGTTGATGACATGCTTGTCATGAGCAAGCCGAGCTCGGATCACATCGTCGACCTCGTTGAAGCATTCAACAACCTCCGAAAGTACCAGATGAAGCCGAACCCAGCAAAGTGCGCCTTCGGAGTGGCGGTAGGGAAGTTTCTCGGCTTCATGGTCACTTAGAGAGGCATTGAAGCGAACCTGAGAAGGTTCAGGCGATCGTCGACATGGAGCACCCGACGTCCAAGAAGCAGGTCCAGCGCCTGATGGGACGTATTATAGCTCTGAGCTAGTTCATCTCAAGGTCAATCGATCGCTGCCTTCCCTTCTTCAAGGTGTTGTGCAAGATGCATGACTTCACCTGGACGGAGGAGTGCATGACAGCCTTTGAAGGACTGAAGGAGTTCCTGGCCTCTTCTCCACTGCTCTCCAGACCAGAGGAAGGATAAGAGCTTCTGCTTTACCAGGCGGTCACACCTGGAGCCATCAGCTCGGTCCTCGCCCGTGTAGACAAGGACGGATCTCAGAAGTCAGTATACTACACCAGCAAAATCCTCCACGATGCAGAGATCAGGTATACCCGCTCCGAAAAATTTATTTTTGCTCTGATAATGTCTGCTAAACGCCTCAAGCCCAACATCCAAGTGCATCCCATCGTGGTCATGACGGATTAGCCGCTGAGGACCATACTCAGCCATCCTGAAATATCCGGGCGATTGGCCAAGTGGTCCCTGATGTTGAGCGAGTTCGACATCACATATCGACCGAGGTCATCATAAAAGGCTCAAGTCCTAGCCAACTTCCTAGTCGAGTGCACGGGACTTGCTGAGGAGCCGGAGCAAACTTCTCTGGAGCATCAAGTTTAGCCCGGCATGGAAGAGGAACCTTGGATCCTCCATGTGGACGGTGCATCCAACTTCGGCAAGAGCGGAGCAGGCCTTATCCTCGCCAACAGCATCGAGATCGTGGCGGAATGTGCTCTCTGCTTCAAATTCATCGCAACAAATAACCAGGCGGAGTACGAGGCACCCCTTGCAGGCCTAAAGGTCTCATGCGAGCTGGGCATGCAGAACTTGAAAGTCTTCACTGACTCCCAACTGGTGGCTGGACAAGTTTCCGGAGAGTACGAGGCCAGAGATCTCCAGATGATGAAGTACCTGGAGCGAGTCCGCTCATGCACGACAGGTTTTCGATGCTTCAACATCTTCCATATCCCCTACGGAGAGAATGCTCATACGGATGCACTATCGAGACTCGCAAACCTACCAGACTCGTCGCTGGGGCGTGCATATATTGAGTACATTGAAAATCCAAGCTACGAAGCCCCAGAGGAGGTACAGCAAATCATCCCGGAGCCGAGCTGGATGGACAGGTATATCAGATATATCTCTGATGGCACTTTGCTCGAGGACCGCGCGGAAGCCGGCCTCGTCAAAAAGAAAGCCTCTCGGTTTGTCCTGATGGATGGGCAGCTTTACCGTCGATCCCACTCCTACCCGCTCCTGACGTGCCTGAGACCCACGGAAGTAGCTTCATTCTCCAGAGATACATGAAGGCTGTGCGGGAACCACGTGGGAGGAAGGACGTTGGCATACAAAGCTCTCCGCCAGGGATACTTTTGAGAGACTATGAGGGAGGACGCCGTCGACTTCGTGAAGAGGTATGACAAATGCCAGTGCCATGCCCATATACAATGTCAACCGGCGGCACCGATCTCATAGCTCTCCGCCCTTTGGCCTTTTGCCCAATGGGGAATTGACATCTTAGGGCCATTTTCCCCAGCACTGAGGCAACGGAGGTTCTTGCTGGTGGCCATCGAGTACTTCACCAAATGGGTGGAGGCAGAGCCACTGGCGCGGATCACAAAAGCTAAGGTCCATCAGTTCTTCTAGAAATCAATAATATGCCGCTTTGGACTACCCCGCTGCATCATCACCAACAACGGGTGGCAGTTCAACAATCGGGAGTTCGAAGGTTTTCGTGCCGAGCATGGCATCCAGCACTGCTTCATCTCCGTCGCTCATCCCCAAACAAACGGAGAGGTCGATGTGACTAACTGGATCATTCTCCATGGACTCAGAACCAGGCTGGACCAGGCCAAGGACAGATGGGCAGAAAGCTTCCATGTGTTCTCTGGGCCTACCACACAATGCCCAGGACGGCGACGAACGAAACACCCTTCAACCTTGTCTTCAGTGTCGAGGCCGTGGTCCCGGTTGAGCTTGGCATGCCCACGTTGTGGGTGCAGCAATATGATGAAGTACAGAACTTGACGCACCTTCTACTCAACTTAGACCTCCTCGAGGAGACCAGAGACAAAGCTCGGCTCCGGATGGCAGCATATCGGGAACAAGGCACCCGGTACTACAACACGCGAGTAAGGCCCAAGGTCTTTCAACTTGGCGACCTGGTGCTCCACCGAGCCGAAGCATCTCAACCCCAGGAGTGCGGTAAGCTCTCACCAAACTGGAAAGGCCCTTACAAGGTGGTCGAAGCTCTTCCACATGGAGCCTACTACCTCGCGGATCTGGACGGTGCCAGGTTCCCGCGAACATAGAGCCCCTGCAACCTGAGAAAATATTATCAGTAATGTAAGGCTCACCCTTTAAAATAATAAAGGCCCTCTTTTGCACAAATCACATTCTGCCTTGCAGGAATGTCACTGCCAGGTCCAAGGTCCGGCACGCCAAAACTCGAAGCCCAGCTTTCTGACACCGAAGCCCAGGGCCCAGCTCTCCGGCACCAAAACTCGGAGCCGAGCTCTCCAATAATGAAACTCGAAGCCCTGCTCTCCGACTTCGAAGCCTGGGGCCTAGCACCCCGGCATCGATAGTGTAAGGTTCTTTCTCGCCAATAATCAAAGTTTCCCTTGTGCAAATGCTTTTTGCCTTGCACGAGAATCTCCGCCCGACCCCAGGTATGGCCCTCAAAGCTCGGAGCCAAGCTCTCCGGCCACCAAGTCTTCGAGCACAGCTCTGAGATATCAAAGCCCGAAGCCAAGCTCTCTGACCATCAAGTCTTCGAGCCCATCTCCGAGACATCAAAGCTCGGAGCCAAGCTCTCCGGCCACCAAGTCTTCGAGCCCAGCACCGAGACACCAAAGCCCGAAGCCAAGCTCTCCAGCCACCAAGTCTTCGAGCCTAGCTTCGAGACACCAAAGCCCGGAGCCAACTCTCCGACCACCAAGTCTTCGAGTCCAGCTCCGAGACATCAAAGCCTGGAGCCAAGCTCTCCGGCCACCAAGTCTTCGAGCCCAGCTCCGAGACACCAAAGCCCGGAGCTCAGATCTCCAACCACACTAAGTCTTCGAGCCCAGCTCCGAGACATCAAACTCGGAGCCCAACTCTACGGCACTGAAGTTCGGGACACTCAGAAACAAAGTGGAAACCTCTCCTCTGATCTCATCACATGTAAAAGAGAGAGAGAGAGAGAAAGAAAAGAAAAAAAAGATAGACAAAGAAAAAAGAGAGGAGGAAGTGGAGTACCCACAAGCCAAGATGGATGGAAACTTTCACTTCATTAAAAGTTACTTGGTTCATTACAAGTGTCCCCGGGCCCCCGACATACCGGGTGGCCCAGGCCAAGAGCTAAAAAAATAGAAAATAATCGTATCCTACTCAGGCAGCTCCCTGCTAGGACTCCATGGCCGCCAGGCGTCACCTCCAGGAACCCCAGGCTGTGCATCTCCGGCTTCAGCAACCACCATTGGCGAAGAAGGATCGGAGGCAGCCTCCGACTCCTCAGCGTTGCCCGAATCTAGGGCCGGCTTCGTGTCCAAAGAAGTGGGGTACCTGAGGAGAGGCCGACCCTTTTCAGATACATAATCCCGGATCCTTGAACGAAGGTACATGAAGCCCTTGAAAAAGGAGTCCGACGACGTTTCATGGAACTCGATGGCGAACTCCTCTGAGGCCCTATACCTTGCCACAGCCTCTTTCGCCCACTTCTTCGCCTCGGCAGCTTGCTCCTTCGTCGCCTCTGTCGATCTGGCCATCGCTGCTACTTCTTTCTCAGCAGTTGTGGCCCTCTCCTCGACGGTGACCAGGCACTCCTTCGTCGCATCCAGTTCGGCCTGAAAGGACCGAGCGCGTCCCTTCTGCCTGACCGCCTCGGCATTGAACTTTGACAGCCTCCTTTCGGTAGCCATGAGCTTCTCGGCTTTCTTCCTCGACCGATTCTGCTCCTGATCGAGTTCCTCCTGGAGCTCCTTCGAGAGCCTCTCGGCACTTGCAAGCTCTTTTCGGAGCTCCTCATTCTTTAGGTCGAGCTCTCGGGAGGCATCGGACTTCTCATTCAGCTCGGCCCTCAAGGTCTCAACCTTCGCCGCACGTTGCTGGTTGTTCTTCAACTAGTTCCGGCAGCAACCTCTGATCAAAAGTGTCTCAGTGTCGATCTGCACCAAACGAGATGTCAAAGAAAAAGAAAAAAAGAAGTCAAGAAAGTAAAGCCACTTACCATAAAAAGTGGGGGGAAGATGCTACTAATTGCATCCCCCAACACCTTCTTGGCCATCTCCCGCCGATCGCAAGATTTGATTGAGAAATCCATCATACGCTCGGCCAGCTTCCGGTCCCGGAGCAGCGAGATGTCGGGCCCCAGTCTGAACGGGATCCGACGGTAGACTCTTTCCCTCCTACTTGCCCCCGAGGCGGAATCACCTACTCTGCCGCCATAAGAGGCCTCGGGGGCCGGTTGGGAGCTCGGTGCCCCCTCAAGTGGCACCCCCGGCATCGGCTCCGCTCTTCCCCGCACCTTCTCCTCAATGACAACAAGCTCCGGAGGAGGAGATGACATGATGGCGACAGCTGCAGCAGCGGCCCTGGCCCGGACGACCACCTCAGACTCCGGGGTGGGGATCGGCTCTCGTCGTCTCAACTGCTCCAGCACAGGCTCGGCTGCCTCTTGATCCGGCTCGGACATGGCAGCCACCACTCCCCTTCCTTGTGCGGAGGCAGCCTCGGACACCCTCCTCCTCGGCTCGGTCGGCTCGGCAAGAGCGGCCGCCGACGCGCCCTCATCACGAGCCCTCTTCGAAGAGGACTCCTTATCCAATCCTGATGGAGGCCTCTTCCGGATGATCGAAAGCAGGTCGTCCACTGAGAACTTCATGCCTGCATATGGAAAATACAATGTCAGTTCCAGGTCAGAGGAAATGGATTAAGAGGAACAAAAAGGACTCGAGTCGAACTCATCCAACTCTGCCCTTGGACCGACCCCTGCCTCGGTGAGGTTTTACTCTGACAACAGAATCTCGAGGGAAGGTGATGAGGACATCGCCCAGAATCTGAAGTAGCCCAGATCAAACCTGAAGCCCGGCCCAGAACCTGAAGCCTAGCCCAGCCCAGCCCAAATCCTGGGGCCCAAGATCCCAAATCCTTAAATTTAAATCTTATCTTATTAGTTGTTAGGATTTGATTGTTTAGTTTGAATATTTGTTTTAGGATTTACTGTATCCTTGGATTAGTTTGTTTTTTAAAAATAATAGTTTGAATTTGTTAGTATTGAAATTGAGATATCTGATTGGGATATCGAATATCTTATATTAATCTATTTATGATATTATTTCATTCGAATAAAATTAATAAAGATGAAAAATATTTGAGAAAATATCCGGGTATGTCCCAATTACTCCCCTCTCCCTCCTTCTTCTCCTCTTCCCCTGTCTCTTATCTCTTCTGATTCTTTCTTTCTTGTATTTTCTTTCCTCTTCTCCTGTCTCTCTTCCTTCTCTCTTGGTTACTATTTCCTTCCGTGAAAAATCAATTCCTGATCCCGTTTTCCCAACCAAGCTGGACTTCTTTCCCTAAGCCAGTCTCACGTTTCTGTCCATCCATGCGAAGAGCCGCCCGAGAATCAAGCATCGAGAATCTCCCCGGATCCTCTCAACCGAGCCAACCACCCCGCCGACTGGAGATCTCCCTCGGACCACACCCGTGCACGCCGTCGCCAAGCGCCTCCGCCGCAGACCTCCCGTGAAGCCTCCTGCCGGATCCACCAGGCCGATCCCAGCGGTCGTCGCATCTCCCCCGCCTGGAGTCGCCCACGGCCACTGTGATGCCTCACCGCCCCGGCCGATCGTGAACGTCGTTCCGCCCGAAGACTCCTCCTCCAGTGCCATCGTTCTCATGCAACCCGTCTCACGCTCGGGACACCTCACCGGCGCCCGCCCGGCCCCTGCTATCATGACGCCCGATGATCGCCTCCGAGCCGGCACCCCCCTGTGCCGACCGCGTCGCCTCCGAGCCGACACCCCCTGCGCCGCCCGCGTCGCCTCCAAGCGCCCCAGCCGGCCGTACATCTTCCCGAGCCGTCGCCGCCCTCCCCAACGCCGACGCCGGTGGAGCCACCCTGCAAGCCCCTCTGGTTCGAGTCCGTGGAGGGAAGAAGCATCCCCTTGCACGATCGTAAAAGCAAGGAAAGAGGGCGGCACGCTTCTTAAAGCAAGATGCCCCCCTCCTATTGCCAACTTTAGAGAAAGCATAGGAAAAAAAAAAGAAAAAAAATCATGGGAAAAAAAAGAGGAGCGAAAAAAATAGAAAAAGAAAAATATAGGGAAAAAATATAAAAGAAAAGAGAAAAAAGTATGAAAAAAAGAGTTTTTATAAAAAAATAGAAAAAAATAAATTTGGATTTTTATTTGAATAAAAAAATTGGGGAAAAAATAATTTGGATTTTAATTTAACCTAGTCTAGAGTCATTTCTTAATGACCAACGGTTTTATCTTCTTGGAATAAACATTGATTCGGGTCGTGTCTCGTGTCAGAAAGAATCTAGGCGGTGTGGAGCATCTCGTAACATCCTTGGATGTCGGCTTCTTCGATCGCAGAGTTTCGATTGGGGGATCGATCTGGGTCGCTCCACACCCAGTCAACCCCTTGACTATGGCAAAGAAAAATTACTTTCTATCCTTTGATGGAAAAGGGGAGTTCAAATCTGATGCCCCTCGGGCGAGAAGAGAGAGACCACCACCCGTTTCGGTGGGGTGGCGCTTTAGAGTGAAGAAGGCTTTAAAGAGAAACGGACAACGATTCCGTGGAAGTGACAAAGCATGTGGGGTGGCGCTTTAGAGTGAAGAAGGCTTTAAAGAGAAACGGACAACGATTCCGTGGAAGTGACAGAGCATGATGAAGCAGAAGATGGTCCTTACGGCATTTGAGACGAGTTGAGCAGGGACCAGACGATAGTTGCTCAACACAGATAAAAAGAAATGATGGAAAGGGAAGCAGAGCCCTCCTGAGAAGGTCCGTTATAAAAGGCGATCTGGCCGGGCTACTGGAAGTAACCCGATTCCCTGGTTGAGGGATCAAGAGCCGAACAGAATACAGGATGCCATAGACATCCCGAATGGTCCCCAGTTCCTTAGCCGAGATTGTCGAAACAATCCCACCGGGACATGTGGACTGAGAAGGGTCAGGAATAGGTTCAGCTAGGGGAGGAGGAAGAGCAGGGACATGTCCAGGTTCCCTAATGACTATGCCACCACGGGGACGCCTCCTACTAAGCTCGAAGTGCGCCCCATCTCTCTCCTCATCAAAAGAAAAAGAAGATGGTGGTCTCGGTCTAGAGGGCCCAGCCTCATCCTAGTTAGTTGAAGGACGGAAATTTGGCCCGAAACGAGACATGACGAAGAAGATCAAGGAAGGAAGGAGAAAGAGGACGAGAGTCCGGAGGATAACCTATCCCTAAGAGGAAGATCCTACTCAACCGAGGCAAGGAAGAAGGAAACTAACCTGCTGTGAACTTTGGGAGACAAGAATGGTCGGGTGGACGAAAGAAGAGCCTCATTACGATGGAGGGCACGAAGGATTTGAAAGAAGGTGTGTTTCGGGAAAGGCTACTTTTCCTTTCGAAGTGACCGGCGTCCAACTGTACCATTACAAATCCCCACCATTGGATCCGTGCCATGCATCATCAATCGACAGGGTTGGCATCTAGTTTCGATTGCGACTGCTCTGAATTCTGTGCCCATAATAACTACTCCTCGGACATATCCATGTGGCTCCCCAAGGTAGGCTGAAGAAATCGCTTCCCGAGACACCGCCGATCGTGGCCATCATTGCATCGAATTCTCACCTTTCCACGTCAACAACGTATTTACTTTTTTCACCTCGAGCGCCCCGCGCCAACGGGACACCCCATCTCGGGACTGGGGAGTGGAGGGCAAATGATGTGGCAGGAAGCTGACATGTAATTCCTGTTAGATGCCATATCAGAAAAATCGCTACAGTGGACACCCCATATCGGACTCCTTTGACCGGGCCGAGCTCCCCCAGAATAACGGGGCAGCCCATCAAAGTTGAGTTCTGTCCTCCACCAGGTCGGCACTCGCGAGCCCGGGATGCCTAGGCCGGAGCCAAGCGATCTCCTTCACCATATCGAGCCCCTCCGAGGTCGAGCCCTCTAGGCTGGAGTCGCGTGCTGATCTTTTCCGCCAGATAGAGCCTCTCCGAGACTGAGCCCCCTGGATCGGAGTCGAGCTCAGCCCTCCTCGGCCAGGTCGAGCCCCTCTGAGGCGAGCCCTCTGAGCAGGAGTCGAGCCTCTCTCCGTCGGGCCGAGCCCTTTTGAGGTCGAGCCCCCTGGACCGGAGTCGAGCCTAGCCTCCTCCGCCAGGTCAAGCCCCCGGAGCCGGAGCCGAGTCCCAGCTATCCAGTTTGGCAACCACCTCGGACAATGCCCCGGGCACCAAGGGGGGTGGAACTATCCCCCAAGGCACCGGTGAACCACTCGAGGACTATGAGGAAGCACCCATCAAATCATAATAACCGTTCGCAGCCACCACTTACACCAGAAGAGGAAGAAGCTCCCTGACCAAGGTGCCATGTCTCGACCAACCACCTACACCACCCAAAAGAGGAAATCAACTAGGAGATTCGAATCCCGGGGGCGGTGGCCCCCCAATCGAGATACTGCCAAGCTTCCCGGAATGGGGCTACTGGGAGGAATGTCAGAATGCATGGCAGTTTCCCTTATCACGAACCAGGAAGGACGTCCCATCTACAGCACAGAACACCGCCGCACATGCCTGATTGCATGGGGGAGATCTCGAGGTAGGTATTCAACGACCACCTTGCCCTAAGAGAACCCTTGACACCCCCAGCGGGGAGGTATGCAAACTAAACCACAAATCACCCAAGCAAGCAAGGAAGGAGGCCACACAAGAGAACCACTCAGGAGACTGCGAATTCAAGGCTCTCAAGGATCCGTGGGAAGGATCGCCCGAACACAGCCATCCATCTCCAGTTTCCTTCGGCCACCACCTTTCCCAACCTACTTGCACCCCCATTCACACATTACTCACTCCTCCTAGCTTGGAGTCTACTTCAGGGGTTCGACCAGGAGGATCTGTTTCCCTGGATCGTCATTGACTTGACCGTCGAAGTGCCCCTGCCGAAATCCCCGGCCCGGGTCACTAACCCTTGTTTTGTAGGTCCCGAAGAGTATGCCATTCCCAAAAAGATGAGGGGCGATCCGATGCCATCAGCAGTTACGGGCTACGGCGATCTTGGCGGCAACAATAATTATTATCACTAATAATATTTCTAGTTTTAAAAATAATTAAAAAAATATTAGTGACTAAAAAAATATCATTACTAAAAATAGCAACCATCGATAATAAAGATTTAGCGATGGCAATCACTATCACCAAAGTCATCACTAATATTTTATTTTATTTTTAAAAAAATAGTAAATATTTTTTAAAAAATTATTTCAATTTTAATAACAAATAATTACAATTCTTAAAACCTATTATAACTAAGTTAACAATTAACAACTATAATTATAAATAAAAAAGCTAATTATATTAAATTAAATTATAAATTATACATTTTTTTAAATTTATACTATTTTATAAGTAAAAAATAAATATATAATATCAAAATTTTAAAAAAATAATCTTAGACCCTCTATGTCATCGTCCTCCTCCTCTTGTCCTTACTCAGGCTCCTGTGCATCCTCTCCAGCAATCGGTGGATGAGAGCCGGATGTCCCAGCATCCTATAATAAAGAAAAATAAAATATTATTAATAAGTTTTTAAGTATTAAAATTTTAAATAAGTAAATTAAAAAATTTATTAATAGACTTACATGCTACAATGGTTGTAACAATGAAGTTAGCTGATAGCATTGATATGGGTCCCAGAAAATGTCGATAACTATATTGTAGATGGCATCCCGGATGCCTTAAGATCGTTGGAAAAGTATATAGGTCATGATGTTCTTAACATGTTCATCACTCCATATCTGATTCGTTGGGGCCTGAGATGAGAATGCCGAAGAGTACCAAGCTGTCGGAGGATCAAAGCTATGGTTGAATCTTATGACCCGGCTCCTACTCATCCCTCCGGTGGCCCTGAGCCATCTCTTAAGGTCAAGGAGGGGCTGAGATGATAGGTCCTCACCATTTTATGTTACAATATACTCCACATAATCAACATATACAGTTTACAAATAAATTAGTCCAATTATATGTATTAGATATATAAAAATTAATACTTAAAGTTTTAAGTTTTTTCTGCAATACATTGAGATCTCGGATCTAAGTAATCACTGGTCCAGGATTGGTGTGTACATTGGTGCACGACCCAACTACCATATCTATAATAAATAAATAATAAAAATAAATTAATTAATATATATTATCAATTAAATATGAAATCAATATATAAATATAAAATTCTTATAAATCTATTGGGCACCACATGCATACCAATAAAGCTTCTAGTATGCTTATCAGATCCTACCAGGCAATATGATTATGCCATGCCCTCTACTATCTATCGAAGTAATTATCCATGCTCCACATGTCACAAAGGGCCTCCCATACAATTATCCACAAATAGTGATCCTTAAAAGTCCTCCAATTCAATGGTGGCTGGAAATAGGAGTGTTTTATGGCGGTCCACCTGAGACTGTCAACTCATCTCGCAGCCTAACTATGGCTACATCCTCAAAGATTGGGCGACCAACCTCCTTAACCCGAGAAGTCTCAAATCGATAGTACTCATGTAAGTAGAAATAAGCTTATATTGAATAAATAAAATATAAATATTTTATGATTTTAATAATTAAATATATTTAACTTACCACGAATATTTGCCATGCTACATCATGAGCCCTTGACGACCAACTAGAGAACTGGTTCACCAATTCTGGCATCAATTAGCAAATGATACCGGTAACCACCCGAGAAATCCCAAGCTCTCTGAATGTACTATAAAATAAAATCTTAATAATAAACATTAATTTTATAGGGATTAAATTTAAAATATATTAATATGAAGATATAAAATTTATGAATGGCTCTAAATATGGGTGAACTCTCTATCCTTCGACTGAGTCAGAGGTTCCACGAGCCAGGAGATCCTCGACCATAATGCTAAGTCTGAGATGAGCCGGTTGCTGCTGCTTGTGATTATGGGGTTATTAGTGACTCTGCATCCTCCAAACTTGATCGGAGAATATCTAATATGAAAAATATTATATTAGATAATAAAGTATAAAATAATATTAAAAAATATTTAAAGTTTTAAAGTTTATCTCATGGTTTGAGTGGTGCAGAACCATACAAGCTGACAACATAATCACTTTCTTCTCGAGAGCTCTCTCTTTGACTGGCACTCCTCCAGTCTCTATAAAACATGATGTATAATCTCTGAAAATAAAAACAAATAGATTCATATAATTAATTATAAAATTATGGATGGCAATGCAAGATTTAAAATGATTATAAAGAGAATAAGTAGAATAAATTAAAAGCTAGATATACCAAATTGACCAATGAAAAGGTATTTTTAATTATACTTCAGATATTGCAATCCTCTCTAACTCTATTATTTGACCGATGATAATAATAGGACGCACCTATCGCACCAACTATTCATGATACCTTCCATTCTAAGGTGAGCATCTATTATCATGCCTTGGCACTGAAGCAGCTTAGAGTCTCAACTTGTGCATTGCATGCCGAAATCCAAATCTCGTGCATATGAACACGCATCCGTACACACCTAATTAATTATTTAATTATTTTAATTAATTAATAATTAAATAAATAAGTAACTAAATAAATATGCATCTAATTAATTAATTAAATTATTATTTAAATAATTAAATAAATAAATATTTAATTATCATATTGGTGTGCTTGCGAATTTTTCTTTGTGCCATCGTAACTAGCTCACTATTGACTTCATTCACTATCGATATTCTAACTTTCTTTACTTTATTTACATCATTTGTATCATGAACTAGCCTAATACCACAAAGTGAAATTTTTTATCGTCGATTAATTCATGTTTTAATGCGGATAAATTGTTGACTTTGTTCAATTTATATGCATCAAAACATTAATTAATCCATGACCATAAATTATCCTTGATGATATTAGGCTAGCCCATGATTATATAAATAACATAACTAAAGGTGAAGACAGAGTAAAAATCTCAACAGTGAATGAAGTCAACGGTGACCTAGTTGCCACTCGGCCCTTGCATAAGGGCTGGGGAGCCTGAGGGAATTCATGTCATGGACCGTCATATGGAGGACCACTAGCAATGACAGAGGGGGGTTTGGATCCCTATTCATGAGTGGAATGGTGGAGAGCATAGCGGGGCAAGGGAGCTAGACCCATTGGGTTTTCAAGTCTGGGTCCCATAATTACTAAGGTTGGGTCTAGATCTGCATATCTAGGTTTTGACCCAAGCCCGACCCGTTGACAATTCCAAGATAAAGTAAGCAAAACAATAAGAGAAGAGAAAACGAGTTAGGTTCGGGTAAGAACCTAGATATTTAGATCCAAACCCAATCTTAGTTATTGAACCCAAACTTGGACTTGAATACCTGATAGGTCTAGCTCCCGAGCCCCCGTGCTCTCTACCATCCTAATAATGAATGGGGACCCAAACCCTCCTCTATCGATGCCTGCGGTCCTCTGGATGATGATCCATGACATGAACTCTCTCAAGATCTCCAGTGTTTGCAATGCTGCACTATCGACATCACCAACCTCGAAATCACAATCCTGAAGGCCACCTCCCATGACTCGGGATTTTGAAATCCCCTACTATAAAAAGGGATGTCTTCTTTTCTTTTTATTTTTCATCTGCTTTTCTTCTCTTGCTTGTCATCCTGCTGTTGCTCACTACAGTAACCAGCATCTAGTTTTTCTGTTTTCCTCTTTTGTTCTTTCCACCGGGAATCTTTTCAAGTAGTCCTTTATCTTCTCCAGCCATCTTTATCTTCTGCTTTTTGTTTTTCAGGTGGGTATGTCTTCTATTGTTTTTTCTTTTTTTGCCACGATGGGTTCTAAGAGTTTAGGGAGTGAATGGTCATTAAGGATGGCAACGGGTCGGGTTTGGGTTGGGTCACTCAAAACCCATACCCGTCTCGTTAAAAAATTCTCCGTCCCATACCCGTCTCGGGTCGGGTATAAAAAAAATTATGTTTAGATCAGATCGGGTCAGGTATACCCAGTCTTATAAAATCTAGTTTATTTAAAACTTAAACAGTTTGGATCGAGTCGGGTCAGGTTTGGTATATCTATCCCATATCCAATTTACTTAAATATTTTATAAATATATTTTTTTATATATATACGGGTTAGGTTCGGGTCGGGGCATACTATTATCCATACCCGACCGGAACCTGAGTCGGGTTTTTTTTATATAACCCATATCCATTTATAAATTAGACGGTCCTGATTTTACCTGCCCCATTAGGGTCGGGTCAGGTCAGATATCCATCGTGTCGATAAAAATTGTCATCCCTAATAGTCATCGGAGGAGAAGGGTTCTGGGAATGACCAGAGATCTCCGGACCTCATACATACCAGTCCTTACTAGGCTCGGATGACTTAGCTTGGATCCGAGTCCAATATGGAGTCCCGGGGGAGTTCACCCAAGAACTTCATAAATCCGATGATCAAGTGAATAATTTGTCTCCAAGTCATCTAAGAATGTATGAGGATGCATTCCAAGAAAGTTTGGGCTCTGTTTTAGGCCCAAACCTAGCCTGATATATTTTAGTCAGTTCCAGCCATATCTACATGCCGAGACCCGAATCTTGGGCATACAAGACATGCATCCATTCACACCTAATTAATTATTTATATAATTAAATTAATATCTAATTAAATAAATAAACAACTAATTAATTAACTAAATAAATAAATATCTAAATAAATAAATAAATAAATAATAAAATATAATTAATTAAATTAATAAAAAATATTAAAAAAATTAATGATGATTCTAGTACCGTCGTCATCCCTAATACTCACAAGATAAGGCAGACCATACTAATAATGTAAGGTAGACCTATGAATGACAAGCCTGATAAATGGAGGATGGCAAATTTGACATGCACGGGAGGGGAGAACTGGCAACGAGGAGCACCTAGAGAGTAGGGGGTGTGGTAGCAGGGAGCACCTAAGGGGCAGGGGGTGTGGCGACCAACAAGGAGGTGGGGGAGGGGTGTGGTGGCTAGCAAGGAGAGCACTAGGGGGCCAGGGGAGTGTGGCGATCGACGGGAGAAGCATCGATGGGGGCGAGGGAGTGCAGCGACCAGTAGAGGGAGCACTGACGAGAGAGGGGGAGCCCCAAGGTGTGGTACATACTTCATGGCTAGCATCATGAAACCAGTTTTCAAAACATAATATATTTGTTTCATCAAAAAAAAAAAATATATATATATAATATATTCTATAAAGTTCAAAAGTAGTTAAACTTTGTATACTTTTGAAGTACAAATGAAGAATTGCAAGAGATGAGGAGGGAGTACGATTATAAATTTAATATAATATAACTTTGATTCTTACAATATTACACTTGAGGGAAGAAGAACCAAAGATTTGGATTTTATGCTTTAATTTATTGGAGTTAAGTATACAACAAATATTAGAATAAAAGATATTCCATTAATTAAATTCAGAAAATTTTTAAACAACTTGTGGGGCCGGCCCTTTGGGTTGGCCTAGCATAAGAATTAGAGCTAGCCTGCTAGCTCGGTCAAGTACTAAGGTGGCTTGCTTTCATGGATAGATCTTATTTGAGTTGGAGAAGGAAACCAACTATCATTCCTTGACTTTTCCAAAAGCTACGAAACCTACCCTCCGCTTTTATATAATCCTTTCCTAACCCAAGAGAATAGCCATCTCTAAGTTGAGCAACTCTTTTTCTCCCTATTCTTTGGAATTTTTTATTGGTGTGCCACCATCCTTATAGCTGCCAAGATCATGGCCAAACTTTGCCAGAGACGAGGTAACTAGTGTCTCCATGACTCCACTTCATCTTCTCTCTCTTCCTCTTCCTCCTCCCTCTCTCAACCTACTCTATTATGCCATCACTATTAGCCTAATTCAATTGAGAAATTGCTGAGATTTACTTAGATTCTATATCATAATTGAGAAATTACTGAAATTTACCCAAATTCTATATCACCTGTTTATCTTTGCCCATCACCTTCCTTGACTTCGTGACAACCGCATCCCTTGCCGAACCTTTGTTGTTTCTCCTGCACATCTTATGGCCAATGTTGAAGTCTCAACAACCGATAAGTGAGCAAAGGCTTGACATCTTATCACCTAATACCTGTATAAGAGAATGATTTTACTTTGAAGGGAGTGTTCCTTCACATTTCATTCTAGGCATGCATTTTTTTCTTTTTTTAACATTTATTTTTTTGAATTATGTACAAATATTAGCAAGTTTTCCTTGCATAAGTATCATAACAATCTCCACTTAAGTCTTTCATCAGTTTGTGCAAATTTTATTTCAAACTCATGTTATTGTTATTTTAAACTTGTTTTACTATGCAAGCTCTCCATTATATATGGAATCAGGAGAGTTTGGAATGTGATGAAGTAGAGGAGGTTGGATTTGTTATTTAGGAGATGATGGGTTATATTTAGAGAAGGTGTGGGGTAAACATGCTGGCCATGAATGCTATCAAAAAAAACCTTTATGGTCATGCTCTTCTTTTTCTTCTTCTTTATTTCAGGAAAAATAACTTGCTAAGAAGAGGTGGTAGCTTGAGGTTGCAAGAGGGTAGGGACATTATAAGAGAAAGAGGAGACAATGGATGGTGCTATGGGATATGCTAAGGAGGACAAGAAAGGTGAGAAAAAGGTAGAAGGCGATGTGAAAGAGGGTGGGCTACGAAAGGCAAAAATAGGTTAAAGTTAATGGTGTAGCAACAATAATAGTCATTGGGAGAGCATGTGTTTATCAACATTGTATTTGAAAAATCCAAGTTCAAAGTACCAATGACATGTTGTCAAGCATCAAAAATTTGTATCAAACAAAAAATATTAACTTAGAAATTAAAAAAAAAGTAAGTTTACAAATTATTTATTTATCATACGAGGCGAACCTCTTCAAAAGAAAAAAATTCATATAAAAGGGGCACTAGAGAAAAAATATGGATGGGCTTCCGATTTTGCCTTGTTTCTTTTAGTACCCATCTTAATGTACGAATTTAAAGCCGAAAAGGCATCTTACAAATGGAGTCATCGATCTTGTGAAAAAAAAAAGGTATGACATCCTCTTTTCTCATCATTTTTAGAATGAACATTTTATCGGTACATACTTCATGGCTAAATAATACACACCAAGCAAATTAATCTAGTAAATCAATACAAATATTTAGATAAATTAATATATATTTTTCAGAAATAATATTCACTAGTATGTAGTACATGGCCAGATAATATACTTAGCAAATTGGCCATCTAAAAATACAATATACATCTCAAGCAAATTGATACATAGTTTTTGAAACATCATATTTCCTAGTATATGTTACATAGCAGGATGAAATTATATATGGAATGAGCCCATATTTCGGTAAAAAGTATGATGTGAAAATCATGTATTAATTTATTTAGATGTATGTATCAAAAAAGCTTATACTATATATAAAAAGTCTATGAGTTTGTATTATTCAGCTATGTAGTATTTATCAATGAATATTATATTTCAAAAATTATGTGTCAATTTACTTGGAGTTGCGTATTTAGTTACCAGATAATTAATTTATTAAATATATATTATATTCTGAATATTATATTGTGGAATATATATATCAATTATCTAAAGATGTGTATTAATTTGCTAAATGGTTAATTTACTTAATGCATATCATTTGGTCATGTAGCGTGTATCATAAAAATTATGTTATGAAAATGAGAAAGAAAGAGGATGTTATCTTCTTTTAAATTGCATGACTAATGTCAACAAATTTTTTTTTTACTTTTTTAAAAAAATTATTTTTTAAAGATAGATGCTAGAGAAAATATAATAAAATCAAAAATTTGTCATATATTCCTTTCTCTAGTATCCATTCCATATGATTTTGTTCTTCAAAGCACCACACATTAAGTGCTTATTTTTGTTTGTATTTCTAGATGATATATGTATATTTTTTTCATCTCTTATCCTTGCATATTGTAACTTTTATTTTCCCTTTTAATTGCATTGTACCAGCTTCCATCTCCAAATTTCCAAGATACATCAGATATAATATTATTACAAACTTTGAAAGAAAGCATTATTATCGAGAATGACTCTAGCATAGTGGTGAAGTGGGCTCGGAGCTATTAGGATATGCCGGTGGCTTATCCGCTGCTATACGACATCCTGAAAGCTTGTTATTGATTATGCTATCTTCAATATTAAACATGTTTATCGGAAGGTAAATGGAGTAGAGAATTGGATTGCTTCCTCATTTTGAAGATTATTTGTGGACCAAGGCCATGGCTGTTCTTAGTTTTTTTTTTTTGATATTTTATTTTTTAATTTTATTTAGGCCGTGTTTGGTTGCGGAATACAGCGAAGAATAAGCCCTTATTCGCGGTTAAAATGCCAAACGGCCCAAATAACGAGAGGGAATTAGGATGGTTTTTTATTCCGATCAACATGGCCTTATTCACGAATTCTAATTCCATGGGTTCCCATGGAATTACGTTATTCGTGTTTTTGTATTCCAAGGGTATCCATGTAAAAGGCCGATCGGTGTTCTTCTCAAACCCTCTTCGTCCCGACTCATTCTGAAAAGAAGGTCTTGATTTCTTCATCTCGCTCCGGTGTCTCCGTCCCCTGTACTCCTTATTCACGATCGGTCTCCTCCCAGGTATGGTATTATTTGGTCCCTCTCTTCCTCAATCTCCTTTATTATCAAGAGCAACGGTTAGGGCATCGGTTAGGGTTTATGGAGGCTTAAAATCAGAGAGAGTATTTGACCGAGACGGAAGCAGTGAAGTCTCTGTCTCTCCGTGGCTGGCCTTCCGGCTTCGCCGTTCTGATCGTCGTCTTCATCGTTCCGATCGTCTCCTCTAAGGTAAAATCTTCATTGCTTCACCGCCAGCCCAACCCCGCCGCCGTCCCCTGTTCCATGCGACCCCGCCGCCGCCTCCGACTCCATGTGACCCCCTCTACCCGCACGACCCCCTAGGCTTCGATCTTCCTCCCCGGCCCTAGTGCACGCACCCGAGGTCACGATGCCCCCTACCCTCCCCCAGCATGACCCGCAGCTCTTCCCAGCTCCGATCTCCCTCCTCGGCTCCGGTGTACGCACCCGATGTCCTCTCCGCCCCCGTGTGACCCCAAGCCCACCTCCTCGGCTCCGATCTCCTTCCTCAACCCCGGTGCCCACATCCGATGCAGGACGCCCATGCCCCCCCCCGTTCAACCCCAAGCCCCCTACTCTAATCTCAAATCTCCTTCTCTTGGCTCCGGCGATCGCACTCATGTTGTTAGAAAGCAACTCAGTTGTCTCTCATGCATAGCCGAGAAAACTGATTAATGAGTCTCTCAGGTCCCGTTATAGTTTGACCTCTACTTTTCTCACTGAACCTTTCATGAAGTTTAACAAGATTTTAGCTACAGATGCACATTTTAAAGCTAATAAAGGCATTAAACTTGATGCACATCTACCAACTGAAAATTTATTTAATTCTATTATTAGAAGTTTGTTCCAACACATTATCATTTATTGATATTTTAAATGTTTGCAGCAACTTAGAATGTCATTTATAACTCTACAGGAAGTAAACAAATCATATATAATCTTTGAAAAAAAATGCCCATGAGGTGCATAGAGACATAAAAGTGCATTATATGTGGTTTTGAGTTTCCAGGGATTTAGTGCTCTGGTTTGGTGCATTCTATGTTTCTCCGGATTTTTTTGTCTTTCTCTACATGGAAAGCTTAATGGTATGATATGTGATATATTAAAAGAAATCGGAAACTGAATGCTAATGGTATGATATGTGATATTTCAAATTATTTGTAAATGTATATATTCGAAACTTGAAACATAGCTATGGATGTGGGATCATTGATTGCATCTGCCACACAACTTACATATGAAAATATAATCCTTGGACATTTATAACCAGAAAATATTACTTTAACAATTTCAAAAACACTAATCATACTTTACTATTGTAATTGTTGATATTTTTGTACCTAATTTATGTTTTATTTATGTTTTGTCGGTGTTACAGTGTTGGATAAAAATGTCTAAATCTCGAGATAAAGAAATAATTGATGTCAATGTATCATCACGTAAGAGGGCTCCGAATTGGACAGATACCCTCGATCTCATAATGCTTGGCTTAATGAGGCAAGCCAATGATGAAGGACATTCTCAAAATGGTATTTTTTCAAAGGAGACTTGGAGGAAGATGACACTTGCGTTTAATCAACAAACCAGTAAGGATTTCACCTATACGAACCTGAAAAATAGGTTGAAAGTTCTTAAAAAAACTTTCAACATGTATTACAACCTGGCAAATCGATCAGGATGGGGTTGGGATCCTGTCTTGAAGCTGCCAACCCCCGGCGATCATCAAATGTGGGATGAGGTTATTGCGGTGAGTGTTACGTACATAGCTATTAAAAATTTGGTAATGAAGCAAATAGTTAGCATAATTTAACATCTCAGTTCTTATTGCATACAGGCGAACAAATCTTATGCCCGCATTAAGGGTAAGCAATTTCCTGGTTATGAAGACTTAGAGATACTTTTCTCTAGAAGTACGGCCAGTGGTAGGCGTGGGGACACGTCTGCTCTTCCTGAAGGTGTTTCTGATAACGAAACCTCTGACGATGATCCACAAAGATTTGAGTCAGAACACGTTCATCACCGGCAGTTATCTCAAACACATGCTGGTGTATCTGCTTCCTCGTACGTACGTGCTGTAGATTCAAATCATAGTGACTCAGCCAGAACTCATAATAGCCCTCCCGCATGTACTTCGACACCTCCTACTGATACTGTTTCGAAGGGACGTCCATCCACATCAAGTGGAAAGCGGAGGAGGTCAAGTACTCCGACTGCAATGGCATCTCAGATTCGGATGACTAGTGATGCTTCTGTTGCACTGACTGAATTAGCGGAGCAAGGTAGGACAAGAATAGAGATTGCTCATGAGATTCTACGAAGGGATAAGATTGCTAGGCCTACACTCCACTCGATAGAAGAATGCATGAATAAGTTGGAGACTTTGCCGGGTGTTACACCCGAATGCATTGTAGCCGGCTTGGAACTTTTCCAAAACGAGACTTATCGATGGTTTTTTATGAAATATGAGGGGAAAGTTTTGGAAGCATGGCTTAGGAAGCACATGTCGGACGTATATCATGGTCCTTATTGTATGCCACCTTTTACTCCAAGCGGTTTATGTGACCCCACTTCTTACATATCACAACCAATGCATTCGGTCCATACAAGAGGACCGCATGTACCTGTTCGACCTTTGTTCAATCAACTTAATCAAGGTACTCCTAATATCTTCATGCCAACTTATATGCATTCACCAATACAAGGGTCGACCCATTCTTTCACGGAGCAAGTGTTCAGAGCTAGCAGTCATGATACGCCTGCCGATGTTACTAGGCGGTCTACTCCAGAGAGCTCCCATACTTTTATGCAAACATCTTCTACACCTGCAACAGAAAGTGCTGACATCTACAGGCCTGGCTGGCCTTGAATCTCTCATATGCATTTTGTTTGACCAAAATGTTGAAAGTTTTAAACAGTTGTTGATGTTTCATCTTATTTAGTTATGATATACAGTAGGCTCGGAACTTATTATATGTTGTTTAAGTTCTTCTTGCTTTGTCATATTTTCTCGTATCTGGTTATGTTTGTCTTTTGTACTATGTATAAATGCAAATATATTTCAATATTAAATGGCATTAACTTGTTTTCTGTTTTGATTAGATGGATCCTAGGTTGAATGAGCTACTGCAATTCATTATAGATGACGATAACTTTTGGGATGATGTCCTTATCGCATTGTTAAATAGTGGTTTAACATCAATGGGCGAAAGCAATGTAGTGTCAAGGGTACCATGTCGAACACATCCATTTTCAGGTCATCAATTCATTACAGACATTCTCAGTGGACATCCTGAAAGGGGTTATAACCACTTTCGAATGACAAATACAATGTTCGTTCAGTTAGAGGAACTACTGGTTTCACGTGGACTTCTTCGTGGCAGTCGTTACGTGACTGCTAAGGAACAATTGGGTTTCTTTTTGTACGGTATAGGGCATTGTGTCACCAATAGGGTTTTGGCTGAGACCTTCCAACATTCGGGAGAGACAATATCCAGGTACTTTAACACAGTCTTGAAAGCAATCTGTAACCTAAAACATGATTATATAGTTCAACCAGATGACGATGTCGGTGTACATCCGCGCATCCGTGATAGCAATCTTTTCCATCCATTTTTCAAGGTACGTTTCCATAAATATGAATTTCATTAAATTTTTTATTGGTTATTCGATTTTAAGCATTATGTTGCATCACAGAATGCTGTAGGCGCTGTTGATGGCACACACATACCTGCACTAATCAAGGTGAGCAAACAACCTCGGTTTCAAAATCGGAAGGGAACGATTTCACAAAACGTTATGGCTGCTGCCTCGTTTGATCACTCTTTCCTTTTCATTTGTACTGGATGGGAAGGTTCGGCAGCTGACATGCGTGTTTTGCGATGGTGTGTGGAGATGGGTGGATTTAATGTTCCAGATGGAAAATATTACCTAGTTGACTCTGGATATGCGAATACAGATAAGTTCCTTGCTCCCTATCGTGGAAATAGATATCATCTAAGTACATTCAGTAATCCCCGATCTCGTCGATATTCCAACCAACGAGATTTGTACAACCATAGACATGCACAATTGCGTAATTGTGTAGAGAAGTCATTTGGAATTCTGAAAAAGCGTTTCAAGATTTTGAGGACTGCCATTCCATTTCCCTTCAAGGTTCAAAAGCGTATAGTCATGGCTTGTTGCATTATTCATAATTTATTAGGCGCAACCAGGGAAATGACAAGTACTTCAACATGTCATTAGCACCGGAGCCTGCTGATAACGATGATGATGACATAGATCCATTTGTTATTGTTGGTGATGATGAAAGCCGTAGAGGAGAAGATCTACGAAATTCTATAGCAAGCAGGCTATGGATTGATCATCAAAATAGGGGTAGGTTAAAATGGAAGTAGCAAATGAGATACATTTGAATGTATTCATATAATGATTTCATGATTTCGTAAGCCCTCCATCTACCATTAATTATATAACTAATTGTAAATTTCTGTATCTTTTTCCTTATACAGGAAGACAACATGGTTGTTAATTGCATCTACTTATGTCTTCGGGAAGGTATTATGTCGTCTTCGAGGGTCGTCAAAGGGGAGTTTATGAGTCATGGCCAGATTGTCAACGTGAAGTATCGGGTTACCCCCATGCTTTATATAAAAAGTATAGAACAAAAGCCGAGGCATTTGAAGCATTTGACATATATATTCGAGGCCTCCAAAATCCAATACTTCATCAAAATGTTATCAATGAGGTTGACAGAGATATGTTTGTTTGTGACAGAACCACCACTGGATCACGATCTTCTCTAATGGCTGTATTAATAGTTGGCATCATCATAGGATATCTGCTGGGAATGTGTTCATGTGGTCTTATATGAACTGTTTGTTTAAAGTTATATATATTATGTAATAGTAGAATTTGTACTAGGACCTTTAACCCGTATGATACTTTCCTTTAGTGGTACACGTATAATGTTTCTTTATCTTCATTACTCCTTGCATATCTACTTATCAAATTTAAGATGTATGCATGTTATCGATTTTGGCTATAATGAATGGCTGCCATAAAATGGAGATTGGCTACGAGACATTAGTTGATTAGTTAAACTACTTTTCTTCTTTTATAACCATGAATATTCAATTATTTTATAATTCAAATTCTCTGAGCCACATTGTTCATACTTGGTTTTTGTCGATTTTGCCTTTTATATTCTAAAGTTGTATTGTTTATATGATTTTCATGTTTGAAGCCCTATAACAATATTATATAAAAGATTTCTGGATGGATTATATTGGTTGTGTTCAATACGACACATTAATTAACCATGTGTATTTTTAATTGCTCAGGTTCTTATTATGATATTTGTATCATAAAGTCCCAGGTTCATATGTGTGGCAATGATGAGGGGCTGACCACTGATAGAGCATTGCTTGGAGACAATAGTTGAGGTTCTTATGTATGGGTTCTTCCTATTGTAGCCGCTTTGCTCTAATGTTGTAAAATTCGAATATCTTCTGAGCCACCATTTCAATTGTGCTGCTGATTTTACTTGATTAAGACAGCCCATTTTTATCATCAATGTGTATTTTGAAATAGTGGGTTCTTATTGTGCCATTTGTATCATAAAGTTCCAGGTTCATATGTGTGGCAATGATGAGGGGCTGATCACTGATAGAACATTGCTTGGAGACAATAGTTGAGGTTCTTATGTATGGGTTCTTCCTATTGTAGCCGCTTTGCTCTAATGTTGTAAAACTCGAATATCTTCTGAGCCACCATTTCAATTGTGCTACTGATTTACTTGATTAAGACAGCCCATTTTTATCATCAATGTGTATTTTGAAATAGTGGGTTCTTATTGTGCCATTTGTATCATAAAGTTCCAGGTTCATATATGTGGCAATGATGAGGGGCTGATCACTGATAGAGCATTGCTTGGAGACAATAGTTGAGGTTCTTATGTATGGGTTCTTCCTATTGTAGCCGCTTTGCTCTAATGTTATAAAATTCGAATATCTTCTGAGCCACCATTTCAATTGTACTGCTGATTTTACTTTATTGAGACAGCCCATTGTATCTTGTCTCCTTCTCATAGACCATAATCATTAATGTGCATGCTCATCTCAATGATGGCCCATGGAAAGGAAATGTAGTGATTGGTATGGTGCACTGTCATGTTGGTGCACACGAGACAGGATATGATTTTTTGAAAGATTGGTATGGTGCACTGCCATTCCCGTTTTCCCATGAACCAAATGTCCACTTACAAAACGACCCGTATATGCATTCTCTTTGTATAGTTTTCTTTCTTTCTTTTTTTCATAGTGTTATATGGTTTTTCGATCCCTAACTTATTGAACAATTTATATTTTCTGGAGTACACACAGAGAGAGAGTGTGTGTGTGGGTATGTGGTAGGATCCTAGCATCAGACCCAAGGTATCAAGTTTCAGGTGTGTGGTTTCTTTCCCCTGTTTCTAATGTTTACTTTTTTAAATTTTATTATGCTATCAGATTTTTCTAACTGAAGTATCATATCTTTCTTACAATTTTTCTTTTGCTGCAGATGGTCCATATATACTACAGGCTTCAAAAGCACAACCATATTCCCTCTTCATGTGAGCCCACAAGACAATAATTACTTCCCTTCTTCGGTTTTGCTTATTAATTGGTTATATTATTAGGATTTTTTATCTTTTTTTTTGTACAATAAATTTTGCATTAGTATTTTTTATGATTTTAATTATGATATGGTTATCGGTACAAAAACATGTGACTCTCCACCTGTAGAGACATTCTGTCAACTTAGTGTTCGTATGCATGGCAAATCAGGTGTACCTAATTTTTTTAATTAATATAAATGAGTTAGGGGAAAACCTAACTTGAGATAATGTAATATTATTTTAATAAGGTTTACAGTAAAATATTTGTTCCGGTTATTGTCTACATCGATTCCTAGAGCAAATAAAGGGCCATTGTCTACGAAACCAGACTACAGGATTGGAAAGGATATTTAGATCAAAATAGACCGTTCATGGGAGTTCGAGGAGGTTTTAGTGCAGGGTTTAAGTAGAATATTTAGTCTAGGAGAGGGCATTGAGAGGTTAGAAAGTTGGAGCTGTGATTGTTGACCTGTACGTACATGCATTTAGAGCTTCTTTCCATGAGAGAATTTTTCTTCCTTTGCTCGATGCCGAACACGCATCCAGCACTTCACAGAGAAGTTTATTGTTGAATTCTAGACTTTTCTCTAATATTAGTTTCCATCAGATTATCCAGTGAGTCTGATGAGGGAGATTTTGATTAACTGAATGGGCACGGTGTCAGAGTTGTGTGCAGTCCAAGATCTATATTGCCTGGCAATTTGTTTGGCCACAAAATTTGTATGACTTGTGGCCAAAGTTTTGAAGCATTTAGAGGTGTTTCATGTCGAGCTGACTCCTGGAGATCGAGTCGATACACAAGCTGGCACGGCACAGGATGGCACGGCACGCAATATTTGGAGGCCTGAATATGACAATAGGAACAACAATATTTGCTTTTTTAATGTTGTGCTGTAGTCGGTGATCATATATTGTTTCATTTCTTTTTTTGAGATATCTTTCAAGTAAAGGGTGTTTTTTATACTCACTTTTTCAATGATACATAGTATTCACTCTATTACAACATGATACAATTTTCAAACACTCTCACTAACTAAAAATCATCAATGGATTAGAAGAGTGACCCCTTGCCAATGATTTTTCATGTTTGGTAAGATTGTTGCATTACATCCTAAATTTCTTACATAGTATGGTTTGTCTTTGAAATGTCTGACCCTCTTTTGTATGGAACAATTTTCCTTATCGATGGCAATGATGAAGGGCTGCATGTTGATGGAGCATGGCTTGGAGACATTAGCTGAAAATTAAAAATAAATTTTCATAATGTAGTCACGATGCTCCACTGGCATTAACTTCGCTTCTCCTGAGCCACAATTGTATATATGTTTCTATACTTGGTAATGGCAGCCCAATTGGTCTATTATCATGAATTTGTACTCTATCTATAAGGACAAGTATATGAACATGTGCATTTAGAATTTTATGAATGATGTGCTGACACATGCAGGTCTACCATTTCATGTATTAAGACGGCCCCTTCTTACTGTTATTTAATGAATATATATTTATTTGGTTTCTTTACCTTATAGTTCGTTGATGAAGTTATTGCAGCCTGTTACCATATGACAATTTGGACTTCTTTTATATGATTGGTAAGAAATAAAATTTTAGTTGTTATGAATGGAGAGCATACTTCCCCAAAGTTTAGTTTATCTTGTACTAGATGATACCATATATTGCATGGTAATATTTGTTTGTGTTGTTTTATATTCATAGGCCTTCTCTCTGTATCACAACCAAACATGATCTTGCATTTCTGGAATATCTTCATATCCTGGTTCTTATCGGATGGGTCTTTTTTTATGATGTGTTGTACTATGAAACTCACTTGGCTGAAAGTGTTGCATGAAACTTATATATCATTTTGCTTAAGCCCTGGTTGCCATTATAGTATGATATATAGATCCATGTTTGTATATGTTTGTTCAATGCATGAATGCACACAGCTTATACTTGCTTTTGTTTTCTTATTTGCTGAGCATGAAAGAGCTGTCTATCTAACAGAAAATGTGAATTTGCAGTGTAGTTTATTTGGTACATATATTTTTGAGTCAGTTTCTTATGTAATGGTATTTAAAAATTTGGGTCAGTTTGGGTCGGCTCCTTTTCTCAGGGTCTTGAAAATGAAGTTCTGTGGGAGAAGGCTCTTAGCCAGGTGGTCGGCTCTTGTGCTGGGTGCCAGAAATTTGCCGTGCCAGTGCGTGCTGGATCCGTGCCAGAGTCAGCTCCTCCCTAGGAGTCGGCTCTTGTAGAAAATGCTCCAAGTTACATCTAAATTACTTACTATTTTCTTTTATTTTTTGCAGCTTACAAGTTGCTGTGGTGATGGACTTTGATGGAGTGAACAAGACTGATGATTGCCACTGCTGTCACTATCTGCAATATGTACCTTCATCAAAATGATGTTGCGGACATTCATTATAATGTGCCTTGTATCGAACTGAATGTTGTATTTCTTAGTTACTATTTTGTAGTATTATTTGGGATTACATTGTTTCGACAGTAATACAAAAATTGTGAAACAATATGTTATCCTATTATGATGAAGTATCTGTCATGTTAAACAATCATCATATATTTGTAATGAAAGCATGCTCTCATCTAAAGCCTTTCAGATCATTTATCCAATGTCTGTACTGTGCCATTTATATTGGATGAAGTAATATATTGAAATGCCCAGGTTTTTCTCTTTCCCATGTGTACTGAATGATTTATTATATTGCAATGCACATGTTTATATTTTGAAAAGCCCAGGTTTATATGGTGTATCTGAATTTGCATTTTAAAATGCCCAGGTTCTAATTGTGCCATTTGAATTGGTCTGAAGTTATATAATGAAATGCCCAGGTTTGTATTGTGCCATGTGTTATGGATGATTTATTATATTGCAATGCCCAGGTTTATATTTTGAAATGCCCAGGTTTATATGTAGTATAATGAATTTGTATTTTCAAATGCACAGGTTTTAATTTTGCCATGTGAATTGGTCTGAAGTTGTATATTGAAATGCCCAGGTTTGTATTGTGCTATGTGTTATGGATGATTTATTATATTGCAATGCCCAGGTTTATATTTTGAAATGCCCAGGTTTATATGTAGTATAATGAATTTGCATTTTCAAATGCCCAGGTTTTAATTTTGCCATGTGAATTGGTCTGAAGTTGTATATTGAAATGCCCAGGTTTGTATTGTGCTATGTGTTATGGATGATTTATTATATTGCAATGCCCAGGTTTATATTTTGAAATGTCCAGGTTTATATGTAGTATAATGAATTTGCATTTTCAAATGCACAGGTTTTAATTTTGCTATGTGAATTGGTCTGAAGTTGTATATTGAAATGCCCAGGTTTGTATTGTGCCATGTGTTATGGATGATTTATTATATTGCAATGCCCAGGTTTATATTTTGAAATGCCCAGGTTTATATGTAGTATAATGAATTTGCATTTTCAAATGCCCAGGTTTTAATTTTGCCATTTGAATTAGTCTGAAGTTGTATAATTAAATGTCCGGGTTCTTAGAAGGCTATGTTCTATATTGCTGGATACATAATTGTCATAGAAAAATATATATCCAATCTAATCGGCTGCGTCGAAGGATTTGAAGTCAACAGAGCCATTGCCAATATTCATCTGTTAGGTGTATTCTTGTTTTGGTCTTGTATGACATTGATGTTGTGTTATGAAATATATTGGATCATAATACAATTTCTTGTAGAAATTGTATTTTGTGAAATTTATTTGATCATATTTTTTTAATAATATATTATTATCAAAATAACCAATAAAAAATTATTATTAATTAATATTACTTTTCTTAAAATTAATGCCTAAAATTATTTTTATTCATTTTTATTTGACAATAATTTTTTTAATAAAAATATTAACAATTTTATAATATCTTATTGGAGATAATCATATCTAAATTGATATCCCTATCCATGTTAACATGGAAATTTGTCAACTTAAATATAATTTACTAAAAAAATAATTAACATTTTCTACATTATAATCTTCAAGGGTAATTTTATCATTTTAATAAAATTCATCCACTATCCTCCAAGAATAAAGCCTTATTCTCATGTCAACCAAACACAAATAGGAATAAGACTGCATTAATTGCACTGGAATAACCACCTTATTCCATACTTCCAACCAAACAGAAAACGAGAATACCAACTAATTCCCAGGAATTACTATCCCTATTCCAGGGTTAACTTTTTAACATCCAAACACCACCTTAATGTAAGTTACCGGATGTGTGTGAACAGGCTGCCTAATTAAATAATATATATTTTTTTAAAAAAACGTTACGGTGAACCACACCCCATAACCCTTGTCCTGGGTCTGGCCGGGCGAGCGGACAGGTAGGAGGCCCAGCAGCCCAACTAATTTGCAGCTGTGAAGGGGGCGCGCAAAATGGCGGGCAAAATTCCGTTCATTCAAGAATCAACTCTATCCGCCTGAAGAACCGTGCCGCACAACCATTCCCATCCAAAGGCCGGCATGGTTTTCCTCCAACGCGGCGCTCCTCTTCATCCTAGCAAGAGGCCTGCCCCTCTCCCCGGACCCCAACCCGCCTCCTCCGCCCTCCGCGGCGACCGTAGCCCCCCTCCCACTCCCCCCGCCACCGGCGCCGCCGCAGCCCCCAGGAGCAGCAGCGTCGGCAGCAAAGGTAAAGGCAAGGCGATCGGAGGAGGAGGCAAGGAGGAGGACCAGCGGCACATCGGCAACATGATCTCGCTGCTCGCCGACGCCGGATGCACCGTTTGCGTCCCCCACGATGGCCATCCCTCCCTCCCTGCCGACCTCCACAAGCTCCGCCGCCACCTCGAGAGCCGACTCTCCTGCGACCCCTCCCTCCGCTTCCATTTCCTCTCCGGCTTCTCCTCCTACGTCCAAAACCGACAAAACCTCCGAAGGTCCAATTTTTATTCCCTCCTTCTCCTCTCTTTTGCTTCGTTTTAACATTTATGCACTTTCCTTTCGATGCAGGGTTTTGATTCCGGCCTCCCAAGACGGCGGCCCATCAAGAGGGGAGAGCCTAGTGAGGGTTCTCCTCTTGGTGGCGCCAATCCAGCCCCCTCTCCAGCGGCTGCTCCTTGAGAAGCTCCCAGAGTACTTTGATGCTGCCGCCGCCGACCATTTGTCGCTCAATGATGACGTTGCAAGGCTCATCATCAACCAATTCCGATGGCTCGATTTCCTTGTCGATGCTGAGGGCTTCGCTGAGAAGCTGATGGAGGTTCTTTCCATCTCCCCTCCCCAGCTTAAGAAGGAGATCATTGGTTCCCTTCCGGAGATCATTGGTGACCAGAGCCATGGCACCGTCGTTGCTGCCCTCGAGCGAATTCTGCAGGAGGACTCGGAGGTCATTGTGCCCGTTCTCGACTCCTTCTCCGATCTGAACTTGGATGACCAGTTACAGGAGCAGGTTTCAAGGCTTTCACTAGTTCTTATCAATCAAACTGCTAGTCTTTTATTTTCTGGAATCTTCGGTTTTGGTGCAATTATTTGTGCTCATACCTGTTTGTTTCACTGAATTTTATGATCTTTTGTTGTTTAAATTATTGAAGGCCGTCACCATTGCCATATCTTGCATCAGAACGGTTGATGGGGAGCACACACCACATTTACTTAGGTTCCTACTACTTTCTGCAACCCCGACAAATGTTCGGAGGATAATCTCACAGATTCGGGAGCAAGTAAAATTGGTAGGGGTGGTTGATTCACGAGCTGCCCGGAACAAGAAGCTTAAAGGCAAATCGCTGGCTGATAGCACCGAGGCCTCAATCCTTCATACTTTAAGATCAAGTCTTCGATTTAAAAATGTATGGTATATAACTTGTTCAATTTAACCTAGGATTGTCTATTTGAATATTGATTTATCATAGCCCTTCTCATTCACTGCAGATTCTTTGTGAGGCTATTCTGAAAGAGCTGAAGTCTATTGACCAGCCACGCGACCACAAGGTCATTGATGTCTGGTTCCTTATGCTCATATATGTCAATGGAAGCTCCCTGCAGAAAAGTGCAGAGAAAATATTTAAAAAGAAAATTGTGGAAGGTGTCTTTAGTGAAGCTCTTTTTGATCAATGTATTCATGGGCACCGAGAATTAGTAAAGGTAAGGGTTTTTTTTTTTTCCCATTTTAATTTAATCCTCAAATTGCTTAGCCCCACATAGAAACTACCTCTGTTCATGCTGTTCACAAGAGGTTATCATCTGCATCTTTTGTGCATTCAGGATTACTTTTCATCATTTCTTTCAGTAAGTGAGTACTTGTTGGCATGCAAAGAACAACAAGCAAGAGATTTTGGCATCTACCTGTACACATCACTCTTTGAAGATTTCACTGATACTTATTCAAGACAAGAGGTAAGTATTACCATTTATGACCACTTTCACCATTGGGTAGGTAAGGCTGGATCTATCTTGCATATCCAGAAGCCTTATATTTTAAGGATTTTCTTGGACGCCACAACCATAAATTTAGCAAGGGAGAAATATACACACACACAATTATATATTTTACCAAATTAGTTAAAGAGAAACATGCTGTTTGTCTTACACATGACTGTCCAAGATGCTGTGTACGGGACATTATTTATTAGTTCAGACTTCAGAAAAATGAATAGATGCTTACAGATTTCTAAATTCTATTCTATGTCAATCAGGTTCTAAGTGCATTAGTCACACATATAGGTTCTGGGGTTGGTTATGAAGTTAGTTCTGCTTTGGAAACCATGATCTTGCTGACATCAAAGTATTCTGAGGAGCTGATCCCAATTTCTTCTCATATAAATGGTATTATGAATAGCTTAATTATAGCTTTATATGCAATTAATGGTACAACATGCATTCCACAAATTACTGTCGTCATCTTTCATGATGCAGGTATCTTAGACTACTTAGAAGGGTTTCATGAGGATAATCTTCACAAGGTTTTAAATCTTTTGATATTTTTCTTTCAAAAGCATGCTTAATTCTACATTGACTGATGTACCGCTGCTTTCCACATTGTAGGTCTATGAAGTTTTCTGCCATTTAGCATTATCTGCTCGCTCAAATGCTAACTCAGTTGGCTCTAAAATTGCAAATGAGATTTTGATGATTGTAAGGAAGCAGGTATGGGTAAACAATACATGATTCAGATGGCACTTTGTTCAGTTGTATTCTCTCCTCTTTGGAAGTAGGAATGGTTAAAGGAATTTTACTTGTTTTTCTTGGTGTTGTTCATTGTCTACATGCACAGGTTAGCAATCCAGATAATAAGTACAGAAAGATGGGAATAATTGGAACTTTAAAGATAGTTTCTTCTTTGGGGGATGTAAATGCTGCAACCAATTTCTCATCTTCTCAGGTCTGCTTATGTATTATTATGAACAGGCATCCTAGATAAATGTATGAATCCTAGAATGTGAGAATACTTTTTGTATTTATTATTACTTAATTTTAGTATTACATATTTTTAATGTTCCATGTGCAAGTTTAGTTGCTCTACTATTTGATATTTTAAAGCACTCTAACAAATTCACCAACTTGACAGTACTTGTATATTTGTGTTTGCTCTCTGACTTTTGCCAAGTCAGCAATACCATTGAATTTTCATAATAGGTTTTCTTTAAAATTTGAACCAAGAAATAGAAAGCTTAGATTGTAAAAATGTGGGATATGACAACATAGATTGCCCACCCTTTTCGGTGGAGATTTAATGTCTTAAGCCTGGATGGGTATAAGGCTCAATTGCCTCATATGACCTTTTCATTTTCTTGAGTATCTTTATATACGTTGTTATGCATGCACCAAGCATGAGGTGATATGCTTGAAGTTTTCCATCTTTGATGCTCTTGTCTATGTTGCATATACCAGCACCGGCACCATTTATTATTGGTTGCTTTTATCATGTAATACAAAAATCTGAAATGGACTGCAGGGGAAATATTCTATGTGATAAGGTTTATTATCAACACATGAAAGGTCATGTTCTAATTTTGCTTTCCTTACATTATAAGTGAAATATTCATCTGAGTGTTTCTGATCTCTAAAATATACCTCCAGTTTCATGAACTACAGAACTCTCTTCTAAGTCTCAGTTATGACTGATGAACATTATGTATGGGAAAAGTAATATTTTTCTCCTTAAATCACGGGTAGGAATAGAGCAACATTCCTTGGTATTATCAAGAATGCAAAATCTTCTAGATAATAAATGACTTTGGTTAGCTAATGGAAACTTCTGTAGTGCTATAGGAGGCTTTTCTTTTAATTTTGCGAACATTCTGCTTGAGGACATTGGGCATGTAGGGCATCCTCAGTCGCATATATGATCTTGAAATAATTATTGGCATGTGAATAATAAATGAGGTGAGAGCTCTTTTGAGGTGTTTAGAGGATGAGCATACTTTGACCATTTAAATATGTGGGAAACACTGCTGTTTTTTGTTTTTTCTTCAAAAATTCTGTAATAACTCATGACTTCATCCAAAAAGGTTAGCAAGAAGGTATTATTTAAATTTTTTAGTCTTGTGTAAGTACTCAAGATTTATCTAATGCATAGCTAATGTGGGACAAAACATACACTTGCATGGTCCTCACGTACTCCTATCTTTTAAGTCTTGGCTAGCCTAAGCATCTAAATTCATGCAAATCCAATCACAAATACTATGATTAGCCTGTGGTTAGTTCCAATGGACTCATGCTGCAGCGTCTCCTAGTCCACACGGGATATGGGCTAGGTCCGCTCTGATACCATTTGTAAAAACCTAGGACTTAATCCAAGAAGGTTAGTTAGAAAGTATTATTTGAATTCCTTGGTCCAAGATCTATCCAACGTATAGCTGATGTAGGACTAAATACATGCTAGTATGGTCTTTACAAGTTCTAACCAAATTTACAGGATTAATATCTTTGAATCATGGGTTCGCAGCAAGTTTGCATCTTGTAAGATGTTCAGAATATCATAATGTGGTCTTTATGTGACTCCGACAGTTATCTTTTTGAGAATGTCAATGGATAGCATCCTTCTTTTTGTGTTTTCATTTCAACTTTGTTAGTTCAATACATGTTTTTGAAACTTATACTGGAAAAGGTCATCCTTTCTTCTCTATAATTCTGCACTTCTTAAGTCACAATCAACTATGACACCCCTAGTTTAGTTATCTCAATTCATCTATCTCGAACAAAACTTTCAGCCATCTAGTATCCGAGATAGCGAGTTGTTTAATAACTTGTAAAAGAATGAGAATCAGAGAACCAGGTCAACCTGTCTCTCTCTCTCTCTCTCTCATATGATTCAAAATAGTCTTATCATATTTAAAGCATATCATCGTTTTTTACCAAAAAAGGCATATCATCATTGAACTTAGAACTATTGCTGAACTCTCCCTGGATGTGCAATTGACTCCTGTATAGGCCACCATAGTGTTACACATGCTTTGTTAAGCTCTGTGGGCTCGTTCCAATAGGAAGATCTTGATATTTTCATGTTTACTCATTTCTCAATCATAGATCCTGGATGATGGAATTTCTGCTTTCCATTGAGGAAAAAAAATGGAGAAAATTACAATTCTTATATTTGCACTGATAATTCTGTTGCACCTCCCGTATACAGAAATCGAATAGTGAAGAGGCTCTTGAACTGCTGCGAATGTCTTTAGACTCATGCAAATTGGAGACATTGCCCTTAGTCCTTCTATATGATGAACTGATTGCCTTGTTGGAGCATGGTACTCTTCAGCCAGCAATTATTGAGTGGTGCGTGAGTTTTTAACAATCTAAGTAATTTTGTCACTTACTTTGAAGATTCCAAGAGAAAATCTCTGGTTGATTGTCTGTGAGCTTTATCGAAACTTATAATAATAAAACATGATTCTTTGTAAAATAGGCTTCATCAAAACAGAAAGGAACATGTTTTTCCACTGAACTAACTCTGTGAGTCTTATGACCTTTCTGCTTTTCCAAAATATGCTTATGAAAAGCAACCACACTTGTATTTTCAAAAACTCAGTTAAGATTTTATTCAAGACTGTTTTTGTGAAACCACACAGCAAAATATTCCTGTTTCTGTAATGATTTGCCTAGTTGTTCTTTTACGGGTTCTGGATGGGATGTAGAAGGATAACTTATATTGATAATTTTTGTCCTTTAGGATTGGCAAGCATGTTGGGGAGTTTGAGTCACTGTTTCTGGCTGATCTTGAGGGAGGCCAGTTACCCTTGAAGGACTCATCCAATGATATAGAAGGCTGGTTACTGGGACTTACACTATAAATTTCTACAACCATAAAATTCAATAAGCATTAGGAGCAGCTATATATTCTGATAAGTGGGAGCAAGAGGCTTAACTTATAATAGACTTTTTGCAGTTTCAGGAGACTTGTGGATGAATTTGGATGGGGATCTATCTCCTTTATGCCTGAATATCTTGCCATTACTTTCCTCTTCCTTGCAGCAGTAATGATTTACCTTCATGATTCTATATAGGATTTTCTTCATCAGTAGTCTAGGTTTAATTATATCCCACAATTTAACAGGTCTCTCACTATTGTTGATAATTGTTGGTTTCAGATGTTCATCCTCTCTGCAAATTCTTCCTTCTCAGTTTTCATTATTATCCACTGTAAGTAATAATTTCTTTGACTTTGATATAAGTTTTTACACTCTGAAGGATTAAAAAAAAAACTTGAACTCTTTGTTTCCATCTCTGTGTAAAGATCGAAAGGTTGACAAATCAAGGATCTCTTGGTGGAATTGATGCACTTCTTGGTTGTCCTTTGCACCTTCCTTCTCCTAAGGTAAGATGCATGGTGCTTTAGCCAGATAATTGACTTATCCTCGACTTATTATGGCTATCACTATCATAATTTTAAGATTGATAGCATAATTTTAAGATTGAAACATGTTGATTTCATAAGAGTGTTGGATCATTTTTAGATTGAAAAAACCTGCATTGTAAGATCAATTTGAAAGATATACAGAAACTCAATCAACAAGGCCTATTCCAAATTTTTTTTTTTTTTTTTTCTGAGAAGAAAGATGGGAAATCCCGTCAATTGATTCATAAAAATAGAAATGATATTTGCGGTTAGTTTATGGATGCTAGTTTGCAAATGAATCCTATCCAACCGGTGGAAATTGCTCCAAATCCCTTTGTGCAACTTCTTACTGGATTGAGCTATGGGTTTCACCAAAAGATAGGATAATGTTTCAAGGTAGAGTATAACATCTCCAACTACAGATTGTGCTGTGGTGTTGGTTTTAATTTTCTACTCCACCCCCCCCCCCCCCCCCCTCCAAAATTTTGCTCTCCTCTTTTCATTAGATGTTTTCTTGCTATTAGGAAACTTGTCATTTTATGAGTAAAATAAAGCAAGATAAGATAATGGAACTATGGCTCACATTTTAGCTCATCTGGTTAATTCAGCTCATCTGTTATTCACCTTCTTATTCTTTTTTTTTTGCAAGCTCCTATGAAATGGTTTGATTGCGCACTAGTATTTTGCATCTCACATGGATTTATGCACATATGATTTGTTTTCTTCCTTTTTGCCATATCTTCATCTGCATGTTTGATTTCCTTTTTTTTTTGTTGCTACCATTATTTCCTTATTTTTGTTTAAAGAAGTTAATGGAGCAGTACCAATGCTTTATAAGTTTTGATTTATGCAACGAAACCCTATTTGGGTCCCTTTACAAGTTGTGTTCATACTTAATTCTATCTTATCAGCACTATCCAAAACTAAGCCTATTAAAAGATTTAGTTAATAATTCACATGGATGTCTTAATCCAATGCTTAAGCATGCAACAAAACCATCAAAATATCAAATACTACATTTGATTGGCTGGAAAAGATAGAATAAACCCATAAACATGATATTGAAACTAGAGTGAAATTGGACCATATCAGTCACTAAAGTAGTTACTTTCCCCTCAAAAGCTAGTTACTTGCAAGAAAGTTAAAAACTACCATTTAGGAAACCTAAGGTCAACCAAAGCTACTTTTTGTGGTGATCTCAAGTCGAATAGCCAATGCCAAATGTATAATAACTTTCGATGAAGTCAAGAACCTGGATCATGTAGCATCAATGTTATTTGGCATTCCAAAATTTATCATCTATCAAGTTTATCTTTGTTTAGCTATCAGGTTACATGACCCCTTTTTTATTTGTTTTCTTAGCCCCAAGTGAAGGTAGGCTATAAATGTAGTGTAGAAAATAACTAAAAGGATAGACTTGAGTTGCCAGTTGTAAGGTATGAGTTTGTGTTTTTGAGAAAGAAAGTTTCTCTCTTTTCTCTTCTCTCCTATGTCTTCTCTCCAACGCCTTCTTTTCCTCTCCCCCTTCTCTCTTTTCCCTTTCTATTCTTCCCTTGCTTCATCTAGTCGTTTCTGTTAGCTGAAATCTGAAATATATCCTAAAGCTAGATTATTGATCAAGATTAACCTTTCCACTTTAATCCTACAACCCCAAGAAAGTTCTTCCTAACATCAATACTAAGACGTAGGAGGCTAGGATGCTTCCCTTTTCCCTTCAATCTACAAAACATATCACCTCTACGTTGGTTGCTGTGATAGAACAGTAAGGAACAAAAGTATTCCCTAACTTATCTCATCCCCTAGGCCCTTTTATGCATAAGCAGCTCATCCCCTAAGTTGTCTGACATCAACTTTGCTTTTTGTTCAAATCAATGAGTGAATTGACATTTCTTTTGGGGAAAGACCAAAAAACTTGTTAACTTTGGTTGGAATGCGATCTTAGCATTTTGTGATGTTCATGTTAAGGACTTAGGTCTTGCTGAAACTAGATAATACTGTCGCTATCATACTGTTCCTACAAGAAACTGGGACCTGGGATAGTTGCTAGATGGCCTGTTAATGGATTACAATGTTCTACCAATCCTAGTTGAAACCGGTCAAGGCTGACCTATATTGTGGCTAGTTTTGTCAATACCAGGTATCAACCAACTAGCTTGATTGATTATGAATATATATACATATATATGTATATGTATATAAATCTATATACATATATATCTATATAGAGCAATGGGAGGCCATGCTCTCTCTCTCTCTGGCTGAGTCACTGGCGGTAGTGTAGATGGAGATCAAGAAAGTGAGAGGTAGGTAGGGAGGGAGGGAGGGAGAGAGAGAGAAAGAGATAAGAATTGAATAAACAAAAAAAAAATCGCTCAAATACTCATTTAGGACAAAATAGTTAAGAAGAAATTGAACAAAAAAGTTTTGGCATCCTGGTATTATCCTAGAATGCTAGACCATTCCAAGAGTCAGGATGGTAGTGCTTTGAGACCATCCGAAAGAAAAGAAATAAGAAAAAATAAAATAAAATATACAATGAATTGGGAATGCAAGGTTTCATTATAAGAAAAATAAAATTTACAAGATTGCAACTCTTACTTTCAATCTCGTACAATTTTCTTAATAAGAAATCCCAATTCCCTTACAGAAGCTCTAACTCTTAGTCTCTGTAGGCTTTTTAGAGACCCTTCACCACTCCTTGGATTCTCACACCCAGTCTCTGGCCCTTTGCCCTTATTTTTATAGCCTCTGGCATTAAGAGCGTCTCACCAGTAGTCCAACGGTGTAAACCACATCTAAAATGGAGTCCTATAGCTCTCCTGACTCGTGTTTGATTGCTGGACTGCTCCTGGCCTTTTGATCGCCATGATTGTGCTGCAAATTGCGTGGATCACACTTAAATCATGTCGAATACCTTTCTGGCCATTGGATTTTCACTAGAGATCGTGCCACACTATTTGATTTCTTCATAAGATGCGCAGTCGCAACTAATGCATACAACCTTTACCTCTTTTGCTTGCATCAAAGGCTTGTCCCACATTAAATGCCACTTGACTACATTAATGACCTCGCATTAAATGCTTCCTTATGCACCACCGTCTCTCCATGGGCCATACAAGAGAAACATGCGCTGGGGGGAAGGAAAAAGGTGCATGCCTGGGTTGCTTGCTCGCGGGTATGTGTGTGGGTTTAGGCCGCGGTTCCTTGGGCTGGACATGGGTTGCTTCCTTGGTTGCGTCTGGACCTATTCTGGACTTCTTTCAGGTCGATTCGAGACGTTCTTCCCAACAATCTTCACTTCGACTCGATATTAAACCTCTCCTTGACTTTAAGAGATTTTGAAGGATCTTGCCTCCATGCCCTGGGACAAACGTTTGCTGTTCATGAATGAAAAAACATGGAAGTCGAGCTAGGCCATTGGATCCCATGTTCATCATGTGCTGTGCTCTGCTTGACCTAAGACCTGTTCAGGGAAGCCTCTTATGGTAATAGAAACTTTACCGTGCGACGTCGCCTATTATCCTCACGAGTCTCATGTCTCGTGCCTAATCCATCTGCTCCTAGAGCTTCACCTCGCAATGGACTCTTATTTACACCAAAGACTCCATCTTGCATTGGATTCTCTATCAAGAGATAGTGATCTTCATGCTTCTTTTCTTGCAAAATGATCCTATTGTCATGATAATCTTCAGGATTCCATCACCAGTCTCTATGTATAGCCGTTTGAATTCAATTTGTTGAGTGAAATTAGATTCTTATTGAAACTGGATATGTCTCGAACTTCATCTAGTTTCCTTGCTGTCCCATAATGTATCTTCAAGCTAATTATCTCAACACCCTCGATCGCATAACTTGATTCATCTGGCAAGTGGATATAATCCTCTCTATTCTCTAGAGAATCGAACATTTTCTCTTTCTAATAAATATGATGTGGACATGCAGAATCTAAAATCTACTGGGAAGGAGATATCTTGTCGGATATCATGAGTGCATCACTGTAATATCCGTCACCATCGCTACCATCGGTCATCGCCGCAGTAGTCTTCGTCCGATATTGAGCTACGGGTAATCTCTGACACGATGCCCCAGCTTGTTGCACCAGTAATACTTGATCCTTCTTGCATCCTTCAACTTGGATCGCCCGTCTCGTGATTCTCTGTCGCTCCGCCTTTTGCCGCCTGCTCCTTCAAAAATTACTAACGTTGAGTTCCCGCCTGAACTTGAAGTTTGGTTTTTCCGTTTGAGAACCTCCTTTTGGAGTAACACCGAGGTCACTTTTTCCATCTTGATGGTGCTCTTTCTCACTAGAAGAGCAATTACCAAGGATTCGAAGGATTGCAATAGTGACGAAAGCAAGACTAGTGCCTCGATATTTTCTTCAACTTTCTCACTGACACTGAAAATATTGGTGAGGATCCTCTGGAAGTTGTTCAGGTCCTCTTGCATGCTCTATCCTTTGGTCATCCGCGATTGGTAGAATTGCTTCGAAAGGAAGAGCGTGTTAGTGAGGGACTTCGTCATGTACAGCTCCTTGAGCTTCATTCACAGCACTATCGGGAAAGTCTCGTTCAGTGCATGGATCACTATCTTATTCGCCAAATATAAGCGGATCGTTACTCATCGCCTATATCTGGCACCGTTTTCAAGTCTTCTCTTCTACGATGGCCAGTCTCTCTTTCTATATGAGAGCATCGATCAACTCCTGCTGGCTTAGCATGTCTTTCATCCTCGCTTACCAGAGAAAGAACTTGCTTTCCCTATCGAATCGGTCAATGTTGACTTTGATTGTGCTTGCCATCTTTTTCGATCATGATCAATACGAACAATTTGGGGCTCTGATATTAGTTGTTATGGTACCAACTATACTGATATCACTCTCTTGGAAAATCTCTTGTATGGAATACAGATCCCTGTTTATAATATCATGATTGTCGATGTTGATGCCGCAAGAGAAGGAAGAAGAGAAAAATAAAATAAAATACACAATCAATTGGGCATGCAATGTTTCACTATGAGAAAAATAAAACTTATAATATTGGAACTCTGACTTTCAATGCCGTATAATTCTCTCACTAAAAAATTTCAAATCCCTCACAGAAGCTCTCAACTTTTAGTCTTTACAGGCTTTTTAGAGATCCTTCACTACCCTCTAGATCTTCACACCCAGCCTTTGGCCCTTTGTCCTGGTTTTTATAGTCTCTGGTATGAAGAGCATCTCATCAGGAGTCCAATAGTCCAAACTGTCCAAAATGGATCTTATAGTTCTCCCAACTTGCATTTGACTGCAGAATTGCTCCTGCCATCTAATCACCGTGATCGTGCTGCAAATCATTTGGATCACACCTAAACTTTGTCAGATATCTCTTTAGCCATTTGATTTTTGTCGAAGATCGTGCCACACTATTTGATTTCTCTGACGCTTAGTTGCAATTAATGCATACAACCTTTCCCACTTTTGCCTGCATTAAAGACTTGCCCCACATTAAATGCCACTTGACCATATTAATGACCCCACATTAAGTGCTTCCCCGTGCATCGCTCTCTCTCCATAAACTAGACAAAAGAGAAATGCGCATTGGGGGAAGAGAAAAGCTGTGCGCCTGGGCTTGCCTATGTGTGCGCATGCCTCGATCGCGCGCTCATGGGCTTGTGCATGGGTTTGGGCCGCGGTTCCTTGGGCTGGACCTTGGTTGCTTCCTGGGCTGCGTCTGGACCTATTTTGGCATTCTTCCCAACACTTAACCCCCACTATTCAATGTTTGATAGTGGTTAGGTGGTTGAGGTTTTGGTGACCTTTCAATAAGATGTTCCATTATGCACATGTAATGTCTATGCAAATCCTTAAGTGAGAAGCAAAAGAAAAGACATGTGTATGAATATCATATTGTATAATTTAGTTGTGGAGATAAGATAATGATGCTTGACTTGCCAAAAATCATTTGTTGTACTACTTGTAGAAGTCTAAAAAAGCATCTATCGAACTCTAAGAACCACACATTATTGGCTCTCAGCTCTGACTTTCCAATATCGGGAACAGATATAGTTGTGGGGAAGTAGATATTTTAAGAACAATCGAAGTAAGAAAGCACTTTGAAAAATAATGCAGGTTCAAGATTCTATGAAATTTTGAAGGGGATGTATTATCCTAGGTAGAAGATTCTAGTTAGCCAATAAATTTCAAGTCGAAATTTTCATCCACAACTAAATTTAGGTGTGAGAAAGTCCTGATAGAAGACCTAGACTACAAGATACTTGATTGGTAGGATGGGAACTTGCCTTGCTGGTAACGCCTTTTTGTTTCCTTTTCTTTTTTCATCATAGAAGGCCTTGTGGGCAATGAGCTGCACAACAGGGGGTAGCCCTCCACCAAGTATCCCCAACCCCCCAAATCCTGGTGAAGGTGGGATTCAATCCCAGGTCTTTTGGTCCAGTTGTCAAGGTCCTTACTGGTTTGATAGGCTGGCACCTTTTTTTATGCATTTCAAGTTCATTCTATTCGGAGGGATTCTCCATTTTTTTTAAAGGACTTTTATGGAAGTAGATTGAAGAGTAAAAAGACTGTCTGATAAGCTGTAATATTTGCAGGGCATAAGCTGAAAAGCCAAGAAATTATCCCACAGAAAAGCCAAACATGTTGTCTACAACAATGTTGCAAAATGCAAATGACACCAATGCCAACAGGTCCTTATGTGCCCCTAAGTTATATTTTTATTTTATTTTATTTTATTTTTTTGAAAGGGAATGTGCCCTAAATTTTTCAATTATAAATGTTAAGACCTAAATCAAAAGGTAACAGATGCTTGAACCATAATTTTACACCCTAATTTTACATGGCTTTTGCATCGCATATTGCGTTTTTGTATTCTGAATTTGAAGCATATTCCTCACACTTGAACATAAAATACTTCTCGTTGATGATTTTTGACAGCAAATGAGCATATAAAGTTGACCTGCTAAAATCTGCAAATGTCATCCTATGCTCAGTGCTCCCTATCAGTACTTGATTGTTGTTGGTTATGTTTAATATTCATTGTAATTGCTGTCCTCTGTCCAGAAATATGAATTTTGTACCATTCATTGCTGGCATACTTTTAAAAATTTTGAGACATATGGGCACTTTTTTAAATGATTAAAATTGTTGTTTGAGTTCATGCATTTGGTTTTCATATTGGCAATTTTGGCAGTATCTGGTTGGAGCTCATTGGAAGAAGCTGACAGTAAAGCAGAAAAAGATAGTGTGCTTCTCACTTTATTATGCCATCAATTGGATGAGGGAGTTGGTATGCTTCACTTCAATAGCATCATCATTTCCTAGCATATCATGTTTTTGCATTAATATTCAATTTCTATTTGTAGCTTAATGCCTTCAGCACCCAAGTTGCTGGTAGAGTTGGCTGTATAACTCAGGCTATAAAGGATGAGACATTGGCAAAGCTGTTGAAGCGTTTAAGAAACCTGGTGTGAGTATTGGTGTTCCACTGATGTCATTTGGTTTTATTTTAAGCAAGCACCAAATCTTTAGTTTCTTATGGAAATGCTCATCTGATACTGCCCCTGGAGCCACCTCTGAAACCAGAGCCTATAAAATCTTTGCTGGTAGTGGATAGATGTCTAAACTCCCATCTAGTTTATCATTTCTAATGTCATGCCTATGATGTTCTATGCTATGAAGAATTTTTTAAATTTGATATTATCTTTTCAGAGAAGTTATACCTAATGTGGAAGTTGGGATTCATGAAACTCTGAAACAAACTTGCCACACCTCATATATCATAGTGCTGATTGCTATTCTTTCAGTGCTGATAAAGTTTTATAAGCTCGGCAGAGAAACTGGGCCAGTTACACTCAAAGTGCCTACAGGGTTAAGAATATTAAGTTATTGTTGAACCCTATATTTCAGAGGGAAGTGTGCAATACCGAACCCTATATATGAGATTTTAGTCTCTATCAACTTGGGGCTTGCATACCTGTTCATTTATTTGTTGTAATTACTGGTGTCTAAAAATCAGTTTGAGAGCCAATCACCATCTCAATTAAATATGAGTTTAATTGTAATTGGATAATCTGGAACTGAAAATGAGATGTCCATTTGTCACTAACTATAATTTTTTTCATTTCTTGAGATTATGCAAAATTTATTTCAGGCCCCTAGTGGAAGTTTGCAGATAGTTGCAGCAGTGCTGCAATGTGGTTTCAGACTGTCTGGTAATTAAAGTTTCAGGAAGCTGTAGGGCTTTTCACCTATAATGTGGGTGAACTTTATGAATATAATTATTGAGTTTGCAGATATAATGATGAAAAAGGTTAGTAATATTTGTCCACTAAAGAACAACCAATGGAGCTAGCATTAGAAGATGACCAAAAATTACAACCATATTAAAGTTGGGGGAAACGTGATTAGAAATGGAATAGAACCATTATGATAATATTTTGGAATTATAGAAAGTGAATGAAAAACAAATAGCAATTCACCATTAGTGGACGTAATAATTAAGTTTGCATATGTACGACAAGCATGTTAGGAGTGAGGGTGTGGCTAGGCCTAAATGTTGCAGTCTTCACTTGAATTTCCATATTGAGGCTCAAGCTTGACCCAGGCCAGGGCTTGATTGGAGCCTCTAAACAGAGCCCAAGCCTAATCTGGCTCATCGTATTATAAATGTAGTGATGTTGACATGATGATACTTTGATATAGTTATATATACCATTGCTGTGTGTGGTATCTTAGTTTCTGGCTTATTGTATCTCTTAACACTTTTTAATGAATAGGGATGCGTTATTCAATATTTACAAAAGAGCCATTGATATGTTATAACTTACACAGATGCACAACATCATAAATTGGTACCTCATGACTATTGGGCTTAATAGCCAACCAATCCAACTTAATTACCAAACACCTATGTTACATGGTCTCAGGCTTGTGTGTCAGGGATTAGTGTCTGTCTAAGCATCAGATCCTTTCAATATATAAGAAATTCTTCTTAAATAGACCTATCCAAGTTTCAAACCATGTACATTGAGAGTAAGGGTTTGGACATATGAATGAGGTGAGATGTCAAAACCTTAAATCGATAGCAAGTTAAAGAGAAATTGTTGTTTAGTGACATTGAGTAGTAGCAAGTTCATCAGAATTCCGATTTCCTAAAAGAAAAGAGTTACTGAAATATGAAGGCAATTAGGCTATGTGGGACATAACATTCTACATGGGCTGGTGTTTATGGGTGTGCATACTGAATGTGAAGGATTAATTAGTCAAAGTGCATCTAAGCAAGGTGATATAATTTCAAGAGAGAGTAAACATTACTTGGATGAAGTAGGAAAAAAAGGATAGTGCAAGTGAAACTAGAGGTGCAAAGATATATGTCTCAACAAGACCAGGACCCACCCAACCTACCCTTTTCCACCCCTAGTTATGAAGCATGGGCCTAGTTATCCGTCTCAAGTCTATATGAATATGTTAGCTTTAAGTCTTTATCATCTTAAAGTTGACTAGATGGATTAGCTAAAGGTATTCTTTTTTGAGTGGCTAATTGGTGCATATAGTGTATGGCATGTGGCTTGCTGTCTATATTTTGTCCATCTTATCAATCGTGTGTTGGTTCCATTTATATTTATTTACATACGTATCAAGATGTCTGTAGTACATTAGCATACCATTTGCCTACAAGTTTATAGTTTCTACAGATAAATTGATTGTTTATATTTGTTTCCTAGGATTTCAAATGAGTTTTAATGACCTTTTTACTATATTGAAAAATAACATGATAAAATTAGAGAAGTTGTTTTATCATCTTCTTGTATCCATGATTGCAAATTTCATAGTATAAAGGCAAATGGAACCACAAATAGTCACATAGGCTCCTACCATAAAATAAGATGTCTCTTGCTAGGTAAGCTTTGTACTAACCAGTCCTTAAGTGTAAGTGTTGACCTGAATTAAAACATTCTCATCTTCTAGATGTATTCAATCTTGTGTCATTATATTGCCAATATGTCAATCATAGTACTTGTGAAAATCTGATTGAACTAGTCTGTTTCATGCAGTTTAATGGAGGGCTTACTGAATGCTTCCCTCAAGTCTTACCCTGTATCTTTACCTGAACTCCACTGCTTTGTGGAGAATTCTGGATCACCCCTTTTAAGCAAGCACGATCATTCAAAGCAACAGGAAAAGAGAAGTGCAGAAAGCACTTCTCCAAACAAGAGAAAACGAAGAAAAGACTTAGCCTCAGAAAAGCTGGATCCAAATGGAAAGCTCAAGCAGCCTACAATAATGGATGCACTGAAAAGAGCAGGTTCAGTTATAAGTCAAGATGCCCCAAATGGGAGTTCTCCTGGACCATCATCTAAGGTGAAAATATGCTGTGATCATGAGGCCATGGACTCTAATGAATTTGGGCTTGTGGATATATCAGCAGCACCATTGACTTTGGAATCACAACGGTTCAAATTCAGACCTCTATCTGTTGACTGCCTGTCTATGTTAACCTTCTCTGAGGTAAGAATAGCTGGTGATGGTTTTTAAAGCCACATTCCACTTAACTCCATGACTGGTAGTTTAAAGCTGTCCACATCAAAGATTACCATATTTTCTTACTAATTTCATCTTAATGTTAATATATGATTGCATACATGCTTGTTTGCTGACACCTGTAAATGAGGATATATCTGAGCTTACCGGTACAGATATAGGTCTTTGGCATGATATATTCCTGAAACTTGAATAAGGTAAGGTATGGGATATATATATTTCTATTTATTTATTGCACATCAAGGTTAGAGAAATGATTAGGCAGTGTTCAAGTGGTTATTGAGTGCCAAAACATTTAAACATGAAACAAACTTTTAAGCAGCTATTTAATCCACTGAACTGATTAGGATGATCTGAGAGTTGGGTTAAAAATTAAATATGTAAATATTCACTCATTTTATACTAAGCAAATCTCTCTTATATGCTTTTAAAGATAGTGGCTAACACTTGCCATATATATATATATATATATATAAAATGGTATGAAGCTAATGATTATAAAAAATGGAGATTACTTTATAACATGATTGAACCAACCTTTTATTTGATTTTGCCATTTCTGGGAGGACATAGAACCTGAACTTTGCTAAATGTCAGCTTGCCCAACAAGTGGGAAAAAGCCTTCTGAAAAATCCACACTCCTTTTGTGACCCCTGTTCACATGATAAACAATTTATTTTGCAGCCCCATTGATGAAGGAAGGCCTACTTTATCTCTTTGGTAGCTTGACATGTGACAGCTACAGCCACTATTGTCATGGTAGGCAGCCTTTTCTGGTAGCCCCATTAGGTCTCCATTCTCTTTGTTTCATTTTGCAAGCTCCATATTATCATCCTTCCTTACCTCTTACCAACTAATCTCACTTGCTATAATTAACTTTTGTAGAATACCAAAAACACAAATTTTGTTCCTTCTGTTTTCATTATTACCATTCAATCCATTGGCTTGTAAGCCTAATGTCTGAACTTATTTACAAGAAAAGAGTTTGTTCATCCTAAATATCCATGTCTTGCAGTAGGATGTTTTAGACTGTGTTCCTACAAGATGTGCATGAATAGATCTTCATTGACATGTTTTGGAGTGGGTATCCAATCTGGTATAGATCAAACTTTTTAGGTCCATTTTTTCACTATTAGCTTTTAGTAGACTAGTTTGGCAAACTATGGTTGGTGTTGCAGTGTTTTAGCACCTTTAGCTGTCATGTGTTGGACAGAATGCAGCCTTCTGAACTAATATATTGAATTTCCATCATCTAACAAGGAGGAAACTCAGACTATATGGTATGGGCTGTGTATTATAATTCCTGTCGCCGTGTGGTTCATTTGAGATGGCCAAGGGCCACACCCAGTTGGCCAATCAACCCATGATGCATCAATTCAGAGTGTTGCCTCCCCCACAAGGAAGGCAGCTACATCATTCAGAGTGCAACGATTTTAAGTTCAAATCATCTGTTTGATTTATTCTATGTCATTGAATGTTGCATAGCAAAGGCACCAGATTATATACATCTGAGACGAATGCAGTGAAGTGCTGAGCTCTGAGTTAAATAGTCATCTTCAGTTCATTAAAATATAATCGGAGTCCTTTTGTCCAAGTAATTTGTTTGTAAGCTGAGCTGGTAGCTGTGCTTGCTTATTAATACAACTGTGATAAGTTAATAGCCATGACAGAAGCACCAAGGTTTGAACATTCTGTAGTTAATTTAATGGCAACATTTGAGTCTATATTTCCTTCTATTGCAGACCCAAGATTCCTGTTGTTCTGATCCTGCAGCTGAGGTAGTGTTCTATTCATGTTGTATTTTGGCAGATTTATCCATGCAAACATGTGAGATTGACTTAAGTCTAATGTTTATTCTCTTTTATAGCTGCCATTGCATCTGTACCTACTCCGAGATTTTCACCAAAAGCTGGATTGTTTAAATCCTCCTAGCAAACAGTTCGCATCTGCTTGCTTGGCAAAGGCTTCACCACGTTACTGCAGAATGAAAACAAGTGAGTTTTTGAGCAAGATTAGACCAGTGTCTAGAAGCCTAAGGAGACACTTAGATTGTGCGCTTTCTATTCTTAAAGATGGTAAGATGTCATTGGTATAATGATATTTCACAAATTCTGGCTGCTTGTGTCTAATGTCATGCAATATAATCATTATGAATGATGACCTTGTAGGCTCGGACACTTGCCAAGATCACTGGAAGTCTCACTCCTCCTCTGCTGGAAACCCAGATGTACCATATCTAGTGGTTTCAAAATGTTCTGTTGCTAGTTCTGTGTTTGGGGAAGTTCTTTGCTGCTATAGGAAGGTATTGTTTTCAACTTTTCATTCTCAACTCTTCTTTTCTGATGGTTACCTGGTCATTTATTTTACCTCATTTGAGTGCAGTTGATAAGGCTTCCAGATATATTTTTTCAGACAAATTTGCCAATTCTCAGGGACTGGTTAGAAGCCTTCCAACCAGTTGAAAAACTAGATCATTTCTTTTCAGAGATCCAACAAATTCCATCACCCGGGTGCATAGATTACTTGTATTGTGGTGTATACTCATTTTTTGAGGGTGTCATGAATACAGGTAATGTTAATTAAATCTTTTGCCAGATTCCTGCACCACAAAATTGTACCGCTTATCAGTTGCAGCATCGTAAAAAGGTCTTATTTGGTGCAGCACGCTCATTCTCATTCTTGATTACATCGGAAATCTTAGCAACACTACAGTCAGTTGTTAGCTCAATTGCCATGCTTCTTGATAAGTCTTCAGAAGGAAATGGGAAGAACATGCATGTAGGATGCTCCCAGAAAATTCTTCCTTTTTTACAAAGCAGGCTTGGGTTTTCTGCCCGTGAATTGTTAGTGCGTGATCCTGGTAGTGAGGATACTGAAAATGGATGGAAGAGTAAAGTAAGGAAGCAGTTAAATAATTTGCAATTCTTAATCATGATAATGGACAAGGATGCCAGCTTAAGTGAAAATTGCTCACAATTCGTCTTTTTCACTCTATTCCCTTCCAGGGTGACAAGATACAGAAGATACTGCAAATATACCTGAAAAATAGTGAATCCTCTACTGATTTACTTGAAGAGTTAGCTTGCACGATACTGCCTCAGGTGCATGCAAAGTGGTGCCCCTAGCTTTCTCATGCAGATGATAGATATAAATTTCTACCAAATGCTTTCTTCCACTTACAAGAACAGATCACTTTGTTAATATGTTTTATGCATCTACTTTCTTTTTTGATTGCTGTTTGTTTACAAACATGGTGCAAGGCATCCATCATAACTGATCTTGTTAAGGTCAACTAATTATGCCTATCTAATGAAAATCAAGGTCAAAACTTCTAACCTGAGCAGAAAATCTTTCATATTACAGGTCCCTTCATGCAAAACTAAAAACACACAAAAAGCTGCCCATGGGTTTCCAACATTATGCCCTACAATGTTTCTCACATGGTATCGTGTTCTGGTAAGTGCTTTAAATGTCTTGGTAATATCTTATTTAGTTTCTTCTCCACTGGTCAGAATTTTATAGACATTGGAAATGTGCAGCATGAAGAGAACCTTGATGCTCTAATCAAAATGGTGAGTTATGCAGCAAGTATGTGATCGAGACATTGTTATGAGCACATCTCCGTATTTCAGGTTTGTCCTTTTTCTTTCTTTTAGGTCAAGGAGGTCAGATTGAAGACACGAGCAGATGTGCAACAGGAAGCTCTAAAGAAGGTGTTCATAAAGCTTCACAAATCAGTGAATGTGGTTGTGTCTTTGGTAAGCATGTGCAAGGATCATGACAAGGTAACAACTGCATTTTCCCCTTAAAAAATGTCACCAAGCATATACCTTAGTTACCATTTATTTTCTAAAATTACTTGTAATCTATTAGACTTCACCACTTGTCGTGGACTCATAGCCCAAAAACTTAAGTTGTTGGGAGGAGCCCATACGGCAACTCTTTTTTCAGTCAATGTGGGATTATGACAATCTGCATGACCCATCCGTGTAATGCCCTTATCATGGTGGGCTCCTACTTTAGAAAGGTGGCTCAACCATGGCCTGGGTCCTACTCAACCCTACAGGATTCTCAACCTTGGTATCCCCAATTGAGGGGCCTACATAACTAATAAAGTTTGTGATGCATAATGCGCTTGACTCTGATACCACTTGTCATGGACTCAGCCCAAAAGATTAGTCCCTAAGTCTCTTATAATAGCTCCATTGTTTGATTTATTTGAGACATTGTGGAAATGACTGATATTGCATCCCTCAATGTATCATGTTTGCATTTAGCTGATTGAATGACCAGTTATAGTAGGAAGATACATTTACTCTTCAAAAAAGCACATTAATTTTCGTTGCATACCAAATAGACACGTGGAAATGCTGAAGCATGATGAGCCCTGTTGCATATTTGTATCACAAGTTCTTGTCACTAAATTGTCTAATGTGTTAAAATTTTGGAACAGATAATATTAGTATGCTATTGAGAGGTGAAGTATTAAAAGTTTAAACTTTATAGGCAATAAAGATTTTATCAATTCATATTGCACAGAAATCATACAATTAGATCAGCTCTTCATAGACAAACTTGGAATTTTGCAACCACCATGACAAATGCCCTTCCATCATTATGTAGTAATTTGATTGCAAAATCCTTGAAGATGTAGACAAACATCCTTGAAGATGTAGATACTTGGAGATTAACTTGACAAGGTGGATGCCTAAATTGGAGAAAGCAAGCAAACATTTTGATTGCCATTATAAAATCTGTTCAGTTCATAGATATATAGTTGTATCAATGAAAAAAGAGTTAGATCCTTCATTTTTTAAGAAGCAAGGCATATGAAGTAATTGGTCTAGCTTGAGATATTTTGAATAAATTTATCGCTGCAGCCTACACATGCTTATACACCTGCAGAAGACAATTTCAGCTGGCCAGTTATCTGGTTTGGAGTTTTTCACCTTGCTGACCATGTTATACTGAATGTGCTTTACTAATCTGTTGAATTTACTTGAAAAATGCTTGGAAGGTGCAAAATGTAAGTTCTTAGGAATCAACATGCTATCTGATTTTTGTATAAAGTACCATAACGGCCTCACCTTGGATAGGTTTCATCGTGGACAACTGATGCATCTCTGTCATCTTCAATTATTATACACTATTTGGTACTGTGAATTTCTTTACAAATAATAAAAGAAATGTTGTGCAAAACATACTGTCTATCTACTATGCTGTGGAATGCAGGTACCGGTGCACGCTATGGCAGTCAAGTATGGAGGCAAGTTTGTTGATATATTTCTTAAAGGTAATGAGCCAAATCCTAACAGTTTTCTAATGATTGATAGTAGGACACTGAATGATGAATATTTCTCCAGCATTTGACTTCTTACATGACCATTTCCAAGAACACAATGACATTATAATTCAAATGGTAAGATGCTTCTTGCTTCCCACTAGTTGACAATGTCAAATCACCTTCATATCTGACTTATTTTTTGCCTTAATAATGTGTTGCAGGTCAGAGAGCTTCAAAAGGCAACCAGAATTATACAGACCTTGTGTTCTGAGGCTAAGGTATGTTTTTGTTTATGCAACCAGCTGTCTTTGACATATCAACATCTCTCTGTCTTCACTCCAATATCATTATTTCGCTAAGGGGTCAAAACGGACGATGGTCACAAGCAAGATTCCTGCTACTAAGAGGTCTTTGGAGCGCTTTGTGTTCCATGTCAAGGCTTTGTTACACAATACCTCGAGTGGGTGCAGTTTTTGGATGGGTAGGTTAATAATTATGTGGACATAGGCACTTTCTGTTTCATTTCCACTATCATCCTGTCTCATCATATAACACATTTAAGCATTTTTGTTAGCATGTGTTCACGCTACTCAGTCCTGCTATATTACCCACTAAGCATCAGAATAGGTGATCATATACACTGAATCTACCCTCGTGTCTAACCATCTTCTTTATAACAGGCAATTTGAAGCACAAGGATTTAAGTGGTCATGTGGTAAGTTCCCAAGTGTATGACCATGGAAATAATGACATTAATATAGAAGCAGAAAATCTGATGGAGGCAGAGCCTAGGGTTCCTACTGATGATAGCAGCCAAGGAGATGATGGGAACTGAGTGTGATGTTCCAGAGCCAGCTAGTGTCACAACTTGAACTAAAGAGAGGATGTAAAAAATTCAAAATTAAAAGGAAGATGTTCCTGTCTTAGAAATTCCCGGACCTTCTCATGCATCAATTTTTTTGTATATAAATTCTAACCATGAAAATACACAGAACAGTCAATTATTTTTGTTACTTTTTTTTTTTCCTTGATGAAAATTGGCATCCGATGGTGATCTTCATTTGCTTATGTTGTTAATAATACATTTGGATAAGAGAAATAAAATGGTGTTAATCAAACATTTCTATAGGCTCATGGTAGACAAACTTTCATAATTACATCTCTTTTTTGCGTGCGTGCGTTCTCCACAGCATTAATCAGAAAACTTCCGTTACAGGCGCACACAACATCAAATGCTTCAAACCACATCAAAGAAATTGTTTCCATCATAATACAATTGGCCAAACTTACGGTAATGGATGCATAAAGCCTAATAAATAAAAGCAACACGATGCAGGGCAAAAGGATCTCACAACATCGATTCCATCAAACAATATGTTTGGATACATAGCCAAACCAAAGATCCACCAAACATTACTACATATCCTCAGCCAAAACCCATAAAATAGAAGGAAAGAAAAAAGGGTCTTTCATCTGAGAGCTCGGATGTTATAATATTTGCCAGAAGAACAAGACGCAGTGGATCTGCTAGACAGCCTTGGCGGCGGGAGGAGATGGGGAGTTGGGATACAGGAGAGGCTGGGTCGGGGTCGGGGCGATGAGGGAGGAATCGGGGTCGTAATTGGGGTCGAGGGCGCGGTCGATGGCGTCGCGGCCTTTGTCCAGGCATGGTTTGCAGGCGATCTCGATGGTGATCCACCCCAGGATCACCGCCGCAATGGCGACCACCGCGGTTGTGATGGCTCCCATCCCCAACTCCTCTTTCTCTCTGCCTTGCCTTGTGATGGCGGTCTGGTCATGCGCTTTGCCGATGGTGGTTGGCAAACTGTGTATATATACCGGCAATTAGTTTATCCGTGTGGAATACAATAAGATAACCATTACGAGCAAGGATCCCGGCATCAATATCGGTACTGAATTGATATGGCATCAAAACTGTTATCATACCATATATCAGTGGACGTGCCGGTCAATTTTTTTTTTTTTTAAGGGTTTGTGATATATTTTTTTTTAAAAATATATTTTAGAATTTAATGTTTAGTATTTAGAATATAGAATAAGATTCTGGATTTAGAGTTTATAATTTTTTTAAAAAATATTAATATATTAATTTATTTAAAATAAAATATAAAATTATAATTAAAGTAAGATTATCGGTAATTAATGAAAGTGAAACATAAAATATAAATATAATTTCATATCGATATTTAGAATTGGATCGAGTATCAATATCTATAAATATCGGGATCATTTATATATTATGGAGGAAGATCAGTAAATCCTTCTGATGAGATAGCATGATACTTCTGTGAGCTCATCGCAAGAGGTATACATGATGGATTGTAACTCATTGCAAATTTCTTATTGAAATTTCGACTTTGAGAGGTATACAGAAACTGATGATATGGTTGTGTAGGGACTTATCTAAATATACCAGCAGCAAAATCAGATATGTAAAATGCTCCGGGCTGCAAAGGATAATAATCACTAGAAGATGATATCTCGGATGCACTATATGAATCATATAGATTACAAGCTATCGGTAACTACAGGTAAGATAATCCTGAATATGAAGATGATCCTGATACATCAATGGATCATACTTTACGTGCAAGAGTTACAGCTGCACCATATTCCGAACGATCTCGTGGAGCTCATCGTCTATATGGAATCATATCATCATAGTATCTATCAACTGGTGCACCATGATCTGTATCATGTGTGGCATGACTAAACTATGACTTACCAATAAATCGAAGATGAATAGGCGGTTGCGACTCCTATCCTCCGGTCCTTCCCTAATCACTAGATCCTCCACTATTTGAAAAAGTACTAGCATCACTATCTCTGGTTTCTATATTTGAATGAACTGAGTACTCCAGTGGAGATGCAACTGCCTTTCCTTTTTTCTATTTTTGGACCGAATAGATAGCAGGGAGGAATGATGTGATGTATCTGCTGGAGCCCTGTGAGAAATATTGTTTATTGTCCATTGTTCAGCATCCACTCCAGCCTTGCTAGCAATAAAACTGGCTGGTCGAGAAGACGATCCTGGTTCATTAAGCTCTACCTCATGCTGCTGACTCACGACTCATCCAATCATTGGATCTTCATCCTCATCAACATAAATACTTGCAGTTGGATCGAAATATTTCAGTTCAACTTTCTCCTGAATATACTTTAGTCTCAACCTTAAATTATAGTGTACATAAACCAGATCATTGAAGTATTTCTGTTTTAGACGGTTCCTCTACTTGGAGTGAATAAGGTCAAATGTACACCAGTTGCGCTCACATTCACTAGATGACACTGTTTGGAAGAGGATATTGACAGCAAGAATATTTAGATATTTTACAGATTCACTAAAATGTATCTATCATTCAGCTGCAAAAGATATTAAATTATTTAGAATTTTAGATTCAGCAAAATTTAAAAATCAATCTGAATCTAATATTAGACTTAGTACTTAATAGTACATACCAGGATTCATCTTTGATTTACTTCTGATGGCTATAGTGCATTCAAAAGAATCTGTGCCCTTTTTTAAAAAAAATTATCTGGAAAAAAAGTATTATTATTATGTGCTACTTATTGAAATTAGTGTTAATAAAAATCATTCAACAATTTCAACATAACTTACTTCTTTCAGGTACATAGCTGTGACATCTGGATCGGACTCCATCTTGTATATAACATTGCATAGAGAAGACATAAGCTGTTCATCCATGTCAATATTTGGTATGGAGTATTGTAATCTTGGATTCAGATAGTAAGCTGCACATATATTTTAAAAATTAATCAAGTATACTTGTACAAAAATAATCTAATTTAAAATTTTAGAGAGTTTATAAATTACTGCGTACCTGTTAGATGCAAATCCAAACTCATTTGATTACTGCATACATGATATTGAGTATATCTATTAATGATCCGGATATACTCAATAATATGTACTGATTCTACCTCTTGCATCTTTTTCTTTGTCCTTTGCATCATGTAATACAGGAAGTCCATTTGAGCATATCTCTCTAAGTGCACGGCCTGATGTATCTCATATAAAGACTTGATAGCCTCCACTATCCTCTCAGCCCGCTACCAGAATGTCTGTCTCATCATTAAATTCTCAACATTGCTTTTCTTAGTATTTGTCCTTAGCATATTTGCTCTGCTGCCACTCCTGACTGATAAACATCTGACACAGTTTTACTTTTTAGCTAAGAAGATTATCAAGTACTATATAATTTGTAGCAAATCGTATGACCCCTGATTTCAATATTTCTTTTTCAATAAAGCTTCTCATCAATGATAAGACCCATGTATGGTTATAGATCAATATGGTGATAGTCTATGCTAATTTAACTATCTTCTGCACCCTACAGATTTTTTCAATATCCATCAATATGAGATCAATACAATATGCAGCATAAGGGATCCAGAAAATATGTGGTTCTGTATTAAGATCTACCTTGCGACCCTATACCATGGTCCATTATCTATGATGACCTGCATGACATTCTACTCTCCCACCTGATCAATCACCTCTTCCATTGATCTGAGGATATAATTGCTGTTGTGCACCTGATTTGAAGCATTAATAGGTTTACAAAAAAAAATTTTCCGTCATAGTAAGTCAAGAAGTTGATGATGTTCCTGAAAGTAAAAAAACACTAACACCATGCATACAATATGCAAAATCAAAGCAAAACAATTTTAAAATATGCATAGTGGAAGGCTTGGTAGATCGATCTAAATGATCTATCAATCTATCCACAACAGGATCTACTATAATAAAACAACATGCAATATAAATATCAAAACAAGAGAAGAGTAAGGATATAAAAGTACCTTACTATTATACCTTTGATGGATGCAGTGGTGGTGCTCCAAGGATGGTGCTCTTGAGCCACACACGTGTCTAGCCTCTACAGGTAATCCACATCTAGGCTCGACTCTGATCAACTCCCTCGGAGTGCTAGCTCTTGGGGATCCTTTGGGCTGATCTTTTTCTTCCTGGAAGACGAGGAGGAGAGGTGGAACCCTTCCTAACTAGCTCTCTTCCTGAGGCCTAGCTTGAGTGCTAGGAGTCCATACACCCAATGCCCAAGTCCTCACAACACTTTTTTTTCTCTCTCAAAATCTCAGCAGCAATGAGATTCAAAGACAAATAATCAAAAACTTTTCTAACCCAACAACCCTAAAATAACACTTATTTATAGAGGCAACCAAGAGAGGGAGAAAGAGAAGGAGGAGTGATTGGGGGAGAAGGTCAAGGAGTATATCATATTGACTCAAACCACATTAGGAAGGAATGACAATCATTCCATGAAAGTTTGGAGCCAAAATAGCTTGAATTCGAAATTCAAACCAAGTCAAAACCTTCCAAAAACGTTCCAGAAATGCCGTTCAGGGATTTCTGGTTGAGCAGAGATGAGTCGACTCGAGCAGGTTCGAGTCGGTTCATCCAGGACACAGAACAATCAGACTGTTGATGCGGGATCGTACACTCTGATATCAAGACCGGTGTCGGATCGTTGATCGTTAAGAAACGATCTCTAGATTAGGGTGTCCAATTTAATTAAATTAAATCTAATTAAATAAAAAATAACCAGCAATCAATTGGGTCAGGTTATCAAAATGGATCTCACCCGAAAATATGGAATCTCACGAAATTTGGGAGAGGGAGATCATCTTGAAGTCGTCCAAAATTCGGACCAATAGTTCACGAGCGAGGTGGATCAGAAGCCGTTGGACCTGGAACACCAAAAAAATAATTAACGAATGAATTCCAAATCAAACAAAAATTAATTAAAACCCAATGCTCTGAATTCTGTGTGCTTTGAGATCTGTGTGCTCTGGGATCTGTGCGGTGCAGAAAAATCAGCAGCAGGGAATGGAGCGGCTTTCATGTTTGTGCTGTCTTTCTTCTTTTCCACGGACCAACACCAAAAACAGGGGAGGGGAGGCAGAAATCCAGCGGCCGGATTCGCCGGCGACGGTGCTGAGCAGCGGACGGTGGAGATTGGCTGGCGACGGCGGAGCGTAGAAGTTCTGGCGGAGGGATTCACGGAAGGGGTGCTCAGCTTGCACGGGCGGAGGGGACGGACCGGCACAGGCGGCAGTCGTGCGGTGGCCGTGGAGCACGGCAGCAGGGAGGAGAAACTGACGGCCGGGCGTTTGGAGTTGTCCGGCAGTCGGGCGGTGACTGTGGAGGGCACGGTGGCAAAGGCTTCAGCCTTGGCGTTGCTGATGGAAGAAAGTCCGTCGGAGATGATGGGAACACTGGTCGACGGCACGGCTGGGCTTGGCAGAGGCAAGGCAACGCGGGCAGCATGGGCTTGGCTGCAGCGACGGTGCTGGATCCTGCGACTTGGGGCTTCGGATGGTGTCGGTGGCGGGCGGAAGGGCCGATTTGGCGGTCGTAGAGGGCACGACTGCTGGCCGTGCGAACGGAGGAGTCCTTCGGAGGGCTCGGCGGCTTGGATCGGTTGCTGCGGGAGTCATGGTGGTTGAGAGCAGTGAGGGATATGGTCGAAACAGGGGAATTGAGAAATAAGAAGAGAGGAATCGGGAGAGAATAAGTTGAGAATAGAGGAGGAAGAGTAAGAAGAAATGGGGTAGAGAATAAGGAGAAGAGAGGAAGAACCAGGAAGAAGAAGGAGAGAACCAGAAGAGAAGAAGGGGAGGGGAAGAGAGTCGGGACACACCTAAGGTTTTCTCAAATATTTTCTTCGCTCAATTTTATTCATGAAGAAACATCTTAAATAAACAAGTAAACTACAGATAAACATAAATCTTAAACATACTCTAAACGATCGGAACTATAAGAGATTCCGATAACTCTAAATAAATACAAAAAAACTAATCTCCGATATCTCCCGAATCCCACGTACACCCATAAAATAATAAAAAAATACATCAAGATCCGTGCTAGGCTGGCACCGAGATCTGGGCTGGCTGCTGGGTCTGAACTGGCTGGATCTGAACTGGCTCAATGTCCCCATCATTTTCCCTATGGTGGGAAGAACTCGACTCCGCCGAGTTAGGCTGGAGGTGCTCAAATAGATTTGGATTAATGTTCTACAGCTCTTCTTTAATAATCCAGGAGTCCTCTGACTTCGGTTTGCCTCGCCAGTGAACCAGGTAGCGGTAGCAATTTTGACTCCTTGAAGACTTGATCTTCTCGTCCAAAATTCGTTCAATCACATCGTGTTTTCCTCTCTTTTGGAAAGGTGGACTCCCAAGAGGAGGATCACTCTCAAAGAATGCAGGCTCAAATACATCACCAGGTGTCAATGCTGGTTCTTTATATTCAATTAGATCCAAATTATTAATCAAATTAACTCCTAATTGTTTTTCAGCTCTAACCTCATGGTCTTGTTCTTCGTAGGCATCGGCTAATCCTGGGTCAGTAGTGTAAACTTCTTCTTCAAGGACATCACCTAGATCTTTTTGTTCTTCAAGTGTCCCTATATGCAAGGTTCTAGATGGACATTGGCTAGCTACATGACCTATCCCATTACATCTAAAGCAGTGGATCTTAGAGCTACTTCCACGGGAAGTTTCTCCTATAATCCCTTTTCCTTTGTCATCTCTCGGGGGTCGACTACCAGGGGTCTGACTAATGTTAGGTTGTGGACCAGTCGGGGCTTGGTTCATGCTAGGCCTTGGACCTAAAATTCCTGGTCTAGAAAGTTCAGATCTACGAGTGATAGACATTTGCTGAAATCTTTCATAGTCTTGAGCTAATTGATATGCTTGCTCTAGACTATAAACTTCTCTAAAAAACAATTCCTTTTGGATATCCACTCTCAAACCAGCTCTAAACCGGGATAAAGTGACAGATGGGTCTTCACGCACATTACATCGCATAAGATATTCATCAAATTTATCGATGTAATCATTTACAAGTCCAGTTCCTTGGGTCAACCTTTGCCATTGGTCCAAAAGTCGCTGTTGCTAAGATGCAGGAAGATACTTCTCTCGAAGCTTATCCTTCATCTCATCCCATGTTCCAGCGGGGTCCTGTCTCCTATGAATGGCTAACCTCTGGACATTGTGCCAATATAGCTTTGCTTGACCTAACAATCTCATTTGGGCAAACCTCACTTTTCTATCCTCATACATATCATACCAGGAGAAGTAATGGTCCATATCAGCTTCCTAGTCAATATATTCTTTGGGGTCCAGGCGACCTACAAAACTTGGGGCGTCAACCTTAACACTCCTCATGATTTGTTCATCTTGATCAATTGGGTTGTGATAAGGCCTAAGTGTTGGATGATTACCTGGATAATCATGTCGATCCCTAGGGTCAGGTCGAAGGATTTGAGTACGACCACCATCATAATCTAGGTAGTCATTTCGGTCTCTAGGGTCTCTAGGATCTGGAACTCTAGGATCTGTAACTCTAGGATCTATAACTCTAGGATCTGTAATTCTTGATGAAGAGTTCCTAATAAGATAATTGGTGTTCACTAGTCATTCCTCTTCAAGAGTTAATACCCTGGCGTCTAAAGATCCTAACTTGCTGTCAATATTTTCGAGTCTACCCATGATTACTTGAAGGGCAGCTTCTAAACTGGGATCCATTTTGTTATCTAAGGAAGAATGTTCTGATTGATACTTGTTTCCTGACCTAGTTGTCATGCAAAATTAAAATTGACCCTAACCTAACATATTGCTCTGATACCAATTTGATGCGGGACCGTACACTCTGATATCAAGACCGGTGTCAGACCGTTGATCGTTAAGAAACGATCTCTAGATTAGGGTGTCCAATTTAATTAAATTAAATCTAATTAAATAAAAAAAACCAGTAATCAATTGGATCAGGTTTCAAAATGGATCTCACCCGAAAACACGGAATCTCACGAAATTTGGGAGAGGGAGATCATCCTGAAGTCGTCCAAAATCCGGACCAATAGTTCACGAGCGAGGTGGATCAGAAGCCATTGGACCTGGAACACCAAAAAACAATTAACGAATGAATTCCAAATCAAACAAAATTAATTAAAACCCAATGCTCTGAATTCTGTGTGCTCTGAGATCTGTGTGCTCTGGGATCTGTGCGGTGCAGAAAAATCGGCAGCAGGGAACGGAGCGGCTTTCATGTTCGTGCTGTCTTTCTTCTTTTCCACGGACCAACACCAAAAAACAGGGGAGGGGAGGTCGAAATCCAGCGGCCGGATTCGCCGGCGACGGTGCTGAGCAGCGGACGGTGGAGATCGGCTAGCGACGGCGGAGCGGAGAAGTTCTGGCGGAGGGCTTCACGGAAGGGGTGCTCGGCTTGCATGGGCGGAGGAGACGGACCAGCACAGGCGGCGGTCATGCGGTGGCGTGTGGCACGGCAGCAGGGAGGAGAAGCTGACGGCCGGGGCGTTTGGAGTTGTCCGGCAGTCGGGCGGTGACTGTGGAGGGCACTGTGGCAAAGGCTTCGGCCTTGGCGTTGCTGATGGAAAAAAGTCCGTCGGAGATGATGGGAACACTGGTCGACGGCACGGCTGGGCTTGGCGGAGGCAAGGCAACGCGGGCAGCACGGGCTTGGCTGCAGCGACGGCGCTGGATCCGGCGACTTGGGGCTTCGGATGGTGTCGGTGGCGAGCGAAGGGCCGATTTGGCGGTCGTAGAGGGCACGACTGCGGGCCGTGCGGAACGGAGGATTCCTTCGGAGGGCTCGGCGGCTCGGATCGGTTGCTGCGGGAGTTACGGTGGTTGAGAGCAGTGAGGGATATGGTCGAAACAGGGGAATTGAGGAATAAGAAGAGAAGGAATCGGGAGAGAATAAGTTGAGAATAGAGGAGGAAGAGTAAGAAGAAATGGGTAGAGAATAAGGAGAAGAGAGGAAGAACCAGGAAGAAGAAGGAGAGAACCAAAAGAGAAGGGGAGGGGAAGAGAGTCAAGACACACCCAAGGTTTTCTCAAATATTTTCTTCGCTCAATTTTATTCATGAAGAAACATCTTAAATAAACAAGTAAACTATAGATAAACATAAATCTTAAACAGACTCTAAATGATCGGAACTATAAGAGATTCCGATAACTCTAAATATAAATAAAAAAAAAACTAATCTCCGATATCTCCCGAATTCCACGTACACCCATAAAATAATAAAAAAATATATCAAGATCCGTGCTGGGCTGGCACCGAGATCTGGGCTGGCTGCTGGGTCTGAACTGGCTGGATCTGAACTGGCTCAATGTCCCCATCAACTGTTCATTCGAGTCAGCTCGAGCAGGGGTCGAGTCGGCTTGACCAGAACACAGAATGAGTTGATTCGAGCAGGGATCGAGTTGGCTCGTCCAAAAAAGTCTTCCAAAATACTTCTTGTCACAGCCAAGTGTTGACCCCTCAAGTGTCAACACATGGTCAATCACATTGACCGTCAATGACAGCAAACAATTCTTAATCATCGATAAGCCTTAAGATCAGATAGAAATCCCTATGATATGTGACCCCATAGGTTCGAACACTAAGCCGGTAGCGCTGGAACACTTCCAATACCAGTCAAAGTCCTCATCTAGTAATAATACCCGACATCCGGATAGGTCGAAGATGCAGAGCACCTCTCTAGATACTCTGGCATATGGTTATCGCATAATTCATCCCTTTGACCTCATAATGCTCAGGATGACCTAGGGTTCGACTGTCAACCCTAATTTGGTTAATCTAGATCATGTCTCAACTTTACAAGTTCTGTGACTCCTCACAAGAACTATCCTGGCCAAGGATTTGCTAAATTGAGACACAATGAGATATTCACTCCAAACTATTTGGAGGGGTCAATTTTATCTTGATCCACCACCGCTTCACAAGCACTTGACTGCACTAAGAAACTTTCCATCACTGGATTAGAAATCTAGGTAGTCCGGCACCAAAGAATAGTGAGTTACTTGCAAGCTACCATGGTGATCTCAGGTCTGAGGGACACCTACACCCATATCCCTTCGCAAGCAACCCTTTGGCAGAAGGGAGCTTCGTAGATGGTCACGTTCAGTGAGATGTTATACATTTCACTTGCATGTCACACCGTGTCTCCACGCTCCTTAGTTAAGAGTACAACCAACAAATGTAACATACAATAACCTATACTTGATACATTGTCGTCCTATAATAATGTATCATTTGGTTGTGAACCAGTTTAAGAACTACTTGACATATCCTCTCTATATCAAACAACGTAGTTCCAAGGACTCCATCATACAAGAGTTCATTTCAGGAAAATATAAATATGATGAACAGCCAAAAAGAATAACCTTTATTCATTAAAAAATCATATACATTTACAAGATAGCACAACCGTCTATAGCCTAAACGATTGGCTTTGGGACACAATTCCCAATAGCTCCGTCTAGTAGGACCAGTCTAACCATTACACATCACTGTCACTCCATATACAGGCCACTTGCTCTGATAGGAGGTAATCCAATATTTTAGTTTCTCCTTATTATTGTCCATAAGCTGACCATAAATATTTCTCAATCTTGGAGGATTTATACCTACACCAGCAGTCTGTATAGATGAAATAGCAGAGCAATAATATGGATTGTCTGCTATATGCATTGGGATATGATTGGAATAAAACTAAGATCCGATGGCCCATATATCATTCTTTTTATTCTTTTTCAGCATGCTGTCAATTTTCTGTTGCTTGGAATCTTTGCTAGGAAGGGCATGTGGATCGACATCATGGATAGTGACTCATACTGAAATGTCCCTAGAAGATTTCCTTCTACTACTAAATGCTTCCAACATAGATGCAATATGGCTGGTGCCTCTCTTAATGGGCTCTCTAACTGAGGAGGTCCTTCTAAACTGTATCTTAGACTCTTCTGTAATACTTGTAGAGTTCGATCCTGATACCGACTCAAAAGCTGATAGCCTAAATGCTATCTCTGCCTGTCTGTCTTCTCTAGTTGTCTTTGCTCATATTAGCTCGCTTAAATAGCAGCCTCTATTTGTGCCTCTTCATCAAAAGGAATGGATGCTCCCTCTGACTCACTAGAGTAATAAAAAGTGGTTATGCAGCTCTGCAGTTTACTTTATCTTCTTCTTTGATATTCTTTCCTTTATGCTTTGAAATCAGTAAAATACTTTTTTATCAATTGATGAATCTTCTGTGGACATTATTGGCATGCATATATATCAGAATAGCTGCCAACCAAGTACTACTTTAATCTCGTTATCCTATCCTCTTTTAATTCTATATTGTATCATTTATACCTCCAGTGATATCGGTCCGAGAGCATTTCTTCATGCAACCAACCAATATCATATTCTGGATTCTTCTTCCTCCTCGATGGATCCATTCCTGAATATTTAAAAATACATAAGCTCAATAATTACGTTTATTAATTAATACTTTATTAACATAATTTTTTATTTATTATTTAAATATTTATTTATTTTTTAGATTTAAAAATATAAAAAACAAAATATCATAAAAAAAATTTTATTTTTGATTTATGTAGGAACCTATCATAAATGTTACATATTTTTTTAGGATACTGTAAATGCATTAAAGGATAATTTTTTCTTCAATATTAGACCTAAATACTATTCATAAGATGTACCAAAACTTAGATAAATGACACAAAATTATAATGAAGTAGTTTATGAGCCTTATAACAAAAATATAATTATAATTTTTAATTAATTATTTTATTTTTAATAATTTTTTAATCAAAAAATAATTTTTAATTTTAAAAAAATTATATGCTTAACAAAAAATAAGATCTTAGTATCATTGTATAGATCTTTCATAGATCTATAACATACTCTAAAATCATGTCCAAAAAGAATTGACATTATTTTCTCTTAATTTTTTAATTTTCATGAATTTAAAAAAAAAGAGAGGAGAGAGAAGAAAGAGAGAAAGGAAGCTATACATATCTTGAATCTACCTTTCTCTTGAATTATTTGACATTTAATTAGCTTGAAATAAAAAAAAAATGAATTTTATCACCATCGGTTGGCCTTCCTTCCAAAGCTCTAATAGAGAGCTCTCTGGATCTCATGGAGATTTCTATATCTTTAAAAAGGCCCCCCTATTATAAGTCCATGGTAACCAAAGAAAAAAACCATCCATATCGATCCCGAATCGATCCCGAACTGGCCGAACCGATTGATTCGGCACGGTTCAAGCTGGTTCAGGACCGGTTCACCAAATTTTTTTATTTCAAAAATATAATGATTGATTTGTTGGGCCAAACTATCCCGATTGGCCGCCAGTCCGGTACATCCCGAATCGACCGATACGGCACGGTTTGGGAATCCTTGATTACGAGAAATTCTTTGTCCCCGACGAAAAGGAAAAAAATCTACTCCATCGGGTCTTGCTTCCCAAAGTATATTCAATACTTGTAAATTTATTTTTTATAATTTTGAATAATAGAAATATCTTTCTTTTAAAAAAAATATGATCTATAATTAAATTATAACATCACATTATCTAATTATGATCTCCTTGAAAAAAAGTATTGTTTCATCTGGTTGGTCAGGCTTATCACAATGTATTTAATATTTGTAGTTTTATTTTTTTATAAATTATGACCTGTAAATAGATTATGATACCATATGATTTAATTATAATTTTTTGAAATAAAATATCATAAATTTTCTTTTGAAAGTTATAAAAAAGGATATTTTTATTATTAAGATTTTTAAAATTTTTAAATGATGAAAATGCCTCTCCTTTTTTTATGATTTTTTGTTAGTTTCACTCATAATTTATCTACTAGATATTAAAATTTTTTAGAAAGAAAAAAATATTTTATCATTTAGAATTTTAAATGAAAAAACATAACCGTAGACATTAAATGGAAAGTAAGGGCTACGTGGTCCAATCAAGTGAAGCGGTATATTTTTTTCTCCATGAAGGATGATGTACAAAGAATTTTCCTAATTATTAAATAGGATGGGCTAGCTAATGGTGATCAATACTTTTAAACCGAACTAGACTAGCAAAACTTTTGATTTTTATTTATATTTTTAAAAACCAAAACAGAAAAATCAGAAAAAAAAGCTCTTTAAGAAAAAGATTTTTTTGGGATAAATGTATTTAATACTTTTAGCATCATTTTTTCTTTTAGAATTTTGAATGTTGAAAATGCCTCTTCTTTTCGAAAAAATTATGATTTGTGATTAGATTATGATATCCTGTGATCTAATTATAATTTTTTAAAATAAAATATCATAATTTTTCTTCTGAAAGTCATATTAAAGAAGGACATTTTTATTATTAAAAAACTTAAAATGTTTAAATGATAAAAATGTCCCTCCCTTTTTTATGATTTTTTATTGGTTTCATTCATAATTTGCCTACTAGATATCATAATTTTTTTTTAAGACAGAAAAAATATTTTTATCATTCAAAATTTTAAATAAAAAATAGAGCTACATGCATTAAATGGAAAACGGGGCTACGTAGCCTAATCAAGTGGAGCAGTATATTTTTTCTCTACGGAAGATGGTGTATAAAATTTTTTTCTAATTATTACAATAGGATGGGCTGGTTGACGGTGATCAATGTTTTTGAAAACGATCCAATAAAACATTTGATTTATATTTATATTTTAAAAACAAAAATAGAAAAAAATAAAAAAAATAAAAAATTCTCAAAAAAAAAAGATTTTGGATGGGTGGGGGGGGGGGGTGGGGTTGCGCGAAGGAAACTAGATTTCTAATTTTTTCACTAAAGAAAGAATAGTTAAAATTAGCAAGCTGAGAAACATTTCTTGATAATTGACATCTGTTTTCTACATTATTTGTAATTACTAAACCAAAAACAACACAACATGAATAGACTTTAGATTTCTTTACCAGAATAGTCTTGGTAACTGAATTCATAAAAATTCTCATTTTTAATGGACTACCTAATAAATTTTAAAAGTCTCAAACTTTAAGCATCCTAATATGAGAAATATTTTGCTCAACCTCTATCAAAATTGAAGACAATCCCGATGGGGAGGGGGTCGACCTTATCACCTTAGCCATGGCTGATCTAAAGCCATAAGCATACCTGATCAAGATACTCTATGGTAAGTATGCCTAGAATTGGTATCTGGCAGTTATGATATGGGTAGCAATCCTGAAATCACCGGATGACAGCTCAACTTAGTTGAGTACCAATTGTCGTGCATGATCACAAAGCACCATCATCGTAGAACCAGTCACCAGTTATCGCAGAACCAGCTATCGTTCATCATGGAAATGCTACTAACCTCACCTATAATTAGAGGGAGACAAGGATCCTCATGCAAGCCTCTTGAGCCCCTCTGGTTCTTATTATCTCCTACTTTCTCTCTTTCACTGTTTGTCGATCACCAGTTAACTTGAGTGTCGGAGCGTATTCGTCAAAAAAGGAACTTCTTTTTGTAGATCTATTCCTCTGCTTGAAAGCTCTATTGCATGGTTGACCCCAGTTCTCTTCAACTACACTGACCTCATCCTCAAATTAGAGATGGGCATCCAATGCTTCGTGCCTTTCTAATGCTCCATCACTAGGATTGGCCAAAGCACCATCTTAGCCGACTCAACTTGCAGCAGCCCCCAAGCAATTCAATTTGCTCATCCAGTAAGTTTAGACTTTAATTATAGTAGTTCAAGGGATGCATCAAGTGGCAGCACCTCCACCATAGCAGGTGGGCCTGTGTCAGGTCCTGACCCATCCACTGGGTCACTAATCTCCTCCTCGTAGCCCAGCACAAGTACAACCAAGTTGGCATAGCCAACCTAGGAGTCCTGAACACGGTCATCAGATACTCTCTCCAATACTATAGTCAGGCAAGGCTCCACCTCAAGGCACTCTTTGCCTTGGCGTTCGAAGCATCATTTTGTTCGTGATGCCAATATTGACTGAAAGCTCCAGGAGATACATTAATAAATTGAGGCACTTCAAGGTTGAACCCAATCTTAATATGGCAAGTCTGATTTCAACTTGGATATGCAATTGGATGAGAAGATCATGGATGAACCAATCCTTCTTGGTTCAAAATGCCTCGGTTAGAGCCTTACGAAGGGACTACTTGTTGACCATTTAGAGAGCTTTGAGGCTCTCATGCTTCTCTATGGTACCACCGATGGCATTCTCTGTTGAACCTTTCCTTTTACTCTTTGGAAAATAGCCTAGTACTAGCACTCTAGTCTCTAGCCGGACTTCATCACTCTTTTGAGTAGCTCAACTGGTTGTTTGCAGTGCACTTCATCAGCAATAGGAGATAGCACCTAGATTGGATTCTCTTGTCAACATCAAGCAAAGAGGAGAGTCCCTTTGGGACCATGTGAGCCATTTCAACGTGGCCACCCTAGAAGTTCATGACTTGGATTAGTAGGTTGCTATGTTTACCCTTAAGGGTGGGATCCATAGAAAGTTGCTTTCTCTTTTTCTTATAGAAGTGGTACTCAAAGGACTTCACCAAAATACTAATTCGAGTGGAGAAATTTACCAATGCCAAGGAAGCAATGACCTTTCATGAAGAATTGCTTGAAAGGAGGTTTGAGGAGAAGAAGGAAACAAAGGAAAGAAAGATCACTCAAGGAGCAACAACTGTTGAAGAGGAAGGAGTTCGCATTGGTCTAGAACTCCACCTCGAATCACCGATCTCAAACTCCACCTTTGAGGTTTGGGAGGTATACCCCCTTAACATATCTCAAGCATAGATTTTAATGGAGATCAAAGGCTAGGGGTCCCTACAGTGCTCAACGAAGATGCGATCACTGCCCAATAAGTAATATTTGATGAAATACTACCAATTCTACCATGACCACGGTCATGATATGGAATATGAATTTTCTGGATTGGTCTCTATCCCTTGATTAGAGACTATAAAACAAAAAAATTTTTGGAGGTCATCCCAAAGGTATACTTGATCAGGTTCAACTTCATTTGATATTTTTATAAGGTGGCGAAGGCTTCTTTGAGATTGTCGATATGGATCCTGATGGATTTACTCTTGACGAGCATATCATCCATGTATACCTCCATATTTTGACCAATTTAATCTTTGAAGATTTTGTTCACAAGGTGCTGATAGGTCGTATCTGTATTTTTCAGATTAAATGATATGATCCTATGACAAAAAACATATTAGTTAGTGAAGAAAGCAGTCTTCTCATCCTCAAGAGACATTCGAATTTGGCTATAGCATCCATAAAATTGAGAAGGTCATGCCCGACATGGCATCCACCATCTGATCAATTCTTGACAGCGGTTAGCTATCTTTTGGATGTCTTATTTAAGTCAATGAAGTTGATGCAAATCTATCATTTTTCATTTGTCTTCTTCACTATAACTATGTTGATGATTCATTCACAATAAGTTATCTTTTAAATGAAACATGCATCAAGCAATTTATTGACCTCCTCGGCTATCATTTTCTATCGCTCGGGCATGAAGATTCGTTTCTTCTATTTGAACGGTTGACACTTTGGATCCATGTTTCATCGATATATCATCACCGATAGATTAATGCTCGGCATATTTACTGAGGTCTAGGTAAGATATCGATGTTTTCTTACAAAAATGAGGTTAGTTGTTCCTTGGTTACTTGATCTAGATTAGATCAAATCTGGAATATGTTCCTCGTTCCCGTCCACCAATGATATAGAGATTAAGCCTTTGACTAGTTCTCCTTGTTACTCGGCCAAATCATTATGGGTATCCAGTCCTTCGACCGGGTAGACATTGGCAGTTCTAGCTCCTCGAAGTGCAATATGGTAGTAGTGATGCACCAAGTCTCGATCTTCGTGAATCTCTTCGATCCCATTGTTGCTAGAAACTTCATCCTCAAGCAAGACATCGATACGATGGCCCAGAAGGCATTTAGGCCTAGTTATCCAAGGATAGCATTGTATGCCAAGGATGCTCGGGCATGATGAAGTCAACTTGGGCAAACGACCGATAAGGGCATTATCCCATCTTCATGGGCAAGGTGATGGCTCCTTCCACTTGAATTGTATCTCCTGTAAAGCCGACCAGCAAGGAGTCTACCATTCCTAGCCATCAAGAGATATTCTCATTTTAACAAAGGCATCATAGTGTAGAACATCGACTGGGCTTTCATTATAAGTAAGAATATGGTATACATCATAGTTTTCAATATTTAAAGATACAACTACCGTATCATTATGTTGGAACTGAAATCGTTGATCATCCTTCTTGGTGAAGGTTATCAGTTCTCTAGCTTACCTCTTTGCTGCTCTTTCTTCATCACTGGAGTCTCCACTATGGCACCCCCCCAATGATGGTGTTTATTATCTCGATTAGGGATTCATTGCCTTGGGGCTCGGTTTGCTATGGTTGTCCGATTGGCCGGGATGATTTCTACTGATTCTCCAGTTCCTTCTTATGTCGGACGAGCCAGTCAAGGCCACATCTATGAGCTTCTTGATTTAGTCATAGAGTTGAATGCATTCCTTAGTATCGTGACCATGATCTCAGAGGTATAGGTAGTATTTTTTGGATTTTTTTGAGTTGGGGGTGGTCTGCAGCTTCTTGGTTTCTGAAAGTCGCATTTTTATTCCATCAGCACATGCATGCTCGGTGTGTTCAGTAGAGTATAGGTATCATACTTTCTCAATAGCGATGCGTATTGATCTCTTCTACGAGGGCTCTTGGGTTGGTGATTTCGAGAAGGGGTCCCATTTCTTTGCTGCCAGGATGGGGACCTCAAGCATTGTCGGGCTCTTTTCTCTCATCTTGGGAAGTGTTTTTGATCGCCTTCTAATTTTTCACCCTCATTGAAGAAGTGGCAAGGGTTTCTTCCTATGTAAAAATATCTTCCATTTGTGCATATTTCTTTGCCTGAGCCAGCTTGTCAACAAAATCTTAGAGGTAGGTCTTTGTTAATGACTTCTTGAGATTATTCTTCAATAATCCACTCATTAGAGTGGACATTGCAACCGACTGATCCTGGTCATGGACCTCCAAAGTGGCCATGTTGAAGTGACCGATGAAGGCTTGGATTAACTCTCATTCCTTTTGCTAGAGAGTATGGAGGAAGTCCGGCCATCTTTGTTGTCACCAGTTATTAACAAAATGACCAATAAAAAATTGATTCAGTTGCTCGAAAGAGTGAACTGATCTTGGTTTCAGGCCTGAATACCAATGTCGAGCTGCTCACTTCAGAGTAGACGAGAAGGCTTGGCGAAGGATGACATTATGGCTCCATGGAGGAGATCTTGAAGCTCTCTAGATGATCAATAGAGTTGGTCTCCCATCATAGTTATCTAACTATAGAGCTTTAAAGTGTCGAAGGAGTGGTGCTTGCATTATCCTAGTATCGAAGCATGGGTCGTTGTTGAACCCATCACATGGTATCGAGGAATGGTTAAGGATCACTTCAGTCCATGGATTTAACTTTCAAAATTTTTGCTCGACCTTACAATCCTAGATGGTAGGGGCCTCTGATCGATGGGGAGATTGTCAGCCTAAAGTCGAACCATGCCCTAACCAAGGGTTTTGAGATCATTGCCTTCTTGGTTCTAGACTTTTGGGATGATCTTAGTACCTCTTTTTAGCCTGCTACACCATGAATTATGGTGCCATGAGCGATGCTACAAGAAGTGTTTGCACCACTGGAAGTAGTGTCGGGGTAGCTTGAATAGCCTGAACAGTTGTTGTTAAGTTTTGAACTTGCTAGAGGAGTAGGTTGAATTCTCTACAGTAACTACTGCTAGCTATGGAGGTAGGGAGGCTCCTGTTAGTGGTGATGGGGCCAGGTTATTAGTTTGACTCTCTGTTGGCTAGAAGGTGGCAGTGCTAGTATGGCGGGATGAACCTTCTTAGACAACATTATTACTTGTCTTTTGTTTGTGCTCCTCAAAATTGTTATCAAGCCTTTCCTTTAATTTGTTCATATCAAAATCTTATCGGCCATCGAAGATGCTAGAGCTAGTGTGAGAGAGGACCCTCCATAAGACAGGACTTGTAAAAAGTCCTGCTGGAGGGTATTTTGGTGGATCCTTTGAGGCTCAAGTTAGATATTTAGCCCAACAGTATGCGGAGCGTAAGGTAAAATTTTTTTGCATACTTGGAGGCTCATAGCGGTCCCTTTTATAGGCAAGAGATAAGGACATTTTTTGGATGAAAAAATCTTAGAATATTTGATAAGAAGTGATAGGATTGGAGATCCTATCATGTGGGCTATTAGGGGATCTCGCCATTGTATAGAATGTCTAATTTTGTTTATTTGGAACCATGTTCTTATATGGCATCAGTCATATTTCTTAATGGCTACATTGATCACTGTATGGGTCCAATCACACTTTCCTTAGTTATGAAGATATGACATTAATTAACGATCATGGAGCATGATATAACCTTGTAGTCATGCAATCTAGGGGATGGAGATGAGTATCGGTCGTACTAACCTTTGGATGATCCAAGTAAAAATATTGCCTGAGGATCTATTCGCATCAGACTAAAGGATCAGGGATCAGTGTGAGCACTTCTATTGAAGTCGAGGGATGATCGGCTAGAAGATACTTGATTGGATTGCCTTGGTCAAAGACGAGCATGTGCCGATAGTCTTCAAAGGATCAATTGATGAAGAGGCATTAGTCACTGCTGGGGTTGGCTTAGGTGAAGATGATCGGTGGTTGATGCTTAGCCGAGCTCGGCAGTTGGGGAAGGTGCTAGCTTTTCCAATAAAGGGTCGATCGAGCGATAGGTCTGACCATGCACTAAGCCGTGGTTGGATCATAAGTATCCAATAATGGAGCCGAGAGGAACTCATCAATCGATCAAGGATCAAATCTGGTGAATGATCAACAAACATGTAGACCTGGTTCGATAAATAGATAGTGGATATGTAGTAGGGTTGATTGACTGGGCTTATTGACTTGGACTTCATATCTTTGTTCCAAACAAGATTTTTTCTGATACTATAAAAGCCAGTTTACTATATCAATATAATCCTCTTTGACACAGAAACAATATACTCGAAGCTTGGCAAGATGGTGTACACCATCTTAGTGAGAAAGTGGTGCTTGTATTTTCAAGCTCGTAAGGTGGCCATTTTGATCGACCAATCATTGAAGTTCATTCTCCATCGGACCTGAAAATAGGTAATTAAGCTTGGTGAGTTTGACATGAGTACCAACCTTGTCCAGCCATCAAAGCATAAGTGCTTTCGACTTCATCTTAGAATGTACCATCTCAGAGAAGGAAGCACATGAACCTAAATTGAGGAAAGCTCCCTTAGATTTTGCATGTGGATGGGTCGTCCAACTCAGCATTGTCTGGGATAGGATTTGTCCTAACTAGTTTGAAAGACATAGTTACTGAGTATGCCTTTATTTTAGACTCAAAGTGTCAAACAACAAAATAGAATACGTGCCTTTGATGACTGGCCTTTGAAAGACCAAGAAGTTCGGAGTAAGATGGTTATAGCAACTTATAGCTCATTGTCGGACAAGTTTAGGGTGAGTATGAAGCATGGGAACCTAATATGATCAAGCTCTTGCAAATAATCAAGGATGCCACCTTGACCCTTATGGACTTTGATATCTAGCAAATCTCCAGGTCAAAAAATGTTAGAGCTGACCTTACATCAAGACTTTCTATCTCGAGAGTTACTAACCTCAAGAAGTGTTCATACTTCGAGGTCTTCGAGAAGCTAAGCATAAAGGAACTAGCCTAGGTAATGCAAGTGGACCCATTGTCGAGCTAGATAGATCCCATCATTAAATATCTTTGGAATGAAAACCTCTCGACTGATCAAAATTAAGCTCAAATCTGAAGTGCCAAGCTCCTTACGATATCCTTCACAAGGACAAGCTATACAAGAGATCTTTCTTCTTTCCACTTCTTACATGCCTACATCCTACCAAGGCCAATTATACCCTTCGAGAGATGCACGAGGACATCTACAGCAACCATTTGGGGGATAGATCACTCGTCTATAAGACACTTCAACAAGGATACAATTGGTTGATCCTAGAGTAGGATGCGACTAATCTATTGCAGAAATGTGATCAATGTTAATAAAATGTCGATATGTAGCATCAACCATCAACTCCTTTGACTCCGATTAGTGTCCCATGGCCATTTGCATAGTAGGGAAAGGATATCCTTGATCTATTCCTTGCAACATTAGGAAAACAAAAAATTCCATTCATATCATTAACTATTTTATAAAGTAGGTTAAGACAGAACTGCTAGCTCTGATTACTAAAGTGAATGTTCCTGACTTTGATCAGAAGGACATCATTTACTAATTCGACATACCTCAAGTTATCATTATCGAAATGGTTGACAATTTGACAATTCCCAATTCAAGGAGTTATGTGAAGACCTAGGCATCATGCATTGACCTACTTTGATGGGCCATTTGCAAACCGATGAAGAAGTCAGGATAACTAATCGAACCCTTTTGCAGGGCTTGAAGGCGAGACTGAACCAAGCCAAAAGCTTATGGATGGAGAAACTTCACAACATGTTGTGGGCATACCGAACCACATAGGGGATTCCAACTGAAAAGATGCCCTTCAATCTTATCTTTAGAATGGAGGCTATCATTTCACTTGAGATCAACCTCCAATCACCACGAGTTGAGGGCTTCGATGAGTAGAACAACTTGAAACACCTTTGGATGAACTTGGACTTATTTAAAGAAATAAGAGAGTGAGCTTGAGTTCAGATGGCAGAGTAGCAATAAAGGGTAGCTCAGTATTACAACTCTTGAGTCAAGAAAAAATATTTTGAGCTGACGACCTCATCTTATAAAGAGCCGAGGTATCCCAACCTAGAGAGCAAGTAAAGCTACCACTGAATTGGGAAGACATGTACCAAATCGATAAAGTCATGTAGCTCAAAATATCTAACTTTTAGTACCTAAATGGAATCTCAATGCCTCGAACTTAGAGCTCAGAGAATCTATGAACTTATCATTAGCAATGCAACATGTATTCTTTAAATTATGTTCAATAAAATAGTCTCCCATGCCATTTTTTCAAGTATTACAATTCAGCACTTCATGTGAAGGAACGACAATATTTACCTTGAATCCCACCAACTTTCTATGGATCTAAGTCGAAGACAACCTTAGCTCACCAAGATAGGGGGACAACCCAAATAGGGACCCTCGTGAATCACTCCACATACTAGATGAGGGTTGAACCAACCTTGGCCCATTAAGGAACGAGGCTAATCTTAATAAGGACCCCCATGAATTGGTTCTCATACTAGATGCGAGCCAAGTCAGCCTCGACCAACCAAGGAAAGGGGGAGAACCTTGATAGGGATCCTTGGGAAATGCTGCTTGTATCAAAAATGAGTCGAGTTAGAGACCTCAGTCAAATTGGAAAAAAGCAGTCTACTTAGGTGAAGGCCTATGCAGGACCCCTATCATGGGAAATCTAATTCTACTATGAGCAGATTGTATCATGCTTAGCAAAAAAAAGGCCTACCTACAAGTTAAAAGTGAATTGGTAGAAGTGCCAAACACAGATACTAATTTGGCCTTCCTCAACTTATCATTATCGAAATAGTTGACAATTTGACAATTCTCAATTCAAGGAGTTATGTGAAGACCTAGGCATCATGCATTGACCCACTTTGATGGGCCATTTGCAAACCAATGAAGAAGTCAGGATAACTAATTGAACCCTTTTGCAGGGCTTGAAGGCGAGACTGAACCAAGCCAAAAGCTTATGGATGGAGGAACTTCACGTGTTGTGGGCATACCGAACCACATAGGGGATTCCAACTGAAAAGATGCCCTTCAATCTTACCTTTAGAATGGAGGCTATCATTTCACTTGAGATCAACCTCCAATCACCACGAGTTGAGGGCTTCGATGAGTAGAACAACTCGAAACACCTTTGGATGAACTTGGACTTATTTAAAGAAATAAGAGAGTGAGCTTGAGTTCAGATGGCAGAGTACCAATAAAGAGTAGCTCAGTATTACAACTCTCGAGTCAAGAAAAAATATTTTGAGCTGACGACCTCGTCCTATAAAGAGCCGAGGTATCCCAACCTAGAGAGCAAGTAAAGCTATCACTGAATTGGGAAGACTTGTACCAAATCGATAAAGTCATGTAGCTCAAAATATACTAACTTCGGTACTTAAATGGAATCTCGATGCCTCGAACTTAGAGCTCAGAGAATCTATGAACTTATCATTAGTAATGCAACATGTATTCTTTAAATTATGTTCAATAAAATAGTCTCCCATGCCATTTTTTCAAGTATTACAGTTCAGCACTTCATGTGAAGGAACGACAATATTTACCTTGAATCCCACCAACTTTCTATGGATCTGAGTCGAAGACAACCTTAGCTCACCAAGATAGGGGGACAACCCAAATAGGAACACTCGTGAATCACTCCACATACTAGATGAGGGTTGAACCAACCTTGGCCCATTGAGGAAGGGGGCTAATCTTAATAAGGACCCCCATGAAGTGGTTCTCATACTAGATGCGAGCCAAGTCAGTCTCGACCAACCAAGGAAAGGGGGAGAACCCTGATAGGGATCCTTGGGAAATGCTGCTTGTATCAAAAATGAGTCGAGCTAGAGACCTCAGTAAAATTGGGAAAAAGCAGTCTACTTAGGTGAAGGCCTATGCAGGACCCCTATCATGGGAAACCTAATTCTAATATGAGCAGATTGTATCATGCTTAGCAAAAAAAAGGCCTACCTACAAGTTAAAAGTGAATTGGTAGAAGTGCCAAACACAGATACTAATTTGGCCTTCCTCAATTTATCATTATCGAAATGGTTGACAATTTGACAATTCTCAATTCAAGGAGTTATGTAAAGACCTAGGCATCATGCATTGACCCACTTTGATGGGCCATTTGCAAACCAATGAAGAAGTCAGGATAACTAATCGAACCCTTTTGCAGGGCTTGAAGGTGAGACTGAACCAAGCCAAAAGCTTATGGATGGAGGAACTTCACAACGTGTTGTGGGCATACCGAACCACATAGGGGATTCCAACTGAAAAGATGCCCTTCAATCTTACCTTTAGAATGGAGGCTATCATTTCACTTGAGATCAACCTCCAACCACCATGAGTTGAGGGCTTCGATGAGTAGAACAACTCGAAACACCTTTGGATGAACTTGGACTTATTTGTAGAAATAAGAGAGTGAGCTTGAGTTTAGATGGCAGAGTACCAATAAAGGGTAGCTCAGTATTACAACTCTTGAGTCAAGAAAAAATATTTTGAGCTGACGACCTCGTCCTATAAAGAGCCGAGGTATCCCAACCTAGAGAGCAAGTAAAGCTATCACTGAATTGGGAAGACTTGTACCAAATCGATAAAGTCATGTAGCTCAAAATATACTAACTTCGGTACTTAAATGGAATCTCGATGCCTCGAACTTAGAGCTCAGAGAATCTATGAACTTATCATTAGTAATGCAACATGTATTCTTTAAATTATGTTCAATAAAATAGTCTCCCATGCCATTTTTTCAAGTATTACAGTTCAGCACTTCATGTGAAGGAACGACAATATTTACCTTGAATCCCACCAACTTTCTATGGATCTGAGTCGAAGACAACCTTAGCTCGCCAAGATAAGGGGACAACCCAAATAGGGACCCTCGTGAATCACTCCACATACTAGATGAAGGTTGAACCAACCTTGGCCCATTGAGGAAGGGGGCTAATCTAAATAGGGACTTCCATGAATTGGTTCTCATTCTAGATGCGAGCCAAGTCAACCTCGACCAACCAAGGAAATGGGGAGAACCCTGACAGGGATCCTTGGGAAATGCTCCTTGTATCAAAAATGAGTCGAGCTAGAGATCTCAGTCAAATTGGGAAAAAGCAGTCTACTTAGGTGAAGGCCTATGCAGGACCCTTATCATGGGAAACCTAATTCTAATATGAGCAAATTGTATCATGCTCAGCAAAAAAAAGTCTACCTACAAGTTAAAAGTGAATTGGCAGAAGTGCTAAACACAAATACTTAAAATTTTCTACCTTATCAACTAGGACAAAAATCTGCCCAGCGGCAACAATGACCGACTCTAGCATAAGCTTAGATAATCTAAGCACATGCCCAAAAAAGGGAGGAAAAAAGAGGAAGGGAAAAAGAAAAGATAGTACATAATAGATCAAGCACAAGCACATAGAAAAATTCCAGTTCATTACATTAAAAATAAAAGTACATAAAGTAAGTTGTATTGATAAAGTCAATTGTATTGACCATAAAATTAGCTCGATTATATCGAGCATGGTATATAAAATAAAAGCAAAAAAAGTTGAAAACAAGGCCATAAAGGCCAAGGCGTCATGAGGCAAGGTAGCATCACTGGCTAGCATGTCGATGGTGCCATTAGCAAGCATAGTGGGAACACCCTTGGTAGCTAATGATGTATCCTTGGCTGGCAGAAGGTCGAGGTTGTTGTTTAAAGCATTGAGGTCGAGGTTGGGTAGAGTTTCTGCATCTTGATTCAATAGTCGGTGAGCCTCTCTAAATATGAGTCAGCACCAAAGTTAGCCAACATGGCCTAGTGCCGAGTCGAGGCAAGATACTCCCTGACTGCCTTCTCCCTAGTAGGTTGGAGCTCCTCTAGATTCGAGACCTCCGCTCTCTAGGCCTCGACGATGTGGGCAGCCTTGGTTTCTACTTTGATGGCCTTCTCCTCGGTTGCCTTAGACTTGGCCATGAGGTTTTTGCTTTGATGGCCTTCTCCTCGGTAGCCTTAGACTTGGCCATGATGCCTTTAGATCCTTGCTAGCCTCGAAAAGGCCATTTTCTACCCTCTCCTCAGACTCTATCACCTCCATTGCCCTCTTTTTAGTAGCTTGGGCCCTTTTCTCAGCCTCATCCATGGACAACATTATCTTCTTCGATGTATCGACAAAATACTTCAAGTGGTGGATGTGCTAAAAAGAAACCATAAGGATATGTCAAATTTCTAAGGAAAGAAGCTTTGATAAGGTTAAGAGGAATAAGTTTGGAAGTATCTGAAGAAGTGTGTCATAGGCCACATGAATGTGAAACCTGGAATCCTGTGCTGTTGGGTTACGATGGTGTAGCAAAAGATTGGATTTCAAAATTTTTTTAATAAAACCTTAAGCTATTGAAATCTTAAACTCAAGATCCCTTGTTGACTTCAATCAAGGATGAACATAAAGGTAGAATTAGAAAGTATATTTTTTAATTCTGATTTGGTGATGAACCACTTCCACAAGATACATTAGTGTATGCCCTTCAATGGTGATCCACTTAGGACTCGATCAAGGAAGCATCCCTTTTGAAACCTTGCTTGATGAATTCTTCTTCCAAGAATTCTCTAGCCTCTTTTTTGCTTCCCCCCTTTTTTTCTCTTTATTAGTCCTTCCTAAGCTCTTGTCTTAAATGGCAGGCTTGTCTTAATAAGAAAGACTTTGTTTTAGCAAGAGAAGGAAGAGAATTGCCCAGACTTTGATGCCTTGAACTATCAGATACGAGCCCATTTGTAATAAGAGAGGAGGTGCCACTTAAAACTAATGTATCCCTTTCTCATGTCCCAATATTTGAAATATGATGTATTCGGATAAATCCCTTTAAGCAAAAGAACTTTGGCAAGCAAGGGGCGTGATAATGATATGTTGTTTTGGAGTAACCGGGAGCCAAAAAACATTTAGTCATTCCTTTTTCTTAGAAGTTTTCCAAACATGCCACATATCAATAAGGCATGATCAAAGCCCATCTAATGGGCATGAGAAGAGATAAGGAGGCACTAAGGCCTCTGTCTTAAAGTAGGAGTCTTCTATGCCACTTCACCACAAGCCTTGTGCCTCCTGGACTCATGTAATCTCCATGCTACCTCCAAGGGGTGTAGACTTGGTCAAAGGGCTTTGGATGGGCATGGAAGGGAGAGAGAGAGGATATAAAAACATCTAAAAAGTGATTGATTTGTAGAAAGACTCTTGGTCCTTTTCCATGCCAAGTTATATGCGCCTCTTAATCTTATGTGCCCTTAGAGTTTGTGTTAACATATGGATAGAGTCCAATCCCCTTTGGACTCTATATCTTGGCATGGGATAAGGTTAGGAGGCATCCAATTTGGGCTGCCTCTTTATGGCTCGACATAAGCTAAGTCCCACTTAAATATGTTAGCCAATTTAACAGGATTTTGAATCAAATCCAATTTAGTTAGGAGCTGGGCCAGCCAACACATGCTAGTATGCCAAGTAGCTATCCAATTAGGATCCAATGATCCATAAATCAATTCAAATCAATTCCTTGACAAATTTCTTAATGTGTATAATCCATTAGGTTCGGTCCAGGTGCAAGTTGACCCGTTTGATTAGAACACTTTTAATTGATTTAGGTCAAATACATGTTAACCCGAGTTAACCACATTAGAACTCCTATTTGAATCTCTTTAATTTGTGAAAACCTATAAGACAAGATTGATATCAAGCGATATGTCATGCATATCTGGAAGAAATAAAATTTGGTAAAAATACCAAATATACCTTTCTGTAGCAAGTTATCATGTAATTCAATCATTCGATCATCCTTCATTATGAATAAGCAATGGATATGGATTTATGTCAAACCATAATATTTATATGAATCTCAATCTAGTGATGAAGATTCAACTGATGAAATATTAGGAACCATTTCTAATTTTCATATTACTTTGATCAAAGACTTCCTAAATCATTACTTGATGAGATTGCTTAGGATGTAATCTTTCCTTACTGGGAGTGATTAATTTCTTGTTAACCTACTCATAACCTCCATGCATATTCCACCATATTTAAAATACTCTATACATAACTTAGTCATAAATGAGTATGAGCTAAAATATGAATTCATGTATAAAAGATTCTATGATGATCTTAGATCTAAGAATTACTTGTACTACTCCCACTTAGAAAACCATCTTTTGACATATAAATAAAACTCTATATCATGTTACCTCTGTAGATCAATTCAGTGAACTCATTCTTCAGTGATTATCCATATCTTTATATTAATATTTCCACACAAGTGATTGTAAGATTAATCACTCTCTCTATTGGGTATACATAGGATATACTAGTCTTACCGATATTATTGATCCTTGATTCAATATACCTATGATTGGAAATGTTTTAGATTAGAACTTTAAGATTTTAAATCTCACTGACATGATCTCATCATGATCCTAAAATCATTATCCTTATCTACGAGATTCATCATAATCTTAATAAAATATAAGGTATATTGAAATGTTTTAGATTAGAACTTTAAAATTTTAGATCTCACTGATATGATCTTATCATGATCCTAAAACCATTATCCCTATCTACGAGATTCATCATAATTTTAATAAAATATATAAGACACATCATATGATAAACTTAATACCTCGATTTTATTCGAATAAAATAAATATTATTTATATATGAGTATAGAAGATAAAGCAGGTAGATCCCTTTACATCAACCAAAAGATTGGCTTATAGGTAGGGATGGCAATCAAATCGAGTCGAATATAAACGAGTCGAACCATAAATAGGTTATATCATAAAAGCTAAAACCTGAACCTGATATGTTTAACAAATGGATAACATCATTCGATCCATTTAACTCGTTTAATAAATATGTAACTTGTGTTTACCTAGTCTAACTTGAACCTACCTAACCTATTTATCTAAATATCTTAATTCAACCTGTTAACCCAATCCCAAAAAAAACTATTTGCTAATAAGAATATATCCAAAATTATGAAGGAAAATAAAATAAATAAAATGTAAAAGAAAAAAATAACAACATAAAGAAAATAATAAACCACAGGGAAGGGGGAGGGGGAGCGAGTGGCATGGCGAGGGTGGAAAGCTCCTGTGGGAGGTAGTGGGATCTTCGTCATCGTCATTGTCATCGCTGGCAGGCTGGTGGGCCATGACATGGGCAAGATGCTAGCTGGCGATGCGGGCGACAGAAGTTGATAACACCAAAGGAGCCCGTGCAGATGTGGCGATGCATCGAGGACATCATCAATGATGATGCCCTCTTGCCACTAGACTCATCTTTAAAAGCACCCATCTACCTCTTCACCATCGTTGTCGATGGCCTTCTCATCTTCTTTTGGCTTTCGATCCCGCCACCATATCCTTAACTTCCAAATCCTCTCCATCCAATTCACCCACTTCTTTGTCTTCGATCCCACCTCCTTCTCTTCACTCTCCTCCAGATCAACCAGTCTCATCCATCATGCGCTTCCTCGGAATTGAACAGAATAATTGGATAGAGTTGGGAACGAGGAAGAACAGACTAATCGAGTGGCTAGTTTTGAGCTTTGTGTGTGTTGCCATTGCAGGAACCCCACCCATCATGGGATGTTGAGAGAGCATCGAAAATGAGACTCCGACCATGATCGCTGCATCCCAACAAGTCATTGCCAATCCCGTTCTTGCAGCTACCGCGTTGATTGCTTTTTCACTATGTTTAATGAAGAGAAGGCTAGAAGGTTTTAAAGAATTGAGAGGGTGGAATCCAAGATATCAACATATCATTCGATGTGACATTGCAACAATAAATTATAAAAATAGGTCAACGGGTTTAAGTTTCAAACATCGTGCAAGAACTTAGTAAACTTAAATAGATAAACAGATACATCACATCTAAACCAATCACATCTAAACCAATCCAATACGTATAATAGATATGTTTAATATGTTGAGAGACCAAAATTCAAACATGATCCAAATAATTAAATAAATTAAATAAATTGATTCATTTATGATTCAAATTTATTTACATCTTGGTTGAGAGTTTTTGGAAAGAAAAGAAAGGAGAGAAAAATATTAGTGAGGAGGGAAGAGAAAAGAAAGGAAAGGAAGTGCTTTTTTTTTTTTGATCGGAAGTTTGAAAAAAGAAAAGAAAATAATTTTTATTCATCGTGATTAAAAATACAGGAAAAAAAAGAAAAAAAAATGTTATATTTTTTTTTATTATTATATTTTTAAACCAAGATGTTAGACGTTGAAAATAGAGAAGAAAGAGAAGGATAAAATAAAAATTATAAAAAAAAATTAAATCCTGATTTTTTTTTTCTACTCTGCTTGATTTGAGAGAAAAAAAAATATGGAGCCGAAAGGATTAATATTTCTTTTATTTTTTTTCCGATTCCTTTCTTTTTATTTATAAATTTTTTTTTAATAAATATAAAGTAAATACTTTCTCTCTTATACTTTTCTTTCCTCTTCTCTCTTGCTCTCCCAACCAAGGCGTTAGTTTAAATTTAAATCTATTTAAGATAGGCCAAATATAAGATAAGGTTGGTGGACCGAATCACATTTTGCCACCCTTACTCACCGGGCATTTAACTCTTTCGGTGCCTTCATGAGTCCCTGGTCCGCCGGAAGTATAGCCCCTCGAAGTAAATCCTAAGCGACTTTGCAGTCCTTGAGGCTTTGAGTTCGAGGACTCAATAGTCCACCTTGGGTTATGCATTCCCTACCCAGCCTCGATGGGAGTGGGTTGCAGAGCGGGGTTGGAGAAGCCAGCTCAGGAAGGAGACTGACAAGGCACCGCTCCACCTTGACTGGAAGAGGAGGATGCATGCATCGGCAAATGGGAACCAGGCGGAAGTGATCGAAGCGAGCTGATGACCTGGACCCTGAGCTTGGACTTCCCCATCCCCGGAGCGACGCCTCTACTTGAGGCTCTTGACGAACTCACCGAGGACAGGACAAGACAAGGAAGAAAAAGAAGGAAAAGAAGACATGCTAAGGGGTTGAGGTCTGTTCCTAACCTATAGATCGAAGAAGGTCGAGGAAGAATTCGGAGCTGACTGAACATGCGGAGATCAGACCTCAAAAATCGCCAGAGCAACATCGCTGCCCCAACCCCCCTATAACAATAAAAGTAAGGAATGAAGAGGGAAAATACTACCATTTATAAGATGTCGGACGACCCTGATTAAGTGATGGATCATCTAACCTTCTCAGATTTCGCCACGTGGGAGCTCGACATTGGTCATAACCGAGCTCCTGCGGATTGCAATGATCTGCAGCTCAGATTGGGACGATGGTTCACCCGGTCTGTTCAGATTGCGCCACGTGTCATCTGAGGGTTTTGGGAAGTGGGGTACTGCGCCAGTTAGTTTTCTCCAGTGATGTAACATCGATCAGAAGCATTGACATGAACGAACTCTGAACTCGGAAATGGTGAGCAACTGATATGAAGAATATCTGACCCAGATCAGAACCAAGATAAGCTAAGCCAAACATGCTTAGATATATTTATAATAATTATTATATTTATATATCCCTCAATTGAAAAATAAAAAATACTGATACATTTAGAACATGTTTGGATATTTATTTACTGACTCTATATTTAGAACATTGTTGTTATATAAAATCTGAACCAAACCTCATCCTTCGATGACTGGCTTGGATATGGAACAAGAATTAGACCCGAAACCTTTTATAGGTGGTCTGGATTTAATAAAATCTGAACCTAACCTAATCCAACCTGATAGCACCCTAGGCACTTTACACTTCATCAATAGCATATTCTTGGTAATGCCATGAAATTGCTTTTAACATGTCATAACATGGTAACCTTAAAAAACAACAATATATTGTTACAAAAAAAAGAGTAGGCCAGTATATGAAATTCCCACCACTATAGGATCTTGGAATATATGAAGCTCCTATCACTTTAGGATCTCCGAATGGTCAGACAGACATAGTCTTACCTCCTCGTGGGAAGTGGTCATTTATGTGATTTGAACCCATGACACAAGCAACCTTATCAATGCACCATGGGAAGCAAAATGCTATCTAAAATTTATGTCTTTCACTAATATAGATGCTTAATATTATTGCCATGTTCTTTTTTCTATCCTCGGAGGTAAAAGGATAATATGACTGAAAAGAGTGGGCAAAGCATCCAAGAAATATAATCTGAAATGCTATGATAAGTCACACAACTTAGCTGGTCCAGTTGCAGCAGCTCCAGCTAGTTATTTGAATGCAATCAAGACCAAAGTATTCAATTATTTTTAATGAAAAAGACACAGTTATTATAATTATCCTTGCTTAAGTGAATGGATCCTGAAAATAGCAACAATAGCAAATATTAACTGCTAAAAGTTGAGCTACTAAGTTCAGTCTCTTGTAGACAAGAAGGCACGCTCGCTTGGGGCTTGCAAAGATCTGAAAAGAGTGGTGCCTTTAAACTGTCCTTAAGCGACTCCCTGGCACCTCATTTGTGCTGGCCCAAATTAACAACAAAAGCAACATTGCTGGTATTTTGATGCTGTAAAAGGGAAGATGGAATTTGTCAAATGTATGCAAACTTTAACAAGCTAATCATTTTCTTCCTTAGCTTGTTCAACAACAAACTATAGCCTTCAAGTTTAACTACAAGAATCAACTTCAGTTGTGATGACCAAGAAGGATAAGGAGGCTATAGATTCAATATCACGTTGGACATCACAAGCTGATTAATCCTTGGGTCCATGCACTTCGGCAAAAAGATATAAACCATGATGATATCCCCTTTACCTTTCAATCGTATCACTTAGAATCATAAGACAATATGATATTAATTTCTTTCTTATAAAGTGCATGAATCGGTTAACGAGCTTGCTAACTTCCAAAAAGCTACATGGCTTCACCTAATCCAGCACTTGCTAATGGAATAGCTTTTCAAAAAAGCTATAGACATTGTAAACAATTAAACAGGAAAAAGAAAGAAAATAAGGTAAGCATTGATCACAGAGACTTGGATCCATGCACCACAACAAATCATATGCTTCTAAAACAATGATAGTAACTTCAGAAGAAAGGTCTACATAAGTGCATCTAATCACGAGGCAAGGGCCATGTGGTCATCATTATGTTAGATATTATGTTGTGTGCCTAACAGCCAACATTAGATATTCTTGACAAAAGATATGGTCCAAACCCTGTTGAAGTAAAATGGAAGGATTAATTTAGATCTAAACTAATTATTCAGTATTACTTGAAGATTTGTAATAGAGAGACCTAACTGTACCGTGAAAATGTGCAGTTCATTGTACATTGCAATTGACATTGTGCACATAACACCCACTGGTTCAACAAAATTTATACGTAGCATTCCAAACAATTTAGATGAAATCCGTAGTTACCTGTAGGCTGAATGATATGAGTTGAAGATGATGAGCCAAGAGGATGAACCAGTCACCGCTCATGATCTCGCTGGGGCATCAACTTGACCATATACATAATGAAAGAAGTTGAATATTACTCACATGCATATAAAACCATAAAAACATTAACAATACTACCTGTCTGGTGTTAGATTGGGTAGGGTAGGGGGGTAACTATGTCATCAAATCTGCACTCAGAGGCACAATTCTTGTGGCATATGTACCAAAATGCACAGCCAGGCATGCACATCAAGGCCAGTAGTGCTTCTTTCATGGCACGAACCTCATGATAGTTTCTGAGGCCTTCCTCATGGCCTCAGCATGTCCCTTGTTTCTGCCCTAGTAATCTATAAGTGATGTGTCAAATCATGGTTTGTCATATTGGATGGTGCCACCTGGTACCAGGTGTACCATACTGTATTAATAGCAAACCAATACTCAATACAGGTGGTGTACTGATTATCAGTACGATAACCCAACCTACAACAATACTGTACCATCATAGTACCAGTACAGGAACCCAAATTGACACTCTGAACAATGCATCGAATCCAACACCACTTATTTTCCCATGTATACATCCAAGCACACCTCTTATGCTAACTCACAATCTTGCGACATGCATATCTCTAACTAAAATAGAAACCACTAATTTTGAGTTCTTACCTAATGAATTAATATTGCATTTATATGTTAAAAAATCAAATAAAATATTAGACGGACAATTGTCTGTGTTGCTGCATCATTCATAAGGGTGTGATCCTTGTGGTGATGTATAATGATGAAAAGCTCAGCCTGAGTCAGCAGTCAGCCATCAGACCTCTTCAAAGCCTATGGCCATGTAAGTAGAAACAATGTTATTGCATTAATTTGGAAACACTTCAATCAGATCTCGTATATAGTAGAATTATATTTATAGAGGCGGATGGATTGTTACCTCATCATTGGCAACTGCAGATTTATTTTTGGCACTACAATGTCAAACCAACAACAAATGTCAGAACTATTAAACACATGGGAAGCCCAGTTACCATAAATAATATTGCAATATTGCAACTGTTAAAATTATTCATGTATTACCTTTGCAGCATCAGTTTTCCAAAACTCCAAAAGAGAATGAAGCTGATCTTCAAACACTCTTCCATCATGAAGAACATACGTTGTTGTTCTGTAGTTTGAGATGGTAGCTTAGAGGGGGAGCAACTTTTGTGAACATGAAAACTAATAAAGCAAGTAGGACACCAGAGTCCATAATGTCCACACCCTCGTTACCAATCTCAGTTTCAAAAATCCGCCAAAACTGCTCATCATCTTTATCTTCTGCATTATTTTTATTGTCTACGAGTGACAAAAAACAACAAAGCAAATGTACAAACCTGGTGTAATAATCCTGTTGCAATATTGCAAAAGGACTATCAAACACATGGGAAGTTCAGTTACTATAAATAATATTGCAATTGTTAAAATTATTCATGTTTCACCTTTGCAGCATCAGTTTTCCAAAACTCCAAAAGAGAATGAAGCTGATCTTCAAACACTCTTCCATCAGGAAGAACATAAGTTGTTGTCCAGTAGTTTGAGATGGTAGCTTAGAGTGGGAGCAACTTTTGTGAATATGAAAACTAATAAAACAAGTAGGACACCAGAGTCCATATTATCCACATCCTCGTTACCAATCTCAGTTTCAAAAATCTGCCAAAACTACTTATCATTTTTATCTTCTGCATTATTTTTATTGTCTACAAGTGACAAAAAACAACAAAGCAAATGTACAAACCTGGTGTCATAGTCCTTTTGACATGCTAGGGCACCAAATTGATCTTTACACCTATGTTTCATACTATTCGTAAGGCACATATATATCTGACAAATAATGAAAGTCAGATATTCAGCAGTCTTTACATATTGCTGAAGGAAATTCTCCAAAGAGATGAACAACCTCCACATTTTTTTTAATAAAAAGAAGGCCGAGAGCCCTCCACCTTGATAATGGAACTAGATTTTATGCTTCTATTATTTCCATTTTAAAGAATAAGTTAGTTTTCTAATCATTTTAAGCCATCTATTTCCTACTGTCATAGTTTATACCATTTTCTTCCTTTTGCTCCACTCTACTAGTTTATCACTGAGATCAGACCAACAAAAAGTTGCTAGAATGGCTATATCAGACTCTCTTAGTAGGACCATCTTTGTTCTCCATCTTGACCAAGATGGTTTTATCATGAATCTTCTGCTTCACTTTGATAACTACTGGCACAACGGTCATCATACCACAGCCACTTTCACTTCTCATAGAAAAAGACTGAACAAAAAATGGTCAAACATTTAAGCTTTTCAATTAAAATGCAGCATTTCTTCTTAAAGGAACCCTATCATAAAAGGACCAAGTCAACAGAAGAATCAATGATTTCCAATTAGAGCCTTCCATAGGCAACTGAGCATGAACGGTCAGACATATCATTAGTGTGATCATCACAAGTGTAAAAGGTTATGGAGTTTGATGCACTCTATACGGACAAAGGGGATCCAATTACTTCACCATTCAAGTGAAATTGTGAAACTTTAGATTAAAGTATATAGGTGTACATTTTGGCTGGTTCCTCAAATCTGTTTTTTTGTAAAGTATCCAAATAGATTTAAGTGATGGCCAATAAAGAAATTGGAATTTGTTTCAGCTGCCATTTCATCCAACCCCATTGGAATGGGTCCTTGTGGTGAATGTGGATCCTCCGTGCCTGCCAGCACGTGCCACACACAGGATTGGTTCGTGCAGTGACCCCGTGGCTCCCTGCTGAAACAGTATGCTGGCCCTGTCTGATGAGCACACAGGGCCTGATGCACGGACCAATCACAAGTGCAGTACATGCCCAGGCACACAGAAAGCATTGAGGATTTGGACTCCCTTGTGGCTTGAATAATCATGACACTCATTAGCAAAAACCAAAGCAATGTCATCACCAGAATTTCTTGTTTTAATTAAACAGAAGTCTAAATCTTCAAGGATAAAGCCTCATGAGAAAAGAGAGGTTTCATTTGTTCTTGTTGTCTTGGAAGGTTGTAAATAAGGAAGGAAAGATACTCTGTTGGATGGAAGACAAGCAGTCAGTCAATTTCAGGCTCGGCTTATTTAATCCATAGAGGTAAATATCCCATCCAGCCAACATTCAAGAAGTAATAAAATGAAAGGCTCATTCCCATCCAGTCTATGCCAAGTAAAAAAATGAACCAACACCATCTTGAAAACTTGAAAAACAACACATCACACCCCCCCTCCCCCTTTTGTAGTATCCAAATCGTACATGATATGCACTGAATATTTGTAACAGGAAACAAACACTCTGAACGTTCTTAATTCCTGTAGTTGAGGTCATAACAGTATAACACTGCCTCTTTTCTCAAGGAAGCAAGTTATTCAAGTATGAAATGAAGCAGATCTCAATTTCTACATTTTTCAAGCAGAAATCACATCTTAAATTTTTTAGTGAAAAATATGCTGGCAAAGATCAATGGAAGTTCTGAGGCAAGACAGTGACATCCTTTTTCAGTGTACCATCTATGTTGTCCAAAACATTCTTATCAATAATAAGAAAGGAAGGTCTTCAATCATTACATCTCGAAGACATCAAGGAACTAAAAACTTGATATCAAGAAACAACTATTCCAATGAGAACAGCCACTGAGAATCTAAGATGTTACAGGATGGCAAGACATGGAGACATGATGACAAAGACTTTATGTCAATGAAGCGCCGTTTGAGATGTTGCATACCACTGATGCAACAAATGAATAGTGATATCAATTTAGCAGTGTCTTTCCTGCTAGATGACATACACTATCAAATAAATATGATACCTGTCAATAGAGTAGCCATTCTTCCCCGTTTCAGAGAATCCTAGAACTCAAAGTGAGACAACGTAAAAGTCCTCTCTCTTTGAAGAAAACCTCTGAATAATTTACCAGTTGATGCAATCTCATGCCAAACACAGGTTCTCTGTTCTCCCAGACAAAATTGAAAGTGCTGCAAGACTAGCTCAAACAGAAGATCTCATCATCATAGTTTTCCTGCGCCTAACAGGCCGTGATGCTCCTCCTCGAGACAAATTATTCTCTTGGGCAACAGAGCGATTACCATGCTCATCTTCATCATCACTTTCCTCTTCTTCTGTATCGACATCAGAAGCCGCTGATAACTCCTCCTCGTCGTCTTCTTCATCATATTCTTCTTCTTCTTCTTCCTCTTTGTCTTCATCTTTAACTTTATAATCATCTATAACCCGTGAAGCATTCCTTTTTCTTTTCCCGTCTTTGTGCTTGCAACCAGTCTCCTTGCCCTTGTGCATGAGGTGAATGTAGTGAAACCTCAATCCCATCAGAGGGTGCTTCTCGACCAACAAATCCCTCCTATACGCCTCCCGGAGGACAACAGTCTGCGTCCTGAGCTTATTTGATACATAGAAAATGCCCGGGTGATGCGTGATCACCTTCCTGAATCCCGGTGGCAACCCGAGATGTTCTCCGAGCACAATCAAGTTCTCTTTCTCAGTCTTCTTAGGAACAAGTAAGTGGAGAACCTCATGGAGCACTCCCACGGTCCACTTCTCTGCAAGATCGCTCTTTGGTGCAAGGTGAGACCCGTCCTCGTAGGGCGAGACATAGGGGAGCTTCTGCCACTCGTCCAGCCACTTCCTCACCTTCTTCTCCAGCTCGAAGCCACGGGAGAACTGGAGCGGGAAGGCGAGCGGCATGCCCTTCTTGTACCCGCCGGTCCTCATCGCATATTGCTCCATGGCCGACACGGCGAGGTCCTTTCTGTAGCATACGAGCTCGAGATCGAGGGCGCCGGAGCCGCCGCCGCCGGTGCTGGAGGAGGGGACGATCTGGAAGTAGTCGGGGTAGTCGGGAAGGAGGGAACGGGGGTAGTCGCGGGGGAGGCCGAGGTCCCAGCGGAGGCGGTCCACGAGGCGGAGGGGGAGACGGCGGCCTGGGGCGAGCATGAGGAGGCGGAGGAGGCGGTCGGCGGTTTCGGCGCGGCAGGCGCCGAGGGCGTGCTGCTCGTCGTCGTGGAGGCGGAGGAGCTCCGGCGTGGGGCGGATGACCGGCCGGGGAGAGGCGGCGGCGGAGGACTGTGGAGGGAAATCTTCGAGGAAGGCGGAGGGGAAGAGGCGGATGAAGCGGATGGCGCGGAAGGGGAGGCGGAGATCGTCGCGGCGGGCGGCGATGGCGGCTAGGGGGAGGGAGGGGGAGGAGGAGGATGAGAGGAGGAGGTCTTTGACGGCGTGAAAGGGCTGGAGGTGCTTCTCCTTCTCGACGGCGTGGTCGAGGCCGTGGTCGCGGATCCACTTCACCCGGGCGTCCACGAAGGTGCGGCTCTGCTGGGGCCCTGGCGGCCACCAGAGCCGGCGGCGGAGCGGCGGCGGCGGCATTTGTATAGTGGTAGTGTTCTGCGTTCTCGGAAACCGGCCAGTGGAGGGTTTTACAGGGGCTCTCTGGTCAGAGACAGAGGCAAAATTAGAATTCAAATTGGTTAAATTCAGAGCCCGTTTTATTAGTTGTGGAGTTTTTATCAAATCTTGATGTGGGTTTGGTTCAAGCTTGATTCAAGATCAATTCGAGCTTGATTCAGTGATTAGTCATGTGAGTTATGTCAAACATTCGCTATTGGATTAGATCCAATAATTGTTTATATGCTATCTGATATATCTTATGGTATGCTTCATCAATTTTGAGTCATGCAAGTCAGTTTTGATGGAATTGTGCTTTTGGTTGAAATTAATTTTATGGATTGGGTTCAAGCTTAACTTAATTATATTCATATTGAGCTTAATGTTAGATGGTTTCAACTTGACCTTGAGTTGAGCTCCAGCTATCTTGGATCAATCAATGTTGGTAATAATCTTTTCATCTCAAAAAGTAAAAAAAAATGATGAAATCTTCTGATTTGTATATTAATTTCTTATTTATAGATATATATAAGCCTAACTATAATATATTTCGAGCATAATAACAACTCTAAGTCTAACTACAATGGACTTGGAGTATGATAATAATTCTATTAATATTACAAGTTGGTTCATTAACAATTTCATTTGTTTCTATTAAATATAATAATTATCTACTCTAACGGTTACCATTCATATTTGGCCTCCATTCCTAGCAATTTTGATGAGTGATGCTAATTGTCTTCTGATTACATATGTTTGTCGGAGCAATCTGATCTTTGTACCACTTGTTAGATCAATAGTTATATTTAGTTAGTTGATTTTGCTGTTCCAGTCAAGTACCAATAATACAAGTACTTAGCTTGAAATGCCCACATTCGGCCCTCTAAATAATTTCACCTATAAGGATTTTCACTTTTCTTAAGTTTGCCTTTTTCATGGTCCGGAAATCATGTAGCAATACTTCCTCTTCTTTTGTAGTGGCCAATCATTGGGTCGCCTTTGTCTTCCACCGCCATTGAAGACTAGCCATTCACACCACCAGAAATAACATTCGTTAGTTGAATGGAGCAGTCGCTGGTGTTGGAGGATAATCCCCTTGAGGAAATCGTCTAGCATTGGAGTGGACCAAGTGACCATGCCAGAAGCACATGAAAGGGAGATTCTCATAAACAAAAGATTGCCAAAACATACCTTTCTTTTCCCTCGCTAGAACCTTAAGTTCAGTGGCTTTCCAGCATTGACCTCCACCCAGATCTGTGCATAACCAATCTTCTGTAGCAAATTAGTGAAATCATCCATGGCTAGAGGTTTCCTAGCCTCTACCATGATGGCTAAGATGATTGAGGGCACCTAGAACACCAGAGGTAAGGTCGGAAGCCTGAGCCACTTCACCGCTCTGTTGATCGTTTTCCTCCCTAGTACAAAATCCAGTTCCCAAGCTTCTATCACCAGCAACTGCCTAGTGATGAACTAGGGGCCGCCCTTAAGGACCACAGTGCAGTCACCCTTTGACCTGAATCGGAGAAGAAGATGGTCCTCTGCAAGAGAGAAACTCTCCAGAATGTAATTGTTTGGATTTCATCCTCACTTCCTTAACCACCTATTCTATTGGCACTTTCCTACCCAAACTCTTAACAAAGACAATGACCTTCTCCCATTGACTCCAACTGTTCTCCATTATCGCCTTCAAAAGCTCCAATATCTTGGAGAAAAAATGCTGCAAACCATCAATCTCTTCATCCGCAATCCTGTGGGATGTCCAAGATGGCTGCTTCGGTTGCCCCTGAACCACGCTGCCCCTGAACCACCCTCACCCATAATCGCTTGTCCTCGCCGGGTTCTGACAACCCCTAGGCATCGCCACTCACCGAGCCTCCCTACTTCTCCATCCACAAATCCCACAACCTTCGCACAACACCCGTTCGATAGAAAGGCTCACTTACACCACACGGACTTTAAAGCGAGTGCCTAGATTGAGCAAACCAATAGCTGCTACATTGTTTGCCCATCATTCTCTGATGATACATTTGTTGTATGGTTGCGGGCCAATAGTAATAGTGCTAAAGGGAAGTTAGCAAGCATTTGGGCAGCATATAAAGCACACAATATTTAGTTTAATAGAAATGATCTGTTATTTGCAAATTGTAATTTATCAGTTTGATTTATATTAGAAAGAGCTCTTGCACAAGCTTGTGAAGTAGTGGTGCATATATTGAAAAATTCCTAGATAGCGAGGGACACTAGGACTCCTTGTCAGTGGTTGTTGATTCTCAAATGATTTTCATATCTTGGGAATCTTTATCCTTTAGTTTTCTCAAGGTCAATTTTAACGGTAGTGTCATTATCATTAATAGTAGTGCCAAAGATGGGCCTAGATTTGTGATTAAAGGCCCATAATCCGAGCTTTTGGTGGTGAGAAATTCTTTGGACACCACCCTTGGTGGAGAAAAAATATACCATTTTATCTGATAAGGCCATATAAGTACCTACTTTCCAATGCACATTTAATGCTTGTAGCTTTACTTTTTTATTAAAAAATTATAGTGATAAAAATACCCTTCTATTCTAAAAAATTATGACATCTTGTGGCCATATTATAATATTTTGTGACCAAATTATGACTTCATATTCCTAGGAAGTCATAAGAAGGGAAGTGCACTTTTGTCATTAAAAATCTTACTCTACTTTTTCATTTAAAATTTTAAATGATGAAAATATCCTTCCATTCTGGAAAATTATGATATCCTATAGCCATATTATGGCATATTGTATGCAAATTATGACTTCTTAGGAACAAGATGTCATAGAGGGGAGGGGCATTTTTATCATTTAAAAAATTCTAGAGATTTTAATTATAAAAACGTCGTTCCCTTCTTATGACATCGGATTCTAAGAAGTCATAATTTGGTCACATGATGTTATAATATGGCCATAGAATGTTATAATTTTTTAGAAAGGAAGGAGTATTTTTATCATTTAGAATTTTAAGTAAAAAAGTAGAGTAAAAATCTTCAATGATAAAAGCGTCCTTTATGTTCGTAGGAAGTCATAATTTAGCTACAGGATATCATAATATGGCCACAATGTATCATAATTTTTCAGAAGAAGAGGGGCACTTTCATCATTCAAAATTTTAAATAAAAAAGAAAAGCCACAAGTATTAAATACATGTTAGAAAGTGGAGGCTTATATGGCTCAATCAAGTGGAGCAGTAGGATGGTTTATTTGTTACTAGTAACTCTATCTCCCTCGATGAGTGGACGGAGGATTCTAGCAGGAAGGGGTTTGCTCGGGTTTATATTCTGATGGATGTGGAGAAGGGTGCTTACCCAATGGCTAATATTCTGTTCAAAGGAAATATAAATTACTAGCCTTTTATCTATGAAGAGCTACCAGAATTTGTTAGTACTATGGAGTGATGGGAAGAACTATGGAATCTTGCAATTGCGATAAGGGTTTGCATGCCAAGCAACTGTATAGGGCCTGGATCCATGTAGCAAGGGTGTCCATCTCTTCTTAGATCACTTAAGCTACTAGTAAATCTTTTGACCCAACCCCTACTGGTGGATAACCTTTCGGCACCTGGATACAACCTAAAAAGATCCCGAGGAAATCATCCTTAAGATAGTTGTCTTTAACCTCATCTTGCTCTTGAGGCTGGCTCAGGATCCCAATTCACTCTATTAATGACAACCTAGTATGAGGAGGAATCTATACCATATCAAATATAAATTGCTCTAAAATCTGGGATGGTAGTTGCTATTACAAGCCTGGGTGGTTCTAAAGAGAAAAGAAAAAGGTCTCCTCCGAAGAATGATACACCAACAATTCGAGAGCAAGAGGTCTTGAGTCCCTACCTCAAGCAAAAGTCATCGTTTTGGAGGACTCCTGCTCACAAGGTGAGGGATAGAGTGCACAAGGCTTATCGGCTATCATCCCAAAGAAGAAATCTATGTGTAAAGAAGTATAGCGACTAGTTGCAGGGATGGATAAAGGTCATAATAGGTAGTAACAAGTAGGGTTCTCTTTGCGGAGGGGAGTAGGGTCCAAGGAGGGGAAGGCCACTAAGCTACTATCCAGGGTAATGATTCCATGGCCCATTTACTTACCTTAACTAAATTGCAAACCAAGTATATATAGTGGGGGCGAATCATCCGGAGATACAAGGGGAGAACTATCATGTAAATCCATCTCCTACTTAATGTTTTGAGGCTTATATGGAGCATGCTTTAACTACCTAATGTTTGATTAAGCATTTAGCTGAAGGACCTTGGTGGTGCAAATATGGTACCCCCAAACCTTGTAAGGCCAGGAGAGGGCTATGATAATGGCTCCAAAAGTCTAGAATAGACTTGGATCTTAGAGCTAGGACCGGTTTGGTCCTAGGATGAAGGTTTGGCCCTCCACGGGCTCAAGATCCAGGTTTTTGGATTTTAAGAGGGTTAATCTATATTGGATCGGATTATGTCTGAGTGGGTATAAGAGTGGGTCAAGTCATGGATATACATAGGCTTAGATGAGTGTTTTTCTAATTGGATTAGCCTTGAAAGAAGTTTGAGTTAGGTTAGGATCATGAGTTGTATTCCTAGTTGGATTAGAAGAGCCCTTTAGTCTATAAAAAGATATATCATGTAACCTAATGATTAAGGAATCAAGTCTAATTTTTACCTAACTCTTCTCTCCCGCTCTTCCTGGTTTCATGCCTCTCAAGGCAGCAAGTAGAGGAGGCTTCATGCATGGCCCCTTTCCCAAAAGGGGCACATGCGGTATCATAAAAAGGTATGCGCTTCACATTTATTCTCTCTCCTCTCATTCTATAAGGATTCATGTTTCACCCATATTTCTTAAGGAGGCATGTGCAACTAAAAAAGAAACTCTATATCAGGAAGGTATGGTAAATTGGTATCCAAAGATGTTCACACAATGCAAAGTTAAGTGCTAGTGCTAGAGGGTCTAAGAGAGACTCCTATCCATTTGGGAGTCTCTCTCCTAGCATGTGGGAGTCTATCTCCTAACATGATCATGCCTAGATCTTGGATGCTCAGGTTCTCCAAATCTTAGAAAAGATCGAAAAAGGTTGTGCATTGATCGAAAAGATATTTTATGTCAAAAAATTAGAGATAAGGTACAAAGGGAGACAAGCACAAGCAAAGGCTATTGTGCTAAACAGCTACCATAAAGTCTTTATCAAACTAGGATCCCTCTTCATCCAAGGATTTCATCTAGATCTCTAAGCCCAGGTATCCATGCCCCTTATCTAGTTTCTAAGGTGTTAAGGCATGAATTTCAAATTTGGAGGCACATCCCAGGTTCATGGAAGCGGGGAGACGTGAACTAGGTCGATGCAATAGGTTTTCTAGTGCACAATGACCTAGAACTTGATCGTTGTTTATCTAAACAAATTTCAATCGATGTGAAATTTTGTAGAGAGCTTCCTCACTGTATCCTCAAGTCTACGTAGGTGCATGGTGATCCTAATAAATCTCTGGCCATATTCACATCTATGGATCGATAAAGATCCTATCCTAGAATTGCAAGGGAGTGGCAATGCCCTTCTTTGTAAACTATGCTAAACTTTGATTAAACTTTATAATCCCGATATTTATTATTTTTTGGAAACTCATATCGTAGAACCAAGCTTGCAATGGGTCTAGAAGTTCATGGGTCTACAGTGAAACATATATATGATACCATCTTAAGGGCTTTTCGGGGGCATAATTATTGTATTAAAGAAGAAGAGTATGGACATCTTAGTCTTACTCACATGACTGGGCAAATTGTCTTCAGAGTTATCTCCTATAACTAGCAGTAGCCTTGGATTGTTGAATTTATTTTTGCAAGTACTTGTGAGATGGAGCAAAGGAACTTGTGGATGCAAGCTCAAGCAATCTTGGAGCTTCATCTACCTCTCCTTTTAATCTGTGATTTTAATTGCATCTTTAATGATCTAGATAAGCAGGGTGGAAGACTTTTCCAACTAAGTAGAGACATTAAAGAGTTCATAGCTTTGTTTAATGAATGGGGCTAATTAATCTTGGATATAAGGGGTCAAAGTATACTTGGTACAATGATAGGCAGAGTAATGCTAGAGTTTGGAAAATGATAGATAAGGCATTTGCTTTTGATATATGATTAAACATGTTTTTAGAGGCTTCAAATGTCCATCTCTCTTGATTTGCTTCTGACAACTATCCAATCTTATTATCTCTAGAAGGTAATTCTATAAGAAGTAAAAGTTTTTTTAGATTTGAAAAGTTCTGCTTTATTGTAATTATATTTATGAGGTCATTAACCAAGCTTGGCATATCCAGGATAACTATTCTCTTGCTGTCAAATTATCTGTGCTATTATATAACACCCAACATGCCCTTATAAGATAGAAATATAGATTAGGAAATCTATTCACCAGGGGACAAATTCTTTATCAGCAATTTATGATCTCCAAATGCAGGAAGCAAGAATGGGAGGACTGTTAGTTCAACATTTTAACCAACTTATGGCCTTACTGAGAGAGTACAATGCCAATTTACATATACAAGAGGTGATAAACACATAATTTAGGATACTAGAAGTATCAAATATTATGTTAATTAACTTTTATTAATTAGAATTCGATACTTCTTAATTTGTTTTGCAGGTAATTGGAAGATTGGGTCTATGCAATCAACCTAGCTCAAATTGGCCCAAACTCAAGTAAATCAAGCAACCTATTGAGACCCCAAAGGTCTAAGAATCTTAAGAAGGAAGCTCGAGTCTAAGTCCAAGCTACATGTGCATTCAAGCTAGTAAATCAAGGGATCCAATGGAGAATAATCCAAGAAAGCACCAAATCCCAATCAAGGAGTCCAAATGCCCACTTAAAGAAATAAATAAAGGGAGAGGTGTGAGGATTATTTGGCATGAGATCTCCTTATGGCATGGATACCAAGTCGAAGAAAAAAAAAGAGGCATGCGAGTTGGTCGAAAGAAGGAATGAAGGCACTGATTTAAAGTTGGTTGAATTCCTAGGTTGGCATGATATTGAGGAGGAGTTCAAAATAAGAAAGAGTCCGAGTGCCAAAATTAATTGAAGAGAGAAGGGAAGGCATGTGCTAATCCAAATAAGAAAGGATTAATGTTGGATCCTTTATTGGTGTGGAGTTGGAGAGCTAAAATAAAGAGGACATTACATCCTAACTTGGAAGGGAGAAGGGGCATGGCATTTTTTTGGGCATGGAGAAATCAAGCAAAATTCAAGTTGGCATGGGAACTTAAGAAAGAAAATAATGAAGTGCTAATTAAAAAGTTTTAACCCCATGATTCCTAGTTGTGGGCAACTAATTAAGGAAATAAATGGAGGTGCTAAAACAAAGGAGGCATGAGAAACATATTTGGCATGAGATATCTTTTGGGTATGGAAATTGGGAGTCCTAAATTACTTGGACCTTAGAGTAGGCTGCCAAAAGGAGTATGGAGCGCCAAATAAATAGGAAAGGTGGTGTTTAATGGTCTTTGATATAGGGCATGCAAAGCATGAGATTTGGCTGGCAAAGAGTAGGAGTCTTTTTATGGTAGGACTTTTAACATTTTGGCATTTAATTCAAGAGAAAGAGGTATTAGAAAATCAAAGGAAAAGAAGGAAGGTGGAGATACCAAGAGGAGTCCAATATCCCCTGGTCTCTTAGTGTTTGGGCACTAGAAAATAAAGAGAAAAAAAATTATGGCATACATATTGAAGAACAAAAGAAGAAAGTGCTAACTTCCTTTCTAGGATCCATCTAACTTGGGACTCTAAATAAAGCACCAATTCATTTGATGAAGAATTGTGGGCGGCCATATATGAATTCATAGGAGGCGTGAAAGACCAAGGAAGCATGGAAATCAAATTTTGAAGGGAGTAGCACTGATTTTAAATGAAGAAAGAAGAGGACAACGCTAGAGACTGTTGGAGAAAAACTTTAAATGCCAACCAAAAGAAAGAAAGAGAGAACTTGCAGATTTTGTGGGATTGTGGCATGAAGACTAAAAGAAAATATTGAAACATTATGACATGCAAATAAAAGAGAAATGTGGCACCTTCTCTTTTTCCCTCTTTTCTATTTTACCAGCTCTCACAATCCATCCAATCCTAGCCATCATTTGCAAATCTCTTCTTCCTTATTTCTCCATGATTATTCTCTTTTATTAATCACTTATGGAGAAAAAACAAACTCCTCCTATCTCTTAACATCTATAAAATGGCCTTCATACTCTACCTTAAAGCTATCCATTAATCTTGGAATCTAATAATCTTTTATAGACTTAATAATCTCTATAGCCTTCATGCCATCCATCTTGCTTCATCACAAATCCTAATCCTCTCACAACCTTGCTTCACCTTTTTTCCTTCACTTTCCTTCCTTCTAAGTTGCTACCAGGCCTGGGCCCTATTTCATCATGAAGATGATAGTGAAGAACTTCTCTATGGAAGGCTAGATACCCACCATCTTGGAAAATCACCGTAAAACTTGTTATAATAGTATTTTTCTATCTTTATCTTTTGTGCTTTCTTCTTGATATGCTATAAAGACTTGGCTTTATTTCTTAATCTTCATGTCTTTTATTTGTTTTGCATAAGATAATATTTTAGAATAGCCTATGACTCTTGGGCTGAGACATGATTTAAGGATATAGTTCATGCTCTTGAGATAGCCTATTTTTAAATATGATTTTTTTATTTTGGGTAAAAATAATCTTGACTAGGTTATACTCCAAAGGGATAGGCCGTGATCCAATGAGTACAATCCATGCTCTTTTCAGATAGGCTATATCTTGATTGGTTACATATTTATTATTTACATATTGGAAGAGTACCAACTATTTTATAAAAAAATAGTTGAAATCTCGAGATCTTTTCTCATATTTGAATTAATTATTTATCAGTATTTTCTTTTACTTTGCCATCACTTGTTCATTTTCTAATCAATCAATTAATGTTTATTTCTTCTTTAATTATTACTCGAACACAACTCAACCCATGGTCTTCATGCGTATGAACATGATTCACTACTATCTATATAGTTTTGAGTTAGTGATTTATTTTTGATACTTATGATAGCAATCAAATTTTGAAATCATTGTCGAGATCATTGACACATTGTTTCGAGTAAAAATAAAAAAATATTTTAGATTATTTTCATTATTTTTATTAATCTTATTTTTTTATATAAGTTTGTCCTAGTATAATTGGAAATTTTATTGCATGGTTGTCCTAGGATATGAAAATATTGAATGGACTTAGAACCTTTGAAGAAAATTTTCTAAAAAATTATTTTATTTGCTTTTTATCTTTTATTCTTAGTTCAGTCTATTTTTAGTGCTTTATAACTTACCTAGTTTACTTAGTCAATCTTACATTCCTATAAAATAAAAAAAAAACTCTACATTAATACTTCATAAGCCATTTAAGAATTAGATACCTAACCACAAAATCTAAAAAGAAAAACAAACTAATTTTGATTGTATGCTAATTATAGGCTTGGACATCTTGGTTTGTTGCATTATATAGTCTTAATATATCTTAAGAGCTAACCCATTAATTAGACAAGGTGGAGATTTCATCACTCCTCTTTAGTCCATAAACCACAATTCTCATCTTGCATACCCAAGTCTAATTTAAAATTGATTAGATGTTGACCACTAAGATGTTCAAGCTCACTAGGACAAGGTACTTGGAAGAGTTGGACCAGATTAGGATTGGCTAGTTGATTGATGTTTAGGAAAGAGATTCAGGAACAAAGAGCTCGAAAAAAGGTGGTTTTTTAATTATTTCATTTGCTTACTTGGCCAACTAATTGGTATCTAAGGAAAGCAACGGGGGACCCCACAGATATTACCCTTATAAAGAGCGAAAGAAGTATAAAGAGAAGAGCCTAAAAGTCCTTGAAGCTGTCTAAGTTAGAAACTGACTAGTCAACTAATTAGGTAAGGGCAAGACTAGTGGAGATCCCTCTGTTGCTTTCCTTAGATACTAATTAGTTGGCCAGGTAAGTGAATATAACCAATTAAATAATTACTTTTTTTTGGAATCTTGTCCTTGAACCCTTTCCTAGATACCAGTCAACTAGCCAATCTTGACCCAGTCCAACTCTTCAAAGTGCCTTGTCCTAGTGAGCTCGAACATTTTAGTGGTCAATATTTAATTAATTTTAAGTTAGGCTTGAGTATGCAAGATGAGGATTGTGGTTTATGGGTTAAAAAGGGGTGATAAAACCCTCACCTTATTTGATTAATAGGTTAGCCCTTAAAATATATTGTGACTATACAATATAGTAAACCAAGATGTCCAAGCTTATAATTAGCACACAATCAAAATTAGTTTATTTTTCTTTTCAAGTTTTGTGGTTAGGTATCTAATTCCCTAAATGGCTTATCAAGTATTAATGTAGAGATTTTTTTTGATTTTGCAGGAATGTAAGTTTGACTAAGTAAACTAGGCAAGTTATAAAGTACTAAAAATAAACTGAACAAAGAATAAAAGTTAGAAAGCAAATAAAATAACTTTTTAAAAAAAAAACTCTTCAAAGGTTTTAAGTTAATTCAATCTTTTAATGTCCTAGGACAACCATGTAACATAACTTCTAGTTATGCCAAGGCAACCTTATATCAGAACAATCAAGAATGACAAAAAAGAATGAAAATAATCTAAAATATTTTTTTTGATTTTTTTAATTTTTACTTGAAATAACCGTGCCAATGGTCTCTGGCAACGGTGCTAAAATTTGATTGCTATCATGGGTGCTAAAACTTGATCGCTATTATAGGTATCAAAAATCAATCACCAACTCAAAATTATGTAGATAGTAGTAAGTCAAATTCGTATCTACAAGGATTGTGGATTGAGTTATGCTTGAGTAATAGATTAAAGGAGAAATAAATATTGATTGATTGATTAGAAAATGAACGAGCGATGGCAAAGTAAAAGAAAATACTAATAAATAATTGATTTAAATATGAAGGAAAGATCTTGGGATTTTGATTATTTTCTTGCTAGATAATTGGTACCTTTCTAATTAAGGCTGCAAATGGGTCGGGTTGACCCGTGACCTGACTCGACCCATTTAGACCGATCAATCCATTTTTATGGACCCGTGGATCTAGATCGGGTTCTAAAATTAAATCCATTCTATTTTCCGGGTCGGGTGTGGGTTTATTGAATTTGGACCCGATCCGACTTGAATATACTAATACTATTATGATCATATCTATTTGGACCTTTAAATTATAATTTAGAATTTATATAAAATTTATTTTTAACATAGAAATAGTGTTATAATTTTTTTATATCTTAATTTATTTTGAAAATAATATTGTTTGTTATCTATTTTATGGTTAATAATAGTTGGCTATGTAATAATTGAAATATTGTTATCTATATTTTATCTAGATTATATTTAGATCTAATTTTTTTAGATTAGGACTGGGTTATTTATGGACCTGATCCAACCCGAATGATCCGTTGGATTGAAAATTCTAATAGTGAACATAACCCGACCTGACATGATTTTTTAGTGGGTTGGATCTGGATCTAATATTAGGACTTGATCAAAGAACCGGGTCGGATCGGGGTCACTCATGACCCGATCCGACCTGATCCATTTGTATCCCTATTTCTAATATGCAAATAATAAATATACAACCAAACCAAGATATTGTTTATCTGGGTAGAGCATGGCCCGTACCCATTGGATCACATCCCATCCCTTTGGAGTATATGCTAGTCAAGATTATCTTATACAAAATAAAAAATGATCATGTTTAGAAATATGCTATCTCAAGAGCACGAACTGTATCTTTAGATCATGGCTCATCCAAAAGTCATAGGTTGTTCTAAACTTTAATTTTATGCAAAGCAAATAAAAGACAAAGGTAACGAAATAAAGCTAAGTCTTTATTGCATATTAAGAAGAAAGTATAAACGATAAAGATAAAAAGACACTACCATAACAAATTTTACAGTGATTTTTCGAGATGGTTGGGGTCTAGTCTTCCATGGAGAAGTTCCTCACTATCATCTTCATGCTGAAACAGGGCCTTGGTAGCAACTTGGAAGGAAGAAAAGTGGAAGAAGAAAGGTGAAGCAGGGTTGTTAGAGATTAGGATTTTGTGATGAAGCAAGGTGGATGGCATGAAGGCTATAGAGATTATGGAGGCTATGGAGGATTGTTGGATTCCAAGATTGATGGATGGCTTTAAGGTAAAGGTATGAAGGCCTTTTTATAGGTGTTAAGAGATGGGAGGAATTTGTGTTTTCTCTATGTGGGATTAATAAGAGGGAATAAGCATGGAGAACTGAGGGAGAAAAGATTTGCAAAGGATGGCTAGGATTGGATGGATTGAGAGGGCTGGTAAAATAGTAAAGAGAGGGAAAGAGAGGGTACCACATTTCTCTTCTATTTGCATGCCATAATGTTTCAAATTTTTTTCTTGTCTTCATGCCACATCTCACAAAATCTATAAGTTTCCTCTCTTTCTTTCTTTTGGTTGCTATTTAAAGTTTTTCTCCAACAGTTTCTAGAGCTGTCATCTTCTTTCTTCATTTAAAATCAGTGCTACTCTCTTCAAAATCTGATTTCTATGCTTCCTTGGTCTTTCACGCCTTTTAGGAACTCATATCTAGCCAGCCATAATTCTTCATCATATGGATTAGTGCTTCATTTAGAGTCCCAAGTTAGATTCCGATTTCCATGCTTCCTTGATCTTTCACGCCTTCTAGGAATTCATATATAGCTAGCCATAATTTTTCATCATATGGATTAGTGCTTCATTTAGAGTTCCAAGTTAGATGGATTCCAGGAAGGAAGTTAGCACTTTCTTCTTTTGTTCTTCAATCTCCATGCCATAATTTTTTTTCTCTCCTTATTTTCTAGTGCCCAAACACTAGGAGTCTAGGGAATATTGGACTCCTCTTGGTGTCTCCACCTTTCTTTCTTTTCTTTGATTTTTTAATGCCTCTTTCTCTTGAATTAAATGCCAAAATCTTAAGAGTCATACCATAAAAGGACTCCTACTCCCCACCAGCCAAATCTCACACCTAGCGTGCCATACATCTTCCTTTCTTGTTTATTTGGTACTCCAAACTCTTTTTGGTCACCTATTTCTAGAGTCCAAGTAATTTAGGACTCCCAATTTCCATGCCCAAGAGATGTCTCATGCCAAATATGTTTTTCATGCCTCCTTTTTTTTAGCACCTCCATATTTTTCCTTCCTTAATTAGATGCCCAAAACTAGGAGTCTATGAGATTAAAACTTCTTAATTAGAACTTCTTTATTTTCCTCCATATTTATTACACTTGTCCCTAAAAAAGAAAATCTTAAGCATGCCACTGATTCTAGGCCTATAAGTTTGTATAACATAACTTATAAACTTGTTGCAAAAGTGTTAGTTAATAAACTCCAACTTATTTTACCATCTCTTATTTTTATGGAGTAGGGTGCCTTTGTTCACAGGAGAGGCATTACCTAAAATATTTTAATGGTCCAAGAGTTAACACACTCAATAGAAATAACTTCACCAATACAAGGATTGGCACTATTGAAATTAGATATAGAGAAAGCTTATGACATAGTCCACTAACCTTTCGTATTTACCATTCTAACTCAATTTGGATTCTACCTAAGGTTTATTGCCTGGATAAGAGCTTGTATCCAGAACTTCAATTTGGCCCTGCTGGTTAATGAAACTCCTTCTCAGTGGATTTAGGCTTCCAGAGGTCTTCAAGATTTCCCTTTATCTCCTTATATGTTCATTCTTTTTCTGAGATGCTATCTAAAATGCTACACTATGCTATGCAAAACATATTAATGAAAGCTTATCAACCCCCTAGAAGAGGCCTTGTAATCTTTCATTTGCTATTTGTTGATGGCTGCTTGCTTGTTGCAAAAGTTACTATGACTGATGTAGCTTGTTTAAGAGCCATTGTTGATGCTTATTGTAACATATATGGGTAAGTTATTATTTTCTCTAAATCTTAGATGATGATTAGCCCTAAGATTCTTCTCTCAATTAAAGGTCCAATTAGGAGCCTTTTTCAAATAAATTCTTCAACAAGAGTATGAAGGTACCTTGGTGTGCCTATCTCTGGAAAGCCTTTGACTAGAATGGACTACTCTTTTATTGAAATAAAGATGACTGCGAGAATATAAAATTGAATTGCAAAGCTTTGTCTATGGCTGGTAGAACCACACTATTAAAATATGTGCTTGCATCCATTCCTCTCTACTATCTCTCATGCATCCATGTTCCAGCAACTGCGGTTAATAGGCTGGAGAGAGAATATAGGGCCTTTTTATGGAGCTACAATGTAGATAAGAGGGATCTTCATCTTATTGCTTGGGAAAAGCTTTGTATGCCACAGCATTACGGGAGGCTAAATCTTATACCTCTTCATGTCAAAGAATAGGCCTTTCTAGGAAGAATGGTAGCAGACTTGGTTCTTAATCCTTATTCTCTTTAGGCCAAAGTTGTTAGTGCCAAATATAAGTTTCATGGTTCCTGGTTTAATTATAATTACTCTCAACATTGTTTTATTATCTGGAGGAGAATCTAGATTTGGGGCACCACTATTCAGCATCATGTTCGTTGGGCTATTGGTATGGGTCAGTTGGTTAGTGTTCTAACGGATCCTTGGATTTCTACCATGCCTATTAGCTAATAGCCTACTTTTATTAACTCTAATGCCAATTTACAGTATCTTATGGTTAGTCATCTCATTAACCTTGCTAAGGAATGGAACCATTTTTTTATCGCCGATCAATTGTCAACTAAAATGATGACAAACTTGTGATGATGCCTATTGTTAAACATGAGGTGTATGATTAGTTGATATCGGGACTTAGTATTTCAAACAAACCTATAAAAGACCTATACCCTTTGGTTTGGCCGGATCTACCTATGATAGACCGGTCCATGGGTTGGACTTGGAAGTTACAGTTACCCCCAAGTATTCATTTTTTCTGGTGGAATTTTGTGGAATAGACTCCTATGCAAAAGCTTTCTTTTGCCCAAAAATTTGATAGAACAGAATAATGCTCATTGTGATCTTTGCCCTGGAACCCTCGAGGATGTAAATCATATTTTGATCAACTATTCCTTTGCTACCTCCTATTGGAGCCATCTCATGAACTAGTTCTTAATACATTATAGACTTCAATATTAGGCTTGGTGGATTTCTTATTTGTCACCCATGATGAAATGAGGACTAAATCAATTTTGGCTATATCTACTTGGTTATTGTGGGATACCTGTAATGAGAGAATTTTCAATCAAAATACCTAGTGCCCTAACCATCTTATATATAGAGTACTTCGTTATGTTCAGCCTTAGCATAGTCACAAGCAATGCATGCAACCTCGGGTTCCACTTAGGTATTGTAGTGGTCCTCATTTGCTCACCTTAAGCAATCCGATAGCCACTTTGGTATCTCGGTCACCACCCCCCATTGAAGTATCAAAATAAATTGTGATGTTGGACAATAAAGCTTCTATTGTTTATGTTAGTCATAATAATGAAGGTCATGTCATTGTGGCAGCCGGAAAACCCATCCTCACTTGCACTATTAGCTATGCTGAAATTATGGCAGCTTGGTGGAGATTGTCTGAAGCGTGTACTCTAGGGGTATTGAATATTTATCTTGAAGGGGACTTTAATTTATGTCATCTCTCTTATCTCTTCTTTACAAAACAGGCATAATCATTCTCATCCCTTATTGAGTGATATACAATCTTGCATCTCTAAATGTAATCAATTTCAGGCAACCTTGTGTACAGAGAAGTAAACAAACTTGCAGATTTCATTGCTAAATATGCTCACACTGAGAATGTTATTGGATGAAGCAGTATTTAATCCTATATGATATGCTTTTTATTTGGCAAGCCGAGAGGAAAAGAATTTAAAACAGGTGACATTAATAATCCTGGGTTTTAGCTAGGTTAGTGTTCTTTTACTCTTTACCGATCCTGACGACATAAATAGATCCTAGTGTTCTGCATGCTAGGATTGCATATTCTCCAACTTTTGTTGGCATGACATAGTATCTGGCTTTACTATTTATTTCAGCTAACAGGATATAGCTCTATTATCCTTCTTATTACAATGCTTTGCTTTCTACATCTAATAGTGCCAAATATATGTGATGTTGGTTAGTTTTCTTTTTCTCTCATAGGCTTGCATTTGGATTGTGGTTTTTGGCAGGTTATTGGCTTCATTTTGCTAATATGTTAGGGCATGAGGATTGTATGCTTTGATAGGGTCATGGTTTGTTTTTTTGTTCTATAGAGCTAGTGCTTTATCAGTAGTGGCTTTTAATAGTTATTATGATATTGTAAGGTTCTTGTTCTAGTAAGTATCATGTGTCTTGTAAGAATATTTAATTAATGAAGTTCACCTCATACTTTGACCAAAAAAAATTAATAATATCAACTTTTTATTATCAAATCATTTTGATATGAAATATCTTGGTCAAACTAATGTGATCTTACATACGGAGATCATTACATCATCTAATTCTTTTTATTTAACTCAATCACACTATATACAAATGATCTTGGACAAATTTGGATATTCAAATTATTCTTTTATATCTATACTATATGATCCTAGTATATAATTAGTAAAGAACAATGATAATTTTGTGATACAAGAAAGATTGCATAAATTATTAGATTATTTTTATATTTAACTAATAAAACTAGACATGACATTATCTATGCTATTTTTAGATTGAGTAGGTATGCTAGCAATCTTAGCATATCTCATTGGATTACTTTATAGAGAGCATTTCAATATCTCAAAGATACTATATCTTATGAGCTAAGAAATGTAGGCTATCTTGTTATACTTGAGGCATATAGTAATGCGAATTGGTTATCTAATTCTTTGGACTTTAAATTCACTTTTGGATGTCTTTATTCTTGGTGGTAGTATTATTTCATGGCAATCAGTCAAGCAAACTATAATAGCTAGAAGCATTATGAAGGCGGAGTTGATAGCTCTTGATATTGCCTCTCTTAAAGTCAAGTGGCTAAAAATTTATGGTCTTCTATTCCTTTAATATCAACTCCGATACCTCTTATATCTATTCATCATGATTATAGAGCTACAATAACTTTTATAAAAAGAAAGTCGTAAATTTTAAAGCTAATAGACATATAAAATTGATTCAAAAGTCTATTAGATGGCAATAAAAGCATGATATCATAGCTTTCAATTTTATAAGATATGATCAAAATTTTATCGATTATCTTACTAAAAGTTTAAATATGATTAAGATCTTTGAAATATTGATGGGGATGGGGCTTTGCCCATAATGAACTTTTCAATAATGGAAACCTAATCTCTGTGATAAGTGATAACAAGTTAGTTGGTTCAATATGGTAATAACAAGCTAATTATTTAGTTAAATACCACATTTTGAGCTGTTACAATCCTATCCCTATGATATTTAGCGCTCTTGTATGGTGTTTAAGGAAAAGCTTTATCTTTGAAAAAACTTAAGATAGTTTTTTCTGCAAGATGTGACTTTATGCACATCCTTGAAGAGGCTTACCTATATAAGAGTTTCTATACATGACCGTGGAAATAAGATATGTGCTATCTCTAAAAATTCTTATGAAAAATCAATATATATTTCCAAGGCCACTATTACATGGACTCGTGATGGAAAGTTTTGTATTATGTGATAGTTGAAGTTCATTCCAATTCCTTCAAATAGAAACTATTCATATTGAGGTTAGGTTTTATAAAGGCACATTATTTATTGTATAGTATAAGCACCCAGTAATTTATATTTTTTATGACATAATTTAGTTTATCATGTTTAAAAATTTTGAGTTTTGCAGGGAATTATTAGAGGGAATCCTAAATGAGAAACTCAAAAATTTTTAAAAGATTTCTTCTAGGTGATTTTTCTTTTGATAACCCTTATTGAGATCCTTTAGTCTCATATCAAAAGGGGAAGGATCTTTAAATCCTCTTACATGAAAAAGGATTTGTTTAAGTCCCTTAAAACATTAGAGGTGTAAAGGAAAGTTTTTCATATGCATGTGCGTGCAAACCGAACCATGAGAGATATAGGTGTGGATGCGGGCTAAGCATCATGCTAACTAAAATTAAACATTAATGCTATTACTTAATTATCATTTTTAATTTCTAAATATTAGCCTTTAATTTTTGAATGTTAGACCCTTAATTATAGGCTTTATTGGACTAGTAAAAGTTTAAACGATCATATTGGATGGTTATCAAAAGACTATCTTATGACCTAAATTTATATGCTTTCCAGAGTTTTCTTCCTCTTCTTTAATATTTTCTCCCTCTCTTTTGGAGTTCTCTCTCCCTTTATTTTCTAATCTTTTTTGGTTTCAAAGTCCTCTCTTCGTGTTTATTTTGTTTGATGTTAAAAGATCCATCAACCTTTTTTATGACTGTGCTTGCAAATAGAGGATCCTAGTTGTATCTTAGAATAGTTTTTCTAACTTTTCTTGCACGAGAGATAGAAATATACTTTATGACAGTGCTATGCACGCTTCCGGGTTAATCAGTTTTAATTTATAATTTTTAGTAAATCTTTTATAACTTTTCTATAACAAGAAAAAATATAATTTTGCTAGCTTTTTAAAACTACATCCAAAATTTTATAAGCTATGTTCTAATATTTTATTTTCATCTCGGTATGTCTTATTTTATGATATAATAAGTTGTATTCAAATTAGATGGATATGGATATTTTGTACTTTAAAAAAAATAGTTGTAATACCTTGAGAGAGAAACTATGCAAAATAGGGACCAGAAAACCGATTTCTATGTTGCTTTTGCCTTTTAAAAGTACAAGAAATGAAAAGTTAAGCCCTCTCCCTGTCTTCTTTTAGAAGTATGTCTAGGATCTGTTTGGTTGGGAACAATCAAGCATAAAAAAATAAATTCTATGTCAGATTATCATGTTTGGTATGAAAAGTGGAAAAGAGAGATGGTAAACAAAGTAGTGGATCTCATGCTTATTTTCTAGAGAGAGAAGATAAAACAAATATTATAGGAGATTAGTATTTGATAAATTCCCAGGTGATGATAAATCGTGTTGACAAAAATATTTTCAATAAAGTACATTTATGATCATTAAATTTATTTTGATATCTTTCTAAATTCATTTAACAAGATTTTTTATAAAATGATTAAAATATAAATGACATTATATAAAAGATTATATGATTATAATCATTATATAAAAAATTATTGAAAATGATAATATTATCTTAGAATTAAAAAATATTTTTTTGTTGATGGATATATTTATAAATTTAATAGGATTATTTCCAACCAAACATAATAATATCATTTCTTGAAATTTTTTTCACCAACCAAATTAAAAAAATTATTTTTTTATAATTAATTTTTTAAATAAGTAATTTTTAAAAATGATTTCACTATTTTGTAATCTAATATATTCTTGTCAAACAGACCTGTAGATACTTCTGCCTCTAGAAAGCATTGAAGCAGCATGGCTAAAGCCACATCCCACTTCGTATACTTTTGATTGTTTTGATATTGTTATACCCAATTTGTTCTTCTCTAAATCGGACCAAAGATCCGACCGGTTTAAGGGCTGATCGATCCACTTCACAAGAGGTCCGACCGGCCTGCTTCATAAGAGGTCCGACCGGCCCGCTTAAGAGGTCCGATCGGCCCATTCCAGTAGAGGGTCGACTGACCCACTTCATCAGAGATCCGACCGACCCTTCTAGTAGAGGGCCGATCGACCCTCTCCGATAGAGGGCCGACCGACCCTCTCCGATAGAGGGCCGACCGACCCTCTCCGATAGAGGGTCGATCGACCCACTTCATCAGTGGTCCGATTGACCTACTTCAGCAGAGGTTCGAACGACCCACTTCAGCGGAGGTCCGACTGATCTACTTCAGCCAGGTCCATACCAGCCAACAGGCTCCAGAAGTCCCTTCCAGTTGGTACCAGAATTCTGTCATAATAGATCCTACGACGTGGCCACGTTCTGGTATCACCTGGCCACCATCCTGATTCTCCTAGGGGCAGATCGGACATTCCAGCCTAACTCCTAACAAATTTGACAATGTTCCGCGCCTATATAAGGTAAATGGAGAACTTTGAATGGTAAGGGCACTTCTCCTTCTCCACGAGCTGTTTCCTTCGTGATTCCTCCATTATGCTGCTCTAAAGATCCCTTGCTAACTTAGCCATCGGAGTGTTCCTGCTGGAACACCACCAGTTCGTGAGACTTCTTTGCAGGAACCGGGAGAGGAGCGTGTAGAAAAATATGTCCATAAATCCCTAGGATCAATCAAAATATAGAATCATATATTAGATCCGAAAAATAAATACTTACCTGGATTCGCCATGATCTTCCGATCCAAATCCTTTATCTCGATGCTCACACGAATACCGCAGGTAGAGTCCTTCTCTCGGTCTTCCTCAAAAAGGTGGCTCTCGATGGGAAAAATCACCGTATCACAAAATCACCGTATATGTGATATATAAATAGATGAAGCGGAGAGGAGACCTAGCCAATAAAATAAGAATACCCTGACTGACCCTCCCATCACGAGTCAAGTTGGGCTAAGGTCTACACTGTGCCGCCTCAACCACACCAAATCACGTGAGGTGTCATAGTCCAATCAATGATCAGGACTCTGCGGTTTTCCTCAGAAAGGCGACTCTCGATGGGAAAAATCACCGTATCACAAAATCACCGTATACGTGATATATAAATAGAGGAAGCGGAGAGGGGACCTAGCCAATAAAATAGGAATACCCTAACTGACCATTCCATCACGAGTTAAGCTGGGCTAAGGCCTACACTGTGCCGCCTAAACTATACCAAATCACATGAGGTGCTCCTAGCCCAATCAATGATCACATAACAATGGGCTCAACCTATGTCTATAAACACGGACCATAAAATCAACCCGGTTTTCATAAAACAAAGTTCTAATTAATGTTAGCCCAAATTAAAGAAATTTTTACAGAGCGCTCCAGCCAAGCCGGGAGAGAGCCCCGTCCGAAGGTTTGGCAACAATAGATATTATTGTATTATATTATTTAGGAAACTAATATCTTAAACTTGATTTAATTTTCTAATTGGAGCTTTACAAAGACATGGAAGCTGGAATTTGGAGAAGCAAAAGCATAGAAAAGTTGGAAAACGTAGCACCGTCCGGTAGAATTTTATCCATCCACCAAGGCACAAGATTCCTTTGGAAAATTCAACTCCCTGCAAGCGAAGCCGCGAAGGCCCCTCGTGGGAAATGGGGAATAGACCGAGCTGGAGGTAGTGGACCGCGTCTCATAAGGATACACTTCGAGGGGAACGATAAAAGGACCCTATGGGCCACCACCTATCAGGCTATCACAAGGTGAACGGCTAGTTAGAAAATTTTCAGATGAAGAAAAGGAGCCATGTCTCCATAACATGTCTCCACCCTTGGCCAATGTTTCCATGAAAATGAAAAATTATATCATGCACCACCTATACCACATAACCGTAAATTATATCCATCACAACCTCTCATTTTGTAGGCTAATCATCCAGACAAATATATAATAAATAAAGCCTACACAAATGAAATAATTTGATCGGCATGGTAAGGTGAATGCAGTATAGAATATATTTTATTCTTGGAAACGGTAAGTAAATTACAAGCGTTGATCATTGTTTTAAGAGGTATATTTTTATCTATATATTACTAATCAAATTTTAATGATTCAATTACTTTGACATAAAAATAAGATTCTTATTAAAGGTTGGATATTTGATAAATTTTTAAATGATTATATATATTTGATAAAAATATTTTCATATATATATATATATATATAAGATTAAATTGATATTTTTTAAATTTATTTGATTAAAAATTTTTATAAAATAATTAAGATGCGAAAGGTATTATATAAAGGATTATAAGATTATAATCATTATATAAAAATTAATCCAAGAAATCAATACTATGATATTAAAAAATATTATATGTTCATGAATATATTTATAAATTTAATTATATTTTTATATAAAATTATTTTTGGTCAAACACGGTAGCCTTTATTTTCAATGTCATTTCTTAAAATATTTTTTTTATCAACTAAATATAATACAAATTATTCTTATTGTAATTATTTTTTTTTCAGATTATCCGATATACTCGAACCAGACGGATCCTCGGATGTTGATTTTAACACAGCAACAGCTTTTTGCATGTGAAATTTAAGATCTCAGCCCTGACGGTTTTCCATCATCTACTGTAGCCAAAGAATTTTTATTGAGAAAAAATTTGAGGATCGAATATACTGGTGCTCCTCGGCATTGATTTAACACACCACTGAGCTTTCATTTGATGTGGCCGGCCATGTGGGGTCTCTGGTGCAAAGCAAAATAGAATCTAACCGACGGTTCCTTTTTATCTCCAAGAACGAACATGAGAGCAAATGAAGAAAGGAAAGGAAGGCTTAGATCGATAGCCTCACGGTAACGTCTCTCAATCCAAGATTTCCTTCTCTTATCTATATCTAATTAATCGTAGCAAGACTTTCTTCGTCAGGAGACGTAGTTACTCGACTGGGAGAGGGCAATTTGTGGAGGTTACGGTTCTGTCTCTCTTCCTGATTAATTTCTTTTGTGCACTATTTTTCCTAATTTCTGTTGCTTTGGATTTCTGTGCAGTTTTCTCACCTCTTTTGTTTCCTTTAGATTTTTGTTTTTTTTATTTTTTTTGATTTTTTTTGATATGATGTATGGATCATCATGTTGCATTAGTCTTGTGACTGCTGACTTTCGTCATGATGATGGCTGCTCATTCATCATTCTTGAATTTCTCTCTGTCCAAGTTTTCTCTTGTCTGACGTTATGGGTCATGGTTTGCTGTTCTCGTAATCAAGACTGGAATAGATGCTAAGTGATGAAGTGCAGTTTTAGATATTTAGGGTCATATGAAGAAGATGAACTGTTTCTTGAGCCTGGTGCTCCTTGTTGGAGATATTATTTTTGTGATTTACTTGCTGAATTGTTTGGGGATTGGTGGAGAGGCTGCTGAGAATTTGGCATTTAAAGAAGAACAACCTGGATGTAGTGTGACATTCTCATCATACTAGTTATATTGCTTTTTTCAGTAGTCATTTGACGTAGAGGAGATATGGTGGCGGTTTCATGATGAGTAAATAATCATTATGCACTTCATCGATCATTGATGGTTGATTTTTTTTTTTTGTCGTGATTGTTAAATGGGCTTACACTTCCTTAAAGATCCATCCATTTGAATGTGCTGAGTGTTGAGTGCTTATATTTCATCAGTGGAATTTAGTAGGGCTTTTTTACTTCTAGGAGTCTTTGCTTCGTCACGTATATAATGGACATTTTTTATTTGTGTGTTGATGGATGATGTGCAATTCTTCTATTGCAATTATCACGGACAGCCAGTATCTGATGTGTGCGTGCAATTTCTGTCTTACTTCAGCTTTTCTTGGCTAGTCCAAGCTGTGGACTAGCAAAAGTATGTAATGTTTATATAGCTGGTATCGGGGAGTTTGTGATGAAAGGAGTTCAAATATTTAATGCAGATCATCCCTTGACATATGAGTGTTGAAGAAGGCAGAGAAAACATCTATGATTACAAGATTTCTTGGTTGATATAAACTAAATCTGCTCTGTCTGGAAGTAAATCTGCTTCATATCTGTTGAAGGAGAAGTTTTAGTGTTAAATAAGAGAGAGGATCCTGTGAGTGCAGGTCTTGCATAATAACAGATAGACTAGGTAGCATTTTGGCTTTGTGGAGTGATTTAAATGTGATTTCTATGTATGACAAAGAGGGAGAAACCATGCTTATATTGTGCAATACTGCTTCATATTTGTAGGAGAAACTTTCGAGTCAAATGAGAGGGAGGATCCTGTGAGTGGAGGTCTTTGCATGACAACAGGTAGACTAAGTGGAATTTTGGTTTTGTGGAGTAATACAAGCAGGATTTATATGGATTGGTCGTTAGTGCACTAAAGGTTGTGCTTGCTTTTCCTTTGAAGCGGGAAGTATCATGCTGAACAAAAGCACATGTGGGATCTTTCATTACTGAGAGACATAATTTGATTGATGTGGCACTCATGAAAAAGTAGACCACCAACTTTGTACAAGATTTGGTAATGTGTAAGATTGACAAGTTTTTGAATTCTTTTTTTTTTTTTTTTTGCTTAAAATGACTAAATGATCATTGTTTTTTTTTTTTTTGTGTATGTGTGTTTTTGTGGCTGTACCTTGTAAGTTCAAATGTTGTGGGTTGCATTCTAGGCTTAATTGGTGCAGTTACATAATAACATGGGATGTCATAAATATTATCATTTTAAATTTCAAGTTTGTAAAGGAACTCAAAATGCAGAAGAAATATGGGATGTGAAGAGAATCTCATTTATATGCTTGTGCAAGAGATGCACAGGTGAGAAAACTGGATTTTTGAGGAGCTAACATGAGATGTCTGCTGATGATTTAAAGAAATTGTTGGATTGGAAAGGATGAGTTGGTCTAGACACAAATTATTTAGGTTGTTTTTTATAGTAAGGGGATAGGAATGGTGAGCTTCTTGGTGAGATGGATGGATGATTTTTGAGGATGGATACTTGTATAATTGATTTCTTTTTTCTTTTTGAAGACGGGTTATATCAGTGAATATGAATTCAGAAGGTTTCAAGTGATAGAGAGAGGTCACTCTCTCTCTCTCTCTCACACACACACACACACACTCTCTCTCTCTGTGTGTGTGTCTCCCCATGTTGGATAGCACGATGGTCTCTATGGTTTGGACTTGTCAAACTCAAAGTATTGACTACTTTCAGAAACTTCAGTTGACAAGTCTGAGGAGAAAGAATTGAATAAAGATATTCAAATATAAAGGAAATGCACTTTTGATTTCTTTTCTTTTTAGTTTATCCATATGCTTTGCATATTATGAGGTTTCATGATGTACCATGTTTAAAGGAATTTACCAGCCATATTCAAAAGAAGGAAGATGCCTTTGATCAAGGATATTAAGCACACATCAAAACCATGATTTGATTTTCAAGGGGCTAATCAAAAGATCAAGGGGCTTCCGTCCCTATTTTAATTGGCCAATTCTAGCCTCCATCTTCCTTAGTGAGCCTCCAGCAGCTTTCTTTTGGGCTTCGAAGGATCTCTCTCCCGTCTCTTTCCCTCTCCACCTCTCTCTCTCTCTTTTCTTCTCTTCCTTCCCCCTCTCATCCTCATTGTTGGCCCTCCAAGGGCGTAGAGCTTCTGACGGCCTCGGTTGGTCTCTGGATGGTCTCTCTCTCTCTCTCTCTCTCCTTCCTTCCCCCCTTTCTTTCCTCTCTTTCCCTCTTTTTCCTTCTTCTTGCTGACATTTTGAATTTGATGCTGGAACCATCCCTGTTCACCACCAGTATGGTTTGATACATCTTGGCAAGGTTTGTGGTACCATCCTGTACCGGCCGGTACGGGTATACCATATCGTACCTGCCAGTCGGTACGGGTATACCATACCATACCGGCCAAGAGCCGGTATGGTTCACCTATAAAAAATGGTCCGGTCTCCGGATCATTGAAAAAAATAAAATAAAAAATTAAATTCCATACAGTATGGATCCCGGTACCGGTTCAGCGATCCTTGCATCTTGGACTGTCCAGTTCAGGATGGTTCCACCTTCCACGTGGAGAATGGTGTTGGCTTATAGATTTGGTTGAATTAATGCTGATTATAAATTGTTAATTGCATACTTGGGCCCTGTTCAGATGTTTGGAAAAATTGTGTGATTGGGATTCTCTGTTGGAATAGAGCATAAAGCTTTAGAAGGATGAAATATTTGCTCATCTTTCTAGGGAAGAGTTGATCTAGTGAAAAGTATTCATGCTAGCTATCTGGTTTATTACTTGTAAGTTATGTAGATCATTGTTTAAGAAACTATTGTAAGATCTATCTATAGATCTTAGGGAAAGGAGATTTTAGGGGCTTCTTGAATAAAAGGCAGCAGATATGAGTTTTAGGATGTGGTGAAGCTAGATGCTTCTTTTGTAGGGAAATAGTTGTGTTGTTGATGTTAGGACAGAGTAGTTGATGGCTTCTGATACTGTGTGATAAGTTAAGTTATTTTGAAAAGGAGGGATTAGAGGGTTAGTGCCACCTTTAACACTCTTTATTATGGAAATGCGTCATGAGATGAGATGAACGGTTTGGGATAATGATAAGTTCAATGCTGGCCAAGAGAAGAGCATGATGTTTTGAAAGAAACTTTGTAGTAGGATATTGAACTTTCTCAAGTATTTTTTGCTCTTTCTTGATGTTTCTAGTGATGCCAATGCGATGATTAGATGCATCAATATGTATTTTTCTAGGGTCTTCCATTTTAAAAGGATTAAAACTGTTAGGAAGATGGGGGTTCACCCTTGAAGATAAAATAGTTAATGAAGGAACTTCTAGTCTGAAAAGTCATGATTCTCTTTTCATGAGAACATAATGCTTTTGGCATCTACAATTCTATCACATTTAATATATTAGAATTTGTGTGACTATGCTGGGCAAGATAGTACTTGTGGATGATTTTATGAAGAATATTAAGTCAGTTTTGGTTTATATGGAATGTTTTCTTATATACATTTAAGTTTGATTTGCCTTTGACTAAATAGCTTTCTTGGGACCAATGTGTGTTACCAGGGAGGATGAGAACAGGGGTACTATTTCGCATGCTTTGTAGTATGAAGTTTGACATTATTAGATGTCCAAGAAGACCTGTAAACATGGTTTGTTGTACCTTCAAATACTACTCAGTATGGGTCAATACCATAACAGGACCATGTGGTATCCTGTCTTGTACCATACTGAACTATGTATTCACATTGTAATAGGCTGGTAGTGGTATGGGGTCTAGTATCAAGATAGCGAACCTTGCTTGTAAGTTGTAACCACCATGGAATATGGAGGCTATTGTTGCATGCCCTTTTATGTCGGGCAAGAGATTTATTGGAGTTGTTTCTAGTGATGCATATGAGGCACTATTGGTGTTTGCCTCATGCAAGATGGTTGTTTGATGCAGGTACTGCTTAGAACATGTGGTTTCACTAATATTTGTTTCAAGCAGCCATAAAATCATCATGTACTTAAATACATAATACTTATCTAAAAGCAAATAGTAGGGATTTTGGTCATTAGGAGGTTTTGGTTGTACCCATAATTGACTAAAACACACTCCATATAATGTTCCATAATGCTGTGAATTAATCTTAATAAATGCACAAAAATGTATCATCCTATAGCTGTTAAGTTAATCAGAGCAAGAACAACAAGATGGTGACATCTCTCACATCTTAAATGAGAGAAGAGGAATCAAATCGATTTGGATCCATGCTGAACTGGTGTATATTTCTCTATGTTTTCTTTTTTTCTTTTTATTTAGTTATCCTTCTTTCTTCTTCGGCTCCAAGACCTAGTCTCCTTTTGTATAAAAAAATTCATTTTTTTCTTTATGTAAATAACAGTTCTTTTGTTGATTACTGATTGAGCATAAAAGTCGAGGGCTTTTTTTTTTTTTTTATGGAGATTGAAGCATTCATTCGAAATTTCAAGATGATACCTTCTGATTTGGTCGCTTTTGACCATAAATTTGGGATATAAAATGGCAATAGTTGTTTGAAGGGTCAAGACTCAAGAATAGTTTACCGAATCTGAAATTTCTATAGCATTGTTGTGTTAATGAACTCATTGAATTTCAGACAGCTTGTAAGATAGGGAGTCTGGCTGTATGATTTTCATCACCTTTTTAAGGCAATATACTGATTCACTATGAATGATTTGATAATGCAATAATGGGCGAAAATGTGGACTTGATTAGCTTGTATGCAGTAATGAAATATCTATTGCTGTTTCTAAACCTTTGTGGATGCAAAACTTTTGCAAGAACTACGAATCTTACACCAAATCATAGTTCATGGAAGACAATAACTTCTAGTTGTGAGATACTGAGACAAAAGTGATCTTTGTTTATTATAGAGGTGAATAAGTAAATAGTAGAAGGCTATGGTCAAACCCATATGATTGTCTAAAATGTCCTCCATACAATTTTCCATAAAAGCATGAATTAATCTGAGTAAATGCATAGAAACATATCTCTCTTTCTTAGACAAAGTAAGTCCCTGATTTTTTGCTTCCATTTCCAAGTCATTTTTACAATTGAAACTCAAAAAGGGAAAATAGTTTTGGCTTTATTGAAATGGGACCCAGTAAATACAATGGTAAAGTTAAAACATGCATGGTTCTACCATCATTTTTGCTGGAATAGGAGTGATGATTTTTCACTGCACTGAAAAAAATGACTATATGGGGCCTAATTGTTACAAACAGAATATGTACTCCTTTAATGCTTATCAGCTTTTAATTCATTCATTTTATAAGACTTTCCTACATGGCTATAAATAATTTATTTTAAGATATATTGCTAATAATTATAGTTTATTTTGTTTTAATATTAGATAGGAATGAAGCACTAATTCCATCTCAGAAATAACAATAACTGTGGTAGATGGATTTCCACTTTGCTCTTTGAAAAGAATCATTTTACACTTCGAGGTTTTCTTTCTTGTTATCGATAGCCCTTGGAAACTCAAGGATCTCAAGGTCAGCTGTCTAGTATTCTGTGGCGCTATCTTTTCATATCACCACTATAGATTTGTCAATTCATACTGTCCAGCAATAAATACTACTGAATATTTTTTATTTTGTTCTTTGGAACTAATATTCCTGATTGTCAAATGATGAGAAGCCAAATTCTTCCTTTTGCTACTCCTATCTGGTACCATTTTTTTTGCTTCTGGCAAATATTTGGTTGCTTCTTTACTGCAAGATACTCCTTGGTTTTCTTATTACCAAATCGGAAAAATCATTATCTGGTATTAAGTCCATTCTTAGCAACATTATGCAACCATTTAACAACATCATAGATAAATATTGATTAGAAATGAGAAACAATTATGTACATATTTATTCATTGCTCTCTCTCTCTCTCTCTCTATATATATATATATATATATATCTTTTTAAATCAGCAAAGCATACTCTTATAGTTGAGTGATGCTATACTATTTGCAATTCTGATGTCCAACTCTACTATGTGATGCAGAGGATGACCTGAATAATTTTTGGTATCTTCAACACTTCTCAGCTTAGACTGCTGTAGGAAAGAATTCATGATTTCTCCATAATTGATGCTCATACTTGTTTAATGTAGGATTTCTTAGTAAATTATTCTGTGTATCCCAATTTCTGCCATCATACATGCAATCTAAGATTCTTGTTAATCAGAATCCTGTTCTCATAATTTATTTCCAATTCTAATGGTCTATGATCTTAAAAGATCTTTTTCTCCAAACGAGGTCATTTCTTGCTACCTTTTAATTTTGTGTCCATATTTTCAATAGCATGCTAATCTGTTCTCTCTAGCATGTATAATTTGTTGGCTTATATTTTTTACATTAATGCATCTTGTGTTGTTTATATTTGTGAAAATAGCAGACATGAAAAAAAATCCCATCTACCCAGATCATACCATCTTTTTTAGTTCGTTTTGATAGGTTGGTTTATTGCATAATAACTACCAATGTTAAGTAATTAATGCTATTGCATGAATGTGCATGGTACATGCACATTACTGGTATTAGTGAGGGACATGCCATGTAAATCTTTATTCTTTGGGGTGACAGGCCCAAAAAAGAACAATCAGGTTTTCAAAAATAAGATCGAAATCCTACTTTCATGCAAAGATACAAGGTAAAATCCTAAAACTGCTATTGAAAAGGTGCAAAAGCATAAAGCTTTTTTGAAAGGAAACAGATTCTCAGCAATTGTTTCCTGGGAAAGAGGTTTAGATGTTGTCCTGACCTGTTCTCTGACCTGTAGAGTTCTACTGTTTCTTCCAGTTCAAAGAACCAGTTCGTCTAATGTATGACTGAGTTTTTTGGCCATTTTATAGCTGTACAGTGCAAAGATGCCCAAAATCAAGAAAACTATTTCAGTATAGCTCCATTTGCCATGATAGCACCCTCCAGCTGGTTCTAAAACATTTTGATTTTTCTGCAGAGGCAAGCTCTTGTCTTTGATGTGCTAATTCTCTGCATATTAGAAATAAAATTGCCATGCTCATTTCCTTTCACTTTGTCCTGATTCATAATTTAGCTTTGTGTCGACAACCATAAAAAAGTGACACACAGGTCCTCTAGGTATTGCCATGTTAGTATTGGCCATCTCATGCTATCATGTTTGGAGACTTCATATGTTGTCACCTCAATGCCCATCTACATCTCTTGGAATCCTTTTCTGCAATATTTGTTGGCATATATCCAACACATGCAGAAAAATCACAACTTGCTACTCATTCTCTTCTAGTACCATTTGTGAAACCTATGGTATTTTCTTTCTTGTTTCTGGTTTGCATCATGCAATCAACCACTATAAACTTCAATTCCTTGCTTAAACCTAAGATAGTCAAGAATCAAAAAATCGCAACATCTATTAGTCTAGAAGTCCTCAGCTATACCATTAAACCAATTTAAATTGGTCTATCACCAAGACCATCCCTTGTTACAATGATTTTTAAAAAAAAGGAAGAAGCTACCTATTACATCTCCTGTTTAATTAAACTTCTTCATAGGCCCAAATTAGTCTGCAACATATTTCACAACCAGTTAAATAAATCTGCAGCTCGAGTTTCAACATCTTCAATAACTTCAGCCATTTCTGGCTGAAACTACTTAATTCGGCTCTTGTTATGGTGGTTTTAGCCAAAACTGACAATTTTCAGCTGGATTTGATCTTTATCAGGCAGAAGGCCTCATTTTATATTAATGCCTGACTTTCTTATTTCTGTCGAGCTTTCCTATAGTTGATAAGCTTAGCCTCTTGGAGACACTTTTGCAGGATAGATTTCATATCTTATGAGTTTTGAGTAGATCTGAAAGCATGAAGGCGTTTAGTTGCCAAAAAAAAAGATTGAAGCTCAGTCTTTTTCAAACATTTGTTACTAAAGCTTTTCAATTGGTGCTATCTAGGCAAGATTGTTCAGACCTTATTTACACACTAGAGAATTGAAATTCATAAGTTATGATATATTCTATAATTGTTGAAGGAACTTTTGTTTTTTCAAAATGAACTCCTTGACATATTGTATACAATTCTTATGAACTAAGACATAATACTCATTGATAACTAGTCTATGTTCTAATTTTTCAAGAGATTTATGCATTTATTGTTTTATTGCATATATAAATATATTTTAAAATCTTCAACAATTTTTATATTCTTGCAGGCCGCATAATCCAAAGACAATACACACAACAGTCACAGACAGTTCATTATACTATAAAATGGTATGTAAATCCTTACATGTTTTAATTTTCATTTATTTTTATAAATGTTTTCCTGTTTTTTTCCTGCATAACTGTGGAAATTGTACAGAAAATCTCAAAACCATCGAAACTGAAGTGATCCATCAGAACTGAACTTGAACTCAGTTTTTGATTTTAGTCTGGTTAGTCGGGCTAGCAATTGGACTGGTTGATTGTTGGTTAGTTGTTTGTAGAGGCATGTGAAATTAACCTGGAATGATCCCGTTGCCACTCGCATGAAACTGGATCCATGATTTACTTTGTCTCTATAACCTAAAATTGGTTCTCCAACAAGTTTATATGGGTTTATCGAACTTGATTTAGTGTGGACGCAACAAATTTTTAGACCATATCCGACTTTAAGCAAAAACCGAGTAGCATCAAAACTGAAGTGATCCAGATCCAAAGTCTTGGAGACTGATTTCAGTTTGATGTAGTCTTGAGGATTAAGGTTATTATAGATAGAACTACATCATATTTAGTACCATTTTTTAGGCAAAAAATAATTTATTGTATCAAATTGCAATATAAAAGAGAAATAAGAATGAAGAAAGTAGAGAATTAGTCAAGGTAATATATTAAATAGTAGAATTTAGCATTGCAAAAGGTGGTCATGGTTTGCAGGTGGTCAAGGGACCACATAGCAAAAGAAGGAAGTACGTCTTTAATTGATAGAGACATGGGATCCCATAGAGCTTGATTAGGACTTGGGGAACATCCAAATTAAGGCTTCTAGAAACAAATCCCATGCTTTAAGGGCGCTTCTAGATGAAAAAACTGATTTGATGGTGACATATATGCTGTCAATTGATCTGATGGCATCCTCACTACTATCAGGTGACAAATATGCTGTCAATTGATCTGATAGCATCGGAAATGTTTTCATAGTGTTCTGAGTCTTCTGACAATATGGTTCTGCCTTTGGATTACTGACTTAAATTGTATTGATATAGGTTCAGTTTTTGGCCATACGTTCTTGTCTAACTTTGATTGATATGGTTCAAGTTTTGTAGGAATGCTTACTCAATTGCAGATATGATGGAGGTGGTTTCTTCCTGGAATTCTTCCTGTGCCATTTTTAATGAATTTTGGAATTTGCCAGTACCCATGCACATCCTAGCATCCAAAAGTTTGAGCTTTTTGAGCGTCTGCTAATCAAGTGCCATCACATGGTCATGCTTGGCCATAAAATAAGGCTCCCTAGGGTCACCCATGGTGTCTTTGTGCTGATTATTTGACCTTAGCATGAACCTAAGCTGTATTTTTGGCCAGCATCATTCATCCCATTAAAGCTTTACTTATATCTCTATCCAATAGCATTGCGAGGACCCTTCTCCCATCTATCTCATTTATTCTATTCCTTCATGATAGGAAGAAATAAACCCATTCCACTTGCTTAGGAAAAAGAAGGAAAAAGAAACAAAGTCCTACTCATCGCTTGGTCACCCCATCCACTAATACTATAAATCAAGGATTTCTAAACCTATACCAATACTTGTACCGGTCTTCAGCTGATACGGTATGGTACCGTACCGATACACGATATGGGCAAGCATACCGATCAAACTAGCAAGCCATTTTTTTGTTTTTTATTTTTAAAATTTTTTATTTCTTAGGATATGTAATCAATTTTTTAAAATTTCTTGAATAATTTTAAATCTAAATTGATGCTTTTCCATCTTGCTATTTGTTTTTCCAAATGTCTTGATGCTTTTCCATCTTTATATAATATGCTTTCCTCCATTTTTATATAATAGCCATAGCTGAATCATCTTGAATACGGATAATTACTATGAAATATATTATTATGATATGAAATGGCTAATATGATTCTTTTTTCCTATTATGTCCCTTTTTTTAAAAATGTGTTAATACCTTTCTATCTTTATATAACGTACTTTCCTCCATTTTCAGATGATAGTATAAGAAAAAAATATAGTTATTTTTTCAAATGTCTATTATAGTATAATAATAGCTATTGTGGTTTCTTGTTTCCTCAAATGTTTTGATATTTTTCTATTTTATATTATATACTTTTTTCTATTTTCACATAATATCCATAGTTGAATCGTTCTGAAGCATGGATAATTATTATGAAATATAATATTATGGTATGAAATCGTTAATATGATTTTTTCTAGTGCTATTTCTTTTTTTCAAATGTGTTGATGCATTTTCATTTTTATATAATATACTTTTCTTATTTTTATATTATGGCATGAGAAAAAATATGGTTACTTATTTTTCTAAATATCTATTATAGTATGAAATGACTAATGTGGTTACTTGTTTTCTCAAATATTTTGATGTCTTTCTTTTTTTATATAACATGCTTTCCTTCATTTTTATATAATAGCCATAGTTGAATCGATAATTATTATGAAATATATTATTATAGTATGAAATAGCTAATATGATTTTTTCTCATGTTTTTTCTTTTTTGTCCAAATATAATGATGTCTTTTTATCTTTATATAACCATAGTTGTGCTTTCCTCCATTTTTATATAATAGTCATAGTGGTACATTACTTTTCTAGAATAATGGCTAGACTAGGATATTCGTGAGCATCTACTATCCAATTCAAGCATGAAACCCTAACTATGTAAGTATTTTCTATGCAAAAAATTTATAAATTTTGATAATTACCTGAGGGTCTGCAGGCTGAGCTTTGCCTTCCTTACTTGAGACCCATCGTTCTTCAGGTAGGCCAAGGGCACATTGTTAGGCAGAAAGCAGTGACATGTCCCTTGCCCAATTGCTCCCTTGATCTCGTCAATGTTTGGCTTGATTGGTCTTTGGTCGAGGCATTATCGCAACTTCCTTTCGGTGGTCGCGACCCAAACCCCTTTGATTTGTTCTACGCCTCGAGTCCCTCAGTTCCCGTTGACCCCCGGTTTTGGCCAAGGTAGTCAGGCCGACCCCGACTCCTTGATCGAGAGTAGGCGAGGGCTCAAGCAGTGCTTTTCCAGAATGTTGTATGAGGGGCTAACCAATGCTCGTATCTATGCATTCAATGGCATGATTAGAGGGCCAAATAGTTTTCGACAAATCTTCACAATTAAAAGGAATGTGACCAGTTCCATGCAACGGTCCTATCGCCATTAAGGAATGTGGTTGGCAATACACAAGCCGAAGTTTCAATTACTGGGAGGCTGACATTCTGGTCAAACGGAGTGATCCACTAGCACCCAACAGGATGGAATCTTTAGATCTATCACTTCTCACCAAATCCATTGGAAGGCATTCCTCTTTCGAAAATGCCTTTGCCTTTGGCCTATAAAAGGGGATTCCTTGAGAAACCCCAAGGTACATCCCTACTATAGAGAAAAATCCTCTCCCTTTCCTGACTTCGCTCCTCTTTCTTCCTTTTTGTTGGTTGTCACCTAACTCGAGCATTAGAGGGTCTTTGTCGGGCCCACCTTCGACAAGGACTTTTCTTGTAGGTACAGTCCTTGAGCGTCACTCTCTTAGCAACCTTCGGTGTTGGAGCGGGAAGTAGTGCCATTAGATAGAGAAAGGACTTGAACCTTCGTCGCCCATTTTTCTGGAAGAAACACCAAGCGGAGTCTTTATGCCATCTAAAGGCATGACTACCTGGCATTCCAACGACACTACCTCCCGGCAAGCTAGCCAGCCTGCTAGAGATCACACTCTAGAACAAACTGGCACCGCCCAGCAAAGAGGTTAAGCCGGGCCCGATCGTCTAAAATAGCTCTCTAGTAGATTTAGGCATTAGTAGCCACGATCTAGGCAATCTAGTGCCAAGATCCAGTAGTGTTGGTGGCACGACCAGTAGCACCATAGTCGGAGACAGACCAGGCAGCACCGCCCCAGACCCCAGTAGTGTTGGGGACATTATGATTGGAGCAATGACAACTCCCTCTCACGAAGCCCCAAACGGGAGAAGCATACTTATCAAAGTGCACCACAGAGCCCCAGACGGGCAAGGTGTTCTCTTTTGCGTTGGTCAAATGAGGGGTCGATGCCAGCTGGATCGCCTCCTCGACCATCTGAGGGCATACCATCAAAGAAGGAAAGTAGACCGAAAGCTCTGGGAGCTGGACCCGTATATTAAAACTCTACGAGGCTTGGCCTCGAGTAGAGATGAGGGTCTCGTTTTCACCATCTATCCATCCTTCGGAGCTCGTATCATGTAGGAGCAATTGTCGAAGCATTTTAAAATGCCATAGTTGAAAATTTATAATAGATGCATTGACCTAGTAGATCATTTAGAAAGTTTTAAGATCTTGATGCTTCTTCATAGGGCCATCGATGGAATCTTATACCGGGCCTTTCCCTCCACCCTTAGGAAGGTGGCCCGACATTGGCATTCCAGTTTAAGCCAAACTTCATCCACTCTTTCGATCAGTTGAGTTGATTATTTGTCTCTTATTTTGTCAGTAGTAGAAGGTTGCATAGGTATTCTGACTCCCTGATCAGCATCAAGCAAGAACGAGAATCCCTCAGGTCTTATATGAGCTGATTCAATGAAGCAGCTTTGAAAGATATATTTTAGACCACGCGATCGCTATGTCTGCCATGAAATGTGGCCTCCAACAATTCCCTTTTCTTTTCTTGGAAAAGAGGTCGGCAATGGACTTTTTCAAAATGCTAGCCAAGGCGAAGTATGTGCATACTGAAGAGGCGTACGGTGCTCATGGTCCATCATCTGTTTAAGCGACAAGGAAACGGTCCCAGCCCAGGAATTTCGACCAAGGGGGGAAGACCGCGGGAAGAAGCCGAGAAACCGCTCTCCATGATGCCTGAGAACTCGAATCCAGCATCACCAAAGTTCGGATCAATCAGACATCTAGTTGCCATGAAAGTTCGGTTAGTATACTCCCCCGAATGTCCCTTGTGCCCAAATTTTGATGTAGGTTAGGGGATAATTACCTGAGACAAGAAAGTTGAAGACAAGGCCGGAGAAGCGCAATCCAAACAAGTACTGCCTCTACAACCGAGATCACGGTCACGACATGGAGGAGTGCATATAACTTCAAGATGAAATCGAGGAATTCATTCACTGTCTGATTGGATAGATTTCTCTGGGATTGAAGGGAGAGGCATGATATCCAGGAGATCTCATGCTTGCCAGAACCACCGTCAAGGATAGAGGAGTTGGCTGATCGACCCGTCAAAGGAGATATCAACACCATTGTTGGAGGGCCGGGGGGAGAAGCCGAAGCAAGCAAAAATCAAAAGCTCGAGAAGAGGATCAAATTCAAAGGTTGATGTACTATGTTAGCCGAGTTTTGTAGAATACTGAAACGAAGTATATTTGGTTGGAGAAGCTCATCTTTGTCCTTGTGATCTTGGCTAGGAAGCTTTGTCCCTATTTTCAAGCTTGTACCATGGTCATTCTCATAGACCAACCACCCGAATGACCCTGCACCCGCTGGACACATCGAGCAGAATGGCCAAGTGGGCCCATTGAATGCTTTGAGTTTAACATGACATTCTATCTAAGGCCTTCTATGAAGGCACAGGTATTGGCCGATTTTGTGATAGAATTTGCGATCCCCGAGAGAGAATCTGAATGGGCGATTTGATGCTTGAAGATCTGGAGAGTTAATGGACCGTGTATGTGGATGGAGCCTTAAATACCAATAGTTCGGGAGAGGGACTTATCCTTACCAGCCCTGACATCTAGTATGCTCTCTGCTTTGGATTTCCTTCCATCAATAGCAATTCTAAATATGAGGCCCTGATTGCTAGCCTCACGATAGCCAAAGAATTGGGGGTGCAACATTTGAAGGCCTATAGCAACACGTAGCTCGTCATTGGCCATGTATTGAATGAATATAAAGCAAGGGAGGAGAGTACGAAGAAGTACCTCCAAAGGGTAATGGATTTAATCCCTATTTTTCGCAACTTTAGCATTCAACAAGTCCCTAAGGAGGAGAATGCCCGGGTTGATACCCTATTTAAACTTGCAGCATCCGCCTTGTGCGTGCGTAGGTCTTCTTTGAAGTACTGGAAGAGCCCAGCATCAACAAGTCTAAGCTCATGCTGCAATTGGACGCTGAACATTGCCGATGGATCCGTTGGCCTAATATCTTCATGACGAGACTCTTTCCATTGATAGGGGCGAAGCTCACAAGCTACGGCACCAAGCCTCTAAATTCATCTTTTATGAAGATAAGCTTTATAAAATGTCTTTTTCCTTGCCATTACTCAAGTGCTTGCTACCCTCAGAGGCGAAGTTCGCTTTACAGGAGGTACACGAAGGATCTGTAGCAATCACTTGGAGGGCAAGGCTTTATCCTACAAAATTCTACGATAAGAATATTACTGGCCCACCATGCAGTAGGATGCTATTGACATGGTCATGAGGTGTGACCAATGCTAGCGCCATTCGAGTGTGCAGCGACTGTTGGCCACACTGCTCGCTCCAATAAGCACACTGTGGCCCTTTGCTCAGTTGGACATGGATATATTAAGACCCTTTTTCCTAGCTTTTGGACAGCGAAAATTCTTGTTTGTGGCCATTACTTATTTTACAAAGTGGATAGAAGCTGAGCCACTCGTCAAGATAACGGAGGCTAGGATAAAGGACTTCATTAGGAAGTCCATTGTTTGCCGCTTTGGCCTTCCAAGGACTATCATTACTGACAATAGCCAACAATTCAGCGGCTTCAAACTGGCCGAATTTTGTCATAATTTGGGCATCACCCATTGCTTCACTTTTATCAGCCATCCTAAAGCTAATGAGGAGGTTGAAGTGGCTAATAGAATCCTTTTGCATGGATTGAAGACAACTCGATCAAGTGAAGGGATTGTGGGCAGACAGATTATATCATGTCCTCTTGGCCTACCAAACCATGCAAAGAGTCCCGCGAGACACTTTTTAACCTTGCCTTCGGGATCGAGACAGTAATTCTCCTGGAGATAGGGCTTCCATCCCCTTGAGTTGAGAGCTTCGATGAAGGTAGCAACTTAGAGCAGCTTAGGGCAAATTTAGACTTGCTGCAAGAAGTTCAAGAGTGCATTGCCGTGAGAATGGAAAGCTATCGACAAAAGGTTGCCCGATTTTATAATGTGTGAGTCCATGGCAAATTCTTCAAGGCTGGAGATTTGATGCTGCGATGGGTCGAAGTATCCCAGTCAACTAGTCAATGGAAGCTTTCTCTAAATTGGAAAGGACCGTACCTAGTAGAAGTCATCCGATCCAAAACATATCACCTGACGTAGCTGGATAGAACACCCCTACCTCGTCCGTGAAATTCCTAAAGCCTTCGGATGTACTATTAGTAATACAACCTTCCCTATTTAAATATAAGATTTGCAATTATTGTGCGATCTTGCTAAATCAGTAGATCGAAAGCGCCTTTGTTCAACGCTAAGGTCAATGGCCTTTGATTGGCTCATGTAAACCTCTGATGAATTTTTTCTTCGATTCGGTATCAGAGCTAGTTGTTGCATCTTCATCATGACTTGGAACCCTCACCTGTGCTATATGAAATTTCCTAGCCCGACTTGACGATGACGAGAGTTAACTTATAAGACCCTTGTTCATCTATCCTTAATGTCGGGGCTAATTTATAAGATCCCGTCTTAACGCCTTGGGCTAACTTATATGACCTTGCCTGACGCAGCATCGGGGACTAACCTATAGGACCCCCGGCTCAACGATGATGAGGGCTAACTGATAAGACCCTCATCCATCTGCACCTAGCGTTGGGGCTAACTTATAAGACTCCCGCTCAACAGTGAGAGCTAACTTATGACCCTCGCCCGACACAATATCGAGGGCTAATCTATAGGACCTTTGGCTCAGCAACAATGAGGGTTAACTTATGAGATCCTCATCCTTCCGTCCCTAGCATCAGGGCTAACTTATAAGACCCTAGCTCAATGGCGAGGGCTAACTTATAAGACCCTTGCTTGACGCAGCATCAGGGGCTAACCTATAGGGCCTCCAGCTCAACGATGATGAGGACTAACTTATAAGACCCTCATCCATATGTGCTTAGCATCGGGGCTAACTTATAAGATCTCGGCTCAACAGCGAGGGCTAACTTATAAGACCCTCACTCAATGCAGTATCGAGGGCTAACCTATAGGACTCCTGGCTCAACGATGACGAGGGTTCTTATAAGACCCTCATCTGTCCGTCCTTACCATCGGGGCTAACTTATAAAATCCTGGCTTAATAGCGAGGGCTAACTTATGAGATCCTCGTCCAATGCAGCATCAGGGGCTAACCTACATGACCTCTAGCTCAATGATGACAAGGGCTAATTTATTAGACCCTCGTCCATTCGCCCCTGGTGTCGGGGCTAACTTATAAGATCCTAACTTAACGGCGAGGAATAATCGTTAGGACCCTCGCCTGATGTAGAATGATGAAAGTCAAAAGCCTCATCTATATCAAACTAGATTGACGGGAACCCTCAAATAGTTTGCTATGAATCTTGATTGCTTAGTCAAGCAAGCCAGTGGTGAAGGCTTTAGGCCACCTCGGTGTCTACATGCAAAAATGACACCATACGCAATGCTGTGCGGGGCTTCACAAAAAGTCTTGGGTTGCAATAGGATGATAATGAAAGTACAACTAGGACATTGTGAAAGAAGCTTCATTGATATGTTCAGAAAGGCCCCAAGGCCATTACAATAGGTGGGCCAGTGGCCTTCACAAAAATGGGTCCGTGCAAACGCAGATCGAAACTATGTACAATGAGAAAAAAGCAAAAAAAAAGTTGGAGGATAGTCTTCAGGTCAAGGTTCCTGGTACCGGTACTGGGAGCTATACCGATGGCCGGCCGGTACCGGTACGGTGCCGTACCGTACCGTGCCGACACACGATATGGCATGGCGTACCGGTTCGTTTGAACCGGTACGCCCAAATTTTTTTTTTTTGCTTTTTTTGATGTTTTTTGTAATTTTAAGGTTTTATTTTATTTTTAAGAGTTTAGGGTTTAGGGTTTAGGGAGAATTTAGTGTTTAGGATTTAGGCCGTAGGGTTTAGGGTTTAGGCCTTTAGGATTTAGGATGGTGTACCGGGTTTAGGACTAAATACTAATATTTAGGACTATTTTCAATTGAAATAAAATAAAAAATGATAATTAAACTAAGATTATCATCAATTAATTAAAGTGAAATGTAGCATAAACATATAATTACATACCAATGTCTAGAATCGGGTAGAGTGACGATGTCCATAAATATAGGGATCATGTATGTACTCTGTAGGAAATTCGGCATGTCCCTCCTGCCATGCAGCATGATACTCCTCTAAGTTTATCCCAGGAGGTATGCGTGATGGATCATAACTAATTGCAGATCCCTCTCTGATGTCCCGACTCTGAGAGCTGTCTATGGCTCATCCCTCTTTGCCTCTTCCTCACTTAAAAAACAAGACATCCCCCCTCCCAAAAGTCACATGGCTACAGTAGCCATGTGACAAATCAAAAAAAAATTGTCCCACCTGCCCCCTCCCAACCATACCGACCTGAACCGGCTGATTCGGGTTCGTTTCGACCGGTTCGGCACCGGTTCAACCCGGTTCGGGTCCAGTTCGGTGCGGTAAGTATTTTTTTTTTGATTTTTAATTGGACCGTGCCGATTTTTATGGCCGAACCGTGCCAGCCGGCCACTGGTCCGGATCGGTACGCCCCGAACCGGCCAGTTCGGCATGGTTCGGAAAACCCTACTTCAGGCAGATAGCGTAGGAGTTGGTGTAGGAAGATCGGTTGCTCCTTCGACTTTAGGAGCCAGTTCTTCCTCAGTCTCTAAATCCTCGTCCAGGAAGGCAAAGCCAAGTCTAGGAAATGAGTGATTACCCTCTTCCAGACCTCATCCTTCTTTTCAAGGTATGTTAAGGTGGAGAAGGCAACTTTTTGGAGAGCTTGTAGGCTTCCACACCTACTTGGATTGCCACCTCAGTGCGAGCCTCGGAGTTCGCTAACTTGCAACACCTTTCAGCTAGGTTGTTGTCCGACTTCTTTCTCTTTTTACCCTCCAAGGAGAGTTTTTCTTCCAATTCATTGAGCACATGCTTAAGGAGGCCAATTTCAACCTGGGTGGACCTCGCCTCCGCCAGCTTCTTTTCGATTGCGATGGCATGACCCCACAACTTGAAATAGTCATTCAGGTAATAATGGGCTATTTGCAAGGAAAATGACAATCAAACAACCAAAGGACTAAATTAAAGTCCGAAGACAAAGGAAAATGGTATACCTCAAGAAAAGTCCAAATGGCCCTTTTTTAGGTGTGGCCCCCTTACTGACAATTCGGGCAGCGTCAACATGGCAGATGATGCCCTGAAAAACATTCTGAGCCACCTATCAGTGTGTTGACCCCTAAAGTGATTTTGATGATAACAAAACATTGGAGCATACATTTGGTTATCTAACAACTCTTCAAATGATTGATAAGTTTTTGTAGGACAACTACATTGACACACTTTCTAAATCCTACAGTCTTTAATATTTTGTGTTGAGTTGTAAAGTCTTTAGAATCTTGTAAAGAAGAACCCTACAAAAATCTTCTATTAAAATCAAGTTTAAGAGTTACTTCTAGTAGTCTTTCAAGCTTCAATTTTTCTTGAATTTATTGAAAGAAGTGCTTGAAGAAGACTTCAAAGCTTGGGACAAGTGTTCTGGAAGTTTGAAGTTGATCTGGCTGAAGAACCACCTTCGAGCCAACTGGATGGAGGACCCAGCCGACTCTGGCACTGGCACAGAAAAGTTCTCTGGCACACAGATCCAGCCGACTGGCACTAAGGCCCAGTTGACTCGCCCAGAACATGGTTGAGAACGTTCTGAGATTCTCAGGGATTTGAGCCGACGGAATTCAACCCAGCCGACTCGTCCAGAACTCGGTTGAGAATGGTCTGATAGCCTCCGAGATCCGAGCCGACTGGATTCCAACCTAGCCGACTCATCCAGAGTGAGGTATTTTCTCAACTGTGGAAGCTAGACGACTGGCACTCAGCCCAGTCGACCCGAACTTGGTCCGAGCCGACTCGAAGTTTGTCCGAACCGACTCGAATGACGGGGTCACCTTCAATGGCTAGTTCCAGTTCTCAGTTTTTAAATTCCAAAAGTGCTCAAACGGTAACCTGTCACCTCCCAATGGTCTACAACGTTCAAAATCAAGGGAAGGCAGTTGAAGTCTCTATAAATAAGGTATGAGAACATCTTTGAAGAGACTAATGAATTATTGAGCATTTATTGAACACTTATTGAAGTGAAGAGAGAGCACTAGAGCTTTAAAGTCTGCTTTCAAGCCTGCAACATCTCTTACCTGAAGCTTGAAGCATCTTTTGAGGAAAGCAAGGAAGCCATTGAAGTGCATTGAAGAGCATTCAGTGGATCTTCACTCGAGCTGCATTGGCAACCACCCCGACAACAGAGTTTGTCTTTATTGTTGCTTCTTTATTGTATCTTTTAGAATATCTGGGTTATTGGTGAGCCCGGTTGTAAAAACCAAATAGGTTTCTTTGGTGAGCCTTTAAAAACCAGAGTGTAGAGATTTTTTTGGTGAGCCTATCTAAAAACCAAAGTGCAGAGGTTTTAGGTGAACCTGTAAAAACCTAGCTTGGGTTTCTTTGGTGAGCCTAGTTTCAAAAACCAAAGTGTAAAGGTTGGGATTGTGAGCCTGTAAAACAATCTGACTGTATTCCAGTTTGGGGGATATAGTGAAAATCCCGAGTAGTGAACTTGGGTAGTAGACGTAGGAGCTGGGTTGCTCCGAACCACTATAAATCTGTCTTGTTTGTGTCGTGTTTGATTTACCTTTAGCTTCTGCATTCATACTCTGTTTGACACAGCACTTAACCACTAAAAGGAAATACTTGTGCACATACTTGTGAAAATTTGTAATTCCCAATTCACCCCCCCTCTTGGGTTAAGCTACCTGGGCAAAGTTGGTATCAGAGCAGTGTCTCTGATTACTTGAGTTAAGATTGATGGCTCATCCCATGAGTACATCCTTGGCCGAGGGCCAATCAACAAATAGACCTCCACTATTCACAGGCACTAATTATTCATATTGGAAAGCACGAATGAAAATTTATATACAAGCTGTAGATTTTCAATTGTGGAAGGTCATCTTGAAAGGGCCACACATTCCGACAATTAAAGTTGATGGCATGGACATCCTTAAGCCTGAAGAGGACTGGGATGATCATGACATGAAGATGGGGGAATTGAACGCTAAAGCAATGAATTTATTATATTGTGCTTTGGATGCAAACGAGTTCAACCGAATTTCCACTTGCTCTTCAGCAAAGGAAATCTGGGATAAACTCGAAGTGACCAATGAGGGAACTTCCCAAGTGAAAACCTCCAAGATAAATCTTTTAGTTCATAATTATGAATTATTCAAAATGGAACCTTCTGAAATAATATCTGCCATGTTCTTTAGATTTACAGATATTATTAACGGTTTAAAGAGTCTTGGCAGGGTATACTCTAATGCAGATCTAGTTCAGAAGATCCTTCGTTCTTTGCCTGACAAATGGGATCCCAAGGTAGCTGCAATCCAGGAAGCCAAAGATCTCAACACATTGATGCTGGATGAACTGCTGGGATCACTCATCTCCCACGAGCTGACAATGCAACACAGAACGGAAGATAAGCAGAAGAAAAAGAAGACAATAGCCTTCAAAGCTGCTTCCGATTCAAAGAGGGATGATGAAGAATCTGAAGAAGAAAGCACCTCCTCCAATGACGACCTAGAAGACGAAGACATCGCTATGGTTATGAGGAGATTCAGAAAATTTATGGGAAGAAAAAAAGGAAGGTACAATCGGAAATTTCACAGGAAGGATTATGGAAAGGAAAAAGAAAAGGACAGAGAGAAATATAAAGAGATAGTCCCATATGCTACGAATGCAAGAAGCCGGGGCACATACGTCCAGACTGTCCACTACTAAAGAAATCCTTCAGACAAAAGAAGAAAAAGAAAGCCATGGTTGCCACATGGTCCGACAGTGAAGACTCATCATCATCTGAAGAAGAAGAGACCACCAAGACTGCAAATCTTTGCTTAATGGATCTCGAAGATGAGGTAACATCCCCTAACAATTGCACTGAATTTACTTTCGATGAATTAAATTCTGCTTTTTATGACTTGCTTTCTGAATTTAAGAAAGCTGAAGTAAAGATAAAATCATTGAAAAATATGAATGATTCTTTACTCAAACAAAAGGATGAAATTTCAGAAAAGAACAGTTTATTACAAAAGGAATTGCATGACTTTTCTGAAAAATTCAAAAAACTGAAAAACGAGAATCTTTCATATGAAAAGAAAAACAATGATTTACTTGCTGAAAATAATGAATTGAAAAAGGAGGTTACAAAACTCAAGCCTTTGGTTGAAAAACTCACTCTATCTTCAAATAAGCTTGAGCTAAATCTAAAAGAACAATGAATTTCAGGAAATAAAGCTGGAATTGGTTTCAACACTTCTTTTGTGAACGGAATTTCAACGACTTTTGTGAAATCCAAAACACCTGCTCAAAATATTTTATCTCAAAAAGTTTCAGCCACACCAAAAACTGTTTCTACTTCAAAGTCCTTATCATATGTTCCTAAGAATTTGAGCAAAAATGCATACATTCCAAAAAGTTCAAAATCTGCATCAAGTGCATCAACTTTTAGAACTTCAAATTCGGTTTCCATCAAAAATTCTAAAGTTGTTTGCTATGCTTGTAAAAGAATAGGACATAAAGCTTTTGAATGCAATAATCTTAGAAATGTTCTTAAAAAAGTAATAAAGATTTGGGTTCTCAAAGGAACCATCTCTGCTGACTTGCAAGGATCCAAGGTAGCTTGGGTACCTAAAAGAATTCATTGACTGTTTTGCAGGAATGTCTTGCAGCCCAAAAATTGAAGAAAAGGTGGTACTTGGACAGCGGCTGCTCAAAACATATGACGGGTGACAAGGACCAATTCATCACCCTTGAAATGAAAGGAGGTATGGTCACCTTTGGAGACAATAGTAAAGGGAGAATAATCGGTATTGGTAAGATCAAAATTACTCCCTTCACTTTTATTGAAAATATTTTGCTGGTAGACAAATTGAAGCATAATCTCTTAAGTATAAGTCAATTATGTGATAAAGGCTTCAAAGTTGTCTTTGAGTCTTCTATGTGCATAGTAACTAACTCTTTAGATTCTAACAATAAATTTATTGGACATAGACTCGGGAATATCTATGTGGTAGATCTTAATGATCTTGCTATGTCTAGTAGCCCTAATCTAGTTGCAATGAATGCTAAGACCAAAGAGTCAGGCTTACTATGGCAAAGACGATTAGGTCATGCTAGCATGCATACAATTACCAAATTAATTTTTAAAGATTTTGTTAGAGGCATGCCTAAGTTTAAAGTTGATTTAAATCATGTTTGTGATGTATGCCAAATGGGTAAACAAACTAAGGGGAGTTTTAAATCAAAGAATATAGTTTCTACAACAAGACCTCTTGAGCTACTTCACATGGATCTTTTCGGACCTACTAGGACCACAAGCCTAGGAGGGATGAAATATGCTCTTGTGATAGTAGATGATTTTTCGAGATTTACATGGATTTTGTTCATTGCCTCAAAAGATGAAACTTTTCATGTTTTTAGAAAATTTCATAAAAAGGTTTTAAACAAAAAGAACTTATCTTTGATTTCAATTAGAAGTGATCATGGAACTGAATTTGAAAATCAATTTTTTGAAGATTATTGTACTGAATTTGGCATTGATCACAACTTCTCCGCTTTTAGAACACCTCAACAAAATGGTGTTGTAGAGAGGAAAAATAGGACATTGGAAGAAATGGCTCGCACAATGTTATGTGAAGGCAATCTTTTAAAGTACTTTTGGGCAGAAGCGGTGAACACTGCATGTTATATTTTAAACCGCGTTTTGATCCGTCCTGTCTTAAAGAAAACCCTCTATGAGCTTTGGAATGACAAAAAACCCAATATTAGTTATTTTCATGTGTTTGGTTGTAAATGCTTTGTGCATAACAATGAAAAAGATAATTTAGAAAATTTTGATTCTAAAGTGATGATGCAATTTTCCTGGATTATTCATTACATAGCAAAGCATATAGGGTTTTTAATAAAAGGACTCTTACTGTTGAAGAGTCAATTCATGTTGTATTTATTGAAACTAACCCTACACCTTCTAGACAAGAAGAGTGCATAGATAATGATGCAGGTACATTACAAAAAGGAATGGATGACTTGAGCATTCAAAACAAAGACACTCAAGATAGAGAAAAAACGGTAAGTAAGGATCGCATCGATCTACCGAGGGACTGGAGGTATGTTACATCTCATCCTAAATAATTAATAATAGGAGATCCTTCACATGGTGTTAGGACTAGGGCTGCACATAAGGATGCACATGATTACCTAGCCTTTGTATCACAAATAGAACCCCATAGCTTAGAAGAGGCTGAGTCTGACCCAAACTGGATGATGGCAATGCATGAAGAATTAAAACAGTTTGAAAGAAATAAGGTATGGACACTTGTAGATAGACCTACAGACCATCCAATTATAGGAACTAAATGGGTCTATAGGAATAAATTAGATGAGCAAGGAAATATTATAAGGAACAGAGCTATATTAGTGGCTAAGGGATATAACCGAGAAGAAGGTATTGATTTTAATGAAACCTATGCACCCGTAGCAAGACTAGAAGCCATTAGATTACTACTTGCATTTGCTTGCTACATGAACTTCAAACTCTTTCAAATGGATGTAAAAAGTGCATTTCTTAATGGTTTTATCTCTGAACAAGTTTTTGTGGAACAACCACCAGGTTTTGAAAATCACACCTTTCCAAACCATGTATTCAAATTAAACAAAGCATTGTATGGTTTGAAACAAGCACCTAGAGCCTGGTATGATAGACTTAGCACTTTCTTAATTGAAAATGATTTTTCAAGAGGTAATGTAGACAAAACTTTGTTTATCAAAAAGAAAAATAATGACATCTTAGTTGTACAAATATATGTTGATGACATCATTTTTGGTGCAACTAATGAATCTCTATGTAAAGAATTTGCTAAGCTTATGTAGGGAGAATTTGAAATGAGCTTAATGGACGAGCTGAACTACTTCCTTGGACTTCAAGTAAAACAAACAAAGGAAGGCATCTTCATCAACCAAGCCAAATACATCAAGGAAATCATCAAAAAGTTTGGTATGGAGAGTAGCAAAACAATGAGCACACCCATGAGCCCAGCTTGCAGATTAGACAAAGATGAGAATGGATCCCATGTTGACCAAAAGCTATACAGAGATATGATCGGATCCTTATTATATTTGATTGCAAGTAGACCTGACATATTATATAGTGTATGTGTATGTGCTAGATTTCAGTCATCACCAAAAGAAACACATATGCTTGCTGTAAAAGGAATAATTAAATATTTGAAAGGAACAAGTAATTTAGAAATTTGGTATTCTAAACATTCTACTTTGAATTTGATTGGATTCTCTGATGTGGATTATGCTGGTTGTAAAATAGATAGAAAAAGCACTAGCGGTACATGCCAATTTCTAGGGTTGAATTTAATTTTATGGCACTGTAAGAAGCAAAACTCCGTAGCCTTGTCCATAGCTGAGGCTGAGTACGTGGCTGCTGGTAGTTGTCGTGCTCAAGTGTTATGGATTAAACAACAACTAGAAAGACTTTGGTGTATCACAATCTAAAATTCCAATTAAATGTGATAACACAAGTACTATCAATTTGACAAAGAATCCAATTCAACACTCTAGAACCAAGCACATTGAAATTAGACATCATTTTATTAGAGATCATGTGTCAAATGGTAATATTGTGCTTGACTTTGTGCCTACTGAAGATCAATTAGCTGACATATTTACTAAGCCACTCAATCAAGATAGATTTGAGCTAATTAGGAGTGAATTAGAACTTTGTGATCCCTTCTAGATTCTTTAACCTAATTCCTTCAATTCTAAGGTAATCTCATCTAGAAAACCTCCTCAATTTATTCTATTTTGTTGAGCTTTGATATCCTTTGAAAATTCCTTTCAAAATTCTTCTGGTTTTTGTTCAAAATTTTCAAAACTCAATTTCTCTGTTCGAGTCGACTGGATCTTAATTCGAGTCGACTGGATCTTAATTCGAGTCGACTGGATTTCTCTGAGAGTTTTGAGCTTGTTCTGGCCTAGCTGGCTCGAACAGTTTCGAGTCGACTGGATTTTCTGATGGTGTTAGGAGAGCTCTGGCCGAGCCGACTCGAGCCTTTTTAGGGCTACTCGAGTCGACTGGAATTTTGCGCCGAAGCGTTTTGCTTAGGGTTATAAACTCTTCACCGAACCGTTTAGCCTTTATGTTGTTTTCTCTAACGGTTCATTCATCTCCAAAACCTACTCCAAAGACTTCCTTCTCCCTTCCAAGCACTCCATTTTCTTGATTTTCCATCTTTCCTAGCTATGGCACCCAAGTGTGCGACAGGTAAACGCTCTATTAGGGTTGCTCCATCGGTTGAAAAGGAAAGAAGGTCCAAAAGGAGGCAAGAAGAGCCAAGTAGCGCCACTCACAGTGAAGAATTTGCAGAGGAAGCCGCAAGAGATCCTCCACCTGCTCCTAGCCAAATGCCTTCGATGTCTACGCGTCCGGTAACTTCCGGCCGCCGAATTAATTTCGAGTTTCTTAAAGGCATTGGATTAAGAATAGGAGATCTGATTGAAGACTTAGGATGGAGAAAATTTTGTTCATTGAATGAAAAGACCTATCCCACTCTTGTTAGAAGCTTTTATGAAAATTTAAGACTGGGAACGAATCATGTGGAATCCACTGTTAAAGGAAAGAGGATAATAGTCAATGAGGAATTCCTACAAGGTGTGTTGGATTTACCTTCAGAGGGAGTAAAATTTCTAGTAATTGAAAATAGGGAAAAGACCTTGAGAACAATATTGAACAAAGAAGATGTTGGTGGTATTGGTACTGTGTTTGCTAACACCCTATCACTGGAAATGAGATTACTTCACAACTTCATTTGTAGAATTTTCTTGCAAAGAACTGGTAGATTTGATTGGGTGAGTGAAAGGGATTTATGCCTTATGAAGCACATTCTAGAGAAAACTCCTGTCAATTTGCCATACATTATAATCATGCAAATGAAAGAGACAGTAAGAAAAGCTAAATCCTGTATGGAATGATGCTTACATTATTGTTTAAATCTCATAGTCAGTTTGGATGGTGAAGACGGATTAGAATTGCATCACACTGATATCTACACTTCCAAGACTCTAGAGAGAATGGGGTATTTCCAAGTGGAAGGAGTGTAGAGAAAGAAATGCACAAATGTAAGAGCTATTGGCAGCTCCAGTAATAGTGAAGAAGAAGAAGAGGAAGAAAATATAGAAGCTGCTGGAACTTCTTCTACACCAGTACCGGAGCCTAAGTCATTTGTATCTGAGCCTGCTGCTATTACTGAGGAGACCAGAGCACCTTCTCCTATGTTTGATATGCCTGCAACAGAGTTCGATTTGCCTGCACCAGAGTTTGACTTGCCTGCAGCTGATGTTCCTTTACCTGACTACCCTACTGTAGCTTCACAACCTCCAATTGTTCAAGTTCAGATTGAGGAACAGTTAAGAAGCTTGACAAATTCACTGACAGGTACAATAATTTCTTTATTTAATGATTTGAAACAGTCAATGGACAGCAGATTGGACAGACTGGAAGAGCATGTGGCAAGTCTACAAGGAAAGGTTGAAGCTATAGAAGCTTCAAGGTTTGCACCTCAGATAGACCTTCAACCAATTCCGAGTTGTATCTCTTCAAGTTCCGAAACAATTTTGAAGTCTGTGGATGCCACTTTGAATGAATATTAAGCTGAGTTGAAGGAACTTAGAGGCCAAGTGGGAACTATTGTAGATACAAGAGCTATGGCAGAGGATTATACTAGAGGCATTGGGATCATCAGGTCGGAGCTTGGCAGACTTCGAGGTTCAGCTGAAGCATTCGCTAATGTCCAAGCATCTGAGCTTGTATCTATGCAGAAAGAAATAGGTGAAATGAAGGAGGTAGTGAACAAAGTGCCAGTTAGCCTCAAGAACTTGGAGCAACAGTTGGAAGCAATTTGGATGGAAATGGTGTCTATCTGTGGCACTGTCAGATCCTTGGAGGTCACAGCTAGGACCAGACCATTGTATGATCCACCTCCCATTTCCACTAGGGCTCCTAGCACCTCTCATCACCCTAGGGCTCCTCCTCCTCATACTTCATCTAGTCGATCACTTAGACCCACTTCTTGGCATGGTGCCAATGTTCCTAGAGATGATTCTGATTAGATATTTTGTAGTTTCAGTACTTGTTGGATGCTTTTTGAAACTTTTGTAATGGTTAATGTACTGAACACCTTTTGACAGAAATGAAATGAACATCTTTTTAATTACTGTGTAATGTGTGTATATGTGTTATCTTGTTTACACTCTCTTCTTTTTAATAAGAATTCTCTCTCTAAGTTGAGAAAGTGAAATTATCTCAAACAAATCTTGAAATTTAAAATTTTGAGCTTATCTGTTTAACCTTTTTGAATTGATGACAAAAAGGGGGAGAATCATAGAGTGCATGAAAGGAAAAGCTTAATGAATTGCAATAAAACTACTAAAGTAAAGTAGACAGGGGGAGTTTTTAAGGCATTTCTGAATAATTTCTTGCATATTATTCCGATAAAATATTCAAATGAATGTTAAAGGGGGAGAAACTTAGAGAAAATTCATATTGCCTAGAAATTTTATAAAAAGGGGAAAATATACATGCTTAATTTACATGATTACTATGATGCTCTCGACTTATTATATCTATCAGTCGATACTTAATGCTGCTTGATACATACAAGCAATCATTCTCTGATATTTACAGTTTATGAATTTGACCTTGTGCATAACTATATAGCACATATTGATATACATTTGAGATTACAGTTAATTTTATAAATTGTCAAACAAATATAAATGCTTACATACTTATGAATAGATTAGATTCTTTTCATGCCCAGTGTTTTGTCATCATCAAAAAGGGGAAGATTGTTGACCCCTAAAGTGATTTTGATGATAACAAAATATTGGAGCATATATTTGGTTATCTAACAATTCTTCAAATGATTGACAAGTTTTTGTAGGACAACTACATTGACACACTTTCTAAATCCTACAGTCTTTAATGTTTTGTGTTGAGTTGTAAAGTCTTTAGAATCTTGTGAAGAAGAACCCTACAAAAATCTTCTATCAAAATCAAGTTTAAGGGTTACTTCTAGTAGTCTTTCAAGCTTCAATTTTTCTTGAATTTATTGAAAGAAGTGCTTGAAGAAGACTTCAAAGCTTGGGACAAGTGTTCTGGAAGTTTGAAGTTGATCTGGCTGAAGAACCACCTTCGAGCCGACTGGATGGAGGACCCAGCCGACTCTGGCACTAGCACAGAAAAGAAGTTCTCTGGCACACAGATCCAGTCGACTGGCACCAAGGCCCAGCCGACTCGTCCAGAACATGGTTGAGAACGTTCTGAGATTCTCAGGGATCCGAGCCGACTGGAATTCAGCCCAGCCAACTCGTCTAGAACTCGGTTGAGAATGGTCTGATAGCCTCCGAGATCCGAGCCGACTGGATTCCAACCTAGCCGACTCATCCAGAGTGAGGTATTTTCTCAACTGTGGAAGCTAGCCGACCGGCACTCAGCCTAGTCGACCCGAACTTGGTCCGAGCCGACTCGAAGTTTGTCCGAGCCGACTGGAATGACGGGGTCACCTCCAACGGCTAGTTCCAGTTCTCAGTTTTTAAATTCCAAAAGTGCTCAAACGGTAACCTGTCACCTCCCAACGGTCTACAACGTTCAAAATCAAGGGAAGGCAGTTGAAGTCTCTATAAATAAGGTATGAGAACATCTTTGAAGAGACTAATGAATTATTGAGCATTTATTGAACACTTATTGAAGTGAAGAGAGAGTACTAGAGCTTTAAAGTCTGCTTTCAAGCCTGCAACAACTCTTACCTGAAGCTTGAAGCATCTTTTGAGGAAAGCAAGGAAGCCATTGAAGTGCATTGAAGAGCATTCAGTGGATCTTCACTCGAGCTGCATTGGCAACCACCCCGACAACAGAGTTTCTCTTTATTGTTGCTTCTTTATTGTATCTTTTAGAATATCTGGATTATTGGTGAGCTCGGTTGTAAAAACCAAATAGGTTTCTTTGGTGAGCCTTTAAAAACCAGAGTGTAGAGGTTTCTTTGATGAGCCTATCTAAAAACCAAAGTGTAGAGGTTTTAGGTGAACCTGTAAAAACCTAGCTTTGGTTTCTTTGGTGAGCCCAGTTTCAAAAACCAAAGTGTAGAGGTTGGGATTGTGAGCCTGTAAAACAATCTGACTGTATTCCGATTTGGGAGATATAGTGGAAATCCCGAGTGGTGAACTTGGGTAGTGGACGTAGGAGCTGGGTTGCTCCGAACCACTATAAATCTGTCTTGTTTGTGTTGTGTTTGATTTACCTTTAGCTTCTGCATTTATACTCTGTTTGACACAGCACTTAACCACTAAAAGGAATTACTTGTGCACATACTTGCGGAAATTTGTAATTCCCAATTCATCCCCCGTCTTGGGTTAAGCCACCTGGGCAACACAGTGGTCGAAGGTGCAAGCCTTGGGATCGTCAACAGAGATGTCTGCCCCCTTGGTACATTGGGGCTAGAGGTAGACGAGGACGCCCCCGTTTGGAGGACTGGTAGACGGCATGCTATTGGAGCGGTGGCAGGAGCCCCTAGGGAACTGCGAGGATCATTCCCTCAACCTCGGTGGTAGCCTCTGATTGGGAATGCTGCTGTGAGACAAAGCAAATCTTCTTTTTCTTCAATGCCTCCGAAGTGTTCTTGACTATGCGGGCCTTTGCAGCCGCCTTCTTCAACTCTTGGATGTTCGAAGGATCCATGCTTGAAAGATGTAGTGATCCAGTGAAGATAAGGCCAAAAGTAATCAAGGGAGAGGAAGAATGAGCGATTGGGACTCTCCCACCTCTCGGTCGCACCTGGCTGATTCCCATCTTAAAGAGGGTGTTATCTGATAAGAGTATCTTCAACTTAGGGACTTTGAAATGGAGAAGAGTCCCATACCGTTTATTATCCTTGTCTAGAAGTGGGGGGCGAGTTAGTCGGTGCATAGGGATGCCCCACGGCTCGAGCCCCCAATCATTGGACGAATGTTTAACAAAAAAGAAGCACTCCTTCCAATTGTGTATTGAAGGAGCGCCTCGAATTAAAGGGGTACTGCCTTGCCTCTTTCGGGGACAAACATATTGCCACCTTGAGAGAAGAGGGTGCTTCTCGGAGGAGAAGAATGCCCTAAAAAGGGGGCACCATTAGTTGAATTCCGACCATGAGGCATACTATTGTAAAATCGCAGATGTAGAGCTATGAGTTCGGTACAACTGTGCATAGAGATATGTCCAAGGCATGGAGAAGATGAATGAAAAAATGGCAAGTGGGGGCCTTAGTCAGGCTTAGAACATTCCTTGTATAGGGTTGTTCGACTTGGGGGAGGGTTGCATGCCCGGTCGGATGGAAGTGGAACTTCCATATCAAACTTTGGCTGGACGTGGTATCGGTGTCAAATTCACTCCAAATCCTCCTTGCAAAGCTTAGATTGGAGGTCCCCAAGAGGAAACCTCTCATGGTCGGAGTCCTTGTGATCCTCTTGCCTCGAGGGAACCCCCAGAGCCTCGATTGGGACCCGACTGTCAGCTATACCCGGACCTAAGGAACATGAACTGGCTGAGAGGAAGTCCCACTCATTCTTGAAAATCAAAGAAAATCAAGTCAAAACTTGTAAAAATTATGGAAAAATTGATCTAAGTGATAGAACAAACTTGGCAAAACTGGATGTGGGAAAAGTGGAAGGGAGAATAACAAATAAAAAGATGGGAGACTCCAAAGCTAATGGCAGGGGGCCTGACCTATGATGAAAAGCGGAAGCAGAAGCACTCACCAGAGAAGATGACCGGCAGAAAGAGCAAGCTCTCAAAAGAAGAAAGGAGAAAGGGAAGAGGAGGAAAGAGGCGAAGAAACAGAAAAAAACAAAAATAGTAAGTGGGGCTAATGCCTTGGCTACTTATAAAGGCTTTCCATTGCCCAAATCTAACAAGGCCGAAGTCATTAGCGTCGGATCGTTGACACATGGGAAATCGGGAATGGATGAGGTTCTCTTGCAGATCATGAATCATGGGATGGCAGGCATCCGAAAGTCATGATTTCCATGCCTCATCTTCCGCAAATGTGGATAGCCAGTACAATCTTGAGCACTGCACCTTGACCATTGCACCGCATTTGAGATTCTCTTTGTTCTCTGTGAAACCTACCTATTAAGATGTTTTCTTGAGTATTGAGTCTGAGTGATGATGTCACCCTTGCCCCGCTGTGTCTCATCCAAATTATCCCTCGACTAGTCCAACAAAAAGGCCAAGGGAGTACCTCTACAACAAGGACATGCTTACTCCATGGGAGGCTGAAGACAGACCCATCAAACTTGGAAAAAATTAGTTTAAAGTTAATAGCGAGAATTTAACCCTCATAATTGTTTCGAGACACAACAAAAGCATGTAGGAAAAGAAATCTCATTTATTCTTCAAATTATCCGGTTGCATATACACAAAGGAGTGAGCTACAGCCGTCCCAATCCAGTAAACTCATTAACATTATCAACAACCTTGTCCTTGGCCTCGGCCAAGATGAAGGATGTCCAAGGCATGGGAAAGTGCTGGGACTGGAATCTGGACCAGGCTCATCTCGGCTGATGGGAGGATCTGCATTGCCAAGGCCTTGCATTTTTGGAATCCCCTCCTGTAGGCCTTCTATTTTGCGCGCCAAAGTCGAGTGTCGGCAACACCCAAGTGTGCCTCCACCAATGACAACTTGCTTCGAAGCATGATAACTTCTTGGTTGCTAGTATCGATCTCCTCCAATCTCTCAATGGTATTTTTAACGGCCCTCAATTGGCCCTTCAGAGTCACGGCCTCTCTTGTCTCTACGGCACGAAGGTTTTGGCCCAATGCCCTCTTTACGCGATCATCTTTTCCTTTTCCAATGCTTGGCAGAGGAACTGAACCTTGGCCAGAGCCTTGTTCCGGGCTTGCTTTAGCTGCCGGACCCTCTCTTAGACTTGGTTCGAGGGCCCTTCAATTCTTATCGCACATTTGCCTAAGCTCATTCCATAACCATCTATTCTCCTCTCTTGTGGACAAAAGCTCTCCCACAACCACTGGACCCTGGCATGAGAACCCCCTTTCACATCTGCAAGCTTGGCGGGAAAACTCCTTTCAACCTTGCAATCTTCGCCCATGCTTGCTCAGCGGCTTGGGCTTCTCGTTGGCGAGCATTGGTCATTTGCCCACTCATGGATGCAAGCCATTTTCCAACTTCACTAGCTTGTTGAACATTTGGCATCATCCATAGTGGCATCGACATGCTTCTTCTGCCGAAGAAATTCTTGTTCTACCTAAGATGCCCGCAGCTTGGCTTCATAGGCCTCTCTTTTGATGGAGGCAACCCATTCCCTAGCTACCGCTGTCCTTGCCTCCACTGCCTCGAACGACTCCATGAAGAAGTCGAGATATTTTCTTAGTTGTACGATTGATGCGGGATGAACCTAAGACCGATGCAAAATAGTAAACTAATTTTTTAATAATTTTTTTAGACATTAATTCAGTGGTTAAAGATCCGAAAATAAGAAAGAATCAGTAGAAAGACTAGCAATGCTAGAAACTAACATACCCGCAAAAACTCATGCAGAATAATAAATAGCCAGGACCTGAGAGTTAAGAAACTCCCGGCTTAGGATAGCATACATGTCATCAGATCAGAACAAAGGAGGGGGAAGGCTTTTACCAGGCAGCGATTGTAGTTTCTTCGATGAAGAGATCTCTTAGCCTCTGGATGGTGCTTGGAAGAACAAGCCTTTGGTTCCTGAATCTGAAGGCGATCTGGACCCGGTTTGAAGGCAAAGAAAGCCTCCTCTGGGGAGGGGAAACACCTCGGGGATCTGCAAAACGTCAAGGTTAGGCACGAATCAGGTAATCAAAGAAAAAATAACAAGATGAAACAAGGAAGGGTTAGGGCTAGTAAGGCTAGCGGCTTGGAGAAGGAAGACTCCTGCTTTCAGGGACGGCTTCAGGGCTTCTTCTCAAAGGTGTGGCTGATGTTAAGAGGTTTGAGTTGCTGCTTGGGCGTGGAGGATTGCAAGGGTAGAGGTCGGCCAACACAAGAGAACAAAAACCAAACACAAAGAAACCAAAAGAAAACACAAGACACCTATCTCAAAATAATTCAACAGAGTTTTAATTCATAAGAGTAGATTGATTACAAGAGGAGGGGTGGGGTATTTATAGAGTTCCCATGCCCTCTCTTAACTAGGGTTACACTTAGGTTAAGAATAACCTCTCCTTAAGGCATTAGGAAAATAATCCTTAATAGGTTAGGAAAGAAAGCCTTAAGAGGTTAGGACTTTGACTAGTCTTTTCCTTTTCCCTTCATGCTTTGACCTAGTCTTCTACCAACCCTTGGACTTGGTCAACCAAGTAAGGACGCCTCTCTTAGGCATGTTGGGCTTCATGGGAGCAGCAAGGGCCGGCCAAGAGGTGAAGGGCGCATGGGCTTGGGCCTCCTGGAAGTTGGGATGGCCTGGTAGCCTGGTAGTAGAAATATTCTTTGGAATCTTACTTCTTAAGGGCTTAGGATTGGCGCTTGGGCTGATTTCTCTTGGGCTAGGGCGCAGATGGACCTCTGGACTCATGATATGACCTGGTTTGGGAATATACTTTGGCATCTGGAGAGAATCTGGGCATTCGAAAAATATCTGGAAGGAATCAGGATACTGGAAAGGCATCTTGGATCCTGGGTTGTCTCGTAAAATCCAATAAGCTGATGTAGTGGCCTCTGACTCCTGGATGAGGCCTGGTGCAACTCCAAAATAGGATAACCTCCTCTCTTGTACAAAAATTGGACTCATACTGGATTTATACTGAAATACAGGACTCAATAGACTAGACTAGGTTGAGAGACAAATTAACTAGTCTCAACTTATTACAAGACTCAAAATCTTAATTGATTACAAAATTGTGACACATGACTAAAATCCTAATCAGTAAACCTTATGGGATCCAGGGATCTGTGTCTGATCCTGGTGTCCCCACCAATGATAGGATCTCGTCAGAAAAATGTAAACATGAGATGATTAGAGCTACGCGCAACCGTACCTGAATTATTGGTTGGAAGGCCCTGTGCGTATAGACTTCAGGATTGTTGATCAGAGCTGCGTGCAACTGTACCTGAATTATTGGCTGGAAGGCCTTGTGCCTATAGACTTCGGGATTGATGTCACGCATTCTCTGCATAATGCCAGTTAGAAGAAGAGATTGAACCATATCTTCGGCCATTCTAGGACCCTTGGCAAACTTCAAGGTCGGCGACTCTAGCACATTCTCCTGAAACCTGATCCTTTGCGACGGCCCTTCAAGTTGACTAGGCAAAGATTTAGATAAGCCACCAAACTCGCATAGTTTCTTGGCAGCCCTCCGTAATTCCTTCAAATCATTCAGGTCCATCGGCCTCCAATTTTGTGTTGAATAGTCAAACTTTGGAGCTCTGGTATCAGAAATTTGCAAGAAATTGCCTCTCTGAAAGCAAGAATCTCCCCTCACTAGACCAATAACGATGGAAAATGGAAGCAGCCTTGGACCCCTTATAAAGGGAAGCACCGCAATGAACCCTTCTCTCTTCTCGAGGAGCACTATCGATGTGCCACCTGGCGATTCTTCCTTTACTAACTCACCTCATGCCTTTCAAGAAGTGTTGTAATTGCGGGCTAGCCTCGGGATTCTTCGGGTGCATTGTTGGGTCTTCTCCTTGATCCGAGACCCTACATGCTCGAATCAAGGAGTGGGGGGGAAATGATGTGGGGGCTAACCCCCCACCCTCGGTATCCCGAGGGTCTGCAGGAGCTTCGCCTCCTTTACTTGAGATCCATCGTTCTTTAGGTAGGCCAATGGGACATCGCCAGGCAGAAAGCAGCAACAAGCCCCTTGGCCCAACCGTCCCCCTGATCTCGTCAGTCTTTAGCTTGATTGGTCTTTGGTTGAGGCATTATTGGAACTTTTTTTCGGTGGCCACGACCTGAACCCCTTTGATCATTCTATGCCCTAAGTCCCTCGGTTCCAATTGACCCCCAATTTTCGCTAAGGTAGTCGGACCATCCTTGACTCCTTGATTGAGAGCAGGCAAGGGCTCAGACAGTGCTTCTCCAGAAATCTGTATGAGGGGTTGAACGACGCTTGTACCTATGCACTCGACGGTGTGATCAGAGGGCCAAATAATCTCTGGCGAATCCTCGTAATTAAAAGGAACGTGACCAGTTTCATGCAACGGTTTTTATCGCCATTAAGGAACGTGGCCGACAATGCATAAGAGAGTCCCAATTAATGGAAAATCAACATTCTAGTCAAACGGAGTGATCCACTGATACCTAACAGGATGGAATCTCCAGATCTATCACTTCTTACCAAATCCATTGGAGGGCATTCCTCTTCTGAAAATGCCCTTGCCTTTAGCCTATAAAAGGGGATTCTTAAGAACCCCCAAGGTACGTCTCCACTGCACAGAAAAAACCCTCTCTCCCTTTCCTAACTCCGCTCCTCTTTCTTCCTTTTTGTTGCCTGCCACTTGACTTAAGTATCAAAGGGTCCTCATCGGACCTGTCTCCGGTAAGGGCTTTTCTTGTAGGTACAACCCATGAGCATCACTTTCCCAGTAACCTCTAGTGCTCGAGCGGGAAGCAACACCATCAGTGCTCATGATCGAAAAGTCTACTAAAAATCTTAAATTGAAATAAGCAACGAATTATTGTTAAGTCCTTCTAGGTGAGATGCATTGATCTTCACCAATATTGTCTCAAGAAATTAAGAAACAAATTTTTGTTTGATAAAAATTAACTTAAAAATATAGCAGGATATGGAATCAGTCATGTTTGATAGATTTAGATTAAGATATTATTGAGATTTTTGACAAATTGATCGTCGAAAATCAAGTATTTCAAAAATGTTCATATGGATGAAATAAGATATTTATAGGCTTTTGCAAGAACAAAGTAAAAAAAAAAAGCTCACCTATAATTAATCTTTAATTTCTCTGTATTTTTCTTTTTTTCACTATGGAAACAAGTTAGAAGATAAGAGAAGTCTTGGGCCTTTTATTCCAACACCTTAAAAGAAAAAAAAACCAAACTGGGCCGAATCTCTTAATTTAGCTTGAAATCATGCCGAATCACCTAGTTCAACACGGTTCCCGCCGGTTTAGCCCTAGAACTGGTTCCCATAGCTGAACCAACCCAGTTCAGGCCCGGTACGATTTGGTACAGGCCCAGCTGGGTGGTTTAGTATAGTTTCAAAAATCCTACTATAAATTAACTTTCTTTTTTTAGTGATGTTATGATTTTCTTTGAGGATTGACATAAACAACAAACAGAGGATTCACTCTGAGAAATCGATGTTGATTTTTGTGGAATTGTATAACAATTTTAATAATTTTGGCACTTCTAAGCTTAGCTCATATCAATTCAAAGTAATATCTTTGCTCGTACAAATGGGCATGGACACAAGGATTGTTCTTCTGGAGAAAGATAGCTTAAAGGCTTTAACAAAGTATCTTTATGGCATCAAACTAGTTTTGGAGCCTTTTATAAGTTTTTAATGAAACAATTTTGAAACAATTGCAACTGCTTGGGTTGAAAGACATTTGAGGTCCAAGGTAGTGTTTGAAATTTTTGATGGATGATGGTAAGAAAATAGTAGATAAATATGATGTCTATGTCATGGTTCATATTACTAGTTGAGAAAAAGAAGGGAAAATGGAGGCAAAATAATTTTTTGTTGTTGTTATCATTCAATGGCCACCTTTTATACATTTATATACAAAGTATCTTTATGGCATCAAACTAGTTTTGGAGCCCTTTATAAGTTTTTAATGAAACAATTTTGAAACAATTGCAACTGCTTGGGTTGAAAGACATTTGAGGTCAAAGGTGGTGTTTGAAATTTTTGATGGATGATGGTAAGAAAATAATAGATAAATATGATGTTTATGCCATGGTTCATATTACTAGTTGAGAAAAAGAAGGGAAAATGGAGGCAAAATAATTTTTTGTTGTTGTTATCATTCAATGGCCACCTTTTATACATTTATATACAAAGTATCTTTATGGCATCAAACTAGTTTTGGAGCCCTTTATAAGTTTTTAATGAAACAATTTTGAAACAATTGCAACTACTTGGGTTGAAAGACATTTGAGGTCCAAGGTGGTGTTTGAAATTTTTGATGGATGATGGTAAGAAAATAATAGATAAATATGATGTTTATGCCATGGTTCATATTACTAGTTGAGAAAAAGAAGGGAAAATGGAGGCAAAATAATTTTTTGTTGTTGTTATCATTCAATGGCCACCTTTTATACATTTATATACAAAGTATCTTTATGGCATCAAACTAGTTTTGGAGCCCTTTATAAGTTTTTAATGAAACAATTTTGAAACAATTGCAACTGCTTGGGTTGAAAGACATTTGAGGTCCAACCAAGGTGGTGTTTGAAATTTTTGATGGATGATGGTAAGAAAATAATAGATAAATATGATGTTTATGCCATGGTTCATATTATTAGTTGTTGAGAAAAAGAAGGGAAAATGGAAGCAAAATATTTTTTTGTTGTTATCATTCAATGGCCACCTTCTATACATTTATATACAAAACCTTCAAAAATAATCAATGTCTTTAATAAAGCAAATTCCTAAATTACATTCTAGCAATTCAGGAAGGAAAGCACCCATCAAGATTTTTGTTAACACTTTTCTGATTTGATTTTTATCAACAAGGAAGGTAAGCACCCATCAGGATTTCTATCAACACTTTGCTAATTTATTTTTGTCAACAAGGAAAGTACCCATCAAGATTTCTGTCAACACTTTCCTAAATCGATTTCTATCAACAAGGAAATTATCCTCAATATTCTATCAACACTCTCCCTCAAGATGGTGTATGTATATCCCTCAAGCCCTTTTGTGAAAACATCAGCTAATTGATTTTCGGAGCTCATACACAATATCTAGAATCCCATCATTCAACTTTTCTTTGATAAAATGCCGATCAATCTCAATATATTTTGTACGATCGTGTTGAACTAGATTGTGAGTAATGTTAATGATAGCCTTGTTATCATAATATAATAACAATGGATTTTCTTCAAGTAGCCGTAACTCTTGCATTAGCTTTTTGAGCTATAAAAGCTCAAACGCCTTGTACCATAGCTCTGTACTCTGTTTCTACAGTTGACCTTGCTACTACACTTTGTTTCTTGCTCCTTCAAGTAACTAGATTGCTACCAACAAACAAACAGTATCCTATTGTGGACCTATCATCAAGAAATCCCGTCCAATCAGCATCAGTAAGAGCTTTTATTTTTAAGTGTCCATGATTGAAAAAAAGTAAACATTTTCCAGGAGCAAATTAAGTATCTCAGAGTATGAAATACTGCATCTAAATGAGTAATTCAAGGATCATGTATGAATTGACTCACTAGGCTTATAGCATAAGCTATGTCAGGACGTGTATGTGAAAGATAGAGTAGCCTCCCAACTAATCTTTGATACTATCTCACATTTACTGCTTCTCCAATATTGCCTTTTAGCTTATGATTAGCTTCAATAGGTGAATCAGTAAGTTTGCACTCTAACATACCAATTTCAAATAAATCCATGACATACTTCTTTTGAGATATAAAGATACCTTTCTTGAACCCTTGCAACTTCTATTCCAAGAAAGAAAATACCGCAACCTATCCAAGTCTTTGTTCTCAAATTTCTTAGCCAGATAATGTTTTAAACTGGCCATTTCTTCTTAATTGTTTCCTGTTACAGCTATATCATCAACATACACAATGAGAATTGTAATCTTATCTATACAATATTTGATGAACATAATATGATCTGCACTGCTTTATTGATAATCGAAAGCTATCATGGCTCTACTAAATCTGTCAAACCATGCTTTAGGTGACTATTTTAGGGCATATAAAGCTTTCTTCAACTGATAATCTTTTCCTTCAGTTTTCTGATCTTCAAAGCCAGGTGGAATCTTCATATAAATCTCTTCTTCTAGATCACCATGTAAAAAGACATTCTTTACATCAAATTGTTGCAACTCCCAATCAAGATTAGCTGCACATGATAAAAGAATACGAATGAAATTCATCTTTGTAACATGTGCAAAAGTGTCTTGATAATCTATTCTATATGTCTGAGTGAACCCTTTGGCTACCAGTCGAGCTTTGAATCTCAATGGATCCATTAGCTTCGTGCTTAACAGTGTAAACCTATTTGCATCCTACTGGTTTCTTATCCAAAGAAAGAGTTGTAAGCTCCCAGGTTCCATTTTTGGCCAAGGCTCTCATATGTTCTATCATGCTTCTTTCCACTTAGAGTCATTGAGATCTTCCTTCCAATTCTGTGGACTAGAAACTGAAGATAGAGAAGATACAAAAACTCTATAGGAAGGAGACAAGAAGTTATATGTAACAAAGTTAGAGATAGGATATTTAGTGCATGATCTAATTCCTTTTCTAATAGCAATTGGAAGATCAAGACTTGAATCATCAGAATTGGAAGTAGGAATTGAAACAAGAGGCTTACCATAACATTTCATGGAATATGAGTTCAGGATTGAAGTTTGACTAGATATAATATGTTTAATGGTTATATCTACTTTTTTCCTGTGAGCATATCGCAACAAGTCTGGCTTATTCAATCTTATATTATCCTAAGTTGCATTACTTGTTCCTCCATTACCTTCACTCAGGTATTGCTCATTCTGTTCCAAAGACACCATGTTGTCTCTGGCTTATTTGACCCTCATCCTCTCCCTGTCTAATAGGATAAACTGGAGAGTAACATATAATTTGGAATCACCTCTTCTTTTCCATTCTCCTTGAAGAGGTGATACATAGTATGGTTGCATTTCTTGGAATGTGATATCCATATTAACAAAGACTTTTCTAATGGGAGGATGATAGCACTTATAGCCCTTTTTTGTAGTAGAATATTCAGTAAACATACATTTAAGTGTCTAAGCATCTAATTTGCCAGCATGGTACCGATGAACAAAACACGCATCCAAAGACTTTTGGAGGAATAAGATATGAAGTAGTGTCTTGAATAATTTCTAGAGGATTTTTAAAGTTGAGTATCGTCAGAGACATTCTATTGATTTGATAAGCTGCTGAAAGGATAGCATCATCCCAATAAGACTTAGGAACATTCATAGTGAACATAAGACAACGGGTAACCTCTAACAAATGCCTATTCTTTTGTTTTGACATCCCATTCTGAGCAGCTGTATTAACACAACTGGTTTGATGCACAATTCCATGTCCTTCTAAGTAGTTAAAAAAGGCACATTCCATATATTCTGTGCTATTATCAATTCGCAAAATTTGAATTTTGGGACCAAACTGAGTACAAATTAGATTATGAAAAGATTGAAAATAAGAAAACACCTCCGTTTTTGCTTGCAACAAATAAATCCAGGTCATCCGACTATAACAATCAATAAATGAGACAAACCATCTATAATCAGACAAGGATACAATAAGACTAGAACCCCATACATCAGAGTGAATGGTTGCAAAGGGAACATGACTCTTATTATTACTAGAAGGATAAGAAGTTCTAGTATACTTTGCAAATTTATAAGCATCACAAACCAAAGTCTTCAAATCACAATGTTAATTAACTTAGGATACAACCTTTCCAAAACATAAAAGGATGGATGTCCTAGCCATCTATGCCACTGTATTAACTATTAGGAAGTAGATTTAGAGGAACCTAGTAAGGCTTGATGGTTACTAGAACTTGTATCAAGCAAATACAGTTCATCTTGCATTTTATCATAGTCAATCATCTTTTTGGTGCTTAGGTCCTGAAGAACACAATGAGAAGAATAAAATTCAGCTTTACAATTCAAGTTGTGTGTGAGACCACTAACAGATAATAGATTATGGAAAAAACTAGGAATATGAAAAGTAGAGGACAGAAAATAAAGAGGTACAATAAACTGAACTTTTTTTTATTATGGAAGATAAAAAACCATTGGCTATACGGATTTTATCTTTACCCGAGCAAGGAAAATATGTTAAGTTGTCTAAAGACCCAGTCATATGATCAGAAGTCCCAGAATCAATAATCCAGGAATGATGTGAATTTGAAAAAATAGAGATAAAAGCTGTATAAGATAACTTGATTGAGCAAGATTAGAAAAAGAGGATAAAGCCATAGAGGGAGAATCAAGCCGAGCCATAAGGCACCGGAGAGTTTACAATTCTTCAGTGAAAAACTATCGATTTTAGTGCTTTCATTGGGCTTAACTATTTCCACTATACTGACATATGAGCCTGTGATCGAGGATTTCCTATTTTCTGACCATCTCATTTCATGATTGGCTGATCATGGAGTTTCCTGCAACTTTCCTTGGTATGTCTAGGTTTCCTGCAATTATCACAAGTGAGGTTACTTTTGTCGAAGGATTTTTATCACTAATCCTCATTGGTTTCATTTTGGCAGATTTAGAGAATAAGTTAGCCACCATACCCAAATGATTTATAGAGTGGCATTCAACATAGCATTTCTTCTTCTCTCCTCTTGTTGCACATAACCATAAGTCTGCCTCAATGAAGGGAAAGGATCCTTATCTAAAACTTGGATTCGTATATGGTTATATTCAGCATTTAGTCCAACCTAAAAATCATACACAGTGTTTTTCCATTACTTTCTGGCAAGGTTCCCGGTACCGGTACCGAGAGCCGTACCGGTGGCCGGCCGGTATCGGTATGGTGCCGTACCGTATCGTGCCGACACACGGTACGACGTGGCATACTGGTTCAAACCGGTGAACTGGTATGCCCAATTTTTTTTTTTTGATTTTTTTTGTTGTTTTTTGTAATTTTAAGATTTTTATTTTATTTTTTAAGGATTTAGGGTTTAGGGTTTAGGAAGAATTTTGTATTTAGGGTTTAGGCCCTAGGGTTTAGGGTGGCGTACCGGTTTAGGGTTTAGGAAGAATTTAGTATTTAGGATTTAGGGTTTAGGTCCTAGGATTTAGGGTGGCGTACTGGTTTAGGGTTTAGGACTAAATACTAATATTTATGACTATTTTCAATTGAAATAAAATAAAAAATGATAATTAAACTAAGATTTTCAGCAATTAATGAAAGTGAAATGTAGCATAAATATATAATTACATACCAATGTCTAGAATCGGGTAGAGTGACGATGTCCATAAATATAGGGATCATGTATGTACTCTGTAGGAAATTCGGCATGTCCCTCCTGCCAGGCAGCATGATACTCCTCTAAGCTCATCTCAGGAGGTACGCGTGATGGATCATAACTAATCGCAGATCCCTCTCTGATGTCCCGACTCTGAGAGCTGTCCAGAGATTAATGAATGGCAGTCCAGAGACTGATATCCCGACGAATTTTTTTTGGATTGTTTTTCCTTCCATGGCTCTGCAGCAAAGAGCTCTTACGAGCTCTCTGCCTCTTCCTTAAAAAGCAAGGCAGCCCCCCTTTTCAAAAAGTCATATGGCTATAGTAGCCATGTGACAAATCAAAAAAAATTTCTCCACCTGTCCCCTCTTAGCCATACTGACTCGAACCAGGCCGAACCAGGCCGAACCGGTCGGTTCGGGGCCGTTTCGACCGGTTCGGGACTGGTTCGCCCCGGTTCGGGTGCGGTTCGGGTCCGGTTCGGTGCGGTAAGTATTTTTTTTTTGGTTTTTTAATTGGGTTGTGCCATTTTTTAAGGCCGAACCATGCCGGCCGGCCACCGGTCCGGTTTGGTACGCCCCGAACCGGCCGGTTCGGCATGGTTCGAAAAATCCTGCTTTCTGGTACTTAGCGGCATCCTCAAAGTTGGAGGGTAAATACTTGATGTGGCATGCAAAGATGAGTTCTAACTTAGAGGATTAATTAGTTGGTTGAGCAATGAATCCTGCTAGCATAAACAAATTCATCCATAAGATAGCAAGGGATTCATATGAAAGAAAACTAAATAAGGGATAGCTTAAACTAGGGCTTCATGTTTAATCCATGAAGATTGGACCTAACGATTGGGAACCATTCTAACTAGGGCTTAGACCATTCAAATATTCAAATCTAAGAATAAAGGAAGGTTTACTTACCAATATTGAAGTCCCACACTTGTAATGGTGAGTCAATTTCAGCACTCTTTGGATAGGACTTGAAATTATCACACCATGGAAGGTGACCTTTAGCTTAGATGGTTCCCATGGCAAGATTAACTTCCTCTTCAGCTCGCAATCATGGAGGATCCTGAAAAGATGGGGAGTATATGACTTGGAAAGGTAGGAAGAAGGGAATGTAAAATGGAATAAAGAAGGAAGCTTGTTGGCGGTTTGGTTGAAGTTGTTGGAGGGCAAAGTGAAGGAGATGGTGCCTTGAATGGGGGCTGATTAGAGCTCCTTGGCTGCATTCAGGTTGGCATCTCTTGAAGGAAGAAGATGGCTACTCCAAAGTGATGCAGAATGACTTCCTTAAAGAGAGGTGTTGGCAGCTTTGAATCTTGAAGAGGATGACTACTTGGTTTGGTGGATGGGGGAGGATGGTTTTGGTTGATGGAAGGGGCGTCTCCTTTGTTGGAATGTGGTGGAGTTGGAGGTAGCTAAGTCGACTAAATGAAGAACTTATGGGCCTCTCACCCTCTCCCTCTCGGAGGACATTTGCACAAACACAAATGGAACTAGAAATCTGAAATTTTTATTCATCAAAATTATCTTTACAAGAGGGGTTTGGAGGGTTATTTATAAGCTTCCAATACAAGTTTGAAAATTCGAAATATATGGAGAATATCATGGGAGCTTGCTAGTTATGTGGAAGGGGAGTCGAAACCATGCTTGATATGGGGAGAAAATGGTGGTCGGCCTCCTTGCATTTGAATTCAAATTTTGGCTGCCCAAAGCTTGGTGACGTGGCATGCTTAGGTGTCCACCATGTAGGATTTGAAGATGACATGGCCTCCAAGTAGACTTGATGATGTGGCATCCATCTTGGCATGGTTTGTTGGAGTGACTTGTGGCACTTAATCTTCAAGCCCTCTTGCTTATCTTGAACCTAATTCAAACCCTTCTTGGACCAACTTAGGAAATCAACTAATTACAAAGTCAAATTGAACCCAATTTGACTCAAAAGACCAAATTGACATGGACCTAATCTTAATTACAGGACTCAAACTCAATTAAAGACATAAACTTCCCTATTTACAGGACTCAAGTTTTAATTAAAGAAATAAAATAGAAATCAAAGGTAGACATAACTTTCTCCAATCAAAGGTAGACTTAACTTACTCCATTGAGATCCATAAAGAATCCAACTTGATTAGATTGGTTTGAATTCTTTTTCAAGCTGTGGTGCCCGCACAAATTCTCCTGGGACGGGAAAGTCTCGACCCTGTCGAGTATGGGTCAATTTGACTCTGATAGTATTCCAACAAGTTCGGGTTGATTCGTTGTAGATCCTTCCGAGTGATCCACGAGTCATCAGATTCCGGTCGACCTTGCCATCACACCAAATAGCGTTGATAGTCTTTATTCCTAGTAGTGATAGTTTTGTTGTCCAGAATTCTCTCAATCCAGTCTCGCCGCTCTGGTATAGTTGCTGGTGGACATTCGGGGATAGGGTCACTCTCAATGATAGGTTTAGGCCCAAAAGGTTCACTAGGTATCAATATTGGCTCCTTGTATTTTACAAGTCTGAAATATTGAAGGTCGAGCTGATACCTAGGTCAGATGGTAGTTCCAATACATACGCATTAGGTCCAATTTTCTTTAGGATTTTGAATGGCCCTGCACCACGGGCATGTAATTTCTTCATGGTTCCCTGTGGGAACCATTCGGGTTTGAGTCTAACCATTACGAAGTCTCATTCATAAAATTCTTTGAATTTCCTATGTGAATTAGCCATACGCTTGTAGGTTTCATTGCTCATGTTGATTTTTTTGCTAATTTCTTTATGCAAGTCCTTAATATGCTGTGCGTATGACTCAGCAGATTCAGAAACTCGTGCATGTGTGGGTAATGGAATGAGATCTATAGGCTTCCTAGATTTGTAACCATGGACCACCTCAAAAGGACTCTTTCCAATAGATCTATTGACTGAGCTGTTATAAGCAAACTCGGCACGAGATAGTAAGAGATCCCAATTTTCCATACTATCACCAACTAGACATCAGCAGATTTCTTAGACTCTGGTTACCGACTTCAATTTGGCCATCAGTTTGAGGATGGTAGGCTGTGGAGAACTTCAGTTTGGTTCCTAGCATATGGCAAAAGGTTTTCCAAAAGTAATTAGTGAACCTAACATCTCTATCTGACACAATGGTTTTGGGTAAACCATGTAGCCTAACCACTTTGTCAAGAAAAAGCTTAGCCATTCTTGAAGCATCGAGGGTTTGAGAACATGGGATGAAGTGAGCCATCTTAGAAAATCGGTCAACTACAACGTAGATGGAATCATATCTCCTCGAGATCTTTGGGAGTCATAGTACAAAGTCCATACCAAGATCTTGCCATGGACAATCAGGGACTGGTAGAGGAGTGTACAAACCAGCGTTCTACTTTTGTTGTTTGGCAACAGCACATGAGCACATGTTCAACATTGCGCCACAACTTGGGCTACATTCCTCTTGAGGCCAGGCCAAAAGAATTGGTCTTTTATTGCTAGGATGGTTTTATTTCTACCAAAATGACCTGCTAGGCCTCTAGCATGAACTTCCCAGATCAAAAACTCTCTAATAGAAGTTCGGGGGACAATTGATTTTCTTTGAAAAGGAATCCATCTAGGAGAGTATAGTCACTATATATACTAGATGGTCCTTGCTAGAGGGATTGATAAATGTCACTAAAGTCTGGACACTTAGGATACTCTTCTTTTAGTCTATCAAACCCTACAACTTCAGTGCTAACTGAGGTCAAAAGCATGGATCGTTGGCTCAGTGCATTGGCAACCCTATTTTCTGTGCTGGCACGATATTTTAGAACAAAGGTATATGCTTGAATGAATTCTACCCATTTCTCGTGCCTAGGGTTCAATTTCTTTTGAGAATTAAGGAATCGTAAGGCTTCATGATCGAAATAAAGAACAAACTCTTACGGTAGTAAGTAGTGTCTCCAATATCTCAGAGCCTGAACTACCGCGTACAATTCCCTATCATACGTCGAGTATCTCATTCTTGCCTCATTCAACTTCTCACTAAAGAATGCTACTGGATGACTCTTGACTTAAGACTCCTCCAATTCCTACTTTAGAGGCATCACAAGCAACCTTAAATACCTTTGAAAAATCGGGTAATCCCAAAATAGGTGCTTGTGTCATCCTTTTCTTGATTTCTAAGAAGGCTCTATTGGCGGCTTTTGTCCATTCAAAGGTTCCCTTCCTAATGCAGTCGGTAATGGGTGCCACTATGGTACTGAATCCTCGAATAAATCTCCTATAGAAAGTGGCTAGACCATGGGAACTTCGAACATCATGGACACTTTTGGGTACCAGCCACTCAACTATGGACTTGACTTTTTCAGGATCGGCAGACACTCCTTCAGTGGTGACAACAAATCCTAGAAAGATAACTCTATGGATCATGAATTCACACTTCTTGTAGTTGGCATAGAGACTATCGTCTAAGAGCTTGGCAAACTTGGCTAAGATGGTTTAAGTGGTCTTCCTTCGTTCTACTATAAATGAGAATGTTATCAAAATAGACCACAACAAACTTTCCGATGAATGTCCTCAAAACTTGGATCATAATTTTCATGAAGGTGCTAGGTGCATTGGACAGACCGAAAGGCATTACTATCTACTCATATAAGCTATCTTTGGTTTTGAAAGCAGTTTTCCATTCGTCCTCGGGCCTAATTCTTGATAATAGCCACTTTTAAGGTCAATTTTGGAAAAAATTTTGGCTCCGGCCATCATATCCAACATGTCATCCAAACGGGGAATAGGGAAACGATACTTAATGGTGATCTTATTTATGGCTCAGCTATCTACACACATTCTCCATGTGCCATCTTTCTTAGGGTCAGAAAGGCAGGTACTGCACATGGGCTCAAGCTTTCTCTAATGAATCCCTTTTAGAGAAGTTCTCTAACTTGTCGTTGTAACTCAGAATGTTCTGTAGGATTCATCCTATAATGGGGAAGGTTCGGTAACGTGGATCCTGGGACCAAATCTATCGCATGTTGAATATCTGTTAAGGGTGGAAGGTGATTAGGAAGGTCTTTTGGAAATGTCTTGAAACTCCTCTAGAACCTTTAACACTTCCTGGGGCTGTTCCTTATGGGGTTGATCCTGAACTTAGTTGTCAAAATCCAAACAGGTGAACTACTATTAAGCTCTTGCTCCAATTCCTTAGCACCGATCATGTTTATTCCTTGTGTCTTGTCTCTTAGATGACTTGATCCTCTCTTAACATGGTCTTTGGGTGGTGAGGAATTGATTACAATCTTCTTTCCATTACGAGTAAAAGAACAAGAATTAGAGCGATCATAGAGTATAGCGTCATGATTATACAACCATGGTCGACTTAATATAATGTTGCTTAGTCCCATGGGAAGAACATCGCACCAAACCTTTTCTTGGTATGACTGGATTTGGATTGTGATTTGGCATCTAAATTTGATGGGAATCGAGGTTGAATCTATCCAGGATACCTTATAAGGGTTGGGATGGGGTACAGTGGACAATCCTAAGTTCTTGACTGTACTTGTCGATATGGCATTGACACAACTTTCACTATCTAAGATGATCTTGCAAGCTTTTCCTCCTATCTTGACAAAGGTTTGTAGGATGTTGGTCCTATGCCAATCTTCTTGCTCTTCAGCCTGGGTCAAGATACATCTCACAACTCCTAGAAATTCTGATGAGTCTATGATCTCTTCAAGTTCATCCCCTTCATACTCATCAGCTAAGTTTATACCGGCCTCATATATCTCTTCCTCACAATCTTCTATGGGTTCAGGGACCTCCTCTTCTATTTCTCCTATGCGTAACGCTCTGGTAGGACATTGGCTTGCAATGTGACCTTCCTTATGGCACTTAAAACAATGGACACTACCTTCTCTTCGGACTTCAAGGCTCTTTCCTTTGTCATCTTTACGGGCTAATAGAGTAGTAGAATTGGGTCTGTTGGATGGGCTTGGACTTGGGCTGGGTTTACTTCCAGGGGAATTAAACCTTTGGGTTCGGGTCGATGGAAAATGGGTCCCCTCTGGAATCTCTCACAATCCCTAGCAATTTGGTAGGCTTGGTCTAGATCATGGACCTCTCTAAGAAATAACTCTCTTTGGATTTCTTCTCGAAGACCTGCTCTAAACCTAGACAAGGTCATGGCTTTTGCCTCAACTACATTGCATCTTATGACGAACTCATCAAACTTGGCAATATACTCTGACACCGTCTTATTTCCTTGACTTAATCGTTGCCATTGATCCAAGATCTTTGTTCATAGGATATTGGTAAATACTTCTCCCTAAGTTTCACCTTCATAGCTCTCCAAGTGGCTATGAGCATGTCACCTCTCTGTCATCTAATGCGCTCAACATTATCCCAATACAATCTAGTCTGATGGACCAATATAAGTTTGGCAAACTTAAATTTACTATCTTCTGACATTTCGTACCAATCAAAGTATTGATCCATATCACTTTCCCAGTCTATATACACTTTAGGATCCAAGTTTCCATTGAATGTGGGTGCATCTAGACAAATGTTTCTAAGGGCTCTCTCATCTTGGTCAACATAATCATGGTGTGGTCTCCTTGGATGTGGGTCAGGAGTATATTCCTGACGTTGGACTCTAGGATGGATGGGTGGCAATCTGGGTGATTGTGGCTCAGTAGGGGTCATATGGGTCTCTTCAAGAGTTCCTATCCTCTCTTCCATTTGATCAAACCTATTATTCAATTGCTTGAACTGCTCAGTCATAGTTCTCATTAGAGCTTCTAGATTGGGGTCCATGGTAGAACTGGGTTGGTCTTGTGAATGCCGGTATGGAGTTCCTCATATAGTAGTTATTCAATACAAAGACTTGTTCTAAGTTTGCTAGACTTAGAAGTCCAATGTAGTATAAATTGACTCAGTATAGATCAAGACTACAAATACCCTTTCAACTGGCCAGGTAAGAGGTGGGATTGTGGGAGGCCCCCCTGCTTTCGCGAGAACCCAATTAAGGAACCACAAATCCACTTAAGGGGTTTTTCTTTGGATCTCTAGCCTTAGACACCAATTTCCAGGAGTAGATGAAGAATTGATTCACACTAGTCTCAATACACCAATTGAGCTTGACTTGTTCCCTAATTCTAATTATGTTGCTACTCAATTTTACTAAAAGGTTTGGGTTCGATGCAAAATATGGTTGGTTGTTTTTGGGCCAAGGAAAGGTAATGACCTCCTTCCCTTATCTTATGATATTGCTGCCCTTAAGTAGTTTAAAATGAATGCAACAACACAATCTAACTAAACAATGCTAAAATTAGACTGGCAGAACCGTTCTCAGGCAGAAAAATAGATGTGCAAAAATCTACAGATCGAAATAAATTTGGAGAAAATTCTAAAAAATAGTATCAAATATGATGAATCTAACAAAATAAGAATCAGAATTTTCTGAGTTTTCTACATGCAGAAACAATTAAATTAACAAATCATATACTGGAATTACGGGATGCAGAAACTAAGTCCTAAATGAGTTTTCTCTTTGTTTTCTTCTTCACGGGTCAATTCACAACGGCACCCCTACACGCCACAGGAGATCCCATTGAATAGGAAGAGAGGATCTTGCAACCCTACCTCTCTCCTATGACCGGACGGCCCAGGTGAAGGATCCAATCCAAGTACTTAAAGAGAGACATACTTGCTACCTTTATGATGCTACTCATGCAACCATGCTCTGATACTAAATTTGATGTGGCATGCAAAGATGAGTTCTAACTTAGAGGATTAATTAGTTGGTTGAGCAATGAATCCTATTAGCATAAACAAATTCATCCATAAGATAGCAAGAGATTCATATGAAAGAAAATTAAATAAGGGATAGCTCAAACTAGGGCTTCATGTTTAATCCATGAAGATTGGACCTACCGGTTGGGAAACCATTCTAACTAGGGCTTAGACCATTCAAATATTCAAACCTAAGAATAAAGGAAGGTTTACTTACCAATATTGAAGTCCCATACTTGTAATGGTGAGTCAATTTCAGCACTCTTTGGATAGGACTTTAAACTATCACACCATGGAAGGTGACCTCTAACTTAGATGGTTCCCATGACAAGATTAACCTCCTCTTCAGCTCGCAATCATGGAGGATCCTGAAAAGATGGGGAGTTAGTGACTTGGAAAGGTAGGAAGAAGGGAATGTAAAATGGATTAAAGAAGGAAGCTTGTTGGCGGTTTGGTTGAAGTTGTTGGAGGGCAAAGTGAAGGAGATGGCGCCTTGAATAGGGGCTGATTGGAGCTCCTTGGCTGCATTCAGGCTGGCATCTCTTGAAGGAAGAAGATGGCTACTCCAAAGTGATGTAGAATGACTTCCTTGAAGAGAGGTGTTGGCGGCTTTGAATCTTGAAGAAGATGACTACTTGGTTTGGTGGATGGGGGAGGATGGTTTTGGTTGATGGAAGGGGCATCTCCTTTGTTCGAATGTGGTGGAGTTGGAGGTAGCTAAGTTGACTAAATGAAGAACCTATGGGCCTCTCACCCTCTCCCTCTCGGAGGACATTTGCACAAACACAAATGGAAGTAGAAATCTGAAATTTTCATTCATCAAAATTGTCTTTACAAGAGGGGTTTGGAGGGTATTTATAAGCCTCTAATACAAGTTTGAAAATTCAAAATACATGGAGAATATCATGGGAGGTTGCTAGCTATGTGGAAGGGGAGTCGAAACCATGCTTGATATGAGGAGAAAATGGTGGTCGGCCTCCTTGCATTTGAATTCAAATTTTGGCCGCCCAAAACTTGGTGATGTGGCATGCTTAGGTGTCCACCATGTAGGATTTGAAGATGACATGGCCTCCAAGTAGACTTGATGATGTGGCGTCCACCTTGGCATGGTTTGTTGGAATGACTTGTGGTACTTAATCTTCAAGCCCTATTGCTTATCTTGAACCCAATTCAAACCCTTCTTGGACCAACTTAGGAAATCAACTAATTACAAAGTCAAACTGAATCCAATTTGACTCAAAAGACCAAATTGACATGGACTTAATTCTAATTACAGGACTCAAACTCAATTAAAGACATAAACTTCCCTATTTACAGGACTCAAGTTTTAATTAAAGAAATAAAATAGAAATCAAAGGTAGATTTAACTTACTCCATTGAGATCCATAAAGAATCTGGCTTGATTAGATTGGATTGAATTCTTTTTTGAGCTGTGGTGCCCGCATCAATGCTCATAGTAATCGAGTTCCTGCCATAAAGCACTAAGCTTAGAAAAATATTGTGCAATGGACATCTCTCCCTGCTTTATCTTATAAACTTTCTTTCGTAGTTCATATATCAATGCATCATTCTCTTGATGGGAATATGTTTGAGCAGTAGCATCTCATATTTATTTAGCTATGGCAAGAAATAAATAGCCATGAGCAATCTATGGTTGCATAGAATTAATAAGCCAAGACATGATAAGAGAAATTTTAGATTCCCATTGGCTTAGGATTGGATTAGTGACTGGAGGTTTCTATCTCTTACCTGTGATATGGCCTTGCAATCCCCAGGTTTGAATAAATAGTAAGTAAGATCTTGACCAAGTCAGATAATTAGACCCATCTAATTTAATAGGACTAATATTCAGAGGGGTTATTACCAAGGATTCCATTGCTTCTATTGCTACTAATATCAGTAGATTTCTTCCCTTCTGCCTTTTTTTCTTTTTCAAACAAATACCAGTTGGGTCATACACAATACCCAAATCCTCACTAACAAATTTTCAAAGCCAAACTTGATCTCTGGTAGCCAAGCAATCCTTAATGGCAACAACCAAAGATAGAGGCTACCTTTGTCACAAACAAAGGAGCTAACATTTAAGCGAGAGTAGCAAACGGGTATGGCAGATTTGATAGTAACACAGCATCGGCAACAAAGATCTCTCAACGCCGATATGCAAGCATAAGATGAAGAGATTGCCAAAGCGGTAAACAAATATGTAGATCCGAAATGCAACTTGATGTAATATGGGAGATGAGGCTAGGCTGGAGGTAAGTAGGAAGAATGACTCAAATCCCTAAGGGATCTAGCTCTAATACCATGTTGAGAAAAAAAAGAGAAAATGGAGGCAAATTAATTTTTTGTTGTTGTTATCATTCAATGACCACCTTCTATACATTTATATACAAAACATCCAAAAATAATCAATGTCTCTAATAAAGCAAATTCCTAAATTACATTATAGTAATTCATGAAGGAAAGTATCCATCAAGATTTTTATCAACACTTTCTTGATTTGATTTCTATCAACAAGGTAAGCACCAATCTATTTTTGTCAACACTTTTTTGATTTATTTCTGTCAACAAGGAAAGTATCCATCAAGATTTTTGTCAATACTTTTCTGAATTGATTTATGTCAACAAGTACTCTCAATATTTCTATCAATATTAGTATTGTGGCATGTATTAATTATGTTCCAGGATCAATATGGTTTTATATTGTACTGTATCGATACATGGTACATACGTGGTGATGATCAGGTGCAGCGAGAGAGAGGGAAAGCGAGCAAGCAAGTGATCGAGAGGGTTCGAGAGAGTTAGGGGAGGGTGGATAGAGAGAGAGCATGAGTGATTGAGGGAGTTTGGGAAAGGAATGTTTTTTTTCTGGAGGAATCGATTTAGCATCGCTAAAGCGATAGCCCTATTGGTAGAGGCCTTGCCTCACATCCAACCGGTCACGAGTTCAAGGCATGATCCATGCGCGGTAACTCGATTAAATTCAGGGACTGTACCTTGGGGCCCGTGATAGGTTGGATTGGGTGAGAGATCAGGATTTTCCTTCTTTGTTCCCCGTTCTACCAATCGGTATCTTAGTGGTATCAGGTTGACGTACTCACCTTTAGATGGAGAAAGATTGCGAAAATCTAAGTGCCTTGCATCGAACATTACCCGGTAGGGCAGGGGCTTGCGGGGGTAGCTACACCGGGTTTAACCCCCCTATCCCTTTTACTTACCAAAAAAAAAAAAAAAGAGAAATCGGTTTAGCCAAACTAATCAGTGCCTATCAAAATTGAATAGAACCAAGTGGAATTGCCTAAGTGACTTTGACTTGTTCTGCATTTCCTGCAAACCAAGTGGTCAAACCAACCCTGTTTTGCACCGGTTCAAGTTGGTTTGCCCAAACCAACTGGTTTGGGTTGGTTGGGCAAACCCTGGTTTTTGCATTCTTTCCCTTGCCTTGTTGGTTATTTGCTGAAACATTATAGGAGTGATGCGAGTTGGCACGAGGTCTGCTAGACTATATATCTCTTATTGTTTCTCCTTTGTAAGCATTGAGTCTTATCTAGTATATTATATTGTGTTAGTAGTTTCTTTGCGAGAATTTGAGATGCAAATGACCTAGTTCTGGAAATAGCACAGAATTGTTTAAAAGTTGGATTGAGGTCTCAATGAGAGGGAAAGAAATTAGAGTTTTGCAAATAATATTCTAATAAAAAGCAAGAGCTCTAAATGCTTCTGCTAAGCCCATGGAGGTTAATGAAGGAGTTGCTAGTTTAACAAGGGAGAAGGAAGAAGTTGTGTGTAGGAAAAGAGTAGAAGATTTTTTTCTTTAAAAGGTTACCATGTTGTGAAGCTTTGCTATAACTTCACACTAGGTGGGTCAAAATGGCTTTCAATTGGCTACTAAGAGGAGCATAATTGTTGTAGATGGAAAAAGAAGTTGAGGGAGAATGGCCTTGCTCTCAGAGAAAACATGGCCAGAAAGAAGGTTTCATTAGTAAAGCTTATTGGGGATATATGAAATACTTAACAGAAGTCCCTTCTTGACCATTTCATTACATTGTGGGATCAAGTATTTTTCATAAAAATAGGGACCATCGTGCTATGCTGTCCAATATAAAGCCCCCAAGATGCCAAAGCCAATATTTTTAATGTATAAGCTCTTTGGAAATGCTTTACTTGGGAAAAATGCTCATGTTTTATGCAGTCTTTTGGGGAAAATGCTTTACCAGGGAAAAATCCCTATCAGGATGATTTGGCCTTGCCTGTTCTTTCTGCTAGTCTTCCTTTGAATGTAAGCAACTTATAAAAAAGATGGGATCTTAGTTTGAATCCATTGTATTCACTTCCTTTCCCTTACCCCTTCTCTTGATTGTTACTGCTACATCCCTCTGCATTTCCTCTTCTCAATTTCTAGACCCTACAATCAATTCCATAACACACCACACATGTTTCTGTGCGAAGTCACCACAACTCCGCAGATCGTTGTTCTTTGGCATTCTTTTCTCTGCTTTGCCCCTTGCATTATAAAGGATCAGGTTGGCTCAATTTCCAGACAGCAGCAAGGACTGCCATGTAGATCTTTTGCTATTTAAGGAGACCACTTCTCCTACATTGGTGTGCTCTAGGTTTCTGTTATTTTGTAAAAGAAAAATAAGCATTTAACATGAAATAAGAATCTAACATGCTATGTGTAGGACACTGTGTAGTGTCTGCACCTTTGATGCAACCCTCAGGCAGTAGGGCAGGACATCATGTGATTGTGGTTTGGTGTCGTTTTTTTTGGCACGAGCAAGGCCCAGCAGACACAACTACTTGTTCTTTTCATGGAGCCTGAGCTGGTCCATGAATAGAAGAATTCGCATGTGTATTTCTTCCAGCCCCACAGCAAGCTGTGGGCATGCTGGCTCATGGGTAGCTTTCATTGTCTTGTGGATGGAAGTGGCCAAAAGAATGCAACCACTGCATCTAGGCATGGTGAGGTTTGGTATGGACATGCATGCTTGAGCTGCTAGCATGTTTTCCACCATGACTCACGTGTGCTCTTTCTACCATTCTCAGCATGAAACAGCTATGTTTGTTTTGTTTCGGATCAGACAAGTAGATTTTGGTCTCTGTTTTTGCTAACCCTGCATCCATATCATTTAGAGTTGCCATGTGGCGGTGCATGTCTTGTCAGATATGGTCTATCCATTATCGGTTCGAAGATATTTTTACAGATGCTAGAGGCTATGATCCTTGGATATTCCTTTAGCCTGATGGTATATTGTGTATTATCATCCTTCAGTGTTTGACTTTGTTTAGAGTGTATATATATAGTCATCGGTGCGACAAGGCAACAAAGCCATCTTGACCTTGGAGATGCTGTGCCATTTCTTAGATCTGCAGTGCTTTCAGCAATATTTCGTTTCGAAGTTATCCACTTGTAGGGTCCCATGACATGGCTCTGTCTGTCGGTAGAGAATCTCATATGGATTATCGGATACATATGATGACTGTGACATTCAAAATATCGGCCCGATTATAAATCTAGGTCAATATTGCTTTCAAGCACAAACATTTTAATATTTCATTGATCGAAAAAAAGCTATGGTGAAGTAGTCGGAAGAAAGTAGAATATCTTGATCGGGGTGTATCAATTTCATATGGGCATGCATCTCAGTATATATACCAACTTAAATTGGCCGAGATAATAAGAAACCAATACTTTTTTATATGACATTTTTGAACTGCATTTCCAATTTGTTCTCAGGTGAGCTCGGTATAAGGCACAAGTATCATGTTAATACTTTTTATTTGTTGTTCCATGATGCCGCGTGGGTTCATGTCAAAAGGGTACCACGTAGCGCGAGGGGGAAAGCTTTTTTCTTTCTCCCAGCTTTTACCCTTTTCTCTGGTAGTAATCATTCTTCAACCAGTCAAAGGGTTTATAATCGTTTGATTCTTTCTGCCCCCCCCTCCCTCTTTTTTTTTTTTTTTTTTTGTTCCCCTCTTTCATTCGGATTAAAGATGCACAAAGTAGGTAGATATTTCATTGAGATCGTGAATTTGGAACTCAAAATATCTTAGGTAATGCTTTACCAATTTTTTATAGATTCGGGTTTTTTTGCCCATCTGTGTTGCATGCGCTAAAAAAATTTCAACGAAGGTGGTTCGGTCTTATCCAAGATGTGTGCATTTCGTACCCTGGGAAGTGGAGATCACAGTCTCCCCCACCTCAAAAGGGCGTTAATAAACCGTGCAAGCTGGAAGCAACGTTTGGATGGACAAGACCCCACTTGTAACTCCAGTTTCGAAGCTAGCCGTAGGTGGCTCGGTGGCACTCGTCCTCCACCCACCCCCCACCTTTTTTTTTTTTTTTCCTTATTTAATTTAATTTAATTTTTTAAACTGCCATCATTGCTCTCCGCCAATCCCCCCGAGGTCCGGTCGCATGTCTCGTCGAGCCAGGTGTCCTCCGAGTAATGCCTTTCGGCGAGGACCCTGAGGAGAGAATTCGAGTCCTCGACGCGTGGAGGGACACGCGCCGAGGCCCGGGCCCCGGCGGCCCCCGGGTTCCAGCCCGAGGAACGGGGCACTGGAAAGGTGACGTCGTCGTGCCCGGGCCCCGGCGGCCCCCGGGCTCCAGCCCGAGGAACGGGGCACTGGAAAGGTGACGTCGTCGTCCTCGTGCGCTAATGCTATTGGTTCATTCTGTTTGACTCCACGCAAGCCTATGCGACGTAAAATAGGCCTCGTCGTCACTGCTTACCGTAGCTAAACGATGCTCTTCTTAAAAGCTACCACCTGGAGGGAGGGAGTGTAACTTAAATGCTGCCACTTGGATGGAAAGAGTGTAAGTGGCCAACAATGGGCTTAATTATTGTTGGATCAGGCCCACCAGTATAGTACCGGACTAGTTTAAACCCGAAGAAACACGCAGAAACACCACCTCTGTGTTGCTCTCTTCTCTCTGTTTTCTTTTGTCTATAGATGGAGAAGTTATTACATGATCAGGTCCAATACACCGGTCCCATGGTCACTTGCTATAATATCCTTTTGTATTTAAACCAATCAAGATCAAAACAGAGGTAAGAATTTATTCTATCATCTATACCGTATATATGCTTCGGGACTTAGATTGGTTCGCAAGATCCGGCCCCTGTAATAATTTTTTATTAGTTCTTTCATGGTTGGACTGGTTCGCTGAATTAATAATTTTTCTTAAATAAAGAGAGGGAGGACATGGGTTCGCCGCGTCGTATATTTCCTAGGTTCAAGTACGTGTACCAATCTCTGCTCCTGAGTCCGATGCTCTATTTTTTTTAAAGTTTCCGAACTGCTAGAAAATTTTTATTACGGAGATTTGAGCTGCAGTGTGGTGGAGCTTGTGATTTTATTATAGAAGAGAGTAATTGTCGCAAGTTATGAAGTTTACGGGCAGAATAAGGAATGCACATGAAGCAACAAACTGGATAGCGAATGGTGGCATTCTCGAACGTGTGACAGGTGGAGCTAGGTGAATAGATTATTCATCGGTCGGCGTGCATCCACGGCTCTCTTTTTTTTTTTTTTTTTTATATGCATCGACGAGGCAAGTCCTTGATCAGGATCTCATGAGTACGTGAGAATATCCTGAATACGTTTGAGTCGTGGATAGCTTGTCATGTTGTTGGACGTATTCTGTTGAGAACTAGGGTGGCCAAACTATTTGGACTCAACGTCCAGCTGATATGAATCTCCTCCCATCCATAATGTCTGTATTTTTAGAGCCCGGAGGATAAAAAGCTTATCCTAAAAGCTATATTTTTTGTAGGTAAATATTTTATGGATAATATTTAGATAGAAAAATAATTTATTGATTTTTTAGGCATTGAATGGTAGCTTTGGAATGCATTATCTATATATATTTTTTGGATAATGTGCTAAGATTTATACATATTTTCATAATACCATTGTTTATATAATAATATAATATAATAATATTATATTGTATTCTTATATTTGTATTATAGAGTTAGGGGTATTATAGGAATAAAATATAGAAATTATTTTATCGGCTAATGGAAAATTGATTTATTCATTTAGACGGGTAATATTTTTTTCTATTTTATGGATAAATACTATTTATAAAAAAATAACTTATCCATTTAGAGAAGCATGAGAATCTGGATAACTTGGTTCACATTGAGTAATTTTTCATGATATTTATCCACCAAAGAATGGATACTTAAAATTCTTTCTTGCATTTTCACTATTTATGTAAATACCCTCTTATATTTAAAATTTTAGCAATATCAATCCTATATTTAACAACAAATTGCAATGTATTCTTTTGGTGATCCAATTTGGATGTGAGAATCCCCCGAGTGATTATGTGGCACTATTTATGGAGTTGATGGCTTACGTGACCAGAAGGTCAGTTTTGTTTGTTTGACTTGGCTCTTTCCTAATTTGGTGCCAAGTGTCCTGCCATTAAGGAGATATACCTTTTCATTTTATAGTTCCCTGCTATCTCTATCTCTCTCTCTCTGTCTAGGTTTCAGATGGTCTGGAGATTAGTTTGTCCTTTTCGAGCACTTGAAAAGGGAAACTGTGCATCATTAGTTCAACCTCGAAGATGTGCCATTGCCATCTTTTAGCCATGGTGAAGACATTGTGGATATCTACGAATTTGGGAAGAGATTTTGGGCATGCCTTAATTATGAGATAAGAATTTGGATTTTCATTTTGGTGTTTTACTTGATTTAAGGCTATAATGGGAAGGATAATGATAGTAGTTATTTTCTTTTTCAGATCGGTGGAGGTTGCAATTATTTTCAATAATTAGATCCGGAGTGGAACGGGGGTACATTCAAGATTACCTATAAATTGTAAAAAAGGATTGACGGGTTAGAGGTTGATAAGGAGGTTTGGGTGGAGAATGAATGTTTAGAATGTAAAATATCTGATCTTGAAAAACAGGTGGCTATTGATCTAAAAAGACAAGCTAATATTTGGAAAAATAGGAATAGATGTAATATGTTTGGTATTTTTATTTTTTTAATCATGTTTTTGCTATTTTTCTTAGCTTACAGGCCTAATGTTTCTTTTTGTCAAACATCCTTGCCATGATAGTGTATTTGTCTCATTGTAAGGCTTTTTAATTTGAAATCATGTTGTACCACATTATGATTATGTATTTGGCTTAATCTGAAACAAAATTGTATTCGGCATAATGTATCAATGTATCTCTACTGGTATATTGATATTTTAAATAGCACAAGATTGTTTTAAGATCCTATAAGATTATTTGTTTAAATACTATGAGTTTTGTAAAATCTAAAAAGGTTAAATAGGTTTACAGATTCACAGAAACCTGCTGTTAGGTTCTATAATATGACAGGTTTTAATGTTGAGAGGTTTTAAACAGGTTCAAGATGTCATGTTAAACCTGCTGTCAAGTTTTACAATGTGACTAAACAACTTCCCAGGTTCTACCGCGCTAAGAGGTTTTAGACATATTCTACTTAGGATGAAACCTGTTATTTTGTTCTCTATTCAAATGTACTAAACAAGTTTCCTATAAAAAATTATGTGATAATTAGCAGTCTAGTACTCATCCCCTGTTTCAATGTCATTCACAATGTCCAAACAATAACCACTTTGATATACATTATTCATAGAGACAAATATATTATTAATCGCCAGCCAAAATCTAGTTACATTCAATAAAAAATTTAACTTCACATTTAACAAACTGAACAATATACAAAACTTCAGTTTAAAATTGTATCATTGTATTATAATACATCGGCAAAGCATATAGCTCATTCATTCGATAAATGTTGAAAATTCTCTCACTTCTCTCCTTTACAGATTCAATTTCTTTTACAACGAGGGTGATGACTCTCTTAAATTGGGAGACTGCTTTTTTGGCTTGAAATAATTCCTTGACCGATAGTATTAGTACTTGAGTTGGAAGCTCATTCACCTCTTCTAGCTACAAATTTCGATCTCCTCTTTCTTTAGGATCTACAAAAAATGACAACATTGTTAGTTAACTGTAAAACCATACGACATGAATTAAAAGCTATTTTCTTGACTTATACACAAGACCAAAACAGTAGTGTTTTCAACATATATGGGGCCACAACTTATATTAGCTTCACTTCAAAACTTGCACATCATATTTCTGCATAAAAAAACTTATATCATAATGTAAAACTTTATAATAGTATATCTACCTCTATATCCATGTCTTTTCTTTTTTTCTTTTTATGATTTTCAGGTCGGACCTTTTTAGCATCTTACATATTTTATAATTGTGTCCACATTGTAAGTAATTTGAATATCTAACGAAATGAGGTCTAACCATGACCCTAGCTTGCTTTCTAGGCTCATCTGTACCTCTTTTTCTATTTATCATTGGTCTTCCAAGTTACTTCTTAAAGATTGGTGGATCAAGAAACTCAAAACTTGTCTTTACCCACTATTCCTTGCTAGGCGCAGGATAAATTAGAGGCTCATAGGCATGTACATAGGTCTCTTTCTTATAATAATGACTTATATATAGCTTGGCATTTGGTTTGATGCATATATGGCAATAATGACATGTTTTCATGGAATACTCGTGCGCCCTTGTTTGTTACATCCACAAGTCCACATGTTTAAGTCAACATAAAATATCCTGTTCAAGCAACTAACTTGATATACCATATTTCCAGCATAAGTGGGCTTATAAATATTGGATGCTGCTTTCTCTTATTCAAGCTATCTTTGAGTACTTGGTGTTATGTCTCACTTAATGCTCAAATTGCCATCTCTTTTCAATTGAAATCTCTGCATAAGTATTGTTCTTATACACTCTATCATGGTTAAAATTGGCTTATCCCTAGCATCCAAAATATAGAAGTTAAATGACTCACATAGGTTGTTCACTATTAGATTTACATTGCATCTTAAGGTTAAATATATGCCTTGCCTAGGTATCCTTTTTAATGGAGGTCATATATTCATAAGCTAATTTTGACTTTAGCTTGAGTCTTTTCATAGCAATATTGAAGTTATGTTCTATATATACAGATGCTGCCATCCATAAATCATCTTTTAAGACTTTCCCTTATGTCCTCTGTCCTTGAAATTAGCATACAAATGCCGAATACAGATTCACTATTTTGTTGCTAGGACTACACTATCAAATGCCATAATCAAACCTACGATACAATAAAAAAACTATTTAGATAATAATGTATATTACAAGAAATGTTCAAAAAAAATATTTTTTGTCTGTCAGACATGAAAATCCATCATTGTCCTTCACTGGACTGATGTACTCAATTAAGCAAGTCAAAAAAAACTCCCACGAGCTTCTAGTTTCACCTTCAATAACTACGAATGTTGGAGGATAAAAATTATTGTCTCCATCCTTACCAATAGTATTAAGAATCTATTCACCAATTTTTTTTTTATTAAACAACTTTTCATACTGATAAATGGTTTATAACCGGCTAGAAAACCTTGCTTTTGAGCTTGCAAGCATATAAACATTCTTTAAAATCTAGGATGCAATGCTTTGGCAGGCCTCTTGTTGTCCTGTGAAGATGTAACCCAAGAGGGGGGTGAATTGGATTTTATAAAACTTTTTGAGCTACTTCAATTATGAACTAAAACAAGTATGTGCTAATTCAATTCAAGTACTTGTATTTTGCCAAAGTGTTTGTGTGCTTTAAAATAATATGTAACGGAATTAATAAAGTAAATGCACAAGAGTAAATAAGCAATAAAGAAGCAAGCACAAACACAAGAATATATAGTGGTTCGGTGCACTCCAAGGCACCTACATCCAGTTCCTAAGATCTCCTTGGGAATTTCACTATAATCACAAGATTACAGTAGATTAGTTTTTCGGGATCACTAATCAAAACCCGACTTGTTTTCATAAGGCTCACAAGTCAAAACCTTCCTTGGTTTTGCGGGCTAACCAAGAACCTAATTAGTTTTAAGGCTCACCAACAACCTTCCTTGGTTTTGCGGGCTAACTAAGAACTTAATTGATTTTCCAAGGCTCACCAAAAACCTCTTTGATTTTTCAAGGCTCACCAAAAATCTTAATAAACAAAGTAAGATCAATATGAAAAGAATACAAGAAAAGCTTTCTTAATCAAACAAATATCTCTTTGAAGCTCTTTGAATATTGATGAAGATCTTGTCTTCAAGTTGTTGAAGCCTGATTGCAGCTTGATGATGTGAACTTTGGATGCTCTCTTTGAAACTTGGAAGCTTGAAGCTTGAATTACTCAACTCTTGAATCTTAAAGGATATTCAATGATCTCACCGTTTATGACCATTGAGAATGAAAAACTAGCCATTTGAAGCAAGTTGGAATCAATTCTGTACTTCTAAAAAACTAGCCGTTACAGTAAGTATCGACACTTGACCTTCGTGAATCGACACTTGGTTTCCGTGAGTCGACATTTGGATCAGTTCAAGACAAAAATTCTGGATTTTCACAGTTCTGTATTTTTCTTGTTCTCAGGCCTTGAGTCGACACTTAAACTTCTTCATGAGTCGACACTTAAGCGTGCCAGTGCTGAAACTTTATCAAAATCAAACTTTAAGTCCTTCCAAGTCTTCTTTATATTCCAAAGTCCTTATAACTTGAAATTTCATGAATTTGAAAGACTTTTTCAATTGAAATACAAGCATTTCTTCATTCAACATGAATGAGTACTAACATCTGATAAACACACTAAAACACATAATTAGTACTTATATATACTTAAGTATTTTGTCAATCATCAAAATCAAGACCAGAGTCAACACCTCTCAACAGCAATCTTTGTCAACTATTGAGATTATGCTTTTTTAAGTTTTGGTATAGTCTCAAACTCTATTGTATTGGTCTTGTTGTCCTCGTGTACATCTTCTATAGCTTGCTGTTTTGTTCAGTAGATCATATGCAAACTTATATCCATATAATATTTTCATTAATCTGGTCCTTAAAGGCTTTGACTTTCCAATATAATTAGACCTTTAGTTCTCCATATATATATATATCTTGCTTAACCATCTAGCTATGACCTATTTATTCATGAAACTTCTTCCACATTTATGAACAAGATTCAAAATCTTAATATGAAAAGAGGCCTCTCTAGTAATATTTGATGCATGCATCTTCCATCCACAACTATTTTTGTACTCAACTGTTACTCTATTCTTCTTATTCTTTATAACAGTATATCCCTTCAATCCTTGAGAGTGTAATTTTTTAAGGTTTCTTTAAACTAGTAAACATTTTTGAACAACAGTCCTACAGATAACTTAAGATTATTTATGGTACTTGCATCAAATTCAACATCCTTGCAAGGCTTAGGGTTATTATCATCTGAAGGTGGTGGGGTATACAATCCATCAACTGTGACTTCCTCTAGGTTTCCATCTGCATCAATTCTTAGTTTTTTATCCTTATTTTCATCATTTGATTGCTAGGGGCAATGTTCGGATCACCTTTATGTGCTTCCTTAACCCCTGCATTAAATAAGTTATCATTTTTAGATAATTTTTCATTAAAGTATATGCTATTGTCATCAAGTTCTTCACCCTCTTTATTGTCTCCCTCACTATCACCTTCACTGTCATCATCTTCTTCAATATAATTTTCTTTCTCATGTTTACTTTCTACTGTTTCATCATCACTTGATTCAACTTCATTATCAGTATCATTATCGCTGATTTAACTCACTGTTAGATATATTCAGAACTTGAGTGACAGCTGACTAATTTAACTCACTATTAGACATATTTGGAACTTGAAACTTACCAATTTTTTACTAGACTGTACATAAATATCAATCTATTTCCTACCTTCATAACATGCCTACATCTCCATACTGTCTTCATCATTTTTAATGGGCCTATTACCAATTTAAATTTATTTATGTGGCAGCAAGTAGAACAACTCAACCCCTTTCATATAGCCAATTTTTTTTATAATTTTCTTAATCTCAAAAGAAAATATAGTCTTTATCAAATTTGTAGTAAAATTCTAACCATCCATATATATATCTCTTGAGAGGCATATCAACAAACTTCCTTTCATGATAAACTCGAAAAGACATAACATTCAGATATGCCATTTCTACATAAATGACAAAAAAGTCATCGTTCTCATAGTCCACAATTGTAAACCTTAGATTATCTTATTAGACAACCCTTGGGACCATAATGGCATAATGATAACAACAAACAAAGGGATAAAAACGTGCAAAGCACTAACAAAATATTATATTAGGCTACGGTATCCAATTTTGAAATCTTAATTTCTAAATAAAATATCAAAGATACGAACAAAAGAAAAACGGTGAAATAGAATGAACATTCATGAAATGGACAACGACAAAGAAATAAAAATTGAAGTAATCATCATTTTATTGCATCGATATATATTAGAACACATACCTGCTAGAAATGGAGAATACCACTATGAAAATTGATTATGCCTTGAACCAAATCGAGATGTAAATTTTATTGCATCGATATGTATTAGAACATATACCTGCGAGAAATGGAGAATACCACTATGGAAATTGATTATGCCTTGAACCAAATCGAGATGTAAATTTTACAAATCCTCTCTTCCTTATCATTGGAAAGCAATCCATGCAGCAACATGCTCAAAACAAGAAGTTGATTTTGTGGAATTTCAAAGCAAATGATTTAAAAACAACCCACCAAAGATGAAAGAAAGGAAAGAGTCGAAATACCTGATAGTGCCACTCACGTGATTCTTCATTATCCATATCAGGATTCAAGTGGGGTTAGAAGGTATCAATGTGGCAAAAATAGTACCACATAATTATCGGTGAGAGTCTCGGTTCCAAATTGGATCACCGGAAAGGTACATTATAGTATTTTGTTAAATATAGGTTAACACTGTTGAAATTTTAAATATAAGGAGATATCTATGCAATTAGTAAAAATGCAGGGAATATTTTTAATTATTATTATTTTTTAAAAGTTCCGAGGTATCAGAAAATGTTTGTTCTGGAGAATTGAGCTGCAGTGTGGCCGAGCCTTATTGGAGCTTGTGATTTTATTATAGGAGAGATCAGTAATTGTCACAAGTTAACGGGCAGAACAAGGCATGCACAAGAAGCAAGACGAACGTGTGATGGGTGGAGCGAGGTCGGTGTGCATCCACGTCTCTCTTCATTTTATGAGCAACAACGAGGCAAGTCTTAATCATGATCTCAAGAGTACGTGAGAAATATCCTGGATACGTTTGAGACGTGGATATATAGCTAGTAATGTTGGACATATTCTGTTAAGAACTAGGGTAGCCAAACTATTAGGAGTGGCTGGTATGAATCTCCTCCGATTAATCCAAAATGTCAGTATTTTTTAGAGCCCGGAGGATAAAATGCTTATACTAAAATCTATATTTTTTTTGTAGGTAAATGTTTTACAAATAATAATTAGAATGAAAAATAATTTATTAATTTTTTATACATTGAATGGTAACTCTGGAATGCATTATCTATATTTTTTTTTGGATAATTTACTAAAACTTATACATATTTTTCATAATACCATTGTTATATATTAGTATTATAGAGTTAGGATTATGATAGGAATAAAATATAAAAATTATTTTATCGGCTAATGGAAAATGATTTATTCATTTGGGTGGATCATTTTTTTTTTATTTTATGAATAAATGATATTTATGAAAAATAACTTATTCATTTATAGAAGCATGAGAATCTGGATAAATGTTGTTTATCCATGAAATTAAGAATGAATGCTTAAAATTTCCAAAGCTGAAGCTGGTTTGGCTGTTGTCCAGTAGTAACCAACTCAGCAATAGTCAATAAATTCATGAACACAAGTATTGCATCAGCACACAATAACCGGCCTTCGTGATCATCGTAGGATCGGGATGCCTTGGTCGGTATGGTGGGGTAGGAGCCATTGCGGTCAGAATGCTGAATTCTAAAATCAGCAGTTAATCGAGGACCCTCTATTAAGAATGCTGTGTGGGAATTTTTTTAATTTATGCTAATATTAATTAATATTTTTTTTATTAAAATCTGGATTGAATTTTATGGTCCATATTGATAGACGTAGGTTGAGTCCATTGTTATGTGATCATTGTTTGGTTAGGAGCATCTCATGTGATTTGGTGTGGTTGAGGCGGCACAGTGTAGGCCTTAGCCCGACTTGATTCGTGATAGGAGGGTCCGTTAGGATAATTTTATTTTATTGGCTAGGTCCCTTCTTGCTTCCTCTATTTATATATATCACGTATTCGGTGATTTATGATATGGTGATTTTTTTCATCGAGAGCTACTTTTCTAAGAAAGCCTGGAGAGAAGGATTTTGCCAGCGTGTTCATGTGAGCATCGGGAATCAGGATTATGGCGAATACAGATATATAATTGTTGTGTCCAGATAAATCACAGCGAGCTTGAAGCAAAAGAGGAATGGGTCAAGCTGATTTGATCCAGCTTTCCATCATCTTCCAAGCTTGATGGCGTATGGATTGGAACAGATATGATCTAAAGGAAGATTAGATAGAAGGTGTTCGAGAAATTTGAATTGCCAAAAAGTTTATTCTCCATTACAGTCGTGGGTATTTATAGGCCAAGAATTAACTGTTTATATCTGGAATTCACCTGTAAAATGATTAATTCAGAGTGTAAACACGTGCAACCAAAGTTGGTCGTAAGGAATTAACGCTTACGCTGGCATCTATCTGTAAAACGATTAATCCAGAATGTAAACACATGCAAGCAAACTCGTTCGTAACTAATTAATTTTTTCTCCAGAGTTGGTCGTCTCCTCCAGAGTTTATCATCTCCATTCAGAGTTGATCGTCTCCTCCAAAGTTGATCGTCTCCTTCAGAGTTGATCGTCTTCTCCAAAGTTGATCGTCTCCTTCAGAGTTGATCGTTTTCTCCAAAGTTGATCGTCACCTTCAGAGTTGATCGTCTTCTCCAGAGTTGATCGTCTCCTGCAACACATAATTATTACCAAATTCCGTTCTTAAATAAATATATCGATTACCTGGAAATGGATCAACTTCATGTCTATTGATTATTAATTGGCTTCGCAGCCTTTGGATGTTGACGAATTATTTACCGACCATATTTGTGCCTTTCAAGCATTGATCGGCTCGATACCTTTTGGGCATAGACCAATTTCAATTTCAGACTCTTAAGAGGTCAACATAAATAGATCAATTTATCATATCCCAACACTAGTCCCCCTAGTTTCTGAGTACATTAAATGAAATCAGAAACTGTCAGAAATTTCTGTCCCGGAATGACATGCCCGGATGACGTATCAAACTTTAACTGGAGAGATGGTTATAAAAATAACCGCCGTATCTTCTGCTCATCATTATATTTTTTTCAAAATCCGAGAAATTAAAATATCCTCGAAAAAGAAAAAATATATCGTCTGATCAGCAAATCGCAGCCATTGTACCATAAAAAGCCGTTTCGACCTTTCGAGAAACCCAATTTCCATTAAATATTTTAAAGACAAATGGCTAAATCTAGTTCACTTTCATCGTTTGCAAAGAGATCTTGGTCCCGTTGAAAAGTATTATATAAACATCACACCTCTTAGAGAAATATGTTTTCAGCCATTTCTGTCTTTTTGCTTATGAGCGAAAGAAAAATTTTCACAGGTCGGCTTCTTATTCTTCTTCTTCTTCTCTAAGTTAATATTCCTTTAAATCTTTTCTTCATCATGGTTAGGATCTTAAAAACCAGTCATATAGAAAACCCTGAAAACCCTGAAGAATCTAGTTTTAACAGCAAAGAAAACAAGCTGAACAAGTAAAAATAGGAAATATCAGATCTTCTCTATCGGTACATAGGATTTTAGCATTGAAGCAGTATTACAATATTTCTAATGAGTATGCCGTAATTCTCCCTCTAGCTGACGATCAAATAGATCGGCCCCCTCCCGGCAGCATAACCATATACGAAGAACATCTAAGGGTCGGACTTAGATTTCTGATTCATCCTTTCTTCCTCATGATCTTCAAACTCTATCGGGTATTACCATCTCAACTGATCCCAAATAGCATTCGGATTATTTGCGCGTTCTTGATCCTTTGCAAGGACGCAGATATAATTTCAAAAACCTCACTTTTTACTTCTTTGTTTGTATTGAAAAGAGATTTTTTGACCATGGATGGTTGGTAATCAACCCACGATATGGTCGAAAATTTATCTCGGGACTTCCCTCAGCCATTCATGGCTAGAAACCGAGCTTCTTTTACATCTCATCTAAAATCCCCTAGGACTTTATCACTAGCCATAGGGAACCTCGACTAACCCCAAACAATGGCAAAAAGGTTCTGGCTTCTGACCAAGAAGACTACGAGAAGCTTACCGGAATGGAAGTTTCTCCGATTAAAGAACTTCTTAATGAAACAGGGCTCTTTTCAGCGGAAATCAGTCCGAAAACCTCTTTAGGTATTTTCATTACTGACATTATTTTATCGACCTTTCAAGTTAATCTGTCTTAATCTTTGACTTCTTCTTTATTGTAGACACATCAGTCATGGTGGATGTCCGGAAACTCCGGAAACTCTTAAAAAAAAGGAAGGTAGAAGCCACCTCTTCTATTCAAGAAGAAAGAAAAATCAATAAACTGAAGAAAAAGATTCCGATCAACCCAACAACTTTACCAACAGTAGCAAGACCTGACTCTCCAATTGTGATAGCGATGTGTCGGAGGATGACGAAGTTCCTCTGTTAGCATCCCTTGAACCTCCCATGCAAAAACAAACGACAGGCATTCCAGGGGACGACCTACTCTTTCGCCCTATCAATCAGCTGGATAAGGGTAAAGCTCTGATGAGGGATGAGGAAGAAAGAATCCAGCCGTAAATATTTTGGCTGGTTTCCCCATATATGCCGATGATTCGGGCCTAAACGACCCGATGCTAGCTCGTCAACTTACGAAGTCTATAATAATTCCAAGGGACTGGGAGATAACAAAATCCCAGCAAATTGATGACACAATCTTACAACTTTATCCGACAGTGTTGAAGGTATGAGTTACACTTACATTTCGAATAGATATTTGATCCTCTTTTTCTATTTTGGCAAATCTGATTAATATAAAGTATAAAATAACAGCTCATCCATGGGATTAATATCATGGATGAAAGTTTGAAAAACTTTGACCAATTCCGCAAAGCTATGAGTAATGAAGTGAGTATAGCAAAGGTGGAGAAAGAAGTAGCCGAAGAATTGAAAAACTCCATGGAAAAGGAGCTGGGAGAAGCGACGATCAAAATTTTGGCATTAGAGGTAGAGTTAAAAGAAACAAAGTCAAAGATGAGCTATATGGAATCTAAGCTAAAAAGAAAAATAAGAAGATCCAATCACTGTCTCATAAATTGGAGGGGGCTGAAGAAAAAATTGCATCGGCTGAAAAGAAGGTTTTAGCAGCCGAAGAAAAAATTTTGACAAGTAAAAGAATTGAGCAAGCTGTTGAAGAAGCCGTGAATGGGGCGGTTAAGAAATATGTCGAATAAAAGGCCTTCGACGACAAACTCCATGAGACTAGAGTTGAAAGTTACAACTACGGTCTTGCTGACTGTTTGAAGAAAGTGAAAAAATTTTACCTGATCTTGATACTTCAAAGATAGTAGAAGACTCCGATGATGAAGAGAGTTCAGATGAAGAAAACCAAACTGATGAACCTATTTTCAATCAAGTGGAAGGATTAACCAGAGATCCTACTAAGCAATTGATCAGATATCAGATTGAAGCACTGGCATTAACTTCTCAAATTCTGGGAGAAATTTTACCAGTTCTTTCTATAACTCAAAGTGAAATAGAGGGAAGTTCTATCAGAGTCAATGTAACAGATTGATGATGTAAAAACTTGGCTCACTTCTTTAATGAAAAATCCTTTTTCTTAATATTTATCAGATTATGAAAAGGTGTAAAACGATCGGACTAAACGAATAAGCTTCCAAGGAAAACATTCTGATCAAAAAAAAAAAAAACTTGAATTATAAGTATTAACTAATATTTCAAAGAATTTAAAAGAACTAATTTCAAATAGGTTTGTCAGAATTTATTAGACAACAATTTCTAACCATTAATATGAAAACAATCTCTAAATCGTTAACCTTCTTATTTTTATAAAAACTTTTCCCCACGAGGTAGGTGATCATACTTACTTGCCAATCGTAATCTTTTTGTCAGAAATACGACTGAGAAAAACTTTTCCAAACGAGGGAGGTAATTATGCTTACTTTAACAAGCGTAATCTTTTCGTCAGAGATTCGATTGAGAACCGTACAACCTAGGGCCGTATAACCGTCTCAATCAGAATTAAGAAAGGGCGCATAAATTTGAAATTCAAATTGTATGCTTTTATATTCATACTTCATAACTGACTTTTTGAGAACCAGCAATGATATACGAATTCCTGCTAAATCAGGTTGAAACATGTCGAAATCTCCCGTTTTCTCGGAACTTGAGCGACGAATCATGACCATCCACATCTTCTATATAAAGAGAGCTTAAGTTTAAGTTTTCATACCACCTTTGTGTCAAATACCTTTCTTTTGCAATCCTTTGTTCCAAGGTATAATCTTCATCTTCATTGTATTCAAAAAATGAAGCCGAGTGATAAGAAACCGCATCAGATGTCAAAAAGAAAAATAGGAACGGTACAATTCAGAGAAGAAAGGTCCTGTGTGAGAAGAAACCGTTTATTAAGAAGTGCTTCTGTCAAACAACAGTTCCTGAATATATCTCATCTTCATCTGAAGAAGAAGAAGAAAACCCTTTCACTCGCACTTTAGAGGAAACAAGCCAAGATCCATGTGCTAAACACATTCCGTCAGAAAAAGGAAAGGCCCCTGTTAAAAATTAGCTGATCCAACATGTAATAAACCCGTTCAAGTATTGGTTGCTGATACAAGTGTCAACAATCCGAAATTGGCAAAAACTATACTACAATCCACTATTCTTCAAAAGGATTGGGAGATGACTATTAGACATGGAGTGAAGGAGGCTTTAACTTCCATTTACCCAAGAATCTCAAAGGTAAGCAATACTCCTTTCTCTTTTTCATGACAAACTGTTCATACTCTAACAACATAGCAAACCTGTTATACAGTTTGTTAGTGATATCTCTATGATCGAAGAAGGTTGGGATCAGGCTCAGAATCTCCAAGAAGATCTTCAAAGACAATTAGCAATAGTTAAAGAAGAGAAAAATAAAACCGAACAAGAAAATATTTTACTGACTCAACAGAAGTCCTTCGTAATTGAGGACTTTATGAAATCTGATGGTTTTTTCCAAGGAATAGAAAAAGTGGGAGCCAAAGGCTATGAGCTTGGTTTTAATAATTGCCTTGATAAAGTCAAAGAATTATATCCCGATCTTGATCTTTCTAATATCTCTCCAGATTTTCCTGTGAAGAAAGAAGAAGGACAAACAAGCAAAACTCTGACAAAGTTACTTGATTCAGAGACAGTTTATCAAGAAAAAATTCTGATTAACCAGAGTATTTAGAAGAAAACTGAATAGTATATGTAATAGAAAATTGGCAATATTTTATTGCCATTTATTTTCCTCTTTCCACTCTTTGTAAAAGAATATGGATGAACTCTCCTGTGTCTCTTTGATTAATCCATGAACTATTAAATACAAATGAATTAGTATATCAGATCAATCTGTTTTGTCAGAATGCAATGTAATCTTTATCCTGATCATTAAATATCGGTTGAGTTAGTAGGTTAAGCTAACTCAATTTGTCGGATTATGATCAACTTATCAGGCCAATCTTCAGATCAGTTGATCATTACACATCGATTGAGTTAGTGGATCAGACTAACTCAGTTTGTCGGATTGTGATTAGTTTATCAGGCTAATCTTTAGATCAGTTGTTCTGATCATTATACACCGATTGAGTTAGTGGATCAGACTAACTCGATTTGTTGGATTGTGATCAACTTATCAGGCCAATCTTTAGATCAGTTATTCTGATCATTATACACCGATTGAGTTAGTGGATCAGACTAAGTCGGTTGTCGGATTGTGATCAGCTTATCAGGCCAATCTTTAGATCAGTTGTTCTGATCATTATACATCGATTGAGTTAGTGGATCAGACTAACTCATTTTGTCGGATTGTGATCAGCTTATCAGGCCAATCTTTAGATCAGTTGTTCTGATCATTATACACCGATTGAGTTAGTAGATCAGACTAACTCGGTTTGTCGGATTGTGATCAGCTTATCAGGCCAATCTTTAGATCAGTTGTTCTGATCATTATATATCGATTGAGTTAGTGGATCAGACTAACTCAGTTTGTCAGATTATTTCTTTTAGAGAATATCAGAAAATAAAATACCTCCTTCACATAGCAGAAGAAATAAAAAGAAACAGTCTTTATTGATAATATTTGCATAAATTTTTCACATTCCATGGTCTTGCTAAAGGATAACCATCCAGACTTTCTAGTCGATATGTCCCTAACCGTACAACTTCAGTAATACGATAAGGACCTTCCCAATTTGGAGCAAGTTTGTCCTGTTTAGCTGGTCGAGATATAGTTGTTCGGCGCAGAACGAGGTCCCCAATCTGAAAGATTCGAGCCTTTACTCTTGAATTATAATACCGCGCCACCCTTTGTCGGTAAGCAGCCATCTTCAGTTGTGCTTGCAACCTAGAATTTTCAATCAAATCAAGATCCAATCTCCTCCAATTATCATTATTAGATTCTGTAAAATTATCAGTTCTTCTAGAGTGAAGAACAATTTTCACAGGTAACATAGCTTCACTTCCATAAGCTAGGTTAAACGGAGATTCACCCGTTGTAGATCGAGGAGTTGTCCGATAAGCCCATAAAACAGAATTAAGTTCGTCAACCCAAGATCCTTTGGTTTCATTTAGCCGGGTTTTCAATCCATGGAGGATCGTCCGATTGGTTACCTCCGCTTCTCCATTAGCTTGAGGATGTTCGACATATGTCAATTTATGAAGAATTCCATACTGAATACAGAAATCTTTGAACTTCTGATTATCAAACTATCTTCCATTATCCGTAATAATTGCATGAGGGATTCCAAATCTATATATAATGAAATTTTTGACAAATAGTTCAACTTTTGCTTCAGTGATTAAAGCTAGAGGTTCAGCTTCTATCCATTTGGTAAAATAATCAATGGCGATGATCAAAAATTTTCGTTGCCTAGAAGCTGGAGGGAACGGACCAAGTATATCCATTCCCCACTGAGCAAATGGCCAAGGAGCTATTAATTGTGTCAACTGGCTAGCAGGACACCTTTGGATATTTGCATATCTTTGACAAAAATCACATCTTCTTACAAAATCTGCATCATCCTTTTGCATAGTCGGCCAATAGTAACCATGCCTTATGATTTTATAGGCTAAAGACTTTCCTCCCAAATGATCACCACATATCCCTTCATGTACTTCCCTAAGGGCATAATGAGCATCCGAAGGAGACAGACATTTCAACAATGGCTGAGTAAATGATTTTTTGTATAATAAACCATCCAAGATGACATATTGAGCATCCCATTTTCTAATCTGCTTGGCTTCTATATCATTTTTAGGCAATATTCCTTCAGTCAGGTACTTGACTATCGGATCCATCCAATTCATTTTTGGTTCTATTTGAAGAACTTTTTCTTTTTCAGTTGCCGAGATACTCGGAACTTCCAGGTATTCCACAAAGATCCGACCTATCTGTTCAGGTGTAGAAGTAGCTAATCTAGATAATGCATCGGCTCGAGAATTTTCGATTCTAGGGATGTGACTGATATCCCATGAATCGAATGAAGTCCTCAGTTCATTGACTTTCTTCAAATATAATCTCAAAGTGGTGTCATGAACCTCAAAGTCCCCTTTCACCTGATTGACAACTAGCTATGAATCAGACAATACCTTCAATCTTCTGACATTTACCTCTTTTGCAATTTTCAAACCTGCTAAAAGGACTTCATATTCGGCTTGATTGTTAGAAGCCTTGAAAGAAAACCGGAGTGCATACTCTATGGCATCCCCATAGGGACTAGATAAGATTAATCCCGCTCCGTAGCCAGAAGAGTTGGACGCCCATCTACATGTAATATCCAGGGTGCATCAGTCATTTCTATTTCAACAGATGATTCATTGTCCCTCCAAGTACATTCGGCTATAAAGTCTCCCAATACTTGAGCTTTCATTGCAGACCTAGACTGATAAATGATGTCATATTCACTTAGTTTAATTGCCCATTTTACCATTCGACCAGAAGTATCAAGGCATTGTAAAATAGTTCTTAAGGGTTGATCAGTCAATACAATGATATGATGAGACTGGAAATATGGTATGAGCCATTTAGCTGATATTACCAAAGTGTATACAATCTTTTGAAGTTTTGGATATCTAGTTTCTGCATCATGAAGAACTTTACTGATATAATAGATGGGCTTATGCGATCCGCCAGAATCCTTTCTGACCAATACGGAACTAATTGCTTCATCTGATGCAGCCAAATAAGGGTACATATCCTCGTCTTCTTGAGGTTTAGATAGTATGATAGGGTTTACTAAGTACTTCTTTAGTTTTTCGAATGCTGTTTAACAATCATCCGACCAATTGAACTCTTTGACTTACCGTAAAGCCTTAAAGAAAGGCAAACATCTCTCAGCTGAACCAGAAATAAATCGGCTTAATAAAACAATTTGTCCAGTTAACTGTTGAATCTCCTTTTTATTGGTTGGTTCTCTCATATTCAAGATAGCTCGGATTTTTTCTGGATTGGCTTCAATTCCCCGTTGTGTAACCATGAATCCTAAGAATTTTCTAGAAGTCACACCAAAGATACACTAGGTCGGATTTAACTTCATATGATTCTGGCATAAAATATCAAAAGCTGTTTGTAAATCTTTAATATGGTCATCAAACTGATTGCTCTTAACAATCATATCATCAACATATACCTCCATGGTCTTCCCAATTTGATTTTCAAAGATTTTATTTACTGATCTCTGATAAGTGGCCCCGGCATTTTTGAGGCCAAACGACATTACTTTGTAGCAATATATCCCCTTATCTGTAATAAAAGATATTTTTTCTTCATCTTCTGAATTTATTCGTATCTGATTGTATCCAGAGAAAGCATCCATAAAACTTAAAAACTTATGTCCAGCCATTGCATCAACCAATTGATCAATTTTTGGCAAAGGAAAACTATCTTTCGGACACGCCTTTTTAAGGTCGGTATAATCTATACATATTCTCCATTTTCCATTTGCTTTCTTGACCATGACCACGTTAGCCAGCCAATCAGGATAATGAACCTCTCCGATGAATCCAGCATCGAGTAATTTGGTAACTTCTTCATTAATAACACTTTATCTTTCTGGGATAAAGTTTCGTTTCTTTTGTCGAACAGGTCTGATGAATGGATCGACCTTAAGTTCGTGCTTAATTACCTCAATAGGAATCCCTAACATGTCAGTAGTTTTCCATGCAAATATGTCGGCATTTGCCTGTAAGAAATTAATCTTCTCCTTTTGATCTTCAGCAAGTAAGCTCCCAACCTGAATTGTTTTGGTAGGATTATTTTTGTTAGAGGAATATGAATGGTTTTTTCCATTGATATACTACCTTTATCATCCGGATCATGCGGATCCATTTGTTCAGAAGTTGATTTGATAGCTAATTGTTGATTCTGAATTGTTAGGCATTGCCGAGCCATTTGCTGATTTCCTCTTACTACTCTAATTCCACTTGGAGTCGGGAATTTTATCAGAAAGTGGTATGTAGATACAACGGCTTGGAATTTATTCAAGGCAGGTCTCCCTAAAATGGCATTGTAAGTAGAAGGAATCCGAACAACCATAAAAGAAAGAAGGTAGGTTCTTTTCTTTGGTGCTGTCCCAAGAGTTATAGGAAGGGTGATTTCTCCTTCTACTCCTACAGAATTTTCACCGAATCCAGTAAGCGATGTATGAATTCTTTGTGACTTATTAAATGGTAAGTTCATTTTGACAAATGCATCATAAAGTAAGACCTCTGTGGAACTTCCATTATCAACTAAAATCCGATGTACATTATAGTTTGCAATGACAGCGAAAATTACAACAGGGTCGTTATGAGGCGTTCGAATGCCTTGTAAATCTTCATCAGAAAAAACAACACTTCCTTGAAACCTCTTAGGACTCCGCTCCTCTTCAAGACATGCATGGCAAATCATTTCAACCGACCCATCAGTTGGCTGCTGGTTTGGGAGCTCTGTCCCGTCAGTGATCATCCTCGGAACAGCTGGCCTTGGTATTGCCACTTCAATTGGTCGGTTCTGATTTTGACTTCGGATATATCTAGCCAAATAATCTTGTTTAATCAGAGCCTCAATCTCATCTCGCAATTGAATGCATTCTTCTGTTGTATGGCCATGATCCCGATGATAGCGACAGTATTTGGCTTTATTTCGCATAGCTGGTGGAGCTTTCATTGGTCTTGGCCTCTGTAAAAAGTTTTCTTTCTCAATCTGCATCAAAATATGTTCTCTTGGATGAGTCAGTGGAGTGTACGTATTGACTTGGCTAACATAGTTTCTTCCGATCAAATCTCTTGGCCTTTGATTTTGCTGTTGAATAGATCGGATCCCAGAAAATCAAGATTCGTCTTCTTTGGCTCTCTTCTTACTTGACATTAATTTTTTCTCCACCTGTCGCCGATTCAACGCCTATTCTTCGACCTGGGCATACTTTTGGGCACGGGCCAGTAACTCTGAATAATTGGTCGGGAATTTCTTATCCAAAGAAAATGTAAATCTAGAGGCTCGCCAACCTTTCTTCATAGCAGACATCGCCACATATTCATTGAGGTCAGGTATCTCTAATGTGGTGGAATTAAATCTCTTGATATAATCTTTCAAAGATTCTCCTTCTGATTGCTGAATAAAAAACAAGCTATCAGAATTTCTGGACATTTTTCTGCTTGTCCCGAAGTGAGAGACGAACAATTTTTCTAGTTGACTAAATGAGTGGATGGCGTCCGGCTGCAAACTGGAATACCATATTCTGGCTGACTTCTTCAAGGTTGCAGGAAAGGCAAGACAATGTAATGCGTTTGACGCTCCCTGAATTAGCATATGAGCTTTAAAGCTACCCAAATGGTCTAAAGGATCAGACGACCCATCGTATAATTCGATCGGCGGTACTTTGAAATGATGTGGGATCTTTTCATCCATAATCTTCTTGGAAAAAGGGGGAAGAATATTATAACTTGGGGCAACATCTTCTGTTTTCCTCTGCTCCAAAACTTTGGCAACTTGCAACTCCAACTTCTTGAATTTTCTATCAAAATTTTTCTCTCTTTCAAGGTGTTGAGCTTGGATACTATTAGGAGTTGATTCTCCAGATGAGGTCGACCGAGATCATGGCCGTTTCTCTTTGTCTTGCTTCTTGGAGTGATGACGAGATCGGTGATGATATCTTGCAGGAGGTAGTTGACCTGAAGAACATTGATAAGAGGAATGTCTTCTGGGGCTGAGATGTTTACTTACTTGGAGTGATGGTTGCCGGCTGGTTTTTGACATAGCTGGCTGCATCAGCTCCTTCATAACCATTTCTTGAAAATCCTGCATCGCTGTGGTGAGCACATCTACCTTATCAAATAGAGCATTCAATTTTTCTTGATCAAAATGCACTGCAGGAGAAACTTTCGCCCTTCCCTCTGGAACAAGGTCATTTCTTCTTTCATCTGGCACAGGATCTGTTGCTTTGCCATCTAGAACAAGATTTTTTCCTTGGTTGTCAAGGACAAGATTGGTTTCTTTTGAAGAATTGAGAGCAGCTCCTGTTGGCAAATCCTTCTTCCTACCCTTCACCATGCTTCCTTTCAGATTTTTCAGAATTCTTTTACAAAGAATTCCCCTACCTGACACGCCAATCTGTTGTGTCCAGACAAATCACAGCGAGCTTGAAGCAAAAGAGGAATGGGTCAATCTGATTTGATCCAGCTTTCCATCATCTTCCAAGCTTGATGGCGTCTGGATTGGAACAGATATGATCTAAAGGAAGACTAGATAGAAGGTGTTCGAGAAATTTGAATTGCCAAAAAGTCCATTCTCCATTACAGTCGTGGGTATTTATAGGCCAAGAATTAACCGTTTACAGTTGGAATCCACCTGTAAAATGATTAATCCAGAGTGTAAACACGTGCAACCAAAGTTGGTCGTAAGGAATTAACCGCTTACAGCTGGCATTTATCTGTAAAATGATTAATCCAGAATGTAAACACATGCAAGCAAACTCATTCGTAATTAATTAATTTTTTCTCCAGAGTTGGTCGTCTCCTCCAGAGTTTATCGTCTCTTTCAGAGTTGATCATCTCCTCCAAAGTTGATCATCTCCTTCAGAGTTGATCGTCTTCTCCAAAGTTGATCGTCTCCTTCAAAGTTGATCATCTTCTCCAAAGTTGATCGTCACCTTCAGAGTTGATCATTTTCTCCAGAGTTGATCGTCTCCTGCAACACATAATTATTATCAAATTCCATTCTCAAATAAATCTATCGATTACCTGGAAATGGATCAACTTCGTGTCTGTTGATTATTAATCGGCTTCGCAGCTTTTGGATGTTAACGAATTATTTACCGATCATATTTGTGCCTTTCAAGCATTGATCGGCTCGATACCTTTTGGGCATAGACCAATTTCAATTTCAGACTCTTAAGAGGTCAACATAAACAGATCAATTTATCATATTCCAATAATAATTTTTATTTTCTCAGATCTACTTACATGATTCTAATTATTTGATGATCCTAGGGATTTAGAAAATTATTTTCCTGTATTTGGTATCAGAGTCCTAGATTAGAATCATCGTTTTCATTTCTTTAGATCTGATAAGAATAAAACTTTGTTTTGTTGTCGTTCCCTTCCTTCTTTCCCATCGATTGTCATTGATCTGATCTGTTCGTGCTCGACCCTCGTCGGCTGTGGATAGGCCAACGGCAGCGAGATTGAAACCGGTGAGTGTAGAGATGATCGGTGTTTATCTTTTGACACCCGAACATAAAAAAAAAACCAAAGGGGAATATTAGACGAGGGCGACGACTGTGGAGGCTGCGGTCGCCCGTCCCTGGGCCGTCACCGATGGCCATGTTTCCTGACCGATTTTTTCTCCCGCTCCCCTCCGGCAGCGGCGATCTGAGATCCAGATCACCACCGGTGGGCCGAACACAAAAAAAAAAATTGTATGGTAGCTGATGGGTCAGCGGTCATCCCTGGCGGTCTCAGCGGTCGAGCCTCGTGGCCTCCCCCGCCTTCCCCCCGACGGTGGCGATCGAAGATAAAGATCACTGTCGATGGGTCGATGGAACTAAAAAAAAAATTATGTTGCCAACTTCCCGACTCACCGTAGCGCCTGACCGAACGCCAGTGACACTATTGGAGGTAGCGACCAGTACTCCCCGGTCGGTTGTCATGGCCGTCCGGCCAATCCAGCGCTGGCAGTGGCAGCTTTGGAATCAAGGGGCGGCGAACCGGTTCCCTAGCTTGATCTCGGTCACGTGGGGAAGAAGGGGATGGCTAATGGGTTTTGGGTTCAAACCCAAAATCCAATAACCCATTAACCAATAAGCTTAAAAAAAGTGGTTATTTTGCATTTAGGCCCCTGAGTTTGCTAATATTATATATTAGCCCTTTTATAATTTAGTCCCTCCAGAATTTATAATTATATTTTGGTCTAAAAGGTCATTTTGCACTTAGGCTCCTGAACTTCCTAATATTTTATATTAATCCTTTCTGCATTCAAGTCCTTGGAAAAAAAATATATATTCATATTGATTTTAAAAAAAGGGGACTGGTAATGGTGGGAACTATCGTGCCCTTCTCCCCCTCCCATACCTCACTAGAAGCGTTCGACAGTGAATGACCGACGATTATTTAGATGGTGGCGACTAAGGCTCGTCCACCAGCATCGGTGCCGAGCAGTGTTGGGCCTTTGGGATACTGTTCCTGGCTATGTTTTTCCAAGGACCTCTAAGTGGTCCTCTGTTGTACTACTGCCGGATGGATCTCGCTAGACTTTGTCAATTTTGTGGTGTCTCGTCATAGGGACCTCGCTATCTTTCGAAAGGAGATAGCAGAGGTTGTTGCCGGATTGCTGGACCCCGCTCGACTTGTGGTGAATGTCGTGGCGGACTTCTTGAATAACTAGACGAGTGCTCGATGGCTCTCATGTGTCGCTTCATTCGTCTCTTCCCGAATTCTAGATTGCCGGTGGCCATGGAATGGCCGCCAGTGGTCGGTTTGGTCAGTGGCTCTCTTTGGAGGAAGATCCTAAGCTTGGAGAAGCCATTAATGGAGTTTTTTGGAAAGTCTTGGTTGGAATGAAAGGGGGAGGATGAAGAGAATGTTTTAAAGGATTTTGGATTGATGGGTTATTGGATTACAACGCACTTTGAACAGAATTCATTAATTATAAATTTAACCCAAATTAAAGAACAGGCTGGATCTAATTACATTGGGCCTATTTTTAACTTTGGGATTAAGGGGTTTTTTGCACTTAAGCCCTTATTAATTAGATATAAGTCCATATAAATTTTTGATAGATCCTATTATTTCTGAAATTTTATTTTACAAGAATGTTCATATATTTTTGAAATTTACAGTTGGGTCATCTACTATTATTTTTGATAAAAATTGCTGGAACGTGCTCATTTTACTTCCGATTTGAGTATTTTTTGGATCATTGGACTCGTTTTAATTTGAAGAATATTTTGGTTGAGTTCTTCATATATAATGAAATATTTGAATAATTTAAAACTATTTATATGTGCAATTTTATTCATTATTATATAATTCGAGTGTATTTTTGCATAGCTTCAAAGGGTTCGGAGCACTCTATGAATTTTGAATAGCTCAGTTATTAAGGATTAATGACTCATCTTTTATTTTTGAAAATTGTATATTGATGTCTCTGTTGAAGTTGATCCAAAATTGACTGTAATTACTTGTTACATTTATTATATACTATAATTCTTGCTCAAAGATATTTTATAGTTGTATAATAAGTGTCATCGATAGAAGTGGGAGTTAGAATGCATTATTATTATAATTGATTAGTGGGGTGCATGTTGTAGTGTAGAATATCCTATTTTGGACCAATCTTTGGTGGCATACATGTCGTTGAAGTATGTCATTTTGTATTTATTTGGACATTTGTCTTCTCTGTATGAATAATTTATAGATTGGCATAAGTATTTATCATTAAAGTTGTTTATTTATGTTATCCATGAGTTTTTTATTATGAGAGAGTTTTTGATTACTATATACAACCGCCTGTCCAAAGGGGGTTGTGTGTTTTAATCTGAAAAGGTTGCATGGGCATTGTATAGTAATGGTGCTCTAGCTTTCATGGGCTTATTTACCCAAAGGGGATAGGTTCGTGACTGTTAGGGTATTTCATTTGCTTGTGACTTCATGTGAAGAGTACTTATGCATATTACATGTTCTGCTTAAAAGAGAATATGTGATATTGTATTTGGACTCTTATATATCATTTATGGTATATGCCCATTGATTAGTATTTTGCATTCCTGTCATCTGTGATTATGCAATCATTTATGTTAATAAGAATATTATTCAATTTTTTGACTATGTCAAAATATCAAAGGTAGAGGTATGTTGGACTTAGAAAATTTATCCGTCCAAAGGGGATAGATTTTTGAATGCTTTGTATTCTTATTGTGTTAACCTTTTATTTTCTTTGAAAAGAAATATATATTGGGCCTAAGAAATTTGTTTACCCAAATGAAGATATATTTTCAAAATTTATATCTTCATTATATTGGCCTCATTTTTAGAGCTCAAAAGTACATCACATTCTCTGTCTATAGGAGAGTTTTATGATGATACACATGTTACATTTGTTGAAAATGATTTATTATATTCAAAGCCTTTATTGATTTATTATTTGTATCTCAAACATGTTGCATCGTATATGAGCTTGATTGATATTTTATATATCTTATGGCACCATCAAAGGTCAAGACTTGATAATCCCTGATTGGAAGGTTTGTAAATTTCGATGGATGGTGACTATCAAAGTGGCCTATTCATTGAAATTTACAAGATCTTTCTGTGAGCTATTTAGAAGAGATTGTGTAGCATTATATGGTGAAGAGAGATTCCTTATGTGGGTCATTTTCTTTCTAAAGAAAGTTTTGTTGTATTGGATCAAGGGCTCTTATTAAAATAATGATTATAAATATTTTCTGAAATATATTGTTATATTTTTCTATTGATTAACTGCATAAAAACTATTTAGTAGTTAGTATATTTATGTTCAATAGAGTTAATGCTCCTCTTATGATACTCTGACTAAAAAAAATATGAAAACTGAAATTATGCTAGCACTAAGTATGATGGAATATAGATATTACATTATGTAATGATCTTCCATCTTGGAATATAGATATTACAATATGAAAACTCAATATCTTTTAACTTTATGGTTGGAGCTGTCTTGCAACACTAAATCATTGATAATCCATCAGCGAATAAATCTTGGTTTTGTAATAATACGTTGTTTATTTTGGTTATCCAGATAATTTTAAATGAATACAGATTCAACTATCTTAATAGATGTATAAAGAATATTGAGTCAAATCATGCCATGTATGTAGATTCCGATTTGCATAATGTTAGATGCCTTATACTAGTAATATGACATTAAAGGAAAAATAAGTTATTGCTCTTATTTTTTTTTATTTGAAAAAAAATATTATATTTCATCCTATTGGAGGACAGTAGGAGAGCAATATTAAATATATATAAATTAATAATAGTACCTTCATTATATGTCATTTCTTGTGACAATTTGATTTCTCAATATGTGAATGATTGGAGGGTTTGTTTCATAAAATGACAAAGGCATGAAAATAGAATCTAGTGGCATTTTTGAATATAACAAGCAAAGTTTGGGGCATGTTACAAAGTCATAATTCATTTTATTTTTAATTATGAGATTTTGTCCCGGGTCTTATAATTATTGATTATGTCTTAAAATCACTTAAGATTTATTATAATCATAGGTGGCTATGTTCTTTAATGGAACAATAAAAGTTTTCATTATCTCTATTTATGTAAAGATAGAATTTTTTGTCAGTCAGATATTGTAGTTGAAAGGAAGATATTTTGTATAATATATAAAGTCAATATTTGTTGATCCCCTAATCAAGAATAAGGTTCATAGTTTTTATCAAATATGTCAAGAATATGAGCATTTTAATAATCTTTTATTTTTGAATTAGTGGGAGTTTGATGTATTTACACATTGACTTGATTGACAAAATTTTATTTATCATTGATTATCGGATTGTAATCCAAGAATATATAAGTGTTGAGTGTATATGAATAAAGTCCATGTCGGCTGATCCTCTAACTAAGAATTTGAAGCCCGTATGTTCTATAAAGTATGTTGAAAATATGGACATATTGAGTTCTTTTGATGTGCTTAGTTAGTGGAAGTGACTTTATGTTTGTGTTTTATTATTATAAAGCTTAGTTTTATTTGATTTTTCTATCATGTGTATTTATATACATTGTTGACATGATAGTTAAAGAATTGCATCCCTATATGGTTTAATATGTGCATATGTGTAACAAAATACAACATAGTATCTCAAGAATATATTTTATCTTGAGAATGATAGTTGTATGGGTATTTCTTATTTTGATAATTATGAGATCTCATTGTGTTTGGAGACATATAGATTTCTTTTGAAGTTGTGAGATTTATCTAGCTTATTATATAGCATGTAGTTAAGAGAAATCATGATTGCATGTACATATGTTTAATTTATTTTGATTATGAGATATCTCTTTTGGTTATGTACTTGACTGAGACCAGGTGTTGAGTCTCAGATTTGTTGTGCTGTCTCATCATTGATACCGTTGTTGAGTATGTGAGACAGAATAGCTTATTGTTTGATGCCATTAAAATTTTTCTTGCTTATTTTGTTTCTAAGCATGTTGAAGACAAATTGGAGGACCGACAATGAAAATAGCATGTTTTATTTTGATCACCTTGATACTATTTTCTTGCTACACTGCCATACCAAGACTCATGTCGATGGTATTCATGATGCTTGTAACCATGGATAAGTCTTGTATCGGTTAAGTAGTACAACGATCCCATGATTCGGTATCATGGATACTGTTGGACCGAGTCATTTGTAGGTGCTGTTTATGGATCATATGATGATCACATTTTGTTTTCAACGAGAGTTATTTTTAAAATAAAATATTTTTAAAATAATAATTAATATAGTCCAAGTGGGAGAATATAAGAATTTTTTTAATTTATGTTAATATTAATTGGTATTTTTTTTATAGTAAATTCCGGGTTGAATTTTATGATCCATATTGATAGACGTAGGTTGAGCCCATTGTTTTGTGATCATTGTTTGGGCTAGGAGCACCTTATGTGATTTGGTGTGGTTGAGGCGGCACAGTATATGCATTAGTTCGACTTAATTCGTGATGAGAGGGTCAGTTAGGGTATTTTCATTTTATTGGCTAAATCCTCTCTCCGCTTCCTTTATTTATATATGGGTGATTTTCTCCATCAAGAGTTGTCTTTCTGAGAAAGCTCGGAGAGAAAGATTTTGCCTGCGATGTTCGTGTGAGCATCGAAATTCAGAATTATAATGAATACATGTATATAATTTTTATTTTCTCTGATCTATTTACATGATTCTAATTATTTGATGATCCTAAAAATTTAGAAAATTATTTTCCTGCGCCGTGCTCCTGTTGGAAGTAGAACAATGGTAAAAACGAGTACAAGAGCGTTTCTTTAAGGGATCGAAGGGACAACGGAGGACTCTAATTGCTGGTTCGTGAACTACTTGGAAACTGAGTGCAATCTAAGATACTTGTGTTTGATGCATGGAGTAACTTCACCGAACCAACAAGATTAGTCATTGGTGGCAGCAGTTCTTTTGCAGTTGCTGCTGTTTGACTCCAGTCTCGTGCGTGTCTGGACTCGTTAGCATGGTTGGAGGATCTCCCGACAACCAACATCTTTCATGCCCTGCCCCAGTAGTAACACATCATTGCTTTTCTCACGCTCACGCGTTGGTTGCCTCCTCATCTCCTTATCTCAATAGAGAAGTCTCCTAAAGAAATGGAGAGAGAGGCTGATGGGGCCGGTCGATCGCCACCTTGCCTTTTCTCCACCATCAGGTTTAGGTTTCGTCATGCATGAGGTGAGTCTCGCTTGGGCTGCTGCTGTTCATCTTTTGATTTTTCCTCTTCAAAAGCCCCACCGTCAGTTCGTATATAACACTTAAAAAAAAAAAAAAAAGCGAAGAAAAGGTTGGCGTATAGGAATGCATGCATCTGGCCACCACATTGTACAGATCCACATGTGAAAGAACTCTCCACCAATTGGTAGACGGATAGTTTTTCAAGTGGTGGATTGAACTCGGTAGCCAAAAGGTTTGAGGTAATATATATTAATCAAGCTGACAACTAGTGGTGGTTTACTTCCTCGATCGGGGTCAACCTCTGGTTGCAATTTGGATATCTTTTTGACTGTACAAAAATCATCTTTATTGAAGGTTTAGATTTGCTGAGTCGCTGTCGAGGGAGAAAAGGATGCGGCCTTGGCGACAGCATGAAAGACGACGGTTCATGATATTACGTGTAGTGATTTTATTCGTAGTGCCCTCTAGGTGAGGTCAAGCGCTGCACCACCTATTAGAAGCAATCAATTCAAGCAAGGGGCGGCTTCCATCGATGGTGGTCCTTGTATCACTGGTTCCTTGCCGCCCCTGTAGACGATGACAAGCCAATTGTGTTTGATATCGATACCAATTCGGGCTCTAGAAGCCGCCAGCTTAAGAAGAAAACAACTGTGAGTACTGTATGCATGGATGTACAAAAGATCGATGCACCATGGTCTCTTTTAAGTGAAGCCACTGGCCAATTAAGAAGCCTCCTCATCGAGGCAGAAGGTGGCTGCGAGTATCGTCGCACTAATAACTTAGTATTTTACCGGCCGACCCATGGAGCAGTAGCAGCAATCTCTCTTTTATTGTTCCTGTTTTTTTGTATCCAGTTCCACGTATATCCATAGCCATTTGTATGGTCAGCTTTGATGCTTGCTGTGTCAACGCCACCCACTTGAGGGGCGGTTTAGATTGTGGGGAATTGTTTTGGGATTGATATTGCCTATCCTATAGGGAGATGATGAACACCAACTATCCTTCGGCGGAATGTGGTAAGGCAACTCAATAGAGGAAGTGGTGATACCGAGAGTGGCCACATCTCCCTCCATCCATTCTCTATCATTATATTCATGAGTTTGGAAAAGTAGTTCCTTAAACAAAGCATCAAAAGAAGAATTCTTGTAAGAAAGAAAGTTTACTTGTTGCGACTTGCGAGGGAGACGTGAATATGTGTGTGGCAAAGAGGAGATGAGGAGGCAAGTGGGTCTATCAATTGGATAATTTAAGGCCTGAAAACAGTTCTCGTTGGTGATGAGGACCGAGGACCCATGAGAGAGATTGGTGCAGCTTGTTTTAATATTTTAATGCATTTGGTTCTGAAGTGGTGGTGGACTGACTGTTGCACTTTTTGGCTTAAGTTAATGTTATCTGGATGTGTTGCATAATTTTATAAGAAGCTTTTATGCAATGGCCATATGTTTTGCTGTAGATGGGAAGCCAAAAACATCATCTCCTTCGTCACTGCTTTACATGGTTTTTTTGGACTCTTTCTTTATAATTGATTTTCTTGTAATGTTCTGTCCCGGTGTTCTTAACGTCTTTTTTTTTTTTTTTCCCACCCTCCACTTCTTTCTTCTATACAAGACGAAGTGGGGGGCATTCTGGCGTCGAGTCCACTCGGCTCTAGGAGAAAACAACACAACATCTTGATATATCCAAAATTTAGGGATGCTCTCTCTCTCTCTCTCTATCTATCTATCTATCTATCTATCTATGGGGTTGCGAGGTATTTGTGATCCAAAACACCTATTCTAGGCAAGCATCACCTCGGTTCCACGTGGGACGTGGCCCCACGAAAACTCTCCCACTTGTGGATTGTCGCATGACCTTGTTAAGAAGACGAGATGAAGGATTCTTGTCTTTTCTAGATAGAAAGCTTTCGCTCTGAAAGTGATCACTGAATTTATCCGAACGGAAGTTGCCTCGTGTCTGATGTGTATCAATCAAATACTGTTAGAATAATGCTTATCATACAAGTTGCATTCTCTAGCATTTACTCTCTGATTGTGTTCGTTTCATTCTTTTCCTCGTTTGTGTATATTTTTGTTTGTTCTTTTTCGAAATAAAGAATCATCATGATATGAAATTTGTTGACTTGGTACAATACATGCTTCATTCTCATATACAGATCTCGGTCGTCACATTAATAAAATTCTATAGAAAGTCCCCTATATATAATGCATCGTGTTGCTGCCTGATCGTCATGGCCTGTAGCTAAGAACGGCTTCGGATCGCATCTTTGTCGCTTAGAATCTTGCTCGGATGCCCGGACCTGCAAAACAGAAGAGATCCAGGCCGGTGGTCCCTGCGGGGGCACTCCAACACTCAAGTCAGTGACGATATAGAGGAACATATCCTCTTGGTCGAGCCCCGTAAATGAACTCCATGCTAAGAGGATAATGTAATGTACTGGAAGAGTGTAGAGGAGATGAGTGCGGAGCGAGGGAATTGCCGGTTGAGGAAAGTTGGAGCCAGGATAGCTGTGCTCGTCAAGACCTTTCCCGTAGGTCCCCAGTAGACCGGAACTCTCGGGTTGTTTGGTGCTTTCCTGTGTGCCTGCCTTCTTCCTCCTCACGCTTAGCTTTGCTTACCTTCTTTTTCAGAACCTTGGAGAGTTCTTTTAACCCATAGGGGACTGTCAGATACTTACCTTGGGATCCTTGCCCTATTCGCTGGCACGTGCGGCATTGTCCGGTGCCCATGTGCAGGGTGCCTTTTCCCATCCGTGATAGGGAACAGTACCGCGCACTCTGACATTCCTTCTGGTCGCTCCATTTCGGGAAGCATGGCAGAGCTTCGATCGACGGGTGGCTGCCTCCCGGATTCGAATCCTCTGGATTGACTTCCTCTTTCGGGTGGCGCAGACAATCGTCCGGGGGCGCAGCACCTTGATTGGGGGGCCCCTTCCCTTCCGGTGCAAGTGGTAACTGGGGACAGTTATTGCGGCCTGACGGGAGCCCCTTTGTAGTCCTTGGGCGGCTCACCGCCATCCAAGGAAGCGGTGACGTCTTTCGGTCGCAGGTCTTTTCGTCCGAGGTGGGCGAGCTCAAGGAGGTAGAGCTCGACTTCGGCCACGGCGTCTCGACCTCGAGGGGAGCGAGCCTGGTGAAAGAGCGGGCAGAGGCGGAGCTCGACTTCGACCACGGCATCTCGACCTCGAGGGGAGCCAGCCTGGCGAAGGAGCGGGGCGTCTCGACCTCGAGGGGAGCGAGCCTGGCGAAGGAGCGGGCAGAGGCGGAGCTCGACTTCGACCACGGCATCTTGACTCGAGAGGAGCCAGCCTGGCGAAGGTGCGGACAGAGGCAGAGCTCGACTTCGACCACGGCATCTCGACCTCGAGGGGAGCCAGCCTGGCGAAGGAGCAGACAGAGGCGGAGCTCGACTTCGACCATGGCGTCTCAACCTCGAGGGGAGCCAGCCTGGTGAAGGAGCGGGCAAAAGCAGAGCTCGACTTCAGCCACCGCGTCTCGACCTCGAGGGGAGCCAGCCTGGCGAAGGAGCAGGCGGAGGCATCCCATGTTGCAGCTTCATCCGACGTGTTACATGATGGAGTCTGACATGAGTTCCACGTCAGCGATCTTGCTACATCATTTACCTCCCACTCTCGAGTCCCGTTGGCGCGTGGCGCTCGGGACGAAGGGAGTAAATGCAGTGCTGACATGGAAAGGCAAAAATCTGGCACAATAATGGCCACGATCGATGGTGCTTCATGAGGTGATTCTCCGAACCAATGCAGGGGAGCTACATGGCCGCGTCCGAGGAATCCTTATTGCTGGCATGGGGTTCGGAGCAGCCACGACTAAAACGAGGCATCTCCTTCGTCGATTGTTAACACGTGGCATAGTTCTGTCAGTGGGGGTGTTGTAACGGTATGGTTAGGTGTCTGGTCACTTCAGAAAGAAAGGCAATTTTTCCAAAATACTTCTTCTTTCAAATTTCACGTGCTCGCCATCATACCAGAGTTCCTTCTTCTCCCCAGCCGTCCTTGTCTCCCACAGTTAGCAAGGTTCGTCTCCTTCTCCTTCTCCTGGCTAGGTAGAGCTTCCTTCTAGAACCAGGACCTCTCCGGACCCCGTCCGCTTTTGCTTTCTCCTTCTTCTTCATTGCTCTTTGACCTCATCTTCTTCCTCTTCTTCCCGATGTCTCGTTTCGGTTCAAACTTCTGCCTTATGCCGACCAAAGTGAGGCTGGGTCTTCTCGGCCGAGGCTGCCTTCTTCCTTCGATGAGGAGGACGAAGTGGCGCGCTTCGAGTTCAGCAGAAGGCCTCCAACCAGAGGGATCGTGATTAGGGAGCCTGTAGCTTGTCCCCCACCTCCTCCTCCACCTGAACCCACCCCCGAACCTTCTCGGTCGATAGGTCCCGGCGGGGTTGTTTCGACGATCACCGCCGAGGAACTTGCGGCTATCCGGAAGATATATGGTGTCCCGGACTCCATCCGGCTCTCGATCCCTCAACTAGGGGAACGGGTCACTTCCAGTGGCCCATGCCGGATCGCTCTCTACGAGGAGACACTCGCAGGGGGCCTTTGATTTCCTTTCCACCCCTTCTTTCTTTCCGTGCTGAGCAACTATCGCCTCGTCCCTGCTCAGCTAGTTCCCAATGCTATAAGGATGATCTTTTGCTTTATAGTTTTTTGTTATTTTCATGGGATTGTTGTCCATTTTTACTTGTTCAGGATCTTTTTCATCCTGAAATGCCACCCTTCCGAGGAGGGGTGGTGATCTATCTCTTCTCGCCTGAAGGGCACAAAATTTGAGCTTCCCTCTTCCATCAAAGGATAGAAGAGTAAATAATTTTTCGCTTCGGTCAAAGGGGTCGACTGGGTTTGGAGCGACCCAGATCGGTCCCCTAACTGGAATTCTACGGTCGAAGTGACTAATCGGGAGATTTACGACCAGCTTCGTGCCGACCAGGTCCCCTCCCTCGAGATTCTGTTGTCAGAGCATAATCTGTTCGAAGCTGGGGTCAGCCTAATTTAGCAGTTGGGTGAGTTTGGCTCGAGCACTGCCTCCTTATGTTTTCTCCTTGATTTTCCGAGCTCGGAACTAACATTTTCCTCCATGCAGGCATGAAGTTCTCCTTGGATGATCTCCTCTCATTCTCCCGAAAGAGGGGTGCACCGGAGGAGGCCAGCGAGTCCCCTCGAAGAGGGCTCGTGAAGAGGGCGACGCGAGGACCGCTCCTGCTGCGCCAGCCGAGCCGATCAAGAGAAGGGCAGTGCCCGATCCTGAGCTGGGCAGGAGGGCGGCAGAGCCCACTCCCGATCCGAGTAGGAGGGCCGCCGAGCTCGGTCCCAAGGTGCCGAGGTGAGGCTATCCATTCCTGGCCCAAGAGCCCGAGGTGGTTGTCCAGGCTAGATCCGTCGCAGCCACCATAGCGGTGGCGTCTCCTCCTCCGGAGGTCGTCAAGGTCGAGGAGGAGGGAGAGCAGGAGGGAGTTGAGCCAGTGTTGGCAGCACGATCCGGAGTGGCACCAAGCTCCCAGCATGCCCCAGACGCTTCCTTAGCCAGATGAATGGATGACTCCTCATCGGTGATAGGTAGGAGGGAGAGGGACTACCGCAGGGTACCCTTTAAGCTGGCTTCGGACATCTCTCTGGTTCGGGACCAGAACCTTGCCGAACGTATAATGGACTTCGCCGTCCAATCGTGCGATCGGCGAGAGAAGGTAGGGAAGCCCCTTGATGATGCCATCAGCAGTACCTTTCCTCAGCTCTTCTTGGTAAGTGTTCCTTTATTCCACTTCGCGCCATTCTTCTCCCCTTATCTTCGAGACTGACATCTTCCTTGGTGCAGCTCAACGCCGAACTTCTTCTCATCAGGGACTACTGCCGAACCTGGGCCAAGAGGGACAGGCTGCAGGGGGTGAAGCTCAAGTCCCTGAAGGCTGAGGTGAAGCGGAAGAACGACGATGCCTGGGAGGCCACTGTGAAGAATAAGGAACTGCGAGGCGAGGTCGTAAGCATCGAAAGGTGTGTCAAGGAGCTCGAGGAGTCCTTGGACCGAGAGAGAAGCCGGTCCAAGAGTAGGGTGGAAGAGCTCAAGGCCAAGGAGGCCAAGCTGAAAGAGCTCGATGCCGAAGCTGCCAGAGAGAAAGGATGGGCACAGTCCCTTCTGGCGGAACTGGAGGCGGTGAAGGAGCGGGCAACCGCCACTTAAAAGAAAACTGCCTCTGCCGAGAAGAGGGTTGCAGACGCGGAAGAGAAGGCCGCTGCAGTAGTCAATTCGATGGAGGCTGCGAAGATAGAGGCCGCCGAGGTGATCCACCGGGCCGAGGTCGCCAGGAAGGGGGCCATCGAGGCGGTGGCGAGATACAAGGCCTCCAATGAGTTTAGAGCCAAGTTCCGGGAGGCAACGACAGACTCCTTCCTTAAGGGATTTATGTAATGTCGATCCCAGATGGAGGGTTGAGACTCCCAGATACAAGCACCTAAGCACGCTGAGACTCCCGAGCGTGGCGGACCCAGGCCCAGACCCTGACTTGGGCGAGGCGGAAGAACCAGCTGCTACTACCGAGCAAGCTCCGCCGGCGGAGGCCGCCGAGGATGAGGCCCCGCCATCGAAGGCCCCAGAAGGCGATGCCCCATCCAAGCACCGTGCTGGGAAGGAGCCGGTTGGATAGCCTAGGGGACCTTGTATTTTTCCTTTTCTTTTGTCTCTGGTCTGGGCTACTCGGCATGTCGGGCCCAGTGTACATGTAAAAATTTCAACAAGTGCCAATGAAGCTTCTTTTCGGTCACCTTAACCTATGCTTTTAACTTCTCACTTTCTTCTTTTTTTTTTACATTTTGTCAATATTCTTCCCTTCATTTTTGCCTCTGTGCGCGTACTTGTATAGATGTCGAGCCTTGAAGTACCAGGTATTCGAGCCCTCCCCTGCCGAGCCCCGAATACACGAAACAGTTAGGAAGGAGTTCTTTGGCTTGTTGGGCTGCCCCTACTTCATGGGCGAAGCGATCATAGGGTTTCGAGCTCTTGCTCGAAGAGGTCTATTCGGCCTCGACTTGGATCAGCTCCAAGCATGTGCGGCAAGGCCGAGCTTGGTCATTGAATTTGTTGATCCCACAGGTGTCTGTAAGGTACCGGGCTTCAGGAGTTTCTGGGCTTGAGAGCCATACTATGAGTCAGGTGATAGATGGTGGACTTCTTAAAGATTTCGCTGATATCTCTAGACCGTGACCACGGTGTCGGGCTTCAGGAGTTTCCAGGCTTCGGTGTCAGAGAGCTGGGCTTCGGGCTTTGGTGCTGGAGAGCTAGGCTCCGGGCTTGAGTGTGCCGGACCTAGAGCCAGGCAGCAGTGTTCCTGCAAGGCAAGAGTGATTTGCTCAAAGAGGATCTTTATTATTATTGTTGGGGAGAAAGCTATACATTACTAATAATATATTCTCAGGTTGCAGGCATTCCATGTCCACGGGAATCTGGCACCGTCCAGATCCGCTAGATAATAGGCTCTGTGAGGAAGAGCTTCGACCACCTTATAGGGACCCTCCCAGTTTGGTGAGAGCTTGCCATATTTCCGGGGTTGGGATGCTTCGGCTCGGCGCAGCACTAGGTCGCCTAGGTGGAAGACCTTTGGTTTTACCCATGTATTGTAGTATCGAGCTACTCGCTGCCGGTAAGCCGCCATCCAGAGTCGAGCCTTATCTTTGGTTTCCTTGAGTAGGTCCAGGTCGAGGAGAAGGCACGCCGGATTCTCTGCTTCATCATATTGCTGCACTCGTAGTGGGCACGCCGAGCTCAACTGGGACCATGGCCTCTGCGCCGAAGATGAGGCTGAAAGGTGTTTCATCCGTTGCCATCCTGGGCGTCGTGTGGTAGGCCCAAAGGATGCTGGGGAGTTCTTCTACCCACCTGCCCTTGGCCTGGTCTAGCCTGGTTCTGAGTCCCTGGAGGATGGTCCGGTTAGCCACCTCGACTTCTCTGTTGGTTTGAGGGTGAGCCACCGAGATGAAGCGATGCTGAATGCCGAGCTCGACACAGAACTCTTCAAATTTTCGGTTGTCGAACTGTCGACCGTTATCGGTGATGATGCTTTGGGGGAGCCTGAAGCAGCAGATAATCGACTTCTAGAAGAACTGGCGGACCTTGGCTTCTGTGATCCGTGCTAGTGGCTCTACTTCTATCCACTTGGTGAAGTAGTTAATGGCCACTATTAGAAATTTCCATTGCCCTGATGTAGGGGGAAATAGACCTAAGATGTCCATCCCCCACTGGGCGAACGTCCAAGGGGCGAGAGACGGGAGAGCGGTGCTGCTGGTTGACGCTGTATATGGGCATGGCACTGGCATCGATCACATTTCCTCACGAAGTCGGCGGCATCCTCTCTCATGGTCTCCCAGTAATATCCTTGGCGGAGGGCCTTGTATGCCAGCATCCTTCCTTTCATGTGATTACCGCAGAGACCTTCATGTATTTTCTGGAGTACGAGGGCTGCCTCTGCGGGTCTTAAGTACTTCAAGAGCAGGTAGGAGTAGGATCGACGGTAGAGCTTCCCTTTCATTAAGACGAACTGTGATACCTTCTTCCTGACGAGGCCGGCCTCCATGCGATCGTCTGGTAGAGTGCCGTTAGCGATGTATCTGACGTACTTGTCCATTCAGCTCGACTCCGGGATGACTTGTTGCACCTCCTCGGGAGCTTCGTTGCTCAGACTTTCAAGGTACTCGATATGGGCACGCCCTAGTGATGAGTCTAGCAAGGTCATGAGTCTTGATAGTATATTGGTGCGAGCATTCTTCCCGCGGGGGATATGAGAGATGCTGAAGCGTCGGAAACCTACCATGCTCGAGCGGACACGCTCAAGGTACTTCATCATCTGGGGATCTCTGGCTTCGTATTCTCGGAAACCTATCCGGCCACCAGTTGGGAGTCGATGAATACCTTCAGGCTCTGTACACCCAGCTCGTGGGAGACCCTCAAGCCCACAAGGAGTGCCTCGTACTCTACCTGGTTATTAGTCACGGCGAACTTGAAGTGGAGCGCACATTCAGCTACAATCCTGTTGTGGTTGGCGAGGATAAGGCCTGCTCCGCTCCCACCCATATTGGACGCGGCGTCGACATGGAGGATCCAAGACTCCTCCTCGGCTCCGAGCTCACTTTGATGCTCCTATGTTGTCTGCTCCGGCTCTTCAGCAAGTCTCGTGTACTCGACCAGGAAGTCGGCTTGCACCTGGGCCTTTTGAGATGACCTCGACCGGTACACGATGTCGAACTTGCCAAGCTTCAATGCCTATTTGGCCAAATGTTCTGATGTGTCGGGACGACTGAGCACAGCCCTCAGGGGCTGGTCCGTCAGGACCATGATCGGATGTGCTTGGAAGTATGGCCTGAGACGCTGATCTGACATGATAAGAGCAAAAATTAGCTTTTCGGATCGGGTGTACCTGATCTCTGCATCCCGGAGGATTTTGTTGGCGTAGTATACTGGCTTCTGGGATCCGTCCTAATCCGTGCGGACAAGAACCGAGCTAACGGCCCCCGGGATGATCGCCAGGTATAGTAGGAGTTCTTCCCCCTCCTCCGGCCTGGAGAGCAGCGGTGGCGATGCCAAGAAGTCTTTAAGCTCCTTAAAGGCTGCCTTGCATTCCTCGATCCAAATGAAGCCATGCATTTTGCGCAATGCCTTAAAGAAAGGAAGACAGCGGTCTGCCGACCTCGAGATGAACTGGCTCAGCGCTACGATCCGACCCGTCAGGCGCTGGACCTGCTTCTTCGAGGTCGGATGCTCCATGTCGACAATTGCCTGGACCTTCTCCGGGTTTGCCTCGATTCCCCTCTGGGTCACTATGAAGCAAAAGAACTTGCCCGCCACCACACCGAAGGCGCACTTCGTCGGGTTCAGCTTCATCTTGTGCTCTCGGAGGTTGTGAAAGGCTTCTGCGAGATCGGTAACGTGATCCGAACTCGGCTTGCTCATGACGAGCATGTCGTCCACGTACACCTGCATGTTTCTACCAATCTGGTTCTTGAAGACTTGATTGACCAGTCGCTGGTACATGGTGCCAGCATTCTTCAAGCCGAACGGCATCATCCGGTAATAGTACATCCCTCGGTTGATGATGAAGGCAGTGTGCTCCTCGTCCTCCGGATGCATCTGGATCTGGTTATATCCAGATAATGTATCCATGAAAGAGAGCAAGCGGTGCCCCGAGGTGGCATCCACTAGCTGGTCAATCTTCAGGAGAGGGAAGCTGTCCTTTGGACAGGCTCGGTTGAGATCGATGTAGTCCACACAGATCCTCCACTTCCCGTTATTCTTCTTCACTATCACTACATTTGCTAGCCAGCTCGGATATTGTACTTCTCGAACAAAGCCGGCTACAAGGAGTTTCTCCACCTCCTCATTGATCGCCCATTGCCTCTCCAGGGCAAAACTCCTTTTCTTCTACCGAACTGGACAATACTTCGGGTCGATGCTTAGCTTGTGGGTGATGACCTCAGGAGAAATCCCGAGCATATTAGCCGCCATCTAGGTGAATACATTCGAGTTCGCTCGAAGAAATTCTAACAGTTGGGCCCGCTCGTCCTCTTGCAATTGTGCATCGATCTGCACCGTCTTCACCAGGTCAGCTCCGAGCGGATACGACAGCAAGCATTCGACCGGGCCACCTCTAGGCTCCTGCACCCTTTGGTCAAGGTCCGCTATGCCGGGGTCATGCTCAGAGGATTTGGCCCTAGGGATGGTTTGTAGATGGTGCTAGATTGGTTGAGGTGCCCCCCTCATCTCCCCGACACCGTAGGGAGTAGGAAACTACACCAATAGCCACTTTGTGGAGATGACCACGTCGAGCAGGTTGAGCCCGGGTCAGCCAAGGATCACGTTGTAGGCTGAGGGGAGCCTAACAACCTTGAAGATCATCATAACGGTGCTTTGCTGAGGTGGGGTCCCGACAGTAACTGGGAGAGTGATCTCTCCTTCGACTCTTACAGAATCCCCTGTGAAGCTGACAAGGGGAGAGTGTACAGTTCTGAGCTGAGCAGAGGATAGATTCATCCAGGAGAAAGCATCATAGAAAAGAACATCAGTCGAGCTTCCACTATCAACCATAATCCATTTTACAGGTGCTTTGCGATCGTCATCTTGACGATCACAGCGTCATTATTTACATTTTCATTTTTAACCCCCCTCTCTCTCACAAAGGGAAGTATATTTTCAAAACCTCCCCCCCAGGCCTTCTTGGAAGCGTGCTCGACTCCCCATCATATCGTTCCCACTGGCTTCTCGGTGGGACGGTTATCGACTGCAGGGACCGGGGGGAGTGCAGCGAGCGCTTGAGATTCAGTTGGGGTCTTGTCCCCCACGAACCTTCCGAGGTAGCCTCTCCTTATGAGATCTTCAATCTCTCTCTTGAGGTGGGGGCATTCCTCGGTATCGTGGTCGTGATCATGGTGGAACTGGCAGTACTTCATCTTGTCGCGACCATTGGACGGTCTTAGCGGGGGTGGGCGATGTAGGTACTGCTCATCCTCGATCTCCATGAGGATCTTTGTCCTCGAGCAATGAGAGGTATGAACCTCTCCTCCGACATAGGGCCATTCTTCGGCTTCGGTCCCTGGCAGATGTTCGGGGTAGGGGGTTCGGTCCTCCACACCTCGGACATCTCCCCGGGAGTAGTCTTCTTCAGTGGCTTTCCGTCCAGCTCCCTCCTCGTATGGTCCGCCTCCTCGGCACGGATATATTTTTGGACATGGAGGAGGAGCTCGAAGTATGTCCTGGGGGACTTCTTGTCGAGCGAGTAGGTCAGGCAGGAAGTCCTGAGACCCCTCTTCAGTGCCAGCATGGCGACTGGCTCATCAAGGTTGTAGATCTCCAGCATGGCAACTTTGAAATAGGCCATGTAGTCCTGTAGGAGCTCATGGTCCTGCTGCCTGATGGAGAAAAGGCTGTCTGCCTCCTGTGGCACCTTCCGGCAAGCGTCAAAGTAGGCCACGAACTTCCACTCTAGCTGAGTGAAAGAACTGATGCTCTCCGGTTCAAGGCGGGTGAACCATACCTGAGCTGCCTTCTGGAGGGTGGCAGGAAAGGCGATGCAGAGGAGGACATCGATCACACCCTGGACTCTCATGAGGGCCTTGTAGCTCTCGAGGTGGTCCAGGGGGTCGGTGGTCCTGTCGTAGGGATCCACTTACGGCATGTGGAACCGGCTCGGAACTGGCTTCTCTTGGATCTCTCGGGAGAAAGGGGGACGGGCATCATAGCCCGTCGGCTCGTGGGTGGAGCCCTGCAGATTTGCAACAGCTTGCGCTCTTGTTCCTCTAGGCGCTTCTCCGCCATGCGCCTGATGGCCTCATCGGTTGAACCCTCCATGGAGGCTGACTGGAGAGGAGAAGGTGACATGTGAGGGAGGTCACGATGGGGAATCTTGCCTCTTTGACCTCGGTGGGGTTTAGCTGCGGCCCATCCCAAGATCAGGGATTGGCTCTTTCGATCGGCAGATTCGGTCAAATTCCTCTTTGCCGGGGTCTGGTGGCTTCCCTGGTGGTCGTTGGTGGCCCGCAGCTGTGAAGGCCTTCCTTGGAAGGAACACAGACTATCGCGGGGTGCTGCGGCATGGGCCACGGGAGTCCCTGGTTGCTGGTGGGTGGCCAATGACCGGTGCTGGTGCTGGTGCTGGAGCGGTGCACTGCTGCAGTGAGAATCTATATTTGCTGGACGAGCGCGGCCAGCTGAGCGTCTGTCGGAGGTGGTTTATGTGGAGCAGGGGGCTCCCTTTTTGGACTGTGTGGGTCCCCACGGGAAGGGGGATCTCCCTCATGGCTAGTGGAGGCTTCTTTTGCTTGCATCATCACCATCCTCCCAACGGGCTGCTTGCAAGGGGATCGAGCCGGATCATAATGCATCCTCTCGCCCCCTACCTGGTGCGCCAATCTGTTGCTGCCTGATCGCCATGGCCTATAGCTGAGGACTGCTTCTGACCGTGCCCCTGTCGCTTAAAATCTTGCTCGGATGCCCGGTCCTACAAAATAGAAGAGACCCGGGCCGGTGGTCTCGGCGAGGGCACTCCGATGCTCAAGTTAGTGACGATCCAGGGGAACATATCCTCTTGGTCAAGCCCCGTAGATGGACTCGACACTATGAGGAGAATGTAATGTACTGGAAGAGTGTAGAGGAGCTGAGTGCGAAGTGGGGGAAGTGCCGGCTGAGGAAAGTTGGAGCCGGGATAGCTGTGCCCATCAAGACCTTTCCCGTAGGTCCCCAGTAGCTTGGAACTCTCGGGATGTTTGGTGCTCTTCTGTGTGCCTGCCTTCTTCCCCTCATGCTTAGCTTTGCTTACCTTCTTTTTCGGAACCTTGGAGAGTTCTTTTAAGCCACAGGGGACTGCTAGATACTTACCTTGGGATCCTCGTCCTGTTTGCTGGCGCGTGCGGTGTTGTCCTGTATCGTGTATAGGGTGCCTTTTTCCATCCGTGATAGGGAACGGTACCATGCACTCTGACATTCCTTCTGGTCGTTCCATTTCGGGAAGCATGGCAGAGCTTCGATTGACGAGTGGTCGCCTCCCGGATTTGAATCCTCTGGGTAAACTTCCTCTTTCGGATGGCACAGACGACCGTCCGGGGGCGCAGCACCTCGATCGAGGGCCCCTTCCCTTCCGGTGCAAGTGGTAGCTGGGGGCAGTTATTGTGGCATGCCGGGCCCCTTTGTGGTCCTTGGGTGGCTCGCCGCCGTCCAAGGAAGCGGTGACGTCCTTCGACCGTAGGTCTTTTCATCCGAGGTGGGCAAGCTCAGGGAGATAGAACTCAACTTTGACCATGGCATCTCGACCTCGAGGGAAGCCAGCCTGGCGAAGGAGTGGGCAGAGGCGGAGCTCGACTTTGGCCATGGCGTCTCGACCTTGAAGGGAGCCAGCCTGGCGAATGAGCGGGCAAAGGCGGAGCTCGACTTCGGCCACGACATCTCGACCTCGAGAGGAGCCAGCCTAGCGAAGGAGCGGACAGAGGCGAAGCTCGACTTCGGCCACAGCGTGTCGATCTCGAGGAGAGCCAGCCTGGCGAAGGAGCAGACAGAGGTGGAGCTCGACTTCGGCCACGACGTCTTGATCTCGAGGGGAGCTAGCCTTGCAAAGGAGTGGACAGGGATGGAGCTCGACTTCGACCACGGCATCTCGACCTCGAGGGGAGCCAGCCTGGTGAAGGAGCGAGCAGAAGCGAAGCTCGACTTCGGCCACGGCATCTCGACCTCGATGGGAGCCAGCCTGGCAAAGAAGCAGGCAAAGGCATCTCACGTGGCAGCTTCATCCGACGTGTTACACGATGAAGTCTGACATGGGTTCCACGTCTGTGATCCTGCCACATCATATCGTATAGAGGATCCTTTATAATATGCACTCTCCTTTAGATGTTAACAAAGTCTAGCTATGGCCCTTTGCAGAAGGTTGCAAAGGGAAGAATGGTACATTAGCTTACACATTCAGTGTTTTACTTGTAAGTCAACTAGAACTCGTCAACATGCAATGGGCACAAAAGGAGATCTACAAAGTCCTGAGATGGAGCTTCATGCACTTCGGAGTATTTTTAATCAGGATTTTTGGATGGGGATGGCAATTTTTACCGACACGATGGATATCTGACCTGACCCGACTCTAATGGAACGGGTAAAACCCGACCCGCTTAATTTATAAACGGATATGGGTTATACAAAAAAAATTTTACTCGGATTTGAGTTGGGTACGGGTAGTGGTACGCCCTAAGCCGAACCTGACCCGTTTATATATATAAAAAAACTATGCTTATAAAATATTTAAGTAAATTGAATATGGGACGGATATACCCGACCCGACTCGACCCAGCCTATTTAGGTTTTAAGTAAAATAGGTTTTATGAGACCAGGTATACCTGACCCGATCTGATCTAAACATGATTTTTTTATATCCGACCCGAGACGAGTTGGGCCGGAAAATTGTTTAGTGGGGCGGGTATGGGTTTTGGGTAACCCGACCCAAACACAACCCGTTGCCATCCCGATTTTTGGAACTTGGCAGAATCATCCAGTTCAGCATGTACTGAATCGTAACAGGCCTGAATCGGATCGATTCGGCTATCGGATTTAGTTCCAGGACCAAACTAACAGGAATCGTGTTGAACTGGGTGGTTCAGCATGGTTTCAAGTTCAACCAAATGGTTTGGCCTAATTCTGATTTCTTGCTTTTAAGATGGTTGGGATGAGAGGGAGAAGGTCTGAAACTTTTTTTTTCCTTTTTCGACTTGTTTTCGTAGTGAAAAAAAGAGAAAAATGTAAGTAAATCAAGAAAAAATCAAAGAATAATTATAACTTTTTTCTATTCTATCCTTTCCAAATTTATAAATATTTTGTTTCATTCATACAAACTTTTTAAAGTATTTGATTTTAAATGGTTAATTTGTTAAAAGTTTTAATAATATCATAATCTAAATATATCAAATATGGCTAATTTCATATCATGTTCTATTTTAAGTTAATTTTTATCAAATAAAAATTTATTTCTTATTTTCTTGGGATAATATTCATGAAGATCAATGCATCTTATCTTAAAATATTTGCAATAATTTGTTGCTTGTTTCTATTTAAGATTTTTAGTAGACTTTTCGATTTTGAACACTATAATTATCAAAATTTATAAATTTTTTATATAAAAATATTTGCTTGAAATTTTTTACTTGAATTAGTTAGTAGATACTCACGAATATCTCAATCTGATCATTATTTTAGAAAATTAATGTCTTGTCATGGTATTATATGAAAATAGAAGAAATCATAATTATGATTATATAAGATAGAATAGTATTAACATATTTGGATAAAAATGGAATAGTATGAAAAAAATTATGTTAGCCATTTTATATTATTGCAGAGCCACCAGAGATCTATTGACGTGGCTAAATATGGCTACTACATTGAATGGCTTTGGATTTTTCCTCATAATGCGTGCATGGGCATTTCAGAATCTACAAAATAAAGAAGATATGGAAGTCCGGCCATGATGAGAGTTTTCTGGTGGTGGATCCTTCGATATCTAAATCAATCTTCCATGGAAGCAAACAAAAGAGAGGAATCTGTAGCTTTCTTGATATATGGTGTGGAGGTGGAGTGAAAGCTAGCGAGGTTGTGGGGGTGGCAGCTGGCAAGGCGATAGAAGTGGCAACAAGATGTGATGGAATAGATGTGAGGCCAAGAGGAGTGGTTGATGGATGTGATGGAGTGGAGACGAGGCAATAGAAAGAGTGAGTGAGGCTTAGGTGAGGCAAGGCAGCCATCGCTTCACCCGAGTAGCAATCTCAATACTTTATATGGCTTTGAGAGAACTGTTGAGATTCTTAGAGGGCTCTAGGCTATCAAGCGAGCTTACCTAGAGGAAAGCCTTGGAAGATCTTCAAAAACTTCACTTGGAGGGTCCCGAAAAATGGTTTTATAGGTGAGATGTATGGAGTACCTAATGTCTAAAGGACGTTCTGCACACAGGAAGTGGAGTTTGGTATGTCTTTATAAAGTGTATGCTCCTGAAGGAGTGGTTAGAGACAGCAAGGTGCTTGTCTTTATCGTAGGTGTGCTTCTGTGTGCACCTACATTTGTAGCAGTGGCGATATCAGGGAGTGGCGGTGCTGTTCCACCTGCCCTCTTCGTGAAAGGGGGGCGTGCAAGGCCTTCTCAGCATGGATCTTGATGACCACGCGGTTGAATCTATGGTGTTTGCTTCTTGTGTTGAGTTGGCAAATGTGTTGAGTTGGCAAATGATATGGTGAGTCATGCGGGAGTCTATGCAAGCATGATAATTTATGGGTGTATCAGTTGCCCACTACTTTTTAGGACGAGGCATCTCCTTTGCCTCGGGTATAGGAAGTAGAGGTTGAGAGTCGCAAGGCTCGTCATCAAATCTACACTTATTGTAGTTTGTTGCTTGGATAGTTCGCCTCCGCCTCTAGCTCTAGCAAGTAAGGCAGTCGGGGATTCCTCGCTTTACAGTAGGCAATGCAACTACTGCTAGCGATGCGAGCTGCACGTGACTAGATGAAATCTGGAGTTTCGTGTCCACTCGGATTGTGTGCTCTAATTGCATTTAATAGGGCTCACGCATGATCCGGAGTGATCGAGGGTACATGATGGCAGCTCATAACTTGAAATGGCTGGCAATTCAAGCATAGCAGTGTGCCCATTAATTGGGAGGTGGGCATGTGTCTATTAGTGAACCGTCATCTAATATTATGGTTTTTGAGTAGCCATCTTTGGCGATAGCCATAAATAGGAGTGGAGTAGAGTGCCTGTCCTTCCATCTTTGCTTTCTTCTATAGGGAGAGTCTAGAATCTTCGCTACTTAGGGTACCTGTTGCTATTGTCAAAGCCATTGCAACTAGGATGGTGGATCTTCTTTCTACTTCTCCCTCTTTCTCTTTCCTTTGCTTTGTTTTGAGGTGTCTTTGGGAATCTAGAGATAGGATCCATGGCGACTGAGGATACTCCCTAAACAATAGAGTCTATTTTGAACGAGGACCTAGTGAGGATCCAAGAGGAGTCCAGGGTTCTAGTGTCGATCAGGCTTGAGTTGTCGAGTCCCTCTAAGAGGGTAATTATATGATTGGTGACTCGGGTGGCTCTATACGAAGAAGCATTCAGGGCCAGACTGAGGATTCAACTTCCCGTTGTCATTGCCGAACTACTATGGTGGTACCAGTGTGTGCCACGTAGCTAGTCCCTAATGCATAGTAGTTGATCATGGGCTTCTTCTACCATTTAGTGCAATGTAGGGAGATGCCTAGCTCCAGGGACTTTAGAGTTTTCTTCCAGTTGAAGCTTGGTTTGCAGTGTTGGTGGTACACCTCATCGAGGAAGGGGTACTAATTTTCAAAGGGCTGGTTCTTCTTCAAAGCATCCTTAATGGCTTGGCCAATTCTCACCACATGGGGATCGCCAAATAAGAAAAGGGTACAAGACCATTCAGAACTATAGCTTTTGAAGAAGGAGATGGTTCAAAGGTTGGAGACAACTGCAATTCCCCCTCTTGAAGATCTCTTGCACAAGGAGTTTCTGGCAGCATTATGTCATAGGGATCTATTTGTTTCTAGTAAGTGTTTCTTTTGACTTTTTTGAGTTGTTCACCTTCTTGAAAAAGGGGATGACAATTTGTCCTTTGGCAAGCTTGTCATTTCAAAGAGTGGTGGCAGTGATTCAGAGGCCCACTTTGTCCATTGAGGATAGAAAGGGGAAGTGAGTCTTGGTTGATTTAGAGAAAGTTTTGAAAAAGGTTTTGAAAGCTAAAAAGTGACAACGGTGCCTAGAGGATGTCCATGTTCATGGAGAAGACGAGGCTTCCTCTTGGATCATTGATGTTTCAGCCGGCAAGGTAGCAAGGGTTGCCGCTGACATTATGAAGGTAGCTTCCAAGACTCCAGCAACCCCCCTCGAGGGTGTGAGGGCCGCAAATGGGGATGCTAAGATTATGGAGGTCAGTTATGGCACTATCATAGCGATGGATTAGGAAACTAATGGCCACAGCAGTAATGTGGAGGAGGTCACTGGGTCGCAAGTGAGGAAGGGCAAGGCTTTAAAGAAGTTTCGTTCAAAAATCATTAAGGCAAGGTGGGTAGCCACCTCTGACATCAAAATTCTTGGAGTGGAGACCTGCCATACGCTACTGGAGGAGTATGTTCCTGTCGAGTACAAGGAGGTGCTTTTCAGGAGGCCATCTCTGATAACATTTGGCATTTCGTCCGCACCCTGGTGGCTTTAAGTTTATTGAGTTTGGGCTCCTTTCTATTTTTAAAGGGTTTTACTATAAACCTAAGCAGTGACAGTTTGCAAAGCAACTTCACAATATGGGTAGCTTCAGTATTTGGCATGGTTAGAAAACGGCCGTCAGTGAACTTGTCGGCACATTTCAATGCTGGAGAGCGAATGAGATGACATTATGGGAGAGTTGGGTGTCATCTCTGGTCAGTTGACCACTAAAAAGAAATAGTTGCAAATGATAGCTGGCGAGATGGCATGGGCATGGGCATGGGCCAAGGATCTCCAAGTCGAGGTCACTAAACTAACGGGCGATGTGGCTCAATGGAAAGATGAGGCTACCTAGCTGAGGAAAGGATTAGCTGGGGTTGAAGGTGAGACGACGATTTTGAAGAGGTCACTTGTCATGGCCGAAAGTGAGGTGGTGATGTTGAAAAGTTTACTAGATAGGTCAGAGAGTGAGGTGACTAGACTGAGAAGGTTGCTTATCAAAGCTGATAAGAAGGCATCCCTCACCGAGCATCGAGTCTCAGAAGTCACTGTCGAGGCCATTGAGGCTTTTTGGAAGGGAGAAAATTTTTGCTAAGAATTATTGGAGTCTTGCTATGATGCCTATGCCAAGGGCTCCCGGTGGTGCAGGAAGGTGGGAAAGCACTACCCGGACATTGATTTTGGTGTACTGTTTTCAGGGAGATCCTCTTCTAGTGGTGTGTATGGTAGCTCCAATAGAGAGTAGGATGGCGAGGCAACATCGCCGACCTTTTAACTTTATTTTTTATGCTTTTCCTCTTTTGTGAAGAGACTATTAGGTTTTTTGTAATAGAGATTCATTTATAATGAAAAGACATTTTGGTTTGTCCTCTCATGCTTCTCCCTTTTGAGAATCATGATGTAAGGCTTTGCATCTTGTTTGATGTCTGGATAAAAGAAGAAGTTTTCTTGGAAGGAGCTGCAAGCTGGGCTATCGAAGGCCCACCGTCAAAAAGGAGGAAGAGAAATAGCAGTCATGAGGTGGTTGCTGAGAGGGCTAGGGCCGAGACTATAGAAGAATAGAGATAAACTATCGTTCCTACAAATCCCATCCTTGCTGCTCCGATGTTGGCATCTCTTTTTAGGATAATTGAGGTGAGCCCTAAGAATGAAATGGAGGTAAGCGACCAACTCATCAAGGCAAGGATGCAAACTGAGGCCAAGGTAGAGGGCGGTAACCAACTTGTCAAAGTGAGTGAAGCAAGTCCTGAGGAGGAGATGAAGCCTACCTACCCACCTGTTGAGGAGGTGCTTGTACTTGGACAAGGTTCCGTTAAGATTCCTTCAAAAATGGAGACGGTCTCGGAGATGGGGGAGACGTAGTCAAGGAATGTTGTCATTCCTGGTTAAAGCTTCTGACCAATATGGTGAGGTAGGTGTAGCCTGGAGATTGCTTCATTAGCGACGATCAAAAGAGATGGAGTCCCGAATAGCAATGGGGGTGCTGCAAGCATTATCAGGAGATTCGGTTATTTCGAAGGAGGTGCCAGCAACTATTGAGTTTGTTGGTCTGTTGCCTAGTAAGCAACCCAACAGGGGGTGAATTGAGTCTCTAAAAAATAATTACTTGATGCAATGCAATAGTATATGATCCAATCCAACAATTTAAACAAGTACTATGAATGCAAATAAAGTGCTCTTAAGTAAATGTGCAGCGGAAATATAAAGCAATAAATGTAAGAGCAAGTAAAGGAGACAAGCAACCACAAATACAAAGAAGTATAGTGGTTCGGTGCTATCCAATACACCTACATCCACTCTCCAAGATCTCTTTGGGAATTCACTATAATCTCAACTGATTACAGTCGATTAGTTTTCCGGGCTCACTAATCAAAACCTGACTTATTTTCACAAGGTTCACAAGTCAAAACCTCACTTAGTTTTATGGGCTAACCAAGAACCTAAATGGTTTTAAGTTTCACCACCAACTTCCCTTGGTTTTCTAGGCTAACTAGGAACCTAATTGATTTTCAAAGGCTCATCAATAACCTCCCTTGATTTTGTAATAAGCTAACCAAAAACCCTTACAACAAATAAAGTTTGAAGTAGAGAAACAATATAAGCTTTCTAATAAAAAGCGGGTATCTCTTTGAAGCTCATTGTTGTGATGCTTTCAACTTGATGAAGCCTCTTTGATTGCTCAAGAATGGTTGATCTTTAATGCTCTTGAAGGCTCTTGAATGCTTGGAGGCTTGCTTTTGCTTGAAAGTGGTTGAACTTCAATGAATATGAGTGAAAGCTCTCTTTTCTTCTCTCTTGGATATTTCTTTTTCAAAACTCTCAATTATATCTCTTTTGATTTGATTTGGAGCATATAAATACCTTTCCAAGGCCTCAAATCAGGTTTCTAGCCATTAGACATGAAATCTAGCCGTTGGGGATGAAAAGAGACAAGTTCTGTGTTTGAAAAACTAGCCGTTACTGTTCAGAACTTTATGTGTTGACACTTCAGGCTATGAGTCGATACTTCAGGCCGACACTTGAACTTTTTGAGTCGACACCCAGTTCAAAAGTCTTCAATCTGGCTTTCTGAAAATCTCAGATGTATCGACACTTCTTCAGGTGAGTAGACACTTTGAGTCGATACTTCATATCCATGTGTCGACACTTCTGCAGTTCTTCATCTTCAGCAAGTTCAGTGACTTAAAAATCTCAGGCGATGAGTTGATCTATGTGTCGACACTTTGAGTCAATACTTCAAGTCCATGTGTTGACACTTCAGCCGTGCCATCTGAAATTTTCTTTGCATACCGGTTTAAGTTAACACTTCACTGTCATGTATCGACACTTTAAGTCGACACCTCACTGAGATCTTCACAAAAATACCTGAACTTATGCTGAATCAAATTTATATTTTACTCAAGTATCCATTCAAGCAAACTTTAACTGTCCAAGTCTTCATTGAGCAGTTCTTTCATCTAAACTTAGCTTCTTCAATCAAACAATCATTTTTCAAGTTGATAGGCACATTTTTTCTATAAAAACACACTTCAAAGAAATCATTAGTACTCAACTTATACTTAAGCATTTTGCTTATCATCAAAATAAATAACGGAGTCAACAATGTTCCCCTTTTTGATGATTACAAAATTTTTAAGTATAAATTGCATAAAAAGCTTTCAAAAGAATTTTTAAGGTGCGAAAAGCTAAATGCAATAGGTGTATCAAAGTAATTGAATAATTGAAATGACATATTAGAGCAAGAGTGATATAATGATTAAGAGTATTAGAGCATGTTATGATGATTAAGAGTATCAGAGCTTTGAGATATATAAGATATAAACTCAAGTATCGTGATACTCTACAAGAAAACATGCTTAGGAGAGACAAAAACTCAGCATTAAATTAGGCTCCCCATGAATAGATGATTCATAAAAGAATTTGTAAACATCTTTTCAAACATCTAAAGAAAATATTTGACATAAAATTCAATTTGAAATATATTTTCAATATAAAGGAGGTATTGCTCCCCCTCACTTAATGAATTTATAAAGATTCTCAATTCAAGCTCAACTAAATTTCCAAAAGAATTTTCAAATTTTCACAAAGGAATTGTCAAACATGATAGATTTACAAGCATATATTTATATATATTATTACTCTTATTACTCCCTTGCACATTTATACTCGGTCTTAGTACTCCCCTTTTTTGTTATCATTAAAAGGTAAGAAGAAAAACATATAAGTCATTCAAGATATAGCATTGAAGTACAATAAAAATTCATTCATCCACTCAAAAGACAATGAAGTACTAAAGGAAAGTTAAAGCATTTCATTCATTTGAAGTCATAATCATGAAGTACAACATAATATTTCATTTAAGGTCAGGATTTTGTACAACAACAAAACATACAAAAGTGCATAAAAGTAGACTTTCTAAACATACAAAGATCCTAATCCTCATCCTCATCATCGGAAGATCTGATCTCAATCGGTTTAGTATCAGTGAAAGAGCGAGCTCGGGGCCACATCGATCTGAGATCACGAAAATGGATCCTGGTCGGTCGTGAAGGAGTACGACGACCACGTCCTTTGCGTCGAGCATACGTCCGACCTCTAGTTGAAGTAGAAGAGGTGGAGGCTATGTCTTCAGTAGGAACAGAGCAGATCGGGGCGACAGTCTTTACAACTGTAGGATGTGGTGTATGATTAAATGATGGACCAGAATCAAGATACTGAAATCCAGGTATATAAAATCCTAGCTCTTGGATAAGAGAGGATGTATGAATGGTAGGTGTATCAACAGTGGGTGTGTCAAAAAGAGGTGTATCAGCTGGTGAAATGATAGGCATATCAACAATAGGCGATTCAGCTAAAGAATGAATGGGTGAATCTGCAATCAGTGAGTCAACAATAGGAGTGTCAATAATGGGTGTATCAATAACATGTGAATCAACAACAGGTGAAAGAATAGGAATAGGAACATGATCATCAGATCTGGATGGTGGAGTAGATAGGACAGGAGTCTGAATTGGTGAATTGGAAGGGTCGCAAATGGGACTCCTAGGCAAGTTTGTTGTCACCTCTGCCGCTGGCTCTGAAATCAAATATGGGAAGTCGAATCCATCAGAGTCAGTCTCCTCATCATCACCATCATCACTATCATCAACAACTGGTGCTGGGGCAGATGGAGCTGTATCAGAAACTGGAATACACCCTAAAAAAGTTCTGGATAGTGTAGTCAGAATAGCTGAGATGCCATCACTCATTCCTATATGGCTCTCTCTGGTCTTAGTAATAAAACTGTCAAGTCGATGCCTGATAGTTATGACCTCTGTCTCCATATGAGCGACTCTATTCATCAAACTCACTAAAGCTCTTGGAGTATCCGACTGAATTGGCTGAGGCTGAGATGTAGGCTCAGACTGAGAAGCAGTCTCTGGCTGCGCTGCTCGCTCAGGCTGACTCTTTGGAAGAGATGCCTCTGTAGGTCCTACCTCACTGGTAATAATGCACTCCTTTGTAGCATCGTCATCATCTCTGTCATTGGCCTGACCAGATACTCTGCATCTCCACTGGCTTCTGAACAGGTGATAACCCATCCGATGTAATGACCTTATATCATAAACATCAGTATGTAAGAGCATACGGAAGGGCTCGTCCTCAAAACATATTCTCTAAATAACAATGTCAACCCCATCCCGTAGGGTAAGCATAGTCACTGACTCGTCGAAGCCTTCGTCATCTGATGAACCATGAGCACCGGAAAGTAGATGGGTATGTGCTGTACCAATGAGACCATCACGAGCAGCTCTCACTCAGTGATGTAATCAAAACGTTCGGTCTTCGGCAGAAGGATCCGGGCAACAATGTGGTGCAGAAGTCTCAACTCCACTGACAAATAGGATGCAGGAACAGTGGCTCCCTCAGGCAAAATGTCTGACTCGAATACACACTGGAGACCACTCACTCTATTAATCAAGCTATCAATAACTGAACTAGTCATAGGAATATCCCACACTCTGCTCAATATCTCTAAAGTAACAGGGATATCCCTATCTCTGACATGAGCAACCCAGCCATCACTTCCACGGGCTAATGATCCTAGAACTCTCGTATGAGCCCTGGGTAGTATCTCTCTCTCAGAGAACAGAAGGATGTTAGACCAGCATCTCTGATCCACTGATCGATCCTGAAGTGCTGCTGGTCGATGAAACTGAAGTCCACACAGCGTCCTCCGATAATCATCTTCGAGCTCATCCGGCTAGAAGCTACAAATAGGGGTCGAACTGGCAGATATAGAGTTCTAGCTTCGTGTCTGGCCTTGGTTCTTCGCTCTTCTTTCTGATTGGATGGTCGAGGGCGACGGACTATTTATTTTCGGGGTCCCATTGCACAGAATAAGGATTTGAACAAGTTTGGAGGAGAAACCTAGGGTTTCTAAGGTTCAAAGTGGAAATGGGAGGTGGAATGTCACTCAATTCGAACAAAAAAGCATCCCAAACGAAGAATCGAAGGGTTTTGAGCACAGATTGGAGGGAAGGAGCAGTGTGGAGGGAGTTAGGGTATGTGTCGGCTCGAGTGGGGAGGTGAAATGAGAGAAAAAATGCTTCAGAATGCCCTTAACCTCGGCTTACTACCGTTCATGTGTTGACTCATGAATGTGTCGACACATTCAGGTTTTGACACATGCATGTGTCGACGCATTGACTTAAAACTGAAAATTAAGAAAATTAAAGGTAGATTAAAATCACAGGTAATTCAATGAAATTTATAATAAATGAATATGATTGATGTCAAATTTGATTGCTTTGAGTCAAAGATTGGAAGATTTTAATCAAAAGGATTAATAATCCCGAGTTCTGTTCTAATCATACAAAATCGATCTTTTAGGAGAGGCTTAGTCAAAATATCAGCTAATTGAAATTCGGTACAAATAAATTCAAGCACAACATCATTATTTTCAACATGATCTCTAATAAAATGATGTCTAATTTCAATGTGTTTACTTATAGAATGTTGAACAGGATTTTGTCAAGCAAATAGCACTGGTATTATCACACTTTATAGGTGTACTAGTTAACTTGATTCCAAAATTTTCAAGTTGTTGCTTAATCCACAAGATTTGAGCACAACTTCCTGCTGTAATATACTCAGCTTCAACTATGGATAGTGCAACTGAAAATTGTTTCTTGCTAAACCAGGAGATTAAGTTAACTCCAATAAATTGGCGAGTTCTACTAGTACTTTTTCTATCTAATTTACAACCAGCAAAATCAGCATCAGAATATCCAATTAATTCAGTAGATGAATCTCTAGAATAGCATAAGCCAATATCAATTGTACCAGATAGATATCTAATAATGCGCTTAATAGCCAACAAATGTGATTCTTTAGGTTCAAACTAATATCTAGCACACATGCATACACTGAACATTATATCTAGTCTACTAGCAGTTAAGTACAGTAAAGAGCTAATCATACCTCTATTTATTTTTTGATCTATAGATTTACCATGCTCATCTTTATCAAGTCTACAAGAGGGGCTCATAGGTGTACCTATTGATTTAGTAGTCTCCATCCCAAACTTCTTTATAATTTCTTTGGTATACTTAGCTTGGTTGATGAAGACTCCATCTTTAGTTTGCTTGATTTGGAGTCCGAGAAAGAAATTGAGTTCTCTTATCATGCTCATCTCGAACTCACACTGTATTAGCTTAGCAAACTCTTGACAAAGAATTTCATTAGTAGCACCGAAAATAATATCATCAACATATATTTGTACTACTAATAAATCATTATCTTTCTTTTTCAGAAACAAGGTTTTATCAACATGGCCTCTAGGAAATTCATTTTCAATCAAAAATTTGCTGAGTCTTTCATACCAAGCTCTAGGTGCTTGTTTTAATCTATAAAGTGCTTTGTGCAATTTAAAAACATGATCAGGATGTGCATGATTTTCAAAACTAGGTGGTTGTTCAACAAAAACTTTTTTTGTTATAAAATCAATCAGAAAAGTACTTTTAACATCCATTTGAAAGAGGTTGAAATTCATAAGACATGCAAATGTTAATAGTAGTCTAATTGCTTCAAGTCTAGCAACAAGAGCAAAAGTTTCATCAAAATCAATTCATTCCTCCTGATTGTAGCCTTTGTTAACTAGCCTATCTTTATTTCTAACAACAATTTCATTTTCATCTAATTTATTCATAAATACCCATTTTATGCCAATAATAGAAACATTAGATGGTCTTTCTATTAATGTCCAAACATTATTCTTATTAAACTGAATTAGTTCATCTTGCATGACATTTATCCAGTTATGATCTTTTTCATCTTATTCAAAACATTTAGGCTCAATTTGAGAAACAAAAGCTATATAATCACATTCATTTCTAATTGAGGCTCGAGTTCTTACCCCTTTAGATGATCACCTAGGATTAATTCCTTAGGATGTCCATGAGCATACCTCTACTCCTTAGATAGATCTTGGTACTTTGGAGTGTCTTCACCTTTCTCACCTTTATCTTGATCTTCTTCATTTGACTGAGATGGTTGATCATTCAATGTCAACTTTTGAAGCTTATCAGCACCTGCACATGCATCGGAAGTATCCTCTTTTCTGGAGGATTTGTTAGTAGACTCTTCAAAAACAACATGTACAGACTTTTCTACAACTAAGGTTTTTTTGTTGAAAACTCTGTATGCCCTGCTTGATGTAGAGTATCCTAAAAATATACATTCATCAGACTTGACATCAAATTTTTCAAGATTGTCTTTGCCATTATTTAAGATAAAACATTGATAACCAAAACTTGAAAATATTTTAAAGTTGGTTTTCTTTGATTCCAAAGTTCATAAGGAGTTTTCTTTAAAATAGGACAGATTAAAACTCGATTCAAAATATAACATGAAGTATTAATAGCTTCAGCCCAAAAATATCTTGGTAAATTATTTTTACAAAGCATAGTGCGTGCCATTTCTTCTAAAGTATGATTTTTTCTTTCTACTATCATATTCTGCTGAAGTGTCCTAGGTGCAGAAAAATTGTGTTTTATACCTTTTTCATTAAAAAAAGTTTCAAAATCTTGATTTTCAAATTCAGAACCATGATCACTACGGATGCAAATAACTGAAACACCTTTTTTATTTGAAACTTTTCGATAAAACTTTATAAATACAGAAAATGACTCATCTTTATGTGCTAGAAAGAAAACCCATATAAATCTTGAAAAATCATCTACTATGACTAATCCATATCTCTTGCCTCATAGACTGGATGTTCTAGTTGGTCCAAAGAGATCCATATGAAATAGTTCTAGTGGCCTACAAGTAGTTACAAAACTTTTAGGTTTGAAAGAAGTTTTAACTTGTTTTCCAAATTGACATGCTTGGCAAACTCTATCTTTTTCAAAACAAAGTTCAGGCAAATCTCTAATTAAATTCTTTTTGCAAAGTTTTGAAAGTAGATACATACTAGCATGCCCTAATCTTCTATGACAAAGTCAACTAGTCTCATCTTTAGTAGAATTCATCGCAACAAGGCATTCTCCATTAGGCAAAGATAGATCATCTAAATCTACCAAGTAAATATTACCATGCCTTTTTTCAATGAATTGTACTCCATTTATATCTGGACTAGCAATCATGCAATAAGATGATTTAAAAATAACTTGAAAATCTTTATCGCAAAACTGACTAATACTTAAATGATTATGCTTTAAACCTTCAACTAAAATACATTGCTAATATAACTAGAAGGAGTAATGTGAAGCTTACCAATACCAATGATTTTTTCTTTACCATTATCTCCGAAGGTCACACTCCCTCCATTCATTGCTTCAAGAGAAGTGAATTGCTTCACATCTCCCGTCATGTGCCTTGAGCAACCACTATCAAGATACCAAAGTCTTTTGTTCTCCTTGGTTGCAAGACACACCTGCAATAAAAATCAAGCTTTGTTTTTAAGTACCCAAGCCAACTTGGGTCCTTTAGGGTTAGCACTTAAATGGTTCCTTTTGGAATCCAAACTTTTTCAAAAGAATTAATTTTTCTCAAATTACATTGAAAAGATTTATGACCTTGCTTTTTACATGAAAAACATGTTATGCTAGATGATGCAGGTACAAAAAAAGTTTTTAAAATACTTTTATTATTTTTGGGATCTATAGCCTAATCCTGCTTTGTTGAAAATGGCTATTTGGCTATTTAAAAGTAGGTTTAGCTTTTCTGAACTATAGGTAAATTTTTCAATAAAAGACTTTATTTTATCAAGTTCTTTTTTGTACTTTTCATTTTCTAATTCTAAATCCTTATTTTTCTTTAAAAGATCACCATTTGAAATAATAGTTTTGGATCTTTTTAAAACTTCATTTTCCATTGTTAAAGCATTGTTTTTCTTTTCTAAATATCTAATTTAGTTTTCAAATCACTAACTTCATTTAATAAAGAATTGTTTTCATGAGAAAAACTATTTACATGCTTTTTCAATCCTTTATTTTCAGATAAAATCAATTTATAATCATGCATAAGTTCATCAAAAGCATTTCTTAACTCATCAAAAATAAAATCTACTTCGGTATCAGAATTTACCTCATCTTGCTCTTGATGTGCCATGAGACAAAGATTTGCAATTTCTACCTGCTCTTCTTCAGAACTGGAGTCCTCACTGATGTGGTTGGACCGCTGACATGGAAGGCTGATAGGCGCCGCGACAAAAGAGACCGCCGCGTCAAATGCCAAGGCAGCACCTCAGCCTGGACCGCCCTGCCGAGCTGAGCTCGCTCAAGACAACGAGCCGAGCTCCATCCTCCGCCAGGTCGGGCCCTCGAGCTCAGGATGCCTAGGCCGGAGATGCCCTCCAGAGCGAGACCCTCGAAGGTTTCAGCCTTGTGGTCGGAGTCGAGCTCAGCGCTCACCCGTCATGTGGAGCCTTTCCGAGCGTGCGCCCTCTGGACCAGGCCCGCCTTCCACCCTCCAGAGCGAGACCCTCGGAGGTTTGAGCCCTGTGGTCAGAGTCGAGCTCAATGCTCACTCGCCACGTGGAGCCTCTCCGAGCACGCGCCCTCTGGACCGAGTCCGCCTTCCACCCTCCAGAGCGAGACCCTCGGAGGTTTGTGCCCTGTGGTTGGAGTCGAGCTCAATGCTCACCCGCCATGTGGAGCCTCTCCGAGCGCGCGCCCTCTGGACCGGGTCCGCCTTCCGCCCTCCAAAGCGAGACCCTCGGAGGTTTGAGCCCTGTGGTCGGAGTCGAGCTCAGCGCTCACCCGCCATGTGGAGCCTCTCCGAGCGCGCGCCATCTGGACTGGGTCCGCCTTCCGCCCTCCAGAGCGAGACCCTCGGAGGTTTGAGCCATGTGGTCGGAGTCGAGCTCAGCACTCCACCGCCATGTGGAGCCTCTCCGAGCGCGCGCCCTCTAGACCGGGTCTGCACTCTGCCCTCCGGAGCGAGACCCTCGGAGGTTTGAGCCCTATGGTCGGAGTCGAGCTCAGCATTCCTCCGCCACGTGGAGCCTCTCCAAGCGCGTACCCTCTGGACCGGGTCTGTACTCTGCCCTCCATAGCGAGACCCTCAGAGGTTTGAGCCCTGTGGTCGGAGTCGAGCCCAGCACTCCTCCACCACGTGGAGCCTCTCCGAGCGCGCACCCTCTGGATCGGGCCCCCGCTCTTCCCTCCTCCACCAAGGCAACCACACGAGCTTGGAGCATCCAGGCTGGGGCAAGCCTTGCCATCCTGGGACATCGGTGAGCTGCCCGAGGACTTCGGAACGGCAACCCCATACCGCCATAACAACATGTCCACCCGTACTTCCAGGGGGATGGGCCAGCCAGAAGGCACGAACCCCTAGGACGGCGATCCCTGGATCGAGGCTCTGCCAAGCTTCCCGGAATGGGAAGACCGAATAGGATGTCAGAGCGAATGGAAGCTTCCCATACCATATGTCAGGAAAGACGTCCCGTCCATGGCACGGAATCCTGCCACACGTGCCTGCCAGCCCGGCGAAGATCCCAAGGCAAGCATCTAACGGCCATTTTTCAACTACAAAGAATGATCGGCACCCCCGAAATGGGGGAGGTAACAACAACAATCCACTACCAACACAAGAGCAAGCTCGACCAAGAGGGCGGAGTGCCACCACCACCCCAATTGAAGGAAAATGAGGGAAACAAGGAGAGGCGGAGTAACAGGAAATCCCTGTCCCCGCTATCATTCTCCCCCTACTACGTTTTCACCTTCACACACAACTTTTACTCCTCCTAGTGCGGAGTCCATCAAGAGGGACCCGATCAGGAGGACCTGTTCCCCTGGATCGTCACTGACTTGATCATCAAAGTGCCCCTGCCGGAAACCCCGGCCCGGGTCACTAATCCCTTTTCGTAGGTCCAGGAGCAGAGGACCGCCAGGCAGCGAAGGGAGTGCACTCCGGCACCGGCAGCAGCTTCGGGCCACGGCGATCTTGGCGGCAATACTCACTATCACTCAAGGTGGCCATCATTGCCTTCTTTCTTAGCTTCTTTCTTGACTTCTTTAGAAGAGGGTAGTCGAATTTGTAGTGTCCCGGCTATTTACACTCGAAGCATGTAGGTATTTCCTTCTCCTTTTCTTTTTCTTTCTCTTTTTCCTTTTCTTTATTAGATTGAAATTTTTTCTTGTAGGAGAACTTCCTCCTCTTCATAAATCTTCTAAATTTCTTTGCAATGAGTGCTTCTTCATTTTTATCATCATCTTCTTCTTCGGACTCATCTATTGAGGATTCTTCTTGTATATTTAATTTGAATGCAATTCCCTTTTTCTTCTTATCCATGTCCATTGACTTTTACTTCAAATTTAGCTTATAAGTCATGAGCGATCCAACCAGCTACTCCAATGGTAGCTTGTCAACGTCTTTTGCTTCTTGGATGGCTGTCACCTTCAGATCCCATGATATTGGAAGTGATATGAGGATTTTATTAACAAGATCAGCATTAGACATTACTTTTTCTAAGCTTCTCATTCAATTTATAATATTTGTAAAACTAGTGTACATGTCAGTGATAGATTCATTAGGTTCCATTCGGAACATTTCATAAGTATGCACTAACATGTTCACCTTAGTATTCTTCACTTGATCGGTACCCTCATGGATAACTTCAAGTGTGTCCCATATTTCTTTGGCTGAAGTGTAAGTAGATATCCTATTGAATTCACTAGGATCTAATGCACAATAAAGGAGATTCATTGCCTTAGCATTGATCTCGGATTGTTTAATGTTATTTTCATCCCAATCTTGTTTGAGCTTTGGGATGGAAACACCATTAACCACAACAGAAGGAATATGTGGACCTTTACCAACTACTCTCAACAAGTTATAATCAATAGAATACATATAAATTCTCATCCTAGTTTTCTAATTTGTATAATTTGATCCATTGAAAAATGGAGGTCTATTTGAAGCTTGTTCCTCAACTATACTAGTACCAATAAGGGCTGCCATTGATCTTTACTCAAGGTGGTAAAGCCTATAAACTGATAACAAGGCTCTGATACCACTTGTTACCCAGTAAGCAACCCAAGAGGGGGATGAATTGGGTCTCTAAAAAATAATTACTTGATGCAATGCAATAGTATATGATCCAATCCAACAATTTAAACAAGTACTATGAATGCAAATAAAGTACTCTTAAGTAAATGTGCAGCAAAAATATAAAGCAATAAATGTAAGAGCAAGTAGAGGATACAAGTAACCACAAACACAAAGAAGTGTAGTGGTTCGGTGCTATCCAATGCACCTACATCCATTTCCTAAGATCTCCTTGGGAATTCACTATAATCTTAACCGATTATAGTCGATTAGTTTTCTAGGTTCACTAATCAAAACCTAACTTGTTTTCACAAGGCTCACAAGTCAAAACCTCACTTGGTTTACAGGCTAACCAAGAATCTAAATGGTTTTAAGGCTCACCACCAACCTCCCTTGGTTTTCCGGGCTAACCAAGAACCTAATTGATTTTCAAAGGCTCACCAATAACCTCCCTTGGTTTTGTAATAGGCTAACCAAGAACCCTTACAACAAATAAATTTTGAAGTAGAGAAATAATATAAGCTTTTTAATAAAAAGCGGGTATCTCTTTGAAGCTCGTTGTTGTGATGCTTTCAACTTGATGAAGCCTCTTTGATTGCTCAAGAATGGTTGATCTTTAATGCTCTTGAAGGCTCTTGAATGCTTGGAGACTTGCTTTTGCTTGAAAGTGGTTGAACTTCAATGAATAGGAGTGAAAGCTCTCTTTTCTTCTCTTGGATATTTCTTTTTCAAAACTCTCAATTATATCTCTTTTGATTTGATTTATAGCATATAAATACCTTCCCAAGACTTCAATCAGGTTTCTAGCCATTAGACATGAAAATCTAGCTGTTAGGGGTGAAAAGAGATAAGTTTTGTTTTTGAAAAACTAGCCATTACTATTCCAGAACTTCATGTGTCGACACTTCAGGCTGTGAGTCGGTACTTCAGGTCGACACTTAAACTTCTTGAGTCAACACCCAGTTCAAAAGTTTTCAATCTGGCCTTTTGGAAATCTCAGATGTGTCGACACTTCTTCAGGTGAGTCGATACTTCGTATTCATGTAGTGACACTTTTGTAGTTTTTCATCTTCAGCAAGTTCTGTGACTTAAAAATCACAGGCGATGAGCTGATCCATGTATCGATACTTTGAGTCGACATTTCAAGTCCATGTGTAGACACTTCAGCTGTGCCATTTGAAACTTTCTTTGCATATCGACTTGAGTCGACACTTCACTGTCATGTGTCGATACTTGGTGTCATGTATCTATACTTTGAGTCAATATCTCACTGAGATCTTCACAAAAATACTTGAACTTGTGCTGAATCAAATTTATATTTCACTCAAATATCCATTCAAGCAAACTTTATCTATCCAAGTCTTCTTTGAGTAGTTCTTTTATCTAAACTTGGCTTCTTCAATCAAACAATCATTTTTCAAATTGATGAGCACCTTTTTTCTATAAAAGCACACTTCAAAGAAATCATTAGCACTCAACTTATACTTAAGCATTTTGCTTATCATCAAAATCAATAACGGAGCAACATGGTCCTACCACCGCTTCCCTAACAGCACTTGCCCAAGTCCCTGCTCCTTGCTAGGCAACCGAGGGTAGTTCAAATCTCACGTATAGCTTTCCTGGCAATGCCGCGTGCTGCAATGCATGTTAATGGAAAAGGCGTTGGCGTCTATGCTTCATTATGCCGCCGGGATGTGGCACATCTCTTAGAAGTCATAGTCATAAACTTTGCTTGATACTGATATCGTTGACATTGTAGGTGGGTTTTTGTGCTCAGGTACTGGATCCATTGCCGATCATGAAGTGACACTCACAAAGAGGGTTGCTCATGTGAAGGGAGTGCGGGAGGCCATTGAAGAAGGCCGCGCTTTGGCAGAGTAGGAGCGAAGCACTGCTGAGGAGGCTCGCCATACCCTCTCACAAGAGCTCGACAACCTATTTAAAAGAAATAATGATCTACAAAGAGAGCTGGAGCCTGCTTTCCAGGAGGTGGCGATGCTGAGAAACAACCCTTGGCATCTGGAGTGCCTTCAAGGGCCGTTGTCAGCCGGGAACATAGATAGAAAGTGATGAAGCACGGTTTTCCATTGACCTGGGTGTTCAGATGGATGCTGGTGATGAAGCTGGTGGCTCACACCCCCATCCTGACCTCGTGCCAATCAGCACCCAAGGGGAGACTAGCATGTGGATTCCTCATGGTCTGGGTGCATTGTCTGGCACTGTTGGTGAGGCTAGAGGAGAGATGCCTTGCAGGCGTGGTGCATTATCTAGTAGTGCTGACAAAGCTACTACGGAGGAAGGCAAGGTAGTTCGCCCCGCAGTGGGAGAGGAGGTTGGGAGTGGCAAAGACTCATGAAGGACACGATGGTCCTATTAAGACTACTTGGACCTACTACAAGAGATAGATTTTCTCGAACTGTCGTTTTTCTAGAAAGAGGCACACTACCTTGCCCCACAACCGTGCTATAGTGGACCCATATCCTATGAGCCCAGGGCAGTCGGGAATACATCCAAAGCCTTGCATCCTTCCTTGGAACTAAGAGGATTCCTTGAGCCTCAACACGTGTCTTGGCAATCCATTGCCATGCCAAATATCAAGCCTCCAGAGCCTCTTGATATCATGCCACAACTATGCCACTCCATAGCCAACCATTACTCCCCTCACCACCTCAACGAGACATCCACCTAAACTCCATGCCAAGGGTTCCAAGGTATCAAGGAGAATTACAAATTTTGGGCCATGCCAAACCCTTTGTAGCACCATACCATGTCCATGCCAGCACTTCCTGCAATAAGACAATGGCTGCGCGATGCTTGGTCAAGGTATGGGCAGAGTTGTTCGAGTGTCTACATAAGGTCGACCATCCTAGAGATGAACTAGGAGGCGATCGGAAGCTCATATGGCAGGTTCAGAGGAGGTTTGGTGGGACCTAGTTCCATAGGAGATCCCTGCAGCAATGACTATTGGCTCCTTCAATTGAAGCTTTAAGTGCTGCGAGACGATACTTCACGATCGCTATCTGAAGATTGGACTCGGAATCGAACCCCTTGTCTCTGTAAATGTCTCTGTACAAGAGAAGGTGAGGATTATGAGGGCTAAGAGAGAGAGATTTATGGAAGTGCTTGACTCCTATTATGTATATCTTCCAGATCGATAAAGAGTTACTCTATTCTTTTTCTAATTTTTTTTCCTGTAATCATGAATGTACTCGATGTATTATTGCAAGGAGGGTGCCTTTGCATTCTCAACATCTGTTCACCTTCCAAGGAAAAGGTGCATATATTTGCCCCCCAATCATGGGCGCAACATGGCATGATGCACCGCTTGAGGTAACTTGATCCCTAGAAAGAGACCCTAACTAGGCACGACTCTTGAAGAGGAAGGGTTGCACTCATTCATGGTGTCACTTCAGTGGGGGTGCAAAGAGCATAAATGTGTTGCCCCCTAAGGTGTGAATGCCAAACGAAGCACTCAACACCTTGTCTTTTGTTCTTGGGGAAGAATAGTTATTCGGTTGATGGGACAAGGACACATGTCATGCATGAGTTGGATGCTGGTGTGAGAGGCTCTCTCCCGACCCCTATATAAATTGAGGGCTAGAGAAGTAGATCTCAACCATTTCTTTTGGTTGTGAAGACGAGTAGAAGGAAGTTGTGATTGTCGTCTACTTCCTTTGATGTTGATGCCATCGGGTTCCCTTTCTTAATGAAAGGGTTCTTTCCAGGATGGTGGCTTCGACTGCTTCAGCAATGTGCTGATGAATGCTCACCTCGGTATGAAAGGTATTGAAAATGATCTTGGGTCACTATGTTTTGAATATCACCAATCGAAAGATGGAGTTGGAGGAGGGACAATGGTCATATCCTCATCACTCAGTGCCTCCTCAATCATGACCTATCTTCGCGAGCGATGATAGTCAAGCCGACCATAGGTGCAATTTCGAGAACCTCGCTCTACATAGTAATCGAAGACACCACACCTGGAATGCGTGAGGATGGCTCCTTGGCATCTTCGATGCTCTCTTGGGCCTCCTCTCTATCTCTTGGTCGGGGACAGCGTAGGTTATTGCATCAATCCCATGTAAAAAGGGGGTGTGTACCTGTTCTTCGTGCTGGCTGGCCTCAGGTTCATAATGCACCTCCTTTCTTTCCTAGCAGCATTTTCGTGCATTGTAAGGTGTCCAAGTTGCTTTTCGGGCTTGGAGGAGGCGTATTGTTGCTTTCAATAAGGCATAGAAGGAACTTTGGTACTCTAGAAAGTTTAGACTTGACTCTGATCCTCCTCTTACTTGTGGGAAAGTTGGAGGATTTCAAAAATTTTGCCATAATGCTTTAGGGTTGCAACTTGTCCCTGCCCTTGGTTTGCACCTCACGAAGCATCCTTGAGGCAACGTGATTCGGTTGTAAAGCCACAAACATGTGTAACTTGACATCCATTAATAAAAGAAATCTTCAATTTTGATATCCTCTTGTATCTGTATGCATGTCTTGGATGCTATGTGATGTGGCTGGATTGCTGACGTGAAGTGGGGAGACTGACGTGGAGTCCCCATCAGACGCCACGATGGATTCCCATCATGAGCCCCTTCGCCGGGCTGGGCTCCTCTGGAGCAACGGGGCCGCCCGTCGAAGCCGGACTCCGTCCTCCGCTAGGTCGGTCCCCTTTGAGTCGGGATGCCTAGGCCGGAGCCGAGTACAAGCCCCACCAGAGGCGGATCCCTCGAGGTCGGGTCCCGTGTCAGGAGTCGAGCTCAAGTCTCCTCCGCCACGAGGAGCCCCTCCGAGGTCGGGTCCCTTGGGCTGGGCGGCACCCCGCCCACCTCCGTCAGCTCGAGCTCGTCTAAAGTCGAGTTCCGCTGATCCGAAGTAGAGCTCAGCCCTCCTCCACCCTGCCGAGCTACCTCGAGACGAGTCCACCGGAGGCGGGCCCCATCTTTTCCAGCTCGGTCCCCAACTCAAATCGAGGCACCAACCATCAAGTGAGCAGCACCTCCCCTCCGAGGATAATGGCGGGCCTCTCGAGGGTCGTACAACAAAGCCCGCCATGCCACCATTAATGTCCACGGCCGTCACTCACACCAGAAAGAAAGGAAACTCACATCAAAGCGCCATGCCCTCCACTAACCTGTCGTACGACCAGGAAAAAGATCCAACCGGAGAGCACGAGTCCCGAGAACGGTGGCCTGCTAACCGAGGTCTCGCCAGGCTTCCAGGATAGGGGCAAGCAGAAGGAATGTCAGAAGCGTATAGAAGCTTCCCCAGCCATCTGACATGAAAGGCGTCCCGTCTACGGCACGATACCTCGTCGTACACGTCTGACAGCATGGGAAGATCCCGAGGCAAGCCAAAGTAAAAAGCCCAGCCAGGGTAAGCCAAAAGTAAGCAAACATAGAAACAAGGGGGAGAGGCCAGAAAAGAGGGACGACCACCTCAGCCACCATCTCTCCCAGTTCACTCTCATTTCCATACACACTACACTCACTCCTCCTAGCATTGAGCTCATCCAGAGGGGCTCGACCAGGAGGATATGTTCCCCTGGATCGTCACTGACTTGACCGTCGGAGCAACCCCACCGAAATCCCCGGCCTGGGTCACTGATGTTGTTTGTTGCAGGTCCCGAGGCATTGGAGAGATCCTGAGCAGGCGGACGTGCAACCCTCGACGCCATCAGCAGCTACGGGCCATGACGATCCGGGTAGCAACACTATGTAATGTCTTTAGATGAGGCTTCCACTATTAATCAAGGGTTTCAGCCTATCAAGGCTTTGAAGAACGTCGATCTTGTCTCGATACTTTGAAAACAACTTTGCTTGAGAGCGTCGCTGCTCAGTTGGGACTCAAGGAAAGAATCTAGACTTTAAGATAAAGGGTTCACTAACCTTGCCTGGGATGTGAAGCTCATCTAAGACTTTAAAATAGAGGGTTCAAAGACCATACCTGGGGTATGGAGCTCGTCTAGGACTTTAGAATAGAGGGTTCGCCAATCCTGCTTGGGTGCAAAGCTTGTCCAGAATTTTAGATAGAGAGTTCACCAACCCTACCTAGGAGAGAGGTTCATTTAGAATTTTAGAATAAAAGGTTTTATTGCCCAGGTGGCTTTCCAAGAGGGAGGTGAATTGGGATTATAAAAACTTTAGCAAGTATGTGCAATTTAAAATCCTTTTAGTGTTATGGTGAATTATGCAATGCAGAAGCAAATAATTAAATACAATCAAGATAATCACAAACACAAGAGATTTAGAGTGATTCGGAGCAACCTGCTCCTACGTCCACTACCCAAGCACCACTTGGGATTTCCACTATATCCCCCATTGGAATATAGTCGGATTGTTTTGACAGGCTCATAATCCAAATCTCTATACTTTGGTTTTAATACGGGATCACCAAAGAAAACCCACACTTGGTTTTAACACAGGCTAACCAAGAACCTAACTTCCTTTGATTTTTAGAACCGGGCTCACCAAAGAAATCCAAACACACTCTCAAGACACAGCCCCTTGCTGCTCTTAGAGAGAAAACAAGATATATCAAATGGAAATAGCAACTTTAAAACTAACCAAATTTGTTAGATAGTTGTCGATGAAGATCAAATTGAAGCCCAGTTTTAAATACTCCTGAATGCTCTTCAAGCTGCTTCTTGACTTCCTCAAAAGGTTGGATTCAAGAATGAAGATCAGTTGGTGAAGCTTTAAGTCCTTTCTTGAATGCTCACTTGAAGTTGGTTGGTGAAAGACTTGAAATCAACTTGAATGCTCCTTAACTTTCAAAGAATAATCAATGAATAATCTTGAATAATCATTTAATCCTCCATAAATACTTCCATTTATAGTTTTCAATCAAAACTAGCCATTGTAGGGCCTAGGAAACCGAAAAATAGCCGTTGGAGCTACTTTGGAATTCAAAAAATTATTTCAGCAACAGCCGTTATAAGCTAGAACCTGACACTCGAGTCGGCTCGAGAACCATGAGTCGGCTCGAAGTCTCAGACAATGGAAAAACAAACTTTGGAGGAGTCGGCTCTTCAAGGTTGAGCCAGCTCAAGTCTTAGTCACCAACAATACAAACTCTGGATGAGTCGACTCTTCTGGGCTCGAGTCGACTCGAAGTCTCAGTCATGAAAAACACAAGTTATGGTCGAGTCGGCTCTTCTGGGCTGAGTTGGCTCAAACTCTCAGTCATGAAAAACATAAGTTCTGATCGAGTCGGCTCGAACTTCTGAAAGTTTGAAATCTTCGTGCCGTGCCAGAATAGGAGTCGGCTTTTGGTCCATGAGTCGACTCTTGCAAAAATTCTTGTAAAGCTTTCAAATTTCTGCAAACTTCTTCAAATCAAGATTCCAACAAGAGTAGGTCTTCCAAACAATTCAAAGAGCTTACTACACATGTCTAACCTACTTGAACTCATTTTTTACTAATTTAGAGCCCTTTTTACAGGATTACATGGATGAAAAATTAGGGCTTTACAACTTGAAATGTACATCAGTTCATACAATACTATAATACATTTCAATTGGATAGAAAACCAACTGATATAAGGATAAATACTTCCTGCAAAACTTCTTGAGTGATTGAAAGAATTATTAATGCATACACGCTCCAATGTTTTGTAATCATCAAAATCATTCCAAGGGTCAACAGGTTTGAAAACTCTACCTAGGGTGTGAAATTTGCTCAGGATTTTAGAATAGGGAGTTTGTAGACTTGCTTGTGATGTGGGACTAGTGGGGGGGTAGGATTGTTGGCGAGCTGAGAAGTTGCCAGGGATTAGGGTACCATAAAAAAAAATTTATATATTTATTTTATTTTTTGATGGAGTTGGTGAAGGAAATAATGGGGATGGAAGGTAGGGATTTGGACTACCATGGACTTGTAAACTCATATTCACGGAGAGACCTCTCACCTCTAGGGCATCTCACCCACCTCACTAATGGAGCTGTGAGGATAACTTTCCAAGGCCATGGAGGGATAAAGAAGATGGACACTCTACGGACTTGGAATTATATTCATGGAGAGACCTCTTACCTCTAGGGCATCTCACCCACCCCACTACATGTAGCCTAGGGCATCCCACACATCTCACTACATGCGAAGCCTAGGGCATCCCATCCAAATCGCTACCTGGGACCATGAAGGAAAATCTCTAAGACCATAGAGAGGACTTGACGGGGAAAGGGATAACTAGGGCCTCACATCCCTCGATGCTCGAAAGCGAAGGCATAGGGTCTCACATCCTTCGATGCCCGAAGGCAAAGGCAAAATGAGCCTCATGCCCACTCCTTTACGAAGGTAGAATGAAGAATCACTCTTCTCAAATCATCATCATTATTATTATTTTAATACAAGAGAGGGGTCCTTATATAGGAACCCTAGCCCTTGGAATACATGAAAAAATAAATATAAAAAGGGGCACCAACAAGCTTCCTTGTTGGTGCCAACTACATGCCATAAGAGATGGGACTAGAAGGGCAAGAGATTTCATTCTTCAAGGAAAGATGAAGGGCACTACAAACATTCCATAAAAGGGTGGTAAACACAAGGAAATAAAATCTCATGAAAGAGGGAAGGAGAGTGGGCACCCAAATACTGCTTGATTTGCCTGATTCTCCCTTCCATCTTCTCTTGGATGGTTCCTAATTTTCATACGAGATGTTGATCTGCTGTCTTTTGTGCTTGAGTGAATATATGAGAATCCTATGATGCCTAATAGGGTGGATGATGCTTGCTGGGACTCCACGTGGCAGCTGATAGCTCTCATGTCCCTATCAGCTTGGGATACGAAGCTTGCTTAGGACTTTAGAATAGAAGATTTATAGACTCTGCTTAGGACATGAAGCTTGTCCAGGATTTTTGAATAGAGGGTTTACCAATCCTGTATGGGACGTGAAACTCGCATAGGACTTTAGAATAAAAAGTTTGCCAACCCTGTCTAGGATGCGAAGCCCATCTAGGACTTTTGATTAGAAGGTTCACCAACCCTTCCTGAGGTGTGAAGCATGTCCAAGACTTTAGAATAGAAGGTTCACTAACCTTGCCTAGGGCATGAAGCATGTTCAAGATTTTAAAATAGAGAATTTGAAGACCTTGCCTGGGGCATGAAGCTCGTCCAGGATTTTAAAATGGAGGGTTTGAAGATCCTGCCTAAGGAATGAAGTTTGCCCAGGACTTTGGAATAGAGGGTTCAAAGATCCTACCTAGGGTGCAGAGCTTGCTTAGGACTTAAAAATAGGGGATGCAAATATCCTAGCAAGGTCGAGACTTGCCAATATCAAGTGATGGTCATTCTCCCTTACCATACACACATAGGCCTTATTTTTGGAAATGAACCGAATAGAATGCTATAACCCTCGTGTTCCATTCCAAAAGATGCTTTGCATAGGGAAAAGGAGCTCCCCCAGCTTTAACCAAGGCTTTCCTTTGATCCATGATTGGTAGGATACCGAAGAGGCTTGGTTGCCTTTCTCGGGAGCATATAGCTCGCCCGATTTTTGCTCGAGAGTCTAATTGCTCAACCAAGGATTATAGATATAAAGGTCCGACCTAGGAGTCTTATTGCTTAACCAGGATTGAAGGTGGCGAGAATACCGTGCCTAGAAGGCTGATCGCTTAACCAAGGATTATGGATGTTGGAACTCGACCTAGAAGTCTTATTACTTAACCAGGGCTTGGAGGTGTCAAGGATGCCATGCTTGAAAGATTGATTACTTAACCAAGGATTATGGATGTCCGAACCCGACCTGTGAGTTTTATTGCTAACTAGGACTTGGAGGTGGCAAGGATGTCATGCTTGAAAGGTTGATTACTTAACCAAGGATTATGGATGTCGAAAGCCGACCTGTGAGTTTTATCATGCTTGAAAGGCTAATCACTTAACCAGGGATTATAAGTGTCGAAATCTGACTTGGAAGTCTCATTGATTAATCAGGTCTTGGAGGTGGTGAGAATGATATACTTGGGAGGCTGATCGATTGACCAAGGATTGTAGGTATCGAAACCTCACTTAGGAGTTTTATTACTTAACCAGGAGTTGAATTAGAGAATGGTGACCCCTTGGTGGTGAAAATGCCATGCCTGGGAGGCTCGCTAAACCAAGAATTATGGATGTTGGAACCTGACCTAGAAGTCTTATTGCTTTACTAGGATTTCAATAAAGGTATGGTGATCCCTCGATGAGGAGAATGCCATGCCTGTGAGGCTGATCACTTAACTAGGGATTATGGACATGAAAACCTGACCTATGAGTTTTATTGCTTAACCAGGGCTTGAGTAAGGACATGGTGACCCCACCTAGGTGCGAAGCTCATCCAGGATTTGGATAAGGGCATGGCGATCCTATCCAAGACACAGAGCTCTCACAGGGTTTTCAGGCACGTCTCCATTTTCATGTGTTGGGCGTTTAGTCATCCCTTCACACAGAGGAGAAAGTCTTCATCATGAATTGAGTTAACTCAAGAACTGAAGAGGCACATCTTATTGATAGTAAGACCAAAGATTATCAAAATTCTAGATACGTGGGATAGGTGTACTGTCCAACTGTTCTAAATGATAGGTGCTGAAGCATATAGCATCAGTAACACGATAAGATCCTTTTCAATTGGACGAGAGCTTTCTTTGCTCGGTCGGTTGGTTGACTCGGCCTTACCAAGCACCTAGTCTCTCGAGTGAAATTGCTTCCCCTTGACTCTAGAATTGAAGTAGTGAGCTACTCATCGCCAGTGAGTCACCATTCGGATTTGAGCTTTTTCTTAGACTTCCTCAAGTAGCTCAAGCTTCGCTCTGAGGTCCTCTAAATTTCGATGCTCGTCATTGGCCTAGACTTTGTATGAGGGTAAGCGTAGCTCCAAAGGGATGGTAGCTTTGGTTCTGAAGGTGAGGTTGAATGGAATCTCTCTGTTTGGGAGCTGGTATATCATCTAATAAGTCCAAAAGACACTGTATAGTTCATCTACTTAGAGTCCCTTGGCTTTGTCTGGCCGAGTCTTCAGATCTTGGAGAATGGTTCAACTGGGGATCTTCACTTCTCCGTTCATCTATGGATGTACGATAAAGGTATACTGGTAAATGATTTACAAGCCCTTGCAAAAGTCATCAAAGAATGTGTTATCGAACTACTGGTCATTATTGGTGATGATCATCCTAGGCATATTGAATTGATAGATGATGGACTTCCAAGCAAAATTGTGAGCTTCTCTTTTAGTGATCCGGGCTAGAGGCTCTGCTTGCATCTATTTGGTAAAGTAGTCAATGGTGACAATGAGAAACTTCTTTACCCGGAGGCTAGAGGGAATGGGTCAAGGATATCTATCCGCTACTAAGCAAATAGCTAGTATAAGTTGATAGGGACAAGGGGTGCTGACGGTTGATGCTAAATATTAGCATGCCATTGGCAATGGCCGCAACATCCACAAACTTAATGGCATCCATGTGAATGTCAGGCTAGAGTATCCTTATCGAAGGATCTTATATATCAAGGCTCTTCCTTTAAGGTGACTCCTGCAAATGCCTTTGTAGACTTTGGTAGGGCATAGTTGGCCTCTACAGGTCGGAGGCAGCGAAGAAGTGGTATCTAGTAGGATCACCTAATCCTCGGGTAGTTGTCTATCTTTCAGGTACCATATTAATGGATCCATCTTGCATGGCTCGCGATCTACTTATATCATCAGGGTTGGCTCACCCTCGATGCTGGGCTTCTTTAGATACTCCACATGTGCTCTTCGATGAATCTCTGGATACTTTGTGGTTGCCAGTCTCGATAGGAGTTTTGCTTGAAAATTCTCTATCTGGGATATCTGCACAATCTTAAAAGAAAGAAAAGAATGGGTTCTTTCTTTTACTTTCTCCAGATATTTCTCCATGGTAGGTGCCTTGGATTCATACTCCTTGTGAACCTAGCCAATGACTAGATGGGAGTCGCTGAGGGCTTTGAGGAGCTATACTTCAAACTCACAGGCCAATCTTAGTCCTGTTAGAAGTGCTTCATACTTCATCTCATTATTAGATATTTTGAAACTGAATTGAAGGGCTTGTTTGGTGACGATGCCACCCGCGTTAAAGAGGATCATCCCTCTAATTCACTTTTAGATCCAAAAGGGAAATTCAAGTTCTTCATAATGATGTATATTTTATATAAAAAGGATTTTGCTTAGAATATTTTGCTATGATAGTTTATCCAAAAGCCCATCCATAAGAATTTTCTTAAAGTTAAAGATTGTAGGAAAGTTGCTACAATCAGGGAGAGAAGAAAGTAATTCCTTCAATCTACTAAGCTCTAAGCTATCAAAGAAAACAATAAAAAAATTAAAAATAAGAAATAGATTTTTTAGCCTTTTATTTATATTAATGAGATCTACTTTGCTAAATTTGGATCACATCCTTCTCTAGTCAAAATAGGGTAAAGTTCTTGAAATCATTAGAAAATTTTATTGGAATGAAACTCGTCATGGAGTAAGATATCACATCTATATTAATTTATCTCCTATTATGTTATCTAATTCCCTTTAGATTAAAAGATGCACATGATCAAAGAGAATAAAAGGATAGTTTTGCTTTGATCGGCTTGTTTGAAGTTCCAAACAATATCAAACCCCTATAGGGCTATTAAACTCTCTTAGTACTCCATGAGAGTTTTTTTTTCTCTTAGAATGCTAAAAATGGATACTTGATTAAAAAAAAAAATCTTGATCCCTCAAACTTATGCTTTACAATTGAATGTTGAATGTAGTAGATTCTACTTGCAAATTCTATCTAGACCTACTCAAAGTGGACAACATGTTCCGTAAATGGGATCCAGTGATCCTCTTAAATTAAATTATATACACCCACATGCATACAATACTAAGTAACTAGACGTGCTAAGTCCAGTGATCCTCTTAAATCAAATTATATACACCCACATGCATACAATACTAAGTAACTAGACGTACTAAGTATCTTATCTTGCTTTTAGTTATCGAGAATTCTTTCCTTCAACCTAGGACTTGAGAACTAGTGCTTGCCATATGAAGCTTTGCTTGGTTTTATGAAGGGAAACCTACAATCGAAAAGCTTTGCTTAGTGTGAATTGACATCCAAACATTAATTTTCAAATTGTGGTATCATAGATTGAAGAATCAGCTAGAGTGATTGCTTGATTTTTTAGCCTTTTATTTATATTAATGAGATCTACTTTGCTAAATTTGGATCACATTCTTCTCTAGTCAAAATAGGGTAAAGTTCTTGAAATCGTTAGAAAATTTTATTGGAATGAAACTCGTCATGGAGTAAGATATCACATCTATACTAATTTATCTCCTATTACGTTATCTAATTCCCTTTAGATTAAAAGATGCACATAATCAAAGAGAATAAAATGATAGTTTTGCTTTGATCGGCTTGTTTGAAGTTCCAAACAATATCAAACCCCTATAGGGCTATTGAACTCTCTTGGTACTCCATGAGAGTTTTTTTCTCTTAGAATGCTAAAAATCGATACTTGATTTTAAAAAAAAAAATCTTGATCCCTCAATCTTATGCTTTATAATTGAATCTAGAATGTAGCAGATTCTACTCGCAAATTCTATCTAGACCTACTCAAAGTGGACAACATGTTCCGTAAATGGGGTCCAATGATCCTCTTAAATCAAATTATATACACCCACATGCATATAATATTAAGTAACTAGACGTACTAAGTATCTTATCTTGCTTTTAGTTATCCAGAATTCTTTCCTTCAACCTAGGACTTGAGAACTAGTGCTTGCCATATGAAGCTTTGCTTGGTTTTATGAAGGGAAACCTATAATTGAAAAGCTTTGCTTAGTGTAAAGTGATATCCAAACATTAATTATCAAATTGTGGTATCATAGCTTGAAGAATCAGTTGGAGTGATTGCTTGATTTATAACAAGATTATATATATGTGTGTATCCTGTTAGAAGTGCATCATACTTCATCTCATTATTAGACGTTCTGAAACTGAATCGAAGGGCTTGTTTGGTGACGATGCCACCTGAGTTAAAGAGGATCATCCCTCTAATTCACTTTTAGATCCAAAAGGGAAATTCAAGTTCTTCATAATGATATATATTTTATATAAAAAGGATTTTGCTTAGAATATTTTGCTATGATAGTTTATCCAAAATCAAATTAGATTAAAAGATGCACATAATCAAAGAGAATAAAAGGATAGTTTTGCTTTGATCAGCTTGTTTGAAGTTCCAACCAATATCAAACCCCTATAGGGCTATTGAACCCTCTTAGTACTCCATGAGAATTTTTTTTTCTTGGAATGCTAAAGTTGAATACTTGATTTTTTTTTAAAAAAATCTTGATCCCTTAAACTTATGTTTTACAATTGAATCTTGAATGTAGCAGATTCTACTCGCAAATTCTACCTAGACCTACTCAAAGTGGACAAAATGTTCCGTAAATGGATCCAGTGATCCTCTTAAATCAAATTATATACACCCACATGCATACGATACTAAGTAATTAGATGTGCCAAGTATCTTATCTTGCTTTTAGTTATCCAGAATTCTTTCCTTCAACCTAGGACCTGAGAATTAGTACTTGCCATATGAAGCTTTGCTTGGTTTTATGAAAGGAAACCTATGATCGAAAAGTTTTGCTTAGTGTGAATTGACATCTAAACACTAATTATCAATTTGTGGTATCATAGTTGGAAGAATCAGCTAGAGTGACTACTTGATTTGTTACAAAATATATATATATATATATATATATATATATATATATATATGCGTGCGTGTGTGTTCTCTTATTTCACCAGAGAAAGCAGGCAGGTAAGTTAGCATAAAGTTGTATGAATATATGCATTGAAATAATACAATTACTCAAGAAACTATTTCTCAAAGGAACAATTATTTAGAAACCATAGCATATCACTTAGTATGCTGATACCCAACTTAGTACAAATTATTGTTCTTAATTGGCAGCTTAATACACCATTTTTCAACTCTAAACCTAACCTGCGAACAAGCTAAGGAACATATATCCAATGTTTGGCAATGCTCCACTTTATTGATGCTCAATTCTGTCCATAGAGGTCATGGCAATCTGATCGCAATAACTTCACCCGAGCACATGAACAAACTTCACCCAAAGTGCGAGATAAGGAATAACAACCATATGAACCTCTAATCTCTACTTGAAGCCGTTCCTCATCTCGTCCAATTAAATTAGATGGCCTCTAGTCAACTTCTGGTTCTTGTGGTCCACGTATGCAGCCACTTCCAGTATTGAAAACCATACCCCCTGATAGGATGATGCATTTCCTTTGATGAGCCCATGTTATGTGCCTAGGGACCATGGGATTTGCCTTGCGTGCGACCAACAAAGCATTTTCTCGACATAGAAGAAGCAATAGCAGCCATGCATGAGACCAGAATAAGATGGTGAATGATGATGATGATGATAGTTCGATGATGATGGCAAATTAATAATAATTTTTTGAAGGTGTTTGCACACTCTCACCCTCGGGTGCACCCAATCATGAACCTCGCCTCGCCAATTTTTGGTTAAGTAGACCACCAGCGGGAGAAGTGGTTGTCACACTGCATGTTGCAACTTCCAAGTTGCCAGCCCAATCACCAGAAACATTTTGAGTGAAACAAAATGAAAGCCATCCAAATTGGTAGCAGGTCAATAGGTTGTCGCATTTGTATTACAACATAAACAGCGAATGTCAGGATTGGATGCGATTGATTGAAAGGAGTGGGATATCGACATTCATGTGAATTGGTAATCGGTGATGCTTAGCTAGGCATTTGCTGCAATTTTGTTTGGTTGGTCGAACCATATATGGTTTTTGGCTGAAAATAGTGAGAGAGAGAGAGAGGATTGAAACCAGGCAGGTGAGTGATGGAGTAGTTCATAAATAAGCTAAGCTTTATTTCCTGACAGGATCTTGTTTCCCCTGGTCTAGTGCCTTGAGAGAATGCAGAGATATGGAGAAGAGACAGGATGCGTGCATGAGAGATCCTTTGTTATGAAACTGGAAGAGCAAGCAACCAAAGGGGGGCCTGTCAAGGTGGGTACAGTATCATTAATAGTGGCCGGTGGATTTGTTCGTCAGATGGACATCAAAGGAAGCTGGTGGGGCTTGTTGTATGTGACAAATGGAAAGAGGAGGGAGGAGGAGGATAAGTTTTGTAGAGAGATGGGTGTTCAACATTCACAAGTCATTGCTGCTGAAGCTGAGATTCCCAACGAAATCAAATCCATGGTGATGTACCAGTCTTGCTGCTCGTAAAAGCCAGAGCTTGATTGGTTCGGATGTGCATAGATTATTCTAGCGAACCACTTGGGAGCATTTAGCTTCTCTAGTATTCCAGGTGCATGCGTTTCTGAATTAGATCACACATCATCTATATGGACAAAAAAAAAGTTAGATAATTTGGTTTGATGGATCAGTTTAATCAAAGATTATGATTCTAACAAATAACAATGTGTTTTGGTGTGCGTGCGTGAGAGAGAGAGAGAGAGAGAGAGAGAGAGAAGGGGTGGCGTGGGTTGGAAGAAGAGTTTAGGCATGATGAATTGAGTCACACGCACTACCTTTTTAACAAGGGGGCGGAGGCGTCGTGTCGTTCCCGAATACCCCGACAAAAACGTCAGTCTCTCCCTCTTTCCATAGAAAAGTTATATCCTACTTCCTTTCTCCCCGTCACTCTCCCTCCCTCTATGCAATCAAGCCCCAAAGGTCAGGTGTGGTTTTTTTTCCCTCAGTCAGATTTTTTTTTTTTTTTTTCCTGAAAGACGGAAAATTTATAGGACCGTCTTTCCAGGTACCCAACGACCCACTGCACTTCCCATTTCTTGGCACGGGCTTTGAAATTTTGACATCCTATTCTCTCTCTCTAGAATTTGAAGCTTTGACCTCTTTTGTTTTTCCCTCTCCCCAACCGTCCACCTCGCTGGGTAAAAGTTTGTCCAGGTGAAGGCCCTACTTTTCACATGGGAGGGGAGAGACAGAGAGGGGGCTGTGAATTGAGACATTGTTATCTTATTTTCCACTCAAACAGAGGGGAGGAAAAAAAAAAAAGGGTGGGGGAGGGGAGAGACATCCATATTTGATGCAGTTAGCTCCTGCTCAAGAGCCTTGGAATTTAATTTTTTAAAATCTTTAATTTTTTTAAAAAAAATTGATATGATAAATAAATAAATTAGTCAGTCTTTATTACTGGCACTCCTGCACTATCCTGTCCTGTCATGGTGAGAGGGAGAGAGAGGGAAGACCGGGCATGTATAACAACAACAACAACAACATGTACATAGATATATTTTATTCTGAATAATATTCACAACACAGGAAGCCAAGGGGAGGGGGCCCTTGTGCTTCCCTACACACGAATACATGATCCCCTTCTCTCGATAGACAAAGACATGAGAAGATCGTGAGGAAAATTATTGTGGAAACTAAGCTATCATCATCAACGGTCTCACTACCTGTAAACCGAGAAGGTAGGGAAAAACGAAAAAAAAAAAAAAAAGAAAGGGGAGAAAGAATAACAGAGACCAGCTGAGCTCGGCAAACCTAACTACAGCCCCAAACAAAGCTACGAGCTGGTCTCTACTATCTCGCAGTCCAAAAAGTACCACTCAACGGTAAAAACAAAACATGGTAGACCAAACAAAATAAAGTAATTAACCGGGGAGACTCCGGGGACCTCTGTGAACATATCCCTCTGGTAAAATTTCCCCTTGCCCATAAGAAGAAGAAGAAGAAGAAGAAGAAGAAGAAGAGTGGTATCCTCTTCTTCTATGCCTGTGACTCCAAGTCCTTTGAGTTGATGAATGTCCCATGGAAGCCATAAGGAACTCTGGATGGTAGCTTCACCGACGCCTGGAGAAGCATGTCGGCAGCGCTGACGATGAGAAGCTCCGACTCCGACGTGGTTTCATCGTGCATGAAGGTGAGCACGTACCCGTCATCCTCCCTCGGCGATGACGGGCCCCTCGGCACGAAGTACGGCTCCCCGCCGTAGCGGTTGTCGCCGTAGATGAACTTGGCCACCTCGCCGGTGAAGATGTCCACCTTGGCGAAGCCCGACACCTTGGGCCACGGCTCGGCGATGGCCAGATAGGCGTATCGGGTCTTACGACCGAGCTTGTTCCGGTTCACCATTCCGGCCTCCAGGTTCAATTGGTCGTCGGGGGCGAGAATGGGCCGACGGGTGGACTTGCCGGTCGCCGGATCGAGCCGGATCTCGGACAGCACGCTCTTGAGGCTCTCGTCGTTCTCGTTGAATATGGAGTCGGCCGGCGTCATGCAGGAGCCGATGACGACGACCTCGCCGGTGGCGGGCTCCTCCCATGCGTTCCAGAGGTGGAAACAGAAGCAGTCGGGGACGTCGACCCACATCATCTCCGACGCGCGGGCGGCGTACTTGGGGAGGATCCCGAAACGGGAGGTCTTGTTCCGGTCGTAGACGACCGGAGAGCCGCCGCGGATCATATCCTGGAGCTTGAACACCACCTGCTGGTCGGGGATCACGACGAAATTGTCGGTGATTGCGAAGTCATGCATCATGGTCGGCTGGTCGAGGGGGATCTCGACGTCCGGCGACTTCTGGCCGTCGGCGGAGAAGCGGAAGTACTTGAGGTACGGTTTCTGGATGACGTCGTAGCTGAGAGCGAAGAGCTCGCGGGTGGCCGGGTCCAGCTTGGGGTGGGCGATCATGGCGGAGCAGAGCTGGCCGTCGAAGTCGTAGCGGCCGACGGTCTCGAGGTCGCCGGAGGGGGTGACGCGGACGTGGTAGGGGAGGTCGTCCTCCGACATGGCGAGGAGGCGGTCGTGGAAGTAGATGAGGCCGGCGTTGGCGACTCCGGCGCCGTGGGAGGGGTCGACGAGGCCGAAGAGGCCGCGGGCGTAGAAGAGTAGGAGCCGAGCGATGCCGGAGTGGCCGTGGAGCTCGCCGATGGCCTTGGGGAAGACCGGCCGCCCGATCGCGCGCTCCTGCCGGAGACGCTCCGTCTCGGTGAACCGGCACGCGTAGCTGGCGCCGCCATTGCGGAGGCGGACGGCGTGCACCATGCCATCGCCGTCGAAGAAGTGGTGGCCGGCGACGGGCTCGAAGAGCGGGTTGGCACCGTTCCGCACGTACACGCCGTTGATGGACGCCGGGATCCGGCCGGAGACGGGGAGGTCATGGTGAGGGGGCTGCTCGCCGACGGGGGCGAAGTTGCCTGCGATCTGGACGGCGGGGTCGGCTGTTTTAGGAAGCGGGTGCGGGCCTTCGAGCACGTTCGATATGAAGGCGTGCTCCATGGCGTCGAGGGCCGCGGCCGCCAGCCGCTGGAGGAAATTCCACCGTGGGCGCTCGGTCTGGGGGCGGTTCTTCCGCTGATCGGGCTTTGTCGCAGGCGACGGCGATTCCTCCTTGACATAAGGAGAAGGTGGGAAATAGGAAGAGGAGTGGGCGGAGAGGTCGAGGATGGAATGGGAGGAGGCGGAGCAATGGATGGTGGTGGGGCGAGGTGGAGGCTTTCTTAGAAGTTTGATAGACTTAGAGCGGTTGAGGCCCAGAAGGGATTCGATTGGTGGGCTGTGTAGATGTGGTTGGCTCCTCCTGAGTGAAGAGAGGTGGAAGCCATCATGGTTTTGGGTTCAAGAAGGAAGAAGTGAAGGAAGGAGAACGAGCGGGGGAAGTTTTGGTATTATGCTGGCTCCAGTTTTTTTTTTTTTTTTTTTTTTTTTTTTTTTTTTTTTTTTTTTTGATAAGACAGCAGCTTCAGCTTCTTTCGGGAGTGGTGGAATTCCGGGTCGGTGATTTTTTTTTTTTGTTTTTTTTTTTTTTTTTTTTGTTGTGCGTGAGTGTGAGTGTTTGAAAATCCGAAGGGATTCGATTTGGGGGATGGAGATTGGGAGAGGGGCTCTATTTATAGAGTTTGGGAGAAGGTTCGGGCGGGGGGGGGGGGGGGGAGGGGGGTTGTTATGACTTACTTATGAGTGAATGGAGGACATCGCAACGACGCATTCGAGAAGCCCACGTGGTTGATTCCAGAAAAGGGGACCGACATGGATTTCTAAATTGCCGAACTAATTTTTTTTTTTCCTTTTCGTTATAAGAGAAAACGGGAAGGGGGAATAGTTTTGGGAGCCGTGTTTGGGGTTTTGGAAGAAGGGGAGAAGGGTTTGATGTGCTGCGAGGAGAGGGACACGACTGCTTTGGTGGGCTCAGAGACATCTCCGTTCGTCTTTCTCTCTTTGTAGATTTTATTATTAAGTATATGAAAGACCATCGACTGCCCCCATGGTCAAAAGGGTTAATAGTAAGATTTGATAAAGAATTTTAGATGGGATGTCCATCTCCAGAGGAAAGGACCAGGATGTGTTGATAGAACTTTGAGACTCGGAGATGGTCCCTCTCCCTCACTGTTCTCTCCGCAATCATAATTCCCAACACTCTGCCCATCATTCTGTCCGTTTTCCCTTAACACCCGCTATACCCACCCCAACCGTAGCTACACGAGTAACACCTACCTACCAAATGGTACAAGAGATTTCTTCCGTTTGGTTGAAGATTTAGCACGCATGATATGATGTGGCATATTTTCATACCTCTTATGTATATATCGTGGAATGGGATTCTAGAACAATTTACCCTTAAGGTGCGATTGGTTTACAATCTGAATCGGATCAGAATTAACTATCTTACTTGATTCATGATTAGAATTAGAATCAAAATTCAGGAGAGAGAGAGAGAGAGAGGGATTATATTTTAAAAAATTAGGATCATTCTTATTTTTCTTTGGAACCAAAATCGAAATGATTAAAATGCGTTTAATTTGATAGTGGGATGGATGATAGAGTAGGATGATCTCATTCTCACGACGAGTATGGTGTTTGTTTCTACCGTGCGTGTTATTGTTGGATTGAATTTTCTTGGACCGGAGAAGAAGATGCAGTATACTTTACTGTTCCATGTTGACTGAACGAATCACATCAACATCTTGACAATGGCTACGATTACAGAATGTGTGTCTTGTGTCTTTGGAGGTCCCCCCCCCCCCCCCCCCCGCCCTTCCATGTCCTCCAAATTGGCGGTGCTTTGAAGCACTGCAAGCTAAATCACGGCCAACGTAATGGAAAAGCTTGCTTTGGTCATTTCAACTCGGTGTTTGGAAATTTTGCCGATGACTACTAGTCTTTCTCTGGTAACAAAAGAGGTGGCGAAATTGTGATCGTTGTAATTGTTTGCTGTTGCTGTTGTCCTTCTTCTTCCCCACTAAAAAGGAAAGGGACTGATCAGTCCTCATGTTGGCCAATCGGGCATCCGGGGCATCAAATAATTCTTTAAGTTTTATCATTACCGGTTTCGTAAGTATATGACCATCGTGTAGCCTTCAGATATCTGAAATCTTGTAAACAAAATTATATATATATTATACTGAGTTGGGATGGCAGAGCTAGGCGTGGACTGGCTACGATTCTTGTTCCTTTTTATTTAATGCATTCTCGCGTTTGGTAGGATGTGTTCTCAAAGGCCTTTTGGCCTGAATGAAGTCGACCCATCCACGCACTGCACTTTATTAAGGCATAGCCGCGTACTTGACCGTTCCTACAATTAGGAGACCAAAGGCACAAAAAAAAAAAAAAAAAAAATCCATCAACCCTGTAACTAAGAAAATATCCCAATTATCAACTTGAAATCAGGGACGGTGATCTGGTAAAAAATCTATCAATTCAAATCCAACCTGTTTATTAAAGGAGTTAAAAATCTAGCTAGATCCAGATTTAACTAATTTAGCATACAGATAATCCAACCTTGCCGGTTGGACCAAGTCAAATTGGTCAAATAAGTCAAGCATTACCTCCTCTGCTTGATGCGAGTACTACAAACCACTGATCAGGAAGAGAAATTTTAAAAATCATAAAAAAAAAAAAAAAAAAAAAGAAAAGAAAAGAAAAGAGGAGGACAAGTGAAGGGACCCAGCAAGAATAAGATGGTTGCTTGTTGGAACCTCAAACCCCGAGTCCTCTTTGGACGATGGGTAGGCGCCCTTTCCAAAACCGCACCGCCCACGTAGTCCACGCATCGTCAAATGGCTAGTCTTCACCACATATCTCCCCTAAAAAAACAAGATCACCACCCCCCTCTTGTCACCTAGAAGATTCATCCAACCGGATATTATGCCCGTTTATTATATAAAACAAGATTTCGACGTTCACTTTTAGAAATGAGAGCATGCCATCGCGTGCTCGAGAGAGACCATGAGAAAGAGAAGTGTTATAATTGTTCCGTTAGAATAAACAAGCTTCGTCTTCCAATCATTAGCTAACAGACGGTATCTCTCTTCACGCATAAATCTCTTCTTCTTGCATATACAACACACAGTTACAATTAACAAATGATGAATTGGGTCCGACGCTGCTTGCCGATGGGATTATTTTATAACTTCATGATTTGCTCAGGCAATGATGAACTTATAGCTGTCTCGTGGCCATTGGATCGTTGGATCGGGGCATTTTTGAAACAATCCATGCACCGATCTCCATTTTTTTCTAATTTGATATAATGGAATTGAAGATTTGTTTACAGGTGTAATTTAGCTAGCTATATATATATATATATATATATTGGGCACTTGTGCTTTCTTTATTGGATTGGAATACCATGTATTTTAAATTTTAACGGTCATCTTCCAATCCGAGGAGATTGTGACATTACCCGTAGTCCATGATGCTCCATGAATCTTGGATACTTTCAGACGGGAGTCGGATTGACATCCCTTAATTTCCCTATCAGATCTTGTTGCCAGCATGGCTCTTCATGCCGACACTGCATTGTCGTGTCGTGTCGTGATTTGATTGATTTCTCCGAATTTTATTAACCCCCTTGGACCACACCGATCCCCGCGTGCCATTCTAACATGAGGAAGCGAGCAAGGTAATTGAGTGGCAAAGCACAGCATCGTTTGTCGAAGAAAAAAAACCTAATTCTTCACTGACCAACAACAGAGATGTTACCAACTAAAACAGCACTCAATTTGATCCATTGGACAAGGTCCAATTCCTAATGAACAAGAATGGATCGTTGGGTTCGACCAATTTACCTTGATGTTATCAGATTAGATGAGTCTAATTTGATGGAAGATTCCACTGCCATTGCGCACTTTCTAAAACTAATGGTGGAGGTATGAGTTTTACTAGCAAGGCAGAAGAAATAATAATAATAATAATTTTCCTCATAAGACCATTCACATGTGGGCCCAAACCTGGCTCGATTACTCTAATTGACCTTGAGCTAACCATGGCTTCATTCCCTACCATTGCTAGTATTTTTAGTGATTGGTGGATCAAAGAGAGCCACCCATTTCACTCGGTCCTGGTCTCAGGGTGCTGCCAAATTCAAGCAGGATAAAGTCCTAACAAGTGGGAATGCATAGCTATTGTCATTTATCACTTCACCTGTGCGAGCATGTTCTCTACAGTTGAACATAACCTTTCGATATCGATCAGACAGACAGCAAGCCATAGGGATAATGGAGATCATTGTCATAGGTTAAGGCATCCCATCAAAGTTGTAGTCTATTGGCAAATTGGCATGGAATTGGTAAGGTTACTTGACCTAACCGGCCTGTTTTGATTCTACTTTGTGGCCTCAGAGGTGGTGATAGTCGTGGTCATGCTCTTTCTCTTCTTCCTAATTTGATCATTAGTGGCTACCTAGACGGTTAATTTGTCTTATAAGACCGGGAGGTCTTTCTTGATCTTGATAGCATGATTTTGTTTATGAAAAGACTACCATTTAGATCGGCCGACTTGATGATCACCTCATTTTTTTTATCTTATTGATGTACCTTCCTAACATCTAGGCCCTTGCAATTGCGTTAGCCATGCAGTCATGTCTCGCTGGGCATGCAGGACAAAATATACGACTTCTTAAAACAAGATGTAGAGATGGAGTGCCAGAGAAATTGACACACAATTTATCTCATCTACATTAACATGCAAATTTAGATCAAGCATCACAAATGACAAGAGCTATTGGATTCTAACTACAAAAACATCGCATGATACCTATGAATGCAGGTATCTCGATCTTTTGAGTGTAACTTGATGGAAAGAAATCAAGGATGCAGGGAAGCCGACTCCATGATACATCCAATGCTATGCTAAAATAAATCAAAACGGTGATCATCGAAACATGATGGTGTCTAGCTTGATTGATTAGAAGATTTTCTTCGATAAGTTATAAGTTGCCCAAGAGGGCCTCAAGAAAGGGGTTGGGTCATCTCAGTCTTGTTAGCACATGGGGCCTAATCTTGCACAATAACCAAAATAAACCAATAGCATGTCTCTGATTAACTTAATATGGTGGTGCAGTGGATCTTGTACCAAGATCCACTTGGAGAATAAAGTGAACAAAGGACCGGGACTCTGGTGTGGATCTAAACAAGGGAAGGCATATCTAATATCCATGTTTGTGTATCAATGGAGAATAGAATATAACATCCACTTGCTTTAGTTTCAGGCTAGTTCTGTTCCGGGCATCAACGGTAAACCGATGCAGATGCCGACGCCGTCGCCGCCGATCGAAAGATGATGTTATATACATTATAAATCAACCATCTTTGATTACATTAAACAATCAACTAAACAAACAAATTAGCAACCAAAGCTATAGCTCGAGCAACTTAATCGAAAACCAGCATCATCTTCTTTGTCAATTTTACCGTTGCTCCTGCTAACCAACGTAGTTCTTTCTTCCACTTATTAATCAAAATATAGATATTTAGGATGGACCGGTCCCAATTTATTAATAACCATCGCTTTCGATCGATCGCCAACCATGTGTCACCCCTCATCAGGTGCCCCCCAACCCCCCTCGCCGGTGACCCGAACGTGCCACATGCTGGCACATGTGCAGGCACCATATTAGCCTCTGCATTTTTCAAGTAGATCTTGGCAATCTATTATTCAAAAGATTGGAGAAGTCTCCAAGCGTGACCTTGTGCTAAACTCTGCATTAAACAATGCGAGCAGCTTGTCCTCCTCATCATTTAATCATGGGGAGAGGAATCATGCTTGAAGAGTATGATTAGATGAATCTATGCTTGGTTTTGTATAGGTCCCCACTTGGAAGTAGTTTTCAATGAACATTTTAATCTCTCATTCACCTCCCAAGACTCCAGTGGGAATAAATGTATGATGAATGGGGTACAAATCATGTGGTGCACTCCCCTTTTGGCCCACAGGCTTTGGCTCTTCTCTCTCGAGGGATTGCAGCAGAACATTGGCATGAGCATCATCATGTGCCCCCCCCCCTCCAAATTAATTGTGGAATCCCCCACCTCCCAACCTACCTCACCAGAAAAAACTACCAACTGCCAATACCCACCATCCCATGTTATGTCCATTATAAAAAAAAAAGTACATCCGAGCTGAGAATTATAATGGCAGAAACCCACCATTACAACCTTGATGAAGTCGTTCCACCCCCCCCCCCCCCCCCCCCCCAACTCCCTTGGAAGAGGAAGTAGGTTATGGTCGGTCAATGGCAGATAAAAAGGACAAAAAGGTTTAACTCAAGTTGGATACCGAGGCCCTGCGTGGATTTAATTGTGCGTCCGAGAAAAGAATCCAAAAATCGCAAGTGGTTATCGAAGCCAATCATTGACTTATTTCGACAGAAGGTAGCTCCGTTACCCATGGATGCGCGGCCCCGGCCACACCGGCAGGTGGAGTCACATGGTAGGCGATACATGAACCGTATCAGAGGAATGCGAGCATTTCATGATGGTGGGACCTCACTAAAAGATCTATCACATCATGATTCATCGATCTATAATGCCTGTCCTACAGAGGTTGGCGAAGCCAGAAAAGAACGTGGTTTGAGTTTTGAAACGATGGGCATTGGCTCATGGTTTGGGAAAAATAGCATTAAAAAGATAAAATAAAACTTTTAGTTGGTTCGAGTGCACCGCCGATCAATAAACCAGTTCGATCATGACCATATATTACTCTATTTTTTATTTTATTTTATTTTATTTTTTGATCCATCTTTGCACATATATGTGTTGTTGATTCATGGTTGGACCGCTCCACCATTGGATGGATTGGTAGATCTGATCCAACCAATAATTCCTCATTTAGAAAGGAATCGCAGGTGCCACTAAATTTTTGTGCTTCCTGCCAATTCTATTTGCGGTCCTTTTTCAACATGGTTCGAAAAATCGAATGTTTTTGGTACAACCAAATTAGTATTTGGCAAAGATCGCTGCCCGGAATTGGAAAAGATTAGGTGGATTCTTGCGTTCATGTATTTGGCCCTCACTCTTTACTGCTAGTCCAAATCACATGCTTCGTTGGGCATGCAATTTTGTCAACAACGCGGAGAGACTTGTGCAGCGTTGGGCATCTCTTGAATTTGATGGCTGACCAACCCCTTGGGAGCTGAAGGAAATTAAAGAGAGTAAAAAAGAGATGCTCTTAATTATCTTCTATTTTGACAAAGCAGAGCCATGGACTGCATTTTTCTCGAAAAAAGACAACAAAATGATCACGAAATGTGCAGGTCAATCGTTTTCGGCGAGTGTCCTGGCGATGCTTTCTGGGAACGTTGGCTCATTTTTAAATCCCTCCCCATGTTTCCTACTAGTTTGAAAAATCTTACAACAAATCTGCATGGCTCTTTATATAGCACATGAACCAACGGATTTGATCGCATTTTAACATAATATTTCATCCAATAATAATAATAATAGCCATGGAAATAATGTGCATGGAGAGATGACGACATTAAGGTTTTGGAATGGTAGCCATTAAGATGGTCAAGAAGAGATGTGGTTTGCTTCGCAATTGAAATTTTATTGATGCATTAAAATAGACATGGGCATACGGAAAGAATATATGGCAGGTTAGCCATCGCACATAGATGGTAACGGATCCATAAAAATATGTCACCACCTCTCATTTTCCATGCACAAAACCTGAATCGTGTCTACGTCCAAAACCCCATTCTAGGCGACCCAGGTGGCTTGGTAACCAAAAGGACGAGAAGGAAAAGTAGTGAGAGTGAGAGACGTGGCCGACTCCACTACCTTATAGCTAGCTAGAAGACAAGTTGAGAGCCACCCATGAGTTCATTGTGTGGTCAAACTAAGAAATGAACTTATTATAAGGTGTGACACTGTGTTAAAAGTTAATTAATTCCGGTAGGAGGAGATGGAGGAGGACTATGTATGATATATAACTAAATTAATAGTCTGCATGGATTCCAGTACTCTTAAATTTCTTCCAAATTTTGACCGGAGTTACTATCTAGCTAGTGTACCAAGTAGCTAAATATAAGTGATAAGACCATCAAGCCGAGCATCAAGGCATGAAGGCCGGTGGGGGGTCAAGACTTGGAAAGAATTATAGAGACTAGCTAGGGGCAATGGACAGGCTTTCAACGGCTAGTACCGGCCAATGGGGCCCAAAGTCCCCTTCTGGAATTGTCTGAATGAGCCAATTACCAGCCCTCCCTTCACTAATCCTCTTAATGCTCTTGTTCTTTCCTTCTAAGTGGAGAGAGAGAGAGAGAGAGAGAGAGAGAGAGAGAGAGAGAGAGAGTTTTGTTTGTTTGTTTGTTTTTTTTTTTTTTTGAAGTTCATCCTCTAAAAACATGCAAGGGGGATAGAATTAGGATTGAAGATGTTATTAAAGGATTTATCGAATTAGGACATCCCTTAAAAGCATTAAGGTATCTCGATCTTCTTCCGAACCATGCCAATCACAGGATCCTAAATTGACTCATATAAAGTAGATATTACATTGCTCCTATGGAGTGTAGAGATATGTCACCATATGTAGAAGTTTCAAGATTCCTCTACGTTGTTAAGTCCTATATATACATATGTTTAGTTTATCTTTGGGCTTATCTTTTTAAGGCTTAACATTCCTCCTGTGATGTCATGCATGATGACAACGGAAAGGTGCAGATGAACAATGGCTTATCTTTTTTTATTAACCTTCTCCTCTAACAAAAGATGGTCAATATGGTTGGGTGGGTCAGTTGCTTGTCCAATCTACTTTGAGGTTAAAAAAAAAAAAAAGCGTGGAGATTATTTATGAAATCTTTGTCATTTTCTAGATATCAAAAATCTTGATCAAACTATATCCATAGTACGACCATAATATACAATGACTACCTTGACCAAGCCATGGCAAAGTCTTGGAAATAGTACCTGCTGCTGAATCTCCTGGACCAGGTTCTCTCAGCCTGGCTAGAGTGCGCCTCTCCCGGATCCTGCAAAGAAGTCTCACGGGCCGGTGGTGTTTCGACGAGGGACACTCTGATGGATAAGTTAGTGGGAGTCTTAGAGCAACAGAATGGAAGAATCAATAGGAGATAGCTCGTAGAGAAGGAAAAGTGCTATTCCGCTCGGAGTCCCCCATTTACCTTATATAGATGCGGAACACTGCCAGAATCTGTTAGGGGCTAGGCTGGAAATATCCGGTCTGCCCCTAGGAGAATCGGGGTAGTGGCCAGGTGGCACCGAGACGTGGCTGCATCATGGGATCTGTTGTAACAGAATTCTGGTACCAGCTGGAAGGGGGCTTCTGGAGCCTTCTTTTTAGTATGGGCCCGGCTAAAGCAGGTCAGTCGAACCTTAAGCGGGTCGGTCGGACCTCGAGTGGGTCGGCAGGACCTTTAGTGGTTCGGTCGGATCTCAAGTGGGTTGGTCGGAGCTTTGGTCCGATTCAGAGAAAAGCTGATTGGGTATAACAGTTGCCCCCTGCTCTTGGCCTTCGGGAAGGCTTGTGGCTTCCAAGGGCGAGAGCATCATCCTTGTATTGAATGCACCCGTCCTTAAAATGATTATGGATATGATCAGGCATGCTGCGTCTGGTCATTTCCAATCTTCACAGATTTGCACCCGGGACAGGTGTCGAACCTGCATTGGAGGCGGGGGAGCGGCAGTTAATGCGAAAGGGGTGCAATGATGAAGGGCCAGCTTGGCCCGCTCGGTCGTCGGGCTTCGGAAGTGAGTGGAGTGACGTGGCGACATCCGGGCGGTCGGCGCTGTACTGGAGGCGAACTCTCCGCCACTGATCTGGCGATCACGTGGATCATAGCTTGAATATGCTCCCTTGCATCGCATCGGCTTTCATCGCGTGGGGAGTCGTACCGCCTGGCGCTTGGGACGTGAGGGTCAAGGGATGGTGGGAACCAATTCTCTCAAGGGCTATAAAAGGAGGTGCTGGGATTCTGGGTGGAGTTCTCTATTGCATTCGCATTCGAAGAGATAGAGCGCCTCCTTTTGCTGTCACCGTTCCCTTAGGAAACCAACTCCCAGGTTAGTCCCCTCTTCTTCAAACTCCATAGTAATAGCCTCCGGTAGCTGGAGTTCCTGCCGTAGGGAGGAGTTAGGCCCCAGCAAAATCCGGTCTGAGATGACTCGGAAGAGGGTAGAAGCTCTTAGGGTTAGGTATAACATTCCTTCAACCTTGCACCTTTCTATCCTGAACTGGGAAGGAAGAGTGACCGGGCCACTGAGTTCGAGAGCCCTTCCGATATATGAGGATCACCTTAAGGCAGGACTTAGTTTCCCTTGTGTGATTTCTTTGTAGAGGTCTTTAACCTGTATAGGATCTCCCCTGCGCAGCTAACCTCGAATAGCATTCGAGCAATCAACTGCTTTATGGTTTTGTGCCGGAGAGCCAGAGCTAAGCTCCGGACTTCCCTCTTCACCAACTTCTTCATCCTAAAGAAAGACTTTAGGAGCCAAGAATGATGGATGTTTAGCCCTCGCCCTGGTTGGAAGATACTGGGGGGTCTTCCATTGGCCATCCACGGATGGAAGTCCAGATTCTTTTTCGTGGATAGTCTTCAGCCTTGGGATTTTGCTCTATCATTGAGGGAACCCAGGCTGACAGCCAACGAAGGAAGGGCAGTGCTGATGGCCGACCAGGCAGACTTTAATAGGATGGAGGCGATCGGTGTCACCATTGTATACGAGTTGCTTCGGGAGGACAGCCTCCAGTTGGCCATAATCAACCGCCACGAATGCTTAGGTAGGATAGAAGCCGCTACCGTCGGTCTTCTTTTTATTTTATGGGCTTTCTTTACTTACTTCGGTTTTGTCCTTGTAACAGGAGGTAGATGAAACCTGACAGAGCCAAGGTAGCAGAGCGGGCGGCAAGGAAGAGGGCCGCCTAGTCCGTGGAGCCAACCACGGACAAGGCAAAGAAATAGCGGGTGGAGAAGCGGCCTGCAATTATAGTGGCGTCAGACTCCGAAGAGGATAACGTGCCTCTATCGGAGAGGCTGGTGGCAAAAGGGCCAGGACCTTCGCCCATCGCCAGGGAGTCAGCCGCCCGACCAAAGCAACTACCATCTGAGCCGGCCAAAGTGGTGACAGCCTCAGTCCCGTCACTAGTTGAGCCGACAGAGGTGGTTCGCCCAGCAGGCAAGGGGAATGGAGCAGCCGAAGGAGCGGAGGCCGGCGAAGTCAACTATGAAACATTCCAGCGCTGGCACGCCCTCCACAACCCTGGGCAGGCTAGGGATCCGCTCAAGGTGGCGATCACAGAAGCCGACTAGGAAGAGTCGAGTCGGCGGAGTTTGAATGAGGTAGCAAAGAGCTCATACCTTAATCGGCTGAGGGTAAGTCATTAGCCCTCCAACTTCTGTTCTCTTCTCCTCGTTCCTTGTATGTGACTAACACTGTTTTGTTGTTTGCAGCTTCTCCATGAGATCTCGTTAATGGACGATGGTCTCGGCAAGATGCTTTTTGCGACAAAGATCTCGACCAAGAAGGTCGAGGAGTCGAAGACGGCTAGAGCGGTGGCAGAGGCGTCATGAAAGGCCACAGAGAAAAGGCTATTGACCACTTGGGCCGAAGTTGAATCCCTGAAGAAGCAGGCAGAAGACCTGCAGGTGCGATTGGCCGACCGAGAGGCCAGATTGAAGAAGAAGAAGGCGAAGGTGAGCTCCTTAATCCGTCAGCTGAGCGAGGAGGAGCGGTCTGCCGATGTCGAGAGGAACTCTTGAGCCCACCAATCTGTGTCGACAAAATACATGGCCCTACTGAAGGAGGCCAAAGAGCAGGCGGCGGAGCAAGTCAGTAACGTTGTGGCGGAGTACAAGGCTTCCGCCAGCTTCGAGGAGGAGATGGAGGAGGCCGGAGCGGCAAGCTACGATTACGGCTATGAGGACTGCCTGAAGAAGGTAGCTGGGGCCTTTCCGGAGCTTGACATGTCTGCCCTACATTTGATGCAGCCAGTGGAAGAAGAAGTGGGCCCGACCGACATCGGGGCCGATACCCGGCTATTGCTGTCGCGGGAGAGGCAGGGGGCCCAACTGACATCGGAGTTGACATCCAAGCTACTGCTGACGTGGGACCAATGGTGCTTCGATCGGGACTTTGAATATGGTGCAGGAGACTGAAGCCGAAGTCCCTTCAGTTAGTCCCCCTATGTACCTACAGGGCCAGACTTAAGAATATATGTAAAAGTCTGCCCGCTTTTGTAAAAATCTTTTATCAAGGAATAAAATGACTTGTTTTCTGATATGTGTCTTTAGTGTTTATTTCTCTAAATGTGGAGCGGTCAGCCTGGTACGAACTCATTTCTTTTAAAAATATTTCTATGTGTCAGAGATTGGTTTATTCCAAACTCATCTCTTTCAGAAATACTTGTAAAGAAATTTTGAATTTAGCCGTTTATAAGGAAATCCCTCAAGTATTTAGGGACTTCAAGTAGTATTTTCGATCCAAGTCGGACTTTTAGTGGGCTACGCTAGAGCCTTTGCTAAGCGGGTTGAAACTTTTGAGTGGGCTGCCCTAGAGGCTTTGTCGAGTGGGATCAAACTTTTGAGTAGGCTGTACTAGAACCTTTGCTGAGCAGGGTCTGACTTTTAGTGGGCTGTCCTAGTACCTTTGCCGAGCGGGGTCGGATTTTTAGTGGGCTGCTCTAGAGCCTTTGTTGAGTGGGGTCGGACTTTTGAGTGGGCTGCCTTAAAGCCTTTTGCTGAGTGGGGTCGGACTTTTAGTGGGCTATCCTAGAGCCTTTACCGAGCGGGGTCGGACTTTTGAGTGGGCTGCCCTAGAGCCTTTTGCCGAGCAGGGTCGGACTTTGAGTGGGTTGCCCTGGAGCCTTTGCCGAGCAGGGTCGGACTTTTGAATAGGCTATCTTAGAGCCTCCCTAGAGGGGGAACGACCTGGGAGAACGGTCGTTGAGCGTCACTGACCTCCAGAGCCTCCCCAGGAGGGGGAATCGAGGCATGAGTGCATTCCACGACCAGCGACCTAAAAAGGGAGACCAGGGGGCAAGAAGGAGGGTAAGCAATCGAGAGGGCAAGCAGGCACATGAGAAGGGGGGACGATCCTAAGGCAAGAACCCCAGAGGAACCCGCAAGAGAGAGCTCGGCAAGCCCGGTTGCAGGAACCAAAGCGCTGATCCCTCTCGTTCTCACTCATCTTCTCATCAAAGATTCCTCTAAGCAGGGAAACCCAACAGGGATCCATCTTAGTAGATCTATTCCACTTTACTGCTCTCTAACTTGATCGTCGGAGTGCCCCCATCAGAATCCCCGGCCTGGGTTTCTAACCTCATTTTGCAGGTCCGGGAGCATCGAGATTCCGTACCAAAGGAGATCGCAGTCCGGTGCCAACTCACAGCTACAGGCCACAGTGGTAAGTCGGCAACAGATTGGCGCACCAAGTAGGGGAGTGAATAGGCCCCTATACGAGTAAGCCCCCCTCGAGCCTGAGAGTAGCTCGATCCCAAGTATGGTGGTGACTCGCGTACGTGAAGCCTCCACCAGCCGGGCGGGGGAGGTTCCCTCTTCTCCGAGCCCCCGCAGCCCATAAAGGGAACTCCCCACTCCTCCTGTTCTACCTCCTCAGTTGCCCTCGATGGACGGTCAGTATGCTGCCATTGTCCAACAGTTGCAGACATTGACCACAGCCGTGAGGTAGCTACAGCATCAGCAACGTTCCCTGGTGACTCAACCCCAGCCAGGGACCCCCATGGCCCAAGCCGCGGGCCCTCGCGAAAGCCTGCACTCCATCCAAGGCAGGCCATCCCATCCGCGGGTAGCAACCAATCCCCGCGGGAGTCACCAGACCCCCACGAATAGAAATCACTCTGGATCGGCAGACCATGAGAGCCGATCCCCGGCGGACAACAATGATGCTGCCAAGCGCAGCAAGCGCTGCCGTGGCAAGGCCCCTCGCCGCGACCCATCGGCACCTTCCTCTCCAGCGGCCTCGGTGGAAGGTTCCACTGATGAGGCCATCTGGCGTCTAGCTGAAAGGTGCCTGGAAGAGCAAGAGTGCAAACTAGCGGAGCTCTCCCGCCAGTTCACCAACATGCAAAGCTCCCCCAGTGAGCCAGTGGGCTATAACACCTGACCCTCCTCCTGAAAAATCCAAGAGAAACCGATCCTGAGTCGGTTCCGCATGCCTCAGGAGGATTCCTACGATGGGACCATCGACTCCCTGAACTACCTAGAGAGCTATAAATCTCTCATGAGAGTCCATGGGGCGGCGGACACCCTTTTATGCATTGCCTTCTCAGCCACCCTTCGGAAGGCCGTTCGAGTTTGGTTCACCCGTCTCGAGCCTAAATCTATCGACTCCTTCTAGCTGTTAGAAGAAAAGTTTATGGTGCAGACACTTGTCGAAAAGTGCCGAGGGAGGTGGATAGCCTCTTGTTAATCCGCCAACAAGATCAGGAGCTCCTGCGAGACTATGTAACCCGCTTCAAGACTGCTGCCCTGGAAATCTATAGCTTGGACGAGCCCGTCACCATGTTGGCGTTGAAGCGAGGGCTCAAAACCTCCCGTCTGACATATTCATTGGACAAGAAGCCATCCAAGACGTATTATGAACTCCTTCTCCGCATCCATAAATATATCCATGCTGAGGAGGCTGACCGAACCACGAGAGAGCTGGATGGAAAGCCTTCAAAGAAGCCTGCCCCGAGGGATGTTTCCGAGACTCGGAGGCCTGGGCCGCATGTGGACTTCCGATCGGGACCGAAGTCGAAGACTGGTCCCATACCGGAACAGACCTACACTCCTCTCCTCACTCTGAGAATGAAGATCCTCATGGAGATCGAGGGCAAGCGCTACCTCCATCGACCTGCTCCTCAGAATTCGAAGAACCTTCGTGATAAAATGAAGTACTACCAATTCCATCGCGACCATGGCCATGACATAGAGGAGTGCCGCAACCTGAAGAGGGAGATTGAGGACCTGATCAGGAGAGGTTACCTCAAGAAGTTCATGAGGAACGAGGCCTCGACGGAGGACCGGCCACTTGCGGCCCTTCCCCCCATCCCTGTAGTTGACAACTGCCCCACAGAGAAGCTCGTGGGCATGATCTCTTGGGAAAATAGGGCGCGCATCGAAGAGAGCCCGGGAGGGAGGAGACCTAGAAAATATACTCCCCTTTGAAAAGGGAAAGGGATGTGAAAATGAAAATGAAAATGTAAACAACAATACAGTAGTGGTCAAGATGACCATCGCAAAGCATCCTGTACATCGGATTATGGTTGATAGTGGGAGCTCCACCGACATACTTTTTTACGATGCTTTCTCCTGGATGAATTTATCCCATGATCGGCTAAAGCTAGTGCACACCCCTCTCGTGGGTTCACCGAAGATTCTGTAGGGGTCGAGGGAGAGATCACTCTCCCTGTTACCACAGGAACTCCATCCTGGCAAAGCACGGTCATGATGACCTTCACCATTGTCCGACTCTCGTCACCATACAATGCTATTTTGGGCCGCCCGGGGCTCAACCAACTTGACATAGTCATTTCTACCAAGAGATTACTGGTGTAGTTCCCTACCAATTTCGAGGTAGGGGAGATAAGGGGGGCAGTTCAGCCTATCCAGCATTGCTTGCAGGCTATCCCAGGGGCCCAAAGCGCCGAGCTCGGCTCTGATGTCAACGACCTCGACCAAAGGGTGCAGGACCTCAGAGGTGACCCTGTTGAACGCCTACTGATGTATCCCCTTGACTCGGACCCACTGAAGATAGTCCAGATAGGAGCCCAACTTCTAGAAGACGAGCATATCCATTTGTTAAGCTTCCTCCGGACGAACACGGACGTGTTCGCTTGGTCAGCTACAGATATGCCAGGTATTCCTCCGGACGTTATCACACATCAATTAAAAATCGATCCAAAGAGTCGTCTAGTTCGGCAGAAGAAGATGAGCTTTGCTACAGAGAGGCAGAAGGCGATTAACGAAAAGGTGGAGAAGCTCCTCACTGCTGGCTTCGTGCGAGAGGTACAGTATCCTAGTTGGCTGGCGAACATGGTGATGGTGAAGAAAAACAATGGCAAGTGAAGGATCTATGTGGACTACACCGATCTCAACCGAGCTTGCCCGAAAGATAGCTTCCCCCTTTCGAAGATCGACCAGCTTGTGGACGCCACCTCGGGGCATCGCCTCCTCTCTTTCATGGATGCTTCCTCTAGATACAACCAGATCCGGATGTACCCGGAGGACGAGGAGCACACCGCCTTCATCACAGATCGTGGGACCTACTGCTACAAGATGATGTCGTTCGGCCTGAAGAACGTCGGCACAACGTACCAGCGGTTGGTCAACAAGGTCATTAAAGACCAGATTGGCTGCAACATGCAGCTATATGTGGACGACATAATGGTGATGAGCAAGCCGACTTCGGACCATGTCGATGACCTGGCGGAGACCTTCCTCAACCTTCACCTCCACCAGATGAAATTGAACCCAGCCAAGTATGCTTTCGGTGTGGCGACGGGAAAGTTTCTTGGCTTCATGATGACCCAGAGAGGGATAGAAGCCAACCCGAAGAAGGTGCAGGCGATCCTTGACATGGAGCAGCCCACCTCCAAGAAGCAAGTCTAGTGGCTTACTGGCTGGGTAGCCGCCCTAAGCCGATTTATTTCACGATCTGCTGATTGCTGCCGGCCCTTCTTCAAGGAACTGAGGAAGATGCATGACTTCTCCTGGACAAAGGAGTGCCAGGAGGTGTTTGAGGAACTGAAGAAGACCCTGGCATCACCACCACTACTCTCCCAGCCAGAGGAGGGAGAAGAGCTCCTCCTATATCTGGCAGTTACTCCAGAGACCGTCAGCTCGGTCTTAGTCTGGATGGACGATAAAGGAATCTAGAGACCTGTGTACTATACAAGCAAGCTCTTTCGCGATGCAGATCTCAGGTACACCCGATTCAATAAATTGATTTTTGCACTAATAGTGTCTGCCCAGCGCCTTAGGCCTTATTTCCAAGTGCACCCAATCACGGTCCTAACAGACCAACCATTGAAGGTCGTGCTCAGCTAACCTGACACATCTGGATGCCTTGCAAAGTGGGTGCTTAAGCTCAGTGAATTCGACATCGCCTATCGACCGCAGTTGGCCATGAAGGTGTAGATATTGGCTGACTTTCTAATTGAGTGTGCAGGCCTGGGCGAGGGGCCAGAAGAGAACCCCCAGAGTCAATAACCAGGACCTGAACCGGAGGAGGATATATGGGTCCTACATGTGGACGAAGCCTCTAACTCTGGTGGAAGCGGGGCTTGGCTCATCCTCGCCAACAACGAGGGGGTCGTAGCTGAATTCGCACTCCGCCTCCGGTTCTTCGCCACCAACAACCAGGCGGAGTACGAAGCACTCCTTGCGGGACTGAGGGTCTCCCGCGAGCTCGGTGTGACCAGCCTGAGAATCTTCACTGATTCGTAGCTGGTCGCCGGGCAAGTCTCGAGTAAGTATGAGGTGCGGGACCCTCAAATGTTGAGGTACCTGGAGTTGGTACGGGTAAGCGCGGTGGGCTTCAAGCGCTTTAGTGTTTCCCATATCCCGTGCAGAGAAAATGCCCGTGCTGACGCCCTCTCTCGCTTAGCAACCCTGCCGGACTCACGTTGGGCCACGCCCACATTGAACATCTCCAAGCCCCGAGCTATGAAGTCCCCAGAGAGATCCAGCAGGTCACCCTGGAGCCCAGCTGGATGGATAAGTATGTCAAGTACATCACCGACAGCACCTTGCCTGAGGATCGGGTAGAGGTCGGCCTCATCAAAAGGAAGGCCGCACGCTTCGTGCTGATGGACGGACTGCTCTATCGGAGGTCATACTCCTATCCACTCCTCAAGTATTTGAGGCCCACGGAAGCCTCACTCGTGCTCCAGGAAATTCATGAAGGCCTCTACGGGAAGCATGTAGGGGGCAGGACTTTGGCGTATAAGGCCCTCTGTCAAGGATACTTCTGGGAGACGATGAGGGAGGATGCAGCCAACTTCGTTAAGAAGTATGACCGCTGTCAACGTCATGCCATCGTGCAATGTCAGCCGGCTGCGCCACTCTCCTAACTCTCCACCCCCTGGCCTTTTGCCCAGTGAGGCATGGACCTCCTCAGTTCCTTTCCTCCAGCGTCCGGGCAACATAAGTTCTTGATTGTCACCATCAACTACTTCACGAAGTGGTTCGAGGCCAAGCCATTAGCCCGGATTACGGAGGCAAATGTTAGTAAGTTTCTTTGAAAGTCGATCATATGTCACTTTAAACTTCCCCACACCATCATCACTGATAATGAACGTCGGTTCGACTGTCAGAAATTCGAGGAGTTCTGCAACAACCTCGGAATCCATCACCACATCACCTCAGTGGCGTGATGCGTGTCGTAATGCACCGATTTAGAACCTTAATTCCACTACTCTAAAGGGTAGAATAGCGGGAGTAAGGGTCGATCCCACAGAGACTTTGGGGTTATCTTGAAAAAAAGTATTTTCTTTTGACTTGAAATAAACTAAAATAAACTAGAACTAATGCAAGAATTAAATGTAAATAATAAATTTGTGAAAATAATTTTGATATGACCTATCTCAAGAGTACGGCCCGTACCCGTGGATCACGACCCGTCCCTTAGGTATAGGTCAGTCAAAACTAATTCACTACGACTTACCTTAAACGCTAATCCAACATGACTCCAGCATGACTAAAATAAAAACAAGCAAACATGGATTAATATAAAGCAAATAAATTTTATTGCATAAAAATTGGAGTACAGAAAAAAATAAAAGTAAGGGAACAAGGGTCCCTTTCTCCCTTTTATCCGACTCTGACTCTCTGTCACAGCAACAGGTGGAACTACGGACAGCAAGTGGAACCTCCCAAAAATTCCTCCCCTTTCAGAAGAGAATCACCGAGGTATTTATAGCTGAAAAATACCGTGTCGGGTCCGTGTGGAAAGCGCGGTGATTTCCTCATCTCAATCCGATCTCCTTATCTGATTTTTTTTACGATCATCCCCATCTCAAAAATTAAATTCAAAAATTCTATCGCACAATCCCGCGTCCATCCAGCGTCATCCGACATCTCATCTCGTTCCGATACTTCTTGTTTTCGGACATCCCGGTCTGAACAACAGGAGCAGTGACAAGTAGCATGGCCAGGCGGCGGAGACGGATGTGGCGCAGGGGCGGACTTGGGCTGCATGGCCGTGGGCGTGGCTTCGGCTGGACGGTGGCGTGGCCGTGGGTGGTGTGCAGCAGCAGGCGGCGGAGACTTGGGTGGCGCCAGCAGAGGGGGCTCCGGCTCGCGGCGGACGGCGCGGACGGAGGACGTAGCCGGAGGCGGTGCTGCGGACGGTGGGCGGCGTGGCAGCAGCAGGCTTGGGCGGCGAGCTCGGTGGACACGCGGCGCAGGGGGATGCTGGGCGGCTTCGGGCTGGTTGCTCGTGGCTTGCGGCGCAGGGGCGGACACGGAGGGCGGACTTCGGCTGGGCGGCAGCAGGCTGGAGCTCGGCGAACATGCGGCATGGCGGACGGCGGCGGAGGGGCGGCTCGCGTGGGCGGACGGCGTGGCTCGCGTGGGCGTGGGCGGAGGGCGGACGGCGCGGCGGCGGCGTGCTTGGGCGGAGGCGGCTTCCGGCGGCGTGCGGCGAGGATGGCTGGCCGACGGCGTGGCTCGCGTGGGCGTGGGCGGAGGGCGGGCGGCGCGGCGGCGGCGTGGCTCGCGTGGGCGACGGCAGCAAGTTCCGGCCACTTTTCCGGCCAAACGGGAGCTTTTCGGCCGGCGGGAAGGTTACCGGCGACTTCGGCAGCGCCGGGGGAAGCTCTCCGGCAAGTTTCGACGCGATCGGAGCACGGTGGTCCACGGCTCCGCCCGTGGACCGGCAGCAATGGTTGCCGTGGACTGGCAGCTCATGCGGTGGACCATTGAGCCGGTCCACCATGAGCCAAACCAAAAGGATTTTAAGGACGCTCCAAAAATCGTGCGGCTCTAAAATCCGTGCTAAAACCTTCTAAAATCCATTTCGGGCCCGTTTGAAGTCCGAATTACATTCTGTTTGCGTCGTTGGACTCCTAAAATCAAGATCTACACGTTTATGGAGTCAATTCCTGCAAAGTATCACAAAAAGTATCAATTTTAATCAAATAAAGTTGGGTTAATTTTCATTATTCTAATGTCTAACATGGCGCATCCCCAAACCAATGGGAAAGCCGAGGTGACCAATCGGACCATCCTACAAGGGCACCGGACCAGACTGGATCAGCCCAAAGGGAGATGGGCTGACAAACTTCCTAGCATCCTCTGGGTGTACCATCAACCCCAAGGATGGCCATAGATGAAACTCCCTTCAACCTTGTCTTTGGAGTGGAAGCAGTAATCCCGGTGGAACTTAGCCTGCCAACACTGCATGTGGAACAGTACGATGCAGCCGAGAACCCAGCACGACTGTTGCTTAACCAGATCTCCTCGAGGAAATGAGGGACAAGGCATGGGTTCGGATGGTGGCCTATCATCAACAGATGGCCAGATACTAAAACTCCAAGGTAAGGTTGAAGTTTTTCCATCCGGGAGATCTGGTATTGCGTCGCATCGAGGCCTCCCAACCTTGAGAATGCGGAAAGCTTTCTTCGAATTGGGAAGGACCGTACCGGGTGGTCGAAGCACTTTCTCACAGTGCCTACTATCTTGCCAAGCTCAGTGGGGATCAATTTCCACGGACATGGAACGCCGCGAACCTGAGGATGTATTACCAATGATGTAAGACTCCTTGAATATCGATAAAAAGATTCTTTCTTTGTGCAATGTTTGTTTCTATCTCGTAGGACTAGCATCGCCCGGCCTTAAGTCTAGCAAAAGAGAGTGAGGCAAAGATCCCACAAAGCGGTCCGCAAGGAATGCGAAGTCTCGGACTTCAGTCCAGACGGTGGCACAGAGTCCACGAGGCCCCGAAGTTCAGTCCGGACGGTGGCACGGAGTCCACGAGGCCCTGAAGTTCAGTCCAAACGGTGGCACAGAGTCCACGAGGCCCGGAGTTCAGTCCAAAAGATGGCATGGAGTCCACGAAATCCTGGAGTTCAGTCCAGAAGGCCACACGAAACTCAATTCTCGCACGAAGTCCCAGACCTTGGTCCGGAAGGTGGTACGGAACTCAGTTCCTCCATGAGATCCCAGAGTTCAGTTCGGAAGGCCGCATGAAACCCAGTTCCGGCAACAAGCCCTGAAGTTCAGTCCGGAAGGTGGCACGGAGTCCATGAAATCTCGGAGTTCAGTCCGGAAGGCCGCACGGAACTCAGTTTCGGTGTGAAGTCCCGAACCTTGGTCCGGAAGGTGGTACGGAACCCAGTTCCTCCACGAGATCCCGGAGTTTAGTTCGGAAGGCTGCACGGAACCCAGTTCTGGCAACAGGACCCGGAGTTCAGTCCAGAAGGTGGCACAGAGTCCTCGAAATCTAGGAGTTCAGTCCGGAGCATTGCATGGAACCCAGTCCCGGCATGCAGCCCGGGGTCCAGTATGGAGGATGTCCTAGCGACCTAAGTCCCGGCACAAGAAACTTCCAAGTGCAAGCCACGAGCCCGAGGAGTTCCTTCCCGAAGCCTGGAGGTCTCCTGAGCCATGTTTCAAACTGAGAGTCCAAGTCAAGCTGCAAGTTGGAGCTGCAGGCTTTGGGCTCCCACAAAAGACAATGACAAGCAACAATATAAAGACCAAGCACAATACCAGCAAGCAGCAAAAAGGAGAGTTTAAACCAAGAAGTAGTGAAGAAAAGCCAGCCTTTATTTATAATATGAGGTTCCCTACAAGTAGAAGGTTCCCGACAGACCGGATGGCCCCAAAAAAAAAAAAAAAAAAACAAAAACAAAAGAGAAACCCTATACTGGAATACAAGATGGAGGACTCGAAGTCACTCTGCTACTGTCGATCCCTCCCCCGGCTGGGAGGCCTCTACATCACCGGCCGCATCTTCAGAAGGCTACCCGGAAGACTCCTCACCAGTGGCTCCTTCCGCAGCTCCTCCTTCAGGCTGCTCCCTGGGGCCGCCAAGAACGACCCCAATCAGATCGAGCTCGGGAAACAAGGCGGCCAATTTCTCCGGCAGACCCTGAAGCCCTTCAAAAAGGAGTCCACGGCAGCCTCGTGCAACTCCCTCTCGAACTCGTCAGAGGCACGAAACTTCGACACAGCCTCCTGTGTCTCCTTCTGTGAAGTCGCCAGCAGCCCATTGACGTAGGAAGTCTTCTCATGGGTCGTCGTCAGCGTTGCCATGACCTCTTCCACCTGGCGCTCCAGTGACTGGGATTGCCCTCTGAGGCGAGAGATCTCGGTTGTATCGTTTTCAGCTCGACGCCGGTTGGAGATCCTCTCCTCGGACTGAAAGGTCTCGAGGTCCCTGACGCGCCCCTCGGCCCTGGCTAGGTCCTCCCGGAGAGACTAGTTGCTCCCCCTCAGCTCGTGACCCTTTTCTATGAGGTCCTTCATATTGGTGGTGAGCTTACCCAGCCTCCGCTCCTTCTCAGCCTCCTTCTTCACCAAAGTAGAGAGGAAGTTGCGAAGCAGCAGTACATTAATCCCGATCTGCATCAGAGGAGGAATGAGAATTTTTAAAAAAGATCCAACTGGAATATTAAAAGAAGAGCTAGATGCTTACCATGAAGAGCAGCGGGAGGATCCCAAGTAGAGCGTTCACATAATTTCGGCTGCCCCTTAGGCGGCGGTCCCGGGGCTGAGCCACATACTCCATCATCTTCTCCGCAAGACCCTAGTCACGGATGACGGAGGAGCCCTCGCTGAGAACGGGTGGCACGGGTAGAGTCTCGGGAGGAGGCTGAGCTGGAGTCCCTCCGCTGGGCGGAGCTGTAGTCGATGGCATCGCCGCCATCGCGGTGGCCACCACCAGGATGATCGGCTACCATGAAGAGCTGGTAGCCACCAGAGGAGGTGCCGGTCACCCCACCTCCATGCCCTCGTCGATCTCGATGACATCTACAACGTGCGACCACTGCTGAGATGGCCTGGGGGCTGAACTCGTTGCCCTGGGCCCAGTAGGAGCTGGAGTGGGCCTCGGCCCTGGCCCGTCTCCGTGCGGGCCTTCTTCGAGGGAGCCTCCTAGGCTGCTTCAGGAGCATTCCTCTTCTGGGCCCCCTCCATCAAACTTTCGATGGAGAACTTCATCCCTGGAGAAAGAAAAGGTCAGAATGTCAGATGGTTCAAAAAAAAAAAGAAAAAAGAAGAGCAGAGGCCCATCGATCATCCGGATTTGGCTGATCCCTGCCTCAAACAAGTTCTGCTCTGAGAGCAGAAGCTCGAGGGAAGGGACTACATCACACAGTAACTGGGAATATACCTCCTGATCTGCCGGCTCGACCTGAGAATTCTGGTTCGGAGACCGATCCAGCTCACTCTAGACCCAGTCGACATCCTTAGCTGAAACGAAGAAAAATCGATTCTTCCACCCCTTGATCGATGTGGGGAGGTTGAACCGGAGGCACCTGGGCCGGGAAGAAAGGTACCACAAGCCATCATCAGTGGAGTACCGTTTCAGGATGAAAAGGACCCTGAACAGTGAAAAATGGGCAACGAACCCGTGGAAGTGGCAGAAAACTATGAAGGCAAAGATAACCCTGATGGCATTGGGAGCCAACTAGGCTGGAACGAGTCGAAAATGGCTAAAAAAGGAAAGAAAGAACGGATGAAAAGGAAAACGAAGACCCCCAGCAAGGAAGTCATCGTAGAATACGATCCTGCCAGTGTCGCTCGAAGTCACTCGATCCCTCGGCCCTAGAAGTGAAAGCTGGATGGAGTCTGGGATCTCATACATGTCTCGGATCCAGGAAAGGTCATCTCCGGTCATCATCAAAACGAAACCAGAGGGACCGGAAGGAGTCTCTGCCATAGGAGGGGGAAGGGCAGAGATGGGAACTGCAGGAATAATAGGAGGAGCCCTAAGAGCCCTAGGGACTCCGATGGTTATATCGCCCGGCCGCAACCACCGCCGGACGTCGATGGGAACGTCATCCTCTGAAGAGGAGGGCGATAGAGTCCTCGGCCAGGATGGACCAGCCTCATCTAGGTTAGAAGAGGAATGGCGACGATGACTCGAAGGAATCGAGACGAGGAAGGAGAAGGAAGGGCTGGTTCGGGAGGACTAGGACTCGAGAAGAAGATGATGAAGAAATAATGGGTCGCAAAACACTTACCGGGATATTTTGATGGAAGAATGGCGACCCAAGAGAAGAAGAGGGACCGCTGCAACCACCGGCGAGATGTGAGAAAGCCAAAAGACCTCATTTCCAGAAAGTCTCTTCTATTTTCAAACCAATCAACAGCGGTTGTACAGCTCCTTTTTTCGCCTAAGCCATCGGATGAGCGTCACGTGTGAAGATGCCCAACGATGATGCTTCGGTTCGCTGGAAACTACCTCGAGTCTGGCACGACATGATCATGACCCACTGAACACGTGGACATGGCGCCCGTGCATTGGATCTCGGGCACAACAAGCGAAGCAGCATCGATCGCGGCATTTATTGCATAGGATTTTTATCCTCCCACGTCATCTCCGCATTAACCCCCCACGTCCCTACAGCGGCGCTTCGATGGGACTTGGGAGTCGGGGGTAACTGATATGACAACATCGCTGACGTGGAGTGTGCGTCAGATCTATTTGGCCGCCAGGCGGTACCACGCGGCGTCATCTCCGGCCTCTCCTGCCATGTGGCTTGGCTAGCGATCAAGCCAACCTCGGGCCGAGCTCGGCACCTCTTCCACTTCGCTAGGTGTCGACCCCAAATGGGCCCACCTTGTCAAAGTCGAGCCGGGCTCTCCTTGCTCCTTCGCCAGGTGGTGCCACCAGATGAGTCCACCTCGACCGAAGTCGAGCTGGCCACTACCACTTCGCCAGGTGTCGACCCAGGCGGGATCCACCTCGGTCGAAGTGGCCCTGCCTTTGCACCTTCGCCAGGTGGCGCCCCCAGATGGGCCCACCTCGTCGAAGTCGAGCCGGGCTCCCCCTGCTCCTTCGCCAGGTGGCACCACCAGATGGGTCCTTCTCGGTCGAAGTCGAGCTGGCCTCTGCCACTTCGCCGGGTGTCGACCCAAGCAGGGTCCACCTCGACCGAAGTGGCCCTATCTCTGCACCTTCACCAGGTGGCGCCTCCAAATAGGCTCACCTTGCTGAAGTCGAGCCAGGCTCCCCCTGCTCCTTCACCAGGTGGCACCCCCAGATGGGTCCACCTCAACTGAAGTCGAGCTGGCCTCTGCCACTTCGCCAAGTATCGACCCAGATGGGGTCCACCTCGACCGAAGTGGCACTGCCTGTGTATCTTCGCCAGGTGGTGCCCCCAGATGGGCTCACCTCGTCGAAGTCGAGCCGGGCTCCCCCTGCTCCTTCGCCAAGTGGCGCCCCCAAATGGGTCCACCTTGACCGATGTCGAGCTGGCCTCTGCCACTTCGCCAGGTGTCGACCCAGGCAGGATCCACCTTGGCTGAAGTGGACCTGCCTCTGCCCCCTCGCCAGGTGGCACCCCCAGATAGGTCCGCCATGGTCGGAGTCGAGCCAAGCACCTCTGCTCCTTTGCCAGGTGGTGCCCCCCTGACAGGTCCACCTCAATCGAAGTCAGCCTTCTCTTCGGAGCACGGAAGGACCGAGGGCGCAAGCCTCGAGGAGGCTGTTGGGGACGGCGCGCATAGGTGGCGCATCCAGTACGGTGTCCCCAGGCCTGTAACGATGTGCAGAACCTCGTTTGCACCAGTTTAGAAGGAGCACCCCACTCAAGATACCAAATCCGGCACCCGGTAACCTGGTACTCCAAAAAAGGAGAGCCACGGTCAATGCTCAGGCCCGTGGGTGCCTTCGCGAGGATCGGGACCCTGCCAAGTTCTCCCTTTCTTGACTACACGGCAGACGAGACCGGCACACCACTTAACTCCCGACCGTGAGGGGGAACGACTTGAGAGAACGGTCACTGAGCGTCGCTGACCTCCAGAGCCTCCCCAGGAGGGGGAATCGAGGCACGAGTGCATCCCACGACTAGCGACCTAAAAAGGAAGACCGGGGGGCAAGAAGGAGGGTAAGTAATCGAGAGGGCAAGCAGGCACACGAGAAGGGACGATCCTAAGGCAAGAGCCCTAGATGAACCTGCAAGAGCGAGTTCGGCGAGCCTGGCTGCAGGAACCAGAGTGCTGATCCCTCTCATTCTCACTCATCTTCTCATCAAAGATTCCTCTAAGCACGGAAACCCAGCAGGGATTCGTCTTAGTGGATCTGTTTCACTTTACTGCTCTCTAACTTGACCGTCGGAGTGCCTCCGCCGGGATCCCGCCCGGGTCTCTAACCTCGTTTTGCAGGTCCGGGAGTATTAGGATTTTGTACCAAAGAAGACCGCGGTCCGGTGCCTACTCACAGCTACAGGCTACAGTGATAAGGTCGGCAACAATATGTATATGTGTATTCTGTCAATGCTGATAAGTGATCAATCAAAGTAAAAATATATATTGATTAGCAATGCTTTTAGTAAATTAAAACCTGAATGCCTTTGGTTGTTTGAAGATGCTAACCGGTTAGGTTGGTGAGGTCACTGGATATATTGGACAGCAGCAATTACTTGGGTTCAAATTAACTCAGCCTTCACCTTGGCATCAACCAGACTTAAATTTGTTATAGTTCCTGAAGAAAGCAGGTCTTTGTTCATATAGCATTTAATTTGTTTAGTAATGCTGATCAGTAAACTTTGACTGAGGAGCATCGATCACTGAAATATATTTATTTATCAAATAGCATAATGTTGACCAGTAACCTGACTTTGATCAACCAAAATTTATTTATACTCAATTGTTATTTCATAATTTTTGACCAATCTCAAACTGGACAGTTCTTTCTCCTTTTTTTTTTTTTTTTCCTGATGAACTGCACAGTTCTTTCTTGTGCAAGGCTATGTGCATATTTTACTCTTAGAAGTGACGAATGATTGTTTTTGGCTTAGTATCCCGGCATATTCTGCAGCATAAATATTTGAGTAGGATGGGGAATGCATCAATTCATGTTAAAAGTATTGAAAAATTCAATATTTTCTTTAATAATTAATTTTTAATTTAATAATTTGATCATTAAAATTTTTAATGATTCGGCTGTTAAAATTTTTAATGATTTGATTATTGAAGTTTTAATTGTTTGATCTTTAAATTTTTTAGTAATTTAACTATTGGACTTTTAACTTCTGATCATTGGGCTTTTTATTACAGGCCTTAATAAATTAATAAGAATCAAAATGGTCAGATTTGATGGCTATAAGAAGTCATTTAGGATCTTTGTCTTGTAAGCTATAAAAAAGCTATACTAAGCCATCCAAAAACTATTCCAGCTTCTTTTAGTTTTCTCTTTTCTACAAAATTCTTTTTGACCTTTTTCAATTACAAAGGTTTTCTTCTTCCTGGATGCCGAGAGAACTCCATCAGCCTCTTCCATGATCATGCTCGCAGGCAGAAGAATCTCGGTATATTTTGGATAGTGTTTCTAACAATTTTCATACGAGAAACAGAAATATACTTTAAGACAATATCTTGCATGCTTCTAGATCTGATTTTATTTTTAATAATTTCAAGAAAGTATTTTATTTTTTATATATATTAAAAAAATTTGTTATTTTATATAATAATATCCATAATTTTTAAAGTCCTGATCTAATAAAAAGATACCAATGAACTGGTTGATTGGCTTGCAAGAATTGCAAAGTCTAATAAAAATTAAAGGTATGGATTATTTGAAATGATATTTTTTCTGCGATGAAATATCATAGTCTTTCATTAACCTCTTATGGGAAAACTTGCTCATCGGAGCTTGCTTGATCGCTGTCTATGTGCATACATGTATGCATGTCTATATTCGAAGAAAATGACGCATGCACACATGTGAATAATATGCAAACATTTTGTACATCTTTAACATCATCAACTTATATGGCATTTCTCTACAGTATGCAAAACTTGATGAATAGAAAAGCTTTGAAAATGAAACACCACAATTAGTCACAAATCATAGAATCCAACTATTATAGAGCCATGGTTGTCCCAATCTATCAAAAGAAGACTCCAAAAGAGAATAGTATTGCAATGCTTCATGAGAGAGAGAGAGAGAGAGAGAGAGAGAGAGAGAGAGAGAGTTTAAGTCCGCACCGTCAACGGTCTTCACTTGCCATTCTCATTGACACATGTTTGGCAAGGAAAACACTTTCAATCTAAAGACCTCAAGTCAATTAAGAACAAAAATAAATGAAAGCATCAATGGGATGACTTATTTTCAGATTGACACTCATCTTTTTTAATGGAATTAGGTAGCCTCCCATGGGGACACAAATTTGAATTGGAAGTGCAAATTCACCTAACCTATAGTGGTAGATCGATGTCTATATATTGACTTTACTAGCTCTAGAGGTGTGTAATTGAAAGCTTTCTTCTATTGAGTGTGTAATGGATGAGTTGTTGGTCAACTGTTGGAATATCTCGATCCAAGTACGAGCCAGCCAACCGGTTTAACCGGTTGAAGATATTTCTTCCAAATCGTAAACTTCGGACCAAGGTATTCGGAAAAAATCAGGCAATCCATGGGCAAGTCAAAACTCTTAATGGGCCTATGGCTCCCAAAGACACGGTCTTCGAGTTATGTCGATGACATGGTCTTCAGCCTACGTCGAAGATCAAGTTCTACGGCCCCTGAAGACAAGGTCCTCAGCCCAAACAGAGGAGTGACCTTCACTGACTCTCAAAGACACGGTCTTTGGTTTATGTTGAAGACATAGTCTTCGGCCTATGACAAAGATCAAGTCCTCGATCTATGCCAAAGACATGATCTCCGATCTGCCTCGAGAGGATCCGAGGACAAAGACATTTCCTGATTTAATCACGAAAATCTTCCTAAAAGGGAAGTTTGAAAACGGGCCCCTGACCTGTCTCAAGTCTCTACAAACACGACAAGCAACGGTTATCATCGACTATTTCCGGAATACAATCATGGCGTATAACTCCAGCGATAACGCCTCCGGCTTGGCTGCCGGAATCGTCTAATAACTACCTACGATTCCAAATTGTGGAAAAGAAATTAACTCCCCTATCATAACCGCTGGAGGAGGAACGGAACCACAAGCCGGACAACTCCTTATAAATAACGGTAAGAGGGAATGCTCGAGGTAAGGCACAAGATACTCCTGAAAATCTCAGAGTCTTTCTCTTCTCCATTCAATCCTCCTCAGAATCTTTCCCATTCTGTGGCTGGAGCCTGCCTCTAACTTAGGCATCGGAGTGTTCCCTGCTGGAGCAACTCCGGCCAGGGATTTGTTTTGCAGGTGAACCAAGGAGCGGGCCTGCGATCCAGTAGCTCCGCCGGTCAGAAAAGGGACTCTGCGCCAACAGATTGGCATGCCAGGAAGGGGGTTCTGTGCAGTTCGCATTGTTAAGCTCCCCTCCTTGACTAAGGGGAAGTAAGAAATTCTTGATGGCAAGAGGGAAGACTCAGGTTGCCTCAACGAGTTGAAATCGTGCTCGAACCCAGGGGGATACACCCCTGGTAGAGAACGGCATCCCACCTCCCACAATCATCGTGGGACAGCAACAATTCGAAGCCCTCCTAAACCAGGTCACCAACCTCACGGCTATGGTTAGGACTTCCAAAATAGAGCTTTTCAGGTGGGACATCCGCCGGCCACCTCCAGACATAGCTCTCGATCTCGGAGGTAGAGAGCCCCTAGAGAGGGGTCTACACATCTCTCCCCTATCCTCGGCCCTCTCCTGAAGGCCGAAGTTCAAGAATGCCTAGGCCCACTGATTTCCCGTAGAAAGGGAAAAGACCTAGGCAAACTTTCTCACCCTCTTTGAAGACTCTACTCCCGTAGAGAAAGTGCCAAAGCAAGCTCTCCCTGATTACGATGGAAAATTCAAGGCCATCGAATCGAAGATGGCAAAAATGCGGGAGCAGAGATATCACAATGATTTGGCAATGTGTGATCTGCACCCGCCCTACACCGACCGCATTATGGTCGAAGTCATCCCTCGGCACTTCAGGGTTTCCTAGATGGAACCTACGACGGCACCTCCGATCCTTTTGACCATCTAGGTAGTTTTAAGGCCCATATGATGATCAGGGACCTTCGGATGCGATGTACAGCCTCGCGCTCCTAGCCACCTTAAAGAAAGCCGCTCGGATGTGGTACTCAAGCATATGCCCAAGTACCACCGATTCCTTCTCCGAGTTAGAGAAATTATTTGTCTTGCATTTCAGGACATGTCGCAAGATCCCCCGGAATACGGATACACTGTTCCTCCATCAGAATGAAGGAGAAAGTCTGCGAGATTACATCTTCAGATTTAATGCGGCCACACTTGAGATCCCCGATCTCAACGAGCATGTGGCCATGTCTGCATTGAAGAAGGGACTTCGCACATCTAGGCTCATATTTTTTCTAGATAAGAAGTTTCCCAAAAGCTACGCTGAGCTCTTATCGAGTGCTCAAAAATATGCCGATGCCGAAGAGTAGGTGGCAAATCGATGACTAATCGAAGGGAAGCCCCCTTCAAAGAAGAAAAACAACAGGGGACAAGGCCCCCTACTTCTAATAACAACAATAAGTATGCCGACCGCCGAAGGAGTCCTCCCAGGCCCAGAATATCGGGTGGGAGATTTGACTCTTATACCCCCATCAACCTCCCTCATGAAAAGATTCTCTTGGAGATAGAGAAAGAAAACTATCTCCAACGGCCATGTCCCATGAAGGCATCCTCTTCTGCAAGGAATAGGAATAAATACTGCCGATTCCACCGGGACCACGGCCATAATACCGAAGAGTGCATCCAACTGAGAGATGCAATAGAGGATCTCATCAATAGAGGGTATTTGGGGCGGTATGTTGGTCCCAAGGATCTCGGTTAGAAGCCACTGTCCCCCAATCGATTCCTGAAGAGGCTGAACTGCCAAATCAAAGGCCCACCAATAGAGGCGTGGGGATGATACATCGACCTATCAACTGGAGAAGACACGAAGACGATGTCCCAAAGCGACTCAAGGACAACAATGCTATCCTCTTCTCCGACGACAACCTTGCAGGAGTTCGACTCCCGTACGACGATCCTATTGTAATCTCGGTCGTTGTGGCCAATTACGATGTACAACGAATCCTAGTTGAAAATGAAAGTTCGACCAATGTCTTGATTTACGATGCATTCTCTCAGATGTGTTTGCCTAGAGACAAACTACGGAGGTCCCCTATACCACTTACCGGCTTTGGAGGTAATCAGGTTGATGCCGAGAGAAAAATAGTACTGTCTGTAACTCTCAGTACCGAACATCGATAAAAGACACTACCGATCAATTTCATGGTAGTCCAAACCCCTTCAGCCTATAATATCATTCTGGGACGGCCTGCCTTGAACAAATTCCGGACTGTAGTGTCATTCTACTACCTCCTGGTGTGCTTTCCTACCAGAAATTGTGTGGGAGAAGTAAGAGGAGACCAGAGAACGGCACGACAATGCCTGATGATCCAGGACAAGCACTCTAATGATCATACCACTTGGGATCCGCTAGATCCGAGGGACTTGGCTATAGATTCTAGTGAACCTATGGAGAGAACTATCTTGATACCCTTAACTAAATCATGAGGCAGCAACATATCCGTTAGCGCCCGCCTAGCCACGGTGGGGATCAACAATCCCCCCGTGGGAGAAAGCTCCGAAGAGTTCGCGGGACGACTCCTAGCTGGAGAAGCCTCCCGAACGAGCTCCCTCTTGACTTGCGATGCCTCGCCCCTATCTACTATAGGGGACAAAGCAGAGGCACATTAGCCACTGGAGGCAGACTCTCCCTTGTGTGAATTGGAGAGATAACTGCCGGCGAAGATTCAACTAGCTGAGGTCCTGTCGGGGCCTCCATCGTTGGCGCCGCGTCCCCCCCAGAAGTTCCTTTGGAGGACGAAGTGCTCCTACTCCTCTCGGGACCTTTCCTTCGAGCCTTCTTTCGAACCTCCGATCTTGAAGGAGGGGCCTGAGCTGCCCTCTTCTCAGAAGATTAGTGGAGCCAGTTCAAGTTGGGCTTCATTTCACCACCTACAAGCAGAAGAACCCCTCTGAGTCGATTGAACTACAACAGGAATGGGAGAGAAGAAGTAAAAATTTTCACCATTTATACCTAACACAGGAAACTCACTGATCCCTGCAAGATGGAGATTCCTCTCTTCCAACAACTCGCGGATGGGAACAACCTCCGAATTAGTCAGTAAATCATAATCAGACTAATCGGCCGCCAAAACTTTTTTTCCATCATTGGCGATTAAACGCGGTTCCTTCCAATCACTACTGAAATCCCACGGTTCGGTAGAAGACACAAAAATGAAGATAGGCTTTCACCCGTGGATGGCGCTGGGCAAATCCTTGATGATCTTGCGACCGGGTCGAGGGCCGATCACCCACCATCTGCTACCGTGAAAATCCCTCTTAAGAACAAAAAGGGCGGTGAACAAATTGGTCCTGGGGTTCACATTAGCTATGTGACACCAGATCAAAAACCCGCAGATGTTCCGAATGCTATTTGGAGTCAACTGTGTAGGAACTACTTGGTACAGGTAAAAGATTTTGATGAAGAAAGGATGCAGGGGGAATCGAACGCTAGCCTTCAAATGGTCTTTGTACATGGCCAAACACCCAGTAGGAGGTCTGTCACCCATTCCTCAGAAGTGGGAAGGATTAGAGGAAACCCTTCGGGAACGTGATAACATTCTCGAAGATGAGCAACCTTTCCTGATGAAATGCAGCTGGGAACTAACTTCGGACTCACAACATCATCGGCCCCCGAGGGCCCGACTTTTTCCTTTCGGCTCCTACAGACTCAACCATGATAAAAGAGCGAGGCAAAAAAGTGAAAGGGAGGTTCTACCTGCAAAAAGGACTGACGGCCAAGAAGAGAGAAAGCTGAGCTAAAACTGAAAGTGTGAGGTTGAAGAAGCTTCCTCAGCCGAACCTTGTCTCCTTCTCAAAAAGAGATGGAAAAGCTCCAAGGTAACACCTCGATAAACAGAACCATCGTTATAAACTCGCCACGCCACGGACGCTCGAGGTAGCCGCGCAACCCCAAAGCGGCCCTAAGCTGATTTGATGCGGAATAGACCAGAGGTCATAATCCGTATGAATCAATGGCCAAGATGAAGCACACTCATCATCCAAGAGGCGGGGAGGAACCACGACCACCGCTCAAATCCCAACCAAAATATTGGTTGAATCGTCGCGCAGCAGAAAGAAGAGAGACAGTCCCTGTCCGCCCACTCCTTTCTCACCTTCCAATCAGGGAATGACAACTGTCCATCATCTGATTCCCAAATCAACCGGCAGTTATGGTAGACGGTCCAGTCAGAGATTTCAAAATCATCAACTATACAATCCCCCAGGAGGAAAACGACAAACCAGTAGTACTCTCACTCTTTAAGGCAAATCTTCACTTCGAAAACTGAGAGTAGGGGCAACTGTTGGGATATCTCGATCCAAGTACTAGCCAGCCAACCAGTTCAACCGGTTGAAGATATTTCTTCCAAACCATAAACTTCGGACCAAGGTATTCGGGAAAAACCAGGCAACCCATGGGCAAGTCAAAACTCTTAATGGGCCTACAGCTCCCGAAGACACGGTCTTCGGGTTATGTCGAAGGCATAGTCTTCATCCTACGTCGAAGATCAAGTTCTACAGCCTCTGAAGACAAGGTCCTCAGCCCGAACCGAGGAGTGACCTTCACTAACTCCCAAAAACACAGTCTTTGGTTTATGTCGAAGACATAGTCTTCGGCCTATGACAAAGATCAAGTCCTCAATCTCTGCCGAAAACATGATCTCCGATCTATCTCAAGAGGATCCGAGGACGAAGACATTCCCTGATTCAATCACAGAAATCTCCCTAAAAGGGAAGTTTGAAGATGGGCCCCTGACCTGTCTTAAATCTCTACAAATACGACAAGCAATGGTTATCATTGACTATTTATGGAATATAATCATGGCGCATAACTCCAGTAGCAACGCCTCCTGCCTGGCCACCGGAATTGTCTAATAACTATCCACGATTCCAAATTGTGGGAAAGAAATTAACCCCCCCATCATAACCGCTAGAGGAGGAACGGAACCACAGGCCGGACAACTCCTTATAAATAACGGTAAAAGTGAATGCTCGAGGTAAGGCACAAGATACTCCTGAAAATCTCGGAGTCTTTCCCTTCTCCATTCAATCCTCCTCAGAATCTTCCCCATTATGTGGCTGGAGTCCGTCTCTGATTTAGGCATCGGAGTGTCCACCGCTGGAGCAACTCCGGTCAGGAATTTGTTTTGCAGGTGAAACAGGAAGCGGGCTTGCGATCCAGTAGATCTGTCCGGTCGGAAAAAAGACTCTACGGCAACAGGTGCATGCGTAGCTCAATGTTTAGTTCACCTACTCTTAAATGGATGGCAGGTTTTAAAACAATGGCCATTGATAACCATCATGACAATTTCAGAAACCATCTTTTGTACTTATTAAAAAATGAAATCTAAAAATATGGCATGTATCTTGTCTCGTTCAAGGGGAGGTTTCGAGCTTCATCCAAGATTGGGGTACTCCTGCCATACTTCTCTAGATGATAGCAATAATTATTGTAATAACACTAGTACTATCATAATAGCAATAATAATATTACCAGTGGCCAAGTCTAATTTTAATTCAATTACAATGTCCATTATATAATAGTTGTGATTCAAGATTTTATAGTTCATCTAAATAAAATAATATTATTGAATTTAAATCTAGGAAAGTAAGACCTGATTTTTTTTAATACATTTTGATAATTAGTCTTTCTATGAAATTATTTTTAACATTAGTCGCATGCATAGAGTTAAGCCTATTTGTGCACACAATTAAGTTTGAATGTGTATACAATTTTATATTTCTTTTATTTTTTTTTGGATAAACACATAGGTAGTATTTAGATACAAAAAAAATTATTCTCGAAATAGAAATGCCAATTCTCGGGAAATAGCTATTCATTCTTGTTATTCCAGATTTCTGTTTGATTGGAAATTTGAAATAACAACTTTATTCCAGTATAATTATTGCAATGGAGCCTACCACATAGAAACAAATTAACATGGAATAAGCTATTTCATGGTCCACCATGAAATAGCTATTTTAGAATATCAAAGGTTGATCGAAATAGTTTATTCTAGATGGCCTACCTTGATTTCCGTAGCTATTTGGAAGGATAATCTGGAATAAAGACTTATTCTGGATGGGAATACAGTATCCAAACACTCGGTTAGAAACCAAAGGTCAAGTGCAAAATCTTCTATCAATTGGAACTAAATATAAAATGTCGATAAATCAAAAGGGCAAATGTCAAGTTCTCCATTGTAGCATGTAGGTGCCCAATATTTGATACTTTACTAAGAAAAAAAAAGAAAGTGTTCATACAAGTGATACTTATTTGGCTTCATAAACCTACAAGCGTCAATCATATCTCCCACATATGCATGTTTAGCTTACATGCTTTGAATAAGTCCCTACATTCTTTAATTTATTTTATAAGCCTACATGGTCAAGATTGTACTTTTCTAGGAAGACAATTAAGTCAAAAATCCAACGCATTTTACACAACCCAATTTTGAATCCAGGATAGAAAGTTGTGCTGAAATTATTCAGTGATGTACGACTACCCTGATCAAAATAGCCTTGCTTGATACATGGTCCCATTTTAAAAATTTTTAATAACTACTTTGTTAGACCAAATACGATAAATATTATAGTTGTTGAAAAGATTATAATTTACTAATCCAACATATTTAATGAAACTCAATTTCGAGCCCCAAATTGCAAGTTGGTCATTTCTTAGAACTATATGAAGTGGAAAGTCCGCATAGCACAACCTCACTTCTGAAGTTTTAGATAGAAAAAAATTGTTGTCTAAATTCTTGGATGGTAGTAAATTTTCATCGATCCTAGCTATTTTGAGCATTGTTTAATTTATTATTTGGATAGAAGGAACTCAAACCTTCCAACAATTTCAATGGTAGAAACTTGATATTTGAGAATTGTTTTCACAGGTAAATTATGATCGACTTATTTTATCCTAATTTTAAATTTAAGTTTTTTTATCGGATTCTAAGCTTATTGACCCCATGGTGCTTGCTATGGGTAACCGGTTATTCTACCACTCTAGGCATTACTTCCTCCAATTAAAGGATACTTCATAAAGAGTAAGTGAGCTATGAAGAGGCCTATCCAGGGTAATGTTGCTGAGAAGAATATATGGTCTATGATAGAGTCCTCTCCTGGAGTGCAGGTAGGTATCACACCACCCCCCCCCCCCTAAGCAAATAATAATAATAATAATTATTATTATTATAATTACCCCCCCCCCCCAAGCAAATAATAATAATAATTATTATTATTATAATTATAATTATTATTATAATTATTATTATTATTATTCTATATTATAAATTCATGCATTTATTCTAATTAATCCTTATTATTGCAGGATTGATGTATTTTTTTTAAGAAGATGTCATATGAAGAGATCATACAAAGGCCGGCCAGAAAAGATCATATAAAGGTCAACCATAAGAGATTGTATGAAGGTCAACCAGAAGAGGTCATATGAAAGCCAACCGGAAGAGATCGTTTGAAGAGATTATATAAAAGCCAACCAGAATAGGAATCCTGTAGATAGTACTTATCGACCAAGAACCAATCTCTTATCAAAGCACAGGAGTGTCTGACGACCAGGAATCAATCTTTTATTAAGGCACAGGATGTTTGGGAACCAATCTTTTAATAAGGTACAGGATATCTGATGGTCAAAAGCCAATCTCTTATCAAGGCACAGGATATCCGGTGGCCAGAAGCAATCTCTTATCAAGGTGTAGGATGCCCGATAGCTAGGAGCCAACTCTTGTTAAGGCATAAGATGCCGGACTGCTAAGAGCTGATATCTTATCAAAGCACAGGATGCTCAACTACTTATCAGATAGGTGCCGACTACTTACCTGAGCCAAGTACAAAGTTTTATAACTTTATTTAACATGAAACATATCTTTTTAAGTCATTAGAGCCATTAGACAAGGTTGGTAAAGTGGTTACCAAGAAGTGTAGCAAATCACTCAGCAAACTATATTATAAACTAACATCTTAACCGCCTAACCGACTTAACAACTTTCTTAACAGCATAACCATCTCCATAAATGGTTATAACTTCCTAACAAACTTGAGCCTAAACCTATATAAAAAGAAAATCAAGAAGAACTTCAAGGGAGAGATTCGAAATCATTCTTTTTTTATTTTTTTTTTCATTATTCCCTTTTTAAGCTGACTTAAGCATCAAAAAGTCTCTATTGAAGAAATCCCACCAATTTCTCAATGATAAGAACTTCTTTTGCAGGTCTAGGAGCTGATCAAACCAACCTTGAAGGTCATCGACCTGTTTCCTAGAGATCCTTAGAAATCCAAAGCTACTTTAGTGCATCTAGTTTTCCGAACTTGGAGAAGTACAACAACACTTATATCACATGACATTCATTTCTAGCATATTCTTTTTAAGAGATTTAACAAGAGAAGAAATAGTTAGAAGATGCCAGAAATTATAATTTTAGTTCTCACAATTGAAAGGAAAACTAGTAGCAAGCATGCTTTGTATTTTAAAACTTTTTCAAAATAACATGCAGCGGAAGCATGATAAAATGATTAACATTTAATCTAAACATGCTTTAAAACTTTTCTATGCTACTTGTCCCAAGATCTTGCATGAATGATTAATATAAACAGTGAAATCATGAATTTATTACTATGAACATTTCAAAGCAACATATTCATATATGTAAATCCATACCTCGTATGATGTGGAGACGTTCTCCGCTGCGAAAGATCCAAGAGGAGGAAGATGAACTCTGCTTAGCCGCACACTTGTCCGGCCTCTACAGGTGGTTCATACCAGGGTTCTTTCAAAATCCACTTCCACTCCAAGTGCTAGCTTGTTGTGGAACGATTTGATCGGAACTCCTTTTCTTCTTTCGATGCCGGACTCTCCGAATGAATGAAGAAGCTCAAGAGGTAGAGAATGAGTGGTTGGAACCCTTCCCAAATACTCAATCCTAAGACCTAGATCTCTAGATACAAATATGCACACTTTTCTCCAAAAACCTCATACCTATAAAACTAGAACTTTTCCTAGTTTCTTCCCTTTCTTCCCTTTGATTTTTCCAGCATTTCTTTGCTGAATTTTTCCTTAATTTCATCCTCCCATTTCAGCCCATTAAGTAGATGGAGAGGGAGAGGGAGAGTGGGGAGTTATAGGTGTGGTAATGGGTAGTTATGGGAAGTTATGGTCATGGAAAGTTACATAACTCTCCAAAACTGAATTTAAACTTATTTAAATTCAGATTAATGTCTTAATTAATTTTAGTTCATAACTGAAATCAATTGGGTCAAGTGTGCATACATTGGGTTCAACCCGATTGGACCCAAACCTATTTTGAACCAAATCCTATTTGATTCGTTCCAGATTTTTATAGCTCAATCAAATTGGGCTATCAAGTAATCACATTACTTAATTCACCTCCATGCATCACCAACTATTAGTAAAAATTTCATGTCACAACCTTTTATGACATCAAGTGTCTACACTTGCGAAATCAACAAGTGTTGACACTTACACAAGTGTCGACACTTTCAAGAATATCAAATGTCGACACTTGGATAAAGAAAAACCCTTTTTCTCTGTGAGTCCATGAACGATTCCCAATCGTTCTCCGATCACTAGATCAAGTAGAAACCCCTATGGTGTGTGACCTCATAAGTTCGAACACTAAGCTGGTAGCACTGAAACATTTCCAATACCAGTCAAAGTCGCCATCTAGCAATGACACCCGACATCCGGATAGGTCGAAGTTGCAGAGCAACAATCAAGAACCAGGAGATATTGTAATCTTGTAATTAATCCCTTTGACCTCAATACTCAGGAAGACTTAGGGTTAAACTGCCCAACCCATAAAGTCCATCAACAATGTGTCTCAATCTCACAAGTCCTGTAACACTTTACAGAGACTACCCTGGCCAAGGTTTCGCTAAATTGAAACACAGTAAGATATCTGCTCCAAACACTTTGGAAGGGTCAATCCCATCTTGATCCGATCACCGCTACACGAGTACTTAACTATACCCAGAAACCTTCCGTCCCTGGATTAGAAATCCAGATAGTCCAGTACCAAAGTACAGTGAGTTGCTCGCAAGCTACCATGACGATCTCATGTCTGAGGGATAACTACGTCCATATCAAAACTCTAGGCAGAATAAAATACAGACGGGTCACGTTCGATGAAATGTCAAACACAACATCTGCATGCCATACCAGTGTCTCCACATTCCTTGGTTAAGAGGACAACCAACGACTATGGCACACAACGACCTATACTTGATATACTATCATCCTGAAATAAGTGTATCATTTGGTCGCGAACAATTTTAGGACTATATGATATATCCTCTCTGTATCACATACAAATAGTCCTAAGGACTTCATCACTCAAGAACTCATTAAAGAAAGATGAAATAGTGATGAACTGCCAGAATAAACATTTTATTAATAATATAATTCATATACAATTACATCAAATGTACAACTATCTACGGTATAAATTGGCTTTGGGACACATTTTTCAACAACAATACCCTTAAATCTAAAATTTTAAGGTGCAAATTATACAAACAATACCCCCTTGGATTGTTATATGATTTTCAGCTACAGGTATTGTCTTTGCTTGGAAGAACAACTGGACTTTATTTTCTTTGTCAAAGTAAGAAGTTATAATATATAACAAGCATTTTTAAGGTCTGAAATTCTGGAGGAATCCTAACACATTTGTACCCTTTACTCGTCTTCCATCTTACTCTCAGCCTTTGTGCAGAAAACATTTTATATTTAGTCCCTTGACCATAATTAGACTTGTTCCTGCATATAATTGTCGATCTTTGTGCTTGTATAAAATTACAGTCGTTTTATAGAGACTTGTACATGGATTGGGAACGAAACAAAATGGAACCCAAAATGGCCATTGAAAATAAGTGGGAATAAATTTTGTAGTCAATAAGGAACAAACATAAATGGTAGCTAGTTAACCAAGGGGGTATACTTCAGTTTCCCTATCTTTATCCTATAGTCCATGCGTCCGGTTGAATTAATTTCCTTCACTTGTTAGTCCTGCAACTACTGGATCAAGGCAAGCATTACTTAGATCCAATTCAATTTTCTTTCAAGTCACAATAATGCATCCAATCCATTGAGTAACCAGGTGAAGTCTTTGAAAAACCTTCGAGACTTACTAGGTCATTCGAACAAAGTTTGGTCAAACACAACCCAAACTCGATTCAAAAAAATTCAGGTCTCAATATGTCCAGCTTCTAGCTCGAACAAGATCAAAGAAAAGAACAACAAGATTCCTTCATCGCATGGAAAAATAATAAGGATATTGATAAGAAATGGTAGAGCTTATAGAAAGGATGCTTGGATATATACATAGACTATTAATTACGAGTAATATTGTTGGCACATACATGCTTCAGCCTATGAATAAGTAACCTCCATAGCCAGTCTATATATGAACCTAATCATGGCAATGGATCAATGATAGAAGGTTTAGGGGATTTCAAAATTCTGGGTTTTGATAGAATTTGGAGAAGCCTATATATGGTTGAGTCAGTTTATCTAATATTCGATCCATTAATATTATTAGACCCGATAGTGCATATCGAATTTGGATCGAACAGAAAAGCATATGATCAAAAATTAATTAATTGGGTTTTTTCTCGAGCAAAACCTAAACCTTGCCAGATTTTTAAAAATGGGATGTTATTTTTCAAATCCAATTTGCAACCTTTTACAGCCACATTGCTCACGGGCCCACATTTGGTGCCAGTTGCGATATCCCGATACCAACTTCCAAGGCTGGTTGCTGTATTGGATGAGACAGCAGATCGGCCAAAAATATAATGAGGCGAGAATGAGAACAGATGTCCAGCACCTGCTCCCATTGTCTCCTTCCTGTTCCACCACTAGCACAAGTATATCCCCATTCCTTGGCCCATCCACGCCTCTCTCATGAGTGAGAGAGAAGGTGGTGAAGACTGGGCCAAATTAAAAGTCTTCTCACTCATTGCATGCAGTGAATATGGAGCCTTTAAGGAGGGAAGAAGGATGGGGGTAGTTGCTCATCCCTGACAAGGATGATGGCCTGCCCTTTTCTAGTGGTAACCCATGTCCCTCATTGGAGAAGCACAAGATAATCGCACTGCTCATCGTGGTGGGGGGCACCTGTACGTAGCTGTTGCAATCTCCCCCCCCCCCCCTTCCACGTACTCATCATCTTTCCTTCCCCCACCATTATTGATGCCAAATGTCCCATAACCAGCCCTCTCGTCTCGCAAGCATTCGCAAGTGGCTCGCACCCATTGCTACATCCACTAATGAACAAATGCCTTTCTTCACCTCTTTCATCATGAGCATGAGCATGCTAACTAGCTAGCTGTTTACATCTTGCCTGCCTATTATAAGGATATCTTATTTCCTTGTTAGCTCTTCAATTGCAGTCTTTCATAGGTTTCACCATAGAGGTTGGTTGGTCATGGCAAGCAATGCATCATTATTATACCATCGACGAAGAACCAATTCGATCGAGATCATGGACCATATCATCCATCAATCTTTCTCCAAGCATACTTTTTTTTTTTTTTTTTTTTTCTTTGCAACTTCATTATATTTGTTTTATCTTCCACTATAGAATTATAACGTTGGAGACTATAAAGACCAAGAGAGGGACATGTACTTGAGAATGATATGGAAGTTTATGCATTATTCCATGTTAGCATTCAAAGTGGCAATAAGATGGAGGAGCATTGCATGTGATAATGCCACCACGTTATCTTGCACTGTAGCACTGGTGCACATGCACTGCTTTTTACTCGCCGAGCGTGGGATATACCCAAAATCCAAGACTCCTTTAAGGGCACGCTTTTTGACAAAAAGGAGGGTGGGGTAAAACCTAGAACGCTTTCAAACCTCCGTCCATGCAAATATCCATGGATTCCAAATGCAATCGATTGGAAGTAGACCGGAAGGCCGCCATTGGACACTTGGCCACCGCCCAAGTCCACCCATGAGCCCATGGGGGACCCTCACCCGGTCTCGTCCCTCCTTGACCACGTGGGACCTTGCGTGGCGTCCTCACCGCACCCTCCAAAGCATCCACCTCCCTTGCAATGGTGGCTCTCACGCGGACTCAAGACCCGCAACCGGCCCTCCATCCACGAGATGTTGCCACGTACCCACGCATCACGTTTGACTCGACGGCACGTGTCAGGTCGACGGACATCCATGATTGGCTCCTGGTGCCCCACCCCCCCCAACCCGGTGGGGTCCGTTCCGAGGACACGGTCCCTCCATTCCTTGCCTTTTCGGCCACATCCTCCCACTTGGCCAAGATATCGTAGTCCCCCTCTCACCCTCGCGGGCACCCCGTGTCAGGCCATGGACGGACGTGGTCTTATCGACCGATATGGCCCCCACCACACGCGTACAGCTCGAGACACGTGTGCACCGACCAAGCAGCCCATGACCCTCGCGAGCCACGGAGAAAGACTCGGGACCCACGGAATGTAAAACCACGGCCAAATTATCTGCTTGATTGTGATTGTACGAGTGAGATGTTTGGTGAAATATAATTAATGGAAAAGAACGCTTGGGAACGGCTGGCGATTGATGCCGGTCCACAGGTCAATTTCCAAGCATTACACCTCGAGTCGCGTAACGGGCACCACGGACCAACCTTATTTCGCCACGATAGATTGATGTGAAGCAATGCTCATAGGTGTACGCGCTATGGGACCTCAGAACCTTCTAGTTCTAGGAAGTAGATCATCGACATGTAGATTAAAACTGATATGGAGATCCAGGTGCATCACCATCAAGCGTAGAAGCGGGAGAGGGATTGCATCTTTCACGTGAAAGAAGGATCGTTCACCTTCATGTACTTTTGGATCATTTTAAGTTCTATATAAATGGATAAATAAGAAAGTTTGAAGTATTTTTTAGATCTATTTTTGGTGCGATTTTGTTGTCGTTTTGCTCCCCCTGACCCATGCACGGCACGAGCGGGCGCTCGCCCAGCCCAGCACGCAAACATGCGCACGGGGCGCACGCGCGGCCCAGGCCCACACGCAGCGCGCGGTCACGCGCGTGGGCTCGGCCCAGCTGCTTGCGGCATCCCTCTCGGGGCGTTTCCCTGGTTTTCAGTACGGTTTTCTTTTAGTTTCTCGGGGTGTATGCGCGGTCCACACGATTTCTCGCGTTCTAGACCATCCAATCGATCGATCGGATGGCTGAGATTAATCCGAGCTTGATTAGACTTGATCTGAGAGTATCTTGCATGGATTTTGGTGCGATCTGAGCCTTTGTTCTTTGATCTGACGGCTTAGGAATGTTTTGGACCTTCTGGACTCATTTTAGGTCGATTTTGGACGCCGTTTCAGATGGTTATTTAACCACAAAGAGCCTGCGGTCTTTGATACACACAGAGAGAGACAAAGAGAGAAAAAAAATCCAGAGAAATTTTAGAGAGATTTCTTCTTCGATCCAGGCACTAGGAAAAGCTAGAAACCTGGTATTTGGGCTTTTTCTCGTACTTCTTTCATCCTCTTTTGTTTATTTATTATGTTTCTTTATTTTTAATCTGGTATTTGTTATCTGGATATTTGTATTCCTTTTGTACCCAGATTTGGGTCAGATTATAGTGGATTACTCCTTTCCTCTTGGTGGACGTAGGCAATATTTTGTCGAACCACGTAAATCTCGTCTTCTTTTGATTTGATATCTTCCTGTGTTGTGATTGGTTAATTGCCTAAGTGAGTAAACAAGAATTATTTGGAGGCCTAAACTGGTTTAATCCGCTGCGCATATCCTAACAATTGGTATCAGAGCAAAGGGATGGCATCTGACGGGCAACCAAGTTCTTCTCCGGCTCCTGAGGTGGTTATTTTTCATTCCACTACCTTTAGGCATGAGGTAGCGATATTTGATGGCACAGGTAATTTTGCACTATGGAAGGTGAGAATAAGATATCTGTTGGTAAAGGAGGGCGTGGCAACAGCTCTCAAAAGAATGGATGCAATTCCAGGTGATACAAAGGCTGAAAAAGAGGAGACGAATGAGAGAGCACTTGGGACTCTGTTTTCGAGATTGAGTGATAAAGTCTTCCGCAATATAGTGGAACTTGATACAGCTAAAGGTGTATGGAAAAAATTGGATACTTTGTATATGGTAAAACCTCTCACTAATAGACTGTATTTGAAGGGCAAGCTTCACACATTTCGTATGGCGGAAGGGATCTCACTCAAGGATCACTTGGATGATTATAATAAGCTCCTGCTTGATTTGGCAAATATTGGTGTTAATGTTGATGAGGAAGACAAGGTTTTGATCCTGATTTATTCTTTGCCTAAGTCCTATGAAAATATTACTACTACCATACTCTATGGAAGAGAGACTATAAGTCTCAATGAAGTTGAAGCCACTTTGTTATCCAATGAGCTTAGGTTGAAAGTACAGTTGGAGCATCAGGCTCCAAATCCGGCACAAGGATTTACTGTCAAAGGTAGAGATGAGCAAAGAACAGTTGGATAAGGTAGAAACAAGTCCAAGACTAGATCAAAGTCTAGGTCTAAAAGATCTGGTGTTTGTCATTACTGTAAGAAGCCAGGCCACTGGAAAAATGAGTGTAGACTTCTACAGTCCAAGAAAGAGAAGGAACAGAAAAATAAAGGAACAATCTCAGATTCGGCATCAGTAGCAGTTTCTTCTGCAGATCATAGCAGTGTTACAGATGATGCAGTATTTACACCTGCATGCAGTATCAGTCAGCCTAATACCTGGATCGTGGACTCTGGAGCATCTTTTCACATGGCACCCCATAAAGAATGGTTCACTTCTTTTAGATCCTGTGATGGAGGCTCTGTTCTTCTTGGGGATGACGCCATCTATAAAGTGGAAGGAATTGGTACAGTTCATATCAAATCTCATGCTAATATTGTGGTGACTTTGGATGATGTCAGATATGTTCCTCTTTTGAAAAGAAATCTTCTCTCGATACACGCTCTTGATATTGCCGATTTTGAGGGCAGATGGGGTAGAGGATCTATTACAATTAATAAAGATGCATTGACTTTTTTGAGAGGTAAATTGAGTGGCACTCTTTACTATTTGGATGGTACTACAGTGGTTGGTGAGGCTTCTTCAGCACATTCCTCTATTGTTCAATTAACACAATTATGGCATCAAAGATTGGGCCACATGTAAGATAAAGGTTTACAGGAGCTGAGCAGACATGGTCTGTTAGGAGGTCAGAAAGTTGGTGCACTTGGATTCTGTGAGCATTGCATATTTGAAAAACAACACAAAGTTAGCTTTACTACAGGCATGCACATGACAACAGGTATATTGGATTACATACATTCTGACCTATGGGAACCTGCCCCACTTACATCCAAGGGTGGATCTAGGTATTTGCTCTCTTTGATTGATGACTATTCCCGTAAAGTATGGATTTATACTATTAAAAATAAAAGTGATGTGTTTCACACTTTTAAAGGGTGGAAGGCTATGGTCGAGAGGCAAACTGAGAGGAAGGTGAAAACCTTCCGGACTGACAATGGATTGGAATTCTGTTCTACAGAGTTTAATGACTTTTGCAAGTCAGAGGGCATTATCAGGCATAGGACCATAGTGTATACTCCTCAGCAAAATGGTGTTGCGGAATGCATGAATCGCACACTATTGAAAAGAGTCAGATCTATACTGTCAAGTTCTGGATTGAGTAGAGACTTCTAGGCAGAGGCTGCACATACAGCCTGCTTTATTATAAATCGATCTCCAGCATCTGCTTTGAATATGAAAACTCCGAAAGAGATGTGGACAGGAAGACCTGCAGACTATTCAGTTCTTAGAGTATTTGGTTGTTCAGCATATACACATGTCAAAGATGGAAAAGCTGAATCCCAGGGCTAAGAAATGCATATTTCTTGGATATACATATGGGGTGAAGGGCTACAGATTATGGTGCACCGAGCCCGGATCCCAGGGTTTTCTAGTCAGCAGGGATGTGACTTTTGATGAGTCAGCCACTCCTTCACGGCAGCTACAGCCAAGTTCTTCACCAGGAGATCAAGTTCAGGATCAGCAGGATAGGACTGTTGTTGATATTAATCAGATTGTTAGATCACAGCAGTTGCAGCCTACAGGTGATATTCAGAATGAACAGCATCAGCAGACAGATCCAGAGTTACAGACTCAGGAGGAGGTTATTATACGTGGTCAAGTTCAAGATGATAGTATTGCCACTCGAAGAACCAGGCAAAATATCAGAGCACCTCAAAGGTATGGTTTTGAGGATTCTGCTTGTGCTGAGTTAGTATATTATGCTCTGAATATTACAGACACTATAGGTGATGAGCCGACCACATTTCAAGAAGCAATTGGTAGTTCACAGGCTGAGCAATGGACCATGGCTATGGTAGAAGAGCTTCAGTCTTTGGAAAAGAATCAGACTTGGAAATTAGTCTGATTACCTATGGGCAAGAAGAAAAGTGGCTGCAAATAGATCTTCAAGAAAAAGGAAGGAGCTACCCCTCAAGATTTGAAATATAAGACAAGGTTGGTGGCTAAGGGTTATAATCAAAGAGAGGGTATTTATTATAAGGAGGTATTTTCTCTTGTAGTTAAACACTCTTCTATTCGTGTGTTCCTTGCTTTAGTTGCTTCTCAGAATTTGGAGTTAGAACAGCTGGATGTCAAGACATCTTTTCTACATGGTGACTTGGAGGAGCAGATTTATATGCAACAGCTACCTGGTTTTGAGGCTCCAGATAAAGAAGATCATGTATGCTTGCTCAAAAGATCTTTGTATGGTTTGAAGCAGTCTCCAAGATAATGGTACCGCAAATTTGATAAGTTTATGGTTGACCATGAATTTGATAGATCTCCATATGATAGTTGCGTGTATCATCAGCAGCTTTCAGACGGGTCCTTTTGTTATTTGTTATTATATGTTGATGACATGATGATTGCAGCCAGGGATATGTCAGTTATCCAGAAGCTGAAAGCTGAACTTAGTACTGCATTTAAGATGAAGGACCTTGGACCGGCAAAGAAGATACTTGGGATGGAGATCATTCGTGACAGGCAATTATGTAGACTATTTGTTACTCAGCACAGTTATATTATGAAAGTCTTGGAAAGATTTTGTATGTCTACAGCTAAGCCAGTCACTACGCCCTTTGCCAGTCACTTTCGTTTATCTGCCAGGGATTCTTCTCAGGCTGATGATGAGGAGAAGTATATGTCTAAAGTACCTTATGCAAGTGCAGTTGGCAGTATCATATATACAATGGTCTACACTCGTCCTGATATTTCACAGGCAATTAGTGTAGTGAGCAGATATATGGACAAGCCTGGAAAAGCTCATTGGTCAGTTGTGAAATGGATTCTTCGATATTTGAAAGATACTTCTGATTTGGGATTGGTATTCTCCGGACAGAGTGGTTGCATTGTTACAGGATTCTGTGATTCAGATTGTGCTTGTGACTTGGATAGGAGGAGGTCATTGACCTCATATGTATTTACTCTCTCTGGTTGTGCAATTAGCTGGAAGGCTACTTTGCAGTCTACAGTTGCTTTGTCTACTACAGAGGCAGAGTATATGGCTTTGACAGAGACAGCAAAGGAAGCAATCTGGCTAAGAGGGTTAGTACAAGATTTGGGTCTCAAGCAGAATTCTTTGGTTATTCACTGTGACAGTTAGAGTGCGTTAAATCTCGCCAGAGATCAGATATATCATGAGCGCACTAAGCATGTTGATGTCATGTATCACTTTATCAGAGATTTGGTAGAGGATGGTGATATTCAACTTCAGAAAATTGGCACTGCTAATAATCCGGCTGATATGGCTAAACCAATTCTAGTAGTCAAGTTCAGGACATTCCAAAACTTGATTGGTTTGAGCACTTGGTAATCCCCTTCGGGATCTTTTGGTGAGGAGGAGGCTTTATAATCCATATTTGATAGAGGCATTAGTTTTTTGGTCGCAAGGAGGAGGATTGTTGTCGTTTTGCTCCCCCCGACCCACACGCGGCGCGGGCGGGCGCTCGCCCAGCCCAGCGCGCGCAGCGTGCGGACACGCGCGCGCGGCCCAGGCCCACGTGCAGCGTGCGGGCACGCGCGTGGGCTCGACCCAGCTGCTTGCGGCTCCCCCCTTGTGGCGTTTCCCTGGTTTCCCGTGAGGTTTCCCCTTGGTTTCTCGCGGTGTATGCACGGTCCACGCAATTTCTCACGTTCTGGACCATCCGATCGGTCGATCGGATGGCTGAGATTAATCCAAGCTTGATTAGGCTTGATCTGAGAGTATCTTGCATGGATTTTGGCGCGATTTGAGCCTTTATTCTTTGATCTGACGGCTTGGAAGTGTTTTGGACTTTCTGGACTCATTTTAGATCTGTTTTGGATGCCGTTTCAGATGGTTATTTAACCACAGAGGGCATGTAGTCTTTGATACACAGAGAGAGACAGAGAAAAAAAAAATCCAGAGAAATTTCAGAGAGATTTCTTCTTCGATCCAGGCACCAGGCACCAGGAAAAGCTAGAGACCTGGTATTTGAAATTTTTCTCGTGCTTCTTTCATCCTCTTTTATTTATTTATTATGTCTCTTTGTTTTTAATCTGGTATTTGTTATCTAGATTTTTGTATTCCTTTTGTACCCAGATTTGGGTCAGATTATAGTGGATTACTCATTTCCTCTTGGTGGACGTAGGCAATATTTTGTCGAACTACGTAAATCTCGTCTTCTTTTGATTTGATATCTACCTGTATTGTGATTGGTTAATTACCTAAGTGAGTAAACAAGAATTATTTGGAGGTCTAAACTGGTTTAATTCGCTGCACACATCCCAACAGATTCAACGGTCGACATCGTAGGTACAAAATCAATCATTCTTTCTTACAAAGATAAGATCCGAACCGGTTGAAGTGGGCATCGAACTAGAGGTAAGGATTATATTATGGATAGCTACACCACAGCAGTTATTGTACAAGATAAAATTAGTCATGGATAGAGCTTACCGCCATTTCTTCGTTTATATATATATATATATATATATATATCACTAGGTTGGGACAAGGCGGTGAGAGTTTTGGTGTCTTGCTTAGTGGAAGGAACTAAAAATATAGTTGGGTGAACCATCTTGTTAATGACTCAAAAAATAAATAAATAAAAATAAAAAATAAAAAAAATCTTGTTAATTGTCAAAACGGACTCAATAATGTCGAATTCGATGCTAGTAGCTAAGATGTAAAGGGTTTTTTTTTTTTTTGACATGTCAAGATGTTATTGGCGGACATGGTGGACCATCACTTGACTGCATACCAAGCTAGCATGATAAAACTGGCCATTCATGTGTCCCACAGACTTCAGCTGGATGCGTGAAGGGACGCATCAACTGCGGATGGATCCAGCAGAGCAAAAAGTGAGTGATTAAGTAAAGGAGAGCATCCTTCCATCTCAAGGTTTATATGGACTTTAAGATTCATGCAAAAGAGGTGATGCAAGAAAGGGTGTGATCGAAATAATCTAAGAAAGTAATCTTGCATGATTTGATTACTAGTTTAAAGTATGGTGGGATGGTGTTATAATGTTAACAATAAAACCTATCTTGAACATCCAATTCGGCTTCCGAAACAATCGAGAGAGCAGCCACATATGGTATGCGGATCATCATTGCTGTATGTAGGTACCATGCATTGATTGGAAAGTTAGATGCAAAATTACAATTAATTCAAGATTTTGAGGATCTAAAACAAATAATTGCAGCTAATAAAATCTCTATCACTCTAATTTTATCTTATAAAATTAGAGATGGCAATTGTAGTTGACTCATCGGATAACCAATCCGATCTGAATGGGATGGATTTTACTCGACTTTTTTAAAACCCGAAATGGTTATAGGTTTTATATAAAATATTCAAAATGGGTATGGATCGAGTACATGTAACGGTATGCCCCATTGCAGATCCAATCTGATACAACTTTAATCTAAATATTCCTTTCAAAGTTACAATTATTTTAAAATATTTGTTGATGAGTTTCTTACCCGATTCGATCTGTCTTATCTATCCGACTCGATCTGATCTGCACCATCTACTTTATCTGATCCAACTCGATGCAAAGCAAATACGGAGCATATATATATATATATATATGTATTAGATTTTTAATTGCAGGACAGATATGGGTATTAGCCAAACCCACCTATATCCGATCCATTGCCATCCTTATGTATAATGTTAGATCAGGCATCTTTTCATGAGAGGGAAGATTCACCTTGCTTCAGAAACTTAGTCTAGGTTAAAGTCAATTTATAGCAAAGCTAAGGAATGACAATGTGAATAACAGAGCTTTCTTGATGATAGCCAAACAACCCATCCTATCACCAAGAAATAGCTCAAGTTTACCTACACCAATGAGAATATTTTTTTTTCTTAAAGCATCATTTCATTACCTTCCATTTTATGTTGGTTGATTTAGGTTATCACTTTTCCTTTTCCCCTTTCCATATGTCTCATCACCTATTTAGGCCATGCTTTCATTAGAAATCTTCAAGTCCTTTTAATCAAGATATCAAGACCATACCACCAAAGTTAGGAAGCCTAACACAACATGCATTAATTAAAAAAAAAAAAGTATTCCACATCATGTTAGAATTTCTTATATGATGGGCATCCATTGATTATAGATTGATTTTGACTTTAATTTATTTCAAATTACAAGCTAAGTTATGATTTGAATGAATGGTTAAGGAGTCCTTAATTATTTAATCATATTATTTTAGATCCTATTTATGACATACTAGCCTGTTAACCAACCCATCCATCAGAATTGAGTCTAAAGAGGGTTCTGCATAAATATTAAAGCATAAAAGGGGCCAAAAGTAGACTCTTGTTAGGAGTCTTCGTTTTTGTTGGACTTTTAATCGAAGTCAATGAATGACTTCGAGAAAGAGTCTTCTTCCATTAATAATCTTCTTCTTCGATTGACTCCTGATCAAAATCAAAATCAAAGGCAGGAAGGACTGAAATTTCTACCCTCTAGCTTTATTTAAAGGAAAGAGAGTTTCCCTTCTCTTTACATCAAAGACCGAGGCTCAAATAGAAAAACCTCTCATTCTCTCTTTTTTCTCTTTGAAAGTCCTCACTAAGTTTGCCGAAATCTGGACTTAACCATCATCGAAAAAGTTATGGATATAGTTGTTTCGATAAGAAGATGTTTAGCAAGGGATGCTGTGATATAACTAATTAAAGATTTTGAAAAGAAAATTTTGAAATTATTTGGATTGATTAGAACACGTGTGAGGTAAGTAATATAACTCTTTTTTTAGATTTATTAAAAAATTATAAAAGAAATTTCTATCATGGTTTATGCAATTGATGTGTTGTATTAAATATACCCTTTTTTTAGAATATAAAATGATTCAAAGTCTAACATGTTGAATTTGGTATGGATTGTACCTGATTGATTTTGATATTACATGGTTTTGCATATATTTGATTTAGATTATAAAATATCTTGGAAAAACTATTTTAATTTAAGATGGATTTGACTCGTAGCTTGACTATGATTCAAACTATGCTAGTGAAAGGTTATACGCTTATATTGTGATATTTTGATATCTTGCCAATGAGGATTAAATACTAGTATTTCGATACCCTATCAGTGAAGGTTATGCATTGATATTTTGATATCCTATCAATGGAGGTTATGCACTAGTATTTCAATACCCTATCATTGGGGGTTATCTAGTGGCACTTTGATTTAGGTCATGGCTATCAGGATAATTATGATATTTTGAAAGAAATTAATTTATGAATAAATTATAAATTTTGAAAAGATCGTATTCGTATGCAATTTATTTTGATAGTGCTATATATTTTGAATTGGACTTTGAATTGATATACCATGCATGCTTGTTTTTAATATACTATTATTACTGGATTCATCTAGCTTAAGTGTTCATTGCTTACTAGACTATCTAGTTTATTACTTTATATTTTAACTAATTTTATAGATTTAGAGAAATAGCTCTGATGTGGCAGGAAGCTGACGCGTAATTTTTGTCAGATGCCATGTCAGAAAAACTGCCACGGTGGACACTCCATCTCAGACTCCTTTGCCGGGTCGAGCTCCCCCGGAATGACGAGGTGGCCCGTCAAAGCTGAGTTCCGTCCTCCACCAGGTCGGCACCCGCAAGCCCGGGGCGCCTAGGCCGGAGCCGAGTGACCTCCTTCACCAGATCGAGCCCCTCCGAGGCTGAGCCCCTTGGACCGAAGTAGAGCTCAGCCCTCCTCCGCCAGGTCGAGCCCCTCCGAGGCTGAGCCCTCTAGGCTGGAGTCGCGTGCTGACCTCCTCCACCAGATCGAGCCCCTCCAAGGTCGAGCCCCCTAGACCGGAGTCGAGCTCAGCCCTCCTCTGCCAGGTTGAGCCCCTCCGAGGTCAAGCCCTCTGAGCAGGAGTCGAGCCTTCCTCCATCGAGTCGAGCCCTTCTAAGGTCAAACCCCCTGGACCGAAGTCGAGCCCAGCCCTCCTCCGCCAAGTCGAGCCCCTCGGAGGTCGAGCCCCATGGGTCGGAGCGAGTCCCAGCTCTCCAGTTCAGTAACCACCTCGGATAATGCCGCCGACCACCAAAGGGACGGAGCTATGCCACTGAGGCACCGGCGAGCCACCCGAGGACTATGAGAAAGCACCCATCAAATCATAATAACTGTCCGCAGCCACCACTTACATCAGAAGAGGAAGAAGCTCCCTGACCAAAATGCCACGCTCTCCACCAATCGCTTGCATCACCTAGAAGAGGAAGTCAATCAGGGGATTCGAATCCCGGGGGTGGCGGCCCCCCAATCGAAGCCCTGCCAGGTTTCTTGGAGTGGAGCGACCGGAAGGAATGTCAGAGCGCATGGCAGCTTCCTTTATCACGAAAAAGAAAATGCGTCCTGTCCATGGCATGGAACACTGTTGCCATGCCTGCCAGTGTGGGAAAGACCCCGAGGTAGGCATTCAACAACCACCTGGGCTTAAAAGAACCTTCGACACCCTAGTAGGGAGGTACGCAAGCTAAACCACAAACACCCAAGCAAGTAGGGGAAGGAGGCCATACAAGAGAACCACCCAGGAGACTAAGAATCCAAGGCTCTCGGAGATCCACAGAAAGGATCGTCCGAGCACAGCCGCCCATCTCCAGTTCCCTTCGACCACCACCTTTCCCAACCTAATTGCACCCTCACTCACACATCATTCACTCCTCCTAGCATGGAGTCCATCTCAGGGGCTCGACCAGGAGGATCTATTCCCCTGGATCGTCACTGACTTGACTGTCGGAGTGCTCCCATCAGAATCCCCGGCCCGGGTCACTAATGCTTGTTTTGCAGGTCCCAACGAGCAGGCCATCTCCGAGGAGACGAGGGGTGATCCGACACCGACAGCAGTTACGAGCCACGACAATCTTGGCGGTAATAGATTGGCACGCCAGGAAAGGGGCAAGGCAAGACGTATCTTGATCCAACCTAAACCCCCTACAAGCAGCTCACCGGGAGGATGGTGACGATGCGAGCGAGAGAAGTCTCCACCAGTCGTGCGGGAGATCCTCCTTCTCAAGGGGACCCGCACGATCTAGAGGGGGAGCTCCCCGCTCCTGGTCAACCACCTCCAGTGGACATCCAGCTGGCCGCGCTTGCCTAGCAAATGCAGATCCTCACCATGGCGGTGTGCCAGCTCCAGCACCAATAACGGTCCTTGGCTACCCATCAGCAACCAGGGACCCCCGCAGCCCATGCCGCAGCACCCCGCGATAACTTGCATTCCTTCCAAGGAAGACCTTCACAACCGCGGGCTATCACTGATCACCGGGATAGTCACTTGACTCAAACGAAGAGACAACGGGCCGGATCTGCCGACAAGGAGAGCTGATCCCCAACCCTCGAGCGGGTAGCGGCTAAACCCCACCGAGGTTGAAAGGACAAGACCTCCCTTCAGGGACACCATCCCATGTCACATTCTCTGTCTCTTTCGACCTCCGCGGAAGGCTCCATCGACGAGGCCATCAGGCGCACAGCCAAGAAGCGCCTGGAAGAGCACGAGCACAAGCTGGCGAAATTATCCCACCGATTTATGAACATGCAGGGCTCCGCTGATGAGCCAGTGGGCTATGACTCCCATCCCCCCTTCTCCCGAGAGATCCAAGAGGAATCGGTCCCCAGTCGGTTTCGCATGCCGCAGGTGGATCCCTATGATGGGACCACCGACCCCCTGGACCACCTGGAAAACTACAAGGCCCGTATGAGGGTCCAGGGGGCCACCAATGCCCTTTTTTGCATTGCCTTCCCAGCAACCCTTCGGAAGGCGGCTCTGGTTTGGTTCACCCATCTCGAGTCCGAAAGCATCAACTCTTTCGCTCAACTGGAGCAAAAGTTCGTGGCCCACTTCGACGCCTGTTGAAAGGTACCACAAGAGGCGAACAGCCTCTTCTCCATCCAGCAATAGGATCGCGAGCTCCTATGGGACTACGTGGCCCGCTTTAAGGTTGCCGCCTTGGAGATTTACAATCTTGATGAACCAGTCGCCATGCTGGTGCTAAAGCGAGGGCTCAGGACATCCCGCCTGACCTACTCGCTCGACAAGAAACCCTCCAATACCTACTCCGAGCTCCTCCTCCGAGCCCAGAAGTACATCCACGTCGAGGAGGCGGATCGTATAAGACGGGAGCTCGACGGGAAGCCGCAGAAGAAGTTGACTCCCACCGAGGCCCCCGGGACTCGGAAGCCGGGACCCCTAGCTCTGAACTTCTGGCAGGGGCCGAGACCGAGGATCGCATCCATTACGGAGGAGAGGTACATCCCTCTCCTCGTCCCGAGGATGAAGATCCTCATGGAGATCAAAGGTGAGCCCTACCTGAAGCGCCCACCTTCAATGAGGCCGTCCACTAGCCATGATAAGATAAAGTACTGCTGCTATCATCGCGACCATGGCCACGACATCGAAGAATGCCGCAATCTCAAGAAGGAGATCGAAGAACTCATCAAGAGAGGCTACCTCGGGAGGTTCGTGGGGGACAGACCTCCGGCGGAACCTCAGGCGCTTGTCGCTCTCCTGCTAGTTCCTGCAGTTGACAACTGCCCTACCGAGAAGCCGGTAGGGATGATATGCTGGGGAGCCGAGCACGCACCTAAGAAGGCCCGGGGGGCAGGGTATTCTGAAAATGTGCTCCCCTTTATGAGGAAAGGGGGAGATGGGAGGAGAATGTAAATAACGATGCCGTGGTTGTCAAGATGACGATCACGAAGCATCCTGTAAAATACATCATGGTTGATAGTGGAAGCTCCACAGATGTGCTTTTTTACGATACCTTCTTCAGAATGAATTTATCCTCCGCTCAGCTCAAACCTGTGCACACGCCCCTTGTCGGGTTCACGGGAGATTCTGTGAGGGTTGAGGGAGAGTTCACTCTCCCAGTCACTGCCGAGACCCCATCTCGGCAAAGCACTGTTATGATGACCTTCACAGTGATTAGACTTTCTTCGGCCTACAATGTGATCCTTGGTCGACCCGGGCTCAATCTGCTCGACGCCATCATTTCTACAAAGAGTCTGCTGGTGCAGTTCCCAACTCCCTATGGAGTTGGTGAGATGAGAGGTACATCTCAGTCGATTCAACACTATTTCCAGACTTTCCCCGAAACCAAGGTCCCCGAGGATGATCCCAAGGTGGACGATCTCGACCAAAGGGTGCAAGACCCCAGGGGTGGCCCGGTCAAGCACCTACTATCTTATCCTCTCGGAGTCGACCAAGAGAGGACAGTACAGATTGGGGCCCCGCTACAAGATAAGGAAAGGGCCCACCTGCTGGAGTTCTTGCGGGCGAATGCAGATGTGTTCTCCTGGACGGTGGCCCATATGCTAGGTATCCCCTCTGACATCATCACCCACAAGCTGAGTATTGACCCAAAGTGCAGGCCGGTTTGGCAGAAAAAGAGAAATTTTGTCCCAAAAAGACAGGCGGCAATCAATGAGGAAGTCGACAAACTCCTCGTTGCCGGCTTCGTTCGGGAGGTACAATACCCAAGCTGGCTGGCGAATGTGGTGATGGTAAAGAAGAGTAACGGCAAATGGAGGATCTGTGTAGACTACACTGACCTCAACAAGACATGCCCGAAGGATAGTTTTCCTCTACCGAAGATTGACCAAATGGTAGATGCCATCTCGGGTCACAGGCTGCTCTCCTTCATGGATGCATTCTTCGGATATAATTAGATCCGGATGCACCCAGAGGATGAGGAGCGCACCACCTTTATTATTGACCAAGGGATGTACTGCTACAAGATAATGCCCTTCGGTCTGAAGAACGCTGGGGCCACGTACCAACGTCTGGTCAACAGGATCTTCAAAGATCAGATTGGCCAGAACATGCAAGTGTACATGGATGACATGCTTGTCATAAGCAAGCCGAGATCGGACCACATCGCCGACCTCGCCGAGGCCTTCAACAACCTCCGAAAGCGCTAGATGAAGCTGAACCCATCAAAGTGTACCTTTGGGGTGGCAGCAGGAAAGTTTCTCGGCTTCATGGTCACTCAGAGGGGCATTGAAGCGAACTTAAAGAAGGTCCAGGCGATCGTCGACATGGAGCACCCGACATCCAAGAAGCAGGTCCTGTGCCTAAAAGGACATATTGTAGCTCTGAGTCGGTTCATCTCGAGGTTAGCCGATTGCTGCCTTCCCTTCTTCAAGGTGCTGTGCAAGATGCACGACTTCACCTAGACGGAGGAGTGTAGGATGGCTTTTGAAGAGCTGAAAGAGTTCCTGTCCTCTCCTCCGCTGCTCTCCAGACTAGAGAAAGGAGATGATCTTCTACTTTACCTGGCGGTCACACCCGGAGCCGTCAACTTGGTCCTCATCCATGCAAACGAGGACGGATCTCAGAAGTCGGTATACTACACCAGCAAAATCCTCCGCGATGCAGAGATCAGGTATACCCACTCCGATGAACTTATTTTTGCTCTAATAATGTCTGCTAAGTACCTCAGGCCCTACTTCTAAGCGCATCCCATCATGGTCATGATGGATTAGCCACTAAGGACCATACTCAGCTACCCCGAAACATCCGGGTGGTTGGCCAAGTAGTCTATGATGCTGAGCAAGTTCGATATCGCATATCGGTCGAGGTCATCGCAGAAGGTCCAAGTCCTAGCCGACTTCCTGGTCGAGTGCACCAGACTCGTCGAGGAGCCGGAGCAGACATCCCTGGAGCATCAAGTCGAGCCCAGAACAGAGGAGGAGCCCTGGATCCTCCACATGGATGGCGCATTCAACTCCGGCAGGAGTGGAGTAGGCCTCATTCTCGCCAATAGCAACAGGATCATGGCAGAATGTGCTCTTCACTTCAAGTTTGCCACAACAAATAACCGAGCAGAGTACGAGGCACTCCTCGCGGGCTTAAAGGTATCCCACGAGCTGGGCGTGCATAGCTTGAAGGTCTTTACCGACTCCCAATTGGTAGCTGGACAAGTCTCCAGAGAATATGAATCTAGAGATCCCCAGATGATGAAGTACCTGGAGCGAGTCCACTCATGCACGGCAGGCTTCCGATGCTTCAACATCTTCCATATCCCCCGCGGAGAGAATGCTCGTGTGGATGCACTGTCGAGACTCGCGACCCTACTAGACTCGTCGCTGGGGCGTGCATATATTGAGTACCTCGAAAATCCAAGCTACGAAGCCCCAGAAGAGATGCAGCAAGTCACCCCGGAGCCGAGCTGGACGGACAGGTATTAGATATTAAAATAATAAAAATTAACCCAACTTTATTCAATTAAAATTAATACTTTTTGTGGTATTTTGTAGGAATTGACTCCATAAACATGTAGAGCTCGATTTTAGGAATCCAACGGTGCGAACTGGATCCAAATCGAAGTTCATATGGGCCTGAAATGAATTTTAGAAGATTTTAGCACCGATTTCTAAGCCTCACGATTTCTGGAGCAGCCCCTAAATTCTTTTAGCCGGTTCACTGTGGACTGGCCCAATGGTCCACCCACGAACTGCCGGTCCACAGTTGCCATTACCCACGGTCCACGTGTAGAGCCGTGGACCACCGTGCACCGTTTGCACCCGAACTTGCTGAAGGGAATACCACGGCGCCGCCCAAGCCGTCGCCGACCTCACCGCCAGCCAGAGAGCCTCCAATGGCCGGAAAATCTTCGAAATCGCTGCTGCCTTCATCTTCCACCCATCGCTCTTCTTCACCGCCCCAGTCATCGCCGAAGAAGTTTGCCACTAGTCCATGCTGCCATGGATGATGTTCGCATCAATGTTGTCGGGAGAAGAGAAGAGTTGTCAGACAATGCTGGATGGACGCAGGGTTGTGCGATAGGATTTTTAATTTTGATTTTTGAGATGAAGATACGATCATGAAGGAGTTCGGATGAGGAGATAGCGCCGAGTTTGAGAAGCAGATTGGGATGAGGAAATCACCGCGATTCCTACACGGGCTCGACGCGGTGTTTCCCATCTATAAATCCCCATGTCATTTTATGCTTCGAAAAAATAATTTTGGGAGGCTCCACTTTCTCATCGTCCGTAGTTTTACTTCCCTGGTCCTGCTGTTGCTGTGACTTCCCGTTGCACAGAGAGTCAAATAAAAAGGGAAAAAGGGACCCTTGTTCTCATACTTCTTTTATTTTCTTTATGTACCCCAGATTCTTATGCAATAAATATTTCTTTTATTTTATATTAATTCATGATTATTTTTGTATTTTGTTTAAGTAATGCTGGAGTCATGTTGGATTAGCGTTTGAGGTAAGTCGAAGTGAATCAACTTTTAACTGATCTATATCTAAGGGACGGGTCGTGATCCACGGGTACGGGCCATACTCTTAAGATAGGTCATATCTTAGTTATCTTCACGAATTTGTTATTTGCATTAGTTTTAGTTTATTTTAGAACAAAAGAAAATTTTTTTTCGAAATAACCCGGAAGTCTCTGTGGGTTCGACCCTTACTCCTGCTATTCTATCTTTTGAGTAGTGGATTTAAGGTTCTAAATCAGTGTGTTGCGACGTGCATCAGATTTTTGGCGCCGTTGCCGGGGACTTTTGGTGTTATTCTAAAAAAAAATCAAAAATAAAAAAAATCAACAATCCAAAAATCCAAAAAAAAATCAAATTTCAAAATTTTAAATTCGAATTTCAAAAAATTTAAATTTCAAAATACAAAATTTGAAAATTAAAAATTAAAAAAATCAAAATTTCCAATCTTGAGTACCCTGACATAAGGTTGCCCTGGCATAACTGGGAGGTTATATTGAATGGTTGTCCTAGGGTACAAAAAGGTTGAACAAAAAATTTTATGCTTTTTGCTTTCCATTTTTTGATTGACTTAGGTAAATTTATCTTTTTTACAAAATCAAAAAAATATTACCCAAATATTTCATAATTTATTAGGACTAGAGACTTAATCACCAAAATTTAAAAAATTAGCTTTAGTTTAATTTTGTTTGTTTATAACTTTTATTTTGGACACCTTAGTTGTTGCATTTCATTTTTCCATAATCAACTTAAGGGCATAACCCATTAATCAGATAAGATGGGGTGTTTAATACACTTCCTTAGCCCACAAACCACTACCCAACATTTGCATTGACCCAAGCCTTTAATTTTAAAATCAATTAGACATCAATCCTAGGAATTTCAAGCTCAATAGGATAGGGGAACCCTGGAGTTGGACCGGGTTCAAATCATTTAGCTACTTGGTGTCTAAACAAAGTGGTTCAGGACCAAGAGCCCAAAGGAAGGTGGTTCTTTAATTGATTCCGTCCGCTTACCTAGCCAATTTTAATTGGTGTCTAAGGCAAGCAACGGGGGGACTCCCACCAACCTTACACTCACCTGGCCGAGTCAATTAATTGATCTTGGGCTTGGATTGCTCGAAGGTAACCTTGGATCAGTTAGGAGCTGTCTAGATCTAGGTTAACCCTAGGATAGTGATTTTGATTTGTTTCACTTGTTTGAAAAAAAGAAAAAAAAATTAATTAACATAACTCTCTTTTCTCTAGCCTAGGACTCTCTTAGGAATTTTTTCCTTTAGACCTCTTCTCATTCTCCCACTTTTATTTAATTAATTAAAAAAAAGAAAAACAAATCTTTGATTGCTTTAGGAGGGTGTATGTTAGTGTATTCTAGGCATCGACTTCGAGAACCTAAACATATATCCCTACATCCAAAAATCGAAAGCTCCAATAGAGCAAACTGCCCAGGTATTATGGATCCCAATCAAGGAAATCAAGGAATTGACCCTCCACTGAAGGAGTACTTCACTCCTTCAAAATACACCTATTCACCTTGTATCCAAGTACCCCCTGTAGATGCTGTCCAGTACGAAATCAAGTCCAGTGTAATCTAGATGTTACCCTCTTTTTACGGACTTGCAACTGAAGATCCATATAAAGACTTAGACGAATTCTTGGAAATCTGTTCAACCGTTAAGATATAAAATTTCTTCGATGATGCTTTAAGGATTAAGTTATTCCCTTTTACCTTGAAAGACAAAGCTAAATACTGGTTGAATTTCCTAGATACTGTGACTATTTCAACATGGGATCAACTTCAGAAGGAGTTTCTTAAGAAATATTTCTCCATAGGAAAGACGAATCAAATCAGAAAAGCCATTACTAGTTTTTCCCAATTGGACGGAGAAATGTTTCATGAAACCTGGGAAAGATTGAAAGAGTTGATCAGAAGATGTCCTCACCATGCCATACCAAAATTGCAATTAGTCCAGTGCTTCTATGACGGTCTGTCGGAAAGGCACCGGCAAATGGTGGATGCCTCATGTGGAGGAACGTTAATGCTTAAAAATGAACATAAGGCATAGCAATTGTTTGAAACCCTGAGTGAAAACTTCCTACATCATATGTCAGCTGCCCGTAGTGATCCTCCCATAGGACCCAAGAGAAGAGAAATGTATGAAGTTGGTCATGCTGTGACATCTACAGCAAGGTAGATGAGCTATCTCAGAAGCTCGATCAAATTTTGCAAGCTGGAAATAATTCCTCCTCATCTCATCACACTCATGAAGTCTGTATTATCTACTCGAGTCCCACCCACTTGTTAGGTGATTATCCATCCACTTACCAATTTTCTGAGCTACTTCAGGAGCAAGCCCATCATGCCCAAACCCGAATGGCTCCTAGACCAAGAAATAATCCATACTCGAACACATACAATCCTGGCTGACGCAATCAACCAAATTTTTCTTAGAAACCCTAACCTGGAATCAATTCATCTGTTAGGCCCAACTATCAGGAGACCAACTTTAGAAGCATACCATGTCCACAGTACCAAAGTGTCCCACAGCCTCCACCACCTCCACCGAGCAATCATGACCCTTTGTTTCAAGAGAAGGTGCTTCAAGCTTTAAAGGGGTTGGACATGAATACCCAAATCCTTCACTCCCACACTCAATCCATTGCCAAGCTAGAGACCCAGATAGGTCAGCTAGCTATAGCTTTTAATCGGAGGGAGGAAGGTAAGTTACCTAGCCAGCCCATTAGCAGTTCCAAAGGTCAATACATGGCTGAGAGCTCCACTGGATAATAAGAATTTGAAAATGAATAAGATGCTTGAACTATTCAAGCAAGTCCAAATAAATTTACCTCTCCTCGATGCCATCAAGCAAGTTCCGGCTTATGCCAAATTTTTTAAGGATCTGTGCACACAGAAACGAAAATATAAGGTACACATCTCTAAGAAAATCTAATTAACTGAGCAAGCCAGCTCAGTTTTTCAGCAGATAGCTCCACCTAAACTCAAAGAACCAGGTACCCTAATTATATCTTGTGTCATAGGGGACCTCACAATCAAGAAAGCCTTGTTAAATTTGGATGCGAGTGTAAACCTTCTCCCAAGCTCAGTGTATGATTTGTTTAGATTCGGAGAACTAAAATCCATGACGGTGACTTTACAGTTAGCTGATCGATCGGTCAAGGTACCCCGTGGAATGCTCGAGGATGTGTTGGTGAAAGTAGATGAGTTCTACTTCCCTGTTGATTTTCGTGTTTTGGACATGGAATCTAGCAGTAACCCTAGTCAGATACCCATCATTCTTGGAAGACCTTTCTTAGCTACCGCTAATGCATACATAAACTGCAGAACGAGGGTTATGAATGTTTCTTTTGGAAACAAGAAAATGAGGTTGAATGTTTTTAATGCATGCCAAGGACCTCCCACTTATGATCATAACAAAGTGAACATGATAGAAGAAGTAGTAAATAAGAAACTTCCTGTGTTGCTTGATTCGGATCCTTTGCAAGCATGTTTGACACATTTTGAAACGAACGATTTTGATGTTGATGAATACATAAATGAAGTGAATGCTTTGTTAGAGCCACCCAAGTTTATCACCACTCCTCCCTGGACTGTGAAATATGAATCATTACCGACTCAATCAAGTCCTTTAGTGCCATCCTTAGAAGCACCACCTAAGTTAGAATTGAAGCCTCTTCTTGACAAGTTGAAGTATTCTTTTTTTGGATCTAATGATACCCTTCCGGTAATCATTGCATCTACCTTGACCTCTGATCAGGAACAAAAATTGGTGGATGCACTCAAAGAACATAAAGGGGCAATAGGATGGACAATAGCTGATCTCAAGGGAATTGATCCTTCTGTTTGCATGCACCATATTCACTGTGAAGCGGAAGCTAAACCACATAGGGACATGCAATGGAGGCTAAATCCAAACATGCGGGAAATTGTCAAGAAAGAAGTGGTAAAATGGTTGGATGCCGGCATTATTTATCCAATTTCGGATAGCCAATGGGTCAGTCCAACCCATGTAGTACCTAAAAAGTCTGGTATCACTGTCATACAAAATGAAAAGGGCGAGTCAATTCTTACCCGAGCAACCACTAGTTAGAGAGTGTGTATGGATTACCAGAAACTGAATGCCGTTACTAGGAAAGATCACTTTGCCTTTTATCGATCAAATTCTAGAGCAGCTAGCAGGGCAAAGTTTCTTTTATTTTCTGGATGGATATTCAGGATACAACCAGGTTCCAGTATTTCCTGCAGACCAAGAAAAGACCACCTTTACCTGCCCTTTTGGAACGTTTGCCTTCAGACGTATGCCTTTCGGTCTCTGTAATGCACTAGCCACCTTTCAACGATGTATGCTGGCCTTATTTTTCGACATGGTTGGTCACTTCCTTGAAGTGTTTATGGATGACTTTTCTGTCTTTGGATCTTCATTTGAGGACTATCTCCATAATTTAGCTAAGGTATTGAAATGATGTATAGAAACCAACTTAGTCTTAAGTTGCGAGAAGAGCCATTTTATGGTTTATGAGGGAATTGTGCTCGTACACATTATTTCTGAGCGAGGAATTGAGGTTGACAAAGCTAAGGTTGAATTAATCTCGAAATTACCTCCCCCGACCTCGGTTAGACAAGTACGATCCTTCCTTGCCATGCTAGTTTTTATAGATGCTTCATCAAGGATTTCAGCAAAATTTCTCAACCATTGTGTAATTTACTTGCCAAAGACAAGTCCTTTGATTTTAGTAAAGAATGTCTGGCCACTTTTAACATTCTTTGAACTGCTTTGACCACTGCACCTATCATCAAGCCTTTAGATTGGACCCTGCCGTTTGAAATCATGTATGATGCCTCTGATTATGCTGTAGGAGCTGTTTTAGGACAGAAGCTTAATAGGGAACCCCATGTAATTCACTATGCTAGTAAAACTCTTTCAATGCACAGATGAACTATACCACTACTGAAAAAGAGTTACTAGCAGTTGTATTCGTCCTAGAAAAATTTCGATCATATTTATTAGGGTCTAAGGTCCTAGTTTACTCTGATCATGCAACATTAAGACATCTACTATCCAAAAAGGAAACAAAGCCTAGACTGATTCGATGGATCCTTTTGTTACAAGAATTTGCCCTAGAAATTTTGGATAAGAAATATTCCAAAAATATGGTAGCAGATCATATTTCTAGGATCTTAGTAGAATACAACAAGAAAATTATTGGAGATAGGTTCCCTGATGAACAGCTATTCTTAATTTCTTCTAACAGCAATCTTCCCTGGTTTGCCCATATTGTGAATTATCTGGTAACAGGGCAAGTTCCTCCCTACTGGTCAAAACAAGAAAAAGACATGTTCTTTTTGCAAATCAAATATTACTTTTGGGAGGAACCTGAATTGTTCAAATACTGTTCAGATCAGGTGATTAGGTGATGTGTCCCTGAGAGTGAATTCAAGAGTATACTCAATTTTTGTCATTCTCTTGCATGTGGGGGACACTTTAGTGAGAGGAAAACTACAACAAAGGTGCTGCAAAGTGGATTTTATTGGCCAACTCTTTTTAAAGATGCACACGAATTTGGCCACAATTGTCTTAAATGTCAACAAACAGGGAGTATTTCATGAAAAGATATGATGCCCCTAAATCCCATTCTAGTTGTTAAAATTTTTGATGTTTGGGGTATTGACTTTATGGGACCATTTCCTCCTTCCTTTGGATTTGAGTACATTTTGGTAGCAGTGGATTATATGTCAAAATGGATTGAAGATGTGGTAACTTGAACCAATGATCACAAAGTTGTAATCAAGTTCATTCAGCATAACATCCTTAATCCGTTTGGGTGCCCAAGGGCCATTATTAGTGATGGGGGTGCGCATTTCACAAATAGGCACTTTGAAGGACTGGTGAAAAAGTATGGAATTACCCATAAAGTAGCCACACCATATCATCCCCAGACTAGTGGTCAGGTTGAAGTTTCGAACAGAGAGATTAAACACAATCTTGAGAAAACGGTAAGACCTGATAGAAAAGATTGGTCAGAATGTTTGGATGACGCATTATGGGCTTACCAAACTGCTTTCAAGATCCCTTTAGGAATGTCTCCGTACTGGTTAGTATTTAGAAAGGCTTGTCATCTACCTGTGGAATTGGAACACCGAGCATTTTGGGCCATCAAACAATTTAATTTTGATATGAAGAATGCGGGTTCCCATAGAAAACTTCAATTAAGTGAGTTGGAAGAGTTACGAAATGAGGCTTATGAGAGCTCGAAAATTTATAAGGCTCGAACAAAGGCTTATCATGACAAATTCATTAATAAAAAATTGTTTGAGCCTAATCAAAAAGTGTGGCTATACAACTCCAGGTTACGTCTTTTTCCTGGAAAACTCCGCTCACGATGGGATGGACCTTTTGTAGTAACTCAAGTATTTTTCCATGGAGCTGTTGAACTTAAGGAGCCTAAGCAAGGGAATGTTTTTAAGGTGAACGACCAGCATTTGAAACCGTATATTGAAGGAATCAGTGATGGAGAAGTTGTTGAAACTCTTGATCTTGTACACCCAACGTTGCTATGAAGATCAGCTTAGTCTGGCTGAAGACTATAAACTTAGCGCTCCTGGGAGGCAGCCCAGTTCTTGCCTTAGTTCATGCTTTTAGTTTTAACCTTTTATTTATTGTTTTTAGAACAAATCGAAAGGAATAATAAAAGAAGAATGGGAGGGACATGGCGACAAAATGACATCTAATGTTCATACCCTACCAGGTTATCTAATGTTCATACCCTACCAGGTTGTACCTTTCCTTGTCATTACATTACTAGTATCCTCTTTCATTGAGGACAATGGAAATTAAGTTAGGGGGTGCGATAATTAATCTAATCCTCGAGTAAAATTTTAATCAATTTTTGTGTACAAAGTTTTATCTCAAATTGAAAATAATCAAGCTTACTAAATGAGGAGTGATTAACGATCTAGAAAATTTTAAAGATACTGAGGGATGATTTATCAAGGAAATCCTATAAATGGTAGAGTGTAGACCAGAAAATTTTAGAAGAGCAATTCCAGACCCTTCGGCCTATCGATCTTGATAATGAATCCTACTTATATTGGTATAGGCATCATAAAAAGTTTCCAAGTTAAAAATCCTCGAGCTTAGTAATAAAGGTTTTTAGCATCTCTCACTGAGTAACCAGGCCCCTTCGCTTAAGTAAGCATTGTTGTTTGCGTCAAAAGGTGGGGATGTAAAGAAACCTTTTGTAGAGTCAGTCTTGACTTAGCCATTTTGACTCGAGTCAGTAAACCCGAGGGGTGTTTTATACCTAATACCCTAAAGTCAACTGGTTTGGGAGTCATTGGCTTAAAGCTCACTACAAGGATTAACTAGAAAGCAAGATGTTAGGATATTGCACTGTCTCTATGTTTTATATTAAAAAAAAGAGGGGACTAAATAAATATTGTACCAAAATCAAAGTAAGTTGGAAGATTTAGAGAGTGAGATAGAAAGTTGGGAAAAGAACAACTTTTAGAACTTCTATGGACTTCACTCTACCACTAAATGGGTGAATTGGTAATCCAATGAAGTACCTTTTTAATGGTCTAACCGGGTATCCTCTGATTTTAGGGTTAGTAAGATGATTTTCATTTCATGGACCAAGTTAGTATACAAGATTAATTCATTTCCTTTACTCAAGGACGAGCAAAGTTCAAGTTGGGGGGTGTGTTAAATATTAAAATAATAAAAATTAACCCAACTTTGTTTGATTAAAATTGATACTTTTTGTCATATTTTGTAGGAATTTACTCCATAAATGTGTAGAGCTCGATTTTAGGAATCAAACGGCACGAATTGGACCCAAATCAGAGTTCATATGGGCCTGAAATGAATTTTAGAAGATTTTAGCATGGATTTCAAAGCTGCATGATTTCTGGAGCAGCCCCTAAATTCTTTTAGCTGGTTCACTATGGACCGGCCCAATGGTCCACCCATGAACCGCCGGTCCACAGCTGCCATTACCCATGATCCACGGGCAGAGCCGTGGACCACTGTGCATCGTTTGCTCCGGAACTCGTTGGAGGGACCACCACGGCGCCGCCTAAGCCGCTGCCGACCTCACCGCCGGCCAGAGAGCCTCCAATGGCCAAAAAATTGCTAGAATCGCTGCTGCCTCCATCTTCCGCCCATCACTCTTCTTCACCGCCCCAGTTGTCGCCGAAGCCGTTTGCCACTAGTCCATGCTGCCATGGATGATGTTCGCATCAATGTTGTCGAGAGAAGAGGAGAGTTGTCGGACGACGCTGGATGGACGCGGGGTTGTGCGATAAGATTTTTAAGTTTGATTTTTGAGATGGAGATACGATCACGAAGGAGTTCGAATGAGGAGATAGCACCGAATTTGCGAAGCAAATTGGGATGAGGAAATCACCGTGGTTCCAGATGGGCCCGACGCGGTGTTTCCCATCTATAGATCCCTGGGTCATTCTACGCTTCGGAAAAATAATTTTGGGAGGCTCCACTTTCTCATTGTCTGTAGTTTTACTTCCCTGGTCCTGCTGTTGCTATCACTTTTTGTTGCATAGAGAGTCGATAAAAAGAGAGAAAAGGACCCTTGTTCCTATACTTCTTTTATTTTCTTTGTGTACCCCAGATTCTTATGCAATAAATATTTCTTTTATTTTATATTAATTCATGATTCTTTTTGCATTTTGTTTAAGTAATGTTGGAGTCATGTTGGATTAGCATTTGAGGTAAATCGAAGTGAATCAACTTTTGACTGATCTATACCTAAGAGACGGGCCATGATCCACGGGTACAGGCTGTACTCTTAAGATAGGTCATATCTTAGTTGTCTTCATGAATTTGTTATTTGCATTAGTTTTAGTTTATTTTAGAACAAAAGAAAATTCTTTTTTGAAATAACCCGAAAGTCTCTGTGGGTTCGACCCTTACTCCCGCTATTTTATCTTTTAGAGTAATGGATTTAAGGTTCTAAATCGGTGCGTTGCAACGCGCATCAACAGGTACATCAGATACATCACTGATGGCATCTTGCCCGAAGACCGCGTGGAAGCCGACCTCATCAAAAAGAAAGCCTCTCGGTTTGTCCTGATGGAAGGACAGCTTTACGGCCGATCCAACTCCTACCCGCTCCTGAAGTGCCTGAGACCCGCGGAAGCAGCCTTTGTTCTCCAGGAGATACATGAAGGCCTGTGTGGGAACCACGTGGGGAGAAGGATGTTGGTGTACAAAGCTCTCTGCCAGGGATACTTCTGGGAGATCATGAGGGAGGATGCCGCCGACTTTGTGAAGAGGTGAGACAAATGCCAGCGCCACGCCCACATACAACGTCAACCGGCTGTGCCGATCTCACAGCTCTCCGCCCCTTGGCCATTCGTCCAATGGGGAATGGACATTTTAGGGCCATTTTCCCCTACACAGGGACAATGGAGGTTCTTATTGGTGGCCATCAACTACTTCACCAAATGGGTGGAAGCAAAGCCACTAGCGCGAATCACAGAAGCTAAGGTCCGCCAATTCTTCTGGAAATCAATTATTTGCCACTTCGGACTTCCCCATTGCATCATAACCAACAATGGACGACAGTTTGACAACCGGGAGATCGAAAAATTCTGTGTCGAGCATGGCATCCGGTATTGCTTCACCTCGGTAGCTCACCCCCAGACCAACGGGGAAGCCGAGGTGACAAACCGGACTATTCTCCAGGGACTTATGACCAGGTTGGACAAAGCCAAGGGCAGGTGGGTGGAAGAACTCCTAAGCATTCTCTAGGCCTACCACATAATGCCCAGGATGGCGACGGACGAAACGCCTTTCATCCTTGTCTTCGATGCCGAGGCCGTCATCCCGGTTGAGCTCGGCATGCCCACGCTGCGGGTGCGGCAATATGATGAGGCACAGAACCCGGTGCACCTTCTACTCAACTTGGACCTCCTCGAGGAAACCAGAGACAAAGCTCGACTTCGGATGGCAGCATACCAGCAACGAGTGGCTCGGTACTACAACGCTCGGGTAAGGCCCAAGGTTTTCCGACTCGGCGACCTGGTGCTGCGTCGAGCCGAAGCATATTAACCCCGGGAGTGCAGCAAGCTCTCGCCAAACTAAGAAGGCCCCTACAGGGTGGTTGAAGCTCTTCCCCAAGGAGCCTACTATCTCGAGAATCTGGACGGTGTCAAGTTCCTGTGGACATTGAATGCCTGCAACCTAAGAAAATATTATCAATAGTGTAAGGCTCACTCTTTATAATAATAAAGGCCTTCCTTTGCATAAATTGCTCTTTGCCTTGCAGGAACATCGCAGCCATGCCCTAGGGCCCGGCACACTCAAGCCCGGAGCCCAGCTCTCCGACACCGAAACTCGGAGCTCAGCTCCCTGGTATTAATGGTGTAAGGTTCTTTCTCACCAATAATCAAAGTTTCCCTTGTGCAAATACTTTTTTCCTTGCAGGAGATCTTCGCCCGACCCCAGGTCCGAGCTCAAATCCCGGAGCCAAGCTCTCTGGCCACCAAGTCTTCAAGCCTAGCTCCGAGACATGAAAACCCAGAGCCAAGCTCTCCGACCACCAAGTCTTCGAGCCCAGCTCCGAGATATCAAAGCCCGGAGCCAAGCTCTCCGGTCACCAAGTCTTCGAGCCCAACCTCCGAGACATCAAAGCCCGGAGCCAAGCTCTCCGGCCACCAAGTCTTCGAGCCCAGCTCCGAGACACCAAAGCCTGGAGCCAAGCTCTTCGGCCACCAAGTCTTCGAGCCCAGCTCCGAGACATCAAAGCCTGGAGCCCAGCTCTATGGCACTGAAGCTTAGGATACTCAGAAACAAAGTGGAAGCCTCCCCTCCGATCTCATCACATGTAAAAAAAGAAAAAAAAAAGGGAAGAAAAATAAGAAGAAGGAAAAACAAAGGAAAATAGAGGGGAAAAGCAGAGTACCCACAAGCCAAGATAATTGGAAATTTTCATTTCATTAAAAATTCCTTGGTTCATTTTCCCCAAGCCCCCGACATGCCGGGCGACCCAGGCCAAGGGCAAAGAAGACAGAAGATGACTCTATTCTACATAGGCGGCTCCCCGCCAAGACTCCGTGGTCGTGAGGCATCACCTCCAGGAACCCCAGGCTGTGCATCTCCGGCTTCGGCAACCACCACCGGCAAAGAAGGTTCGGGGGCGGCCACCAACTTCTCAGCATCGCCCAAATATGGGGCCGGCTCCACGTCAAAAGCAGTGGGGTATCTAAGAAGAGGTTGGCCCTTGTCGGATACATACTCCTGGATCCTTGAACGCAGGTATGTGAAGCCCTTGAAAAAGGAGTTCGACACCATTTCATGGAACTCGATGGCGAACTCCTCCGAGGCCCTGTACCTTGCCATGGCCTCTTTAGCCCTCTTCTTCGTCTCAGTGGCTTGCTCCTTCGCTGCTGCTGCTTCTTTCTCAGTAGTTGTGGCCCTCTCCTCGACAGCAACCAGACACTCCTTTGCTGCATCCAGTTCGGCCTGAAGGGATTGAGCACGCCCTTCTGTTTGACCACCTCGGTGTTGAACTCTATCAGCCTCCTTTCGGTGGCCGTAAGCTCATTAACCTTCTTCCTCGATCGGCCTCGCTCCTGGTCGAGGTTTTCCTAGAGCTCCTTCGAGTGCCTCTCAATGCTGGCAAGTTCTTTTCGGAGCTTCTCATTCTTCAGGCCGAGCTCTCGGGAGGTGTCGGACTTCTCCTTCAATTCGATCCTCAAGGCCTCGACCTCCATCGCTCATTGCTGGTCATTCTTCAACCAATTCCGACAACAGTCCCTGATCAAGAGAGTCTCGACACCGATCTGCACCAAACGAGACATCAGCAAAAAGAGAGAGAGAGAGAGAGGTGAAGTCACTTACAGAGAAGAGTTGGGGAAAGATGCTACTGATCACATCCCCCAGCACCTTCCCGACCATATCCCGCCGATCGCATGATTGGATTGAAAAATCCATCATACGCTCGGCTAGCTTCCGGTCCCGGAGCAGCAAAACATCGGGCGCCAGTCTGAACGGGACCCGATGGTAGTCCCTCTCCCTCCTACTTGCCCCCGAGGTGGAATCACCTACTCTACCTCCAGAAGAGGCCTCGGGGGCTGGTTGGGAGCTCGGCGCTCCCTCAAGTGGCACCCCCGGTGCCGGCTCCGCTCCTCCTCGCGCCTCCTCCTCGATGACAACGAGCTCCGGAGGAGGAGGTGACATGATGGTGATGGCTGTGGGCCTGGCCCGAATGATCACCTCAGGCTCCGGGGCGGGGGTCGGCTCCCATCGCCTCGGTCTCTCCAGCACAGGCTCGGCTGCCCTCTGACCCAGCTCGAACACTACAGCCAACACTTCCCTTCCTTGTGCGGAGGCAGCCTAAGACTCCCTCCTACTCGGCTTAGTCGGCTCGACAGGAGCGGCTGCCGACGCGCTCTCATCATGAGGCCTCTTCGAGGAGGGCTCTTCAGCCAATCCCGGTAGGGGCCTCTTCCTGATGATCGAAAGCATGTCATCCACTGAGAACTTCATGCCTGCATATGGAGGATACGATGTCAGTTCCAAGTTTGGGGAAACAGATTAAGAGGAGCAAAAAGAAGGACTCGTGCTGAACTCACCTAACTCTCCCGTTGGGCCGACCTCGACCTCGACGAGGTTCTGCTCTGCAATAAAACCTCAAGGGAAGGAATCTGGGTGGTGCGGAGTAGCTCATAAGCATCTTTGTCAGCTGCTTCAACCGCGGAGTTTCGATTAGGGGATCGATCTGGGTCACTCCACACCCAATCGACCCTCTCAATGGTGGCAAAGAAAAACTTGCTCTTCCATCCTTTGATGGAAGAGGGAAGTTCAAATTTGATGCCCCTCGGGCGAGAAGAAAGAGACCACCACCCGTCCTCGGTGAGGTGGTGCTTCAGAGTGAAGAAGGCTCTAAACAAGGAAAAACGGGTGACGATCCATGGAAGTGACAGAGCACAATAAAGCAGAAGATGGTCCTTACGGTGTTCAGAACGAGTTGAGCAGGGACCAGCCGATAGTTGCTCAACACCAACAAGAAGAAAGGATAGAAAGGGAAGCGGAGTCCTCCTAAGAAGGTCTCCTCATAGAAGGCGATCTGGCCCGGGCTACTGGAAGTAACCCGATTCCCTGGTTGAGGGATTGAGAGCCGGACGGAGTAAGGGATGCCATAGACATCCCAAATGGTCCCCAGTTCCTCAACTGAGATTGTCGAAGCAATCTCATCAGGACTTGTGGACCGAGAAGGGTCAGGAATGGGTCGGCCAGAGGAGGAGGAGCTAGGACAGGTCCAGGTTCCCTAATGACTATGCCACCAGGGGGATGCCTCCTACTAAACTCGAAGCACGCGCCATCTCCCTCCTCATCAGAAGAAGAAGAAGATGTCGGCCTAGGCCTAGAGAGCCTGGCCTCACCCTAGTTAATTGAGGGACGAAAATTTGGTTTGAAGCGAGACATGATGAAGAAGGTGAAGGAAAGAAGCAGAAAGAAGGAGAAAATGGATGAGGATCCGGAGATGAACCTAGCCTTAAAAAGAAGATCCTACTCAACTGAGATGAGGAGAAGGGAGACTAACCTGCTGTGAACTTTGAAAGACAAAAATGGCCGGGAGAATGAAAGAAGAGCCTCAGTACGATGGCGGGCATGCAGGATTTGAAAGGAGTTGTGTTTCGGGAAAGACTACTTTTTCTTTAGAAGTGACCGGTGCCCGACCGTACCGTTACACATTGCCACCATCGGATCCGTGCCATGTGTCGACAATCGGCAGGGTTGGCATCTAGCTTCGACCGTGGTTGCTCTAAATTTTGTGCCCATAATAACTACTTCTCAGACATGTCCATATGGCTCCCCCGGGTAGGCTGAAGAAATCGTTTCCCAAAACACCATCGATCGTGGCCATCATTGCACCGGATTCTTCCCTTTCCATGTCAGCAATGCCTTTACTCCATTCCCCCTGAGCACCCCGCGCCAACGGGACTCAGGATTCGGGGGCAAATGATGTGGCAGGAAGCTGATGTGTAATCTCTATCAAATGCCATGTCAGAAAAACTGCCATGGTGGACACTCCATCTCGGACTCCTTTGCCGGGCCGAGCTCTCCCAAAATGACAAGATGGCTCGTCAAAGCCAAGTTAAGTCCTCTGCCAGGTCGGCACCCGCAAGCCCCAGGATGCCTAGGCTGGAGCCGAGCGACCTCCTTTACCAGATCGAGCCCCTCCGAGGCTGAGCCCCCTGGACTAGAGTCGAGCTCAGCCCTCCTCTGCCAGGTCGAGCCCCTCCGAGGCCAAGCCTTCTGGGCTGGAGTCACGTGCTGACCTTCTCCGCCAGATCGAGCCCTCCGAGGTCGAGCCCCCTAGACCGGAGTCGAGCTCAGCCCTCCTCCGCCAGGTTGAGCCCCTCCGAGACCGAGCCCTCTGAGCAGGAGTCGAGCCTTCCTCCGTCGGGTCGAGCCCTTCTAAGGTCAAACTCTCTGGACCAGAGTCGAGCCCATCCCTCCTTCGCCAGGTCGAGCCCCTCGGAGGTCGAGCTCCCCGGGCCGGAGTCGAGTCCCAGCTCTCCAATTCGGCAACCACCTCGAACAATGTCGCCGGCCACCAAAGGGGCGGAGTTACCCCCGAGACACCGGCGAGCCGCCAGAGGACTACAAGGAAGCACCCATCAAATCATAATAACTGTCCGTAACCACCACTTACACTAGAAGAGGAAGAATCTCCCTGACCGAGATGCCACGCTCTCCACCAAACGCCTGCACCACCTAGAAGAGGAAGTCAACCAGGGGATTCGAATCTCGGGGGCAGTGGCCCCCCAATTGAAGTCCTGCTAGGTTTCCCGGAGTGGAGTGACCGGAAGGAATATCATAGCGCATGGCAGCTCCTTTATCACGAATCAGAAATACGTCCCGTCCATGGCACGGAACACCATCGCACACACCTGCCAGCACAGAGGAGATCCCGAGGTAGGCGTTCAACAACTGCTTGGGCTTAAAAGAACCTTTGACATCCCAGCAGGAAGGTATGCAAGCTAAACCACAAACACCCAAGCAAGTAGGGGAATGAGGCCACACAAGAGAACCATCCAGAGACTGAGAATCCAAGACTCTCGGAGATCCACAGAAAGGATCGCCCGAACACAGCCATCCATCTCCAGTTCCCTTCAGCCACCACCTTTCCCAACCTACTTGTGCCCTCACTCACACATCATTCACTCCTAGCGTGGAGTCCATCTCAGGGGTCAACCAAGAGGATCTGTTCTCCTGGATCGTCACTGACTTGACCATCGGAGTGCTCCCGTCGGAATCCCCGGCCTGGATCACTAACCCTTGTTTTGCAGATCCCAACAAGCAGGCCATCCCCAAGGAGACGAGAGGTAATCCGACACCGACAACAGCTATGGGCCACGACGATCTTGGCGGCAACAAGCTCGATTTGAAGATACATTATGAGAGAATGATTAGAAGTGGAATTTGATATCTTTATTTTTAGATTAGAATTTATTAAATTTTAATATAAGACTTGAGAGTATTATTTTATAAAATATTTGATATATTTATTTCAATTAAATTTAAATATTAAATTATTGATTATTTGTTCTACTATTTGTATTATGATATCTTGAAGAGATACCTTGCATACTTGTGGAGAGAGTTCTATATAAGATGCGGTGGTTGCTGTGAATTCTAGCTTGCAATCTCGGATCAGGGGTGTGATACTATTATCTTAGCAATGTAATATAATGGATATCGATATATGTCTAATTTGGTTAATGGGCTCTATAATTAGTTGAGCAATTATCATTACTAACTAGACTAAGTTTCCACTTGATTCCTATATATATTCACCTGTAGAAACCCTAGGATATAAAGATTTTTTATATTCTCAAGCACCTATCCCATTGAGGAGGCAGGCATAAGATGGAGATGAAGAGGAAGATCTACAACCCTATAATTTTGTTTTCTTCCGACACTGCAATGACAACAATCAATGGATTTTCAAGATTTTCTGGCTCTTTTGATTTGATCCCTAGTCCCTAATTTCTTTAAATATTTTTTGCACTCTAATCTTCTATATGAAAATAATATGAGAAATTCTACATCTGATATCAGAGCCTAGATTTGTAGGAGATTAAAATCAAAACTTGAATCAAATATTAGATTTAATAATATATAATCATGTAGAGAGCTTTCAAGAGCCAATTAGGTTATTTGGCTTGAAGATTGAAGCCATCTATGTGTTCATATCAAGATTTTATGGATATAGATTTGATTGGCTTCAAGAGCCAATCAAGTTATTTGGCCTGAAGATTGAAGCCATCTATATGTCCATATCAAGATTTTATGGATAGAGTTTTGATTGGCCACCTCGACTAGTTTCTTATGATTCAAGTCATTATGATATGAAATTGTTTTTGAATTTCTCAACAATTTTTTTTTATTTATTTTAGAGACCTATAATATATGAGTTATTTATTTATTTTAAAGGGTTTTGATCAAGTATTTATGTTAGTCTTGATTGATAAATAAATAAATAAATCAATGAAATAAGGAACAAGATGGACCCTTCTCTTTTTTCTCCTAACTAGCAGCCAATCCAACATGCGGGGAAAAATCAACGGGCAGCAATGCCGAACACAACCCCTTCTCTTTCTTTTATTGGTGAGAATCTAACAATAAAAAAAAGAAGATGAGGTATGGTGGTGTTTGTGTTCTCACCACATGCCCTCTCTCTCCTTCCATATGGTGCCCAAATTAGTCACCACCAACCATTTGGGATACGCCCCTAGTAATCTTAGTAAGCGGTCATACCAAGCGATGGTTCTCTTTCCTTAATTGATAACAAACTAACAGCAATTATATTGCTCAAATAGACAATCCAAGAGGGAGATGAATTAGATTTTTTAAAAATTTAAATAAAAATGTGCAATCTTTAAAAACTTATGGAATAATGGTAAGCAAAATTATATGCTTTGGTTATTCTAGAATGATGTACTGAAGGTAATAGCAAAGAGATAAGCAAGTACATATAAATACAGAAATTTTATAGTAATTTAGTATACCTAACACCTATATCCATTCTCTAAGCTTTTTCTTAAAAATTTTTACTATAGTCTCTCCAAGATTACAGTTGGATTATTTTATCGGGCTTAAAATCTAAAACCCTTTATAGCCAATTCCTGGCTAAATACCTAACTTCAATCCCCTAATCGAGTTAGAAATAAAAGAACCAAGAAAGGAGAATATAAATACAAAACTTCTTGAAAATAAGCAATAATAAAGTAATAATGCACTATAAAGGAGACTCCTAGGAATCTATAAAATCTCCAAAGATTATCTCCTTGTTGAGAAACCAATAATTGGAAGACTTTTTAGGTGGTTAGAAATGGAAGCTCTCAAATCAATGCTCTTAGCTTTTTCTCTTTGTTCTTGATGGTAATTGAAATATTCTTAGTTAATTGTTGGTCTTCAATAAGTTTGGCGAGCTTTAAACATATTTTTAGAGTCAAAATGATTATTTATAGTAATTGAAAGATGAAATGGATCTATTAGATTCAAATCTAGATCATTCTAAACTTTCTGTAAAACTAGTTATTATGCTTGTCAGTAGTCCATTCGGATCACTGTCGAGTCAACTCAAATTCTATCTGAGTTGGCTCGATCCTCAAATAAATAGACTTGGTCCCAGTTCATCAAAAGCCATCTTTCTATTTTTCACTGTTGAGTCAGCTCAAATTGTTGGGATTGACTCAGTTGTCATTCCATAAAAAAAATTAGCCTTCTGTAGAGTATTGTTGAGTCAACTTAGATAATTGGGATTGACTCGATTTCTATCTAAGTTAGCTTCGTTGATATTTAGTTCAACTCAATTATCAACCTCCAAAAATATAGCTTTTGTATTTTCAACTCTTCTTGTTGAGTTGACTCAGTTTTCATTCAAGTTGACTAGGAATGTGGTAGCTGAAACTTTTTGTACCAAGCTAAAACTCTTTCATCCCGGGCTAAAACTTTGATCTTTAAAAAAAAATTTGATTCCATATCCCAACACACTGTTTTTAGTTGAATTTCACTAATTTTTTCTTTTTTTTGGAGCTTCAAAAATATATCTTTCATATCAAAAATTGTTACCCTTAATCCTTTCTTTTAGTACTTTAACATTTCCTGAACTATGAACTTATTCAACTTATTAGTTATATTATATATTTAAATATTTTGTTATTTATCAAAATTAATTCTTGGAACCAATAATCTCTTCCTTTTTAATAGTGATGATAAAACTTTTAGTATATATAAGCAAATGATATCAAAATAGACATAGCACTTTTGAAAATTTCAAAATAAGTCAAAATAGCTCAAAGAGTGTTGATTTTGCAAAGATTTAAGATATCATTTACTTTATAGATTTTCATTACTTAGGTATTAGAGTATTTTGGAATTATCATAGCATACTTTAAGAGATTTTACATAGAGTATCAAGGTATATGAATTATAGATTGAATATTAGAGTATATTATATGAATTACAGATTGAGTATCAGAGCATATTACAATATTTATTAGAGCATCACTAATATACTCAAGGAGTAGTATATTATATGAATTACAGATTGAGTATCAGAGCATATTACAATGTTTATTAGAGCATCACTGATATACTCAAGGAGTATCGAGTATTACTATACATGTATCAAATATTAAAGTATAGTATCAAAGATAGTATTAAAGTATCAGTACATGATGTCAAAGTATTAGAACATATGATCATATTATCGAAATATAATACCAAATATAGTTAGCAAGGTGTTAAATTATTAGAACATGTTATAAGTATCAAAATATCAAAGTATAAGTATTAGAGCAATTTCAAAAATTTCAAGAATCTCTAATATTAATCTCTGATATTATACCATTTGTCCTATCTTTTGCATTATTTATATATTTCTCTCCCACTTTTTGTCATCATCATCCAAAAGTTATAAGAGAAATGGATTTTCCAATGTAAAACTATTAGGAGAAACTAGAATGGATGTAAGAAATATAAGGGATACCAATCATAAAGAAAAAATAGATCATATAAAACATCATAGTTTTATTCATAATATCCATGAAATGGTATAAAGAGTGCACTTCATACAAAGAGTGGTACAATCCAGAAGTATACTTAGATAAAAATAATGACAAATACAAAGTAGAAAGTAATATATAGAAATCATCGTAGAACATGTCTAAAAGATCCTAAATATCTAGCTTTAGTCATCAGAGCAAATATCTAAGGTATTTGAGGAGCTTGCTCTAGAAGAAGGATGAGCTATCTGAATCCTAGTCTTATTAGTTGGTCCTATGGCAGGAGCTGGTCGCCTTGTAGAGGCTCCACGATAGGTCCTATCTAGGGCTGAAGGTCTTGGCTGGCTGGGGATAGGCTATATAGTGCTAGGAGGAGAGGTCCTAGAAAGTAGCTTGCTAGAAGCTGCAATAGCAGAAAGAAGATGTTGGAGATGCCACTAGAGCTACCGATGTTGCTTGTGCTGCCTACTTCACTAATATCTTAGTGAGGCAAGATAGTGTATGAGAAAGAAAAAGCAATCCTGCATGCTGAAACATGCTAAGGTGATCAATGGCAGTCTGAATATCAGAAAATCCAATATCAAGCTTATATCAAAGTCCATCCGTGTCTATAGATACTGTAGAAACTCTAGACTACTTAAAATATCATCTCAGCTTAATTTGGAGGCCATCGACTCTATCAGATAATGCCGGAATCTTAGTCCTGATAGATGTACTCACAATATTAGCAATCCAATGCATTGTCTGATCATCAAGTCAGCTTTAGTGGTGAGGAGTTCTAAGAGTCCTAGAGGATGAGGCTGGAATTACAAAAGGTGCTAAAGTTGCATCAGATACTCTGGATGAGGAGGGATGGGTCTCTTAGTAGGTGACTCTGGTCTCTCCTATCTCTCCTGACCAAATATCCTCTTAACATAATGGCTACTAATCTTCTAGTATCCCATCCCATGGAGGGTTCGATCATGGCACTCAATGTGGCTCAATAACTTCTTGAAGGACTCATCTTCAAGAGAGATGTCAAATATCTCAAATATCCAAGTTAGCATAATATCATAGGGTAGACATACCTTTACTCTCTCTACAGTCTCCCTCATCTGGATCAGCATCATGCCACATAAATTCATCGAAATGCCCTGAATTAAATGGTATATAAGGGCTAGCTCCCTCTCCAAAACAAAATCAAATCGACTAGTCTTTGGAAGAAAAATCCTCCTGATAATGTGATGTAGAAGTCTCATGTCGATGGAAAAAGTGTTAGCAATAAATTCTTTGGTCCTATCTACATCATCACAGTCAAGCATTCATCTCATACTAAAAGAAAATAATTATTAGCGATGGCTATTAGCGATAGCTAACTTGCCATCATTAATAATGATATATAACGATAAAAATAATGATGGAAAAATTTGCCATCACTAATACTATTAGTGATGACAAATAAGTTATTAGCGAGGGCTAATACCATCACTAATAAATTTTAATATTTTACAGGATTTTATTTTTTGTAAAACTTTATTAGTGACGAGTTATCAAATATTAGCAATGGCTTGCCATCACTAATAATTTTTTAAAATTTTATTTTTTTATTTTATGAAAAAAGACTTATAGTGATGGCATTTGCTGTGACTAACAATTGTCATTGAAATTAAGATATTTCTTATAAACATTAGCGATGGCAGGCATTGCCATCATTAATAACAAAGTATTACCGATAGTGGATGGATTATTAGTGATGGCATTAGCTGTCACTAATAATCCTGTTAATATACCCCCATACCCTTTTTCCCTCATTCCCGCTTGGACAGTTCATCTTCCCTCTCTTCCTTCCCTTCTGTGGGCTGCTCATCTTCCCTCTCCTCCTTCTATCCCGTGGCTTCGTCCTTCGCTTGCACCCCTTTGCCGGCACCTCTCCTTGGATTTCCACCGATATACAAAGCACCACCATCCTATGACTCCGTCCCTTGCTCACACCCCTTCGTCGGTGCCTCATCTTGGATGTCTGCCAGCTAATAGAGCACCACTGCCATGCCGTTTCTCTCCTTTTCACACCGTTGAGCCTCTAATCTCCTTCCTTTTTATGCCACCGAGCCTCTCCTCTCCATCCCTTTTTACCGCCACAAGCCTCCCCTCTCCTCCCTTTTTCACCATGATTGTGCCATTCTCCTCCCTTTTTGATCGCTGCCAAGCCTACTTTCGTACTCTCTCCTCTTCTTTTCATAACCATCGAGACTCGCCTCTCCTCTCCTCTCCTTTACTACCATTGAGCCTTTCATCTTTTTTCTTTTTCATCGCCATCGAGCCTCTCCTCTCCTCCCCTTTTCACGCATCCCATCTAACTGATGCCTCTTCTTTGCACTCTCACCACCATTTATGCCACCGCTGATGCCTGTACCTGTATCAAGGCCTTAAGCTCCCCACTCCCGGCACCTCTCCTTCTCACTTGTACAGTCACCGAGCTTCCACGCTCTCTTGTTTTCTCCTATCGTTGACCATCGATATCCCCCTCTCCTCCTCTTTAGGTGAGCGTCTCCATCGACAGTTTGCCAGGATGTACATTAATTTTTATTTCTCCATATGTTGTTTGATATTTTAGTTTTTTCTTTGTTACATCCTAATTGCTTTACCATAATTATTTCTTATATTTGACTACATTTTTTCTTTTTCTGGGAATTGATTATGATATTTAGATATGTTTATATTTTTCATCTATAATTATTTTGAGTGATATTTTATAAAACTTTATTTGATTTTTATGCTATACTCCTAGCAACAGAAATTTTAAGGTGATATATGATGAGCATTGAGACTAGGTTATTATTCTAGATTAGGAGAATAATAATCTCTCCTTTGAGACCTTGGTGCATAGTATTAGTAACAGTGACAGTAATGGCTCTAGCGATATCACTAAAAGTTAATATTTTTATATAATTAAAAATTAATTAATTAATTAATTAATTAATTTATTAAGTAGATGTTATTTATTAATTTAATAAATTAGATATTTATTTATTTAGATGATTATTTAATTAAATAATTTTTTATTTAATTAATTAGATAATTATTTATTTAATTAGATAATTAATTAATTAATTATTAATTAATTAATTTATTAAGTATATGTTATTTATTAATTTAATAAATTAGATATTTATTTATTTATATGATTATTTAATTAAATAATTTTTTATTTAATTAATTAGATAATTATTTATTTAATCAGATGTTTAATTAATTAATTAGATGATTATTTAATTAATTAGTTATGTATTTAATTAATTAAGTAGATGTTTATTTAAATAATAAGATGATTATTTAATTAATTAGTTATGTATTTAATTAATTAAGTAGATGTTTATTTAATTAATTTGTTGTTTATTTAAATAATTAGATGTTTCTTTAATTAGTTAGATTTTTATTTATTGATAACATATTTATTTATTGATTTAGTTAATTAAATATTTATGTATTTATTTATTTTAATAATTAGCTATTTATTTAATTATTTAAATCTTAATTTGACTAAGTATATAATTAATTAGATGTGTATAGATACATATTTTTAATGGACAAGATTTGGATCTGGGCATATAATTAGAGTTGAAACTAGATCATGTAAACCAACTGGATTATATACTGGACCAGCTATAATTATGGGAGGCCACATACCAATCTAGGAGGACTAGTTATTTATTTAATAATCAATTAATTATTTATTTAATTAAATAATTAATAAATTATTAATTATTATTTCAATTAATTAATTATTAATTAATTAGTTATTTATGTAATTAACTAGTTGTTATGTGATTAGGTATTTATTTTTCAAAATTTGTATTGCATAGAACCATAAACCCATCAACTGATTAATGTACATAATCTATGACATTGGTATATTTATATATTTTTATATAAATGAAAGAACTATGTATATTAGTCAATTGATTGTCTAGTTTGGATAGCTTGAAAATCTTAAATAATTTTATAGGTAATTACAGTAATAAAATGGTTTGCTGAGATTTTGATAAAAATTTTGGAATTATTTTTTTAGTTCTCCTCATACATCTTCAGTCATATGGGAAGAACTAAGAAAAAATACTGTCAAAATTTTTTTTAATCTCTATTGCATGTCATTTGATTACTATGATTGACTAGATATTAATGTAATTCCTAAATGTGATAAGGTCTTTACCTATTAGTTGGTAATATGATACATTAAATGATATAAGAAAGGTTGCTGGGATACTAAGTTCGTATCCCATCATTAAAGACCAAATATGGGACAATAAGAACAACCAGAGGTGATATTCTAGATACGAGATATAAATGCTTAAATATTTAGGTGGAGGTCACGTAGTTAAGAGATACTTGGACTTAAAAGTGTCATCCAACAAAGAACAGGTTGGGCTTAAGAGTACTTGAGTAAAAGCATAATCTTCACAATGGAGAGGTACATAACTGTTTCGTTGAAGATAAAGCATAGAGAGTCATAGGTCTAAAAGTTCATTGCAAACTAGGAGTAATACTCGTTGGTCTCTTTAGATGTCTGATACCTTTCATATTCTTTATCTAATTCTTCTTCTACTTTTTTCTTCTCTTCCTCTTCTTTCTAGTCATTCCTCTCATGAATAGAAAAAATATCCAAGAAGGGGAAGAATAAAAGGAAGGGAAAGAAAATGTAGAGGAGGATGAATAATCGAATGAAGAATTTGAAGGGCACTAAATATCTGAAGAGTTTAATAGGTAGTCTCTACACTTCCCTTGAACTTTTGGATCTCTAATTTCTTGTACTTTATCTCTTGCAAAGTATTCATGTGCCTCTTCATCATGAATATTTTGTTCCTACTCAAGTATTAATCTGTGAAGCTTCACCTTTCCCTTTCTTGGGCTTTATTTATGAGTGTGAGCATCTCGCAGTAATGATCTCTATCTAGATTTTGGAGGTTTTATATCTCACATCCAAAATTGTTCTATAGTCATTCTAATTTTTTTGAGTTTTTCTTTTAATGATGGAATGCATACGCAGTATCCCCGTAACCTTGTTGTATTATTTTATTTTTTATATTATTTTTAATAATTTTAAATACTTGTATTGCCATGTTAAATGATAAAATAATTAGTAATATTTTATCTTGTATTTGTATATGTAGAATTCTTAGATAGTGAATAATGGATCATGGTTGCATGGATTGTCGAGTAATTGACAAGGTGATATCTATTGAATATAAAGAGGGTGCCAAGTACTTTTGTGATTATGTTTTTGAAAATGCGGCACTCTTATTTGAAGGACAGGCTCATTGTCCTTACAACAAATGTGTCAATAGAAAAATTTAGGATAAGGATATAATAACTGTTCATTTATATAAGAGTGGATTTATGCTAAACTACAAGCATTGGTACCTGCATTGGGAGACATAGTAGATAGTTACAATGGTTAGAATCAGCAGCATAGGGATATAAAATATTGGTAGACATGGTTTTGGATGTAGCTGGTCCTAAATTTGACTAGGATATGGAGAATAATTCAGAAGCTGATAGCGATGATTTTTATCATATGTTAAAGGATGCTAATGAGCCACTATGATCGAAATATAAAATACATACTATACTATCAGTTATATCAGAGTTATTGAACTTGAAGGCTGGGGGCTGTCATTTGGTTGACTCTTCTGTTATTCAGGCTGAGCTTACGGCTGCTTGGGCTGGGGTTCAGTATGTTTGTCACTATCTCAGGACTGAGCATTTGATTATCAAGGGGGACTCTGCTACTGTGATAGCGTGGATCAAGGGGGCAGTGAAGCATGTTTCTGCTCACCCCTTGATTCGGGATATCGCGCTCTGGTTGCGGGGGTGTTCTTCAGTTGTAGTCAGGCACATCTACAAGAAGGCCAATTCGGCTGCGGACTGGGTGGCCTCATACATTGCTGCTCATTCGGGAACGACTCTATGGACCGAGTTGGCTGATTCGCCAGTGGATTTCTGGGATTGTATTTTTTCTAACTTTTTTGGATGTATTCATTTCAGGACTGTTGAGTGAAGCATCCGCCTTACCAAAAAAAAAAAACTTGAAGGCTAAGTTTAATATGATAAATAATTGTTATGATAGGATGATAGCAATAATAAAGATGATACCAAAGTAGGAGAAGCTTATTAGGAGCTTCTATACTTCCAAAAAAATGATAAAAGGATTAGGCATAGGATATGAGAAAATAGATACATGCCGCAATGATTGCAATACTTATATATAAGGAGGATAAAGTGAAGAGCTCATGTGATGTATATGGTGAAAGCTGATTTAAGTAAGGCAAGAGGATAGAAATCATAGGGATACACCATATAAAATTCTTCGATACCTTTCTCTCACTCTCAAGCTTTGAAGGCTCTACTTATCTCAGAGTATTGCATGATAAATGAGATGGCACAAAGAAGGGATTTGCAGGCATACCAATATAATGTGTCATCTACCAGATAGTGAGGCATGGAAAAAATTTGATGCTTGTGACCCTTTATTTGCTCAAAAATCATGCAACATCTAACTAGGTCTATCTACAGATAGGTTTATACTATTCAGCCATGCAGCAGTCCCTTATTCATGTTAGCCAGTCTTTATTACTTCATACAATTTATCACCTGGGATGTACATGAAAGAATATAACATCTTTCTTATATTAGTCATTAGTAGACCACGATATCCTAATAGAAATATTATATATATTTAAGGCTTCTTGTTGATGAACTGAAATTCTTATGAATCGATGGCAATGTAGTTATGATGCATCAAAAAAATAGAATTTTGTAATGAAGGCTGTACTGATGTGGACCATTAGTAATTTTTCTATTTATGGGATGCTATCAGGATGGAGTACTCATGGGAAACTAACATATCCATATTACATAAAGAATACAAAATTATTTTAGCTTGAGTATGGACATAAGCCATGCTGGTGTTGGAGTTCTCCCAGGAATAGTAAATTACAATAAATTAGGCATCAATAGCCTGACACAGCGGAAGTAGATATAAAAACTATTTTATATCTAATGATACAATTTATAAATAAATATAATTTATTCATCATAAATTTTTAACATGCTATAATATATGAAAAAAATATCAGATCTGAAAATAAAATTATTTTAAGCACAAAATACTTACCTGGATCGCTATCCAGCTTGCTTTGAAAAATGTGCTGATCTGCTACTAAAACCAGGATTTTGCCGGAGTAGCGCAATCGCCCGGCCTCTACTGGTATCCATACAAAGCTTATGTAATCAAGTTGTAGAGAGCACCGGACTGCTAGATCCTTGCAACCCTCTCCTCTTTCAGCAAATCAGCCGCTTTAAAAACTATGCTGATCCGAATTTGGACCGGCTTTTCTCGAACTGGCTTCTATCTTACAAACTGAGATTTGCAAGATCTAGGACCTCCTTATCTCTTCTTACTTTGTAGAAAACCTCTCTAGATCTCACACAAGGAAGAAGAAAACAAATAAAAGAAAGAGGAGAAATTGGCGCCCTAGGAGAGAGGCTCTCTGAAGGAGATGTCCAAGAGGAAAATCATGCCAACAAGGGAGAAGCTTTTCACGCCAAGAGCAGCAACCCCTTGGTCGGCCAACCCCTCTTCCCTTTTATAATTTATGGTAACCTCCAAGTCCTCCATGCCAAAACACCTGTGTTTTATTTCAACTGGTTAAAAATTAAGAGGAGTAAAAGAGAATGACTCCTCCTCCCCTCTTTCTCTTCACGTTAAAATACATTTGCACCCATCTACTTTTCATGCCCCACTCTTTTTGTCACACAAAACAACTTGGGGCCCACTATGACATGTGGAGGCAGGGGAGACAAGGAAAGAGAATCTCAGTCTGACTAGACTCGAGGTCATGGTCTAAAAAAACTGATTTGATAGGCAAATTGAAGCCAATTTTAAATCCGATCAAACCATTTCGAAAAGGCCTTTGACCCAACTCATTTAGGATCAATTAAATGCATCTAACTCAATTAAATTAAATCTAATTTAATTCAATTAATAATTAATCCATAATTTATTAATTGTAACATTTACAATTAGATCAAATCTTAATTGTAACACTTACAATTAGGTCCAAAGTGATTTACTGATTGATTACTTAAGCTCCTAATATGTGTGATCCCTCATGCCTTATCATGCCTGGTAATGAGACATGCTATAATCTCTATTATACATCATCAAAACTCCTTTCGATGGACTGAAACGATTTCAGCTTAACCCTAATCAGGATCATCGATCCGAGAATGATCCTGACGGGCTCTCACAACCACCAGTGACACCTAGCAGTATGTAGTGACAACCCAGCAGAATAAGATTGGAACCCCTAGGTATAGTTACCATGTGATTCGGTTCCTCCATCAAAAATCCTGACATGATGTTGGTTACGGATACTCATCAAACCCATCAGTCATATGCTTAACTTAATCGACTCAAGTCCAATTGTGATACTAATGAAAATACCTTTTCATTATCACCCTGCTATGGCCATAAACTTCTGGACTTAATCTCATTAAGCTGCATAGGATTATTCATTATTACTAAGACTGATAGATCCCTACAAGTGAACACCCTACTCCTACAATAAACTTACTGCAGCCAACGAACACCACAAAGTCCCGTATGGATAAGAACCATGTGATTGTGCTATCAAACTACAACAACCTTATTGTGAGTAGCCGAGATACTCTAGGTCAAAGAACTATTCACATGACTACAGCATCAGAAAATTATCGACGAGTGAGTAGTCATCCGTATAACTTCCTGTACTTGGTCACGCTCAATACCATTGATCTCTATTAACTACCTGCACTCTCACTCCAGTGTCACCACACTGTAGGTCAGAGACTCATCTACCTAGAAAGGAAAGTGATATGTGCACCGATTTTAATGGATCAATCACCGTTCTCGTGATATTGCAATAATTGAGAGCTTTTAGGAGTTAATCTATAAAGACACATGCCTCAAATTTTCAACTCTTGAGAATATGTATCATTGTCCATTAACTCCATGGACAATTCATAGACACATCAATATGAATGAAACTAATGCCCTTTATTAATAAGGAAAAATTAAGTACAAAGTTCATAGCCTAAAAATTATAATGTGTCAAGCCAACTTGGCTTTTAGGGAATACATCTAATAATCTCCCACTTGCACTAAAGATAATTGGCTACATATCTAAGTCCCATCTTTTCAAAGTGGGCTTCAGCCTTCTGCTGGCTCAGAGTCTTAGTCGGTGGGTATGCCACGTTGTCTGTAGAGTCTACTCTTCGCACATCAACATATTCCTTCTCGAGATAATCGCGTAAAACCGCCGCTTAATATGCTTAGACTTCTAGTGAGACTTGGGCTCCTTAGCAAGAGCTATTGCACCATTATTATCATAATATATGGGGATGGCATCACTCCAAGCTCTACAATGAACTTTTTATATCATAAGGTTTCTTTTGCAGCTTCAGAGGCAGCAATGTACTTTGCTTCCATTGTTGAATCTGCTATGATGGGCTGCTTGGAACTTTTCCAACTAGTTACCCCATCATTGTACAAAAACACAGACCCTGATATAGACTTTCTATCATCAGTGTTGCCGCCAGGATCGTCGTGGCTCGTAGCTGCTAGTGGCATCGATGATTGCCCGTCCATCTCTTCGGGATGCCTCCTGTGCCTCGAGACCTACAAGAAACAGTGTCAGTGACCCGGGATAGGGATTCCGGCGGGGGTGCTACGACGGTCAAGTCAGTGATGATCTAGGAAAACAAATCCTCCTGGTCGAGCCCCTCAGGATGAGCTCCACGCTAGGAGTGAGCGTGGCATGAATGGAAGTGAGAGCAGGCTGGGAGAGGTGATAGCCGAGGTGGAAGAGTCCTCCTGTATGGTCCATCTCCCTTTATTCTGTCGCCCGTACCAGTGGTCTCCCTTCTTCTCTTTTTCTTTGCTTACTTACTTTTGGCTTACCTTGACTGGGTTTTTACTCTGGCTTGTCTCAGGATCCTCCCGTGTCATCAGACATGCGCGACGAGATATCGTACCGTAGACGGGATGCATTTTCTGATAGATGGTTGGGGAAGCTTCCATGTGCTCTGACATTTGCTCTGTTTGCTCCATTCCGGGAAGCCTGGCAGGACCTCGATTGGTGGGCCACCACCCTTGAGACTCGTGCCCTCTGGCTGGATCATTTTCCTGGCGGTATGGCAGGTTGATGGAGAGCATGGTGCCTTGATCAGGGGGTTTCCTTTCCTTCTGGTGTGCGTGATGGCTGTGGGTATTAATTGCGGCATGGCAGGCACTGTTGCATGGCCCTCGGGAGGCCTGCCATCGTCCTTGGAGGGGAGGCGCCGCTTCCTTGGCGGTTGGTGCCTCTGCTCAAGCTGGGGACCGAGCTGGAGAGGTGGGGCCCAACTCCGAGGGGCTTGGCCTTGAGGTGGCTCAGCTGGGCGGAGGAGAGCTGAGATCGACTCTGGACCAGCTGAACTCGGCTTTGGACGAGCTCGACCTGACGAAGGTGGGTGGGGCGCAGCCCAGCCCAGGGGACTTAACCTCGGAGGGGCTTCACATGGCGGAGGAGACTTGGGCTCGACTCCTGACCACGGGGCCCAATCCCAAGGGGCCCGCCTCGGGGGGGGACTTACGCTCGGCTCCGGTCTAGGCATCCCGCCCCGGCGGGGACCGACCTGGCGGAGGACGGAGCTCGACTTTGGCAGGCGACTCCACTGTTCTGGGGGAGCTCAGCCCGGCGAAGGGGCCCATGTTGAAAATCCATCATGGCGTCTGATAGGGACTCCATGTCAATCTGCCCATCCCATGTCAGCGATCCAGCCACATCAAGTCTCATTAAGCTGCATAGGATTATTCATTACTACTAAGGTTGATAGATCCCTACAAGTGAATACCCTACTCCTACAATAAACTTACTGTAGCCAACGAACACCGCAAGGTCTTGTATGGATAGGAACCATGTGATTGTGCTGTCAAACTATAGCAACCATATTATGAGTAGCCGAGACACTCTAGGTCAAAGAACTATTCACATGACTACAGCATCAGAAAATTATCGACACGTGAGTAGTCATCCATATAACTTTCTGTACTTGGTCATGCTCAGTACCGTTGATCTCTATCACCTACCTGTACTCTCATTCCAGTGCCACCACACTATAGGTCAGAGACTCATCTATCCAAAAAGAAAAGTGATCTGTGCACCGATTTTAACGGATCAATCACTATCCTCGTGATATTTCAGCAATCGAAAACTTTTAGGAGTTAATCTATAAAGTCACATGTCTCAGATTCTCAACTCTTGAGAATATGTACCATCATTCATTAACTCCATGGATGATTCGTAGACACATCAATATGAATGAAACTAATACCTTTTTATTAATAAGAAAAAATTAAGTACAAAGTTCACGCCCTAAAAATTATAATGTGTTAAGCCAACTTGGTTTTTAGGACATACATCTAACAGCTGGTTCGATTATCATCATCAATTTTTTTCCCGAGCATCTTTCCTTTCACAAGTAGTGACATAGTTTCAAGAGAAATAAGATAGAGAAGGATCGTGTACCCCCACGTATCAGTGGTATGGAAGTATTTCAGAGGGTATCTCAAGTTGACAAAATTTAATTTGGTATATTATTTGACAAGCAAAAATCTCAGTGATTTGGTAAAACTCATAACAATGAGAAGCATAGTATCTTTTGGGAGTTACCATACTAGTGTGCCAATTTAATTCATCATAACTATCATGCACATTGAGAAAAATATATTTGATAATATGTTCTACACTATTATAGATATCAAGGGCAAGATGAATGAAATCTCAAGGCCCGAGCAAATATGCAAAACATATGCAGGCATCATCTATTAGAGCTGGTTGAGGTGTCACCTGAAAATTTCTAAAGCCATAAACATCTTACACCTTAACAAGAGAGTAGTTGGAGAATGTATGTGAATAGTATAAAAATCTTAAATTCTCATATGGTTATATAAGTATTCTAGCTCGGTATGTCAATATCAAATATTGCAATTCTATAGTTAAAGATCCATGACTACCATGTCTTCATGCAACAATTATTATTATTAGCTTGATGTGATCTTCCAAACTTTATATGAAGTTTTTTGATTGAGCTTAGTCTTTTCTTCATAGATATTTGTGCTATCAAATTATCTGCTGACCACATTTCCAGTCTTGAGGCTACAATTGAAGAGACGATATGCAAGTTGGAGAAGATATTCCCTTCTAGTTTCTTCGACTCCATAGAGCACCTCGTGATTCATCTGGCATATAAAACTAGAGTGGAAAATCTAGTGCAATACATGTGGATGTATCTATTTGAAAGATATATGCACAGCCTCAAGAAGAAAATGAAAATAAAGCCAGAGTCGAAGGTTCTATTATGGAGGCTTATATAATATAAGAAATTTTAATTTTTTGCTGATACTACTTTAATCCCAATGTACAGACAAAGTTGACTCAAGTTGGTCGAAATGATAATGGTGGTGATGAGGGATCAAAGTAAGAGATCTCAATATTTGCCTATCCTACTCATGAATTTGGCCACAAGATCTATTGAATTTTAATAGATGCAAAATTTTGACAGGCACAAACATATATTTTGCTAAACTGTAACAAGGTCGATCCATATATTAAGTAAGTGTCTGTCATAATCCAAACTCTTCAACTACGTATTACAGTATACTAATCTTACGCATGTTTAGAAATTATGATCGAATATTGAGATAAGACAACCCGAGAATAAGTGAGCAAGGAATTTCTCTTAGCTGGTCAATATTATCTTCCTCTCAGCCAATCTCTCAAGCACAATACCCTGAGAAGGGACACCAAGGATCTGTTCTAGGGTAGAATCGGTCAATGAAATCTTAATCCCTTTGATAGATGAAGTAATTCCTCCTGAAACTCTTTTCAAATTGCTATAAAACTTCCTAACTAACCTAGGGTAGGTCAAAATATTGGTCTTACAAAACTCCTCGCAAACCTAGGCTCTAATCACTATCCACATAGAAATCCACTATCATCCAAAAATATAAAGTTTACCTACCTTCTTGTTGTAACAGCTTATCCAGCCCTCCTTTTAATAATAACTCAGGAAGGAGAAGATATTGATGCAGTGGTAGTGGGCTCGGCTAGTGGTTGAGTTGATGGAGCCGCTTCTTCCCTGGCAGCTTCTCTCTTCTACCTTTTCCACTCTCTAGTCACTTGCACCATTTCCATCCAATGGTGCTTCAATCTTAGAGCAAGTTGCTTCTTAGGACCCATTCCTCATGGAAATGGAATGGATTCAAAGGAAATCGGGGAGAATAGTGCCAAATCAAATAGACCTAGACAAATGGAAAGATAGGATGCAAGGGGGTCACTATTTCAGGATGAGAAGATGACTATTTGATCAAAAATAAGAGCTTGGGGGTCCTTCCTTTAAAATGGTAACCCATTCTCAAGTCGACTTGAATGGATTGTCGAGTTAGCTCGGTCTCAAGTTAACTTGGATTCAAAATTTGAGTCAGCTCGGATCTAGGTCAGGATTAAAATTTACAATGCAGTCAAAAATAAATGTGGAAGATTTCAAAAAGATTTTTGAAAATTTTAAAAAGATCAAACATACAAGAATTCTCCTTGATGAGGGAAGTAGGTCCTAAGAAGAGAAGAAAAGATTTAATCATTTTTCTCGTTTAAGGGTTTGGTAAACATCTAATTACCTATCAGTACTAACAATATCAAGCATTACAACACCATTTTGAATATGATCTCTTATAAAGTGATATTTTATGTCAATATGTTTAGTTCTGAAGTGCTGAAGTAGATTTTTAGTTAAGTTTATTGTACTAGTATCATTATATCTTATGAAAATGTTATTTAGTTTGATACCAAAATCTTCAAGTTATTGCTTAATCCATAAGATTTGAGCGTACCAACTTTCGACGGTAATATAGTTAGCCTCGGTCATAGACAATGCCATTAAACTTTGTTTATTACTAAATCATGAGATTAAGTTAACTCCAAGAAATTGATAAGTTTTACTAGTACTTTTTCTATCTAATTTATAACTAGAAAAATCATCATCAAAATATCCAATTAATTCAATAAAAGACTATTCTAAATACCATAAACTAGCATTAGTATGCTAAATAGATATTTAAAGATCCTTTTATAGCAAGTAAATGCGATTCTCTAGGATTAAACTGAAATCTTGTACATATATATACTAAGGATAATATCTGGTCTACTAATAGAAGGTATAGCAATGATCCAATCATACCTTTATAAAGCTTTTGATCTTCACTCCTACATTTTTTATCTTTATCAAGCTTACATGAGGAGCTCATTAGGGTGCCAATTTTCTTGAAATTCTCTATCCCAAATATTTTGAGTATTTTTTTATATACTTTATTTGGTTGATGAAGATTCTCTCATTTATTTGCTTTATTTAGAGTCTGAAGAAGTTAAGTTCTTCCATCATGCTCATTTCGAACTCTCCCTACATTAACTTGATATATTCTTGACAAAAAAGTTTCTTAGTAGCACCAAAGATAATGTCATCTGCATAAATTTAAACTAGTAAATCATCATTTTTCTTTTTTAAAAATAAGCTATTATATATATATTCTCTTATGAAATCATTTTGAAGTAAAAATTTACTTAATCATTCATATCATACATGAGGAGCCTATTTTAAACTATATAATACTTTATGTAGTTTGTAAATATGATTTGAAAAGTGGCTCTCCTTTTTGAGATTTCTTCTTGAAGTTATACTTTTTTTTTCTCATGAACCTCCTAAACTTTCTAGCCATAAGAGCCGTCTCATCTTCTTCATCTTCTTCTTCGGACTCATCACTTGACTCCTCTCTTGTGGTGGACTTGAAAGTAATAACTTTCTTCTTCTTATCACATCCACATTCTTTTGCTTTAATGAGAGCTTATATGTCACCAATGAGCCCAACAATTGCTCGAGAGGAAGAGTGTTGACGTCCTTGGCTTCTTCTATAGCAGTCACCTTTGCATCCCATAAAGCTGGAAGAAACCTGAGGAGTTTATTGATAAGTTCACCATTAGATATAATCTTTCATAAACTTCTCATGCCATTCACAATATTAGTGAACCTAGTATACATTTCACTTATAGATTCAGTAGGTTCCATTTTGAACATTTCATATGTGTGAATGAGCATGTTAGCTTTAGTTATTTTTACGTGGTGTGTACCCTCATGGATAACCTCAAGTGTATCCCATATTTCTTTTGCGGAGAGACAATTTGAGATTCTATTGAATTTACTCGATCTAAAGAATAAAATAATAGATTCATAGCCTTAGCATTAAGCTTTATTTGCTTAATGTCATTCTCATCCCAATTATCTTCCATTTTAGGAGTGGGAATGCTATTAATCAAAATAGTTGATTGATGAGGACCTTTAATAATAGTCCTCCAAAGATTATAATCAATGGCTTGAATGAATATACGCATGAGAGTTTTCCAATAAGTGTAATTTGTGCCATTAAATAGAGGGAGATGGTTTGATGCTTGACCTTCAACAACACCCATTCCTATTGGGGCTGTCATGATCTTTTACTCAAGATCGTTAGACCTACAAGTAGAGTACTGGCGCTCTGATACCACTTGTTGCCTAGAAATGGAGCCCAAGAGGGGGGTAAATTGGGTCTTTCAAAAATTAAAACAATAATGTACAGGCCTTGTAGTGTTTGTGAACAATGTAATTAATGCACTAAAGTATATGCAGTGAAAAATAGTGAATAGAGTGCAGGAAATAAAGTGCAAGTAATAAAAAGAAACAATCACACAAACACCGAGTTTTATAGTGGTTTGGTGCACTCCAACCACCTACGTCCACTCTCCAAGCTTTTATTGAGAATTTCCACTATAATCTCTTCAAAGATTACAGCCAACTTGTTTTTCAAGGCTCACAAGTCAAAACCTAAGTTGGTTTTGTCACCTAGGCTCATTAACAAACCTTACAACTTGTTTTGGCATCGGGCTTACAAGTAAAATCCTAGTTGGTTTTGTACCTTTGGCTTACCAACAACCTTACAACCTACTTTCAAGACCCTTGAAAGATAGGTCAAATAATAATAAATTCATAATACAAGAATTTAAACATAATCAAACTCTTTTCTAGAGTGGAATGAGAAATCTTTGAAGCTCTTTGATGATTGCTTGATGTGACTTGACTTGGAATCTTTTCAAAAACACTTTTGGAAAGATGAAATGAAAGGAATGTAGGCTTTTTCAATGAAATCTCTCATTTTTAGCTTTTGGAAGTGGAGTTCTTGAAGAATGTCTTTAACTCTTGAATATTTTCTTACTTTCTTTATTCTCTTGCTTCATAAATGAGTTTGGTGAAGCTTAAATACATCAAAAACATCCAAAAAACTATTTAAGACCGTTAGGGATCAAAAACTAGCCATTAGGAGCTGAAAAACATCAATTCAGGCTGTCAGAAAATAGATCCGTTGAAGCTGTCAGAACCCGAGTGTCGATACTTGACTGTCAGGTGTTGACACTTGGCTTTCAGGTATCGACGCATGGTTTCCAGGTATCGATACTTGAACTTTCAAGTATCGATACTTGATTCTCAGGTGTTGATACTTGACACAAAAATTTTCCAGAAGCATGTTCTGTATTTTCAAAAAATCTCAGGCCTTAAGTCGACACTTGAAATTTTAAGTGTCGACACTTGAGTTTCAGGTGTCAACACTTGAGTTCAGAGTATCGATACTTGAGTTCTGAGTATCGACACTTGGCATGCCTTGAAAAATTTCTACATGCTAAATGCTAAAGTATCGATATTTGGGCTTCCATGTGTCGATACTTGGTTCTGTAATTTTCAAAAATAAGTGCCAAACATGCCAAAAACATAAAGATTTTCAATAAAATTTAAATGCAACATATATAAATAATAATTGAGCCTATTTGTGGCCTTTTTCAAAGGAGAAGACTTCTCAATCATGAAAAATGCTTTGCTTCCAAAGCGTGCAATGATACTCTAATTTTGAGAATTTGAGATGCTTGAAACCTGAAAACTCACACCTATAATTGAAACATTAGTACAAAATATGTACTCAACATTTGTTAATCATCAAAATCATGGGGTAGAGCCAACAAGATCCTCCTTCTTTTAGTTTGATGGCTGTGCTGTGAAATGGGTGGAGGATACTGTCTTTGAATGGCAGCTTCTTGAAGATTTTGATCTGGAGCTGTTAGAGCGTCTACTCTGTTTAAAAGAGCTTCAAACTGTTGTTGTCCTACCATCAACATAAAAGGTGGCATGTTATTATCCACTAGAGTGTTGTTTGTCTGAGAAACAGGTTAATCTCTGCTTGTAGAAGCATTCTGGATATTCCATTTCACCATTTTTATTTGATCAAAGCTCTCCTTCAACCAGAGGAAACAGATATTCCCCTTCCCGGCATGCCAATCTGTTGATGCTGAATCCTCGTCGACTGGATGGAGTAGCTCGCTCGCCGGATCGCGGTTCGATGGGAGCCTGCAATACAACTCCGCTGATCGAAGTTTTTCTGGTGGGGGACACTCCGATGCCAAAGTTAGCAAGAACTCAAGCAGCGAAATGGAGAACTCGAGAGCAAAGAGTGGTAAGAAGAAAGGAAAAAAATGGCTCAAGTTTGCTCAGAGTTAGCTTACCTCGAGTGTTCCCTCTTATCAGTATTTATAGGCAAAAGTGTAACTACTTACGGTTATGAGGAGGTTTTCCTAACTAACTCCCATAACCGTAAGTAGTTATACTTTTGCCTATAAATACTGGTAAGAGGGGACACTCGGGGTAAGCTAACTCTGAGCAAACTTGAGCCATTTTTTTTCTTTCTTCTCACCACTCTCTGCTCTCGAGTTCTCCATTTTGCTGCCTGAATTCTTGCTAACTTTGGCATCGGAGTGTCCCCCACCAAAAAAATTTCAGTCAAGAGAGTTGTTTTGCAGGCTCCCATCAACGGCGATCCGGCGGACAAGCTACTCCATCCGGTCGGTGAGGATTCATCATCAACAGATTATCCACCTTGAATGGCATAAGGATTCGGTTAAGAATTTTCATTACTTTTTAGGATAATATTTAACTATTGTCCTAATCTTCCTTTTCTCCTACAATGTATAAGGATGATCTACGTGATCTACCCTACGAAGTGCCGAGGTAGGCTTGATCAGCCTGTCTTAATTTTTCTTTCTTTCCAAAAGGCATGAGGATGATCTACGTGATCTACCCTATGAAGTACCGAGGTGGGCTTGATCAGCCTGTCTTAATTTTTTTTCTTCCTAAAAGGTATAAGGATGATCTACGTGATCTACCCTACAAAATGCCGAGGTAAGCTTGATCAGCCTGTCTTAATTTTTTTTTTTTCCTAAAAGGTATAAGGATGATCTACGTGATCTATCCTACGAAGTACCGAGGTGGGCTTGATCAGCCTGTCTTAATTTTTCTTTCTTTCTAAAAGGCACATGGATGATCTACATGATCTACCCTACAAAGTGTCGAGGTGGGCTTGATCAGCCTGTCTTAATTTTTCTCTTTTCCTGAATGATATAAGGATGATCTATATGATCTACCCTATGAAATGCCAAGGTCGGATCAACCTATTTCACTCTCCAAAAAATAGGGATGACCCACGTGGTCTATTTTATTTCAGATCAGAATTATCTTAAGTCTGAAGACTTAGTGTTATTTTAAGTCCGAAGACTTGGTATTATCATCTTCAGATTTAGTATCTTTTCTAAATCTCAGGATAATTCTTAATTATCCTAAGTCCGAAGACTTAGTATTATTTCAAATCCGAAGACTTGGTATTATCATCTTCGGACTTAGTATCTTTTCTAAATCTCAGGATAATTCTCAATTATCCTAAGTCCAAAGATTTAGTGTTATTTTAAATTCAAAGACTTGGTATTATCATCTTCAGACTTAGTATCTTTTCTAAATCTCAGGATAATTCTCAATTATCCTAAGTCTGAAGACTTAGTATTATTTTAAGTCTGAAGACTTGGTATTATCATCTTCAGACTTAGTATCTTTTCTAAATCTCAGGATAATTCTCAATTATCCTAAGTCTGAAGACTTAATATTATTTTAAGTCCGAAGACTTGGTATTATTATATTCAGACTTAATGTCTTTTCTAAATTTCAGGATTATTCTCAATTATCCTAAGTCTGAAGACTTAGTGTTATTTTAAATCCGGAGACTTGTTGCCTTAAGCTTCGGAGCATTTAACTTTATTTCAAGTCCGAAAACTTTATCTTGGATGAATCATCATCCCAAAATTAATGTTCTTCGAAAGCTTTTTAATAAAAAGATCAGTCAAGCTTCTCAAATATGTACTATCTTTTTGGAATAGCAATAGGAAGATGACATATGTTCTTAGCATGATTTTCATGCTACCAAGCAATTAATATGAATGACAGTTATCAGAGATGTGCCATCATTGCTCCTCCGTTTTTCGTAAATGACAAATTATGGTACTCTCATTTTCGAAATAAAATTATTTCAAACTTGGAAGTGGGGGCCAGTTGTTATGATAATCATGTTTAATATAAAATATTGACCAGTCCATCTGTCGAGCCAATTTTAAATTTTTGTTCTATTAGCTGAATCAATGCACTAAAGAAAATCTCTTTGGTATGGTTTGAAGAAGGCGTCAGATTTATTAATATTCTATTCCCTTCGGCTTCATATATTCAGCCTGGTTCGAAGAGTATGCCTGGAATTTGTTATTCTTTCCATCGGCCTCATATCTTCAGCCTGGTCCGAAGAGTATGCCTGGGATATGTTATTCTTTCCTTCGGTCTTATATCTTCAGCCTGATCCGAAGAGTATGCCTATGAGATGTTATTCTTTTCTTTGGCTTCATATCTTCAGCCTAGTCGAAAAGTATGCCTATGGGATGTTATTATTTTCTTCGGCTTTGTATCTTCAGCCTGGTTCGAAGACTATGCCTTGAAATATTTTCGTCTCTTCGACACTACAGTAAAAAGTTGTTTTCCTTGTTCACTCCAAATGGATGTATCCGAAGCATATAACTAACATTTCCTCGAGCCATCCCAAGGAAGGCCCTCCGAAGAGGTTGTTAGATCTACTTCGGATACTCTCTCTAAAAGGAGCACATCTAAAACTTTTGAATGATCTTTCAACTTAAAATGGTTAAAGGTTGTTTTAGTTGTAACCACCCACATGGTCAAATAACTAATTTTCCGACCGCCACTACTTATTGTTGTGAGAAGGTTTTCCTAACTAACTCCCACAACCGTAAGTAGTTACACTTTTGCCTATAAATACTGGTAAAAGGGGACACTCAAAGTAAGTTAATTCTAAGCAAACTTGAGCCATTTTTCTTCTTTCTTCTTACCACTCTCTGCTCTCGAATTCTCATTCTGCTGCCTGAATTCTTGCTAACTTTGGCATCGAAGTGTCCCCCACCGGAAAAATTCCGGTCAGGGGAGTTGTTTTGCAGGCTCCCATTGACGGCGATTCGACAGGCGAGCTACTCTATCCGGTCGGCAAGGATTCAGCGTCAACAATCTCTGATTCCTGATTTTTAAAATATTTTTTTTATATTCTAATCCCCTACATGAAAATAATAAAAAAAAACTCCTACATATCATACCAAGACATATAAAAGGTAAATCTAGCAAAGTAAAACTACAGCGGTCTAAAGTAAAACCTAACATGGCTTAGGGGAGACAAAGCTAGCACGGGGGAGATAGAATTCAGGAGGATTCTTCTCCTAAACATTGTCCAACTCGAGCAGGCACGGAGAGCTCGCTTGCATCGCTTTCATATAATTCAATTGTTTAAATCAGTCACGGCACAATGTGAATCATGTTGTGTCAATCACCAATTCTATTGCCATGATGGAAAAATATTTTTTTGTCACGTTAATTTGATGAGACCTGGTGCAACAAAATAATTAGAAAATCACCACGTCAATCAAAATGGCAATGTCTGGGGAGGGACACGAAACATGAAGAGACGTAGACATTTGAGCAAAAACACCAGGGTGCATCACCCTCTGCCTCATGTTCGTTTCAAAGATCGACCACCAGACAAGATCCAGGACTTCGCGAGTGGGTCTTCTTCTTCTAAAGTTAACGAACACTTGGTTCGCCGACCGTGATATCCAATTGTGACATACGTGACAAAAAGGTTGGAAGATGGCAGCCTTTTTGCATGTCATCCGAGGCATTCAGGGGTCACCATGTTGGAGTCCCCCTTAGCATTTATGAGGCTGTCTTTCTTTGTTCAGAGAGGCACCCTCCCTCCATGTGCTTTTTGTTTTGTCCGGTGCTTCCTTTTGAATTCTGGATTTGTGCTGTTCTTTGTCCCAATTAGAGCTCCAGCGTGACTGCAGTTTGCGGCACTGCTAGCTCTTGTCAGGATGGACAGGGGCATCGTTTGGGTGGATGGATTGCATGTTGGTTGGGTGAAAGCTTGCACCCCACTTGTTTCGATTCGTTTGTATGGTTACATGATTCGAAAATAATTAATAATAAGGTCGATTTATGATATCGAACAACTTGCTAAGTTGGATGTAGTCCCGTTTGTAAATGTTGGACTTATGATGAGCCTCCACAAATTTGCCATTGTTCAAATATTTGGCTGCTTGCAAATAGGATTAGAAATGGGCACCGGTCGGCGCGAGGGCTGCCAGGCTAGGCTAATTTTGATTTGAACTCAGATCCGAAAGATTTCAAGCCAGGTTTAGACTTAAATACGTAGTCCATTTGCTGTTCGGACCGGGCTCGAATATATCATGTCAAGCTTGAGCCTAAGCTCAAACAAAACTGGAAACGAAACCTAGATTAGGCTCGAACGAGTCCCGAACGTTTCATTATCCTTCCTTAGATCTTTTGGCTTGAATATTGAATGCTGGTGTTTTCAAGCTTCCATGAAATCTTCTTAAGGTATAACGGTTGGATGCGATTTAAAACATGTTAAAATGATTACAATTTTAAATTATCGATGAGAAAGCCATTTACATTTGAATATGAAATTTCCTACCGAACTGACTCGGTCATGTTTGGGTTAGGCACGTGCCTGCATTTTCCAAAAACTTTCAAATCTAAGCTCGACTTCGAAAGCCAAAAAAAAAAAAAAAAACTTGAGCTAGACTTTAGATAAGGATGTAGCCTGATCCGGTTCGACCCATTTCTAACCCTACTTGCAAATCACAACGAGCCTACAACATCAAGGCCATCCCGCTTATAAGTCACTGCTAATATTTTTCATTAGTTAGGTCGCAGACAACAATCAAATATTCATCCTTGAATATATCATCGATGCTACAATATTTTTATATTATAATACTTTTATAATATACTAGGCTAGGCGAGGCTTTTTTATATACTTTTTACCAACTTGATGTTAAAAAATTTCTGGACCTAGAAATTCATTTCATATGATTGAATCTCTTCAAACTATTTCTTTTTAAGAACCAAAAAAATTATGCCAAAATAACAGATGCCAGGAAGAACAAAAGGCCTTGGACACGTAATGGATCTTAGGGTGTCAATGACTTGGGTAAGGCATGGATCATATGTCAGCCTGAGACTGGATTAATCCAAACCAGATGAATCCTAACTTGTGTAGATATTTTTGCTCTGGACCAAAAATCTGGCACCCTTCATTTTGACTTAAAACCCAAGCCCTGGCCTGCATTGAAACTTTTCGATATTTCAATTGTTCACAACTGTCAGGTTTTCTAGGGCTTAAAAACTAAGCTTGGGTCCCTTGTCTTGGGTTTGGGATCAGGCATTGGGCTGTTCAGGTTGGCCCAGCACACATGGAGCCCTACTCATTCAAGTAGTGTGATTTTTCTAACCCTGGCACATTTATTGCATATGTGGATCCATGATTTACAAGATGCATCATGAATATACATCAAGATGCATCATAAGGATAGATCAACAAAATTGAAGAAAGATACAAAGCTTTTTATAGATAATGCATGAAAATTGAATTTGAGGTCAATATCAACTTCAATACCTAATCAAAATTAGTGTTGAGTATCATATACATGCTTTTATTTTTCTTGATATGTTTTTAACTTTGGGATGAACTATCATATTCATTTGATCTAAGACCAATATTCGATTTAGATTAAGCATGGATGATTATCTAGGAGGCCGATAAATGTCTTGACTCTAATTGATTTTATTTGAAATAATTAGAATTGGTGTTCTTTAATTATAGATCTAGCTCCACGGTGATGTAAGATTGTGGATCCAAGGTTAATATAAATATTATAGAAAACCAAAGCCATAATTAAAATGTTAAGTTGTTAACCTTACATTGCAAGTAATTGCATATATTGAAAATATTATGCATATATTTTGAGAGTTAGAAAATGATGGAACAAAATGAATAAGGTAAAATAAGTACTAATGTCCATGGAAAAAGGGTTTTCATTTTTTTTTTTTTTTTTTGGTAACAAGAGGAGCAATAGTTGTACTAAGAAAAAAAAAGTAAAACTATTTACACACTAAGAAATCCCAAAAAATGAAAAAGAGTTACAAAAGGTAGCATCCCCAAAACCCAACTCCATGTGTACTGTTGCCATCAAATCGCCCTCTACTGAACTCCGGTGCTGAAGTAGGTACTCCAATCTTTTCTGAATGGAACTGGATATTGCTTCTGATAGCTCTTGGATAGAGGCTTGCAAAAATAGTCCCTTGATCGGTGATGACCGGTGGAGGACCCTCCGATTCTTAAGTCAATGGATAGGAAAAATGGGCTAAGCAGCTGGAGCTAAGAGCGATGGTGGTGACTAAATGAATATGACAGTAATAAAGATGCATTAGTATAGCATATTTTGTCGGGGATCCCCTCTTATCAATTTATAAAGATACACTGAATAACCGGATGCTATTATGAAAGTGGCCACCTTTAACATGTATAACAAATTTTGCTAAAGTGGTAGGATCATGTTCTCTGAAATCTTTTCACTAGCATCTTTCTATTAGGATGGCAGAATTCGTTAGGATCTTGTTTGCCATGTCCTTATCCACCATGATCCATGCTAGAACGGTTATAATTGGCTGGGTTGTCACCTACTCGGCATCATGAACTCCAAGTAGGTAGTAGGTTTGTACACTACTGAAGGGAGGGGCTTGGCCCTGCCCGAGCATATTCGACTAGGCTTACTTAAATAACTAATCGAGCCTAAGTAGGAACTCGGTGGTCGCGTGTGGAGAATGCTATGCCAATTTGACTCAAAAGATTACTGCTACTCAGTTTGGAAAAAAGGGACTACTCAATCTTGGAAGGAGCAACTACTCGATCTGGTGGCTAGCTTCATCTTTCCCTTGCTGGTCTTCTTCTTGGTTGGTCATGTAGTAGTCAACTCATTGTCTCCTTCCTAGTCAGTAACTTGATCATCCTAATTTGGATGTCCGATCCTTCATAGTTGGCAGCATGGTCGATGGTTCAACAAGTCTTCAAGGACAAGTCAGTAATTACCATAACAGATGCTCTCCACTTCCAAGTCTAAATGTTGTCGAGTAGTTCTAGGCCTTATCATTTATGGACAAAGGGAGTAGTCAGCTTTTCGACCTCGGGACTGGATAGATTTTCTTGCAATCTAGGCATTTATTGACTCCTTAAAACCAATACTAATTATTTTGTTATCTCAATCGCAGGGGAGAGGAGATCATTGGCACATTGCTCCAGGAGATTGTACAATGACTCCTCAAGCAGTAGGCGGCTAGTACGATTCTCTTTGGCTTGTTGGGCGATGCCATGTGGTCTGGCAACCATGGCCTTTAAATAATTTGTACAAATCCTGGCATCAAAAGTTAATTGGCTGGAGGCTACTCTAAGGAGATACGGTGCTTCCTGAATAAGAGTGGACTACGTGTCAAGATATGAGGACTTTAGCTGAATCGATGCTTGAATCTCAATTATCTAGCTGGTTTTAAAAGGAGGTTCCCTATCACTATTGCAGGGATCGCTTCCTCACTGAGCCATAGAGAAAGAGAGTGCTCAAGAGCTCTAAACCCAGATCACCCCTAAACATCTCTTCTCAGCAGGTTGGTCTTCGTTTCATCTTCTCATTCTTCTATTCCTTGCTCTCCTTCCTCGCTTTTGTCTTTCTTTAAGGCTCTTTTAGGATTTTTCGGGCGAAGCTGCACTTGGCGGCTTTCACTCTCTACTTGAATCTCTTTATTACTTAATATTTCTTCCTCTTTGTTTTCCTCTATTGATATGATTTCGTGTGAAGGTGAAAGTCATTTGATGAGTCATATTTTGTACTTCAAGATTCTTAGGAATCTTTCTGGGAAGGAGCCATTTCTTTTAACTTTGAAGAGGTTGGTACATCCTCCTTCATGATGATACTCCAGGCTAGTTGATTGACTGGTCTGAGAGCTCCAATCCTCTTGAGTTCGGTGAGCGCTATCTCGATGATAATCGAGATGAATGTCCTCTAACTCCAAGAACAATACAAGTTCCCGAGTCAATTCCAGGTCTACACTCCCGAGCCAAATGATAGAGTGATGTCGGGCCCAGTGGACGGGATTGTCCTATACGAGAAATTTCTTCATGTAGGTCTTTGACTTTTTTTCTACCCCTTCACTCATAATATTCTTAACTTTACTGATTTTTTTTTCCTAGTTAGCTCTGAACTCTTTTTGAATCATTTGCTCCTTTGTTGTCTTGTGTCACTTTCTTGAGATCGAGGCCAGGGTCTCTCTATTCCTAGCAATTTTTGCTCTGAAGTGGCACCCGATTGAGAAAGGCTGGTGGTTTGTTGATCCTCGCCAAGGTCAGGCTTTCCTTTCCGGTATGCCCTCTTCCATCCATAGTTGGAGGAGCCACTTCTTTTTTTTTTCTTGTGATACTTCCTAGGGAGTGAACTGAGTTTGAGACGAATAAGACCTGTCCCCAAAATAAGAACTCCGTAGTCCTTTCTCCAACAAGGAAGACTATTGCCGATTTCTTAACATGAATGTTCCTCGATAGCAAGATCTACTTTTGAAGCAGAACTTGTACGATGTTGGGCTCATCTAGTAAACACCTTGGGTGAGTTTTGCTGAACTCTTGATCTCTTGTTTATTTGTAATTGACTAAGTCTTCTATGCAGCTTTTATTGACATGAAGGTATCTTTGGACAAACAGAAGAGTGTTAGTCGAAAGAGGGATGTGGTCTAAGGGGCATGCAGAAGCCATAGAAGGCGATGGCGAAGAAGCCCATATGGGTCCATCTTTGGGGGGCCCATTAGCTGTGGCTCAAGCTCCTGCACCTTGTCCAAGGGAGGCTCCTATAGCTTGCTCGAGGGAGGCTCCAACTACTGACAAAGAAGTAATGATGGTCTCATCACCGTCCCCTCTTGCTTCAGCACTAACTCGACCACTAGCTCTTCTAACTTTAGCTCTAGAGCCATCCTTGGTGGTGGGACCAAGGCATTTGAGCCCTCCAGTCCAAGCAAATCTCTCAGGATTCGAGGAGACTCCTCATGATGACTAGGAGTACCTGATTGTGGGAGTCAATTATTGAGTGGAACCTGATTGTAGAAAGTTGGTTGTTACTTGGAACCGGACGTAGGAAGTCAATTATTACTTGGAACTTGACTGTGAAAAGTCAGTTATTGCTTAGAACTAGTCTGTGGAAAGTCATTTATTGAGTGAAACTTGACTATGAAAAGTCGGTTGTTGAGTGTGACCTTACTATGAAAAGTCAATTATTGAGTGGAACCTGACTGTAGAAAGTTGGTTCTTGCTTGGAACCTGACTATCGAAATTCGGTTGTTACTTAAAACCTGACTGTGGGAGGTGATTGTTGAGTAAAACCTGATTGTAGAAAGTCAGTTGTTGAGTGGAATTTAACTATGAAAAGTCAATTGTTGAGTAGAACCTGATTTTGGAAAGTCATTTGTTGCTTAGAACCTGATTACAGGAAATCAATTGTTACTTAGAACCAGATTGTGAAAAGTTAGTTATTGAACCTGACGTGAAAAGTCAGTTGTTGAGTAGAACCTGACTATGAAAAGTCAGTTATTACTTGGAACTTGACTGTTTGAAGTTGGTTGTTACTTAGAAATAGACTGTAGAAAGTCAATTGTAGAGTGGGAACTGACTATGGAAAGTTGGTTGTTGCTTAGAATTGGATTATAGAAAGTCGATTATTGTGGGAAGTCGGTTATTGAGTGAAATTTGACTGTATGAAGGCGTTGTTGAGTGGAACTTGATTGTGAAAAGTTAGTTGTTGCTTAGAACCTGGCTATGAAAAGTAGGTTGTTGCTTGGTACCAACTATAGAAAGTCAGTTATTGCTTGGAACTTGACTATGGGAAGTCGATTGTTGAGTAGCCGAAGAAAAGTGATGGAGGTGAAAATATAGCCATCTTTGTAGTTGACCATGTGTTAGTCGATCAAAGGGCTCGGAGAGCCTGTTGCTAGAGATAATGTGGAAATGCAGCCATCTTCATCAGTGATCGGATGTTAAGCAGTCGAATAAAAGATAGTGGTGTAGAAACACATCCATTTTTATTGTAATCAGTTGTTAGTCGATTGAAAATGGAGGTGTGGAAATGTAGTTGCCTTTACTATGATCGATTATTAATTGATCAGATAGGAGATGGTGGCATAAAAACACACCAATCTTTACTGTAATCGATTATTAATCGACTGGATAGGAGATGGTGGTGTAGAAATATTTTCATCTTTACTGCAATCAATTATTAGTCGATTGGACTGGAGATGGTGGTATAGAAATGTGCCCATCTTTACTGAGACCAGTTGTTAGTTAGCTGGATGGCTCGGAAAGCTTCAATGGATCTTGCAAGCTTCGGTGCACTAGTGGGTCCTGCAAGCATCGGTGCATCGATCGATCCCATGGGTTTTGATAGCTAGTAGGCCCCATGGATTTTGGTGACCGATGGGCACCACGAGTGTTGGTGTGCTAATGGGCCCCATAGATCTTGGTGCAGCAAGTGAGCTCCAGTGGGTTTGGTACCCTTCGTGCCTCAAATTTTGGTCTGCCCCCCAGGCTCGTGAATGGTTGCTGCTGGTTCATTGGTTAAAGAGCATTGGTCTCTAGCTAGGCCATTTGTTATGGCATGAAGAATGTTCGATGTGATTGGTTGAGATGTCTTATGCTTGCATCATCACCATCGAGCTTCAAGCTACAGGATCTCTTCTTAATGCACCCCCTTCCTGATGTGCCAATCTGTCGCCGATAAATCACCTGCAACTAGAATTTGGTCGATGTCGGGTAGTCCCACTAGCTTCTCTGGTGGGATGAAGTTTTGCTCCTAGGTATCTCTTGGGCACAGACCTACAAGAACATTGTTGCCAGAAATGGAGCCCAAGAGGGGGGGGTGAATTGGGTCTTTTAAAAAATTTAACACAATAAAATGAAGGTCTAGTGGTGCTTGTGAGCAATAATAAATTAGATGCAAGATGATAGCACTTAATTAAAGAATACGAGAGGAAAAGAGCAATCACACACAAACACAAGGTATATAGTGGTTCGGTGCAAACCTAGCACCTACATCCACTCCCCAAGCCACCCTTGGAATTCCACTATAATCCACACCAGATTACAGTTGACTTGTTTTTCACAAGGCTCACAAGTCAAAACCTAAGTTGGTTTTATCACCTAGGCTCACCAACAAACCTAAATACATGTTTTGTCTTCGGGCTCACAAGTTAACCCTAGTTGGTTTTAATACTTTGGCTCACCAACAAACCACAATAACCTTCTTTCAAGACACCCTTGAAAGCAAGGTCAAAGCACAATAAAACAGATATGAAATTTAAAAGCTACAACAAACTCTCTTCAAGAGTAGATTGGAATCTTTGAAGCCCAAAGGATGCTTTGACTTCACTCTTCTTCAAGTTGCCTCTTTTTGGAATGTAGTAAAGTTGAGCTAGTAGGCTTTTTCAGTGGAATCAAGCTAGAAGAGGCTTTTGATTTGAAGTTTGGAGAGAATATTGGCTTTTTAGCTTTTGAGTGGACTTGAATGCTCTTGAATAGACTTCTCTCTTGCTTTCTCTTCTTTTTCTTTTCTTCTCTTGACTTCTCTTCTTTTAAAATGAGGTTGGTGGAGATTAAATCACCAAAAACCTTCTAAAAATGGTTTATGACCGTTGGAGAATTGGAAATAGCCGTTTGGAGCTTGAAAACCAATTTCTGCAAGCCAGAAAAATAGATCCGTTAGAGCTGTCAGGCTGCAAGTGTCGACACTTGGCTATCAGGTGTCGATACTTGGCTGTCAGGTATCGACACTTGATTTCTGGAAGTCGACACTTGAATATTCAAGTGTCGACACTTGATGCACAGGTGTCGACACTTGACACAAAAATCCTTGAAACAACAAAGTTCTATATTTTCAAAAATCTCGGGCCTTGAGTCGACACTTGAAACCTAAGTGTCGACACTTGGTGTCGACACTTGAATATAGGTATCGACACTTGGCGTGCCAAGGATTTTTGTCCGTGCCAAATGCTGAAGTGTCGACACTTGACTGTCCAGGTGTCGACACTTGAGACTGAAAACATCCAGATTCAAGTGTAAAAGCCTCGAAATCAAAAATAAAGTTCATGAATGCATAAACACATAATAGTTAAGCAATTATAAGCCTTTTTCAATGAAGAGGATGCCCAGATATGTGAGAATTGCTCCGTGCCATTGCATGCCATACACCATAAGTTTTTGAAATTTTGAGGTGCTTTCTTCCTGAAAACTCACAACTTGAAATCCTCATTAGAATACAATATGTACTCAATATTTTGTTATTCATCAAAATCACTGGGTGGAGCCAACAAACATGCCCCCTTGACCAGTGGTTATGGATAAAGGACCCTCTAACGCTCAAGTCAATAGGGGGAGTTTGGCTAACAGTAATTGTAGTTGAGAGCTATAGCAAGAAAAATGCCAAAATGAGCATGTAGAGAGGGGTGTGAAAAAATTCCTCATAGGGGTCTCCTCTTACTAATTTTATAGGGCTATGCAAGGTAACCGAATGATATTACGAAGGTGACCTCCTTTGACATGAATAATAGATTTTTATTGGATGTTGAGATCTTGTCTCCCGTATCTTTTTTTGTTGATATCTTTTTGTTAGGATGGAAATATTTCCTGGGATCTTGTCTACCATAACCTCTACTGGGATGGTTGTAACTTGTTTGTCTCTGCCTCTTACTCCAAGGTTGATTTGCTCAGCCAAGGAGATACTTGTACTTGGCCATAGGAACTTGACCAAAGTTACTCAACCAAGAAGGTACTTGTACTTGATCATAGGTACTTAACCAAGGAGGTACTCATACTCGGCTACATGTACTCAATCAAAATTACTCAGCCAAGGAGGTACCTGTACTCGGCCACAAGTACTTGGACCAAGGAGGTACTCATACTCAACCACAGGTACTTGGCCAAGGAGGTACTCGTACTCAACCACAGGTGCTCGGCCAACGAGGCACTCATACTCGACCATAGGTGCTTGGCCAAGGAGGTACTTATAGTCAGCCACAAGTACTCGTACAAGAAGGTACTCATACTTGGCCATAGGTATTCGGCCAAAGTTTGCCTCCAACTTAGTTGTCAATCTAGTTGGTTTATCAAGGCCAAGTAGTTAGGTTATGGCCACAACAAATATATCAAAATGATTTAAAGGTTTGATAAGACTACTAGACATCTCAAACTTACCATATCTAACCATCAGGGATTTTTCTAAAAACTAGCTATTATACTATCAGAAACTAGTGGATTTGACTCATCATCTTTAGGAGTTGACTTGAGTTCTTCAAAAGTCAATTCAGATTTTCAAGGATCGACTCATCATCAATAATTTCAAAATACATCTCTCTGTTTTTCTAACCATGGTCACTCAAGAGTCAACTCGACTTTTACTGGGATCGACTCATCTCAAACAATCAACTCAAACTTTGGAGTTAGCTCGAGTTGAGGACATCTTTTTCTACGTCACTTTATATGTTGCTTTGAGATATTTTTGGAGCCTACTCTAACTTAGTGGAGTCGACTCATTTTATAAATAGACTCATAATTTTCTGAAGTTGTTTCAAGTTAGAAGCATCATTTTTGAAACTCTTTGTTAAGCACCCTAAGACCATTCTGGAGTCAGCTCGTAACTATACGTGGTTGACTCATTTTATAGAGTTAACTTATGATTTTCTAAAGTTAGCTCAAGTTTAAAGCATTTTTTTCTGCAACTCTTTATCTAGCATCCCAAGACTAATTAGGAGTCGGCTCTTGTTTTAATAGGATCAACTTGACTCATGGAGTAGACTCATGAACTTTTGTAGTCGGCTCATGAACTATAATAATTGAAGTGTTGAGTATGCTAGAGCTGGCTCTTTGTATTTCAAAGTTAGCTCTAAGACTTTTTAACTTGATAAGCTCATTGAACAACTTATCTTTGGCTAGTTTTGAGGGGCTTCTACTTGATTATTTGTATGACCTATAAAATCAAGGATCTTTAGCTATAAACATATTCTTAACCTCTTATTAGTATCAAATATATTTAAGTATTTTGGTATCATCAAAATTAATCCTTGGAATAGCATTGAGGACCAAACAATATACCAATAAGTATAAATCCAAAACCTGAAAAAAGACAAGAATTTATTGATCTACTGAGAGAAAGGACATCATGGCGTGGTCCTATTTTGACATGCTTGACCTACATAGGGAGTTAGTTAAACATGAACTATATTCTAGAGCCAAGGGCAAAATTGATGAAGCAAAGTTTGAAAATGCTACACTATAGTCTAGCCTTAAAGGTAGAGGAAGAGATTGATAGAAGAATTAAGCCAACTTTATTAGTATACTGATTGATAGAGGAATCGAGCCAACTTTAGTAGCATAGTTCTATATCCTTTGGGCAGAAAATATTGTATTCATGATGAAGAAAGATAGGTGAGTTTGATTGTGTATCGATTTTTGAAATGTGAATAAAGCTTGTCCTTAGAATGACTTTCCCCTTTCTCATATTGATACTGCACGTAGTGGACATAACCTTGGGTCATGAAATGCTTGCCTTTATGGTTGATTTTTGTAGTTATAACCAAATCAAGCTCTCAATAGAACATAAGAAAAAGACTTCATGCATAGCGACCTCAAGGAGGTATTACTATATGGCCATGCTATTTGGCTTAAAAAATGCTAAATTCATATATCAAAGGATGATGGCGACTATCTTTCATGATATAATACATGCTTGCATGAAGCTGTACATGGATGACCTCTTAGTGAAATCAAAGACCAAAAAGAGCCACGTTGAGGTGCTTTGGAAGGTTCCGTACGTAATGATCAAGAGAGCACAAAAGTGGATGAATCCTAAAAAAATGTGTGTTTGGTGTCTCTTCTAGGAAGCGTTTGGGTTTAATCTTGAGCAAGAGCCGCATTTAGTTTGACATATCAAAGATTAAGTGATTATCGAGATGCCTCCCCCAACAAACATTAAGGAGTTGAAAAGTTTGCTTAAAAGATTGCAATTCATTAAGCAATTTACTATGAGCATATACGAAGTACAAACACTTGTATGAGATTTTCAAGCAAAAAGTATAATTTATTTAGGATGAGCAATGTCAGTAGGCATTTGATGAAGTCAAGAGGTGCCTATACAATTCACTTGTCCTCAGTGTCCTTATTCTTGATTGACCATTGATCTCTCGCATAGCAAGACAGGGAGTAAGTAGTATCATTCGAGTTAACCTTCCTAGACTACAAAAAGAAGTATTCGAGGTTGGAGAAGATATGCCTGGCCATGGTTTAGGCCTCTTAGAAATTTAGGTATTACTTAATTTCCGACACCTTTGGTTAACCTCTTAGCTCAAATGGATCCAATCAAGTATGCTTTTGATAAGTTGTTCCTATCTAACAGGGTCATAAGATGGCAAATGCTACTGATGGAAATTAATATTTTCTTTATCATCTAAAAACGACCATGGGATAGGCATTTGCTGACCATCTTGCAAAGTTTTTCTAGTTCCAAAAGACAAGAAAATTAGTGATGATTGTCTAGATGATTAAATCCTATTTTTAAAAGAAGGTGATCATCATAGCACATGGTTCTTGTAGTTTAATGGGTCCTGAACAAGGCGAGAGGAGAATTGATGTCATCTTTATATCATAAAAAGAGGGTCTTCATCCTTCTTGCCGTCCGGTTGGACTTCCCTAGCTAGTAAATAATGAAACCAAAGATAGCTTCTCATCATAGATTTCGGACATTATGGCATTGGAGCTCCAATTTCTCAAGATGGTTGGAGACTCGAAGCCCATCCTCCTCTAACAAGTCCCCAGCAAGTGCAAGATGATCAAGCCAAGTATAATTCGATATTAGCAACAAACTATCTTCCATGTTCACCGATTTAAGAAGGCCATATACATCCACAACTCCAAATCCTTTCTTGATGTCAAAGTTTGAAGCCATGGATTCCTTTATTTGGTTCACGGGGAGTGGAGAAAGAAAGTGATAATTCCTGTAAAGTAAAGAGTAAGCTTTACATTTGGTTGAAGTTTTAAGAAAAGAAAGAATGGAACTTTCCCAAAAATGGAAAATGATTATGCTTTTTAATTTCCAAAAATATACTTTGAAGATAAAAAGCTAAGATTATACAAATAATGAATGAATAGTTATAATGAAATAGTGAATAATAATATATACTAGAATCATATAATATTTTTATATATTTATATTAATATATATTTTATAATATTATATTTTAATATTTTAATAGTAATATATACCAAGATCATATTTTTATACTAATATAATATTTTCATAATATTAATATAGTACTTATATTAATAAATATATTATGTGAAAATATTAGTATGATATTGATATATTATTAATATATTAGTATTCTTTTAATATAATAAATTATTATGATATAATGTTATATTATAATATATTTATATTATTATAAATATAATAGTATTATTTATATAAAGTTTGGAAGAAAAATGTATTGTTTTACATTTATTAAAGATATAATAAGTGTTTTACATAGTTTTTCTAAACAATGCATGCTCAACTAAATATAAATTATCTTGGAATAAGCTATTTTTTTATGAACAACTAAATATATCAAAGTTTTGGAAAAAAAATTGTGAACCGAACGAGTACTTAAAAAATACATATATCCATCACTATTTTGCAGGACCCAAGGCTTATTAAATTGCAATAAGATTTCTCTCTCAAAGGTCCTAAAGCAATTCTCTCTCAAGCTCCAAAGGTAACAATCACCTAGCTCATAGATGATTTTGAAGATGGGAACCTAGATCCTACAACATCAAAACGTTCTTGGGAACTTCTCTGGCTATGTTACCAAGATGGTCACCCTCAAGCTTGCTAGCTTGCTACAAAATATCCACTCCTAGAATATGGTTGTACTTGTTAAATTATGATAAAGTTAAATTTAATGGAGCATTAATGATGTCATTAATACTAGTAAGTTTAAAAGTCTAATATTTATTATGTTGTAGAGTTAACTCTTGTATTTATGATATTGAAAAAATCAAGAGTTAACTTAAGGAAGACTAAGAGTTATAATGTATCTTGATAGTTTAAAAGTTATCTTGTTATTAATGTATTTTGGAAGTCTAAGAGTCTTTTATTAGAATTAGAAATTCTAAGAGTCATTTAGAAATTCAAGGATTGCTTTGTATTCATGAGAGTAGACTAAGAGTCATCTTCATGTGTTTATATATAGAGTCTTACATTTTGAGTTTTATGTATGAAGTGATTTGTACTAGTTTCATTCTAGTGAAGTCTTTATCAATCATTTTCTTTTTAATTGTTTCTTCTTCTTTTTGGTTGTGTGGTCTTGGGCTAGTGATGCTAAGTGTGCTACTACATAACAAAGGGTTGTCTTTTTTCTTTTTTTACATGATATCAGAGCCACAACGGTGGTGAGATTTCAAGATCTCATTAGTGAAGAAGATAATTGGATTTCTATTTTGGTCATGGATTCTGGTGGGCGTGTTGTCGGACTTGGTATGGAGCTTCTAAATCACTCCAACTATAAAATTTGGAGGACTTGCATGGAGTCGGATCTCATAGGTGAAGACCTATGGAAGATAGTTGGTGGTAATAATATAACAGTGCCTGTAAATAATGAAGCAGATGCGGATATCGTGAAGAGGTGGGGAATTGCTAATGCCAAGGCCGAATTTGTTTTAAAGAGATCCATCTCTCATGATCTCTTTGAGCATATTATGACATGTAAGTCAACTTCGGAGATATGGACCATTCTTGAATCACTTCTTAACAAGAAAAACATGACTCGATTATAACTTTTAGAGAATGGATTGGCAAATCATATTCAAGGTGATCTTCCTATCTCTCAATATTTCTTAAAAGTTAAGAATTTATGTTCGGAAATTTCTCTTGGATCAAGATGAGACTATCTTGGAACAACGTATGAAGTGGTTCATCATTCATGATCTCGAAAGGAGTATATTCCTTTTGTTATATCAATTCAAGGTGGCAAAATCGACCATCCTTGGTAGAGTTGGACAATCTTCTTACTTATCAAGAACTTTTGGCTCGTCAAATGGTGGGTACTTCTCTTTCAAGTGGTGAAGGAGAAGTTCTTTTTTCAAGTAAAAAGAAGGATTTTGACAAGGAAAATGATAAGAAGAAGGATAGTAACAAAAAGAAAAAGTCCTTCAATAAAGATAATGATAAGAAAAAGATCAAGTGCTATCGTTGTGGTAAGTTTGGTCACATAAAAAGAAATTGTCGAGTCAAACTCAAAGAAGGAAATACTGCTAATAATGAAAGTGAATGAGATGAAACCGAAGAGGACTAGGATAAGTGTTTTATGACAAAAAGTACAATAGTGAGAGCTTTATCTTCCATTAACTTTCATGATGATTGGATCATTGATTCTGGGTATGGCCACCATCTTACTGGTGATGATTTCAAATTTATTGATCTTTATCATTATGAAGGGAATGATGCAATAGTTACTACAGACAACACCATTCATCAAGTGGAAAAGGAAGGAACCATCACTATCCAATCTAATGATAGTGACCCTATCACTCTTAGGAGTGTATATCATGTACCAGGTATGAAGAAAAATATCTTCTCTGTGGCTAATGTAGTAGATGTCGGTCACTATGTTCTTTTTGGCCAAAAGGATGTGAAGTTTTTTCGAAACCTCAAGGACATAAAGGCAGATATTGTTCATACTGGTAAGCGGGTCAAAGACTTGTATGTTCTTTCAGCTTCTAATTCTTATATTGATAAAATGAGTACAAATGATGGTATGGCTATTTGGCATGCAAGACTTGGCCATATTAATATGAACATGTTAAAGGCTATGGTAGCAATAGCCTTGTTCGGGGGCTTCCCAATTTATTTTCCTTCAGTTATGATGGTGTCTGTGAAGGTTGCCAATATGGCAAAGCACATCGAAGGCCATTTAATCATTCTCTTTCAATGTGTAAGGCTCCACTAGAACTTATTCATAGTGATTTAATGGGTCCTACCCAGACTCTATCATTCTCTGGCTGCAAATATATATTATTATTTGTTGATGACTTCATATGTTTCACCTGGATGTATTTTGTGAAGGAGAAGTCAGAGATTTTCTCTAAATTCTAAGATTTCAAGATAACTGTTGAAGGTATGCTCAATAAGAAAATCAAAACATTATGGACTGATAATGGAGGAGAATTCACTTCAAAGATTTTTTTTTTCATTTTGTCGAAAGCATGGAATTAAAAGGGAGCTTTCTTATGCTGAAATATCATAGCAAAATAGCGTGGCAGAGAGAAAGATTCGTCATCTCATGGAGACATGTAGAAGTTGGCTACATGCAAAGAATTTACTTAAGGCCTTTTGGACAGAAGGTATGGTGACTGTAGCTTATGTTATTAATCGGTTTCCTCTTAGCCTGATTAACATGAAGTCTCCTTATGAGCTAATATTTAAAGAAAAGCCAAGTGTCAAGCATTTTAAAGTATTTGGTTGTCCATGCTATGTTCATGTATTGGCCTCCAAACAAAGCAAGCTAAATTCTAAAGCAAAGAAGTACATCTTCATTGGCTATGATGAACGGAATAGGGTTGGAAGTGCATGGATCCCAATACATATAAATTTGTTGTTTCTAGAGATGTTATCTTCGATGAGGTTTTTTCTTATTATTCTCCACTTGGTGTCATTTTACAAGATATTTCCATCAGCAATAATTCTCCAAGATCAGTGGTGGAATTACCAATATCATCTAGTGCTCCTATGACCTCTGAGTTTTTGCTTCTCCATCTTCTTTGATGGAGGAGGTGCAAAGTGATAGGGGGAGCACTTTTGAACCATATCAAGATGTTTTTATACCTGATGAAGAAGATCCAAAGTTAAGAAGATCCAAAGTTAAGAAGATCCAAAAACAAAGGATCAAGCCAGCTCGCTATCAAGATGGAGACTTGGTGAATATTTGTTCTTATTTCCTTTCTGGTATTCATGATGATCTCGACATCTTGCTTTAACAAAGCAAAAGATATTAAAAAATGGGAAGATGCTATGCATGAAGAGATGAAAGCTCTTATAAAAAAATGAGACTTGGGATCTTGTGCCAAAGCCTAAGGATATAGATCCAGTCACTTGCAAGTGGTCTACAAGTTAAAGCATAAAGTTGATGAAAGCATAGATCATTACAAAGCAAGACTTGTTGTACGAGGTTTTTCTAAAAAGTATGGTAAAGATTTTGAAGAAACATTTAGTCCTGTAGCCAAGATAACATCTATTCGAATGGTGATTGCTTTGGCAGCTAGTCTTGATTGGAAGCTTTGGCAACTCGATGTCAAGAATACTTTTCTATAATGGGGAGATTGACAAGGATATATTCACGGAGCAACCCCCTGGCTATATCTCAACTTCTCATCCAGATTATGTTTGCAAATTCAAAAAGGCTCTCTATGGATTAAAACAAGCTCCACGAGCTTGGTGTGATAAGATTACTCAATATTTACAGTTTTGTGGCTATCTTTTTTCTCAATCGGATCCAAGTTTGTTTGTTAAGAGGCAAGGAGATCTATATATTATTATTCTCTTATATGTAGATGATATGATCATCACTGGTAATAATGAGAAGGAAGTTTCTAAGCTTTGGGCTAATCTTACTCTTTGATTTGAGATGAAAGATTTAGGTGAACTTCATCAATTTCTTGGACTAGAAATTATAAAAATAAGGAATGGCATTTTTGTGTGTCAACAACTTATGCAGCCAAACTTATTGATAGGTTTGGAATTCATCGAGCCAAGAAATGCTCTAACTTTTTGGATGCAAATATTAAGTTGAGACGTGATGATGGTAAGGTCCTTTCTGATCCTCGACTATTTGAGCTCTTATTGGAAGCTTTATTTACTTGACTATTACAAGGTCGGATATTGCTTATTCGGTTGGACTTGTAAGCCGGTTTATGCAATCTCCAAGAAAATCACATCTTGATGCAGCAAAGAAGATACTAAAGTATGTGAACTCGACTCTTGATTTTGGTTTATTGTTCAAGAAGGAAGATAATATTTCCTTGCATGGGTACACCAATGTTAATTTTGGTGGTGATTTGGAAGATCGAAGATCAATATCTGGTTATGTTTTTTCATTTGATTCAACATATATTTTTTGGTGTAGCAAGAAACAAGATTCGATCTCTCTTTCTACCACCGAGGCAAAGTATAAGGCTTCTGCACTTGCTGGTCAAGACTATGTGTGGCTAAAGCGATTAATCGAGAAGGTTTATTCTCAAATTCACAAGCCAATAATTCTCTGTTGTGACAATCAAAGTGCACTTAAGTTAGCAACCAATCTAGTATGTCACACAAGGACAAAGTACATTGAAATTGAGCATTATGTCATTCATAAAAAAGTATTGAATGGTACTATTCAAGTCATGGAGGTGAGAAGTAAAGATAATGTGGCTGATATTTTCACTAAGTCTCTCTCCAAAGGACCTTTTAAAGATCTTCATGCCAAGCTTGGACTTATCTCCAAAAATTTACTTTAAGGGGGAGTGTTAAATTATGATAAAGTTAAATTTTGTGGAGCATTAATGATGTCATTAATACTAGTAAGTTTAAAAGTCTAGTATTTATTATGTTGTAGAGTTAACTCTTATATTTATGATATTGAAGAAATCAAGAGTTAATTTAAGGAAGATTAAGAGTTATAATGTATCTTGGTAGTTTAAAAGTCATCTTATTATTAATGTATTTTGGAAGTCTAAGAGTCTTTTATTAAGATTAGAAATTCTAAGAGTTATTTAAAAATTCAAGGATTGCTTTGTATTCATGAGGGTAAACTAAAAGTCATTTTCATGTATCTATATACAGGGTCTTATATTTTGAGTTTTATGTATGAAGTGATTTGTACTAGCTCCATTCTAGTGAAGTTTTATCAATTATTTTTCTTTCCAATTGTTTCTTTTTTTTTTGGTTGTATAGTTTTGAGCTAGTGGTACTAAGTGTGCCATTATGTAAGAAAGGGTTATCTTTTTTTTTTTTTTCATAATACCATCCATTCTATGACCATGCCTCGATGATTGTAGTCCTGGTGAATAATTAAAGAAAGCCACTTTGAATTTTCTAGAGGTTATGATCCAAATGCTCATATAAAAATTTGCCATAATAGATTTAGGAAGTGCCAGGGTCATCCTGATGAGATCTGTGCACTTGCTTTAACATTCCATCCGCACTAGGTATACTTGCCATATTTTATGTGGGGTGGATGAGTTTGGCCTTTTAGTGAGATAATAGAAGGAAATGAGAAAATATATGTGCTCATTTTTCATTTCTTTCTATTATCTCACTAAAAGATATGTGCTTCTTTGGATATGTGCTCATTTCTTTCTACCAATATTCAAGATATGGAGCTATTCCTTGTCCAAACCAAAGTTATCCAATTTTTGCCTACCTATCTCTTTTTTATTTTTTTAATATTTTGGTTATATAAGAAGAGAAGAGGAAGATTGGTGCCCTCCATCTTAGCTTTAATCCAAGCATTTGTCTACAATACATAGGATGTATTTTGTTGGGACTGGTAGTCTCAAAAATTAATATTTGGCTAAAGATACTACTTTCACTTTCATGTTCTATCAAAAGATATGAAGGGCCAAAACTATATGGTATTGAATTAGGCTTGGACAATGTTTAAAAAATGCATTGCATTAGTCAGTTAAAGTATTTGAACCACCTATACATCAATATCAGAGTATAGGCTAAATATAAAAATATTAGACTAAGTGGTAAAGGTCATTAGCTTGGAATACAACACTTAAATTACATTTGGTGCATTGCCAGGTGTTGTATCTAGATCGATATGATGCCCAAGCTTCAACAAGATTGCTGATGATGGTTTCGTCCTACAGATCTAGCTCTTCTTCAATAATTGATGAGTGCCCTCGTTCTTTGGATCAATCACCTTCCAATCCTGCGAGCAAATCCACTCATCGGAGAGGTTCCGGTGGGGGAACACTCAAATGTTCAAGTCAATCACAGGGTATAGACTAAACAGATAAGATCCGAGGGAAGATTGAGTCAAGGGTGTATGAAAGTTCCTACTACTTGAACTCACTTACCTCCCGGAAATCCCGTACTCATCGGTATTTATAGGGTACGATCATAACCAAATTCAGTTAAGCAAGCTGTAAACGGTTAGTTCACTGGTGGACCATCACTTGCATAGAACATTCATCATCAGTTACAGTTCATATCGTCTGCACTCTTTGACCAACTTATCATATCGATCAACATAACATCATGGTTGACATATTAAATCAGCCTTAAACATCAATCGGCTGTATACTTAAGTCAGCCTAAATAATAAACTCCTTCTGAGGATTAATTGGCCTTGTACCTCTTGGGTGTCGATCGACCTTGCATCTCTTGGGCGTCGATCGATCTCGTGCCTCTTGGGCATCGATCGGCTCCATGCCTCTTGGATGTCTATTGGCCTTGCACCTCTTGGACATCGATCGGCTCCATGCCTCTTAGGCATCGATCGGCCTTGCACCTCTTGGATATCGATCGGTCTTGCACCTCTTGGGCATCGATCGGCTTTGTGCCTCTTGGATATCGATTAGCCTTGCATCTCTTGGGTATCGATCAGTTTCATGTTTCTTGTTGTATGATTGATCGTTCGTCAATCTAGATCAATATGTTTGTACCTCTTACTTTTCCCTCTTTTTATTCTTTCTCCTTTTTTTTAATGCCCATGTTCTCGAACAGAGCACCCTGATGATGTGTCAACCTCTTATTGGGGGGGCAGTTACAAAACTGACAGTCGTATCACAACTGACTATTATCATTATCAATTTTGAAATTCATAAAAGTTGAAAGATCGCCATCATAGAATAAATGAAAACATCGTATCACGACCGCATCCACCGTCAAATCATAGACAATCGCTTCTATTCTTTGAAGGGTCGTATCTTTCCATCGAATATCAAAGATAGGTGGCACAATCAAAATCAAACTCGCCATTCGAGGAAGAAATCCTAACTGTTATCCATGACTATATAAGCATCATCTCCTCTAAGGGAATAGATTTTCCTCCATTTCAGTCTTTTACCCTTTAGGAGCAGAGCTTTCTTCAGGTCAACTTCTCCTTCTCTCTTCCTTTTGTTATAAGTTAATCTTCATTTCTTTATCCTTCTCCTTCTCATGGCTAGGATCTTAGAAGTCAGCCATACCAATAAACCCGAAAGTTCCACTTTCCAAAAGAAGAAGAAAAACCAATCTGAATCAATTAGGATTGATGCTGTTAGAACCTCCTTAACATAACATAGAGTTCTAACACTACAGAGATATTATAATATCTCGAATGAATTCATAGTAGTCACCCCAGACTCCGAAAGATGAATAGACCAACCACCCTCGAGCAGTCTGGCGATTTACGAAGAACATCTTAAAGCCGGACTTAGGTTTCCACTTCATCCATTTTTTATTCAAATCTTCAGACTATACCATGTACTTTCAGCCCAACTGACCCCCAATAGCATTAGAATAATTTGTTCCTTTTTAATTCTCTACAAGGATGCTGACATAACACCCAAAACTTCACTTTTCACCGCTCTCTTTGTTTTGAAGAGAGATTTTCATGGACAAGGATGGTTGGTGATTAATCCTCGCCACGGTTAGAAATTTATAGTAGGGCTTCCTTCGGCCATCTATGGCGGGAAGCCTTGTTTCTTCTATATAGTTTCCAAAGCTTCCTGGGACTTTAATATCAATCAAAAAGAACCTCGTTTAACTCTGAACGATGGTAAGAAAATACTAACAGTAGACAAAGAAGACTTTGAGAAGCTTACAAGAATGGAGATCCCTTCAATAAAGGAGCTTCTTAATGAGAGGGGATTATATTCGGTTGATATCAGCCCCCACCCTTCTCTAGGTATCTTGTTATTGAAATTGCTTGTCTACTTATCTGATGAAGGTTGAGTCTAATACTCGGTTTGTCGGATCATGCAGATACAACCATCATGATGGATGCTCAAAGACTTCGATAGATGTTGAAGAAGAGGAAAGCTACTACAGCCCCATTTGACCAAAGAAGCAGGGAGTCGAATAAATCAAAGAAAATAAGACCAACTGTCCCACCAATACCTGAATCGCTAATATTAATAGCAAGTGTATCTGACGATGATGATGTGCCCATATCTACTGCTCTTCAGCCTCCGACACAAGAGAGGCGATTAGCCAGAATTCTCATCATTGGTCCATCATCATCCCAAACTAGTCAAGCTGACAGAGGCAAGGCTCCAATGGTGGAAGAAGAAGAGAGACATTCAACAAAAGATCCCACCATAAACTTCAATATATTTATAGATGAATCGGGTCTGAATGACCCAGAATTGGCCTGCCATCTTCTAAGGGCCATTATTCTCCCGAAAAACTGGGAGATAACCAAATCCCAACAAATAGACGAAACAATTTTGTCAATTTTCTCTACTATGCTAAAGGTATGACACTAAACTTTATTTCAAACAGTTGTTTAAATGATCTTTTTAGAATCCGACCAAGTCTATTGTATCATATGCAGTTCATTCATGGAGTAACGATAATGGAGGAAAGTTTAATGAGCTTCAATCGACTTTGCCAGGCCATGCGCAATGAGATAGATGCTGCCAAGACGGAGAAAGAAGTCGCCGAAGAATTGAAATAGGCTATAGAAAAGAAGCTAAAACAAAGTGCAGCCCAAGTTTCAGCTTTGGAGAAAGAGCTTAAGACAGGTCAATCCAAGTTAACCGACATTGAATCGAAGTTTAAAAAGAAAAGAAGAAACTTCGATCATCTATAGCTAAAGTCGAAGAAAGGGCCATAGCAGCAGAGAAAAAAGCATGATTGGCTACTAAAGAAGCTATTGACAACTACAAAAAGACATCGACTTTTCAAGATAAACTCCATGAAGCAGGGGTCGAGAGTTACGACATCAACTATGGAGACTGCCTAGACAAGGTGAAAAGATGTTATCCAGACCTAGACATCTCCAAAATCATGGAAGAATCTGATGAAGAGGGTCAGGCTGAAGAACAAACGAAAAATTAAATTGAAGAACCGACAGTAGACATCTCGACTCAGGAAGCAACCAAACCAATCTCCACTCAAGAGCAGACCGAAGATGTTGATGTAACAACGCTTGAACAAAACTTGGAAAGTTAATGTACAGCCGATGTACTAGTTTGTTCTACTTTTGGTGTTAAATAAAAAAAGTCTTTTTCATCCTTATCTTTCAAATCATACGATCATGTGATGAATACTGACAAGTACAACAGATTAACTTATCTGACCCTTTCAAATAAAGATTGTTGAACTTTAAATAAAGTAAATATTCTTTTGAAAGAATTTCAATTAAACACTCAACAGGGTAAACCACTTGACAAATTTTCACAAGCAAAAATTTTCTAAGTATGGAACCATCGGATCATATAAAATATGAGTGTCTTTTAGAAAAATCGGTTTAACTATGAAGTTATCCGAATACAATAAATAATCATATGAAATTACCAAACTACAAACAGAATTAGCATATTTTGGAAAACTTGATCAAAATAATTTCTCATTCGAAAAAATCTGACAATCCAAAATCATTGTCAACAAAAATTTCTTGAAAATATAAAGTTACCCGATTATTGATCGTCGTATAATTAAGGGAGCTGATCACTTCAAATCAGTCGGTCCTTAAGAATGATATGGCAGTATGCCATCTTAGGCTATTGAAGCCTATAATAATCTGATTTTTTAATTAGACTTACCAAATATCTCTCCTTTCTTCTTTCATTTTTCTTCGAGAAAAGGAGAAGTTTCCACAGAATGCTTTGGATATCAATCCTGATACGCGATAATAATAATAAAAAGGTGTTTCACTCTTATCAAATGTCACATTCCTATTGGAAGGGTAGTTATTCTGCAGATCATGAAATCGTGCCGGTCAGTATTCCAGAAACCATACACTATTCAAATTCAAACCAATTATAGACTTTTCTTTTTTCAAAATTGATTTTCTGATAATCAGTAATGGCACATGAATTCCCACCATATTAGGAACATAGACATGTCATAATTTTGAGGCTAATCGAGATTCGGATCATAAATCTCGATCGTCGGCACTCGTTATATAAAGGGATCTTAGGCCTGCTTCTCAGGCCAATTTTATTTTTTAGAGAATTCGAGCATCTCCCTCTTTGAACACCTTGTCTCGAGAGACTTTAAAAAATTTTCACCATATTCCGGAAATGAAACTAGATAGCGAGAGACTTCATTAGGCCTTCAAAGAAAGAGCCAAATCCTTCCGATCTCGAGAACAAAGAACATGTGTGAAAAGAGCCCGTTTATCGAAAAGCCTCTCCAAAACCTTTGCTAAACAAGAACCACCCGAAAATATTGCATCTTCTTCTGATGATGAGAAACTACATTTGCCCGATCCTTCATCGAGAAAACAAGATAGTGGCCCGTCTAACAGACCAACTCTATCTCCAATAGAAAAAGGTAAAGCTCTGATCATGGAAGCGACATCCGAACCGAGGACCGACAAGGATATTCAAGTTCTTGTTGCAGATGCAGGTTTCGATAATCCAAAACTGGCTAAGACTATGTTACAATCTACCATTCTTCGAAAAGACTAGGAAGCAACATAGAAGCATAGAGCGAAAGATATCTCCTCTTCTATTTATCTAGGAATACTAAAGGTAAATGTTAACTTTCCTTTCAAAGAATTTTTTATTCCTATCTCTAATTTTATCTTCATTCCTTTTATCAGTTCATAAACGACATCTCTATGATCAAAGAAAACTTGTTTAGATCAATCGATTCTCAAATAGACCTCCAAAATCAATTAACATTGGTCAGAGAAGAGAGAGATAAGGTTGATGCATGTTGAGTGGCCTTAGAGCCAAGGTTAGTCTAAGCCACCTTTGCGAACTTGTCATTGAAGAGACAGATAAGGACAATTAAAGACCAAGCCATGAAACTTCTAAATGATGCAAAGAATAGGAGGAAGAAGATTCAACTGGCAGAAACAACAATAGAAGAGAAAACCCGTGCCTATACTGAGATAATGATCCAGAAGTTTGAAATAGAGAAGAAAATTGCCTTTCTTGAATAGAAACTGAAACAAGCTGAACAAAAGGTTATTTCGATGATCCAAGAAAGCCTTCATGTAGTCAATGAATTCAAGAAATCCGAGGCCTTTAACGATGAGATAGATGAAGCGGGGATAGAAAGTTATAGGATCGGCTTTGAAGACTGTATCGAGAAGATCAAAAAGTTATATCCTGATCTTGATATTTCCTCTATTACCATAGATGAGATCATGGAAATAGACGAAGATGAAGCAAAAAAGCCGATCAATGATTCGATAGTCCCTTCAGCTGAAGGAGTACAAGTTCAAGAGACAGCTATCATTGCCTCGACCCCCAATCCAATTGAGAAAAAGACTAAGTAGTACCTATAACCATGCATTCTTTCTGATTCAATGTTATCTCTTTTAATCAATCATCAATGAAATCTTTTCTTTCTTTCTGAAAAATACCAAGTTCAAATTTTACAAACTAATCTAGTCTTTTGTAATAATCTCTAAGAAATCGACAACGTTATTTCACATATACCAATGATATAACAGAACAAAACTAACTTAGTATTTCATAGTTAGCACATTAAACCAACTATAGTAGTCGATCCAGGATCAATATATCAGATCATCCTTTCAATGTACTAGACATATCGACATAATAATATCAAAGGAATGGTGAATCAGACCAACTTTATTTATTGGATCATGGTCAACGTATTAAACCAACCTTTCATTTGATTGGTCATACCGATATTATCATACCGATGAGTCGGTGAGTCAGGCCAACTCTGTCTGTCGGATTGTGATTAGCATATTAGACCAACATTTCAATCGAACGGTTATATCGATGAGTCGGTGAGTCAGACCAACTCTATTTATTGGATTGTGGTTAATGTATTAGGCCAACCTTTCAGTTTATAGGATATATCAAATATCTTTCCTCAGATAGGAATAATGAGAAAGAAAAAATCATTTTATTGATGATACCTAAGAAGATTTTCTACATTCCAAGGTTGAGTCATTTGATAGCCATCCAGTCTTTCAAATATGATAAATTCCTAGTCGCACAACTTTAGCGATGCGATAGGGACCCTCCTAATTTGAGACAAGTTTGCCCTGATCAGTTAGTCAGGATATTGCCATTTTGCGTAGGACAAGATCCCCAGGCTGAAAGACTCGAGCCTTGACTCTTGAATTATAATATCAAGCAACCCTTTGTCAATACACTGCTGTTATTAACTGTGCTTGTAACCTGGAGCTTTCGAGTTGATCCAGATCAGCTCTTCTTTGATCAACATTACTTGGCTTCTTAAGGTAGTCCGTTCTTCTAGAACGAAGAATAATTTCTACAGGCAACATAGCTTCACTTCCATAGGTGAGGTTAAACGGAGATTCCCCGTAGTAGATCGGGAAGTTATTCGATATGCCTAAAGGACGGAGTTAAGTTCATCTATCCACAGCCCTTTAGTTTTATTTAATCGGATCTTCAATCCATGAAGGATAGTCCGATTGGTCACCTCCGCCTCCCTATTAGCTTGTGGATGTCCAACGAAAGTTAATTTATGAAGAATATGGAATCGGGGACAAAAATCACCAAACTTCTGATTATCGAATTATCTCCCATTATCAGTGATAATAGCATGGGAGATCCCGAATCTATATATGATGGTGTTTTTAATGAACGCCTTAACTTTAATTTCAGTAATTTGGGCTAAAGGCTCGGCTTCCATCCACTTGGTAAAATAATCGATGGCTATGATCAAAAATTTATGTTATCCAGAGGCTGAGGGAAACGGACCAAGGATATCCATTCCCCACTGAGCAAATGGCCAGGAAGCAGTTAACTGTATTAAATGACTAGCAGGACATCTTTGTATGTTAGCATACCTTTGACAGGGGTCGCATTTTCTTATAAAATCTGTCGCATCTTTCTGAATAGTCAACCAATAATATCCTTGTCTTATGATTTTATAGGCCAGTAATCTGCCTCCCAAATGGTCACCGCATATATCCTCATGAATCTCTCTTAGAGCATACTCAGCAACCGAAGGGGACAAACATTTTAGCAGTGGCTGGGAGAATGATTTTTTGTACAATAAACCATCCAAGATGACATATTGAGAAGCAATCATACAAAGTTGCTTGGCTTCGATATTATTTTCTGGTAAAATTCCTTCGGTTAAATATCTGATTATATGGCTCATCCAGTTCGATTCTTGTCCTATCTGAAGGACCCCTTCTCTGTTATACCCAGAGATATTTGGAGCTTCCAAGTGTTCAACGAAAGTCCGAATCATTGAATCGGGTGTCGAAGTGGCTAACCGAGATAATAAATCAGCTCGAGAATTTTCAGCTCTAGAGACATGACTGATGTCCCGGCAGTCAAGTAAGGCACTTAGTTCTTGAACTTTTCTTAAATACAGGGCCAAGGTCACATCACAAGCCTCAAAATCCCCTTTTACTTGATTTACAACTAACTAAGAATCATACAATATTTTTAATTTTCGAACTCCTAGCTCCTTTGCAATTCTCATGCCAGCCAAAAGTGCCTCATATTCGGCTTGATTATTTGAAGTTCAAAATGTGAATCGAAGAGCATATTCCATAATATCTCCACTAAGACTAGACAAAATCAAGCCAGCTCCACAACCAGAAGAATTTGAAGCTCCATTTACATGTAGAATCCAAGGGAGATCATTCTTTTCTACTTCAACTGATGCTTGGACATCATCCTCATTATCATTCCAAGTGCATTCGGATATGAAGTCAGCCAGCACCTGGACTTTCATTACAGAACAAGGTTGATAAGTAATATCGAACTCACTCAACTTTATTGTCCACTTGGCCATCCGGCTAGATGTATCAGGATATTGTAAAATAGTCCTTAGAGGTTGATCAGTTAGTATGACAATCGGATGAGACTGGAAGTATGGTATAAGCCACTTCGCTGATATTACCAAGGTATAAATAATTTTTTGGAGTTTTGGATACCTTACCTCAGCATCATGAAGAACTTTACTAATATAACAGATGGGCTTGTGTGATCCATCGGATCCTTTCCTTACTAATACTAAACTGATCGCTTCATCGGATGTAGCCAAGTAAAGATACAAACTTTTCCCTTCTTCTGGTTTAGATAACAGGATCAGATTCATTAGATATCTTTTAAGCTTTTCAAATGCTTGCTGACAACTATCTGATCAATCAAAGTCTTTAGATTTTCGTAAGGCTTTAAAGAATGCAAGCACCTTTCGGCTGAACGGGATATAAATCGACTGAATGAAGTGATCCATCTGGTCAATTGTTGAATCTCCTTCTTATTAGCAGAATGCCTCATATCCAATATGGCCCGGATCTTTTCCGGATTAGCTTCAATCCCTTGTTTCATAACCATGAAACCCAAAAACTTTCTGGAAGTTATGCCAAAGACGCACTTAGTAGGATTTAGTTTCATTTGATGTCCCCGCAGCATGTCAAAGGCTCTCTGTAGATCTTTGATATGATTATCAGCCTGAATACTCTTGACGATCATATTATTTACATACGCCTTCATGGTCTTACCAATTTGATCCTCAAAGATCTTGTTTACTAACCTTTGATACGTAGCTCCAGTATTTTTGAGGCCAAAGGGAATCACCCGGTAGTAGTATATTCCTCGATCCATAACAAAGGAAGTTTTTTCTTCATCTTCCGAACTCATTCATATTTGGTTATACCCAGAAAAAGTATCCATGAAACTTAAGAGCTTAAGCCCTGCGATAGCGTCAACAAGTTGGTCAATTTTGGGAAAAGAAAAACTGTCTTTAGGACATGCCTTGTTAAGATCTATGTAATCAATACATATCCTCCACTTCCTATTGAATTTCTTCACCATCATTATATTGGCAAGCCAGTCAGGATAGTGAACTTCTCTCATAAATCCGGCGTCAAGTAACTTGGTTACTTCCTCATTGATAATTTTTTGCCTTTCTGAGGCAAAATTCCTCTTTTGTTGATGGACTGGCCGACTTAACGGGTCCACCTTAAGCTCATGTGATCACTTCAAGGGGAATCCCTAGCATATCAGCGGTAGTCCATGCAAATATATTGACATTCTTTTGTAAGAAGTCGATCAATTCTTTCCTTTGATCTTCATCAAGTGAGCTTCCAATCTGAACAGTTTTAGTCGGATCGTCTCTTGCCAAAGGCGCAGAAATGGTTCTTTCTACTGGAGTTCCTATTTCTTCGGTCTGATCACGAGGATTTACTTATTCTGGAGTTAACCCAATGACTGGTTGTTGATTCTGAATCATCAAACATTGACGAGCCATCTGTTGATCTCCTCTCACTTCTCCGATCCCATTTTGGGTCGGAAATCGTACTAACAGATGATAAGTAGATACGATGGCTTCAAATTTGTTCAGGGTAGGCCGTTCTAAGATGGCATTATACGCAGAAGACGTTTGAACAACCATAAAGGTGATATGAAGAGTTTTTTGTTTTGGGACTGTTCCAAGAGTCACATGAAGTATTATTTCTCCCTCTACTTCTATAGAGTTTCCACCAAATCCAGTTAACGGTACACGAGTTCTTCATAACTTATCCCTAGGTAAGTTCATTTTGACAAAAATATCATAAAGCAATACCTCAGTAAAACTTCCATTATCAATCAAAATTTGGCGTACATCGTAATTTGCAATTATTGCAGAAATCATAACATGATCATTATGTGACATTTGAACTCCTTGTAGATCATCGTCAGAAAAGCTGATGCTTCTATGGAGTTTTTTTGGGACTCTGTCATCTTCATAAAGTGGTTGGTGGTGTAACATCCCGACCATACCATTGGTTGGTTGTTGATTGGGAAGCTCTGTGCCATCAGTGATCAATCTTGGAGCTGTCGGCCTTGGTGCCGTCGCTTCAGTCGAGCGATTTTGATTATGAACATATTTATCTAAATAACCGTGCTTGATCAGATCTTCAATCTCATCTTTTAATTGGATACACTCTTCAGTAGTGTGTTCGTGATCGCGGTGAAAGCAATAGTATTTAGCTTTATTGTGCACGGCAGCCGGAGCTCGCATTGGCCTTGGCCTCTAAAAAAAATTTTCTTTTTCTATTTCTATAAGTATTTTTTCTCTTGGAAGAGTCAGGGGGTATAGGCATCATACTTGTTAACATAGCCTCCACTGATTAAGTTATTCGGCTTTTGAACATACCATTGAATCGGTCGGTCTCCAGGGACCATAGCCCATCATTCTTGGTATTCTTTTTGTTCGGTGCCGATTTCCTTTCCAACTGGCATCGGCTTGGAGCTTGTTCTTCAGCCTGAGCATATTTTTGGGCACGGGCCAGTAGTTTGGAATAACTGACCGAGAACTTTTTATCTAAAGAAAACGTGAACCTGGAGGCTCGCAACCCTTTTTTCATAGCTGACATCGTCACATGCTCATTGAGATTCGGAATCTCCAACGTGGCGGAATTGAACCTAGCTACATAATCTCTTAAAGTCTCTCCTTCTTGTTGCTGAATAAAGAAAAGACTATTTGAGTTTCTTAGCATCCTTCGACTTGTTCTAAAATGAGAGATGAACAAACTTTCAATTGATTGAAATAATGAACAATACCTGGTTGGAGGCTAGAATACCACATCCTCGCCGCCTTTTTAAGAGTCGCTGGAAAAGCAAGGCAGTGGAGCGCATCCGATGCTCCTTAGATTAACATGTGGACTTTAAAACTGCCCAGATGGTCGAGAGGATCAGCCGATCCATCATATAGCTCTACTTGAGGAATTTTAAAATGATGTGGAATCTTTTCTTCCATTATCTTCTTGGAGAAAGGGGGCTGAACATCACATGTGGAGATCATATCTTCAGTTTTCCTTTGCTTGCCAAGCCTGGTGACCTGTAATTCCAGCTTCCAAAATTTCTTTGCAAAATTATCAGTTCTTCTAGCATCTTGAGTCCCTTGAGCACTTTCGGTGGTTGAATCGCTGGAAGATATTGAATAAGACTGGGGGCGTTTCCCCTTATCCCCTCTTTTTGCATGATTGTGGGATCGATAACATCGCTTCAAGGGAGAACACCGTCCTGGTGAATGCTAATAAGGAGAATGTCGACTTGGACCCAGATGTCGACTCACATGAAGAGACGATCGCCAGCTGCTCCTTGAAGCAGCAGGTCACTACTCTCCACTTACATTCATTTCCTGAAGATTTTGGATTGCTGCAGTGAGTACTTCCATGTTGTTCAAAAGAATCCCCAACTGTTCTTGATCTAGGTTCCTAGTAGGAACGACATCCACTCCATTCAGAACAAAATCATTCTCTTTAGGCAAATGATAAATCTCTTCGGTAGGAATATTTCGCACTCTGCCTTTCACCATTTTTCCCTCTAGATTTTGAAAAACTCTTATATCGAGCCCCTACCTGGCACACCAATCTATTGTATCCAGATCGATGTGACACCCAAGCTTCAACAAGATTGCTAATGATGGTTTCGTCTTGCAGATCTAGCTCTTCTCCAATGATTGATGAGTGCCCTCGTTCCTTGGATCGATCACCTTCAATCCTGTGAGTAAATCCACTCACCAGAGAGGTTCCGATAGGGGGACACTCCGACGCTCAAGTCAATCACAGGGTTTGGACTAAATAGATAAGATCTGAGGGAAGATTGAGTCAAGGGTGTACGAGAGTTCCTACTACTTGAACTCACTTACCTCCCGGAAGCCCCGTACTCATCGGTATTTATAGGGTATGATCCTAACCGAATTCAGTTAAGCAAGCTATAAACGGTTAGTTCGTTGGTGGACTATCACGTGCATAAGACATTCGTCATCAGTTACAGTCCATATTGTTTATACTCTTTGACCAACTTATCACATCGATCAACATATTATCATGGTTGACATATTAAATCAGCCTTAAACATCAATCGGCTGTGCACTTAAGTCAGCCTAAATAATAAACTCATTCCAAGGATCAATCGGCCTTGTGCCTCTTAAGCATCAATCAGTCTTACGGGGCATCGATCGACCTTACACCTTTTGGGCATCGATCGGCCTTGCACCTCTTGGGCATCGATCGGCCTTGCACCTCTTGGACATCGATCGATCTTGCGCCTCTTGGGCATCGATCAACCTTGCGCCTCTTGGACGTCGATCGGCCTTGCACCTCTTGGGCATCGATCGGCTCCATGCCTCTTGAGCGTCGATCATCCTTGCACCTCTTGGGCGTCGATCGGCCTTGCGCCTCTTGGCGTCGATCGGTTCTGCGTCTCTTGTATGTTGATCCATCAATCGATCAACCATGTTTATTTCATTCAACCGAACACAAATAGATCGAATTTATCATAATCCAACACCTGACAATCTTGAAAGGTAATATGGATTGCCAGTAACATTGATTGTAGGTAATATGAAATATTATGTTTGGTATATACAGGTAATGTTGCATAATGTAAAATCAAAATTTCAAAATATCTCTAAATCAAATCTATATTTTATTTATTAAAAATATATTTTTATATTTTATTTATTGATTAAAAATATATTTTATATTAAATTTATTTAATATATATATATATTAAATAGATGTATGTTTAATATATAATAATAACAATAATATATATTATGTTATATTATATTATATTATTTAAATATAATATATTATAAATATATTATATCAATATAAAATTACATAAATTAAATTAAATATATTATATATTTAATTATATTATTTAATATACTATATTAAATAAATTAAATTTAAAATATAATAAATATTATATAAATATTATATTATATTGAAGGGAAGAGAAAGGAAGAATTGGAGGGTAATTTAGTAATCTAAATTATCTAGAAGGTGGTAATCTGAATTACCATCATTTTTAAAGATAATCCAGATTGTCTCTTAAGAAGTAATTTAAATTATCAAATATGATAGATTACTATCCAGAAAAACATACCAAACATGGTAATATAATGGGGCTCTATTAAATAACTAGTAATTTGGATGGATCGTCTGCTACGAAATATAATCTTAGAGGGGCTAGAATGACTATTAGTTGGCACAAGGTACTTAGAATGTAAACTAAATTAATGATTATTGGCCTGATACAAGGTATTAGGCATGGCTAAAACAAAAGCCTGGTGAAAGTTATTAAAATTATAATATGAAAAAATAGAGATAATGCATGGAAGTGGACGAGCAGATAACTACCAAGTAAATAGTTAAACGTTTATCTAATGATTATGAAGGTTATATATAAATCAAAACTATAACCAAGAAAGAAAAAAAAAAGGTAATGTTTGGTTACCTTAATTCTATTCAAATAAAGATACGGAATAACATAAATAACTATTTCCTAAGAATTGATATTTTTATTCCAAGAATTTTTTTTTTGTTAATGCAAACACTAACTTATATCTATGATTAAGAAAATTACTTCTTAAGAAAATGGGAGGGTAATTTGGTAATATAAATTACCCGGAAGGTAATAATTGAATTATGATAGATTACTATCCAAAACAATATACCAAACATGATAACACGGTGGAACTTCATTAAATAATCAGCGCCTACTACCAAATATAATCTTAGAAGGGCTGGAATGACTATTGGTTGGCACAAGGTACTTAGGATGTAATCTAAATGAATGATTATGGGCCTGAGACAAGGTATTGGGCATGGCTAAAACAAAAGTTTGGTGAAAATTATTAAAAATTATAATATAAAACAATGGAGATAATGCATGGAAGTGGATGAACAAACAACTACCAAGTTAATTGTTAGGTGTCTATCTAATGATTAGAAAGGTTATATATAAATCAAAACCGTAACCAAGAAAAAAAAAAAAAAGTAATTTTTTGTTTGATTATCTTAATTCCATCCAGAATAAAAATCTGAAATAATATAAATAACTATTTTTTAAAAATTGATGTTTTTATTCCAGAAAAAAATTATGTATTTTTTTAATCCAAACACTAACACTTATATACATGATTAAAAAGATAAGAAGATTTGAACACCCAAACCTCGGACAGCTTAATCATACCTTAACCAAAAAGACAGAATTTAAATTTCCATAAGCTTGCTTGTTATTATATTTATACCCTTTAGACTCTTACAATATAAGTACCAGCACATAACCCTAGCCGTCGTCTAAGCTTCCCTATTCGACCGCCTCTCCAGGCCCCACCCGATTGGGACTCCTGAGGACGGAGAAACAGAGGAAAAATCGGGGGAACACACCAACGAAGACAAGGGAAGACGAATGGTAAGACCTTTTCCCAGATTTTTTTTTTATTTGCTTTTTTTCTTTTCATTTCATCTTTTTTTTTTTTTTTTGAGATATGCGGGGAGGAAGAGAACCTGAAGGAGATCGGAGGGGTTTCTTAGGTTCCGGTTAGGGTTTTTTCTCAAGCATATGGGAGTTTGTTCGAATTGTGGCAGTTTGAGTTGGTCCCTTGAGGTTTTGAGAGCTTAATCTTGTTAGAAGCATGAGATTCTTTAGGGTGTGGGGATTTTTGATCGAAATGATTCTTCTTTGGCTACAAAATTTTCAGTTTGTAGAGTTCTGTTCTCATGATACTATGAATATGATACCAAATCCATGGTGGGAGACTTGCACTGGGCTAAGTTTGATAATCGAGCGGATTCGGATACCCGGCGGGTATACCAATTTTAAATGGGATGGGTTTGGGATTTTTGGTTGATATCGTAATCGGGTTTGGTACGGGTTCAGGTAGTAAGATTTTAAACGGGTTCGGATACGGGTAGGGTATTACGCTACCCGTAGCCATCTAACCTCTCTTGCATCCAGGCAAGCAAGCACAGCTTCAAAATATTTAAGGCTATCAAATAAATCAAGTAGCATGCGAAAGCTTGAATCAAGCTCAACTTGACCAACTTTTCAAGTTTGAACTAGAAAAATAAGCTTGATAAATTTCAAGTCAAGCCAAAAATCAACACTACTCAGATTGATAAGGCACGAATACATTTATATTATACATATTGTATATCATATGAACGATGAATCATTAGGTTTAAGGCTTTGGTTAATGTATTTTATTATTTCGTTCAATCAACTAAATATTAATACATGCTTGAATCAAGCTATAATTCAAGCTTGAATTGAGCTTGATGCATGTTTGAATTGATGTCAACTCATTTTAGGATTATCAAGCTACTTAATTGCACCTGAATTTAGCTTAGTTTGAAGTTAAGCTACAATCGAGCTCAAAATGATGATAAACAAATCAAGCTCTTTCTCTTTTTACCTTGATACTAGATATAAATGAAGAATATGATATCTAAGCTAATGCTCAGGCCTTAGCTAAAAATTAATATCAAACTAAGCTTGATCAGACCTAAGCTTGTTCAATCTGCACGATTGCACATGTGCAACTTGGCCTTGTTTTAGGAGAACCATAAGATGTATCTCAGCTGTCTTTCTCTATGATATATAGCATGTTCATCTTCTATTTCATTTATCTGCTTAACTTCAGCAAGTTTGCTTAGTTCACTTCTATGTTGCTACTTTTTGTTATGTTGTTGGAATCATTCCAGCCTGCTTCGTCTTATGGCATTACTATTTCATGAATCCTTAGCACATATATTGTTTGGTGTTTGTTTGCAGACTTTGTGCTATATGCTCACCCATATCCCTGAAAGTTGTGTTGGGCTGTATGTATGCTATGGCAGTTAATGTCATACTTTGTAACACTCTTTTATTTGGAATCTATCAACCAAAAAAAAAAAGAAGACAAGAAAAGAAAAGAATGACCTGCCTATATCTCCCTCCCCTGCCCCCTGCTTTTTGCGGGATTCCGCGGCGGGACAAATACATCTATAAGGTCTTGCTTGGCAAGGTGAAGTTGAGTAGCAAATGCTGTATTGGAAGGCCCTACCTTCCAGCGTCATTCACATCTATTTCCTGTTTGAAGTTTTGTCTGTGAGAAAATAGAAACTGCTATCTAATGTGTTTCATTGCTTGAAGAAGAATATCTCATCGATTCTCTGTTCACTCATCGATCATTCTCTATCAGTTGGTTATTGGAATAATAATCCCCCAAAACAGATGGCAGAAATACATATAATGAGCTTAAAAGATTATTCTACATAATATGTAAGATCTAGATATATGTTGTTACATGATATATTCTTAATGGATGTATTCAAATAATTTTTGATGATTAATTACAAACAGCTATTTTGCAATTGCTTTGATAATTCATAATTGATTACATCCCATTCCCTATTTTATCTTGAAGCATCCAAAATGTCCAGTTGGAGGAAACTATGCGTCTCTGGCCTCTCACTTCTTTGCCGACGATCTCATCTTCGTCCCGATCTCCACCTTGGTCTCCAATCAAGGGTTGCACGCTCCTTCCCTCCCCGATTCACTTCCTGCTGCGGCCACCACCGTCTCTTCCCAGAATCTAGGGTTTTGGGGAGGTTCTCCTACTCGTCAGAGTCTAGCAATGACAGGTGCTGGAATTGTGGTGCTGTGGCAGCCCTGGCTGAGCCATTCTTGTCTTGCGGGGCATGTGGAAGTGTGCAACCAGTTGACCAATCTGTGGACTATTTTGAGATTTTTGGACTGTGAGTATTCTTTGAATCAGATTTCTTCTCTTATTAGGGTTTTGCTGGGTTTTATTGGATCCTGATTGCTTTCACTTGTAATAATGTTAAAACTTCAATTTTTTGGTTCATTACATATTTAATGATTTCATTTATAGAGGTGGGATAAAATCAATTTCTTCTTTAAAAAATTGTGTCATGGTTGGGAAAAAGTTGATGCCACTTGGATGCACATATAGAACTTACCTCCCTTAGTTGGATTATTTTTCTTTTCTTCTATTTGATTTGCTGAGCAGTGAGTGGTGAATTGCTAAGAGTTATCGACTTGGATCTTACCCTTTGATAATGAAGTACAAATTAGATTAGATGAGTAGCAATTGCCAGTCGGACAGTTTGTGCAGGATGAAGGCAGTCTGAAAGTGTTCTCCTGTAGTACCATATGGGTAGGTTCCTTACAATGTTTTCATAATCAAACTATTCAGTAGGAGAACTGGAACAAAGTGACAAAGTGGAAAGAAAGTTTTAGAGAGAGACAACTTCTTTGCAAATAATTTCGGCCTTCTCCTTTTCCACTTGGAGGAAAACAATTTCTAGGTGCTGACAAAAGGGACTCTAGGTATGAGTTAGCCATCAACTTGTTGAAGCCATATTCATGATTTGGATTAGGTTTCATAGACCAAAAATCAGTGTTCTTTACAAGCGGAGGCACCACTTTTTTTGGTGGATTGTTCTGTCATCTTTGAATATTAATCACATTATACATTTGTTTAGAGGAATTCTTCTCTATCTTGTTTTACATTATATTAGAAGAAGCCTTTTATGACATGGGTTATTGTTGGTCCAGTGTTTGAAATCTAGCATGCATTCATACTCAAGAATATTGCTTGGTATTGCCTCGTATGGAGTATATTATAGTACAAAGTGACATGTTGTAAACCACCATTTATCCCTGAGGGGACTGTTGATTAGGAGATCCAAATGTTTAGGTGATGGGCCAGTTCATTGTAAACTGAGAATGGGCTAAACCAGCAATAAGAGACCAAGGAAGATTAAGGAAGCAAATTTCATGGAGATGCCAAGCTGCTATGCCTCAGGTTATTAGGAGTCCCATTAGGTTAGCTTGTGCGGAGATAATGAGAGTCTTAGACCTGTTCTTTGATACCAATCAAATTTTGTTCATGATTCTTAGTGGATGATAGGTTTTGTTTGGTGCAAATTTTTATCATATGTAACAAGAAAAATGTTGAACCATATGTAATTTGTAAAATTTGTAACTGATTTTTCAGTATTATTTCGTTCGCTTTTCCCTTCCTCCCCCCTTCTCTCTCTAATGAAACCACATCCCTTGGCATAGATGATTATAAGCCTAAATGCAATTAATTTGCAGGAATTCTGCTGTATGCACAAATTAGATAATTTGTGTGCACATGATTATATATAATTTTCCAGATTATTGTATTTGTATTCCTAGTCATACTCGTGATATGTGTACTAATTGTTGCACATGTGTGCACATGTGTGGAGGGCTGTGAAGGGGTTAAGTTTTGGTTTGCCTTAGTAGGGAATGACTTCTAACGGTATTTTATTGTTATTTCCATTTTTATTCTTTAAAAATAATGGTACGAGTTTATTTAATAATTGTATACTGGTCTAATGATTAGTAGAAAAGTTTTCTCATGAGAGTTGCTAATCACTTGTTCAAATCACTTTTCTCTTCATTGTTGAATATATTGTGTCTTTGTTTTTCTTTAAATAGGGAAAAGGGATATGATATGCAGGATGACAACCTAGAAGGCAAGTACAAAGATTGGCAAAAGAAATTACATCCTGATTTAGTTCATTTAAAATCTGAGGTTGGACCACCTAGTCATGAACTTCAGAGTCACATTATGATTTATGTTTTGAATATACTATAGTGAATTAATATTTTTCCTCATATTATTTAGAAAGAAAAGACTTTTGCTGCTGACCAGTCTGCCCGAGTGAATGATGCATACCGCACACTCAGTAAATCACTATCAAGGGGGTTATACTTGGTAGGCCTTTTATGTTCTTGAACTCTTAGCTTTTCCTTTTTTATGATACTTCTTTTGATTCTTTCCCTGCTGATTGTTTTGTAGTTCTCTATGGTATTTTCTTGTTTGTTCAGCAGTTCAATCATAGAGCACCATATTTGCCTATCTGTTTGAATTTTAGTAACTCAATGCTTGTCATGTTCAAATGAAAAGGAAATTGAGATACTAGCAATTCTTCACATTCATAGCCTTATGGCTTTACCTTAGAACATGAGCAATTGGTTATTGTTTGTTTGCAAGTTCCGGGGCTTCTATCCATCCAACATCAATGTGGGTTATGCATCTTGTTATTGCAAAATCTGGCTCGACGTCGGAGTGGTCGGAAGATGGTGATAGTTGCTAGGTAGCAATGGCAGAACCTGCAAAAGAAGTCCCTAACCATAGTTGGCTCCAATGGAGACCTTTCAATTCAGGATTCTGGAACAGAAAGGGAAGGTTGAGCATGAGAGAGAAATAATTGCATACCTAGGATCTCCTGTGGGTCTTTATTTATAGGCGGAGGTCGAGAATTGTGCAGAGCTAGGTCATTATCTGGGCTTCATTGAGAATAATGCGCTTAACATTATCTGCTATTTCTGCATAACTTGATAAGGATGATCTGATAAGAGTAATCTAATTAGACTGATTCGATAAGAGTAATCTGATAAGGCTGATCCGTAAAAATAATCTGATAAGGGTGAACTGCCTGTTTATAAATGTTTGTTATTGATTTTCCATTTTAACGGGACATATTGGTTTTTGCTTGCCACACATTCTCTTGACATGATATTTTTGAAGATTGTGGGATCTCTATCCTGCATGCAAACTGGTGGCAAAATTGCCTTGAATGCTAGCTAAGATCGATGGCAAAGATACTGCAGGTTGGCAAGTGAGTAAGGTCGAATAATTGAGACATGCATATCATGCCCAGAAATCTAAGATAGAATTTATCTCTGTATCAGTTACCTCCCACTCTTAAGTCCGATCCAGTGCCAGAATAGACGAAGAGAGTAAAGAAGTTTTCTAGATCCACTGAAAATTGTATTAATCATATCCCATCAAGTCAAAGCCTCATGTCTTGCTTGTAAGTAGTGATAGAATAATGAATGACACCATGTGCCAAGCATCTCACGGGACTAATTAAAGCACTGCATTATTTTCGCTATTCACTATTTCTATAAATAAGAGTATTTTGGCTTTTTCAGCACCTCTCTCTGATTATCTTTTTTCACTCTGCTTTATAAAGCATCCTTCAGCCAAAAAGGTGATTTCCGGTGATTTACCAAGAAACTCAAAGTTTAAACTTGGAGAGGGAAAAAATGAAACTGGAAGACATCACAAAGCTACGGAAGGCCACGAGAGAAAAGGGCATCAGGCAGCACCAATATTTAGCCAAAATGCTTTCAAACCAAGATTCTGGAGGATGCTTTAATTCTTGCTTTTGCAAAGAGTCGACCTTCAAAACTATCTACTCACACTGAAGTGACTAGTCCAGAATCAGGCTTCTTGCCTAGGGCATAGTGGATTCAAATCCCCTTGATTCAGCCTTTTGATTCTGCTCTGGAAGATGCGAGGGTCACCCAAGACCTCATACACAGATTTCTCCTTCCCATCAATGTAAAAACATTGGCACCTAGCATTCATTAAACAAATGCATTAATCTCGTACATCCGGATAAGTCTACTTTCCCTACTCTTTTACCTTTATCATTCTTTCATTGGATTAATTAAGTTTCGTGACTTCCTAATTGGACCATCACTTGGCAAACTTTCTCGAGTTGGGAGAGTTGTTAGAACAAAAAATTGTTGAGAATAGCTGAGGCTAAAGTGATAAAAAAAGCAGCTTTTGAGATGGAAAACAGCCTTGGAAGCAAAAATAAGCCTTCGAGGTAAGGTGGGCTCATGCTAAAGTAGTCGCAGAAATAAGGCATCTAAAATCGATATTAAGATAGGCCGAAAGAGGAATTTCTCTGGAAAAGGCTTGAGTCAACAAAGCTCTGGCCGAGGTTCCTAGGAGAGCCAAAGAAGCAAGGATGGCAATTAAACAAATAAAGTATAGTCCCACCAAAGAAATTACCCAACTCCTAAGCAAACTTTACACCATCCAAGATGATTAATTTGCAGGAGTATTTACTTAACCAAGAGAAGTTGGTGGTGACCAAACTTATAAAAGAGTTGGATATGGACAAATTAGCACTTTGGGACACTGAAGAGAAGCTCGAACGAATGGAAGCGAGAATCCTAGGAGGGGGTGAGAGTACCTTAACCATAACCTTGTATTTCTCAAAGCCAGCTTCATGAGCTGTCTGGGCAATCTTCCTTAACCATAACAGCTTTTTTTTCATCCGCTTGGTTTTTCCTTCAGTCGCTTGGGTCTTTGCTTCGCTTAGAGAGAATTTGCTTCGGAGATCCTCTACAGTCAGCCTCTCTCGCTGATCAAGTTTTCTAAGAACTTACTTTCTTCTCGGTTGCTTGAAGCTTGACATTAAGTAGATTTATCTCTCGAGTAGCCCACTCTTGGATGTCGACTACTTGAGCTCTTTCTGAGGTATATTTTTTCTTTGCCATTTTTAGCTCCCCTTTTAAATGCTCAACTTTAGGACCAAGGGCTCATGGTTTGGCACATGAGGTATTGTCCGCTCTGGCCCATGGGCTCATGGTTTTACCCTCTTGGAAGGATCAACTAAAGCTCCTCGTTGACTACATTATCCCCTTGGTGATAGTGTTTATTATCCCAGCACTAAGTCGGTTTTCTATAGCTACCTTTGACCAAGGTGATCTAGGTTCCTATGGTAGGTGCATGCGGAGCTCCACGCTGCTCCTTTCTATATCGGTGGAATCTATGAAGTTGCCCCCATCGAATAAACTCTATCTTATTCTCGAGTTGGATGCATTTCTCCATGTCATGGCCATGGTCGAGATGATAGAGACTGTAGTTGTTTGGATCCTGGTGCTCTGGTCTAGCTCGCATCTTGCTCATCCAAGCAAGTTGCTTCTTTGTCTCCATCAGTATGTGTGTTCTTGGAGCATTTATGGAGCATGGTTGGTGAATCACTTGGGTGGTGATGCATTTCACTGACCTTCAGGGGGATTTTTGTGTTGGCAATTCCGCGGTGGTGTCTTGGATTGGTAGCATCGGGGTCAAGTTTTAGATCGATGCCAAGTTTTTTGGCCATTCTTCTGTGGAGGCTTATCTTCCTTTCCCTTTGTGGCCTCTTTGGTCGTGGTTTCATGTAGCTCGTAGGCTTCTTCAGTGCTTGTGTAGTTCTCTACCCGAGCTAATATTTCTGTAGTCTTATAAATATCTCTTTTCTATCAAAAAAAAGAAATGTGCACTATCGAAGCCCATTCTTCAAAGCAATCATCGTGACCGATTGATCCAAGCATGCACTTCAAAAGTGGCCGCATTCAAGCGATTCACATAAGATCAAAGAGGTCACCCTTGCTCTGCTTAATCTTTACTAGGGAATCCAATCCTCGATGCTGCCTTCAACTGCTGATGAAATGAGCTACAAACGATTTGCTAAACTTAGCAAAATAGTGAATAGGCCCCATCTTTAGACTAAAATATCAATATCGAGCTGCCTTCTTAAGAGTTGAAGCAAAAGCTTAATACATTATCCCATCAGTGGTCCCATGGAGTAACATCAGAGCTTTAAAGCTTTCCAAGTGATCTACTTGATCAGTTGAGCTATCATAAGCTTCTAGCTAAGATATCTTGAAGTGACTAGGGATCGACTCCTGCATGATCATGGTTGCTGAGAGGTGGATCGATACTAAAATCAAGCCCGCCATTGTGGATCGGTGCTTGGTTGTGCAACGCCTCGATCTGTCAATTCATCTCCTATAGCCTTCGCTCCACGTCTGCATCTTGTGTGATGCACGCTTTGGAACACCAATGTGGAGATCGATCTGGGGTAGATCCTTTCCCCAATTTTGGAGTAGGTGATCGTCTTCTTGCTCGCTCAGGATTCTGGGTTGACTCATCTATGTTTGTCTCTCCCGCATTGAACTACATGGACGAGGTTAAGATGGATTGAGTCGGGATGCTTCCTACAATGCAGGGTTAGGTTGCTACATCGCCTAAACCGCAGCGGCAAGCATTTGCCCCTGCTAGACAAGGAAGTTGAATTGTTTTGCGCTCACTCCCACGGAAAACTGAGGCAGAGGTGGTGGCACCTCTTGCTATTGCACTGGTGCTTGATCATTAACAGGAACTTCGGCTACTTTAGAGGTGGTAGCATTAAAGCATTGCAACAAAATCTCTCTACATAGGGCCATGGAGTAACTCTTGCTCCTTCTCGAAAGTGGGCTTGGATCCTTCCTCCAGTGCCAATTTGTTGCTATAGAATCTAGCTTGATGCTTGAGTGGCCGGAATATGGTGATAGTTGCTGGATAGCAGCGGCAGAACTGGTAAAAGAAGTTCCTGACCGAAATTGGCTCCGGTGGGGACCCTTCGATGCTAAACCTTGGATTCTAGAATAGAAAGGGAAGGAGCATGCATGAGAGAGAGGATTGCATACTTGGGATCTCTTGTGGGCCTCTATTTGTAGATAGAGGCCAAGATGTCATGCGGACCTAGGCCATTATCCGGGCCTCATTAAGAGTAACATGCTTAACATTATCTGCTATTTTTGTGTGACTTAATAAGGATGATCAATAAGAGTAATCTGATAAGGCTGATTTGATAAGAGTAATTTGATAAGGGTGAATTGTTCTGTTTGTAAACGTATGTTACTGATTTTCCATTTTAATGGGACATGATGGTTGCTGCTTGCCACATATGCTCTCGACAGGACGTTTCCGAAGATTGTGAGATCTGTATCCCGCATGCAAACTGATGGCAAAATTTCTCAGGATACTAGCTAAGATTGGTGGCAAAGATACTTCAGGTCAGCAAGTGAGTAAGGTTGAATAACCAAGGCATGCATATTATGTCCAGAAATCTAAGGTAGAATTTACCTCCATATCACATCCATTAAAGATGCTTAAAGAATTCTTCCTGATGATATGTAGCTTTAAAATAAGCTCATATATGCTTGACTACTTGAAGATGTGTCTTTCATGAATGTCGGAGTGTTGACAACTGTGGTTGGGAACAACAATTTAAAAAAGAGTTTTGCAAATGTGTAAAATTGTTGGCCCTTAATAGATCTTTTAAATGTGCAAAGATCTTGAATTGAAATTCGTTTATGGAAAATGATGGTAATTTATGAGTCTTTTGAGAACTTTCTTATAATACTTTTGTCAAGACAAATGAGATCTATGGAAATTTGAAGCATCTGAACACCAAGTATATAATGAAAAATCCTCCTTGGCAACAAGAAAATAACTCTTAGGTTAGAAATTCCAGCAATATCAGTCTTGGGGACAATCATCTCTTCTACATTTATGAATAAGCCTTTATCTTATTAGTATGTGATGAAGATGTCAACTTGGGAAAACAATAAATCTGCTTTGTTTTCTTGAAAATCTGAGAGTGATCTCAATAGGTCAAGGATACTCTAGCAAGGATGTTCTTGTTAAATATTGTTTAGATGACATTTGAGAAGCTAGTTACTATCAATAAAGCACTTATTCAACATACAAGCAAAAACAATGGAGCCATTTCCAGCCAATCCAGTGGATGCTTTATGTTCTTGAAATCATCTTGAAGTAAATGATTTTTAACTTAAAGCTTAGATAAGAACCATGAAGAAGAATAAGCAAGCTATGATCATTTTAAGGATTTAATTTGTCTTTTTCTTGGCTTCCAGATGTCTGTGTAACTGGGTCTTGGATTTTGGTCTTTGGAGGCTTTGATCTCTCCCTAGGCTGAAAACAAATACGGTATAGATCAGGTATAGATATATCTATATCCATATTCATATTTCTTCAGCGCATATGAATACGGATTTGGATATTCAATGGATACCAAAATTAGTGTCAATATTTGTATTAGATAGATATGGATACCAATTGAATATTATGCATATTCATATTTGTTCTAAATGAATACTAATACAAGACAGATATTAGCTATATCCTTATTTTCTCTATCTGCATATGGACGTAAGACTTTTTCTTGGGATATAAATCAGATTTTGAGCAAAACTCAATAATGACAATTGACAACTAACAAAAATGATGTAATCATAAAAGATGGAAGCAGAATCTACTATCGAGATCTCACACCATGCATAAGTGACTAGGTAAAGATTTGAGGCCTAATTACTAAATGGGCAAGGCAATTGACCTTACCAAGGGTTTGAGTCTCTGGCTGACTAGGTTCATATTGAAATATCATTAAAAAATAAAAATTATTTTAGATAAATATATAATATAAAAAATATTATTAAAATTTTCTACATTAAATACCACCATTACTCTTTACTTGCAACATAAATAAAAATGTTCATAAATTATCTATTATTAAGAGAACTAGTAAGAAAAATTATATCAAACTATAGGAGTATATAAAATTATAGGAGTATATAAAATTTATTATATTTTTTAAATTTATGTTTCATGTTTTATTTTTATCTATTAAAAAAGGATTATTTTTTATGAAAATACTTAATTACTAAAAATGAAATATCACAACATATTTCAAATTTATTATGTTCATGATGTGAATAAGTTTTAAATAACTGTAATAAATTATCATTATATAATATTGTTGAATTTGTCCAAGTTGTGAAGCATTTGTCAACCGAATCTAATGTCACAAGTTCGATTTTTCATACAAGCGGTTTTTTATTTTTTTACTCAATATCCAGATCTGGATCTCGCAAACTTCACAAGCATGTATCCAAATCCATATTTGGATTCAATCAATGCATGCAATTACCTAGTTATTAACTGAGGAGGGGGCAAAAATCTCTCTCAAAACCTAATCTAGTGTCCTAATTCACATATAAGTGCCCTAACTAGCTCATGCCCCTAATGGTTGCGGAGACCAAAGGAGCTACTGGAAGGACATTATTGGGGAAGGAGGTTATCAAGGAACAGTGACCAAGAAAAGGTTATATTCTGGATCTTCTTCTCTTTCTTTCTTCTTCTTTTTCATTCTTCTTCTCTGGCTAGATGAGACACTAACTTGCACTTGCTGTTGGTCATTAGTTTTTCACCATTTGTTGGCAGCGAAATCTACTAATTCTCACCTTCTTATATTTCCTTGTCTTTATTTGAACCAGTGGAAGTAAAAACTATGAAAGAAGTGCAGAATTACAAGGAATTGATGGGATTTAGAACAAATCTAGAGAAGAATTTGAGATGCCTGGTGGGCAAAAATTGATATGTGATTTACATGATTCAAGCATGGTCAACCATAGTTGAACTAGTGAATTGTGACCTGGTGGCCAAAACGAGCTGGACCAAGTCAGTGTTTTCCAAACAGCATCGGATTTTATTGTATTTTTGCTTGACTTTTGGGGGGGTGCCCTAAGGTTGGGCAAAACTCGGTCTAGCAAAAATGACTAAGTTGGTTGGGTCTAGTGTGGGCCTATATCTTCCACCTGGGCCATGTTCAAGCTAGCATTTGTTTCCTTGGTTTGGTGTGATGAAACTGGTTTGGCTTGAACAAGTCCTAGGTTCAGTTGTTTATTATGATTTTTAGGATTCCTCTTGGCTTGGAACCTTGGTTCTGAAGCATATGCACACTCTGTGACCCACTGAGCAAGTTTCTATCGTATCTAATATTTCCTATCATAACCATGAATCTGTATGCTTTCTTCCTCCCTTGTAAAAGAAAGAATCATATAACCGTCATCCCAAATCCTTGCAAGAGAGGCTCTACATATTGGGGCTTAGATCCCTTGATTAATAGACTTCTTGAAGTTTTCGGGATAGCTGTGGTCAGTGTGACTAGGACTGCAAGCCATGGTTTGTGTTACTATGCAGGTTCATCAAGGCAACGGTGCTGGTTATTAGGTGTCTATGAGGGGAGATGGTTAATTTCTTTGGCATTGGAATTGGTACTAAAAAGTTGTGCACAAGGTTGGAATGATAGCGGACTGAAAAGCACCTTCAATTGCATCAATTAGATTGATTATACATTGGAGAAATGAGAACATATTGTTTTCAATCATTTGTTGACGATAATGATAGTAGGTCTGTTGACGTTGATGATGATAGTAACTTTGACAATGTTAATGTTGACTAGGACAAAAGTCCTACTAATAATAATTTTGATGATGATGACAATGGTAATAGTTGCTTGGTTGTTGGAGTTGCTACCAAGAGAGCTATATGTAATGTTGGAGGGACACTAGTCCTTGACCGCACCTTTAGTCACATCCAATTAGCTGAATGCATCTTAGAGAATTCTTCCTCATCATACCTTGCACAAAAAGGCTAGAAAGAAGTTATTGATTAGGCCTATGGCACTGCCTAAATGCCCAAGATTTCTCTAACGCACAATAGATGTGGGATTGAGGAGATGCCAACACAAGTCCTCACACTCTCCCCTGATTAACTCTAGTAAATAATGATTTGACCTATATCTAACGATAATAAACAAGTTTGGGTTTGGGCTAAACAAGTTTGGGTAAATAGGTCAACCCATCTTGATCCATTTATTAAATGGGTCGGGTTTGGGTTCCAAGATCATAACTTATTTAACCTATTTAATATTAAGCATGATGGGTCAGGTTAATTGAATCAGTGCTCGTGCTCGAACTCAACTGCTCCTACCTTACTATTATTCGTTTTGCCTTTGGAGAGTCCCCTTTGATTTCGAATGGTTAGGGTTAGGGTTTCTCGGAGCCTCTTGCTCGTGCTTCACTCCCCTCCAAGCTCCTCCACCTCTACCTTCTCATGGCCATCCCCTTCGACCTCCCCGATTTCATGTTCTGGTGTGCATTATCTTGCCACCTCCCACTTCATCTAGTCCCTTTTTGGCTGCATCTTCCAGAGCAAGGATAGGATTTGCCAAGTGATGAGCCCCCCTAACTTGTCGATTTCATGATGCGGGACACCCTTTGCAAGATTGTCAAGGTGGAGTCTGGCATCCTCACACTGTCAGCAATCGGCAATCTTGAGACTGACTGCCACCTATTCGACTTCCTCCTCGCCACCTAGGACATGCTAACCTCACTGCCGGGGCTCGATGGAGCGCAAGTTGGCAAAGATGGCTTGCTATTAGACTGCTAAAGACAGTGGAGGATGTTGCGGAGCTCGTGCTGGAAGTGGTCAAAGAGAGTGGGGTAGTGGCTAGTGGGTGCAGGCCTTGAAGCAGAGGGCCTTGAGGCCCTTGGGCATGGGGATGGCATAGAGGTAGGGCTTGATTGGGGTTCAGGATTGGGGTGTACAAAGATGTCTCCTGCTCCCCCTCCCCGCCCACCCCCCTGGCAGGGTGGAATTGAGTTGAATATTTTCTTATAGGTTATTTTGTTCAATTATGGAATACAGATTTTAGAACTTGCATGTCTTGTGTCTTGTGGGGCTGAGCCCTATGGGTTGTGCAGCCATCCATCATGTGCTTGGCTTGTGTAGTTAGATTGGGAGGTGTGACCCAATGATATCCAACTTGATTGGTTGCATATTTGAGAAAAAAAAAAGAATCGCAGAATCATCTTTTCCTACACCACAATTGTGAATGTAACATATACAGCTAATGTCAAAAGATTAAAATAACCAAACTATTGGGGAGAAATTGATGAGGACCTAAGAAGAAATGCAGTTCAATAAACAACTAGGACATTTAAAAGTTTTGTTGTATCAGTATCCATATGTATGATGTGTCAGCTGCAAATATTTCTTGGATATGTGAGCTTGTGTTTAAGATAGTTATTTTAAGATATCATTATTCTAAAAATCAGAAAAATATTGACACTAGTAGGATACCTCCAGGGATTTTTTTTAAAATGATAAATGTTGACATTTTCGTGATGGACATAATGGATGGTCAGTGTTGGAGTTTTTGATGTTATTGTTGTGGAATGTAGTATATATGTTAGATGACTTGATGATGTTCATGGATGTTTATGTTATTGTATGGAGTTCTATGTTTTATTATAACCTAGTATGCTTTGTGAATGCCTTTTTTACATGCTATACATACAATATATATTTGTTACTATATTTCAGACTTGCAGTATCCAGTTTTTTCAAGATTTCTTGTGTTAGTATATCTGTATTTTCCTGTATCCATATGCCTTCTCAATGTCCATGCTTCATAGATAACTTATTTATTAAAAATATTTCACATGTATTATTAAATGAAGCAGACCCTCAAACTAGAAAAGTCTATGAAGACCAACTTAGTACCACCATAGTATCTTACTTGGGCGTAACAAGGTAACCATAGGGATGACTTGTTGTTGGATGCCATGTTGCTGGTGCTGTTTTGAAATGGTTGGGGTTTGACTTTTCACTGCCATGGGTCCACACAAAACTTGATTGAATTTGGTAGTAATCTCATGTCTTCTTGTTGTTTTGGAATAGATCCTTGAAAAAGAATGAAGGCATTAAACTATCAGTTATTTAACAAAGTATTCTCGCAGAAATAACAGAATCTATTGATAAAAAATAAGAGAAGGAAAAAAGGGATTAAGACAATTTGCTACTACAATTTACGTTGGAAGTAGTAAATGATCTGAGGAAAGGTGTACCTTGTGGCTAGGATACTTGGCGTAGTGATTTTATTCTTAGTAGGGCTCTTGGGTCAGAGAGAGAGAGAGAGTTGGTGGGGAGATGGCCATAAGTTGCTTTTCTTATGCACATTTTTCTTGCAGAATATACTCTTGAATTATAACTTTTCAAAGTGGATTGCAGATCCACCACTTGGGTCAGCCTAGGCTGACAGTTATTTACTCAATTTCATGAGGACCAACCTTACAAATCATGTTGCTTGTAATAAATTGTGCAGGTTTATTTTTCCTTGGGGTGTATAGTCATGCTGCTTGTTTCCGGTTTCTGACCAATTTTATCCTTTAATTGTTTGTGGCAGGACTAACTCTAGCTAACTAAATATTAAATTAAAGCTATTGCATGAGTACAGGTTATTACAGTTTGCCACGTTACACAACAAGAATAAAATATCTTATTTTGGTATCTATTTAGATGAATCCCGTGCTAATGCAAAAAAGCCTCACAAAAAAGTGGCGTAGATCATCTAGTTTATATGGTGTTAGCTATTTAAAAGACCACATTGATAGAGTTGCAATAACATTGTTACTTTTTTGTGTTAGATTTCTGTATTGCACAAACTTGTTTTGTTGTTACAAGTTTCAACATGACAAATTGCCTTCATTTTTTGTAAGTTTCTTGATATCTAGTGACTTTTGACAGATGCAACTCGAGGGTGTGCATGTTGATGAAGAAAAAACAGTCATGGATCCGGATCTGCTTTCTGAGGTAATCTGCTGTGGATTCTCATTTAGTGCAGGAAAAAAATTTAAGCCTTATGGATTTTTTGACTGGGTCGTCTCTCCTACCATGTGTGCCCATAATTCTTTGATGCTACATACAGTCTGCCCTTGCTACCATTATTTCTTCCTTCAAGTGAACTTGGAATCCTTATACCTTCTTTCCTTCATAAATCAAAAAAGATTTCTTCATTAACAATAGTATTTGACCTACTGGCATGCACAGATGATGGATATCCGAGAAGCTGTTGAGGAGGCCAGTGATTCTCATGCTCTAGAGCAGTTACAGTCTCAGGTTTATCAGATTGCCTATTTGCATTATGTTATATTTCCTAACTAATATGCCTAATTATCATCTCTCTTTTCCGTGATCTAATTCTTGTTGTAGATAAAAGAAAATTCGAAGCTTGGTCAAACTCTTTTTGGGAAGCCTTCAAGAGGAAAGACTTTGATGATGCAATAAATTCAATACAGAGAATGAGATATTATGACCGGGCAATTGAAGAGATTATAAAGAAGCTTTGATTTTAGTTCTTATGTAATATTATCCTTAACCAAGTTGGATTAGAAGGTCATCTTGAAGTTGTTGTTGGAAAGGTCCACAGACTATGGCCTTACCAAGGTGGAGGTAGAGTTTTTTTTATTCCCTTCATATCAATAAGAGTTGATTTCAGTCTCATCTTGATAATGTTATGGAGCATACTTGTCAATAAGAAGTGATAACAATTTGAAGTTTCATCTAAAAACCCTTGATTCGGTTGCACCATTCACAAAATAGCCTTTTTTAAGGCACTTCTGCTCCTTGCAAAGCTTCAGATCACTTGGCCTGGAGCAATTGCCACCAAGCTTAGAGGAAATAGATTCCATATGTTTCATGCTAAAGAGTCTGTCGCCTTAGCCTATATGAGGGGAAGATGCCTGCTAAAATTATCATCTCAGCCTTGTGTGGAAGGCATTCTGGACCATGGAGAGGAAACCCTTGTAGCGTTGAAGGACCAATCCAGGTTGTGTGGTCTTAGTTTCAAAATTTGCTTTCCAACATCGGTAGTGATTGACTAGCATGAACTACCAGTGCTATGCACAGGATCAAAGTACATAGGTCGTAGGTTAAGCATTGCTGTCTATATATGTAAATGAATGTAAATTTCGATATATGTCGAACATAAGCTGAAGTTGGCTTCGCAACTGATCTGATATAATCAGATCAAATGAACAGGCCTACCATATTAATTTGCAGGATCTTCTGCTGCTTATCTCATCTTCACACTTTATGGGCTTCTTTAATTTCTATGATATTTTACTTTCTCAGTATGTTCTCTCTTCCAAAGTGGGTTGCATGGATACTCTTATTACAATGTTGCTATGTTGCGCATAGCTATAATCAATTTGCCCTTGTTGCTGCCTCATATCTTCAACTGCCTGTTACTTTGCTGAGGACTATTAATGGCTTCATCAACTTCACGGTCATCTTATTACAATGGGCTTCAGGGTTCTACGATACTGCTTGCTGCATCTGGCCAACAGGGTTCTGGTTTTATCAGCTTCTCCCATGGCTTTTCCTGCATCTACTGGAGTCTATGGTATTCATATTCAAACATAACGAAGATAAATTTTGGAAATGCGACCATGCAGTCATCCTTCTTCTGATTTTGACTTCTCTTACAGCTATTCTTTCTGGTTTAGCATTACATTCCTCCCCACACATTCCTCTAATCACTTCAACTGCTATGTCTACATCTGTTGTTTGTGATCTACCGTTCCTGGGTGCTGCTTACCGTGGAGATTATCTATGGTTTCTACTTGGCTCTACAATTTCTATTTGCTTAATAACTTTAGATAGTCCGAGTCTATAAAGTTTCTCTTTGCATAATCCGAGCTTCTGGATGCAATGACTGGTTTGCAGATTAGTCATTTATTCTCAATCTTTACTGGCTTTCTTGGAGTACATGGGACTTCATGCACTTTCTATTATGATCTGGCTCTTATTAACTGTTGCTATTCTGGAATTCAAATACTTTAGCCTGGTTCTCTCTTATATGCGGCTCTACATGCAACTGTTTCTTTTTTTGATTCCACGCATCACTGCAGAAAGTCTGATCATTATATGTCCCGTTTTACAAGGAAGTTTTCCACTATATCAATGGTTTACGGTTACAGTTATTGACTCTCTATTTCATATAGAGGAATTATTTTCTACTTTACAGTTCATTGTCAAGTTCTCCTCTATATTGTGCTCTGAAGATGCTTTGTGCAGTCATGATCCTTGGTGACAACTGTTTTTCCTTTATTCATTGTTCTGTTTTTTGCTGTTCTGTTTGCTGGAATTCTCTACTTCTCAGGCAAGGACTCTTCATACGCTTCATTGGTCCGTGTTCATGCTTCCTGTAAGACTTTGGATTTCATCTGTTTGGGCTTTTGGTTCTATATATCCTTATCTTCTAGCTGCTGTCATACTTCGGCTTCCCTTTGTACTAGTTTATCCTGTTGATGTAATATGTTGGATTCTTTTGTGTTGACTTGGGCCAGTCCTACAGGGTCCAATGTTATGGTTTTAACTGGAAGTCATTTATTAGGCTATATTAATCCAGCATTCTAATTACTAAAAAATAATAATAATAACAGGGCCACCATCGCAAGTGTGAACCAAAGAAACCAACTTTAAAGGACCCCAAAAATAAATATCCAAGCAGTACAAAATAGAATGCCGAGAGAAACAATGGCTAAATATACATAGTTTATGGCTGCCTTAACTCATCTAAGTCCTTAACCTTGGTGGTAAAAATTGGATGTTCAGCAAAAATAATTTTTTTTAAAACTTTGTAATAAAATATAATAATTATATTCATGCATCCGAAATTTTAATCAAGGTTTACTTGCATATATCAAAAAAAAAAAAAAAAAAAACATAAGTAATCAAAAATAAACCAGAACCAGCCGGAGAATTATTTCTGGGGATGCATGAACATGAACCTCATGCTTGGAGGAACGGCCGGTGTAAGCAAGGCCATCTAAATATTGATAATTTTCTCATTCTTGGTATTGGTATAAGGAAGCACCGGTTCAATTTGGTTCGAGTAGAGGGAATAGCGTCAGTGCGATTATTTGCAAACGAATGTCACCAAAAAGTGTGAAAGCAATTTGAACTTGGATCTGTACATGGTTGATTTAGGAATGTTCGGATTACAATGGTATTTGCAACTTGGGATATAATTTTGCCTAGAACGGTAAGTTTTTTTTTTTTTTTTTTTAATGAATTCTTTTATGAGTAATACAACCATGCAGGTCTAAAAAGAACAAATTCAAGGACAATTAATTAAAGCAATTCAAAAATAAACGATACGGCTTTTTGCGTGTTTAGTCCCGCATGAATGGATAGCTCATTACATAAAATGAAAAGGATTTATAAGGGAGATAACAAAAAATACCATGCAAGTATTCGAGACAACGAATAAGTTGAAGATTTATCCTTGCTTTCCTATTTCTCATCTTCAGCTGGATTTGGTATTCTGATTCCAATAACAATAGATACATGAATAGATATTTGATAAGCTGGGCATGCAAACATTACTGCCATCATGCCCTGCACCTTCTTAGGGCAAGCCGAGCAACACAGATACTGAAGTGGCGCATCTGTGGAGATATGGATTATGATACCATCCACAACATAATCAATTTCCTACAAATGATAATACTTCACTATTGTTGCCAATTTGAATAAAATATTATACACATTCTATATCTTTTTTTAACCTAAAGTCATCTCTATCTTTAGCCCCGTATATTTTTATGCATGCATTTCTATTTCTTTGGGATGAGATCATTCCAGCACTAATATAATAGATTCTATCAAAGTATGCATGGAAAAAGTTGTACTAGGATGGACGACTGTTTAAGGAAGTTTTCATGTTGCACCCTTTTTAAATTCAATTAAAAAAATTGATTGAAGGAAATCCATTTTTCATCCTGATTTTGGAAAAAAAATGAGAATTACATTTTAAAAAAACAATGAAAACTTATTATCAAATGGGAACTGAATTAGATATTGGACTGGGCCCAGCCAGGTCCATAAGATAAAATTCCACGGTGATTTTAGATAGGCGGGGGACGGCGGGAACTCGAATCGCCATAAACCACTTCCAGGCGGGATTATATACACCATACACCGCCAGATAGAGAGAGGGGAGGGGGAGGAGGAGGTGGAGGAGATGATCGAGGTGGTGGAGGATGACGCCAGCTTCCTCTCTTTGGTTGAAGCGGCCGAGGCCGAAGCCTTGGGGGCAGACAAGGCCAAGCGCCGGAAGGTCTCGACCGACGGCCCAACCCCACGGTCCCCATCCCCACCCCCACTTCCAACAATGGTCGAGGAGGGCTCCTACACAGCCGCCCTCAGAGGCAGCCGAAGCTCCCTTTGGCAGCAGCAGCAGCAGGAACCGAAGGTCCAACAGAAGAAGAAGGACGGCGGCGGCCTCCGCCTCGGTGGCAACACCCCCGCCTTCTCGTCTTCTTCCAATGGCAACGCCTGCTTCAACTGCGGCATGGCAGGCCACTGGGCCAGGGACTGCACCGCTGGGAGAGGGGGCGAGGGAGAAGGGGCGCAAGCTCGCCGGGTGGCTCTTATTGGCGGAGATGATGGAGAGGTGCCGGAGAAGGCGTGCCCTTGTGGGGTTGGAAGCTGTCTGGTTCTGACCTCAAATACTGTCAAGAACCCTGGGCGCAAGTTCTACAGGTGCCCTGTCAAAGAGGTAATGCTGGAGTATTTGATTGCTTTGGTTGAGAAGATGCTTGTTGTTTTGCCTCAAAGAGAATGGCTACTCATCAGTTGGTTTTTTGCTTTTAATTTCCACCCGGCGGCTGTTCTTTCTTTCTTTCTTTCTTTCTTGTGTGTGGGTGTGTCTTCCATGCCCTGCGTTCTGTGTTAAATTAACTTTCCCAACTGTGCTTTTAAGATTATTAATACAGTAGGAAAAATAAGAATGGAAAGAAAGAGGGAAAATCAATAGATTCATTTCCTTCTTTTGTAAATGGTGAGCATTGAACAAGGTTTTTAGCTCAGATATACTGTTGCTCAAAGATGTAGTAAATAAGAGAAACCGGAGCTTTGAGATCTTGCATGAGAGGAAATATAAGAACAGGACCATGTATCATTGCACAAAGCATTGCATTTATGGGATTCTTAGGTACTCCATATTACTGGACATATCTCAACCCCAGATGTCACTGCTAAGTGTCATGCATTGTGCTGTTATAATTTTCTCCTCGATTCCCGGTTGTGTTTTGTTGTTAATAGTAAGTCACTGGCGTTGCCATCTCTGTTTTGATGGGTATTCCCTGTTATTTCGCTAAATAATTGTGAAATTATTAATGTGTGAAAAAAAATGTAGTTCCTTGTATGTTTATACACATATATACATGTACATACATATACACATATATACATGTACATACATATACACATATATACATGTACATACATATACATATACATATATACATATATATATATATATATACATACATATACATATATATATATATATATATATATATATATATATATATATATATATACTCACACACACATGTATGCATATGTATACATACATATATGTATATACACATACATACATGTGTGTGTATATGTATGTGTGTGTGTATATATATATTTAAAAATTATATGCTAATGTCTGGATCATGGATGCAATGTTGTTCCAGGAAAATGGAGGATGCAATTTTTTCGAGTGGTGTGATAATCCATCATCAAGTATTCCCACTTCTCAATGTGTTTTGAATCAACAATCGAGTTTATCAGTTCCAGACCTTCCATGTCCATGTGGAGCTGGGTTTTGCCTGGTTCTGGTCACAAAGACTGGGTTGAATGCAGGCAGGCAGTACTACTGTTGCCCAAGTAATGAGGTATGAAAATAATCACAATAAACCACATTTTCCTTTCCTAGATCTTCAATTGCCTATCTGTCGTGTAGTAATCATCTTTATGCTGCATTCCTTACTTGCTCCTCTCAGTACTGATTACTGGCAATTGATGGCTGATACAGAGTTCTTCTGTATGCTTTCATTCAATTTTCTTTCATAGCATATCAATTACATGTTTTTAAGTCTTTAATTTCCAATTGCCCTCTGAATTTTTATTCCATGTCTTTTTATTTTTTCATTGGAACAATCTATATCTTTTTAACTAATTTTGTCATTTTTCACAACTAATGCATGTGATCCATTTCAACTGCTTAGTGGACGAGCAACTTATCTGTGTTTCATACTGCATACCCTTTTGTTTGGTATTCTACCATTATCTATCTAATGCCAAACTATGTTGTCCTATGAATCACATTACATGTTAAAGCCTTTTCTCTTTTTAATATTTTAGGTTATATCTTAGTGAAAAATTCCTATCCACCTCCCACCTTGCTTTGCATTCACCTCCCACCTTGCTTTGCTCGTCACTACCTCTTTCCTCCCCTCCCTTCCTTGAGTGTTCTAGAAGCTAATTGTCTGGGAAACTCAATTAGCTAGGATAATAATATTCATAAGCAAAAGGCCTTTGCCCATGATAATTTTTGTGTTTTTCTAAAATCTCTTTATTCATCATTGATTGTCTTCATGGTCTAGCCATGCTTTTCTCTTGTTTGTCTTATGTTATGCATTGTTTTGAAGAAGGATAAATTTCACGATGTTGATTATAACAATGTCTCAACATGATGTGAACTGTAAACCTTTCTCATTCAGTCTCAACAGATGCTGGCAATGTTACACATGAAATTGGTCCATGCTAAAGTGATAATCAAATCTATGCTAAAAGGAAGGTTTGGCAAACATGGATGAGTAAAGGATTAGAAAATATTTCTAATCAGAACTAATATGCTATAAATGAATCCTTGCTGAATTGGGATTCATTGCTGAATAGGGATTCATCAAGTTGATCTGAAGCAGTTGGGAGAGGATTGGTTGTCCTTGGTCACACTTTTATTTGTGATAGCTTGACAATAGAAACTATTGAACACTAAGCTATATTGGAATTTGTGACATGAAAAGAACTTCTTGCATTGTTTGTATGGTGAATAAGATTTAGGCCAATTGGCACATTTTGTTGTGGAAAAAAAAAAGGAAATGATCATGAATTCACTTCAATTGAACCATCATCAAGACTTGCTAGATGGAAACCTAAGATTCGGTTATACATGTAAGCAAGGTGGCTTTCTACTTGCTAGGGCCTACCTAGCTGACAGCCTGACACTAGTCAAGCTCACGCATGCCACTGGTCAAGTGAAGAAGCTTGACATTTTTTGTGTCAGAGTAAAAAAAAAAAAACTCATTTTTTCATAGCAAATTCATCTATATTTGCTAGTCAAGGGCTTCATAAGTCGGCATTTGCATGATAGCTGGAGCTAAGCAGTGCCTTGCCTGTTGAGGATAGGAAAAGAATGCTTGCTTGATTAGTCAACTCTAGATCCCAGGGCCTTCACCTACTTCCATTGCCCCAATCCGACCAGAGATATTGTTTCTTAAACCACCCAATGGAGATATGAATCCCTGTTATGTTTTATCAAATGGTTGTAGCATAAGGATTCTTCCTTGAGTTAATTTTAGTCGTCAATTTTCTACAATTTCTTTTTATTTATGATTATTTTTAGATTTTAGTGGATTAACTTAGGCTGTGTTTGGATGCTAAATGGTTAACCAACCCTAGATAACTTTAGCCACTGGTAGTCACCGCTTAACCAGTTAACCAGAGAATAAAGTTATTATTTACTGTTTGGTTGATACTTACTAGCCACCAACAATTCTATCTTGCAAGAAGTAAAGGTATGGTATTACAGAAATGGTAAAAAATGTCATTCTTTATTAGACTATTGATTCCTTTATGTGTGGTGTTTGGCAAAAAAGATAAGCTAAGATTGGAAAAGAAAAGTGTAAATTGTTTCAGTTCAATACCATTAGTTCTTCAAGTGAGGTTACTTCTCCGAGACACAGATTTTGCAAAACTCATTTTCCAACTCTATTTTTTTAAAAAAAGTGAAAAATGATGCAAGAATTATATGCAAAAATCCAAAGTGATTAGTTTCTATTTTTTTAATGTTTGTTTGAATCTCATATTCTTTGGTGGCAAATTGTGGATTAGTTGAATGGAATCAGTCCAATGAAACCAATTTCAGATCCTTTTAAGAACTAAATGAATCAAGATAAAAAAAGGGAAAGGAGCATCATGACAGTGTATCCTCTTTTGACCCTATCAAAAAGACAGGGCTAGGGGATCTTAACAAGCCAGCCTTTGGCATCCCTAATAAGCTAGGACCTGCCTCAATCAGAACATGGAAAAATAAAACAGATAACAGCATTAGGAAATATCTAGATGTTAGATTGACTGATTTGAGGATCATAAGTTCATAACCTTAAACACTAACAAAAAGCAATGCTAATAGCATTGGAAGCAGTAAGAAAATACCTATTTTCCTGGTGATGAGGATGTTGAGATCCTTTGTTGGTTGCTAGAGTCACTCGTCTCCAATGGTGGTGGTACTATTGATGGGGCAAGTGAAGAGTGGAGCTTCCTACTGTCAATGGTGGCGAGCTCTAGGGCTGGCCACAGTGAAGGCAGAGATCTAGGACAGGATACGTCAACAATTGCTGGACCAAAGTTGTTGGAATTGCCAACAGAGTGTAGTCAATGGAATGGAGAATGGGGGTACCCACCTGCCATTAGGAAGGAATGGGATAGGGTAAATTGTTGTAAAGGAGCTCTTGCTGCAGGGTGATTCTGTCCATTGTGATTTGCTAAAAAAAGTTATGCCATAGATCAGCCTTTTATGATAGGAACAGCTTATGACGGGGTCGCTTTGGACTAGTTAGGCTTTGCATAAGCAAGTTTATGAGCATCATTATTTCTTGCTTATGTGATGCGGAACGAATGCTCTCATACCAAAAATGATGCAGAACGAAAACTCTGATACCAAAATGATGCAGAACGAAAGAGATGATATGATGCGGAAGTAAATTAAGATTAATTCTTTTTTTTATATATATATTTTCAGAAGTCGGCTTTGACTCAAAGGAAAGTTAAACTAAATTGAAAGAAACTATATAATAATTGAAAGCACAATTCAAAGAAACTAGATTATCAGAGTAGTTCAGAAGTAAAGGATCGCTGGGGGTTGAGAAACTCCCAGACCTAGGGTTTCGCTCTGAACTTTCAACAGGACAGAAGTAAAGAGAAGAGAAGGGTTATGTACCAGACAGTGATCTTCACAGAGTTTGGTGGAAGGACTCTCTCGAACAGATTGTTGGATCCTCGGATTCGGATATCTTCGCAATGGATCCTCCAATACTGGTCTTTTGGCAGAGTTGGCTTCTCCTGAACTCAGGATCTGGGAAAGAAGAAGAACAAGTTATGGAACCAGATACTCAAAGAAAGGATTTACCAGATAAGAAGAACTTGAAAATTTGATGTTGCTGAAATCCTGATTCTCGTAGGTGCTGATCTGACTTCCTCTGGGATTTGCTCTGTATTCGAAGTAGCCGATCTGGACCTGGATGCTGGTGGTCGGCCTCTACTTGGAAGAGAGGGGCCGTGAGATGATGAGGTAGATTAGGGTTTGGATGATTGGTGGAATGAAGAAGATGATGGGCGGCTAGGGTTTGGAATTGAAGTGGCTAACATAGGGTTTTGGTAAGGTTTTGGGGTCGGAGATCTCACACCTCCTCAAGATTCCTAGAAACCCGGATTTACTCCCTTATGGAGCTCAACACCTGAATACAAGTGCGGAAGAGAGAAACACAAAGTTGCTCACACAGAAATTGATTTTATTCATCATTATATTCAAGAGTTACATAGAGTTGAATATATAGACATAACAAAGAAATAAAATTTTATACATTTCCATGTGGAACTAATAGGACTAACCCACACTTTAGGCATCAAATTCTCTTCCCAAGACTCCTTCCATGAGTGGGCAGCCCAAAAACTCCAAGAAAACTTGAAAATCAGCTCCAAATGGCAGGTTATGGGGGTGTCCCCTAGTATCTCTCCATGAATCAAGGATTTTTCCTTCATGGTTTGGTTCATTTGGACACCTCTTAGTCTTGCTCCACAAGTTTAGGCTTCTTCCTTTCATGGCTTTGGCACTTTTGGAAACTTTTGGGAACCTCCTTGAATTCCTCCCCAAGACATGCTCTCTTCCCTTTTATAACTTGGATTTTTATGGAACATTGTGGGGCACCTCCTTGATCCTCTCTTCAAGAAAAATTCTTGCCATCCTGGCTTGGGTTTATCTGGAAAGAAATTGGCTCCTCCTTGGATTGAGGTATCTTGATGGATTTCTCTCCCAAGTGGTGCAAGAAAAAAAGGAACTTACTTCTTGTGGTGTAGGGACCAAAGACACTGGATGGAGATGTGGCGCCTCCTGGACTCTGGCATGTGGCTGGGAGTGTGGCGCCCACTTGCTTGGGCCTGGGAGAAAAAATGTGGCACCCTGGACCTTGACTTGACTGAAAAAAAAGTGGCACCAACCCGGAGAAGACCTAGACCACTACTAGGATTTGTACTGAGTCAACATGACTCAACAAAATTTAAATTGTAGGGAAATACAGACTCAAGACTAAAATTGAGTTGACCAAGTCAACCCTTATTACAAAACCAGAAAATCCTAATTCTTCGGGCAAGGTCAATCAGAGATCCAGATGGAGCCCTGAAGTCTTCTTCTGAGTCTGGTGCCCGCACCAATTCTCCCGGGGTGGGAGGAACTCGACCCTGTCGAGTATGGATCAAGTTGGCTCTGGTATCTCTCCAAGAGGTCTGGGTCCAATTCTTGTAATTCTTCTCGGGAGATCCAAGAGTCATCAGAATCTGGCCTTCCTTGCCAGCGGACCAGATATCTTTGGTATCCTCGATTACGAGTAGAGATAACCTGAACATTCAGGATCTTTTCAATCTACTCTTTCCTCACAGGCCAGTTTGTTGGTGGACACACAGGGTTGGGTTCACTCTCAAGAGCAGGATTAGGCTCAAAAGGCTCACTGGGAATCACAGCTGGCTCTCTATACTCTACTAGGTCTGTAATGTTGAAAGTGGAGCTAATGCCTAGCTCTGAAGGCAACTCGAGCACATAGGCATTGGACCCTACTCTCTTCACCACTCTAAATGGTTCAGCTCCTCTAGCATGTAACTTTCTAACGGTTCCAGGAGGAAACCGTTCAGGCCTTAACCTAATCATTACATAGTCTCCCTCAACAAAAGTTTTGACTCGCCTTTGAGAATCAGCCAACTTCTTATCAGTTTCATTACTTAAAGTTATTTTGGCATGAATTTCTTTATGCAAGTCCTTTACATGCTATGCAAGTGCATCAAGAGACTTGTGTGTGTGGGCTAATAGTGAAATCAGATCAAGTGGTGTGTGAGGCTTGTATCCATGAACAATTTCAAAGGGACTCTAGCCTATAGACCTATTGATCGAAACATTGAATGCAATTTCAGCCCTGGACAAAATACAAATCCCAATTCCTAGTGCTCTCAATCAAACCAAAATCTGAGCCAAAGCCTAGTAAAGGGTCAAGAAAAACTAAACTAGACTGACGACGCATTCCTAAAGAATGGACTTTATTCCAAAGGAACCCTAGGTCTAAACCTAACAAACTACGGCTCTCTAGGTTTGACCTTGGGTCGGAGGATGGCATGCAGAGCATGAAAACTTATCATGGGTGCCTAGTAGGTGCCATAAGGTCTTCCAGAAGTAGGTGGCAAACCTAATAGGTTCTGACACGTGGTTCACTCTAAAGACTTCGACAAAGTATACTTGGATGGTGTAAGAAGCATTGGAAGTCCTAGAGAAAGGGAGGAAATATGAGGTGGAGTCTCGAATTACCTGTTGACTAAAGGTGGTGACCTGAAGGATTGAATGGTGATCTATGAGTGTCAACTGGTCATCCTTATGAAAGGAAAAGTTTGCTACTCCCAGGAATGGATTAAGAGATGGTTCGGGGAGTAGCCTAGGACATGTGATTGCAACAGTTAAGGTTTGTTCTCTAAGCAAATAATGATCCACTTTCTCAAGAAATGGATTAGAGAATGATTCATGGAAGGGCCTATGGATGATGACCTCAAGACTTGAAATTTGACCTATGGGTGTGGAAAGGTATACTCTATAGAAGGGTAGGTCAGTCATGCGAAGGAAGGGGTCTGGGGCCATAAGGAGGACTTCTACAGGACTGGGTGAATCAATCCGCTCAAGACAAGGATGTTCAACTGAGATTACGGGAGAGACCTTAGTGGCTGGGCATGGGACAAGGTCCAATTGTAAGAGGCTTGATTCAGTCATCCTAAGAAGAGGATCTATCATAGGGTGGGCAAACTTAAACAGTTCAGTGCAAAGATCTTCAATTGGTACTTGGGGAATGACTGTCATTAGAGGGTACGAACTGATAGCTCAGGCTAACACTATGAGTTCTTCCTGGGGGTATTTGACTAAAGGAACCTGGTTCTCATAAACCTCTTGAATTTCTGAACTAGGTCCTACCACTTGGTTGCTCTCCAAGGTCTCCTCAGGTAAGGAACCAATAGTATCGATGTCACATTCTTCAAGTTCTTCCCCCTCATATTCATCAACTAGACTCAAGCCAGCATCATATACTTCCTCGATGCCATCTTCAATGGGTTTCGGGTCAATGGTAATCGGGTCAACTGATTCTGGGCTTGTCATACCTAACCTTTCTTCCTCATTAGTAGGCTTGGGTTCTCCCTCATTAATGTCATCCTTAGGATTCTTACCACTTAGCTGTGCACAAGCCAGTCCTATGCATGGTCACTGACTAGATTTATGGCCTCTTTCTCCACAAAACCAACATTCTTGCGATATAGGAACCTGGGTCACACTGGGTTTCAAGCTAGTAGAGACCTTACTTGGGCATGGGTGTGGATCTAAATGGTTTGATCTAGAAGACTTGGGTTGTTGAGTGACTGGTCTAGAATATTGTAAGGACCTCTCATAGACACGATCCACACTATAGATATCATGGTTAGGCTTCCTAGGGTTATGCTCGGGATCACGGTATAAGGTCCTCCTAGGCTCCTGGTGTGGGTGAGGTTGAGGCACATTAAAATCTGGGTCAGGAGTCCAATTATGATGTCTAGGTTCTCCAAGTACTTGGACTCGATCTCTAAGCTGGGTAAGATCCTCATGGACTTGTTCCTTAAACTGGGCAACAGTAGCAGTCATATCCTGACTCAATTTGTTCATACTTTGGTAAGAGTTCTAACCATGGCCTCTAAATCAGGTTGGATTTGACCAGGTTGGGAGGGTACTCCATTCCGGTGGACATGATGATGCAAGCAAGCACACAGAATGTGACTAGACTAAAGCGACTACTGGCTCACTAGACCTAAAGTCCAAACTAGATGCCCAATCAGAGTGGCAAGCTAGCCTGTAGTAACTCGGGACTCAGCCAGGCAGGTGTAAGGGGAGTGTTAGGTCCCTAATTGCCAATCCTAGACACCAATCAGTGATTGGCCAGGTAGGCGGACCAGCACACAAGCCCTTCGGGATAGAATCCTTGAACCACCGTTCTAGACACTGAGTACAAAGCACACACGAGTAACTAGACAAACTGACTCAACACTAGCCTAGACCCGACTTGTTGGTGTCCCTAGCCCACTCGGACAAATTAGGTCTAATTAATTTTAAAATTAGGCTTAGGATCGAATGAATGGGTGGTGGTTTTGGGCTAAGGAGAGGTTATCAACTCCTCCCCTTATCTTAGATGCTCAATTTCCCTTAAGATGAATTAGGAGATGATCACTCAAAAAAAAAAATTGAATTGCAGAAACACAGAAACAAAATTGCTGTAATTTAACTCTCAGAAATTTCACAGAAACCAATAAATTACAGTAAAATTATGTAAAATAGTTTCAATTATACTGGTTCCAGCAAAATAAAAATCATGCAATTTGGAGTTAACTGCAATGAGAAACAATTCCTGCAACAGGGCAGTTACAGACTGAAAATAGAATGCTTCCACCGTTTACAATTCCTGCTACGAAGTTGTAACCTAGCGGATCCCCTACACGCCTTAGGAACATCCCGTGGAATGGGAAGAGGAGGCTTGCACTTCGCTTCGTTCCTAGGACCGGACGTCCTGGGGAGTCTACTTTGAGCAGACAAAGTAAAAAAGAGAGATACTCAAAACATGCAAGCAAGTCAGAAACCCTAGACGGGGCTTTGATACCAAAATGATGCAGAACGAATGCTCTGATACCAAAAATGATGCAGAACGAAAACTCTGATACCAAAATGATGCAGAACGAAAGAGATGATGCGATGCGGAAGTAAATTAAGATTAATTCTTTTTTTTTTATATATATTTTCAGAAATTGGCTTTGACTTAAAGGAAAGTTAAACTAAATTGAAAGAAACTATATAATAATTGAAAGCACAATTCAAAGAAACTAGATTATCAGAGTAGTTCAGAAGTAAAGGATCGCTGGGGGTTGAGAAACTCCCAGACCTAGGGTTTCGCTCTGAACTTTCAACAGGACAGAAGTAAAGAGAAGAGAAGGGTTATGTACCAGACAGTGATCTTCACAGAGTTTGGTGGAAGGACTCTCTCGAGCAGATTGTTGGATCCTCGGATTCGGATATCTTCACAATGGATCCTCCAATACTGGTCCTTTGGCAGAGTTGGCTTCTCCTGAACTCAGGATCTGGGAAAGAAGAAGAACAAGTTATGGAACCAGATACTCAAAGAAAGGATTTACCAGATAAGAAGAACTTGAAAATTTGATGTTGCTGAAATCCTGATTCTCCTAGGTGCTGATCTGACTTCCTCTGGGATTTGCTCTGTATTCGAAGTAGCCGATCTGGACCTGGATGCTGGTGGTCGGCCTCTACTTGGAAGAGAGGGGCCGTGAGATGATGAGGTAGATTAGGGTTTGGATGATTGGTGGAATGAAGAAGATGATGGGCGGCTAGGGTTTGGAATTGAAGTGGCTAACATAGGGTTTTTGTAAGGTTTTGGGGTCGGAGATCTCACACCTCCTCAAGGTTCCTAGGGAACCCGGATTTACTCCCTCACGGAGCTCAACATCTGAATACAAGTGCGAAAGAGAAAAACACAAAGTTGCTCACACAGAAATTGATTTCATTCATCATTATATTCAAGAGTTACATAGAGTTGAATATATAGACATAACAAAGAAATAAAATTTTATACATTTTCCATGTGGGACTAATAGGACTAACCCACACTTTAGACATCAAATTCTCTTCCCAAGACTTCTTCCATGAGTGGGCAGCCCAAAAACTCCAAGAAAACTTGAAAATCAGCTCCAAATGGCAGGTTATGGGGGTGTCCCCTAGTATCTCTCCATGAATCAAGGATTTTCCCTTCATGGTTTGGCTCATTTGGACACCTCCTGTCTTGCTCCACAAGTTTAGGCTTCTTCCTTTCATGGCTTTGGCACTTTTGGAAACTTTTGGGAACCTCCTTGAATTCCTCTCCAAGGCATGCTCTCTTCCCTTTTATAACTTGGATTTTTATGGAACATTGTGGGGCACCTCCTTGATCCTCTCTTCAAGAAAAATTCTTGCCATCCTGGCTTGGGTTTATCTGGAAAGAAATTGGCTCCTCCTTGGATTGAGGTATCTTGATGGATTTCTCTCCCAAGTGGTGCAAGAAAAAAAAGGAACTTCTTGTGGTGTAGGGACCAAAGACACTGGATGGAGATGTGGCGCCTCCTGGACTCTGGCGTGTGGCTGGGAGTGTGGCGCCCACTTGCTTGGGCCTGGGAGAAAAAATGTGGCGCCCTGGACCTTGACTTGACTGAAAAAAAGTGGCACCAACCTGGAGAAGACCTAGACCACTACTAGGACTTGTACTGAGTCAACATGACTCAACAAAATTTAAATTGCAGGGAAATACAGACTCAAGACTAAAATTGAGTTGACCAAGTCAATCCTTATTACAAAACCAGAAAACCCTAATTCTTCGGGCAAGGTCAATCAGAGATCCAGATGGAGCCCTGAAGTCTTCTTCTGAGTCTGGTGCCCGTACCATTATGCCTAGTTTTTAAGTTTTGTTTGGCAAGTACAAAGTTTATTCCAAGTCTTATACCTGCTTTATGCCCAAACCAAATGCTGTCTTATAGAGAGAAATTACAGATAAAAATAATTCCATTGGTGCTCTCTCTTTTTGGTCAGTGGAGGTCAGTAGATTCCAAAGAAGCTTTTTGCTTGGGTTTTGTCAGGGAAGTTTTGAAGCATTTTGCAATTGCATCCTTGTAATCCTTCCTTGCAATCACACATAAAAATAATTCTCACAGGCGATCTCTTGTTAGGGTCAGAGGAAATCAGTAGATTCCAGACAGAGAATCCAAAATAACTGTCAGGCTAAAACAAGAAAACTTCTTTACAATTTTGCTCCAGTTTGAATTGTTTTCAAAACCCTGCACCAGGACTACTGCATACGAAAAGAAACTTGCATATATTGAGTGTCCATCAATATCAAATTTATTTAGAGTCATCTCAAATTCTGTTTGGATTGAACAAATAATCTGAAAAGGACTTCTTTCCACTTACTGGCAGAGTCTTTAACAAAAAGTAGTGCCATATTAGGAAACGTTTGGTGACCATGTGCTTTATTTATCAGAGACAAAAGTAAGTCATGGTAAGTACATATTCTTACTTTTTTTGGCTCGGATTCAGAATTACTGTACTCTGTGCACTTTTTTTTTATTTTCATTATTATTCTTTTATTAATTAATTCTTAATTCCGTATCTCATTCACTGTATGCTTTGCAATCTCAAGCAACCATTTATGCCACTTACCATAGTGGAGTGCTACTATGAGCTACTTCACCATGGGACCAAGTTGTGATTTTTTACTATCAGATACTTTACTACTTGTGATGGGGTCAAAGTGCGGATTCACTAAGTGCATGCTATAACAAGCTACTTGCATTGAGCTGGTTAGCTAATTTCCTTCAATGAACCTTTCGCATGCTTTGTATTTGTCACTGTATGCAAAAATTCCGGTGGTGGCCACTCATGCACCTTGTCTTGGGACTGTCTCCCATCCTGTGGTGTCATCTTAAGTGCCTTCATATACTCTAGGAACAATGATGGGAGGTCTTACAGATTGCTGATTTGACTCATCTTATTTTTTGTCTTTATTTGTTTTGCATCTGTTTCTGTGCAGGGAAGAGGTTCTTGTGGCTTTTTTAAATGGTGCAACGAGCATGTCTCTGTAGCTAGTCAACCTGCAACTGCTTCAAGGTATTATGGCGTCAATAGCAACTCGGGAAGCCAAACTAATGGTGAGAAGAGCAGCTCATCTTGTTTTAAATGTGGGCAAGAAGGTCATTGGTCCAGGGAGTGCCCCAAGCAGCCACTGGATAACCATGCAAGGATAGGGAGAACTCAGGTTTTCTCAGGCTCTCATACCTGCTTCAGATGTGGTAAGACTGGTCACTGGGCTCGAGAGTGTCCTACCCAAGATGCTGGTGTGAATGCTGGCAGTAAAAGGCCTTCAATTACTTCCCGCACTCCATATACCTACAGCTGTAAGTAGTATGATATATTGAAGTCAGTCTAGTCTTGAGCATATCTGAACTTCTTCAGCTTATGTGAGTATCCGTCTCCAACAACTCACACATATATTTCTATAATTCTGTGCTTATGTTCCTATGTTTTTGTGGCTTTTGTTCTATGATCAAGGGTTACCGCCACTAAGCTTTCAGAATGCTTTAGCTTTATATAGTAGAATTTGTCATTATCTCTCTTTCAAGGATAAGATGCTCGGTTTCAAATTTGGAATTTCCACCGAAAATGAAGAGAATTTTTTTTTTCAAACCAGGGGACCATATGAAGAAAATGAAGTCTGCCATCAACAAATTTTTTCTTTCTTTTTGTTTTTTGGGAGGGAAAGAGCATGGTGAAGCTCAACCGAAAATTTAGTACAAAGTATTGAACAATGGTTGGCTCATACTAACCAAAGAGAACAAGAACTAGAAGATTCAGGGCAATGAAAAATAGGTAGTAGCATCTTCAACTTCTCAGAAGAAACCGAAGACCAGTCCCTGAGTGAAAAGATGATGCTATCAATGTCTGAAATATCTGCTGCCAACCCTTCTCGTGTAGCATATCCTGAAATATCCGCTATCATTCGACTGAACAGTTTCTGGACTATTTATTCTGGAGGAGGAAATGATCAGGTCAGGAACTTCCACGATAATGGTTCTGTGATGATTAGATGGGCTGGTAGGGTAACTGGAAATGTGCTTATTTAAAAATCAAAGATCAATGCTTATTTAAAAATCAAATAGTTATGAAATCACATCTTATAACAATTATCAAATAACTATATTTATGAATAAAGCTTTGCTTTAGAAAAAAACATTCTGGTGCTTTTGGAAATAATTAGTACGGTCAAATTGCAATGCTTTTTTTTTTTTTTTTTTTTTTATTTTTATAAATGGATAATTCATATAAGTAAAAGGATATCAGGAAAAGAGATGCATCATTCAAAAGATCTTTATTAGAATGTTATGTAATAAAGGAAGCAATTTGATTCATAGCATTGTTCATCTTGTAATAGATGTGCTTAATGTCAGAAGCAACACATTCTAAAAGTAATAATCAGTAGATGTTACGTATTCTGGGATGAGTGGTTGCGTCATAGTCTAGACGTTCCTGCATGCAGGTCATAATTATAGAAGAGTCGTTCTTCACAATTAGATGGTTAGTTTGGAGAGTTAATCTAGCAAAACAGATTGCCTTCTTCAACTTAGTTTCAAGCACAGTGGTTTTCATCAATTGAACATTGTCAACCGCAATAAGTTGAGAGTTAGGGTCTTGGATGATAAACCCTGTTTCGTTTCTTTCATTCATTACATTGCTATTAAAATTAACTTCGGAAAGATCTAATTGGGGGTTTCTAGGAGATAAAAATCTTTCTCTTGATGGAAGGAAAAGAAAGGGGGTTCCAAATATTCCAAGTTCTCAAGATCACATTGGGTAGCAAGGTCTAAGCAAATTTGTAGTCAAGGTCATGACCCTCTTTATCATGAATCTCATCGATAGCCATGTCATCTTAAAATCATCTAAATTTCAGGTATGTCAAATATGATAAGCAATATAAGTAATTCTAATCTTGTCCCTCATGGCCTTTGACTCCAAACTCATCTACATAGCCTCTAGGAAGGTCTGGGTAGATTGCTTCTCATGATTGTTGGCAAAAGGTAGCAAGGCCAATTGCCAAACTTGCATCACTTTCGGGCAAGTAGAAGAGAACACGCTCCATGCTCTCGTCCATCGACTCACAGTTAGGACAACTAGCTGAGTTGCCCATTCCTCTAGCTCTCAGAAGCATTATGGTAGGTAATTGGCTCCAAGCAACCTTCTAGAGAAACAAGCTTACCCTTGGGTGAATCCTAAGTCTCCAAATCCATGCACCATCCATCGATCTTGTGGCTCCTTGTAAATGTCATAAGTTTCTTGGTCATCGATCTGGGATTGCACGATGATTGTCATGTCTTAACATCTGGGCCCTGAATGATAGGGACAATAAAAACAAAACTCTCTTGGTCAATAAATCACTAAAAAGCTGGACCACCCTCTAAGTATCCCAATCCCTTGTATCTGCAATAAGTTAGACACACATGCCTGCTCATCAATATTAGTACTAATAAATGTTGGCCAACAACTTAGACGGAAGTCGGCCATCCAAGTATTTTGCAAGAGGCCAATCAACTTTCCATTACCTAAAATCTATATCACCCGACTTAGTACATCCGGAGCGTGCAGATAGATTTCCTTCTACATAAAAGAGCTACTTTTATTGGCACATATCTTCCTCCCATTATTCTAGTCACCATGCCTCACATGCATCATCATGCATCAAGGGCTATTAGGCTGTGACAGAAATCTCACAATATGCTTTGCAATCAAGGCTTCCCGTCGAACTTGCAATGATTGAATACCAAGCCCCCTTCACTAGTCGGAAGGCATATCACATCCCAAGCAAGGAGGTGAACCTCGGACCTCCCTTGATGAGAGCCCTATAGGAAATTCTTGAATATTTGCTTGACTCTCACTAGAGTGGACCTTGGAACAATAGTAAGAGATAGAAGAAAAATCGAGATAGTGATGAAAACTAACCTAACGAGGATAACTCTAGCCATCATTGAAAGAACTCTAAATTGCCATCCTTCAAGGTGAGTATGAATCATAGCCTCCAACTAGATACAGTCGGTCCTCCAAAGATGGTGTCTAGAGATAAGGATCCCAAGATAGTGCATAGCTTCGAACTGCTCTATGATACAGAGAATCTTTATAACTGACTGCCTGACTTAAGTATTGGTTTTAGGGCTGAAGAAGATAGTTGACTTCAACAAGTTTACCTACTGATTGAAAGCTGCATAGTATACTTCCAATATCCACTTGAAAGTCAATGCATTCCAAACTGATGCCTTACTCATCAAGAGGCAATCATTGGTGAAGAGGAAATGCAAAATCGGAAGTACACTAGGAGTTAGCCTGTAGGGGTCAAAGTCTCGGCTCAAGATAACTAGCCATAAGGCACGAGACAAAGCATCAACACAAATAATAAATAGATATGGGACAGAGGACAACCTTGTCATAGATCAACAAAAGAATGGAAGAAATTCATCGGTGTGCCATTAATCAAGATAGAAAAGGATGGAGCTTCCATATACCCTTTAATCCAGTTAATCCATCTGCTATGTAACTCAAAGCTCTCCAAGGCCTGGTAAAGGAATTATAATTCAAAGCTCTCTCCATATCAAGCTTGATGGACATGAGACATCTACACCTGGGGCTCTTTGAAAGTCATGCATGAATTCTTTGCTATAAGGATATTGTCAAAGATAGAGCGACCGCTGACAAAGACACCTTGCTCAAGGTTGAGTAGTCGAGGGAGGATAGGCTTCAACCTGCCTACCAAAATCTTAGTACATATCTTGCAAAGAGTGAACAAGGCTAATGGGCCTAAAATGACCAGGCTCACCACCTCCTGTCTCTTCGAAATGAGCACAATGAATGTTCTTTTCCATGCATCGACATAATAGCAAAAAATTACTAGATCGCCTCCACCACCTCACAATAATGGCCCAATAATGTCTGAAGAAAAAGGGAGAAAAACTATCTGGACCAAGCACTTTATCCCCCCCATCGTCCAAATGGCCATCCGAATCTCCTCTCTAGTCACATCACCAATCAATATGGTGTTTTTAGGACCTGAGACCTAGCTAGTTGGGAGGGGGGCAAAAGAGGTACCTTGTCCCCCAAACTAGTCGTCTATCTTGAGCAAAAGAAACTCAAGATCTCCTGCTGCACCCCCTTTTCAGAAGTAATCCACTCATTGTCAGCACCCTTCAAAGCACATATATAATTCCTTTGCCTTCTTATAACGGTTGCTTGGTAGAAGAATCTGGTATTCTGATCTCCCTCTTTCAACCATTGAATTCTCAAATTTCGGTATCAAAGAATCTCTTACTACTTTAACAAGTAGTGTAAGGCAAGCCTGGCCTTAAGATCAACAAGATCGGTGGCAAAGAGCCCCCCTCCTTATCCACCCTCACCTGAAGCTTAGAAATAGAAGTTTCAATCTCTTCAAGTTTCTTAAAATTAGAGAGGGGTGAATTGAATTTTTTAAAAATTTAATTTAAGTATGTGCTATCTTTTAAAACTTATGGAGTGATGGTAAGCAAAAATATATACTATAACAAATTTAAAATGACATGCTGAAGGTAAGAGCAAGTGAATAAGAGAGTACGTACAAATACATGAAAAATTTATAGTAGTTCGGTATATCTAATACCTATATCAACTCTCCAAGCCTTTTGTTAGAAATTTTCACTATAATCTTTCCAAGATTACAGTTGGATTGTTTTACTATGCTCACAATTCAAAATCCTTTACAGCCAATTCCTGGTTAAATATCTATCTTCAATCTCCAATTGAAATTAGAAAATAAACGAACCAAGAAAAAAGAATATGAATACAAAGCTCCCTGAAGTAAGTAAAAATAAAGCAATAATGTACTAAGAAGGAGACTTCTAGAAATCTATAAAAATTTCAAAGTTTGTTTCCTTGCTGAGAAGCCAATGATTAGAAAAATATTCAGGTGGTTGTGAGTGGAAGTTCTTAAATTAATGCTTTTGACTTTTCTTTTTATTCTTGACTCTCTTAATAAAACTTGGAATATTTTGAGTTGTTATTCTTCAATGAGTTTGGTAAGTTTTAAACATATTTCTAGAGTCAAAATAACTATTTCCAGCCATTGGAGGATAAAATAAAGTTGTTAGATTCAAACTAGATCATTCTAAACTTTTTGTAAAACTAGCTGTTATGCTTATCAGCAGTCATTGAGTTGACTCGAATCACTATCGAGTCAACTTGGATGCCACCTAAGTTGGCTCGGTCCTTAAATGAGTAGACTTGGTTTCAGACTACCAAAAGCCATCTTTCTATTTTTTACTATTGAGTCAACTCAGATTGTTGAGATCAACTCGATTAACATTTCATTAGAAAATCAACTTTCTATAGAGCATTATTGAGTTTGCTTAGATACTTAGAGTTAACTTGGTTTCCATCTGAGTTGTCTCAATTGTTATTCGAATTGGCTCATTTTTAGCCTCCAAAAACATTTTTAACTCTCCTTGTCGAGTTGATTCAATTTCCATTCGAATCAGCTTGGTAATATACTAGCTAAAATTCTCTGTGCAAGCTAAAATTCTTTCGTATCGAGCTGAAATTTTGATCCTTCAAAAAATTCTTGACTCCACCTCTCAGTATACTATTTTTACTTGAATTTCATTGGCTTTTTTTTGGATCTTCAAAAACATATCTTTCATATCAAAAAATATTATTCTTAATCATTTCTTTTAGTACTTTAACATTTCCTGAAACACGAACTTATTCAACTTAATAGTTACATTATATACTCAAATATTTTGTTATTTAGTAAAATCAATCTTTGGAGCCTACAATCTCTCTCATTTTGATGGTGGTGACAAAATTTTGAGTATATAAGTAAATGATATCAAAATAGATATAGCACTCTTGAAAATTGAAGAATAAATTAGAATAGCTCAAGGAGTATTAATTTTACAAGAATTCATGATACCATTTACCTTATAGATTTTTATTATTTAAGTATTAGAATATTTTGGAGTTCTTATAGTGATCTTTAAGGAATTTCATATAGAATATCAAGGTAAATAAATTACAAACTGAGTATCAGAGCATATTATATAAGTTATAAATTGAGTATCAAAGTATACAAATTGAGTATCTGAGCATATTTCAGTATTTATTAGAGCATCACTGATATACTTATGGAGTATGAAGTATAGTATCAAAGATAGTATCAGACTATCACTGTATATTGCCAAAATATCAGAGCATATTGATATGGCTACATCGCTGACGTGGAACATGTGTCAGATCTAGCTGGATGCCGCCGGTGCCACGTGGATTTTTCTTTCAAAATTCCTCGCTCGGGAAGTGGCGCCCCCGCTCCCTTGCCAGGTGGCGCCCCAAGACGGGTCCATCTCTGTCGAGGTCAAGCCGGGCTCTCCTGCTCCTTCGCCATGTGGCACCCCAAGAGGGTCTACCTCGGCCGAAGTCGAGCCTTCCTCTACCACTTCGCCAGGTGTCCACCTAGGAGGGGTCCACCTCGACCGAAGCTGGCAGTCCCTGCTCCCTCGCCAGGTGGCACCCCAAGACGGGTCCACCTCGGTCGAAGTCGAGCCTTCCTCTGCCACTTCGCTAGGTGTCCACCCAGGAGGGGTCCACCTCGGTCGAAGCTGGCAGTCCCTTCTCCCTCGCCAGGTGGCATCCCAAGACGGGTCCACCTCTGCTGAGGTCAGCCGGGCTCTCCTGCTCCTTCGCAGGTGGCACCCCAAGATGGGTCCACCTCGGTCGAAGTCGAGCCTTCCTCTGCCACTTCGCTAGGTGTCCACCCAGGAGGGGTCCACCTCGGCCGAAGCTGGCAGCCCCTGCTCCCTCGCCAGGTGGCACCCCAAGACGGGTCCACCTCTACCGAGGTCGAGCCGGGCTCTCCTGCTCCTTCGCTAGGTGGCACCCCAAGACGGGTTCACCTCGAGTCGAAGTCGAGCCTTCCTCTACCACTTCGCCAGGTGTCCACCCAGGAGGGGTCCACCTCGGCCAAAGATGGCAGCCCCTGCTCCCTTGCCAGGTGGCACCCCAAGACGGGTCCACCTCTGCCGAGGTCGAGCCGGGCTCTTCTGCTCCTTCGCCAGGTAGCACCCTAAGACGGGTCCACCTCGATCGAAGTCGAGCCTTCCTTTGCCACTTCGCCAGGTGTCCACCCAGGAGGGGTCCACCTCGGCCGAAGCTGGCAGCCCCTGCTCCCTCGCTAGATGGCACCCCAAGACGGGTCCGTCGCTGCCGAGGTCGAGCCGGCTCTCCTGCTCCTTCACCAGGTGGCACCCAAGACGGGTCACCTCGGTCGAAGTCGAGCCTTCCTCTGCCACTTCGCTAGGTGTCCACCCATAAGGGATCCACCTCGGTCGAAGCTGGTGGCCCCCTGCTTCCTCGCCTAGTGGCACCCCAAGACGGGTCCACCCCTGCCGAGGTCGAGCCGGCTCTCCTACTCCTTCACCAGGTGGCACCCCAAGACGGGTCAACCTCGGTCGAAGTCGAGCCTTCCTCTGCCACTTCGCTAGGTGTCCACCCATAAGGGATCCACCTCGTCGAAGCTGGTGGCCCCCTGCTTCCTCGCCAAGTGGCACCCCAGACGGGTCCACCCCTGCCGAGGTCGAGCCGGGCTCTCCTGCTCCTTCGCCAGGTGGCACCCCAAAGCGGGTCCACCTCGGTCGAAGTCGAGCCTATCTCTCTGCCACTTCACTAGGTGTCCACCCAAGAGGGGTCCACCTCGGCCGAAGCTGGTAGCCCCTGCTCCTCCGCCAGGTGGCACTCCCTGATGGGTCCACCTCGGTCGAAGTCAGCCTTGCTCTGCAAAGCCTCGAGGAGGCAGAGGCACGGTTCACGAGGTCACCACCAGAATCGACGTGTGCCGCGTCTCGTACAGGGCGCCAGTATGGCTTGCAGCGATACGCGGAACCTCGTTTACATCAGTTAAGCAGGGCCCCGCAATCGAGGAATAAGATCCTCACGGGTAGGGGCCTGAAACACTGGAAGCCCACCGTCAACGCCCCGAAAGGAGGGCTCCCGTGCTTGGCTTGAGGTCTTGCCAGTTTTCCCCCTTTCGTGATACACGATGGACGAGGCGTGCCGGCCACTTAACTCCCAGACTTGAAGGAGAAGGGAGGGGATCCAGAGATCTCCGGGAGACTCCAGGGAGGGGACGGGGACTGAAGGCGGTCTGGTGGTATAAAAGAGACGGTGAAAGGTGAACGAAAAGGTAGGTCGACAAGAGGGAAGAGTACCGAGAGAACGATCCTGGGACCCCCAAGAATTCCTCAGGCGCGAGCTCGTGAACCCAGCGCAGGAAGCCGGGCTTCAACCCCTCTCTTCCTCGTACTTCTTTCATCAAAATCTCCTTTAAGCACGGGAATCCTTCGGGAACCCGCCTTAGTGGACCTGTTCCATCTTGCCGCTCTCTAACTTGATCGTCGGAGTGCCCCCACCGGAATTCCCGGTTCGAGTTTCTGACCTTGTTTTGTAGGACCGGAGGCTTGGAGATCTCGAAGTAGGAGAGTCCGAGAAACTGGCGCCAGCTCACAAGCTACAGGCCTTCGCGGTAAGATCGGCAATAGATTGGCATACCAGGTAGGGGGCAGAATAGCAACCCCTGCACAAGCAAGCTCTCCGTAAGCAAGACTGTACATCAACCATGGTGGTGACGCGTGGGCGCGAAGCATCCACCAGCCGAACATGAGAGGTTCCCTCTCTCCCCGGACTCGCACAGCCCAGAGAGGGAACTTCCTGCTCCACCTCCTCCTCAGCCATCCTCGGTGGATAGTCCTTTCACAGCCATCGTCCAGCAGCTGCAAACACTGACTACAGTCGTGCGGCAGCTGCAGCACCAGCAGCACTCCTTGGCCACCCAGCCCCAGCTAGGGACCCCCGCAACCCAAGCCACGGGCCCCCGTGGAAGCTTGCGCTCCATCCAAGGCAGGCCTCCCATCCGCAGGCAGTAACCAATCCCCGCGGGAGCCATCAAACTCCCGCGAAGAGAAACCACACCGGTTCGGCGGATCACGAGAGTCAATCCCCGGCCGACGACACCGAAGTAGTACGGTGCAGCAGGTGCCATCGGGGCAAGGCCCCTCGTCGTGACCGATCGGCACCTCCTTCTCCAGCGTCCTCGGTGGAAGGTTCCACCAATGAGGCCATCAGGCGCCTGGCCGAGAGGCGTGTGGAGGAGCATGAGTGCAAGTTGGTGAAGCTTTCCCGTCATTTCGCCAACATGCAGAGATCTCCAACCGAGCCAGCGGGCTATAATGCCCAACCATCCTTCTCCCGGAAAATCCTAGAGGAGCCGATTTCGAATCAGTTCCGCATGCCTCAGGTGGATCCCAATGATGGGACCACCAACCCCTTGGACCATTTAGAGAGCTATAAGGCTCTCATGCGGGTCCAGGAGGCGACGGACGCTCTTCTATGCATTGCTTTCCCGGCCACCCTCCGGAAGGCCGGTCGAGTGTGGTTCACCCGCCTCGAGCCATAATTCATCAGCTCCTTCCAGCAGCTGGAAGGAAAGTTTGTGGCACACTTTGACGCCTGCCGAAAGGTGTCGCGGGAGGTGGATAGCGTCTTCTCTATCCGCCAGCAAGACCAGGAGCTGCTGCGAGACTACGTCACCCGCTTCAAGACCGTCGCCCTGGAGATTTATAGCCTAGACGAGCCTGTCGCTATGCTGGCGTTGAAGCGCAGGCTCAAGACCTCTCGTCTGACATATTCCCTGGACAAGAAGCCCCCCAAGATGTATTCCGAGCTCCTCCTTCATGTCCACAAGTACATCTGCGCTGAGGAGGCTGACCGCACCAGGCAAGACCTGGACAGGAAGCCTTCGAAGAAGCCTGCCCCAAGGGATGTCCCTGGGACCCGGAGGCCTGGACCACCTGCAGACTTCCGTCCGGGTCCGAAGTCGAAGAATGGTGCTGCCCCGAGCGAGCCTTCACCCCCTCTCCTCGCTCCTAGAACGAAGATCCTCATGGAAATTGAGGATGAGAACTACCTCCGCCGACCTCCTCCTCAGAACTCAAGGAACACCCGTGACAAGACGAAGTATTGCCAATTTCACCGCGAGCACGGCCACGACACGGAGGAGTGTCGTAATCTAAATGGGAGATCGAGGAACTGATCAATAGGGGCTACCTCAGGAAGTTCGTGAGGAGTGAAGCCCCAATGGAGCACCAGCCACTCGCGGCCCTTCCCCCCGTCCCCGCGGTTGACAACTGTCCAACAGAGAAGCCAGTGGGCATGATCTCTTGGGGATAGAGCACGCGTCGAAGAGAGCCCGGGAGGCGGGAGACCTGGAGAATGTACTCCCCTTTGAAAAGGGAAATGAAAGTGAAAATGTAAACAATGATGCAGTGGTGGTCGATATGACCATCGCAAAGCATCCTGTACATCATATTATGGTGGATAGTGGGAGCTCTACTGACGTACTTTTTTATGATGCTTTCTCCCGAATGAATGTCTCATGATCAACTGAAGCCGGTGCACACCCCTCTTGTGGGCTTCATCGGAGATTCTGTGGGGGTCAAAGGAGAGATCACTCTCCCTGTTACCGCCGGATCCCCACCCTGGCAGAGCACGGTCATGATGATGTTTACCGTCGTCAGGCTCCCATCACCTTACAATGCTATCCTGGGCTGTCCAGGGCTCAACCAGCTGGACGCGGTCATTTCCACCAAGAGGTTGCTGGTGCAGTTCCCTACCACTTCTGGGATGGGAGTGATGAGAGGGACGGCCCAACCTATCCCGTATTGCCTGCAGACAGTCCTAGGGGCCCGGAGTGCCGAGCTCGGCTCCGACGTCGACGATCTCGACTCCGACTTCGACGATCTCGACCTAAGAGTGCAAGATCCCAGGGGGGGCCCCGTGGAGCGCTTATTGACGTACCCCCTCGGCTCGGACCCTCAGAAAACGGTGCAGATAGGAGCCCAACTCCCGGAAGAAGAGCGGGTTCGCCTACTAGATTTCCTCCAGACGAACGCTGATGTGTTCGCCTGGTCTGCTGCAGACATGCCAGGTATCCCCTCGGAGGTTATCACACACCAACTGAAGATTGATCCAAGGTGCCGCCCAGTCCGCCAGAAGAAGAGAGTTTTGCTGCAGAGAGACAGAAGGCCATCAATGAGGAAGTGGAAAAGCTTCTCGCCGCCGGCTTTGTACAAGAAGTGCAGTATCGTAGTTGGCTGGCGAACGTGGTAATGATGAAGAAGAGCAACGGCAAGTGGAGGATCTGTGTGGACTACACCGATCTCAATCGAGCTTGCCCGAAGAACAGTTTCTCCCTTCCTAAGATCGATCAGCTCGTGGACACTACCTCGGGGCATCGCCTCCTCTCTTTCATGGACACTTTCTCCGGGTACAACCAGATTCGAATGCACCCGGAGGACGAGGAGCACACCACCTTCGTCACCGATCGCGGGACCTACTGCTATAAGATGATGCCGTTCAGCCTCAAGAATGCAGGTGCCACATACCAACATCTGGTCAACAAGGTCTTCAAAGACCAAATTGGCCGCAACATGCAGGTGTACGTGGATGACATGCTGGTGATGAGCAAGCCAACTTCGGACCATGTCGGCGACCTGGCGGAGACCTTCAGTAACCTCCATCTTTATCGAATGAAGTTGAACCCCACGAAGTGTGCTTTTGGCGTATCTGCGGGAAAGTTCCTGGGCTTCATGGTGATCCAAAGAGGGATAGAGGCTAACCCGGAGAAGGTTCAGGTGATCCTAGACATGGAGCAGCCCATATCCAAGAAGCAAGTGCAGCGACTCACTGGCCGGGTAGCCACCCTGAGCCGGTTTATCTCAAGGTCCGCTGACCGCTGCCGGCCCTTCTTCAAGGTGCTAAGGAAGATGCACGACTTCGCCTGGACGAAGGAGTGCCAAGAGGCATTTGAAGAGCTGAAGAAAACATTGGCATCGTCGCCATTGCTTTCACGGCCGGAAGAGGGAGAGGAGCTTTTCTTGTACCTAGCGGTCACACCGGAGGTCGTCAGTTCGGTCCTGGTTCGGACGGACGACTGAGGAATGCAGAGGTCGGTGTATTACACAAGCAAACTTTTTCGCGATGCGGAGCTCAGGTATTCTCGGTCTGAGAAACTGATTTTTGTGCTAATCATGTCCGCCTAGCATCTCAGGTCTTATTTCCAAGCGTACCCCATTACGGTCCTGACGGATCAACCACTGAAAGCGGTGCTAAGCCGACCTGACATGTCTAGACGCCTGGCGAAGTGGGCGCTCAAGCTTAGCGAGTTCAACATCACCTACCGGTCGAGGTCGGCCATGAAGGCACAGGTACTCACTGATTTTTTGGTTGAGTGTGCAGGCCTGGACGAGGGGCCGGAAAAGAGCCCCCAAGAGCGGCAGCCAGAGCCTGGACCGGAGGAAGACGTCTGGATCCTTCACGTTGAAAGGAAAACTAGTAGCGAGCATGCTTTCTATTTTAAAACTTTTTTCAAAATAACATGCAGCGGAAGCATGATAAAAGGATTAACATTTAATCTAAGCATGCTTTTAGAATTATTCTATGCTACTTAGCCCAAGATCTTGCATGAATGATTACTATAAACTATGAAATCATGAACTCATGCTATGAACATTTCAAAGCAACATATCTATATATGTAAAACCATACCTCGTATGAAGTGGAGACGCTCTTCGCTACGAAAGATCCAGGAGGAGGAAGAAGAACTCTGCTTAGCCGCACACGTGTCCGGCCTCTACAAGTGGTTCACACCAGGGCTCTTTCAAAATCTGCTTCCACTCCAAGTGCTAGCTTGTTGTGGAACGATTTGATCGGAACTCTTTTTCTTCTTTCGATGCCGGACTCTCCGAATGAATGAAGAAACTCAAGAGGTGGAGAATGAGTGGTTGAAACCCTTCCCAAACACTCAATCCTAAGACCTAGATCACTAGGTACAAATATGCATACTCTTCTCCAAAACCTCACACCCATAAAACTAAAACCTTTCCTAGTTTCTTCCATTTCTTCCATTTGATTTTTGTAGCATTTCTTTGCTGAATTTTTTTTTTATTTTCGTCCTCCCATTTCCGCCCATTATGTAGATGGTGAGGGAGAGGGAAAGTGGGAAGTTATGGGTGATAATGGAGTGGTAATGGATAGTTATGGGGAGTTATGGTCATGGAAAGTTACATAACTCTCCAAAACTGAATTTAAACTTATTTAAATTTAGATTAATGTGTTAATTGATTTCAGTTCATAACTGAAATCAATTGGGTCAAGTGTGCATACATTGGGTTCAACCCAATTGGACCCAAACCTATTTTGAACCAAATCCTATTTGATTTGTCCCAGATTTTTATAGCTCAATCAAATTGGGCTATCAAGTAATCACATTACTTAATTCATCTCCATGCATCACCAACTATTAGTGAAAATTTTGTGTCACAACCTTTTGTGACATCAAGTGTCTACACTTGCGAAATTAACAAGTGTCAACACTTATACAAGTGTCGACACTTTCAAGAATATCAAGTGTCGACACTTGGGTAAAGAAAAATACTTTTCCTTTGTGAGTCCACGAACGATTCCCAATCATTCTCCGATCACTCGATCAAGTAGAAACCCCTATGGTGTGTGACCCCATAGGTTCGAACACTAAGCCGGTAGCACTGGAACATTTCCAATACCAGTCAAAGTCGCCATCTAGCAATGACACTCGACTTCCGGATAGGTCGAAGTTGCAGAGCAACAATCAAGAACCAGGAGATATGGAAACCTAGTAATTAATCCCTTTGATCTCAATGCTCAGGAAGACTTAGGGTTAAACTGCCCAACCCATAAAGTCCATCAACAATGTGTCTCAACCTCACAAGTTTTGTAACACATTACAGAGACTACCCTGGCCAAGATTTTGCTAAATTGAAACACAGTAAGATATCTGCTCCAAACACTTTGGAGGGGTCAATCATATCTTGATCCGATCACTGCTTCACAAGTACTTAACTGTACCCAGAAACCTTCCGTCCCTGGATTAGAAATCCAGATAGTCCAGTACCAAAGTACAGTAAGTTGCTCGCAAGCTACCATGACGATCTCATGTCTGAGGGATAACTACGTCCATATCAAAACTCTAGGCAAAAAAAGGTAAAGATGGGTCACGTTCGATGAAATATCAAACACAACATCTGCATGCCATACCAGTGTCTCTACACTCCTTGGTTAAGAGGACAACCAACGACTATGGCACACAACGACCTACACTTGATATACTATCATCCTGAAATAAGTGTATCATTTGGTCGCGAACAATTCTAGGACTATATGATATATCCTCTCTATATCACATACAAATAGTCCTAAGGATTTCATCACTCAAGAACTCATTTCAGAAAGATAAAATAGTGATGAACTGTCAGAATAAATATTTTATTCAATAATAATATAATTCATATACAATTACATCAAATGTACAACTGTCTACAGTAGAAATTGGCTTTGGGGCACATTTCCCAACAACTCCCACTTGGACTAAAGCCAATCAGAACAGTATCGTATACCCATCTTTCATTTACAATCATTGAGTTCTTGAATTCCAGCGGCTTTAGTGAAGGGGTCAGCTAGGTTCTCCTTTCCGTCGATCTTCAGAAGGTCGATATCACCTCGTTCCACGATTTCTCGTACAAGATGAAATCGGCGCAGAATATGCTTGGTACGCTGATGGGACTTTGGCTCTTTGGCTTGAGCAATGGCTCCAGTGCTGTCACAGTACACTGGAACAGGACCATCCAGGGAAGGTGCCACTCCCAGCTCACCAAGAAATTTTTGTAACCAAACAGCTTCCTTTGATGCATCAGATGCTGCAATGTATTCCGCTTCGCATACAGAGTCTGCTACAGTGTGCTGCTTGGAACTCTTCCAGCAGATAGCTCCACCATTCAGGGTAAAAACAAAGCCAGACACACTCTTGCTATCATCCCTATCTGACTGGAAACTGGAGTCAGTATACCCCACAGGTTTCAAGTCAGGTCCTCCAAAAAGAAGCCACTGGTCCTTGGTATTTCGCAAATACTTCAGGATGGTCTTTGCAACCTTCCAGTGTGCTTCACCTGGGTCAGATTGGTATCGACTCACTATTCCTAATGAGTATGCCACGTCTGGTCTACTACATGTCATAGCGTACATGATGGACCCTACTATCGAAGCATAAGGAATCCTACTCATATGCTCTCTTTCCTCAGGAGTTGTCGGACAATCCTTCTTGGAAAGAGAAATTCCATGGCCTATCGGAAGATAGCCTTTCTTGGAATTCTCCATGCTAAACCTTTTCAGCACGGTATCAATGTACGTAGACTGGGACAAACCCAGAAGCTTCCTTGATCTATCCCTATAGATCTTCATACCTAGTATGAAAGAAGCTTCACCCAAGTCTTTCATAGAAAACTGGGATGACAACCAGACCTTTATTTCCTGTAATGCAGGGATGTCATTCCCGATTAAGAGAATATCATCCACATACAGTACAAGAAATACAACTATAGAACCATTTGCCCACTTATATATGCAGGGTTCTACTTTATTCCTAACAAAACCATACGTCTTGATACACTTATCAAAACGCATGTTCCAACTCCGAGACACCTGCTTTAGTCCATAGATGGACCTACTAAGCTTACATACCTTAGATTCATCTGTGGATGTGAACCCTTCAGGTTGCATCATATACACCTCCTCATCTAGCTTACCATTTAGGAAAGCTATTCGGACATCCATTTACCAGATTTCATAGTCCAGATATGTAGCTAAAGCAAGCATAATCCGAATAGACTTGAGCATTGCTATAGGGGAAAACATCTCGTCATAGTCAATACCATAATGTTGACGATAACCCTTGGTAACCAGACGGGCTTTATAGGTCTCTACCTGCCCATCTGCGTCCCGTTTTCTTTTGAAGACCCATTTGCACTCAATGGGTTTTACCCCTTCAGGTGGATCAACCAAAGTCCATACTTTGTTGATTTCCATGGACTCCATTTCAGATTTCATGGCTCCTAGCCACAACTCAGAATCAGACCTCTGCACCGCGTCCATATAGGTGATTAGATCCTCGTTGTTCTCATCAAGCTCAACGGGATCACCGTCCCGGACCAGAAAACCGTAGTATCTATCCGGTTGACGCGGTACTCTACCGGATCTCCTTAATGACTGGTCAATAGGCTCAGGGTTTGATCTTATCATAACGGGTTCTGTAGCAGTCCTTGAATGATTTGGTTCTTCTATCTGTTGAACTTCAGTAAGCTCAACATTGGCAGCTTGAGCACCTTCAGTAAGGTACTCCCTTTCCAAAAAGGTAGCTCTAAGACCGACGAACAATTTTTGTTCCCTAGGCATATAGAAGAAATAACCCTTAGACTCTTTAGGATACCCAACAAAGAGGCACCTGTCAGACCTAGGTCCAAGTTTATCTGTTTCCAAACGCTTGACATAAGTCAGACATCCCCAAACCCGAAGGTGTGAAAGACTCGGCTTACGCCCATTCCATATCTCATATGAAGTTTTGTTAACAGACTTACTCGGTACTCTATTTAGAATATAACACGCTGACTCCAAAGCATACCCCCAAAAGGAAGTGACAGAGTTGCAAATCCCATCATGGATCTAACCATGTCTAACAGAGTCCGATTCCTCATTTCAGACACACTATTTAACTGGGGCATCCCAGGAGGTGTCCATTGAGAGAGAATCCCATTCTCTTCAAGATAAGTCAGAAACTCCCCAGAAAGATATTCTCCACCTCGATCTGATCGAAGGATTTTAATAAGCTTCCCGGTTTGTTTTTCAACTTCATTACGATACCGTTTGAACATTTCAAATGATTCAGATTTATGTCTCATCGAAAAGATATAACCGTACCTTAAGAGGTCATCTGTAAATGTAATGAAATATTTATACCCATCCTTGGCATCGACATTCATTGGTCCACATACATCAGTATGTACTAAACACAAAATGTCATCGGCTCGTACACCTTTTCCAGTAAAAGGTGACCTAGTCATCTTACCCAGTAAACAAGATTCACAGGTTGGCAATGATTCACAGTCACTAACGTTTAGGAGACCTTCTCCCACTAACCTGTTGATTCTATTCTTGCTTATATGACCTAGCCTACAGTGCCAGAGATAAGCATCACTGACATTATCTAATCTAGGATGTTTGCATGAAATGTACATTACACCAACAGGCTGTGATAAAACATAAATGCCATTCTTAATATGTCCAGTCATAACCACAATATCATTCATAATAACTTTGCAAAAATCACTCTTGATTAATAGTTCATAACCATTACTGGCCAACTGGCATATAGAGATAATATTTACAAGGAATGATGGACAATAGTGACAATCACTAAGAACAACTTTATAAGACTCGAAAAACAAATCGACAATTCCCAATGCCAGGACTGGAGCTTGACTTCCATTCCTCACATTCAGAAATCTCTCGCCATTCTCAAATCTTCTACTAACTTGTAGTCCCTGCAACGTATTGCAAATATGATAAGGACTACCAGTATCTAATATCCAGTTAGTGGTATCACAAATAGAAAAACAACAAGGATTTATCATATAAATACCTTGTCCAGCAACCTTTTGCTGCTTCTTCTTCTTCGGCCTATTTGGGTCAAGTATAGCTAGGTAAGCGGAACAATTCCTCTTCCAATGCCCGGCTTCTTGCAGTAGAAGCATTCTTCCTGACTCTGGTCAGCCTTCTTCTTAATCTGACTGGGCCCAGCACTTTGCACCATTTTACTTTTATTCTTTTTCTTTTTCCCTTTCTTAAAGGGACGATGCCTTGCCGCACTGCCTCCCACTAAATTCACCAAGCTCTTTTGGAGCTGGTGATCCTTTTCATAAGTCTGTAGTAACCCCATCAACCCATGGTAGCTGACTACAGACCTTGTTAATCTATAGTGATCTAGAAAAGGTAAGTAAGAGGGAGGCAAAGAATTTAAAATCACATCCTTCCCAAGCTGCTCGTGGAAAGGATATCCGAGTTTGGCCAAGCGCTCGATCATCTCGATCATGTATAATACATGATCGGTGACCGAGGACCCTTCAGTCATTCGAGCGTTGAAGATGGTAGAGGAAACCCTGTACCTTTCAACGTCATCTAGGGCACCAAAAGATTCCTTCAACTTTTGAAGGATTTCCTCCGGTTGGGCCTCCTCGAATTTGCGATTGAACTCGTCGTTCATAGCCGCCAACATAATGCACCGCACCGTAGTACGGTCAGAGACCCACTTTTAATAAGCATCTCTGACTGCAGTATGTGCGGTGGGGGCTGGCCCCTCAAGTGCCGGATCCGTTAATACATAAAGGATCCGTTCGTGCTCGAGAACAATTCTCAGTCTTCGATACCAGCTATCGAAGTTGGGTCCTATGAGCTTGTCATTATCTAATAATGACCGGAGTGACAGATTAGTAAACATTATCTGAAAAAGAAAGCCAAGACTATTTAGTATATGAATTATTTAAAAACTTAAAGACATGGACTTTTGTCTAAAAGCTCCTCCCACTATTTTATTCAGACTGGTAGCCTCTACCTCCAATCCGAAGAATAACACTTATCCCTTAGTGGGTACCAGAATCCAATAGACAATGCATGAGCCCGACTATGGTTGGCCAACCCATGCTCATCTAAAGGTAGGTTCATAACCAGTTGTTTCTCCAAACAACTCCTAGTAATTTATTTTGCCCTAGGAACACTTCAATCGGCCTTTGGGCTTCCTGCTAAAGAAGGTCCCAGTTAGGTCCAACCATTAACATGACTGATCTTAATGCTTCTAGCTAACAAATGATCAAGCCCGACTTTGGCCGGCTAACCTGACCACCTGTTTAAGAAAGTTGCACTATGTCATCATATAATGAATGGCAATTCCAATAGTATGATGACCACCCGATCTATGGATCTACCGATAATCACCCCACTACTAGACTCATTACCAAACACCTTAATGGGAGGCTAAGACAAAAAATTATCATATAATTTCCATATTTTTAAGGACCTAATAATTTAGAGGTTTTATACATGTTGTGACAGAAGAGAAAAGATAAGTCATGGATTATCTTTCACTAACTTCATATATTAATGAAAGGGTTACATGAACCACAAAATCCATGGGCACCTAAATCAGTCAAGCTGATTAACCCTATTGGCATGGGCTAACTCGAATCAATGAGCTAACTAATCAAATCTGGTTGACCATATTGGCCAGGTAAGTGAGATTAAGGTTATGGGTTAAGCCATTAACCATCTTTCCTTAGACACCAATATCATTGGCCAGGAAAGAGGTAGCCCCAAAAACCATAGATCAAAAGCTATACTTACCTTAGACACCAATTGGTTCACCAATTTCGATTAGACTAGCCTAAGGAATCGGGTCCTACCATGAAGCCAAGATTAAGTTCATTTAGATGTATGGACCAATCAATCTAACTATTAGATGGATACTAGAGAAGAACCTTAACTCAACATTTGATTAAGTTAATTCTCTATTAAGTCCAATTCATCTAAACTTAGGTCTAATCCAATTAGGACCAAACTCAAGCTAACCCATTTAATCCAAAGTTATGAATATGACTTAGATCTTAAATCATATCCTTAGATCATTTAGTCACTTAGATTTACTTAATTCATAATTAAGTTAATCATACAACAGATTGAAACATTTTCAATAAACTTTATAAAACATTTTTTTTACAAGAAAATCTAACTTTTAAATTTCTGTTCACTGTGAAGTATCGACACTTCAGTAGTAAGTGTCGACACCAAAGTGTCGACACTACTCTGAGACAGGTCGACACACAGTGAACCAATTTCTTTGTTTTTGTTCATGAGTCGACACCTAGAAGCCCAAGTGTCGACACATAGACACCCAAGTGTCGACACTAGGTAAACCAAGTGTCGACACTTGATCAAACCCGAGCACAAAAATGCTGAAATGCAAACTTTGTTTTTTCTAAACTTGAATTTTATGTTAAACTATTTAACATAACAATCATAAACTAACTTTAGAACATTTCTAAAACATTTTATGACTTCAAATTTAGAACATAATAAAGATCAAAACATTTTAATCTTTACTTTTTCTTTTCTTTTTCTTCTTCATGAGTCCTTCACAATGGCACCTCGACATGCCATAGGAGATCCCTTTGAATGGGAAGTGAGGGTCTTGTAGCCCTACTTCTCTCCTATGACCGGACGGCCTGGTGAGGCACTCAATCCGAGTACTTGCAAGATATTAAACTGATTTCATAATGTTTATACTAAACATTCATGCTAGAGCAACCTGGTTGCTCTGATACCAATTGAAAGGAAAACTAGTAGCGAGCATGCTTTCTATTTTAAAACTTTTTCAAAATAACATGCAGCGGAAGCATGATAAAATGATTAACATTTAATCTAAGCATGCTTTTAGAATTATTCTATACTACTTAGCCCAAGATCTTGCATGAATGATTACTATAAACTATGAAATCATGAACTCATGCTATGAATATTTCAAAGCAACATATCTATATATGTAAAACCATACCTCGTATGAAGTGGAGACGCTCTCCGCTGTGAAAGATCTAGGAGGAGGAAGAAGAACTCTGCTTAGCCGCACACGTGTCCGGCCTCTACAGGTGGTTCACACCATGGCTCTTTCAAAATCTGCTTCCACTCCAAGTGCTAGCTTGTTGTGGAACGATTTGATCGGAACTCCTTTTCTTCTTTCGATGCCGGACTTTTTGAATGAATGAAGAAACTCAAGAGGTGGAGAATGAGTGGTTGAAACCCTTCCCAAACATTCAATCCTAAGACCTAGATCACTATGTACAAATATGCACACTCTTCTCCAAAAATCTCACACCCATAAAACTAGAACCTTTCCTAGTTTATTCCCTTTCTTCTCTTTGATTTTTCCAGCATTTCTTTGCTGAACTTTTCTTATTTTCGTCCTCCCATTTCCGCCCATTATGTAGATGGTGAGGGAGAGGGAAAGTGGGGAGTTATGGGTGATAATGGAGTGGTAATGGATAGTTATGGGGAGTTATGGTCATGAAAAGTTACATAACTCCCCAAAACTGAATTTAAACTTATTTAAATTTAGATTAATGTGTTAATTGATTTCAGTTCATAACTGAAATCAATTGGATCAAGTGTGCATACATTGGGTTCAACCCAATTGGACCCAAACCTATTTTGAACCAAATCCTATTTGATTTGTTCCAAATTTTTATAGCTCAATCAAATTGGGCTATCAAGTAATCACATTACTTAATTCACCTCCATGCATCACCAACCATTAGTGAAAATTTTATGTCACAACCTTTTGTGACATCAAGTGTCTACACTTGCGAAATCAACAAGTGTCGACACTTACACAAGTGTCGACACTTTCAAGAATATCAAGTGTCGATACTTGGATAAAGAAAAAACACTTTTCCTTTGTAAGTCCACGAATGATTTCCAATCGTTCTCCGATCACTAGATCAAGTAGAAATCCCTATGGTGTGTGATCCCATAGGTTTGAACACAAAGCCGGTAGCACTGGAACATTTCCAATACTAGTCAAAGTCGCCATCTAGCAATGACACCCGACGTCCGGATAGGTCGAAGTTGCAGAGCAACAATCAAGAACCAGGAGATATGGAAACCTAGTAATTAATCCCTTTGACCTCAATGCTCAAGAAGACTTAGGGTTAAATTGCCCAACCCATAAAGTCCATCAATAATGTGTCTCAACCTCACAAGTTTTGTAACACATTACAGAGACTACCCTGGCCAAGGTTTTGCTAAATTGAAACACAGTAAGATATCTGCTCCAAACACTTTGGAGGGGTCATCCCATCTTGATCCGATCACTGCTTCACGAGTACTTAACTGTACCCAGAAATCTTCCATCCCTGGATTAGAAATCCAGATAGTCCAGTACCAAAGTACAGTGAGTTGCTCGCAAGCTACCATGACGATCTCATGTCTCAGGGATAACTACGTCCATATCAAAACTCTAGGCAGAAAAAGGTACAGACGGGTCACGTTCGATGAAATATCAAACACAACATCTGCATGCCATACCAGTGTCTCTACACTCCTTGGTTAAGAGGACAACCAATGACTATGGCACACAACGACCTATACTTGATATACTATCATCCTGAAATAAGTGTATCATTTGGTCGCGAACAATTTTAGGACTATATGATATATCCTCTCTATATCACATACAAATAGTCCTAAGGACTTCATCACTCAAGAACTCATTTCAGAAAGATGAAATAGTGATGAACTGCCAGAATAAATATTTTATTCAATAATAATATAATTCATATACAATTACATCAAATGTACAACTTTCTACAGTAGAAATTGGCTTTGGGACACATTTTCCAACATCCTTCACGTAGACGGAGCCTCGAACTTCGGTGGGAGTGGAGCCGGACTCATCCTTGCCAACGGCGAAGGTGTCGTCGCCGAGTGTGTGCTCTGCTTCCAGTTTTCCGCCACCAATAACCAGGCAGAGTACGAGGCGCTCCTCGTGGGACTATGAGTTTCTCGCAAGCTAGGCGTGGCCTGCCTCAGGGTCTTCACCGACTCGCAGCTAGTGGCCGGGCAGGTCTCGGAGGAGTACGAGGTGCGGGACCCCTAAATGGCAAGGTACCTGGAGCTCGTACGAACGAGCGCGGCAGGTTTTAGGTGCTTCAATGTCTCCCTTATTCCTCGCGGGGAAAATGCTCACGTAAATGCCCTCTCTCGCCTAGCAACACTGCCGGACTCATCACTGGGCCGCGTTTACATTAAGCATCTTAAAGCCCCGAGCTATGAGACACCCATGGAGGTACAGCAGGTCAACCCAGAGCCCAGCTAGATGGACAAGTACACCGAGTACATCACCAACGGCACCTTGCCAGAGGATCGCGTGGCGGCCGGCCTCATTAAGAGGAAGGCCACACGGTTTGTATTGATGGACGGGCTACTATATCGGCGGTCCTACTCCTACCCGCTCCTCAAATGTTTGAGACCCATCAAAGCCGTACTCGTGCTCCAGGAGATCTACGAGGGCATCTGCGGGAATCATGTGGGGGGCAAGATGCTGGCGTATAAGGCCCTCCATCAAGGTTATTTCTGGAAAACAATGAGAGAAGACGCCGCTAACTTCATAAAAAGGTGTGATCGATGTCAGCGACACGCTGTGATGCAACGTCAACCTGCTACTCCACTCTCCCAGCTCTCCGTCCCGTGGCCGTTCGCTCAGCGGGGCATGGATCTCCTCGGACCTTTCCCCCGGCATCCAGGCAACGGAAGTTCCTAATTGTGACTGTCGACTAATTCACGAAGTGGGTCGAGGCCGAGCCCTTGGCCCGGATCACGGAGGCAAATGTCATCAAGTTCTTTTGGAAGTCAATTATCTGTCGCTTCGGCTTGCCCCACACCATCATCACCGACAACGGACGCCAGTTTGATTGTCGAGAGTTCGAGGAGTTTTGCGACGACCTCGGAGTCCATCATCGTTTCACCTCGGTGGCGCACCCTCAGACAAATGGAGAAGCCGAGGTAACAAACAGGACCATCTTGCAAGGCCTCTGGACAAGATTAGACCAGGCCAAGGAGAGGTGGGCAGAAGAGCTCCCGAGCATCCTGTGGACGTACCATACTATCCCAAGGACGGCCACGGACGAGATCCCTTTCAACCTCGTCTTTGGAGCGGAAGCAGTTATTCCAGTAGAGCTCAGCCTGCCGACCTTGCATGTGGAACAGTACGACGAGGCGGAGAACCCGGCGTGGCTGCTACTGAACCTGGACCTCCTTGAAGAAACGAGGGATAGGGCCCGAGTTCGGATGGCGGCTTATCGGCAATGAGTGGCCAGATACTACAACTCCAGGATGCGACCGAAGTCCTTCCGCCTGGGAGACTTGGTGCTACGCCGTGCTGAAGCTTCCCAGCCGCGGGAGTGCAGTAAGCTCTCCCCAAATTGGGAAAGCCCTTATAAAGTGGCGGAGGAACTTCCCCACGGGGCGTACTACCTGGAAGAGCTAGGCGGATCCCGGTTCTCGCGGACCTGGAACGCCTCAAACTTGAGGATGTACTACCAATAGTGTAAGACTCCCTAAACTTTAGCAATAAAATCTCTTTTCATCAAATGCCTATTCTCGTCTCGTAGGACAATCGCCATTCAGCTCTAGTTTCGGCGAGCAAGGACAAGGCGAAAGATCCATGAAGGCACGAAGTCCCCTCTCTCAAAAATCCCAGAGTTCAGTCCGGAATGTTGCACGGAATTAAATTTCGACATGCGGCCCCGGAGTTTAGTCCGGAAGAGGTCCTGGAGACTTAGGTCCCGGTCCTACAAAATTTTGGAGAACAGCTCGGTAGGTCGCGCAAGGCTCAATTCCAGACTGTGACCCCGGGGTTCAGTCCGGAAGTTCGCATGGAACCTGGTTTCAAAGCAAAGTCCCGGACCTCGGTCTAGAAGGTGGAGCAGAACCCAGTTCGCCCACAAAATCCGGGAGTTCAGCTTGGAATGCACCACGGGACTTAGTCCCGGTGGCTGGCGCTGGGGTTCAGTCCGGAAGATACAAAAAAAAAAAAGGGAGACATAAAAGAGAAGTGAGAAGAAATGAATTTATGCAAGAAAATCTTCATTTATATTAAAAGGTTTCTTACAAAAAAGGGCCCCGACAGGCCGGGTGACCCAAAGAAACAAGAAATGAATTCAGGAAAACAAAACAAAAGGAGCCGCCGGGCTACTTTGCTGCAGCCGCATCCTCCTCCGGCTGGGGGGCACCCTCTCCGCCGGCGACATCGCCAGAAGGCTGTTCGGGGATCACCACCTCAGCAGCCATCACAGTTGAAGCTCCCTCGGTGGGCTCCTCCCTCCAGCCGCCAAGGATGACTCCGCTGAGGTCGAGCTCGGGGAAGAAGGAGCTCACCTTTTCCCGGCACACCTCGAAGCCCTTCAGGAAGGAGTCGATGGCCGCCTCCTTCAGCTCGGTCGTGAACTCCTCCGACGCCTGGAACTTCGGCACGACCTCCTGCACCTCCCTCTTGGACGCCTCTAGTAGCCCGTTGACGTAGGAGTTCTTCTCCTTGGTTGTGTTGAGCTCCTTGAGGACCTCCTCAACCCGGCGCTCCAGTGACCGAGATTGAGCCCTGAGGCGTGACACTTCCGCCGCGTCGTCCTCAACACGGTGCTAGTTCGAGATCCTCTCCTCCAACAGAGAGGTCTCAAGCTCCCTCACATGCCCCTCGGCGTGACCCAGGTCCACTCGAAGGGCCTGGTTGTTCTCCCGCAGCTCGACCCCTTTTTCCATGAGGTCCTTCACGTCATCTACGAGTTTGCCAAGCCTCTTCTCCTTCTCGGTGTCCTTCTTGGTGTAGTTGGAGAGGGAGTTCCTCAGCAGCAGTACGTCAGTCCCGATCTGCGTCAGAAAGAGGACAGGATGTTAGAGAAATCCAACTGGAACATTAAAAGAGGAGAGCTCGAGACTTACCGTGAAGAATAGAGGGAGGATCCCTAGTAGCGCATCGGTGTAGTCTCGGTTGCCCCTCAGACGACGATCCCGGGGCATGCTTGCGAACTCCATCATCCTCTTGGCGAGCCCTTGATCACGGATGATGGAGGAGCTGGCGTCGAGTCCCGAGGGTGGAGGGCGAGCATCGGTAGCAGACTTGGTGGACTTCCCTCCGCCAGGCGGTGCGGCCGCCGGTGGGGCTGCTGTCACCCTGGTGGCCACCATGGAGACGATCGGCGTGGCGACCAGAACAGGCATCGCCCGAGGGGGTTCCGGTCTCCTCTCTCCCCCGGCCCTATCGAGCTCGATGACAGGGACATCGGGCGCGCAAGACTGAGGCGAACCCGTTGCCCTTGGGCCAATAGCAGCAGAAGTGGGCGCGGGCCCCTGGCTCGCCTCAGTACGAGCCCTCTTCGCTGGAGCCTCCTGGGTCCCCTCAGCAGCATCCCTCTTCCGGGCGCCCTCCATCAAGCTTTCGACGGAGAACTTCATACCTGGAGGATAGAAACGGTTAGGTCGGTTTGAAAGAAAAGAAGTGCAGAGTAGAAAATGAAGGCGAAAGAAGGAGATCCGGGGTCTCACCCAACTCCTGGATGAAAAGAAGTGCAGAGTAGAAAATGAAGGCGAAAGAAGGAGATCCGGGGTCTCACCCAACTCCTGGATGGGACTGATTCCTATCTTGAATAAATTTTGCTCCGAAAGTAGAACATCGAGTGCCGGGACCATGTCACCCAGCATCTGCGTGTAGACCTCTTGGTCCGCCGACTCAACCTGAGAGTTCCGGTTCGGGGACCGGTCCGTCTCACTCCAGGCCCAATCGACATCCTCAACTGAGGCGAAGAAGAAGCCGTTCTTCCAACTCTTGATCGATGAGGGGAGGTCGAACCTGAGGCACCTAGGCCGGGATGAAATATACCACCAACCATCATCGGTAGAATAGCGCTTCAGGGTGAAGAGGGCCCTGAATAGGGAGAAACGGGCAACAAACCCGTGAAAATGACAGAAGATAATGAAGGCGAAGATGACCCGGATGGTATTAGGAGCCAACTGGGCCGGGACAAGGCGAAAGTGACTGAGAAAGGAAAGAAAAAAGGGATGAAGAGGGAAACGAAGACCCCCAACAAGGAAGTCTTCGTAGAAGGCGACCCTCCCAGGGCTACTCGAGGTTACTCAGTCCCTGGGTCCTGGGAGTGAAAGACGGATCGAATCCGGGACCCCATAGGTATCCCGAATCCAGGAAAGGTCGTCTCCGGTCATCGTCAAGGCGTAATCGGAGGGACCAGAAGAAGAGACCTCCGCCACCGGAGGAGGAAGAGAGGAAATGGGATGTGTGAAAACTACAGGGGGAGACCTAGGACCCCTGGGGACGCCTATGGTCACGGTCCCCGGTCGAAGCTGCCTCCGGACCTTGACCGGAATCTCTTCCCCCTCTGAGGAGGAAGATGATGGAGTCCTCAGCCGGGAAGGACCGGTCTCGTCCGGGTTTGAGGAAACATGACGGCGACGCACCATCGAGGAAGAAGAAGCAAGAAGAAGATGAGATTCGTAGTGATGCAGAGTCGGGAGATAGAAGAAGAGGAGATGTCGCAGGCACTCACCGGAATATTTTGTACCAAAAGGTTGGCAACCCCTGGGAGATGAAGGGAGATCGCTGCAACTGCCAGCGAGGTGTGAGAAAGCCGAGAGACCTCGTTTCCGGAAAGTCCCCCTCCTTTTCAAATCCAATCAATAGCAGCCGTACGCCTCTTTCCGTCCTGAACCATCAAATGACCGCCACGTGGAGGCACGCCCGACATCGACGCTTCGGTCCGATGAAAACTGCCTTGGTTTCGAAACAATGTATTGATGGCCTGTCAAACGCGCGCACGTGGCAGCCTCCCACAGGGTCTCGGGCGCAACAAAAGCGTCGGCAGCGATCATGGCAATTATGGTGCGAGATTTTCGCCTTTACCACGTCATCTCCGCATTAACCCCCCACGCCCCAAGCCACGATGCTTCGATGGGACCTGGGGATGGGGGGTAATTGATATGGCTACATCGCTGACGTGGAACGTGTGTCAGATCCAGCTGGATACCACCGGTGCCACGTGGATTTTTCTTTCAAAATTCCTCGCTCGGAAAGTGGCGCCCCCGCTCCCTCGCCAGGTGGAGCCCCAAGACGGGTCCACCTCTGTCGAGATCAAGCCGGGCTCTCTTGCTCCTTCGCCAGGTGGCACCCCAAGATGGGTCCATCTCGGTCGAAGTCGAGCCTTCCTCTGCCACTTCGCCAGGTGTCCACCCAGGAGGGGTCCACCTCGGCCGAAGCTGGCAGCCCCTGCTCCCTCGCCAGGTGGCACCCCAAGACGGGTCCACCTCTGCCGAGGTCGAGCCGGGCTCTCCTGCTCCTTCACCAGGTGGCACCCTAAGACGGGTCCACCTCAGCCGAAGTCAAGCCTTCCTCTGCCATTTCGCTAGGTGTCCACCCGGGAGGGGTCCACCTCGGCTGAAGTTGCCAACCCCTGCTCCCTCGCCAGGTGGCACCCCAAGACGGGTCCACCGCTGTCGAGGTCGAGCCGGGCTCTCCTGCTCCTTCGCCAGGTGGCATCCCAAGACGGGTCCACCTCGGTCGAAGTCGAGCCTTCCTCTGCCACTTCGCCAGGTGTCACCCATGAGGGATCCACCTAGACCGAAGCTAGCAGCCCCCTGCTCCCTCACCAGGTGGCACCCCAAGACGGGTCTACCTCGACCGAAGTCGAGCCTCTTTCTCTGCCACTTCGCCAGGTATCCACCCAGGAGGGGTCCACCTCGATCGAAGCTGGCAGCCCCTGCTCCTCCATCAGGTGGCACCCCCTTATGGGTCCACCTCGGCCGAAGTCAACCTTACTCTGCAAAGCCTCGGGGAGACAGAGGCACGATTCACGAGGTCGCCACCAGAATCGGCGTGCGCCGCGTCCTGTACAGGGCGCCAGTATGGCCTGCAGCGATACGCGAAACCTCGTTTACATCAGTTAAGCAGGGCCCCGCAATCGAGGATCCTCGCGGGCAGGGGCCTGAAACACTGGAAGCCCACCGTCAACGCCCCGAAAGGAGGGCTCCCGCGCTTGGCTTGAGGTCTTGCCAGTTTTCTCCCTTTCGTGACACACGGCAGACGAGGCATGCCGGCCACTTAACTCCCAAACTTGAAGGAGAAGGGAGGGGATCCAGAGATCTCCGGGAGCCTCCAGGGAGGGGATGGGGACTGAAGGCGGTCTGGTGGTATAAAAGAGACGGTGAAAGGCGAACGAAAAGGTAGGTCGACAAGAGGGAAGAGTACCGAGAGAACGATCCTGGGACCCCCAAGAAGTCCTCAGGTGCGAGCTCGATGAACCCAGTGCATGAAGCCATGCTTCAACCCCTCTCTTCCTTGTACTTCTTTCATCAAAATCTCCTCTAAGCACGAGAATCCTTCGGGAACCCGCCTTAGTGGACCTGTTCCATCTTGCCGCTCCCTAACTTGATCATCGGAGTGCCTCCGCCAGAATCCTCGGCCCGGGTTTCTGACCTTATTTTGCAGGACTAGAGGCTTCGAAGTAGGAGAGTCCGAGAAACCGGCGCCAGCTCATAAGCTACAGGCCACCGCGGTAAGATCGACATATGATCATAGTATCGAAACATATTACAAGATATAATTATCATTGTATTAATGTATCAGAACATGTTATAAATATCAAAATCTCAGAGTATAGGTTTCAGGACAAATTTAAAAATATCGAAGTATTAAAATATCAGATGATGTTATTAGTATCAAAATATTAAAGTATAAGTATCAGAGCAAGAAATTTAAAGAATGAGAAAAAAATTTCATGAATCTCTAATACTATATAATTTGCCCTATTATTTATATTTTTTTATATTTTTTTTTCCTTTTTTGTCATCAACATCTAAAAGTCATGAGGCCAGGAAATGCCTCCTTCTATGTAAATCTATTAGGAGAAACTAGGATGGGTGCGACAAATGTGAGAGATACTAGTTATAAAGTAATCAAAGATCATTCAAAATAATTAACATGGATATCATTAAATAAAATATCATAACATAGCAAGAAATTTTGTATTACAAATTAGTGTACTTCATACAAAATGTGATAAAATTCAAAAGTATACTTTGATAAAACAGTGCCAAATACAAAATATAACTAAGAGATCTTAGAACATAAAAGTCATCCTAAAATATATTTAGGAGATCCTAAACATCTAGCTTTGGTCATCAAAACAGATCTTTATGGTGGCTACGAAGCCAGCTCTAGAAGAGGAAGGATAAACTGTTTGGCTCCTAGTCCTGTGGTTGGAGATGGTTGTCTCATAGAAGATTTGCATAGGTCCTGATGGGGTTTGAAGGTCTTGGCTGGTTGGGAGCAAGTTATGAGGTACAAGAAGGAGATGTCCTAGAAAGTGGCTTACTAGAAACTCGTATCGTAGAAAAGGATGCCGGAGATACTACTGGTGCTGCTCGGGTTGCCTGCTCTACTAATATCTCAGTGAGACAAAATAAAGTACGAGAGATATAATCAAGATTCGCTCATTAAGACATCCTATCCTATCAATGGCTGTTTGAATATCTAAAAATCCATCATCAAGCCTTTGTCTAAGTCTATCAATGTCAATAAATACTGTAGAGCCTCCATGCTGCTTCTCAAAATGTCATCGTATCTCTGTCTAGAGCCTATCGACTTTGTCAGATAATACCTAAATCCTAGTTATAACAGATCGATCACAATCTCAGCAATCCTTTACACTATCTAATTATCTAGTTTGCTCGAGTGATGAGGAGTACCAGGAATCCTGGGGGATGATGCTAGAACTGCAAAAGATGCTGGAGTTGCATCGGGTGCTCTAGATAGGGGATGGCTCAGTCTTTGTGCAGGTGACTTTGGTCTCTCATGTCTCTCCTAATCAGATATCCTCCTAACCCAGTGGCCACCAATTTTATGGTATTCCATCGTGTAGAGTGTTCTATCATGGCTCAATAACTTTTTAAAGGACTCACCTTCAAAAAAGATGCCAAATGCTTCAAACATCCTAATCAAAATCATACCATAAGGTAGATAGGCCTTCACTCTCTTAGCTGCCTCTCTCATCTGAATCACCATCATATTAGGTAAGTTCATCGAAGAACCCTAAATCAAATGAAACATGAGGGCCGGCTCTCTCTTCAAAATAAAATCAAACTTGCCAATCTTCGAAAGGAAAATACATCCAATAATGCGATGTAGAAGCCTCAAATTAGTAGATAAAGTGTTTACCATCAGATCTTCAATCCCACCTATATCCTCATAATTAAAAACACATCTTAAACTATTCTTCCTTTCAGCTAGTCTTTCAAGTATAATGCCTTAAGAGGAGATATCAAGGATCTATCATATGGTAGAATCGGTAAGTGTAATCTTAATACCTTTGATAGATGAAGAAACACCCCAGAAATCCTTTTTAAATTTTTGTAGAACTCCCTCACTAGCCTAGGGTAGGTTAAAATGTTGGTCTTATAGAACTCTTCCCACTCTTGAGCTCTAATTCATTGATCATAAACAAAACCACTATCATCCAAAAATTTAAATTTTATCCATCTTCTTATTGTGATTGCCTTGCCGGCCATTCTTTCAATCGGGGCATGAGATGAGGAAGGAACGGTGTGGTGATAGTGGGCTTAGTTTGAGGCTAGGTTGATGGAGTTCCTTCTTCTTTGGCAACCTCTCTCTTCTGCTTTTCTCTTTCCCTAATTGCTTGCATCATCTCCATCCAAGGATGCTTCAATCCTCGAGCAAGCTATTTCTTAGGATCCATTTTTTCTTGGAAACGAAGGGTAATCGAAGGAAAATGAAGGGAATGGTACCTAATCAAGGAGATTTTAACAAATGGAATGATTGAATGAAAGAGATTACTGTTCTAGGACAAGAAGATGACCTATTTGACTAAAGATCGAGCTTGCACGTCCTTTTTTCAAAATGAACAATCCATCCTTGAGTTGACTCGGATGAACTGTCGAGTCGGCTTGGACTCGAGTCAACTCGGATTTAAGATTTGAGTTAGCTCGGATCTAGGTTAGGAAAAAAAATTAGAAATCAGTCAAAGATGAATTTTCGAAAGGTTTCAAAAGAGTTTTTGGGAATTCTAAGAATATCAAACTTATAAGAATTCTCTTAGACAAGAGAAGTAGATCCAAAGAAAAAAGAATAAATTTAATCAAAAGGATCATAAATATCTAATTCTCTTCTAATCATACTAAACCTATCCTTACTCAAGAGCTTGGTAAAAATATTAGCTAATTATCTATCGTGCTAATAAACTCAAGCATTACATCACCATTTTGAATATTATCTCTTATGAAATAATATATTATTTAAATATATTTAGTTCTTAGTATTAAATTAGATTTTTAGTTAAGTTTATTATACTAGTATTACCATATCTTATAGAAATATTATTTAGTTTGATATCAAAATCTTTAAGTTATTTATTATCTAATTGATAAGATTTGAGCACAACAACTTCTAGTTATAATATATTGGACCTCAGCCACAAACAATGCAATCGAACTTCGTTTCTTGTTAAATTATGAGATTAAGTTAATTTCAAGAAATTGATAAGTTCCACTAATAATTTTTTTATTTAATTTATAACCAATAAAATCAGTATCAGAATATCTAATTAATTCAATGGAAGACTGTTTTGAATATTATAAATTAACATTAATAGTCCTAGATAAGTATCTAAAGATCTTTTTAACGGCAAGTAAATATGATTCTTAAGGATTAGATTGATACCTTACACATATACATATACTAAATATTATATCTGGTCTTTTATTAATAAGGTAGAACAATGATCTAATCATACATCTATAAAATTTTTGATCTATGCTCTTATCTTTTTCATCTTTATCAAGCTTACATGAGGAGCTCATTGGAGTACAAATTTTCTTAGGATTCTCCATCCCAAACTTTTGGAGTATTTTTTTATATACTTTATTTGGTTGATGAAGATACCTTTATTTGTTTGCTTTATTTAGAGTTCGGAGAAAAAGTTAAGTTCTCCTATCATGTTCATTTTAAACTTCCTCTACATTGACTTTGTAAGTTATTGACAAAGAAGATCATTAGTAGTATCACAGATAATGTCATATATATATATATATATATATATATATATATATATATATATATATATATATATATATTTGAACAACTAGCAAATCATCAATTTTCTATTTTAAAAATAAGGTAGCAACTACATTTTCTCTAGTAAAATCATTTTGAAGTAAAAATTTTTTAATCATTCATACCATGTATGAGGGGCTTATTTTAAACTATACAGTACTTTATGTAATTTGTAAACATGATTTGGAAAGTCATGATTTTTATATCCGGATGGTTGTTCAATATACACTTCTTTAGAAATAAAATTAATTAGAAATGCACTTTTAATATCTATTCGATAAAGTTTAAAATTCATAAAGTATGCAAAAGTAAGTAATAGTCTAATAGCTTCTAATTTAGTTATTGATATAAAAGTTTTATTAAAATCAATTCCTTCTTCTTGGCTATATTCTTTTATGACTAATTTAGCTTTGCTTCTTATAACTATACCATGTTCATCTAATTTATTTCTGAAAACCCATTTGGTTCTACTAATAGGATAGTCTATAGATTTTTTTTTATAAGGGTTTATAATTTATTCAAATTGATTAAGTTCTTGTTATATAGTATTAATCCATTTAGAGTCATTTTCAGCTTCTTCTATAGATTTAAGCTTTATTTGTGATACAAAAGCTAAATAATTATAAGAATATTTCAAGGTTGATCGAGTTCTTATCATTTGAGATGGATCACTGATAATAAGATTATTTGGATGACTATGAACATACCTCTATTTCTTGGATATACCATCTTGCTTTAGTTAAGTTATGCTTTTATCATCTTCCTTTTTTGTGTCTTCATCTTTATTTCTAAAGAATGACTCTTTTAATATAAGGTCCTCCATCTTTTTGCTTATTATTCCTGCATTATTATTTAAATTGTCTTCCTTTCTCGAAGGATTGACATTATTTTTATTAAATATAATATGAATTGATTCTTCAATAACAAATATTATTTTATTGAAGTCTTTATATGCCTTATTAGATGATGAATATCATAAGAAGATTCCTTTATTTGGCATCAATTTTTTCTAAATTATTTTTATCATTATTCAATATAAAGTATCGGCATCCAAAAACATGAAAGTAGCTAATATTGGATTTTGTTTATTTTTCCAAAGCTCATATGGGATTTTTTAAAAATTGGACAAATCAAAATATGATTTAAAATATTACATACTATATTTATTGCTTCCATCCAAAACTATTTAAGGAGTTCGCCTTTATATAACATATTGTCTACCATTTCTTTTAAAGTATGATTTTTTCTTTCACTATCCTATTTTATTGAGATGTTCAAGGTATAGAAAAATTATGTTTAATTTTTTTTCATTACAAAAGCTTTAAAAATTTTGATTTTCAAACTCTATTCTATAATCGCTATAAATTGATACAATCAAAAAGTTCTTTTCATTTGAAACTTTGCAGTAAAATTTTATAAAGGCTGAAAATGCTTCATCTTTTTATGATAATAATAAAATCAAAGTAAATCTTAAAAAATCATCAAGTCCGTATCTTTTATCTCCTAGACTTGTAGTTCTAGTAGGTTTAAATAAATCCATATGAAGAAGTTCTAAAGGTCTACTAGTTGAAATCATGTCTTTTAGTTTAAAAAAGTTTCTAGATTATTTTTCAAATTAATATGCATTACAAGCATGATTCTTTTCAAACTTAAGTTTTGGTAAATCTTTTTCAAGATTTCTTTTGACAAATTTTGAAAGTAAATCCATGCTTGCATGTCCTAACTTATAATGCCACAACCAACTAGTCTCATTATTTTTAACATTTATTGTAACCAGACATTGACCATTTTTCAAAGATAGATCTTCTAGATCCACTATGTAGATATTGCCATATCTATATTCAATGAATACCATGTTATCCTTAATTAGACAAATATAATATACTTAGATGATTTAAAAACTATTTTATAACTTTTATTATATAATTGACTTTTGCTAAGAAGATAAGAAGATTATGCTTTAAACCATTTACTAGTAATTTTTTTTAATAAATATAGAAGGGATGATACAAATTTTATCAATGCCAAGTATGTGCCCTTTTCCATTATCTTTGAATATAACCATTCCTTCTTCCTTAGCTTCAAAGATGACAAATTGAGTCTTGTCACCCCTTATATATCTTGAGCACTCATTATCAAGATATTTTTTTTTTCTTTTTTAGATCACAAAACACATCTACACAAAAAGAATCAAGTGGTTGTTTTAGATATCCAAGTCATCTTGGATCCTTTGAAGTTAGTCTTGTTAGTTCATTTTAAAACACATTTCTTCTTAATCATTTTTTTATTAATTTTTCTAAATTATAAAGATAAACTTTATGTCCTACTTTTCTACAACAAAAGCATGTAATATTTGAAGTAAAACTAATATGAGTCTTATCAAAGAAATTCTTCAAATATCTTTATTTGTTTTGAGTGTTATAGTCTTAACTAGCTTTATTAAAAACTACTTTTTGAATACTCAAAATCTTGTATAGTTTTTGAAAGCTACAAGTAAATTGTTTAACAAAAGGTTTTAGTTTTTGCAACTCCTTTTTCAAATTCTAATTTTTCTTATAAATATCCTCATTATTTTTAAAATATATTTTTTTGATAATTCAATAATTTATTTCATTAAATCCTCATTAATCTTACTTAATTTTTTAAATTTAGCTAAAAGATCAATAAATGCTATTTAAAGGTCACAGTCATCTAAAGAGTTTTCATATGTTATCTCATTTTCATGTGCTATTAGACATGGGTTGGCCATTTGTTGAGTTTTTTTTTAAAGCTTAAGTCTTCACTATCACTCTACGTAGCCAACAATGCTTTCTTCTTGTACTTTTTGAACTTCTTGAATTAAAAGTACTCCATTTTGAAGTATCCTGGTTTCTTACATTCAAAATAAATGAGCTGATTCTCCTTTTCTTTCTTCTTGTCCTTGATTGCTTCGTCCTTGTATGACTTCTTTTTAAAGTTTGATTTCTTTTTTTTTCATGAATCTCTTAAACCTTCATGCAATAAGAGCTATCTCATCATCATTTTCTTCCTTCGATTCATCACTTTTCTTATCTTCATTCGTTGTTGACTTTGAAATAATTATTTTCTTCGTCTTAGACTCCTCTTCATTTATTTGCCTCGTAGTAAACTCATAAGTGATCTAATGAGTTTAAGTGATCCAATGAGTTCTTCTAGTGTAAGAATGCTAAGATCCTTTGCTTCTTAGATGATAGTATGTTTTGCTTTTTCATGATTTTGAAAGGAATCTAAGAATTTTTCAAACAAAATCACTATTAGAACTGATCCTTCCCAAACTTTTTAAGCCATAATAATATCAGTAAATCTAGTATACATACTAATAATGGTTTCATTAGATTCATTTTGAACAATTCATATTTATATATAAGTATATTAATTTTAATTTCTTTCACTTGGTTGGTATTCTCATGGATAATCTCCAATCTATCCCAAATCTTCTTAGCAGAGCTACAAGTTAAAATTCTATTAAACTCATTAGCATCTAAAATACAATATAAAACATTATAGCTTTGGCATTTGGCTCTATTAACTTTATATCTTGCTCATCCCCGTTCTTTTCAGGTTTATGAACATTAACTCCATCCATTTTAGTTGTGGGAGTATGTGTCCCAATGACTATAACTCTTTATGTGTCCCATTGACTATAACTCTTTAAAGTTGATGGTTAAGTGCTTGAACATAAATACACATGTGAGCTTTTCAATAAGTATAATTGGTTATGGTGAACAAAAGGGTCAATTTGAAGATTGCCCTTCGATAAGAGACATGCTAAGTTGGGTTGTCATTTGATTTTAACTCTTAATTGTTGGATCAAATATAGTTGAGTATCAAGTTCTCATACTAATTGTTGCCCAGCCAGACAATCCAAGAGGGGGATGAATTAGATTTTTCAAAAATTTAATTCAAGTATGTGCTACTTTTAAAAACTTGTAGAGTGATGATAAGCAAGAATATGTGCTATAATAAATTTAAAATGAAATACTGAAGGTAAGAGTAAGTGAACAAGAGAACATATATGAATATACAATAATTTTATAGTGATTCATGTACTCAAAATTTACATCTACTTTCCAAGCTTTTTCTTGAAAATTTTTATTATAATCTTTCTAAGATTATCGTTGGATTGTTTTACAAGCTTACAATTCAAAATCCTTTACAGCCAATCCCTGGCTAAATACCTAACTTCAATTTCTAATTGAAGATAGAAAATAAAAGAACCAAGAAAGGAAAATATGAATATAATGCTCTTTGAAGTAAGCAAACATAAAGTAACAATATAATAAAAAGAAGACTCCTAGGAATCTATGAAAATTTCAAAGCTTGTTTTCTTGCTGAGAAGCCAATAATTAAAAGAATATTCAGGTGGTTGGGAGTGAAAGCTCTCAAATCATTGCTCTTAGCTTTTTCTCTTTGTTTTTGACTTTCTCTTAATAGAATTTAAAATGTTCTAAGTAGCTGTTCCTCAATGAGTTAGGTGAGTTTTAAATATGTTTCAAGAGTCAAAATGAATATTTCTAGTTAGTTAGAGGATGAAATATAGCGGTTAAATTCAAATCTGGATCATTTTGAACTTTTTACAAAACTAGTCATTATGCTTGTCAGTAGTTCTTGAATCGATTCGGATCATTGTTGAGTCGACTCAAATTCTACCCGAGTTGGCTCGGTTCTCGAATGAGTAGACTCGATCTTATTTCACCAAAAACCATCTTTTTCTATTTTTTACTATTAAGTTAGCTCAGATTGTTGGGATCAACTCGGTTGCTATTTCATTAAAAATCAACCTTCTATAGAGCATTGTTGAGTCGGCTCAGATAATTGGAGTCAACTCGGTTTCCATCTGAGTCGGCTCAGTTGTTAGCGTCCAGAAATATAGCTTTTGTATTTTCAGCTCTCCCTATCGAGTCGACTCAGTTTCTATTTATATCAAGATGAAATTTTGATCCTTTAAAAAATTCTTAACTCCACCTCCTAATACACTATTTTTACTTGAGTTTTACTAGCTTTTCCTTTTCTTTCGAGCTTCAAAATATATCTTTCACATTAAAAATTGTCACCTTTAATCCTTTCTTTTAGTACCTTAATATTTCCTGAAACATAAACTTATTCAACTTATTAGTTACATTATAAACTTGAATATTTTGTTATTCATCAAAATCAATCCTTGGGGCTAACAAAGCTATTTACTTCAATCTATTTACATAGACTCTTTGCAGTTTGCAGACCTTAAGATCTCTATCACTGTCCATCTACCAGATCTCATCATGATAAATTGTAAAATAATTAGTATGAATTTCAGCATAGTCACCGGTAGAAAGGTCTCCTGATAGTCAATGCCTTAAGCTAACTATAATCTTTCTCATAAGCCTTGCTTTATAGATCTCTATCTATTTTCTTTTATAGATCCATTTATATCCAACAGGTATTATACCTTTTAGTGGGTCTATTAAGGTTCATACTTGGTTGGAGTGCATGGAGTTTGACTTCATGGTGATGTGGCGAGATCGCTGACGTGGGTAGCTGACGGGCGCCATATTAAAGGAGATAGCCACGACGAACACCAAGGCAACACCCCAGCCCGGACCACTTTGCCAAGCTGAGCTGAGCTGAGCCCCATCAAGGCGACGGGCCGAGCTTCGTCCTCCGCCAGTCGCACCCGCAAGCTCGGGACGCCTAGGCTGGAGCCGTCCACCACCCTCCGGAGCGAGACCCTCGGAGGCTAGTGCCCTGCGGTCGAGGTCGAGCTCAGCGCTCACCCGTCGATGTGGAGCCTCTCCGAGCACGCGCCCTCTGAATCGGGTCCATCCTCCACCCTCCAGAGCGAGACCCTCGGAGGCTAGTGCCCTGTGGTCGAGGTCGAGCTCAGCGCTCACCCGTCGATGTGGAGCCTCTCCGAGTGCGCGCCCTCTGGACCGGGTCTGTCCTCCGCCAAGGTGACCACACAAGCTCGGAGCATCCAGACCGGAGCAAGCTCTGCCATCCCAGGACACCGACGAGCTGCCCGAGGACTACGAAGCGGCGCCTCCCATGCCGCCATGACTACCTGCCCGACCGTACTTCCAGGGGGATGGGCCAGCCATAAAGCACGAATCCCTAGGGCGGAGACCCCTGGATTAAGGCTCTGGCAAGCTTCCCGGAATGGAGCAACAGGAGAGGATGTCAGAACGAATGGAAGCTTCACCTATCACCTGTCAGGAAAGGCATCCCATCTATGGCACGGAATCCTGCCGCACGTGCCTGCCAACCTAGCGAGGATCCCGAGGCAAGCTCAAAATGACCAATTTTCAACTACAAAGAACGGTCGACACCCCCAAAAAGGGGGGAGGTAACAACAACAATCCACCACCAACACAAGCGTAAGCTCGACCAAGAGGGCGAAGCGCCACTACCAAAATCACCGCTGAGGGAAAATGAGGGAAACAAGGAGAAGCGGAGGGACAGGGAACCTCTCTGTCCCCGTTATTAGTCTCCCCCTGCTATGTTTTCACCTCGACACATCTTTCACTCCTCCCAGTGCGGAGTCCATCAAGAGGGGCCCGACCAGGAGGATCTGTTCCCATGGATCATCACTGACTTGATCGTCGAAGTGCCCCCGCCGGAAACCGCAGCCCGAGTCATTAACACCTGTTTCGCAGGTCCAGGAGCAGAGGACCGACAGGCAGCGAAGGGAGTGCACTTTAGTGCTGGCAGCAGCTACGGGCCACGACGGTCTTGGCGGCAACAGATTGGCACTCCAGGAAGGGGGGACAAACCCTCCATCTCTTCATAGACAAACCTCGGGCGGGAGGATGGTGACGACGAGGGCAAGGAAAGCTTCCACCAGTTATGCGGGGGACTCCCCCTCTTGAGGGAACCCGCACCGCCAAGAAGTGGAGCCACCCGCTCCGATCCATCCACCTTCACCAGAAGCCCAACTGACTGCACTTGCCTAGCAGATGCAAGTCCTTGCCATGGCAGTGCGCCAGCTTCAAGACCAGCACCGGTCTGTGGCTACCCACCAGCAGCCAGGGACCCCGGCGGCCCACGCCGCGGTTCCCCGCGACAGCCTGCGCTCCTTCCAAGAAAGGCCATCGTAGCCACGAGCCACCATCGACAACCAGGGCAGCCATCAAGCTCCGGCAAAAAGATAATGAGCCGGCTCTGCCGACAGGGAGAGCCTCTCACCAAACCTCGGGCGGGAAGTGCCCAGACCCCACCGAGGCAAGAAAAGCAAGACCCTCCGCCACGGGTGCCATTGATCCACGTCACCTTCTCCGTTTCCTTCGGCGGAGGGGTCCACTGATAAAGCCGTCAGGCGCATGGCGGAAAGGCGCCTGGAGGAACATGAACGCAAGATGGCAGAGTTTGCCCACCAGTTTGCCAGCATGCAGGGCTCCGCTAGTGAGCCAGTGGGCTACGATGCCCATCCCCCATTCTCTTAAGAAATCTAAACGAAGCCAATCCCGCACCGATTTCGGATGTCGCAGGTGGATCCTTATGATAGGACAACCGACCCCCTGGACCACTTGGAAAGCTACCGGACCCTCATAAGGGTTCAGGGGGCCACCGGCGTTGTTCTCTGCATCGCTTTTCCTGCTACTCTCCGGAAGGTAGCCCGGGTGTGGTTCACCCGTTTGGAGCCGGAGAGCATCAGCTCCTTCGCCCAGCTAGGGCAGAAGTTCGTGGCCCACTTCGACGCTTACAGGAAGTTGCCACAAGAGGCAAACAACCTCTTCTCCATCCGGCAGCAGGATCGTGAGCCCCTGCGGGACTACGTGGCCCACTTCAAGGCCGCCGCATTGGAGATTTACAATCTTGAAGAGCCAGTCGCCATGCTGGCACTGAAGCGAGGGCTCAAGACCTCCCGCCTGACCTACTCGCTGGATAAGAAGCCCCCCAGACCTACTCCGAGCTCCTTCTCCAGGTCCAAAAGTATATCCGTGCCGAGGAGGCGGACCATACGAGGCGGGAGCTCGACGGAGGACCCTTGAAGAAGTCGGCCCCTGCTGAAGCATCCGAGACTCGGAGGCCAGCACCCCAGACTTCGAGCTCCCAGAGGGATCGGCCAAGGCTGAGAGGGACCCCTGTCCCCGAGGAGAGCTACACCCCTCTCCTTGCCCCAAGGAGAAAAATCCTCATGGAGATTGAGGGCGAGGACTACCTAAGGCACCCGCCTCCGTTGAGGACCACCACCGCCGTGACAAGACGAAGTACTGCCGCTTCCACACGTGACCATGGCCATGACACCGAGGAATGCCGCAACCTCAAGTGGGAGATTGAGGAGCTTATCAAGAGAAGCTACCTCAAAAGGTTCATGGGGGGCAGACCTCAGGTGGAGTCCCAGGTGCTCGTCACTCTCTCACCAGCTCCGGCCATCGATAACCGCCCCACCGAGAAGCCAGTGGGCATGATCTCTTGGGGAGCTGCCCGTGCATCTAAGGGGACCTGGGGGGCAGGGGAATCCGAGAATGTACTCCCTTTATGAGGGAAGGGGAAGACGGGGGAAAAATATAAATAATGATGCTATGGTCGTCGAAATGACGATCGCGAAGCACATTGTAAAGCGCATCATGGTTGATAGTGGAAGCTCCACAGACATGCTTTTTTATGATGCCTTCTCCAGAATGAATCTCTCCCTCGATCAGCTTAGGCCCGTGCACACATCCCTTGTTGGTTTCACGGGTGATTCTATGAGAGTAGAAGGAGAAATCACTCTCCCGGTCACTGCTGGAACCCCACCTCGGCAGAGCACCGTTATGATGACCTTCACGGTTGTAAGACTTTCTTCCGCCTACAACGTGATATTGGGTCGACCCGGGCTCAATCTACTCGATGCCATTGTCTTCACCAAGAGGCTACTTGTACAGTTCCCAACTCCCTATAGTGTCGGGGAGATGAGAGGAACGCCCCAGCTGGTGCAGCATTGTTTCCAAACTCTCCCTTGGGCCAAGGTCCCTCAGGACGACCCAGCGCGGACGACCTCGACCAAAGGGCCCAAGACCCCAGAGGAGGCCCGGTCAAGCATCTACTTTCTTTTCTACTCGGAGACAACCCCATAAAGACGGTGCAGATCGGAGCCCAGCTACTCGAGGAGGAGATGGCTCAATTGCTAGGATTCCTGCGAGCGAATGCGGATGTGTTCGCCTGGACGGCGGCGGACATGCCAGGTATCCCCCCTGACATCATTACTCACAAATTGAGTGTCGACCCAAAGCACAAGCCAGTTTAATAGAAGAAGAGAAGTTTTGCCCTAGAAAGACAGGCAGCCATCAAAGAAGAAGTTGACAAACTCCTGGCCGCCGGTTTCATTCGAGAGGTCCAATACCCGAGTTGGCTGGCGAATGTAGTGATGGTCAAGAAGAATAATGGCAAATGAAGGATCTGTGTAGATTACACCGACCTCAATAAAGCTTGCTCGAAGGATAGCTTCCCTCTTCTGAAGATCGACCAGCTGGTGGATGCCACCTCGGGCCACCGATTGCTCTCCTTCATGGATGTGTTTTCTGAGTACAATCAAATTCGCATGCATCCAGAAGACGAGGAGCACACCGCTTTCATCACCGACCAATGAACGTACTGCTACAAGATGATGCCTTTTGGCCTGAAGAATGTGGGGGCTACCTATCAGCACCTGGTCAGCAAGGTCTTCAAGGATCAAATTGGTCGCAACATGCAAGTGTATGTGGATGATAAGCTCGTCATGAGCAGGCTAGGCTCGGGCCATGTAGCTGACCTCACCGAGTCCTTCCACAACCTGCAGCAGCATCAGATGAAACTGAACCGGCGAAGTGCACCTTCGGGGTGGCGGCAGGAAAATTCCTCGTCTTCATGGTCACCCAGAGGGGCATCGAAGTGAACCTGGAGAAAGTACAAGCCATCATCGCCATGGAACACCCGACCTCCAAGAAGCAGGTCCAGCACCTGACGAGATGTCGCAACCCTCAGTAGATTCATCTCGAGTCAGCTGATCGTTGCCTGCCATTTTTCAAGGTGCTGCGCAAGATGCATGACTTCACCTAGACCGAGGAGTGCAGACAGCCTTCGAGGAGCTGAAGAACTTCCTCACCTCTCCTCCGTTGCTCTCCAAGTCGGAGGAGGGAGAGGAGCTCTTGCTATACCTGGCGGTGACACCGAGAGCTGTCAGCTCAGTTCTCGTCCGCACAGACGAGGACAAATCTCAGAAGCCGGTGTACTACACCAGCAAAATTCTCCGCGACGCGGAAATCAGGTATACTCGCTCCGAGAAACTCATTTTTGCACTAATAATATCTGCTAAGCGCCTCAGGTCCTATTTCCAAGCACACCCAAAGTGGTCGTGACGGACCAGCCACCGAGGACTATCCTCACCCGACCCGAGACATCCGGGAGGTTGGCCAAATGGTCCCTGCTGCTCAGTGAATTCGACATAGCGTACCGACGAGGTCGTCGCAAAAGGCCCAAGTCCTAGCCGACTTCATGGTCGAGTGCACCGGGTTCGTCGAGGAGCCAGAGCAGACAACAACGGAGCCCGGGCCAGGAGAAGAGCCCTGGATCCTCCACGTAGATGGAGCATCCAATTCAGGCGGGAGCGGAGTGGGCCTCATCCTAACCAACTGTGAGGCGTCATGGCGGAATGTGCCCTCTGCTTCAAGTTCGTCGCAACCAATAACCAAGCGGAGTACGAGGCACTCCTCGCGGGCCTCAGGGTTTCCCGCGAGCTGGGTGTGCAGGACTTGAAAATCTTCACCGACTCCTAACTGGTCGTCGAACAAGTTTCCAGATAATATGAAGCGAGGGATGCCCAGATGATGAAGTATCTGGAGCAGGTCCGTGCGAGCACGGCAGGCCTCGACGCTTCAGCATCTTCACATCTCTCAAGGAGAGAATGCGCGCGCGGATGCGCTGTCCAGGCTCGCGACGCTGCCAGACTCGTCTCTGGGACGCGCCTATGTCGAGCACCTTGAAAGTCCCAGCTATGAGAACCCGATGGAGGTACATCAAGTCGCCCCAAGCTTAGCTGGATGGCAAGTATATCCAGTACATCACCGACGGCACCCTGCCAGAAGATCGTGCAGAAGCTGCCCTTGTCAAGGAAGAAAGCCTCCCGCTTCATCCTGATGGAGGGCCAACTCTACCGCCGGTCTTACTCCTATCCATTCCTGAGATGCCTCAGGCCCATCGAGGCGACCTTCGTGCTCCAAGAGATACATGAGGGCCTCTGCGGGAATCACGTGGGAGGGAGGACACTGGCTTACAAAGCTCTCAACCAGGGGTACTTCTAGGAGACCATGAGGGAGGACGTCGCCGACTTCGTTAAAAGGTACGACAAATGCCAGTGCCACGCCAACATACAGCGTCAGCCGGCGACACCGATCTCCCAGCTCTCGGCCCCTTGGCCCTTTGTCCAGTGGGGAATGGACATCTTGGGACCGTTCCCCCAGCACCAGGGCAACGAAAGTTCCTGCCGGTGGCGATCGATTACTTCACCAAGAGGGTCGAGGCGGAGCCGCTAGCTCGAATCGCGGAAGTCAATGTCTGCCAGTTCTTCTGGAAGTCAATTATCTGCCGCTTCGGGCTCCCCATTGTGTCATCACCGATAACGGACGACAGTTTGACAACCGCGAGTTCGAAGGATTCTGCGCAGCACATGGCATCCAACACCGGTTCACCTCGGTGGCTCACCCCCAAACGAACGGGGAAGCCGAGGTGACCAACCGAACCATCCTTCAAGGACTTCGACCAGGCTAGACCAAGCTAAGGACATGTGGACAGAAGAACTCCCGAGCATTTTGTGGACCTACCACACAATGCCCAGGACGGTGACCAATGAAACGCCCTCCAGCCTCGTCTTCGGTGCCGAAGTGGTATCCCAGTCGAGCTCGGCGTGCCCACGTTGCAGGTACAGCAATACGATGAAGCACGAAATTCGACGCATCTCCTGCTCAACCTGGACCTTCTTGAAGAGGCGAGGGACAAAGCCCGCCTGTGGATGGCGGCCTACCAGCAAAGAGTGGCCCGATACTACAACGCCCGCGTCTGGACAAAAGCTTTCAAGCCCGGAGACTTGGTGCTGCGGCGGGCGGAGGCATCCCAGCCTAGGGAGTGTGGCAAACTCTCCCCGAACTGGGAGGGCCCCTACAAAGTGGCTGAAGCCCTCTCACAAGGGGCCGACAACCTCGAAGACCTCAGTGGTGTCAAGTTTCCCAGAACATGGAATGCCTGCAACTTGCGGAAATACTATCAATAATGTAAGGTTTCCCAGCAATAATAATAATAATGGTTTTTTTCTTGTGCAAGTGTCTATCTGTCTTGCAGGAAAATTTCAACGACGTCCCCGAGCCCAGCTCCAGGACGTTGATCCAAGACCGGAGCTCAGACCTCCGGCCAATGAATCATGGAGACACGCCGCTCTCAGTTAACGATGTCCCCGAGCCCAGCTCTAGGATGCTGATCCAAGACCGGAGCTCGGACCTCCGGCCCAAGGAATCATGGAGCCACACCGCTCTCAACCAACAACATCCCCGAGCCTAGCTCCAAGACGTCAAAGGATCTTCGAGCCATGTAGCTCCCAAGCTCAAGCATCCCCGAGCCCAGCTCCAGGATGTCAAGGCACCTTCGAGCCAGGCAGCTCTCAATCATCAACGTCCCCGAGCCCAGCTCTAGGACGTCAGCTCAAGACCGGAGCTCAGATCTCTGGCCAAGAGAACCTCAAGCCAAGCAGCTCTCAATCATCAACATCCCCAAGCCCAGCTCCAGGACGTTAGCTCAAGACCGGAGCTCAGATCTCCGGCTAAGAGAACCTCGATCCAAGCAGCTCTCCATCATCAACATCCACGAGCACAGCTCCAGGATGTCGGCTCAAGGCTGGAGCTCAGATCTCCGACCAAGAAAACCTCGAGCCAATCCGCTCTCCATCTCAAACGTCTCCGAGCCCAGCTCTGAGATGCCAAGAGATCATGGGGCCACGTAGCTCCCATCAATGCCTTGAGCCTAGCTCTAAGGCGCCAAAGACCTGAGCCAAGATCTCAGGCAACCCCTGGGCCCGAGCCTAGCTCCACGTCCAGGAAGGCCTCAAGCTCCAAGGCAATCAAGACCGGTAACCCCTTTCTCTGATCTCCCCACTCGAAAAGAAGACGAGAGGGGAAGGAAAGAAAGAGAACAAAGGGGGGAGCCCAGCAACCCCCTTCTCTGATCTCCCCACTCGAAAAGAAGACGAGAGGGGAAGGAAAGAAAGAGAACAAAATGGGGGCACAACCAACATCCTCTTCTCTGATCTCCCCACTCTAAAAAAAAGAAAAAAAGAGAAAAAGAGAAAAGAAGAAAGAAAAAGAGAAAGAAAGAAGAGAGGGGAAGGAAAGAAAGAGAGAACAAGAGGAAAATACAGCATCGAAGCTACCACTTTCCACACTCAAGACTGGAGCTCAGATCTCCGTCGAGGAAACTTCGAGCCAAGCAGCTCTCAGTCACCAACATCCCCGAGCCCAGCTCCAAGATGCCTTCTCAAGACCGGAGCTCAGATCTCCGGCCAAGAGAACTTCGAGCCAAGCAGCTCTGAGTCACCAACGTCCCCTAGCCCAGCTCCAGGATGCCTTCTCAAGACCGGAGCTCAGATCTCCAGCAAGAGAACTTCGAGCCAAGCAACTCTCAGTCACAACGTCCCCGAGCCTAGCTCCAGGATGCCTTCTCAAGATCGGAGCTCAGATCTCCGGCCAAGAGAACTTCGAGCCAAGCAGCTCTCAGTCACCAATGTCCCTGAGCCCAGCTCCAGGACGCCTTCTTAAGACCGGAGCTCAGATCTCCGGCCAAGAGAATTTCGAGCCAAGCAGCTCTCAGTCACCAATGTCCTCAAGCCTAGCTTCAGGATGCCTTCTCAAGACCGGAGCTCAGATCTCCGGCCAATAGAACTTCGAGCCAAGCAGCTCTCAGTCACCAACGTTCCCGAGCCCAGCTCCAGGATGCCTTCTCAAGACCGGAGCTCAGATCTCCGGCCAAGAAAACTTCGAGCCATGCAACTCTCAGTCATCAACATCCCCGAGCCCAGCTCCAGGATGCCAGCTCAAGACCGGAGCTCAGATCTCTGGCCAAGAGACCTCCAAGCCTAGCAGCCTTCGAGTGCCATCAACTTGCGCCTAGCTTGCTGGTGCCGAAGTCAAACAACTCAGCCCCATGCAAGGTGAGGCCCCCTCTATGATCTTCCATACATCAAAAAGATAGAAAGAGGAGGAGTGAAAGAGAGGAAGAGCCAGACAAGAAAGGTGATTGCAAGAAAGTTTGCACTTTATTGATTGAGTATCAATTACAAATATCCTGCGGGCCCCGACATGCCGGGTGGCCCTGCTAAGCACAGAAAAAGAACAAGACATAAAAGGAAGCAGGAAATGACTACTTGCTAGCTGGATCGTCGGGCTAGGAGTCTCCATCAGCAGGGGCTTCAAGCTGCACGACTTCGGGCTCAGGTGGCCGGCCTCCTCGACGCCCGCCTCCTGGTCTGAAGTGCTGGGATAGTCAAGGCGGCTGCGGCCCTCGACCGAGACGAACTCCTCGACCAGGCGGCGCAGGTACATGAAGCCTTTGAAGAAGGAGTCCGACATCGTCTGTTGGATCTCAGTGAGGAACTCCTCCGAGGCCCTGTACCTTTCCACCTTCTCCCCAGCTTCCTTCTTCGCTGCGGCCACCTCGTGCCTGGCATCGACCTGGCGGCCTCCTCAGCTGCCCTTTGGGCCGCGACCGACTTCTCCTCCTCCATCGCCAGCCAGGCCTGGAGGGATTGGGCGATCCCCTTCTGCCGGGCCGCCTCGGCATCGGACATGCCTAACCGCCGCTCGGTATCAGCGAGGTCCTCGGACTTCCTCCTCGACTGCTCCAGCTCGCGGTTGAGGCTCCCTTGGAACTCCCTCGCTCGTCCCTCAGAATCGACGAGCTGCCTCTCGAGGTCCTTGACCCACCGGTCAAGCACCCCCTCGGAGTCGACTTTCTCTTTCATATCAGCCTTCAACGATGTGATCTCGGCCGCCTGCTGCTACTCAGCTCGCTCCTAGTTTCGGCAGTAGCTCCTAATGAAAAGAGCCTCGACACCCATCTGCATCACATGGGGAGTCAAAAAAAAAAGAAAGAAGAAGGAACGAAAAAAAAAAAGGAAGAAGAAGGAAGAAAAAAAAAGAAAGAGAAAGAGGATAAGGTTGCTTACCGTGTAGAGGTGGGGGAAGATGCTGTCGATCACAGCTCCAACCGGCAGCCCATCCATCTCCTCCCGGTTGCATGGCTGGATAGAGAAGTCCATCATACGGTAAGCCAGGGCGCGGTTGTCGGCTAAGAAGCTCTCCGGCCCCAGCTTGAACGGAAGGCGGCGCCTCGCCTCGTCTCTCCTACTCTCCCGTGGAACAGGTGCGCCCGTCCCTCCGGTAGTGGGACCCCCAGGAATCGGTCGAGGATCCGTCACTGTCATGGTCGGAACCCCCGTCGCTGGACAATCTCTGGGGCGGGCCTCTCCACCTTCAACCTCAGCCATTCTCGGATACGGAGAGAGGGGCAGCGTGATGGCAACAACAGTGTCAACCCGGACAGTCGCCTCAAGCTTCAGAACAGGGACTCTGGCCTGCGGCCCCGTCCATCCTTCGACCTCCCTCCTCGGAGCGACCGGCACCACGGGGGCAGATGCCGGCGCGCCCTTAATCCGAGCCTGCCTCGGAGGAGGCTCGGCAACCATTCCGGTGGGTGGCCTCTTCTTGGAGATCGACAACGGCTCGCCCTCTGGGAGGATCAACCCTGCATACATGAGCCAAAAAGGTCAACCTAAGATGAAGAAAAGAGGAAATGCAGACGAAAAAAGAGCTGAACTCACCTGACCCCGCCGATGAGTCGACCCTGACGTCAAGAAGGTTCTGCTCCAACAGCAGGACCTCTAGAGAGGGGATCTAAGCGGTGCGAAGCTGATCGTAATCGTCCCGATCAGCTGCATCGACCGCGGAGATCTGGTTGGGGGACCGATCTGGCTTGCTCCAGGCCCAGTCAACCCCCTCGATGTCTGCAAAGAAAAATTTGCTCTTCCATCCCTTGATAGAAGAGGGGAGCTCGAATTTGATGCCGTTTGGGCGAGAAGACAGAGACCACCACCCGTCCTCGGTCGGGTGACATTTCAGGGTGAAGAATGCCCTGAATAAGGAAAACTGAGCAACGAACCCGTGAACATGGCAGAGTACAATAAAGGAGAAGATTACCCTGATGGCATTCGTCACCAACTGGGCAGGGACTAGGCGATAGTTATTCAGGACAGATAAGAAGAAGGGATGAAAGGGGAATTGGAGACCCCCGGAGAAGGTCCCCTCATAGAAGGCGAGACGCCCCGGACCACTGGAAGTGACCCGTTCCCCGTGGTGGGGGATCATGAGTCGGATGGAAGCCGGGATGCCATAAGCATCCCAGATGCCCCCCAACTCCATGGCGAAAATCATCGAAACGACCCCGCCCGGACCTGTTGACCGGATAGACACAGGAGCTGATTCGAGCAGCAGGGGAGGACAAGTAGGACTAGAAGGAACAGGAGGGGCAGGAAGGGCCGGTCTCATGCTAATCCTAAACTGTGGCCCCTCCGACTCCTCGTCGGAGGAGGAGAGCACTATCCTTTGGGCAAAAGATTCAGGACAAGACATGCTGGATTAAGAAGGAAGGAGCCTACCCTAGAAGGGAAGAAGGGAGGAGAACAAAGCCGGGCTGGACCCCTGGAGAAGAGAAGGATGGATGCAGATCGTGGAGAAGGAAGGGTCTGGGCATAGCAACAAGCACGAAAGATTTGGAAGAGATGAAACCTTGAGTAAGAAAATTTTTTCTTTTCACTTCAAAATGACCCATCAAATCCGTGCTGTTGCGACCCCCTCGCCAACGGATCTGTGCCACGTGCTGCCCATTAGCGAAAAAGGAGTCCCGGCCACTCAGAATTCTGTGCCAGCATGAATTACTCCTTGGACGTGGCCACGTGGCACCCCCGCACTGGCCAGCAAGGCCATCCCTTGAAGCGCCGACGACCGCGGCCAACATTGCACTGAATTTTTGCCTTTCCATGCCAGCACCACAGTTACTCCCTTCACCTCGAGCGTCGTGCACTAACGAGCCTCGGAAGTGGAGGGCAAATGATGTGGCGAGATCGTTAACGTGGATAGCTGACGGGTGCCATATTAAAGGAGACCGCCATGACGGATGCCAAGGCAACACCCCAGCCCAGACCACTTTGCCTAGCTGAGCTGAGCTGAGCCCCTACAAGGCGACGGGCCGAGCTCCGTCCTCCGCCAGGTCGCGCCTGCAAGCTCGGGATGCCTAAGTCAGAGCCGTCCTCCGCCGGGTCGCGCCCGCAAGCTCGGGATGCCTAGGCCGGAGCCGTCCACCGCCCTCCGGAGTGAGACCCTCGGAGGCTAGTGCCCTGCGGTCGAGGTCGAGCTTAGTGCTTACCCGCCAATGTGGAGCCTCTCCAAGCGTGCGCCCTCTGGACCGAGTCCGTCCTCCGCTCTCCAGAGCGAGAACCTTAGAGGCTAGTGCCCTGCGGTCGAGGTCGAGCTCAGCGCTCACCCACCAATATGGAGCCTCTCCGAGCGCGCGCCCTCTGGACCGGGTCCGTCCTCCACCCTCCAGAGCGAGATCCTCGGAGGCTAGTGCCCTGCGATCGAGGTCGAGCTCAGTGCTCACCACCGATATGGAGCCTCTCAGAGTGCACGCCCTCTGGACCGGGTCCATCCTCCGCCCTCCAGAGCGAGACCCTCGGAGGCTAGTGCCCTGCGGTCGAGGTCGAGCTCAGTGCTCACCCATCAATGTGGAGCCTCTCCGAGCGCACGCCCTCTAGACCGGGTCCATCCTCCGCCAAGGTGACCACACGAGCTTGGAGCATCCAGACCGGAGCAAGCCCTACCATCCCAGGACACCGGCAAGCCGCCCGAGGACTACGGAGCGACGCCTCCCATGCCGCCATGACTACCTGCCCGGCCGTACTTCCAGGAAAATGGGCCAGCCAGAAAGCACGAACCCCTAGGGCGGCGACCCACGGATCGAGCCTCTGGCAAGCTTCCCAGAATTGAGCGATATGAGAGGATGTCAGAACGAATGGAAGCTTTCCCTATCACCTGTCAGAAAAGGCGTCTCGTCTACGGCACGAAATCCTGCCGCACGCGCATGCCAACCCAGCAAGGATCCCGAGGCAAGCTCAAAATGATCAATTTTCAACTACAAAGAATGATCGACACCCCCAAAAAGGGAGGAGGTAACAACAACAATCCACCACCAATACAAGCGCAAGCTCGACCAAGAGGACGAAGCGCCACCACCAAAATCACCGCTGAGAGAAAACGAGGAAAACAAAGAGAAGCGGAGGGACAGTGAACCCCTTTGTCCCCGCTATTAGTCTCGCCCTGCTACGTTTTCGCCTCCACACATCTTTCACTCCTCCTAGTGTGGAGTCCATCAAGAGGGGCCAGACCAGGAGGATCTGTTTCCCTGGATCGTCACTGACTTGATCGTCAGAGTGTCCCCGCCGGAAATCCTGGCCCGGGTCACTAACCCCTGTTTCGCAGGTCCAGGAGTAGAGGACCGACAGGCAGCAAAGGGAGCGCACTCCGGCGTCAGCAGCAGCTACGGGCCATGACGATCTTGGCGGCAACACATGGCATTCAACCATTTCTCTGAATCGATGTCTAACATTATCTCATTATAACTTTTAGGATTATCTTTATATTTCTTATCTTCTATAAAGAACACTTTCTCTACATCCTCTATATACAACCCATCTACCTTTTAGAAGGATAGGAGATCCTATTTGATTTACGATGTGGATGAGAAACTGCATGTACTGGCTCTGTTTGAATGGATTCTATAGATTCTATGGCCCGTTGCTCTTCAGAGACTCTCTTCGAGCTTTATTATCCTCCCATTGCTCTATGAGGATAAATTATTTAACCATAAATATAGATATTGAGTCATAACAACTTGTGATCTACTTGGAAGTAATATTTTGACAACTTTTTAGGATACTCAAACAAGCCATCAGAGACCTAACCTCTCACTTATCTACTTGTAGTCATTTGATATAGGTGGAAAATCCTGTAATCCTAAAACTATCAAGACTCGGCTTCTTACCATGCTATATCTTATATAAGTATGGTAAGAATGGATTTAAAGTGAACTCTATTAAATAGATAAGTTGAGTTATGTAAACATATCTTTAAAGATAAATTAGTGATTCTCATAATGGATTGAAACATATCCAATAAGTTTCGATTACTCTGCTCAAATACCTCATTGAGCTTGAGATATAAAAGGAGTCCATTATAAGACTATGCCAAAAACTTGAGATAATTTTAGAATTTTTCTCTAAGATATTCACCTCCTTGATTTGATTGAAAAACTTTAAGGAGTTTTCTCATTTTACATATGTACTTATTATCTAAATTTCTTGAACTTTTCAAAAGCTTTAGATATACCAGTAAAGCTAACCTTCCTGGCTTGCATATTATATGTGCAACATACATCAGTGTGTACCAAGATAAATATATTAGTGGTCCTCACCTAGACCCTTTATCTCATAAAAGGTAGATTAGTCAACATTATTCAAAATAGGATTCATAAATTGAAATGACTCAGATAGTCAACTAGCTAAAAAGCCCATGGTTATCCATAGTTTATAATTTGTTTGTCCTTTCCTTTTTACATGACCAAACATGAGGTGCCACCTATATATTTCAAGTCAACATCCACTCATAGAATTTTTCAAATCTAACAAAACTCACTAATTGCTCAAAAATATTATTATATGCATCTCCATACAAGTGATAGAAATTGACATTTATAAAACCATCTACATCTAATTTACTTCTAAATTAAATGGATCAATGATCTTTATAAAATTTTCATGCTAAACAGAAATCAAATTTATATTTTAGATAATAATCTCTTTTAAACCAAACAGTAATTATAGAAATTAAATGTCAATAGTAGCAACTATTGTCCTATTACCTATCTATAGGGTACCTCAGCACTTTACTTTCCTATAGATCCTACATAGAGTCCATAACTCAAAGAAAGTAGAAAAAATTATAAGATAATTTTAATTTTGAGTAGCTGACATATCTTCTAAAAGTATGTCCTTATTCTTCAAGGATTCCAGGCATATAAGAAAGTTTCTATGGCCATTAACTTTAAAGTGGAAACATGATGCAGAATGGGATCGGTGTACCGTAGTTTATTTGGAAAAGGAAAAAACTCTAAACAAATTAGGACCGTGGGAGGGCTAAGAAGCCTCCCGGGACTAGGGTGACACTGAAACTAAAACCTTAAAATAGCTGGTCTCTTTTGTTTTCACTTTTCTTGATGGAGGTGGTGAAGGAAGGATGGAGATGGGAGACTGGGAACGGGAACTCATGGTTCTGGGACTCACTCTAATGTGGAGCTCTCCTCAAACCCATAATGCACATAGTAGGACTCTCAAAGGGCATCTCGCTAGGGTGACTCAAATAATATGAGGGAATAAGAAGATGGGATAGGGGATAACTAGGGCGCTCTCATCGAACCCATAATGCACATAGCATGGCTCTCAGAGATGCCCCGAGGGATCAAATCCATAATGCACATAGCAGGGCTCTCACACCTCCCATCGAACCCATAATGCACACAATAGGGAACGAAGGTAAACGGGCCTTAGCTCAGAACCAGAACCAGAACCGGTGGCTAAAAATTTCTTATCAAAACTTATTCATTGCAGGGGGAGAGGGGGCCTTTATATAGAAAAACCAAACCCCTCACTTACTTATCCTACAAGCAACCCAAAAAAGGAAAAATAAACTATATCAAAATCCATGCTACATCAATATTGGTGCTGATCTGCTCTAGGAAGCATGTTAGCTTGATGATATGCTCTGAAAAGCATGCTACTTGGACTGTTCCAGAAAGCATGCGGAATCATCTCTCGCGGATGTGCACAGAGGAGGATCCATCTCCAGCGGCAACCGGCGGACGGGCGGCGGACGAGGCTGGCGGACGGCGAGCGGCGGCCGGCCGGCGGTGGCTGCAGGTGGGGTGGCAGCACGGGGATGGCACGGCACGCCCAGGGCATGTCGTTTGGTCTCCCACGGGCGTGGGAGACCCGAGCACCGGCGAGGACCTCCGACGGCCGGGCCTTGGCCGATGGACGGCGGCAGGCGGGCGGTGGCGGTGGTGTCACATGGACGGACGCATCCGTTGAGCTTCCCCATGGCCGTGGGGTCCTGGGCACCAGCAAGGCCCCCCCCAACGGCCGGGCGTGAGCTGGCGGGCGGGCGGCCGGCAGCGGAGGCGGTAGCGGCAGCCGTGGGCAGATGGCGGACGGATGCCTCCGCGTTCGTTCATCTTCCCACGATGTGGGTGGCGGGCGGCCGGATTTTCCAGCGTGGGTGGGGCTAGCGAGCACCGGCGGCGGGTCGGCGGCGATGGCTGGGGGTCGGGCAGCCCGGATCTGGGGGCGACGAGGCGGTGGCTAGGGTTTGGGAAGTTTTTTTTAAAATCACAGGAAGGAGATGGAATAAGATAGGAATAAGGTGGGGATAAAGCTGGAATAGTGGGAATAGGTGGAATAGCGGGAATAGCCAAAAATAAAAAAATATGAGAAAATCAAGAAAAATGGAAAAAGAACCTAGACCTGCCCTGGATTCCCATCAAAACACCTTTCCATTGTCAATGGCCCTCTTTTTTAAAAATCCTTTTTAATACTTGCTTTCAATCTTTTACTTCTTTACAAGCCTCTTCTTCCAATTAGACTCTCCTTTTGGAAGAGGAAGACTATTCCGTATTGAAAAGCATGCCCCTTGAACCTCTTAAGATCCTTATAACAGTCATCAATATATTGACCTTATTGTCTCAATCTTATTCAAATGTTAGTTTACAATAAATTATCCATATGAATTAGATAAAGACTACTGCATCAAATCCATATGCAGTCCTTTATGCATCATCATGCCTGAGCTTCTCAAGCTCCTGATTTTTTAATCATTATCAAACAATGATCATGGATAGATTATACTTAGGTTAGCTATCAGATAACTTGGTAATATATGGCAGTCTTGCTCTATTATAGTACTCAGCTTTTCTAATCAATCTTTAAGTTGAGCCAGTCATTATAAAATGTTTTCATTAATCAATTGGTTTAATAATTAAGAGGGTTAGAAGCTGACTTTTAATCTCCAGAGAGTAAAGATTCTAGTTAGATATTTGTATTTAATTTTAAATTTATTCTAGAAACTTTAAGAAATAAATTAGACTCGTATTATTTTCATGGATCTCTCACACTTCATTGTGAAAATACGAAAATCCCATGCGACTAGGATTCTTAGTGGGTACTATGATATTATTGATTTTGTACACCTTACCTAATAGTTATTGATAATACAAAAGCTAATAAGTGGATAACTCTTGTCCAATACTTTCCAAGCATGTTGCAGTGACTTGTTCTCCAAGTCATATGGGCCACCTAACAGTTATTGCCCATTCTCCTTAGTTAAGTCAGACCTATTATTCAATACGAAAGTGAGGTCATCATTGGATCTCTCACCTAATAATTATTGGTTAGGCACAACTTCATCTTCACCCTACAACATCTCATATTAATAGAGCGGTTGTACCCCCCGATACAACTGAACCACTATATCTAGCCTAGAATAATTAATACCAAAAAGATACCCGTATCTCTACAACAGTGGAAGACCTATGTCTTAATATATGTAAGGAGATTTAGATTTAAATCTTAACTTAATTAATCAGCACAATCTCATATCTAGCTAACCTAGATGGCATGGGTGAACTCAAATCACTAAGCAATCTAATTGAAAATAAATTGACCACATTGGCCAGGTAAATGGAGATCGACGATAGGGTCCTCGTTTCTTTCCTTAAACACTATCACTGGCCAGGAAAGAGAACAATCCCAATTAGAAATCTCTTTCAACCACTTATCTTAGATATCAATCAGTTTACTAGTTTCGAATTAGTTAGCTTTAGTGATTCAGGCTCAACGAGCCATAATTAGGTCTATTTGATATAATCAAATATATGAACTTGATCTACATAACTATTGTATTTGATATAGAGCAATCTTAACATAATCTTAATCAACTCTTAGCTAGATTTGATCAATCGCTTAATTAGATTTTGTCCATTATGTATTGATTATAAATCCTAAGTCTAACCTAGTCAAAAAGACCAGATTCGAGTTAACCCATTGCCATTAATTAATGTTTAAACATAAATTATAGATCTTAAAACTAATTTTTTAGATCAAGATTCAATAATTAAATATGAACAAATTAGATCTAAATTACTTTCATATATCTCATATATGATAATGAAATTCAGATCTAAATTTAGAACATCATATGTTACTAAAAATTCAGATCTTGAAACTAATTTTCAGATATGAAAATATTGCATAAAATATCAATTAATTAGATCACAAAACCCTTTTAGATATAATCTAATCACATATCTCATACATGATTAAAAATTTTAGATCTAATCTGGATTAAAATAAATTTTTTAAAGCTGATCAACATGTACTAGGATAACCTTTGTAGTATAAGGGATAAACTTTATACCGGGACAATCTTATTTTAGTATATGTAATTCTTTAATTAACTTATTTTAGATCTGAATCATCCAAAATCAGATCCATAATAATTTTTATGCTTATTAAATCTTTAAACTTGGCTCTGATACCACTGTTAAGATCGGGTGAATATAGCATGTAGAATTTTTTCATCTCATAAAAAATGCAGTAAAAATAGTAGATTAAAATCATTTTAATCCTATGCCCGCCTTGATCTAATCAAGCATCACCTAATAGGATCTAATATGTATGAAAGATCATATCTGAATTTCAAAAATAAAAGAAAATGGTGATCGGATCACTTACCTACTGTGCTACCCATCTTTTTTACCGAATCGGATCTACAGATGTTCCGGGTTCTCATCATAGCCATACAAATACCCGGCCTCTACAAGTATCTACATAGAGATGATGCTGATCAGGAGCATGGAGGTGCTAGCATCTTGTAGGTATCACTCCATGGACTTGGATTTAATCATCTTCTTCAAAAACTAGAAGAATAAGATTCAAGGGACTCGCTGCGTGAACTCCTTCATGCTGGATCGATCGAGTAGGGACTAGGAAACCTAGGGAAGAGAACCATTTTCTTTTTTCCTTCTTTTTTTCTTCTTTATATCTCTCTCTATCTAGGCATGTGGATGGAAGTAAGAAAAGAAAAGGAGTGCTTGATAACAATTGGCATGATAAAAGAATTGCATGAGATCTATCCTAGCACCGACCTTTTTTCATATCTTAAATTCCCATACACAAATAAAGACCATACTCCATAAGAGTCCATGCCCCATCCTTCTCAAGATAAGATCTTATCTAATTTGAATCATATTTAAAATAGGAGGGGCGACTAGAGGGGATTAAGGTGGCTCAAAGAGAATTAGCATGAGGAAATCATGAAGTAGTGCTCTTCTACTCTTCACAAAATCATTGAGCAAAAGTCCACGCCATGAAAAAGTTCCAAAACTCTTCAACCTCTAGATTAAAAAGTCTCAAATTTGAATCAAATTCAAATTTAAAGACTTATCCATGTGAGAGAATCCCACGAGATAGGAAGGGTGCCAAAGTTCTTGGCACCCTCTTTGTCATTTTTGCGCATGCAAGAAGGGGGGCGTGCCTTTGGCACCCTCTTTTCATTTTTATGCACGCAAGAAGGGGGGCATAATTTTTAGCACCCCCTCTTTTATTTTGTCACCAAAATCAATAAAGAGAGGTGAAAAAGTCCCAGTGACTGGGATTCTAGCTTTCTATCCTAATCGGATTTCAATTTAGATTTATTTTGAATCCAATTCAAACCTAATTCGAATCTAATTTGAATCATGTCAATCCTAATTTGATTAGGACTCTAATCTAAGTCCTACTTGGATCATGAAATCTAATTAGCCTTAAATTAGATTATGTCTAAATAAATTAAATATAATTTAATTCAATTAGAACTTGATCTATAATTTAATTAAGTCCAATTGTATTGCAATACTTGTAATTAAGTTCCTTTGCTAACAATTAGCAGTTATTAAATATATAATCCTTATACAATTAGTAGTTTCTAAATATATAACATTTATATATTGATCTAAGTCATTAATCTAATTGATAATTTGATTAAGATCTAACCGATTGATAAGATTAAGCTTCTTTTGCGTGTGACTTCACAGGTTCTATTTTGTTTGGTGATAAGATATATCATAATCTCTATCATAATATCATTGAAACTCTTTTCGATGGACTAGAACGATTCTAACTCACCTTAACAAGGATTGTTGATCTGAAATGATCCTAGTAAGTTTTCATAATCCACCAGTAATTTCTAGTAGCATGTAGTGGTAAGCTAGTAGAATAAAAAAATAGAACCTCTAGACATAGTTATTGTGTGATTAAGTTTTTCTATCGAGGATCTCGATAAGATGCCAATCATGGAAACTTATCAAATTCTAAGCATCCGTCATATGCAACATTCAATTAGTTCAAGTCCAAATTATAAAAACTCATGAAAACTCTTTTCTATCATTCACGTTGCTATGACCATGGTTTTAAGGACTTAGTTTCTTAAATTGTATAGCACTACTCCTCAACTATTAAGGTCGACGGATCCTCTAAAGTGCATACCCTACTCTTATAGTAAACCTACTATAGCCAACGAACATCGTAAGGACCCGAATGGCTGGGGATCATGTTTATGTATTGTCAAACTACATCAACCCTATGTGAGCAGCTGAGGCACGTCGATTAAAAAACTACTCATAACTATAGTATCAAGAAAGTCACTGATGAAAGAGTAAATATCCAAGTGACTTCTCGTATTGGTCATGCTTAATACCATTATTCTTTAAAAATCATCTGCACTCATGTTCCAGTATCTCCATACTATAGACTTGAGACTCATCTATCCAAAGGAAAGCGATCCATGTACCAATCAAACTTGATTAATTACCATTTTCGTGATGATCCTATGATCGGGAGTAATTTAGGAGTTAATCTATAATGATACATATCTCAAATTCTCAACTCTTGAGAATATGTATCATTATCCATTAATTCCTTGGACAATACATCAATATCTATGCAACATATATGGATAAAGTAACCCAATTAAGAACATTAAATATAAAATTATATCCTAAATATGTATATGCCAGATTAGCTTTTAGGATATATATCTAACAAATCTTGTCCCTGATCCTCCTCTTTTTCTAGGCTTCTTCTTCATCTTTGTTTTGCTCATAACTCTGACATCCAGGCTATCCCCTAGAGATACTATCAATATCTCATCGTGCAGGTATGTTCTCATAGAGACCTTCCTTGTGAGATGGTTCTGGGCCCACCCCATTTCTACGTTACTGATCCACATATTGTCTAAGTCGATCGTGCCTAATAAGCTCTTCAATTTCATATTTCAACTAGTAGCACTTTTCAATATCGTGGCCATGATCATGGTAGTACCGCCAATACTTTTCCTGATCCCACTTATGAGGTGGAGCCTGCATTCTTCTTGGTTGCAAAAGTTATCCTTAGTGTTTGATTTCTATTAATATATGAGTTTGGGGTATGTTAAGAGGAATGCTATTCTCAAATCTATGAGATGGAGATCTAGATTGGCGTCTTCAAGGTGGCGACCTTATCCTACCTTGAGGTGGGATTTGACCTTGTTTATCATTTCTATGATGTTCGTGCTTCCACCCTTTGTTCTTATTCTTGTCATCGTCCTTCTTTAAAGAGATATCGCTAAGTGATTCATCGTACCTCGCTCATGCTTCCTCGGCATTTGCATTCTTCTTGGCCCTCGCTAACATTTTGGTGAAGTTCGACGGATACCTTTTCTTGAGGGAGCAAACAAAAGTATTTCTTTGAAGCCCACTTTAAGGACAGTCATAGTAATTGACTAGTCTAGTTCCTGGGCCTCAAGTGTCGGTGCTTTGAAGCAACTGATATAATCTTGAAGGGACTCTCTCCCACATTGTTTGATATTAACTAGAGAGTCTAATTCTCAGAGCTGCCGCAGCTACAATGAAGTGCGATACAAAGGATCAGTTGAGCTGCTCAAAGAAATCAATTGAGATGGCTCAAAGACTCGAGCACTAGTGTCAAGCTGCTTTCCTTAAGGTAGATAAGAAGGCTCGGTAGAGGACATTGTCAATAGCTCCATAAAGGAACATTAGAGCTCAAAAGCTCTCTAAATGATTGGTAAGATCAGTGGTCTCATTGTACGGCTCGATCTATGACATTTTGAATTGAGGGAAAATCAGTTCTTCTATTATTCTCTTAGAGAATGGGGTGTCGGCTTGAAATCGGGCTCCACATTCGATTGCTACACCCAACCCTACAATACATCAATGCATTACTACATATCCTAGAATCTTATTTCTATTTTAGCATCCCGACCTTCATTATTATCTTGGTACTAAGGTGATACACCAGGAGTAGAGTTCCTGCTAGATTGCAGTGTTGGTGGGCACCGATGCTATCCATGGTCAGGACTCATAGGCCAACTATGCTGATTGTGTCCTTGCCTTGGATTATGTGGAGGTGATTATTGATTTGCTGGAGGGGCTTGATCTTGTTGGGGAGCAATAAGTGTAGACTGAGTTGAGGTAGCCTACTGTAACCCTTGCATAGTAGTGATCAAAGCTTGTACCTACTGAACATGTTGTTGAATAGCTTACTGGTGACAACATGTACTGATGAGAGAGGCGGAGCTTGAACAGGCTCTGGTGTTATGATCTCTTGGGGGCAGGATTAGGTTGGGGGCCATCGGAATGGCGTGAGGCATTCGAGGCTCCCTTTCTCTATCTCATGGTGGAAATGCTTTCTCGTAAATGGAGGTTCGGATCCTTCATCCAGTACCAATCTGTTATTATAGATTTTGAGCTAGCTACTAAGGTTAGGTCTAAGTTAATGTAATGGATGACCTTCGATAGGAAGAAATTATGCTAGAGGTGGCTTCTTCGTGTAGCTAGAGCTAATACCTATGAAAAAATCTCGGACCAGTAGGACTCTCCTTTCTCAAGTTAGCTCGGCTTTGATAATAAGGAGAGTTGAATAAAATAAGAGTATTTTTAGGGATTCTGAGCCACTTACCTGGGATCCTCCTCTCTCATCTATTTACAGGGAGAGAGCCTTAGCAAAGCATGCTATAGCCATTGGCCCTTTCTAGAAAACATGCATAGATTATCCAGTGAGAATTGCATCATGCACTTATGATATAGAATAGGTTGGTGGTTGCCTTTTTTAACTAATGACCAGATATGGATAATTACCTTTTTCAATGTTCAGAGGTTGGGAGGGAGTCATGCGATGATGAGCATGGGGTTCAATGAGCTAAAGCTAGAATTTCGGATTGTCTTTAAGTTGGAGTTATCCGAGGTTTAGATCAACCTAAGTCCGAGGTTCAGATCAATCAAGTCTGGGATTTAGGTTAGCCAAATCCAAGATTCAGGTTGGTTTGGGTGAGGAGACCACCCATAACACTTTCTATCAAACACCTTTGCTAGCACTATTGTTCCCAATGCCATCATTCCATTCCTCCATTTCATCCTTCATTGAGATCATAGTCTAAAGAGAGATCTAGTAATAAAGAAATTCATGGATGACAGCAAACTCAACTAAGAGTAGGGCAAGGCAAAGGTGCTTGTAATTATCATGTCTCACTTTTCAGTGCTAAGCCTTGTTTATTTAATTATGTTTAGTAGTGACAATGTGAGGTGGACTTCATATGATACACAAAAGAGGAAATTAGATGGCTTGAGATTTAGTGGATGGAGATATTTCATTTCCTTTCTTGGTGCTAAAAGATTTTTTAAGAGATAAAATTTATAGTTCAAAACTTGACTTGAATTTGATCAAGTCTTAATATTTCAAGCTCGAGCTCGGCTTAATGAAAGAGGGCAATATTCGAGATTGACTCAACGTGATTCGAATATCAACTGCGATATACTCGAACTCAAGTTTGAACCTTAACGTACTATTAATATATATTAATATATATCATAAATAAAAATAATATTATTAAAATTATATATGAACTTGAATAGGCTCGTGAACTTTCAAGCTGAGTATCTTGTCATTAGAGCTCCATTCAAAAAGTTATTCAAGCTACTCAAATTTGAGTCAAGCTTAATAATAGCTGAGTTGAGTTAAGTTTGGACTCAAGTTAAGCTTAAGTAGCTTGTGGTGGCTTGATTCATTTATATTATCTTTGCTAGGATTATATTTTTTTATTATATTTAGTTTTATTTGAAATTTTATTAATTTTTTAGAACTTATTAGGCTAGATTTATCATCACATTATATTCCATTGCTCAAAGTATATTGTTCTCTAATATAAATGGCGGTTGCCTACATAATAATTAGGGATGCAAATATGGGAGGGAGTTGGGGAGATGGGAGTTATGGGATGATGTGGGAAGGTGATGAGGAAGACATGATAATGTGAAAGTTGAGGGGGACATAGGGATGCTGGGAATGAGACAAGATGGGGAGATCAGAGCAACACGAAAAGGCTGTGGGGAGGATGGGATGGATGATGCGAGGAGGTAGCGAGGAAGACGAATGATGTAAGGGTCAAGGAGGATGTGGGGATGCCAAGAAGGAGATAAGCATGTTAGGAAGGAGGTGAGCATGTTGAAGATGAAGAAGGAAATTAGGGCTTGTTTAGGAGTTTAAAAGGAAAAAAAAGAAATGATTGCTAAGAAGAGAAAAGAAAAAAAGAAATAGAAAGAAAGTTTATTTCTCTCCTCTTTTGGAAGTTTAATGGAAGAAAAGAAATAATTTTTCTTTTCTTATTTAGAAGTAAAAAAGAAAGAACAAGAAAGGAAATGATATAACTTTCCTTTATTTTTAAAGGATAAGATGGAAATTATAAAAACTTTTACTTAACTTTATTTTCTTTCTCTTCAATTTGTTCGATTTAGAAAAAAAAAAAATAGATTTGAGAAAATTTATTTTTTATTTTTTTTTATAAAAAGTTTTCCAAATAAAAAAAGGATTAATTCTTTCTTTTATCCATGAAAAAGAAATGAAATAAGAGGAAGCGGGGTTGGACTGGGTTGATGCAAACCCTAGCCTGTTTTAAAAGTCGGGCTTTATTTGAGTTTGTACTGAAATTCATACTCTAAGCCCGCTTTAATAGCGATGGGCGGGCCGGGCAGGCCGCCAGGCAAAATTATCAGGCTCCAGCCCCACTTCCTTCCAAACCCTAAACTCCCCTCCCCCCCGGCCCCCGGTTTTATTGATGGAAGAAGCCAATTCCTCGACTTCCTCTTCCAAACCCCGGTGACCATCGTTCCCTTGCCCCCTCTCCTCCACCGCTGCCGACGCCACCCGTTCCATGGACCTCCGCCGGGCCCCGCGGACGGTCATCGACCCCAAGGTCCGGCAGGTGGGCTTCGTCACGCCGGGCGCTGCCCTGCCGCCCGCACGCTCCCACTCTGTCCCCACCGACGCCTGCTCCACCTCCCCGCCCGCCCCCGACCTCCCCCTCCCGGGGAGCTCCATTTCCCCCGTCATGATTCCCCCGCCTCGCCACGCGTCTGCCGAGGGCCTCTCCTCCCACGCTCGCTCCTCCTCCTCCGCCGTCCCCGTCCCAGCTTCAGCTCTCCGCCGCGACACCGTCCAGATCCCTATCGGGAGCTACAACCCCTCCGAGTCCATCCTTGGCTCGTCCCCGAGCTCCAGACGGCTCGACGCCAGTTCCGAGTTCTCCGACGAGGTGCCCACTTCCACCTGGCTTGGCAGGAGAGGCTCGGGCAAGTTCGCGTCGTCCTTCCCGGCTAGCAGCGGGGAGATGATGGCTAGGAAAACCACTTGTGGCGGCGGTGGTGGGAACGCTCCCAAGAGCAGCTTGACGACTGCCTCAGTGGTGAAGACGCTGCCCCGCGTGTCAGGTATGCCATATGCCCTGTGCTGTCCAAGTTTTTGTTTACTAAGGAAAAAATATTAAAACTGATGGTTACGGACTACAATGTGCTTGTCTGGGGTTTTGTTCACGTAGTTCAGATTAAAAATTTGAAATTCTTGATGATCGCTATACTAGAATTGTTCACATCTTGGAGATTAGCAAAAAGTTCGAGCAGATCGTTTTATTTTTTTGTTATGTACAAGGAGGCGAGGAACTACTAATTCAATAATAAAAACGTATGTTTTTTGTTCTATTGCTATTTTGGATTCTAATTACTCTGCAGCCCTTCCTATGTTTGATAGTTTGGTATTTGAAGGAGATCAGGAGTATCCCCTGATTGAAAACGGTAAGATTGTAGATCGAGTCATTCTGTTTGGGGATATCTATCAGGAAGGTGGGTGTATCTTTTTAAATCCAAAAGGAAGTTTTCCACAATGTTAGATTAGTTATTAAAGGTTGTATGGTAAAAGGAGGGTGAGGAGGAAGAGTTGAGGGTGGACGGTATTTGCCATGAAAATGGAGGATGCTTAATGGTTGGAATGATTCCTTTGATTTGTTCACATGATTTTGAATGCTTAATGTTTGGAAGGGTTCCTTTGATATCTTTCACATGATTTCAAATGCTTAACGTTTGGAAGGGTTCCTTTAATTTCTTTCATATGGTTTGGAGTATATTAAGGATTGAGGTTTTGAATCTCTCCAATATATTAATGAAGTATATTTTTCAATGAAAGATCCAATTTTCTGTTGTTACTTTTAGTTCACTGAACAACATGCCTCTTACATTATAACTTACAGGAATTTTTTAAAAAAAAAAAAAAAGATAATTACTAATATGTTGACATAGTGGCTGGAATCAAACATGGCTTTCTATCTGTTTTTAAAGTGTTTTAGAAAATAGTGACCTATATGAATGTTAATCTATTTGTTATAGGACTCTATATTGTATGTAGTGGACAAGATGAGGGCTGATGCCTGTTCAATGAGTGGTGGATGGCATTGGTGATGGAATGTTGGTCAATTAGTAGTGGCGATAGATGATTGGTAAGTGTAGCGTTGATAACATGAAATTTTGACATATTTAAAAAATTCTCTTGCTTCTAATCACTAGGACATTATCAAAACAATACCTTTGTTTTGGTAGGCAATTTTCATTTTAGCCCCTTTAAAAGTAATTAGAGCTCTATCAAATATCACTTTAGCAAATACTTAAATAGTAATAACTACTGAAAAAAATGCCGTTTCTACACAGAAAACTCTGGTTACCCATAGCCAGTCTACTAATTTAATTTGAGGAATAATCTTTGTCTCCTATGATGAGTGCACTTATGTTGACTCTTAAGTGATCCAAATTTTGATTATCGGTCCTACATAAAATCATCAAATCACTTCAGTGAATTGGAGCCATTGGCATGTGGTAGAGATCCCTCTTAACTCAAGATTCAAGAGTTTGTAATCTTCCCATGCAAGGATTGGAGTAGCATGTATGGGGGCATATCGGTCTTGAACTAGCATGACTTGTACGATTGGTATGCCCTTGTATTATGAATACAATATAGTATGGTACATGGTTCATGCCAAAATACTAGGTTACACTTGGTTTTTATGACCTTGCACTCATGTTTATGTTTCTGCTTGTTTTTCTAAATTAAAAATTAGAATGCTGATGGATTTGTGAGTCAAGGTTCAATTCAAAGCTTCTCAATGATTCCATTTTCCTGTATATTTAACACTAAAAATTTAAAATGCTTATCTTTTGTTTAACTATTAACTACATGCATATAAGCTGACAATAACATGTGACAATTTGTAAAATTAATGATATTCAACAAGCTGGCATTCATATTATGTGATATATTAATAACAAACAATGACATAATAATAATTCAAAATAGTTTCTACCAAGGTCAGCAATCTCGGTACTAGGTACCTTATCTATTTGGTACAATATATTTGGTATGGTATGGCATGCATCCTGTATCGAAATAGCTTTCTAACCATTTTTTTCAATTTTTATTTGTATGCCTTGGTACAGGTTGGTATGCTTTGGTACGGATTGGTACGTACTTCAATATATCTTGGTATGCCTGTATGGGGCAATACAAAGCTTGTACTAACTCGAAAAGTTTAGTTTGGTATTGGTTTCCTCCTAGCATGGTATGCCGTGTATTGGATGGTACGAGTTGGTATGACATACCATGGTTTCTACTTTTATGACTCTCCTTGGCCTTTGGTGTATAATTATTTCAAGGTGATCCAAGATGAATTAATTTGTGGTATGGTAGTGCCACGAACATCAAATAGCAAGGCCAGGAAAGTTAAATTGTGAAACAGATGCTTAAGGTTAGGTTGGTGTGAAGAGGGGATCAGAGCAGTAGTAAAAGTTGGCTATAGTGAAGGGCAAGGTTTTAAACTGAGTTTCAGTTTCGTTGCCCTTGGTAAAGTTGTGGTTTTGTAGAATTTCAGTTTTGGTTGTTTAATATTGAATTTCAGAATTTTGGTTAGCAAAAGAAAAAAAAAAAGAAAGAAAAAAGAAAATTTTAAAAAAATCAAGGTGAGTTATTTCACATTATTTGATTGTGTTTTAAGCTATATACTTTTGGTAACAACATTTTGCGAACCTACTGAGTATAATACTGATGCAGGAAATGCCCAATGGGAACTCTACATGCTCACCTAGAATGTATGAAATAAAATGTAATGCAATGCTAACAAATATGAAAGAAAATGTGACTACCTAGGGAAATAAATAACCAGATAACAATGGTAATGCAATTGATCTATCTAACCTAATATGCATGCAGTATATGATATGCGTTCTATTAAAGCAATCAAAACACTAAACTACCTGCAAATTCTTGCAAGAAACAAAAATTCAGACAGAGTTCAAGCTTGGCAATTTTCAACCTGGGACTGTTCCTTAAGATGCATGAAGATCCTCCCAACCAGTGTTGTGAAGCCACACCCACACCCACACACACAATTTCAGCAAACAGCATCAGGTTTTTGCAATCTGTCTGCTTAAATGGTGATCCAAAAAACTAAAAAGGGGCTGTTGTAAGATGATCAGGTGAAGTTATAACAGCAAGTTGTAACGGCCTTGGAAAAAATGGTAATCTTGGGACTGCAGAGGCTGATTGGGGTTCAAGGTGAACATAGATTGAAGAAGACTTCAATGGGGATCAATGAAAAGGCTAAACTCCAAGGGAAACAGCCCAGATTTGCAGAGTGGCTGGTTCTGGCTGTTTTTGAAGATCACCCCTATTTTCAGGTCTGCAGGTTCGCTGGCAGCAACCTGGTGAAGAGCATCTGCTATTGACAGTGCAGCTGGTGGCTGTTTGCAGCAGATGTCCACAACCTCAGGGTTTTATTTGGACATCCAGGTGAATTGGAAGGAATAGGGTATCAGCAAGAGGCTCAAAGAAAAAGAAGGAAAGAAAGAGAGGAGGTTAGAGAGGGAAAAAGGTTTTCCAAGACAAGCTGGAGGTCTTGTGCCGATTGTCCTCGCATGAAGGAAGAGGAAACAATGAAGAAGACAGCAGCATTCTTTTACTCATTGGACTGTCCATCTCCACAAACACTATGGTCAGACACTTTATATGAGTGCCAAATTAATAAAAGGCCCCTACTCACAATTATGTTTAAATATCAGTCTCTAGGAAATTAAAACAAAGTCCCTAGCCCCCATATGTTACATTGTTAAAAGACACCCATGCCCACACACTGACTAGGAGTATATCTTCTGTAACTAAAATGGCATTCATAAGTTTGAAAAAAGGTTAGCAAATGACATATGGCTAGAACATCTAACATATCACCAATTAACATGATTTCTATGTTTTATACACAGATGAATGCTTTGGCCACTTCAATTATGATGCAGATCTATGTAACCAAAGGTAAAACACATTGTGGCTTGTTTAGGAAGAAGAAAGTTCAGTTTAATCAAAAGTTGTCCTTGGATGCAACAGTTTGGATTTTGTTCAACATGATCAGAGCAATATCATATTTATTACCTTTAAAAAAACTTACAGTTGTATATGGTATTTAATTTAATTCAGTAGCAACTTCGATTTACTTTCTACAAATGCACTTATTCATATATATGTATATATTGCAAATTATGTATATGAAGTGTATGTTACATGCATTTATGTGCTTTTGACATTTTTGTCTAAAATATATTATGACCACAAGATGTTGCTGTAGAGCTTTTGTGTTGTGGACTGCAATATTTTAGTGAATGCAATTGATTCCTACTTCCAGCAAGTGACATTTTGCAGAAAAAGATGGAGGAGCTTTGATTGAAATGCAGAATGAAGGGACGTCAAAGCCACAGAAACAGAAAACATCAAAAGCTGAGAGGCGTGCCATTCAAGAGGCTCAGCGTGCAGCAAAGGCTGCTGCAAAGGAGGCTGGTGATCAATTTGTTCTTTCTATTTATTTATTTTTTCATTTGTTTATTATTTTTGCTTAGTAAGTTTATGTGCGTTAGATTCTCCTGTGATTTGATATCGATTTATCATTTTCAAGCTGCTGAATAGTTTTAGATTTCTCAAATAAATTGATCTGTTAATCTGCTTATATAGACTTGTTGGGGGTGCTAGTCATTTTCCTAACCTGGAGAAGATCGGACCACCATCAAACAGAGAACCCACCAATTATGACTTCAAGTAACCTACAACTTTGGGAGTCAACCGGCTCACAACTCAGCCATTAGCCGATTTAGAGATCGGTCATAGACAAATGTCGACTTCGAACACCAACCAATCTCGGCATGCACTCCAATTGTTTAATTCAGTGACGCAACCAGCAACCTCACCAACGTTGCCAGGACAGCACACATGAAGTTCACCTTGCAACATGCCAAGCCACTTCTACATCTAACACTAGCAACTGGCATCTCCACTTTCTATAACAAATTAAGGTGCTCCACCTCCCCTTCTCATAATGGATAGAGATCCACCACTCCCATTGGTTAATGCTCCACTATCTTTAATGGGCGCAAATCCTCCTGATTGTAACAAATTAGGTGGTTACAATCCCTTCGCTTGCTCCCCTTTATATAAGGGGAACATTGGAGACCCTCAGGTAAGGGGAGCTCATCAAGGAAAAAATCCTCGATATTGTGCTACTCTCTCCCTCTCTCTACGTTCCTCCTGTTGCCAAAAGCTTCGACTAATTTAGGCATCAGAGAGTCCCTCACCAGAGGATCTTTGATGAGTGGACTTCCTTGCAGGTCCCCCGACTAAAAGGACCTCTCTAGCATAACACCTTCCCGCCTTGGCAAATGGCTAATCTCCACCTCAGCAAAGGACCAAGCTTACAGCATGAGGATCAAAGAGTTGTGGCAATAGAAATAATGCTAGGAGGGCTGTGCTTCTTTGAAGAAGTACGACCAACACCAAAGAAAAGGGATAGCTAAAGCTAGGGGCGCCTCCAATGCCTCGTGATGGCAGTCCTCTCAGCGTAGCTAATGCACCTCAACTTTAGCTCTTAGCCCCTTTTTTCTTGCTACATCATGGAGGAACCAGTCCCTATCTGGTTCAAGATCCCCTAGATTGAGGCCCTTATTTAGGGAGGAGGGTAACTCGGGAGATATGTTCGAGGCTAGGGACCCAAAGATGGTCGCATACCTATAAAAAATCCAAGATCTTTCCTCAAGCTTCAAGGCCTTTGAGGTCCTCATATCCCAAGGTCAAGAAATGCTTGGGTGGACACTCTCCCGACTAGCCATCTCGAGACATGGCAAGTTGAGCAAAAGGGTGTTCATCGAGCACCTAGAAAAGCCAAGGATCAAGGAGCACCCCGTCCTTTTACAGGTCAACACCCAGCTAAGTGGGATGGATCCAATCATGGACTACCTTAGCAATGGCACTCTCCTAGCCAGTCCAGCTGAATCTTGGAAGGTCAAGTAGCAAGCCCCCTGGTACGTACTCTTAGAAGAAAAACTCTATAAAAGGTCATATTCATTATCCCTACTCAAATGTTTATGGCCAGCCGAGGTTGATTATGCGCTCCGGGAGGTGCATGAGGGCCTTTGTCGCAATCACCTAGGGGGTAAAGCATTATTAGCCTATAAGGTACTCAGGAAGGGATACTATTGCTTGACCATGTAGCAAGATGCTATAGAGCTCGTTAAGAGGTGTGATTAATGTCAAAGATACGCCAACATCTAGTGCCACCCAGCCATCGAGCTTGCTTCGATCTCGGTGCCATGGCCATTTGCACAATGGGGGGTTGATATGCTTGATCCATTTTTTTAAGCAATCAGGCAAAGAAAATTTCTTATTGTTACCATCGGCTATTTTACCAAGTAGGTTGAAGCCAAATTTCTGGCATAGATTTCGAGGATTTCATCTAGAAGCAATCATTTTTTTGGTTCAGACTATCTTGAGCTATCATCATCGATAATGGATGACAATTCGACAGCCCAAAATTCAAGTTTTGTTCAAAACTCCATATTCATCATAGGTTGACCATTGTTGGGCACTCACAGTCTAACAAAGAGGCCAAAGTAACTAATCAAACTATTTTGTAAGGTTCGAGGCTAGGCTAAATCTGGCGAAGGGGCTTTAAGTCAAAGAGCTATACAACATCCTTTGAGCCTACTGAACCATGCCTCGAGTTTTGACCAGAGAAATGCCCTTTAGTTAATCCTTCGGGACTAAGGTGGTAATTCCAGTTGAAATCAGCCTCCCATCCCCCTTGTTGAAAACTACGATGAACAAGCCAACTCGGACTAGCTTTGTGCAAACTTCAACTTGTTCGAAGAAGCTAGAGAGCGAGCTTGGATCGAGATAGCCTTGTACCAATAGAGGGTAGCCTAATATTACAATGCCAATGTTAAAACGAAAGTCATTTGACCAAGGAACCTTGTACTTTGATTAGCAAAAATATCTAATCCATCGAGCAAGGCAAACTGTCTCCAAATTAGGAAGACCCATATCGGCTTTTTAACATTGCCCCTCCAAGAGCTTACAAGCTAGAGGAGCTCGACAACACTACCATCCCTAGAACTTGGAATGCAAAAAATCTAAGGCTATATCATCAGTAAGCCACCTTGCTTCTATTGTTGAGATATTAATGAAAAACAAATTATTTTTATTTGCCTTCTATTATGTTTTAAAAATCTTCAAGTGAGAAAGGTTGAGAAAAGATCGAATAGAAAGTGATTAATGGGATTGACTGCGGTGAGAGATAGGTTGACCCCCTGGAGATATCTTGGCTTTGGCCGGGATCTCTAGCCAACAATTGAAGATTTGATTGGGGTCGAAGAGAGGCCAATCCCCTGGAGATATCCTGGCCCCAGCTGGGATCTCTAGTTCACAATTGAAGGTTCGACTAGGGTTAGAGATGAGCCTATCCCCTAGAGATATCCTAGTCTTGGCCAGGACCTTTAGTCGACAATTGAAGATTCGACTGGGGTCGGAATTAGGTTGACCCTCTAGAGCTATCCCAACTTCTCTCGACTCCAGTTGGGACTTCTAGACTTGACTATTAGATAGGAGACACCTCGACCCAAGTTAGGACCTCTAACCTTGAGATTGGGGATGCCTGGTCTTAAGGGATTATGGCTTTGTTTGAAAACGAGCAACTAAGGCCTAAAGGCTCCATCTAGCACTTGGAAAAGTTCCGACTTTGATCAAAGAGCGACTAAGGCCTGAAGGCCCTATCTAGTGCTCAGTTCGACTACAATAACTTTGACTAAAAGTGACTAAAGAACAAAAGCTTCAACTTGTGCTTGGACAAATCCCAATGCCAACATCAGTTCGGACTGGTCCTAAAGCTAGCTCCATGTAAGTTGAGCAATGCGGCTCTGACCCATGCTCAGGAAGATTCCAATCAGCTGATGCTTGGGTAAATCTTGATGCCATTATCAGCCTAGAAGAACCCCAAATCTAACTCAGAACAAGTCGAGCGACATGGCTTTGACCTACATGGGAAAACTCCAACTAACTAATGTGGCTCCGGCCCATGCTCGGGAAAACTGTCCACAACAACTACATGCCAAAAGGCAAAAACTTTGGCATGAGCTCGGGATGAAAATGACCTCACCTCGGATCTAATTCTAAGGGCCCATTGCTACAACAATCATAACCTCAGAAAAGCAAGAAAAATGTGAACAAGAGATAAAAATATGATTTTTTATTAAAGTAAATGACTTTGGATTATATCTATGTTTTTAGTTATGAAAAGTCTAAGGTATAAAAAGTAGAAAACCTACAAGTCAGATAATGCCCTTGATGGAGGACTATGCCCTGGACGTGCCTTTAGCCTCAGGCTCGTCATTGACCTGAACTAAAGAAGAAGGGGGAGGCGCATTTGGAACCAAGGATTCAGGTCCCGGCGGGACGTCCTGTGAAACACGGGACAGGGTACCATCTCATGTGTTGGGACAGGACGTCCTGTCAGCATCAGCGTCTTAATCGGGACATCTCCTGCCCCAAGTGTCGGGATGGGACGGGATGCCGATGCATCCCATTCCATGAAAAAATCGGGACAGCCTTGTCCCACGGAATTTAAAACCTTGTTTGGAATGACGTTTGGAGGTACAACTAGCTCATCCTCATCATCAGAACTTCAAGGAGGGCCAGAATGAGGATTGCAGGAGCGGCGGGCTTTTCTACTGCCTCTTCTGGGTTCACACCTAGTGCAACCCCAGTTGCTGAGATAGCTTCCTCAACTATGACCTTTGGACTTGCACCTGAAGTCCTGACATGTGCCCCATCCTTAACCTCGGCCTCATCTTTACTCTCCTTGAGTTTTAGTTGACTCATGTTGACCTTGGGGAAGAGTCGGGCTAGTTGGGCCTTGTAGAGGTCGAAACGAATGATAAAGGCAGAGGTGGAGCCATCTGTGGTGTCTACCGTGAACATCTCCAAGGCCTTATATGCCTCCACAACTTGGTGCTTAGCCTCTTAAATGGTTGCTAACCTCTCGATTGTGGCCCTTGCCTTGGCTGCCACCACTGCATCTTGGTGCCTGCTTCTTCCAACCTTCTCTCTAGCTAGATGGCCCTATCGCAATGGAAGGCAATTTCTCCTTCAAGGAGCCCCTTCTTGCCAAGAGCTCTTTGGATATCGGATTTAGGTCCTATTTGGCTAAGCTTATGGAGTGCCAAAAAGCACTTTCCATCCCCCCAAAGTATTTTTAGATGATACATTGATGTTTGGTAAAAAATTTGGAAGCTGTTTTAGCTTTGTTAGAAAGTTAAAAAGATCTATTTGGGAAAAGCTTTATTTTGGAGCTTCTTCCCAAAAGTACTTTCTGACCAATGTTAAGAAACTATTTTGATTTAAATAAAATTTTTTAATGGCCAAAATATCCATTAATAAAATCTCATAATTATATTTTATATCATTTCATATATTATACTATAAATATAATATAATATAATAATAAATTAATATTATGATATATTATAAACATATAATATAATCTATTATAGTATTATTATATTATAAAATATAATATAATAGAATAATAGTTAATAATAATATTATATTATTATATTGTAATATAATAGAATAGAATATTTTATTAATACTATATCATGAAATATTTTAAAATATAATAATATTTAATAATAATATAACATTATTATTTATCATCTTTTATTAGATTATATTATAATCTATTATATTATATTATATATTACATTATGATTATAATAATATAATATAGTAATATTTTAATCTAATATTATATTATATTATTATATTATTATTTACTATACAATATTATGTAATGCCTATTATTGTCATTTTATCATATTTAAGATATTTTTTATTTTAATTATTAAACATATATTAAAATTTTATAGTACTTTATAAATGTGGTTACCAAATAGCAAATAGCTTTTTATAAAATCTCTAATTCCAAAAGCTTTACTTCTAAAAAGTTCTATTTTCAAAAGTTTCAAAAGCTCTGCTACCAATAGCAATGCCAAACAGGACCTTGGTTCGAGAGGCCTCAACTATTTTCATCACCTGTTGCTTAGCGGCTTGAGCCCGTTCCTCCGTGGCACAAACCATATTGTCAAGCTCCTGCCTCAAGGTATGGAAACTGGGCATCCCTTCTCTCAGGTTGGAGAAGTCATGAGTGAGCCGTAGAAGTAGAAAGAAAAAGTTTATAACATTGGTGAAAAACTGAAGAAGGGTACAAAGAAAAGAAGCTTTATCAAAGGAGTCCACTTTAGCCTGAGCCCACCACTTCCCCTACATGGTATGCCTTGCTAACCGACCAGTTGGTCGGTAGCAACACCATTTGGAGTAGCTCCAAAGTGAGCCACTTATCTTATAGCTTGGAGTCAGATCTCCGGACTATCTTTTGCAAGATAATCAACCCCACGGTCTCGGGCAAGGAGATGCTAACCCTGGCATAAGGCGATAAGAGGATGGCATGGTCCTCATTGAAGGGATTGGGAACTGCATGGAAGACTGGCCCCAACGAACTATCGGACTTGGAGCCTGATCAACATCAGGCGAGGTCGGCGAGGCCAACCTCAAGGAAACATTAATAGTGGTGCCTAAAGGTGCAAACAAATTAAGCTACTTGAGCTTGACTCAAGTCCAAGCTTAACTTTGGTCAGCTCGAGTAGCTCGAATAGATTTTCAAGTCGAGGTTAGTAGTAAGATACTCGACTTGAAAGTTCACGAACCTACTTGAGTTTGTATATTTTTAATAAATTTATTTTTATTTATAATATATTTTTTAATATATATTATAACTAGGCTAAGGCTGGAATTTCAGCTCGAATTTGAGCTGGAATATGGCTTATCTAATATTCGAGCAGAGTCAAGCTCAAGTGTTGGCTTTTATTTGCCGAGCCAAGCTTGAGCTTGGAATATTAAGGCTTGATCAATCTCAAGCCGAGTTTCGAGCCCGGGTATTTTGAATTGAGTCGAACTCGAGCTTCTAGTTACTCGACACGACTTGGCTCAATTGCATCCCTAGCGGTGCCAAAGACCTTCCCTTTGTCATTGATATCGAGGGGCTCAGTGCTAGAAGACCCGGGGGGGGCCTCTAGATCCAATTGAAGCCCCATGGGAGCAGAAGGTAGACACCAAACAAAGGTGGAGAAAGAAGACAACCAACCCACCTTTATTTATGCTTCAACCTGCGACCCTGATTAGTGTGATGATTCGATGCACTCTATTGGATTTTCAACACATGTCATTCTCTAGGCGGTCATGGTCAGCCATAAAAACTACAAATGTGCGCCTGCCACGTGTCAGCCAACTACAAGTTATTGTGATTATCTTGAAGATCCTTGGATTTGAACAGATTTAGTGCACCACTTGGGTTCCCATGCCTTCATAATTTTGGCACCATATCCTAAGCGATGCCTTGAGCCTTGAATCCAGAAGCCTCTGAAAGGCAATGGAGATAGCAGAATTCAGTGCCAGTTCGAGGAATATTACCTCGGGAGCATCTCGCAAAGGGAAAAATGCACCACTAGCTAAGCTACTCCCATTGCTTGAAGTCGTCTAGCCACTTTAGGCTTGGAAGTGGGAGGCAAGTGTTGGGGGTGTTAGTCATTTTCCTGGCCAGGAGAAGATCTGACCACCACCGAGTAGAGAACCCACCAGTTCTGACTTAGAGCAGCCTATGACTTCGGGAGCCAATGGACTCATAGCTTAGCCATCAACCAATTTAGAGATCGATCATAGCTTGATCTGGACACCAATCGACCTTGATAGGCCACTCTAGCTGTTTGGCTTAGTGACACAACCGACAACCTCATCGGTGTTGCCACAACGACACACATGAGATTCAGCGTGCAACATGCCAAGCCACTTCTATGTCTGATGCAACCAATTAGCATCTCCACTCTCCGTAACAAACTAAGGTGCTCCACCTTCTCCACTTCTCAAAATGGATGGAGATTCGCCACTCCCACTGGTTAATGCCCCACATCTTTAATAGGCGTATATCCTCTGGATCGTAACAAATCAGATGGTTACGATCTCTCCACTTCCCTTTATATAAGGGGAACATTGGGGACCCTCAAGTAAGGGGAACTTACCAGGGAAAAAGCCTCGATACTCTGCCACTCTCTCCCTCTCTCTACTTTTCTCCTATTGCTAAAAGCTCCGGCTGACTTAGGCATCAGAGGGTCTCCCACCAGAGGATTTTTAGTGAGTAGACTTCCTTGCAGGTCTCCTATCTAGAAGGAGCTCTCCAGCATGACACCTCCTTGCCTTGGCAGACAGTCAATCTCCACCTCGATGGAGGACCAAGCTCGCTACCCGAGGATCAGAGACTTGCGACAATAGCATAGTTGTTAACTTGTTATAATAAATTTTTTTAATGGACATTAAACATGTTCTATTTTATGAGTATTGATGCTCTAGAGACCTGCCTTTTCTTATCGATGATTTTGTGTGCGCGTGCGTATGTGCGGTGTTATGTATATCAGCACATATATTTGTGAGGGTTACTTCAAACAAGTAGAGAGCCAGCTATGAGAATGCTAAAATGGATTCTTTGTCGGTTAAGTGATGGAAATAAATAGGAAACTGATTTAGATTTTGTATGCATGTAGAAAGAACTTGGGTCCGAGGAGGCCTTGAAAAGGAGAGAGACTCGAAATTGTGTCAAGGTTGTCGGAAGAGGAGAGGAATACCTCATATTACATTGATGATAATTGCTAGGAAGAAAAGCTGGTAGCGGTGTCATATGCCATACCATGATTAATAGGACTGGTTAAAGTTTATGAAGCAAACTGTAAACTTGTGAATTCCTGTTGGTTGGATTCCAAAACATAGACAACTTGTGGGCAACTTAGGCAGTGCATTATTTGGCGATATGTTTAGATGTTATTTAGTTGTATTTTGCTAATGATGTTCATTACCATTGGTAAGAGGTGCCAATGATCATGGAGCTCATATTCTGATCAATTTGCATATTCTATGAAATGATCGGGACAACTCAGACAAGGGAGTTGAGAATTTATGAGTGGATAATTGAAACCAGAGTTGCATGGCACCAATGGAATTGTTAGGAGCCTATAAAATGTTGATGCTATATTACCTTGAAGGCTTGAACCTTGATATTGTGCGCGTGTATATATATATATGTATATGTGTGTGTATATATATGTATGTATGTATGTATATATGTGCATGTATATGTATAGCTAGACTTGGTTACACTTGAGTGGATCTCTATTTAGATCCGGTCAGGTTTATATTGGATGATGGAGGTCCGACATCGATGATCTTAGTTGTTGGATGCAATCTACTACCTGGACATTGCTTATACATCAATAATCATATAATTTGGAAATCCCTAACATATGTATCAAGTGGTCAAAAAATTAGACAGTCTAAATATCATCAAATTACTCTATGGTTCTTTCATCACTTGATGCATATACCAGGGATCTCCAAATCATATAATTTTTGGTGTGTAAATAATTTAAAGATACTAGATCACATCCAACGGCTCCAATCATCGTTATAGGACTCTCGCTGTTCAATCTAAACCTAATTGGATCCAAGCAAAGATCCATCTCTCTTGCTTAAGTGTAGCCAAGTCCATTCTCATTGTTCATACATTCTACGAGAGTATCAAGAGATGGGTCCTCTGGCTGCACACCAAAAGTGCACCTTATGCATTGCATGGTTATGATTTTGGAGCATGAATCTCATGTTGCACTCTATTTTCAAATAATTTTAAATGACTGACAAGAAATTGTGGAGAGTAGTCACATTAATTTTTCTGATCTTTTTTTTTTTTAAATATAGCTGGCTTATGATGAATGCCACATTATTATGATGAGTTTGTTTTAACTCATCGCAAGTATTTGACAATAGTTTCTTAATATCCTGCTTAAATTTAGGGAAATTATCTATAGTTGCTAAAAAGAGATGTGATTTCATCAAAAGCTGAAAAATAGGATGACAACTGATGATATTCATTTCTTTGGACCATGAAAACTTTATCATTCAAAACAACATTCAAAACATTGATGAATAAGCGACAGCTTATCTCATGCATTCCTTCCTCTTGATGGGAAAATCCCCTGTGAAGGGAAAAAGTATCTCACTGTCTGCAAATTCCTCTAAACTTCATTTATTTTTTTGTTCCATTGTCTTGTCTCTCCATTCCATATTGTGACTGTTCAAAACTTAAGCTTGTTAAGAGTCTCTGATTTTGAATTTGCACATAGAGAGCATCTCCCCCACTTCATTACTTTGCAATCAGGATTCTTGCTGCTGCATCTCCACTTTTCATGTTGAATTCTTATTATTGCCTTAGGATCCATGTATGTTTGACCTTCTTAGCAATTTTATCTATTGATATTTTTTCTATGGATTTGAAGCACCTATATAATCATTTTACCCAAGGATCCTCGAACCGTGCCGTATCGGCCGGTTCGGGGCGTACCGAACCAGACCGGCGGCCAACCGGCACGATTCGGCCATTTAAAATGGTTCGGTTCGGCTCGGACTGGTTCAAACCTTTTTTTTTCCTGTTGGTTACTGTGGATTTATGGTGGGGGGATCTATTTTCTCATAATATTTTGATTAGTTCTATGCTGGTGATATTTTGATCCATATGATTTTTTGTAAAACGTTGATAAAATTTATAATCTGCGAGGTCTTGTTCAAAGAACTTCGATATGGTATGAAATCAACATGTTGTTTTCTAATTCTGTCATCGATAGAGATATGTTCATGGTTTGAATGAGGGAAAGCTTTTAGCTTTAGAATTTTATTTGATATCTGAACTAGATTTAGGAATATAGAACTTGACAGCGAGTAAAAGGATCTCAATCGGTCACTGGATCTGATAATTATAGAATTTATGTATTAAATTCATGAAACAGATGATCTGGGTATACCTAGGGATTTGTCGTACATGGTTGTGTTCAAGGTTTTAAATCCCGTGGGACAGGGCTGTCCTCGGTTTTTCATGGAACGGGATGCATTGGCGTCCTGTTCCATCTCGGCACTTGGGATGATATATTCTAAGGTGTCTTGATTGGGATGATGAGATGTTGGTAGGATGTCCTGTCCTAATACATGGGATGGTACCCCATCTCGGTGTCCCATGGGACATCCTGCCGGGATCTAAATTCTTGGTTGTGTTATTAGATTGCAGATGCTGGCGATGGGCTCCGCGAGGGCTGAGGTTGTTCAGGATATGATGCAGCTGCAACTCTTGCACATGGAGAAGGATCCATGGATGTATCAGGGTTATCTTCATATTCAGATTCTCTTACTTGTAGCCATCTGCAGCTTGTGATCCATATGGTCTATATGGTGCATCCGAGATATCATCTTCTAGTGATTATTATCCCATGTAGCCTGGAGCATCTGACGGATCTGATTTTACTACTGGTATATTTGGATGGGTCCCTGCATGGCTATATTATCAGTTTCTAGATACCTCTCAGAGTCGGGATCTCAGCGAGGGATCTGCTATGAGTTACGATCCATCATGCATACCTCCTGGGATGAGCTTATAGGAGTATTATGCTACCTGATTAGAAGGATTTACTGATCTTCGGAGTTTTAAATCCCGTGGGACGTGGCTGTCCCGGTTTTTCCATGTAATGGGACGCATTGGTGTTCCGTCCCGATACTTGGGACAGGGGATGTCCCAAGATGTCCCGATTGGGACGTTGATGGGACGTCCTGTACCAACATATGAGATAGTATCCCGTCCCGGTGTCCCGTGGGACGTCCCGTCGGGACCTGAATCCTTGGATCTTCCTACTAAGTATATCAATGATCCTGATATTTATGGACATCGACACTCGATTCAATTCTAAATATCAGTATATAATTATGTTTATATTTTACCTTTCACTTTCATTAATTATTGGTGATCTTATTTTAATCATAATTTTATATATTATTTTAATTAAAATTATTATATTAGCTTTTTTTAAATTCTAAATCATGAACCCTAAACTCTAAATTCTAAACACTAAATCCTAAATCCTAAAAAAAAAAACTATAAATCCTAAAAAAAAAAAATTGGGCTTATCGTACCGACACGGTACGGCACTGGTACCGTACCATACCGGTCCAGTGCCAGTATGGATCCCGGCACCAGTACCGGGATCCTTGATTTCACCCTTTGATATCATTGACAATTCAATTATTTTCTGTTGGTTGTTCTTTTTCTTTTCCTTTTGTTTTGCATGAAGCAAAAAAATGGTCAGAGGTGGTGCACCCCAAATATGATAATTTCAGTTAGATTGCTTGAAAGCCCAAGATATCTCAATTTATCCTGTTGTTCGTGGATTTGTTGCAATTCAAGTATCAGCTGTTCTTTTCTTTCTTCTTGTGAGTGATGCAAAAATGACATAATTTGAACTTTAAAAATGTTTCTTTGTAGAAACTTGTGCAAGGAACTTCTGATTTTCATGGCATTTCAACATTAAACTTGGAAGTCTAGGAGGAGCACGCCCCTCCCAAGCAGCCCATGTAGGAGGGCGGCCGCTATATGATGCCATCATATGGTCAGTATATTTGCTTTAGAGGATCTGGAACCTCAAAGACTTCCATCAGAGGACACAAAACTTTGTTAAATAGCTTTGGTGATCTAAATAAGGAAAACCTATTGCTTCAACTTCTCACCAAGACCATGGGAAAATGCTAAGCCCTTATCTTATGTTTCCTATTTTGTGGCTTCCCATCCCTTAATATTTTTTTTCCTGAAATTTGCCATAGTCCAAGAGGTTACTTTCCAAGTGCTTAGGAACCTTTATTCCGAGAATTGTGTCCCTTTGCCTAGACCATCCAAAAGTAAGCCATTTCAATGGCAAATCTGAAATAGGCTACTTGTGCATGTACTCTGCTAGACGCTAGACAACACCTTGTAATGAGCAGTGATATCATTTTTTTTTCCCATTCCATTGCTTATATTTGCAATTTCAAGACTCTGTAGAGCAACCAGATTTTTGGAGATGTTTTATTTTCTTTAACAAAACCAAATCTTTTGTTTTAGCATCCTAATTTCCTGGATATTCCTTGCTGGCCTTGCACATATTTTTCTAACCAGGAGGGAAGCATTTCATTTCAAACATCTTCAAGCAGTACCATGGTCGGTTGTGACTACATGCAGCTCTATATGAAAACTGTGCCCTTGACCATTCCTTGTGTTTTTAAGCAAAACAATGGGAATCCACCACAACATTTCATTGACAGATGAAATGAAGTACAGAGAAGCCAAGAAAGCAGAGAATAGAGAAGAGGAAAAGAAAAAAAACGAGAGGAGAGGTGGGGAAGTGGAGCCCATGCCCAAGCAACCAAACATCCATGAAGGCCCAACCAAAGGACCTGACCAAGCAAAACAAACAAACCACAATTCAAGCCCAATGCAGGCCAAACAATCACTAGTCCTGTCTAATTGCCATTCGATTTAAATTCAATTCTGAAAACTGCTAACACCCATTCTTAACACTTGATCCAAATGACCACAATGTTGCAACTTGGTCTTGTTTGATCTAGATACTGAACCGGCCTCTGATCGTCATCAAATGGTTGTTGCCTTCCTTGTTTCGGTGCCATCAATGCCACCATTGATATATGCTGCCCTTTTGCCTATACAGGTGTGGCCCCATCGCCGATATTTGACTACATCGTCACCTGATGCTCCTTGATGGCATCACCCTCATAGCCTCCTCCGTCTCCATCGCTGATGCCACTATGACCACTCCACTGCTCTTCGGCTCGGCATTGAAATTGCAGCTCTCAACTTGATCCCTCCGACCTCAATGCTGTGCTTCACTATCATGGGCTAAACCCCCTATCGGTGGCTTGTGCTTGTTACAACTAACTCCATGTGACATCCTTGGCCTGCTTATCGTTGTGGCCCTCCATGTGCCTTCACCTTGATGGTGGAACACCTCTATGAACTTGCTTCAGCATGGCCTCGCTTCAATGCTGCCATGGCCTCACCTTGATGTTGCAAAACCACCACAGCCTCCATACAATGCCCTGCCTTGTCAGAATGCTCCACCATCATGACCTCAACTTGTAGATCGGCCTGAGCTCACAGTCACAGCCTCTGCACACTGTCCTGGCTTGAGCTCGCCACCATGACCTCCACATGTCATCCTCAGCTTGAGCTTATCACCATGGCCTTGCCTAGACTGCACAACATTACTGCTGGCTTACCTTGACCCTACAACATAACATGGTTACTATACTCTGCTTCACTGGTGTGGGCATAAAAACCAAGGGGGTTAGGGCTGCCACATCATGGTAAGAAGAGGAAGAATAAGGGTGAGGGTAGAGAGGAGATGGGATGGAGAGAGGAGGGGGAAGGGGTTGGGTTCCCTAGTCACAGAGGGCTGACTAGCACTCAGAGGGGTTGGTGTGATGACTAGGGTTAGGATTTCTATGAGGAAAAAGGGGGAATTCTCAGTCTCTCTCTAGAAAGTAGAGAGTGCTCCAAATAATTATCGCCATTTGTAATTCAACCCGTATTTGCTATAGTTTCTTATCTAAGTTCATAATCTTATTCATGTTTCACAAACATACATGGGAGAGGGTGGGGTGCTGTAGGGGTTACCTTTTGCTTATAACCCTAGAGCTGGCAGAATCATGTGTTTCTTGTGGTCATAATATGTCTATCTTTCACATGAGCTGCTTGTGTGGCTACCTAAAGGATTACTGAATCAAGTATCTGAAAAGAATCTAGGAAAATAGTTCCATAAAAATGCTTTTTAGATGTTCTGCCAGGGAATGTGTTTATAAACTGTTTTCCACCATTTACAAAGGGGAACCAATTTTGTTTCTTCATAATTGACTTTCTTAAATGAGAGGGTTTTTCCATGAAGTAGCTTTTTTCATTACTTTGATCATCTTGATCAACATATCTTTATTTTTTTCAATACTTGAAAAAGAAAGTAATATTGTTACCAAAAGAATGGAAAGTAATACATGTCAAATGCTATATAGTGGCATTGCTTTATTTTGTACATTCAGGACTTCTGAAACTCTTACTATAAGCATATCTGCTATTGTACCCTCATATCAATTACATTTCAAGAACTCCTGGTTGGTTTTGTTCAAAGTGATATAGCTTTGGCACTAAAGAAAGGGTGTTTGCATGTCCATTGATCTTATCGAAACAGATAATCACAGAACCTGATTTTATGCAGAAGAGATTTTATGAATAAGAGGGGGTGAGTTATTAATCAGAAAATTCATTTTTCAGGTTTATTGGCATGCAAGTTTTTGCAAAACATGTTTTTGGGGTAGCTAACAAACATGCACCTTTGTAAAACTCATTTATTTTAGATTTGTGTAAACCAACTTTGATGAGACTTGAAAACCAAAATGCCCCTTAAACGTCAGCTTAGTTCTTTATCTGCATTTGCTTTTTTTCTTTTCCATTTTTTGGCATCTATATGCATGGTTCTCATCTGAATGTTCATACCATCATCTCGCAAATCTCCTTATGGAATATTCATTGTATTTTGCATATATTTCAATGCTGATGATTATAGGTGGAGTCAAGCCTTCAGCTTCTTCTGGAGGTGCACTTTCTGATTTAAAACAGGGTAAGGTAGTGAAACCTTCTCCTCAAAAGAAAGATGGGCCTCAGCTTACAGCTCCAGTTACATCATCTGAAAAGAAGGTTGTTGACCGCTTTCCTGAAAAGGACAGAAAGAAGGATATTCCTCACCCTCGTATGCAGTTTGATGATAAACATAGGGTTGAAAAGGCTAAAAGACGTGCAGTGGTAAATCAATCTGAAGCAAGAAACAGAGTTGAATTATTCCGGCATTTGCCTCAGTATATCCATGGAACTCAGCTCCCAGATCTCAAATCAAAGTTTTTTCAACTTGATCCAATTCATCCTTCTGTTTGCAAGGTACTTATTTAGCCATATCACTTATTTGTTTTACAGAAAGTTGAGTATTTCTTGGACTGTAGCAATGCAAACATGAAATCTGTTGAACTCATTATCAGAGATGCATTGCATCACACAGATTTAATGCACCTTTGCTAGCTTATAATTTGTTTTCTGGTGTGTTTAAAATGAATGTAACACTCAAGACCTGATATACTGGCTGCCGTTTATCTAGCTTTTTCTTTAATCTTTTTTTTTTAAGAAAAAAGGATGTTGTGAGTTGCAAGCTGTAAAAGCTCAGAACATCTGTTTTCGACTTGCCGCGGGTTACATATACCCACACAGATTTGATATGATCAGTTTTTGACTTCTTATATCTTCAATTGGAATTGGTGATGAATATTCTCTTGTAAAAGGGTTGTCTAATGCATACTCATGGTTAAGTATGCACGTATGCAAAGATTTGATAATGTGCAAGAGATGGAGGGACTGAATGTTTACTCCTTTCATTGAAACGAGCAACAAATTTCTCTATTAGAAAAGGAAGTTTTCGAAAGAAAGCATTTTGTTTCTCCAAAATAAAGTTAACATTGGCATTTTAATTTTTATCATTGGGACAGCTGTTCTGCATTTAATGCTTCATGGAATAAATATTGCCGTGCATCTTATGCCAGGTTTCTCAATTGTTGGGCAGGGGCCTTACTGGTATTATCAAGTTATTTTGGTTTCTATGTACTTATCAAGCAATTATTGCTAAGAGTAACAAAGTTTTAAAAAGCTATGTTGCTGTAAATCATGCTTTCCTTGATATGTATTGATCATGCTTTTTTTCCCTTCATGCTCATCTTCTTTAGTATGCATATTTCCATGATTGTAGACATATATGTCTTCAATTAGGTTAAAATTCCTTTTCTTTAATGATTTTTAGTTTCTGATGTATGGTTTTATATATATCGTAATAACATAAAATACTTTGTTTCTTGCATGCAATGGTGATATGCATGCTGCTCTAAGCAACAATATTTGACATCATCTTATCTAACTGCGCTTGCAAATGTCATCAGGTCGGACTTCAGTATTTATCAGGGGATATCTCAGGTGGCAATGCTCGTTGCATTGCAATGCTTTTAGCTTTCAAAGAGGCAATTAAAGACTACTCTACACCCCTGGAAAAAGCTCTTGTTCGTGATTTGACTGCAAAAATCAGTAGTTATGTGTCATTTCTTATTGAGTGTAGGCCCCTTTCTATTAGCATGGGAAATGCCATTAAATTTTTGAAGAATAGGATTGCCAAATTACCACATATGCTGTCAGAATCAGAAGCAAAATCTAGTCTTCTATCTGATATTGATCGTTTCATAAATGAGAAAATTGTAATTGCAGATAAGGTTATAGTTAGGCATGCTGTTACAAAGATTAGAGATGGTGATGTTCTTCTCACTTACGGGTCATCTTCTGTTGTTGAAATGATATTCATATATGCTCATGAGCTTGGAAAGCACTTCCGTGTGGTGGTCGTTGATTCCCGTCCAAAGCTTGAAGGGCAGGCATTGCTCCGCAGATTGGTGGCTAAAGGCCTTAACTGTACATATATACATATAAATGCCATCTCATATATCATGCATGAAGTCACACGAGTTTTTCTAGGAGCTTCATCGGTGTTATCTAATGGAACAGTTTACTCAAGAGTTGGCACGGCATGTGTAGCTATGGCTGCACATGCCTTCCAGCTTCCTGTTCTAATATGTTGTGAGGCATACAAATTTCATGAAAGGGTGCAGCTTGATTCTATATGCTCTAATGAACTTGGTATGCCCTTATTGCTTTATATGTTTTATTTGATTTGTTGACTTGCTTCCTGTTGGTGATAGTAATTTGGAATACTGTTTTATAGATGTACTATTTTACTTCCAGGTGATCCGGATGTCATTTCAAAGGTTCCTGGACGGAAAGATTTGAATCATCTCAATAACTGGGCTGACAATGAGAATCTACAACTTCTAAATCTCACGTATGATCCTTAATTTATATTTTATACTGTTCAATATTATTCTTATATTTCTCGAAAAAGAAAACTTATTTTCATATGCTGTGCTAACAGTTATGCTGCATCATTAATTTGTATTTTATACTGTTAAATATTAATCTTATATTTCTTTAAAACATCTTATTTTCATATGCTCCATTAACAGTTATGATGCAACCCCTTCTGACTATATATCAATGATCATCACAGATTATGGAATGGTAAGTAAGTTGAACTCTTCAAGTTTTCAAGTTGAGTCTCTAAATTTATATGAGCCATGGCAAAATGAATTAAAAAGAAAATCATTGTCTTTGGTTTCAACTGCTTTTTCTTTGTCAAATGGTTGTATTTGATGAAAATCTCTCACCAGTAAATGTTGAGTAAGTTTCACTGGACATGCTTTTCAAAAGCAAATCATCATTTATAATTATGTTCAAGTAAGATGCATTCTCAAGGTAGAACATATTAGAAGTTTCTGCCTCAGTACTAGCACAAGGAATAAAATATCTCATTTTAAGTAAAATCTCACAAGTAAACTCTGATATTTGAGATAGTTAAGCTATACAAGTGCAATCTCCCATTATTACACCATTCTGGACTTGCTCTGAACTTTATTTCATTATTAATTTTTCTAGCACAGAATTTCATATGGTTGTGGTACTCATGATCTTGCTTCCATGTAAACTCCTTTATTAAACTTCTTGACCACATTAAAAGTTATGATGTGTATAGTAAATGGTAGTTGTCTTTGTTTCAGTGTAACTATCAACCACTTAAGTAAATCTGTTAGATGTTCTGTATCTATTGATACAGAATTGTTGGCTGGAATGCCTCAAGTCCATGTTGCTTGTGTTAATGAGGTATTTATCAAGGAAATTCTTAAATTTCTTAAGCTTCTTGATTTTCTAATATCCAAGGCCTAGGCAAATATAGATGTGCTTTAGTTTGAACCATATGGGGCCAGCATACCATGATTTGGCTGGACTGCTAAGTTGTTCTAGACTAGGGTAGATCGGGCCTGAACTGGTCCCAAACTGGTTGTTATAACTCCATAATGATCATAGAGCTTCTAAACCCCCCATTTTTGTGGTGTTTTCAATTATTCTAAGATGAGAAAAACTAGGGAGTGGACAAACTACTAACAGAACTAAATACAAATTTATTTGCATGAATATCATTTAAAAATACATTTTCTTAAGGTATTACAAGTAGTTAAAGCACAATCCCTCTGTTTGGGATCAATAAATATTCCAAAAAAATCAATTTCTCTTTAAAAATTGTTAATTTTTTATTTTGACTTCAAATTTTAAAGAGTTTGCTCCAAGTTTCTACATCTAAATGACAAGGTATTTTACCAATCTCAAAGGCTTATAAAGTTTATGTTACCTAAACATTGGTAGATTCAAAACATCTCACTTGACATGACACCAAACAACTTCTCAACATACTTATCCATGTTTGAGTGTTACACATACATGTATTTCATGCATGTGATGGATTGTTAGACATGTACGAGCCCACTTGATGTGTCATTGAGGTGAAGATAGGCAAGGACCTAAGTAAGGTGCTTATGTGCATACTGACGTACAATAAATGTGCATACCGATTGTACAATAATGTATTGGTATTGGTGCATCATTTGTTTTGACACCATGCCAATATACCGTATGCTCCTCACTTTTGTTGTACAAGCAGCAGTAGATGCACTTATGTGTTAGTGTTACTTTGGTACCGTACCATATTGGTAAGATATCGATGCTAATACTTCAACCCTTCTGGGGGATTATTATTATTATTGGCATGTCCCTTGGTATGACAATGCACCAATATATGGTATGTGCCTCACTGTTGTGCCAGCACCAATAGGTGTACCATGTGTTAGCATGGCACCCTAAGGTATCTGTAAGGGATTGATACTCATACTTCAACTGTTCTGAGTGACTGCATTTCTATGTTAAATGCATGAATTGTTGTTTTGTTAAATAAATGCATTTTTTCTTTGTTCATTTGTCAAATTAGTACGTACTAGTTTTTAATGCACTACCATCTTCAATAACATTTATGAATTCTTCGATTGCCAGTTTGCTAATGACATTCGAGGTGCTAATGCACACAGTTTTTTAGTGTAGTTTTGTTTGCAAGTCATGTGAAGCTTTGTATTATATTAGCAATTAGAAAGTTCAGCACACATTGAATAGGATAACTACAACATTTAAACTAATACATTTACCATATTATGCAAAATAGCAATTAAAATAATCGAGCATATGAAGAAAGGCCAAACAACAAATTTGGAGACCAAAATGGGCTTTAGCAAGGACATATTGGCTGTACTAAAGTGTACGAGTCTGTACCCTTATGGTTATCCTGGTTTGAATAACTGCTGGAATGGGACAGCACGACCAGTATTCTATTGTTTTGGCATGCAATCAGCATTGGTATGTGTGCTGGGACAATGATACAGCTGTACCAGTATGTACCTGCTGTATTGGTCTGTATTGATGATACTGTACCGACTGTTGTATTGTACCAACTGAACCAGTTGATATTGAAGGTTTTCAGTTTTGTGGAAGTTGCCAGTTTCGATATGTACATTCACTATCGGTACGATAAAAAAAGTCAAGGGGCTAGGCACTGGTATTTAAAATTTTGCTGGATGCGGCCTGTGATATTGAGCGTATTGTATTAGCCAGTTGTTGATGAACCCCTTGTACGTTGATATTTGAATCTTTGGTAAAGATTGGTATGAGAAATTTCCAACTTGCTTCCTTTCATATATGTATGACAACTTTGTAGATCCGGAGCAATTCCTGCCAAGCACATCTTTTCTTGATTGTGTTTCTTTCTGCACATAACGCAGCATAATATAGTTATTTTTGCACTCGAGTCTTGACTGTGTATAGGCATGTATATGACCAAATTTTCATATTTATGGCTGGTCAATTTTGATGGTTCATTTCTTTCTTATTTATTGTGTATACATTTATCCTAGTTCTACTATAATTGCTGCCATCTTATGTTTTCTATAATCTCCTGAGCATTTCCTATCTTTTTCTATGTTTCAATCTAATATCATGGATCGTGGATTGCTTAAGGGGATTGTGGGTCACTTCTGGCATGCATGAAATTTTTGGTCAACCCTCTCTAATTGTATTTAACCATGTTTACAATCTCTTGCCACACTATTGGATTAATTTGTGAAGTGAATGATGATATTTCTGACCCAGTCTAAGGTCTTAACCTGATGTTTTTTCATGAGAGTAGTGCAATGTCTCTGAATAGAAATGTAGACAACTAGAATGTGGCAATGATACTGTTTGTTCAATGCTAAACTTGAATTGTACAGCAAATAGAAAATACCTGCTTCACATATGCTCCATTTAATCCTTCTCGGTTTCCTTTTTCTTATCATTGATTAAGTGTGCTGTATGTTCATTTAGGATCTAAGGATGGGGAAAACTATTAACTAGCCATGCCTTACTGAGAGTTTTGCCTTTTTTGTTTTATCATCATCATTTAATTTTAACCAAAGTTGCATGTTATGTTACATTTGTGTTGTTGCAGCTCCCACCCACAAGTGTGCCTGTCATTGTGCGTGAATACCGCAGAGAACACTTATGGATATAATGGCATGCTTAGTTCATGCCAACTCGTTTTCTCCTCAATCTGAAGTATGATGCTTTTGATGTCATTTTTTTAAGAACTGTTTTCTCCTTTTTCATGTGGAATGTGCATCCAGTTGAATTAGTTTAAACTGATTTGAAGTGTCGATCTTTTTGGTTATGAGGATTTTCTTTATTTTATTTTTCTCGCAATAATGATGTATCCTCATATGATTTGCTAGCGATCTATATTTTTCTCACATGACTCCGTGGAGAGTGCAATATTCGGCCTCTCCGGGTATTTTTGACAGTGCTGTTTCTCTATTGTCTATTGTAATATGAATTTTTTGGTGCTTGTGGACATTTTCACATAGCAATGTCATTCGCTAAAAATGTCCAGTATTTATCTCTCAAGTTGATAACTTGCTTCTTTTGGTTTTCATTTTGTGTTATAATTTCATATTAAGCCCATTGTATTTAGTCATTCGTCAGCCTGTTGCGTGCACTGATTATTATTCATGTTGTTTTCAATAGGCATCGAAGCAATTGGCTTCTTTTGTTTCTGTTTCTATATCTGAATACAGCTGAATGTGGACACAAATGTTTGTATTTGATCAATATCTATATCTGTATTAGTGTCATCCAAAATAAAAGTGTATGAGGATATGGATGTAGAAATCTAATCTATGTCCGATCCATTTTAAGCCCTGCTTATATTCATGTAGCTTGTACAAACTCCAAAATGGGAGGGACAACATTCATGTCATCCATTTTCATTCAATGGTGACATTTTAAACCTGGTCAGTTCCTTCCTTGAATCATCAAGATTGAGTTGTTTAATCCAAAATTTGTATCTTGTTTGCATTACTAAGATATATTAAAAGGATTATGCGATTGAGTGCAGTTAGCTTTTATGGTTTTTTGTACAATCATTTGTTTGTTTCAGAAAAATAATGAAATAAAGATGCACATGCATGCTCGATGATTAAATAAAAATTGTACATGCAAGACAACCATGGGTATTATCTGAGTTACAGTTCACTAGAGGAAACTTCTATCCGTATTTATGTTAAACAAATTTAGATATGATATCCGTATTATTTTAAATAGATACTGAAATTGCTCACTTTTGATTTATTTTGCATCTAGTTAGAACAAATATGAAATAAAATTTCAGCATCCAATTAATATCTGTCAAATGAAAGAACTAAATTCCTTTCCGCAAGCTCTTGTTGATCCTGAGGGAATAAGAGAGGGTTGTAGCACCACCACCATTGGGTGGATGAGTTTGGTAGTGGCTAGGAGAGGAGGGGGTGGGTTGGAAGCAAAAAAAAGACAAGGGGGCATGGTATGCTGGTTAATTGCTCCAGCAAAGGGTTTGACAATGTTTGTTTGATGACAAATGGGAAGCTGCCATGCTCTCGGCAATGAGATGGGCCTGCCAGAGGCATGGTATGCTGATTAATTGGAGTGGGTGGTTTGACTGGGTTCAACAATACCATTGCAATGACATAAGGTGCCATGGTTCCTACAATGAGATGGGCTTGGCATCGATTGGAGGGAGGAGGTTGTAAGGTGTAGGAGGCATGAAACATTGAACGTTTGTTGGAGCAGCTTCTTCGACAGTATAGGGGAGGTTATGGTGGCCCTTGCAATGAGATGACTTGCGATTGAGGAGGTTGTGAGGTAGGGACATAAGGCAGAGAAAGGGGAGGGCTATAAGGTGGAGGATAGAATAAGAGATTGTTGGAATTCTGGATTATAATGTGCACAAATCTTAGAGCACACCCACTGGTTAAAAAACATCAGAGTATTCAGGACCAAATACTTCCTAGAGTAGTCCAACTTCTGTGTGTGTGTGTGTGCGCGCACGTGTGCTTGTGACAATTTGGGTAGATATCAGAAATGTTCTTGTGGCTATCTTTTGTGTTTGCTTTTGGAGTTTTAATGTGAATATGACCTGCATGTATTGGTCCTTCTAATGCCGTCCCTTGTTAGAGCAGCAAATAACTCTGATGTGAGTTGAATAAGTTCCTGATCTGAGTAGATATGAATATTTTTCTTTTTTCCTTCATTGTCAAAACTGCAAATAGAGAGTAAAAGATGGGATGCGAATGGTTGGAATTAAGGTGAAATAGTGGAGAGAGGAATGATGATGGAAGGCAAAAAAGATCTCCACAAAGGAGTCATTCTGTTCAAAAGCAATACATAAACTATGCATGATTCATTAATTCATCATTCCTTGTGGATCCATAAATAAACATAGACATGGACACACACGCGCACACACGCATATATGTGTGTGCGTGTGTGTAGTGTTGAGTTTGTCTTGAGTTTACTTCTAGAAGGGCACGTCCACATCAACTTCTAGAAGGTCTGGTTTAGATAGCAGTTCAAGTCCATATCAACTTAGGATATTAGCCTAAGCTAATTATTGTAGGAATACCAAATTGAGTCAAAATGAGCTTACTCTATTATATATACCCCTCGTAACCTACAAGGGGAGAGTAATTGAGTGTCCTAGAGGCAGGTGTATTGGATGCCAAAGTTTGCGAGGTAATTGTATACTTTGTAATCTCCAATTTTTTTATAGTAAAGCTTTTGCATGGTCTCTACCTATGGATGTAGATCAATGGACCGAACCACAAATTTTGCATGTTCTTGTTCTTCTCTTATACTTTTTTGTTTTTCCTTGGTTTAAATTGGAGTTTTGTGATAACGACTACAAAATTTAAAATTGAGAAGTTCAATGGTGCAAACGATTTCAGCATCTAGCAGATTAAGATGCGAGCCTTTTGGTGCAACAAGGACCGTGGAAAGTATTCGAAGGCAAGGATAAGTTACTAGATAGCATGTTCGATAGGGATAAGGAGCTGTTGGTGAAGGGTCATAGTACAATTTTGTTGTTTGGTAGACAAGGTGCTTAGAGAAGTTGAATAGAAGACAATGACTAGACTATGATTAAAACTGGAGAGTAGATACATGTCCAAGTCACTCATAGATAGATTATACTTGAAGTATTGGCTTTATTAACTATGCATGGAAGAAGGTATACCCAGGGTTTTCCGAACCGGTCAGTTTGGGGCGTACCGAACCGGACCGGTGGCCGGTCGGTGCGATTCGGTCATAAAAACGGCACAGCCCAATTAAAAATCAAAAAAAAAACTTACCATACCGAACCGGACCCGAACCGAGTCGAACCGGTGCCGAACCGGTGCCGAACCGGTCGAAACGGGCTCGAACAGGCCGGTTCGGTTGGGAGGGGGCAGGTGGGGCAATTTTTTTTGATTTGTCACATGGCTACGGTAGCCATTCCATAGCCATTTGACTTTTGGGAGGGGGAGCTGCCTTGTTTTTTAAGTGAGGAAGAGGTAGAGAGCTCATAAGAGCTCTCTGTTGCAGAGCCGTGGAAGGAAAAATAAAGAAAAAAAATTTCTCGATCAATTTCAATCCAATGAACCTGGAAAAGTCGAAGAGGAAGCTAGAATCAAGGTACATATATTTCTTTTTCTGTATTTTTCCCTTTCGTATCGTTATTTTTTGTTAAAATCCATGCAAAATAAAAATTAAGAAGAAATGCTGTCAAAATTTATTTGTTGGCGATGATTTTAGAGTGTGGTAGATCTAGGATAGATCTACACAATGATACTAAAATCTTGATTTTTTGTTAAGTATATAATTTTTTAAATTAAAAATTAATCTCGGATTAATAAATTAATTTTAAAAAATAATTAAAAAAATTGTAATTATAAATTATTAATCTAGGGCTCGTAAGCTACTCTCAATATAAATTTCATGTCGATTTATTCAAGTTTTGTGCATCTCGTGAATAGTGCCTGTAGATTTTAAATTGAAAAAAATTGACTTTTAATGCATTTTTAAGATCTTAAAAAAATATATGTAGCATGTATGATGAAATTCTACATGAATCTAAACATTTTTTTATTTTTCTTTATTTTTTGAGTTTTTTAAATAAAAAATAAATTAAATAAATTAAATTTTAAAAATTAGGTTAATAAAGTGTTAATTAATAAACATTATTATTGACTTTATATGTAATTTAAATATTCAGGTATGGATCCATCAAGGAGGAAAAGAATCCGGAGCGGGATATTGGCTGGTCACATGGAGATGATCTCGGGTTGGCATCACCGGAGGTGTAAATGATGCAATAATGAATTCAAAGATGGGGATAATAAGGTTGAAGCAGCACTTAGTTGGCGGCTATTCTGATATATCTGCATGTCGACAGTGTCCACAGGAGGTCCGTCAGTTGATGAAGAAATGCTTTGCTAATTTTAAAGTTGGGAAGGAAAGAGCAGCAAAGAAGGCAGAGATGGATCGTAGAGCCGCAGAACCACCTTATTACTCCAGGAAGTCAGAGGGAGCATCTATTCCTTCTGATGATGAGGTACAGATGGAGGTTGCTATTCAGGCGAGTTTGTATGAGCAGAGATAGCAGGAGGTAGCCAGGCATATACAGTAATTCGGGCCATCAGCATTTGAGTCAAGATCGGAATCCGCTTCTGCTAGTGCTCCAAGAGAGTCTGAGACAGTTTAGAAGGACCTCCTCTCAGAGAGCCCATCAGGAGAGGCACCGGTCGTATTGCATCCATGTTGGGAGCATTTGGCAGTAGGAGGAAGTCTTCTAAGGACATTCCAGAGGGAGCCACTATTCATGATGTCGATCCACATGCATTTTCTAGTGGAGATTTCAAGCAACAGAGGATTGACATAATGCTGAAAAAGGATAAGAAGAAGGATATGTGGCGGGCCATCTCCTCCTGGTTTCATTTCAGTCATATTCCAGTCTATGCAGCAAAAAAAATCTATATTATCGCTCTGCTATTTCATCTATACAGGTTGCTGGTGCAGGTGTAGATCTCCATCATCGAGGGATATCTATGGTCATTTTCTGGACAGCAATAAGGAGCTAGAAGGATGGATATCCTTATACCAGAACAAGTGGCCTGTGTATGGATTGACGGTGATGTGTGATGGTTAGACTGGTCCTACTAGACGGAGCATCATCAATTTCTTGACTTAATATGATGGGAAGACTTTTTTCCAGAAGTCTATTGATGCTTCAGATCAGGTGCACGATGCCAGTTATATCGTCAGATTGATGGAGGTGATTGATCAGGTGGGAGAGCATAATGTCGTGCAGGTCCACTGATAATGGACTACAGTACATGGCCGCACGGCAGATCTTGATGGAGCGGCGACCGCATATTTTCTGAATCCCTTGTACTGTACATTATATAGACCTCATGTTGATGGATATTGGAAAAATTTGTAGGATGTAGAAGATTGTTGAGCTAACACAATCTATCACCAGATTTATATATTGGGTCTTATCATTGATGAGGAGCTTTACAGAAAAAAAATATTGAGACCGAGGGTCACACGGTTTGCTATTAATTATATTGCACTTGATAGTCTTCTTGGCAAGAAAGCAAAGCTGCGTCAGATGTTTGTCAGTCAGGACTGACAGCAGAGCAGATATGCCGAGGCAAATACTAAGGAAAGCAATGTGGAAAATTTAGTGACGAGATAGACATTCTGGCAGCGGGCTGAGAGGGTAGTGGAGGCTATCAAGCCTTTATATGAGGTATTTCGTGCCGTGGACTCCGAGAGGTATGCTCAGATGGGCTTCTTATATTTCTTGATGCAAAGGGCAAAGGAAAAGATCCAGGAGGCAGATCCATCACATGCATCTGAGTATATCCGGATCATTGATGGACGATGGAGTTATCAAATGAGTTCGGATTTGCATCTAGTAGGTATGTAGTAATTTATGAAGTCTCTAAAAATTAAGCTTCAATTAGATTCATACAAGTACATTTGACAATTCTTAAAATATATGTGCAGCTTACTATCTAAATTCGAGATTTCAGTACTCCATACCGGACATTACCATGGATGAGGATCTTATGTCTGCCCTATGTAATGTTATATATAAGATGGAGCTCGATCCAGATATCGCTGCTATATGTCTTGAAGAAGTAAGTTATGTTGAAATTATTGAATGATTTTTAAGAGTATTAATTTCAACAAGCTAACAAATTTTTTTCTGGCAGACGAAATTTTTTAGGGAGGGCACAGATTCATTTGGATCCACTGTAGTGGTCAGAAGTAAATCAAAGATGAATCCTGGTAGGTACTACTAAGGAGTAAGTCTAATATTATATCAGGATTAAATTTTTTATTTCGCCAAATCTAAAATTCTAAATAATGTAATGTTTTTTGCAGCTGAATGATGGGTGCATTTTGATGGATCTGCTAAAAATTTGAAGGTTCTTGCAGTGAAGATCCTCTCCCAGACGGTGTCATTTAGTGGATGTGAGCGCAACTGGTCTATATTTGGTCTTATCCACTCCAAGCAAAGGAACCGTCTGAAATAGAAACGCCACAACGATCTTGTGTATATATACTATAATTTAAGGTTGAGGCTAAAATGTATTCAGAAAGAAGTAGAATTGAAATATCCCGATTCCACTGCAAGTTCATATGTTGATGAGAATGAAGATCCAATGATTGGTTGGGTCATGGGTCAGTAGTAGCAGCCAGAGCTTGACGAGCCAGGATCGCCTCCTCGACCAGCCAGTTTTGTAGCTAGTGAGGCTGGGGTGGATGCTGGACAATGGGCAACAAGTCATATTCCTCATAGGGCTCCAGCAAATACCGTACATCGTCCCTTCCCACCATCTGATAGATCCGAAGACAGAGGAAAAGGAAAGGTAGTTGCACCTCCATCGGTGCGCTCAGTCCACTCAGATTCAGATACCAGAGACAGTGATGATAGTGCTTCAGATAATGGAGGATCTAGTGATCAGGGAGGGGCAGGAGGATAGGAGTCGCAGCGACCTATTTATATTCGATTCACTAGAGAGTCGCAGTTTAGTCATGCCACGCAAGATACAGACCATGGATTACCATATGATAGATCCTATGGTGATACGATTCCATATAAGCGACGGGCTTCGCGTGGTCACTCGGGACACGATACAGCTGCAGCTCTTGCACGTTGAGTAGGATCCATGGATGTATCTGGATCATCCTCATATTCAGAATCCTCTTATCCGCAGCTACCGGCAGCTTCTGGTCCATATGATCCATATAGTGCATCTGAGACATCAGCATCCATTGGTTATTATTCCATGCAGTCCGAAACATCTTTTGGATCTGATTTTGCTGCTAGTATATTTGGATGGGCCCCTGCACTGCCATATCATCAGTCTCTGGACAGTTCTCAGAGTCGGGATATCAAAGAGGGATCTGTGATTAGTTATGATCCATCATGCATACCTCCTGGGATGAGCTTAGAGGAGTATCATGCTGCGTGGCAGGAGGGACATGCCGAATTTCCTACAGAGATATACTTGATCCCTGTATTTATGGACATCGTCACTCTATCCGATTCTAGACATTGGTATGTAATTATATGTTTATGCTACATTTCACTTTCATTAATTGTTGATAATCTTAGTTTAATTATCATTTTTTATTTTATTTCAATTGAAAATAGTCCTAAATATTAGTATTTAATCCTAAACTCTAAATCGGTATGCCACCCTAAACCTTAAACCCTAAACCCTAAACACTAAATTTTTCCTGAACCCTAAACCCTAAACCCTTAAAAAATAAAATAAAAACCTTAAAATTACAAAAAACATCAAAAAAAATCAAAAAAAAAAAAAATGAGCGTATCGGTTCAGTTTGAACGGGTACGCCATGCTGTACCGTGTGTCGGCACGGTATGGTACGGCACCGTACCGGTACCGGCCGGCCACTGGTACGACTCCCGGTACCGGTACGGGGAACCTTGGGTATACCTATGAAAGATCATATAGATGAATTTAATAAAGCTGTTTTAGATTTAATCAATATTAGTGTTCTAATTAATGATGAAGATCAGATCCTTATTTTATTGTGCTCGCTACCATCCTCTTATGAGAACTTTGTTGATACCATGTTGTATGGTAGAGAATCTCTTTTAGCCAATGATGTAAAGTTGCCTTGCAATCTGGAAGTTATGAGGAGAATCAAGCAGAAGGCTTGATTGGTAGAGGTAAGAGCAGGGAGAGGGTTTCTAGTGTAAGGTTAAGCTTAGATCAAAATCAAAATGTATAAGCATCTATTGTTTTCTATCTCAAGTGCACATTAGAAGACTCTATGCAGAGAGAAAAGGAAAGGGTGAAAAGAGAGAGCCTATCTTTGAAGCGAATACTAGTGTAGCACAAGAAATTTTTGATGATGCTTGTAGTGAGATTTTGTCTGTCAGTAGCTATGGGGCACAGTGGATTCTTGATTTTGGTTGTTCCTTTCACATGACTCCCAATAGATATTGGTTTTCTACCTATCAAACTAGGAAAAAAAGGTTCTGTTGGGAGATAATAAATTCAATGTGGTTATTCATGCTGGAACAATTTGAATTTAGTTGTATGATGGTATCGCTAGCATCTTAAAAGCTTGCCATGTTACGGAATTGAAAACGAATCTAATTTTCTCAGGATTCTCATGGGTATAAGTATATTGGGGAGAATAGTTTGCTAAAAGTCTCTAAGAAAGCTCTTATAGTGATGAAAGAAAAGTTGGCTAATGGATTGTATCACTATTTGAAACAATAATGGGTACTGCAACAGTTTTTCATCATCAAGATTTTCAGATATGGATGCTAGTCAATTATGGCATATAAATTTAGGGCATATAAGCAAGAGAGATGATGATTCCATCCATAAAAGGTCAGCTTGATAATATAGGGAAACTAGAGTTCTACGAATATTGTGTACTTGGCAAGTAGTGCAAGGTGAAGTTTAGTACCGGTGTTCGCAATATCATGAGTATGTTGGATGACGTCCATTTAGACCTTTGGGTTCCCTCTCCTATTGCATTGAGGAGTGGCATCGTTATTTTTTGATGTTTATTGATGATTATTCTAGAATGTTTGGGTGTGTTCTTTGAAACATAATGATGAAGTGTTTGCCAAGTTTAAATAGTGAAAAGTCTTGGTTGAAAGCAGATTGGAAAGACAATTAAAATGTTGAGAACTGATAATAGCTTGTAGTGTTATTTGGGTGAGTTTGACAAGTTGTGTAAGAATGAAGATTTAGTAAGATATTGTACTATACGAGGAATACTATAGTAGAATGGAGTTGTGGAATGGATGAATAGGACACTCATGGAGAGAGCTTGTTATATCCTCTCAAATGTTGAACTCGACAAAACTTTCTGGGCTGAAATATTTAATACAACATGGTACTTGGTAAATCGATCTCCATCAACTGCAATTAAGTGCAAGATTCCATGCGAGGTATGGTTCGGTTATTCTGTTAATTATTATGGTTTGAGTATATTTACTTGCCCTACATATGTTCTTGTGAATGATGGTAAACTTGAACCGGGGCAAAAAGATGTGTATTCCTCAATTATGCAGTTGAAGTAAAGGTATATAGATTGTGATGTACAAATGATTCTAGATTATCCAAAATTGTTATTAGCAGAGATGTTACTTTTAATGAGTCTGTTATGTTAAACCAGGAACATGTTGAAAGTGTAGGTGTAGACTGCACTCTTCTGTTCGGCACAATAAGATAGAGATGCAAGATTTTATGCAGGATGATGCATCACCACAGCAACAGCAGTACAATATTGCTACTGGTAGGGAGAAGAGGCAGATTATACTACCTTCATAATATGCAGACATAGTTGCTTTTGCTCTTGCAGTTGCTGAGAGCATTGAGGGTGAGGAACCTTCCTTATATCAAGATGTAGTTAATAGCAAACAGTCTGTAGAATGGGTTGTAGGTAGGAATGAAGAAATTGAGTCACTTCAAAAAAATTATACTTGGGAGTTCAATTGAGTGGTGAATTTGAAATGAAGGGTTTGGATGTAGCAAAGAAGATTTTGGGGATGAAGATCTATAGAGATCGGCAAGTGGGTCAATTGTACTTGTTTTAGAAAAAATATATAGAGAAGGTGCTCGAGCACTTTGGTATAATATAGATCCATACCAATGAGTACTCTTTTATTTGCACACTTTAAATTATCCACTTCATTGTCACTACAAACTAAGGAGGTGTACATGTTACGTGTTCCATATGCTAGTGTAGTTGATAGCTTGATGTATGTTATGATTTGTGCTAGGCTTGATATCTCACATGTTAATGTAGTTAGCAGGCGCATAAGCAATCATGGGAAGACACATTGGCAGTCCATGAAATGGATTATGAGATGTTTGAGAGGCTTTATGGAGATTAGTTTAGTCTATCATATTAGCAGATTAACAAATTGTATCGTAGGCTATGTTGATTTTAATTATGCAAGTGAATTGGGTAAACGACGATCATTGATGGTATATACCTTTACTCTTTTTGGTTGCACTGTTAGTTGGAAGGCTATATTTTAGTCTATAGTTGCTTTATCTACAAATGAAGCAGAGTACATGACTGTAACAGAGGGAGTAAAGGAAGCTATATGGTTGCATGGTCTTGCTATAGTCTTAGCTTATGGCGGCAATTAACAATTATGTGTTGTGATAGACTAAATGCCGTTCGTTTGGGCAAAAATCCAATGTATCATGAGCTGACCAAGCAAATTGATGTTAGGTATCATTTTATTCAAGAGATCATTAATAAAACCCATTGTGCAGTCAAGCATATGTTTGTTCCCAATCAACAAAACACTACTTGTTAGTTCATTGTTCAGAATTTGTTCATATGATTGACTGGCAAGGAAGTACTATGAATGTTTGATGTTGCCCTTTAAAAGCAATTCAGTTCTCGAAGATTGTTCCATCAATCTCTAACGTGTCTTCATAGTGCTTTTCTAAGCAGTTTTACCAAGACACTCCAAATTTTGGATTTTTTCTGATGTGTTGGACACTTGAATACTTAAGGACACTTGATGACAATCCTTGAAACTTAATACCATTAAATTATGATGATGTTATCATTACACATCTCCTTTTGGCACTTCTATATGAAAGCAGTAAATTTTAACATAACCATTACCGATCATTTTATTGACTTTTATGAACTTAAATAACATAGGTAAGATACAGACATGACTGCATGTCTTATTTTTAGAGGATTCCTGTATCAGATTCTTTTGGACACCTGGAATCTTGTTACCTTTGTCATGTGTCTCAGTAACACTGGTTCTAGGTGTAGTTCTTCAATTTTTGATGCAATTCATGTGTCTCTTTTTTTATAAACAGGTATGAATGAATAAGAATACTAAATTAGTTAGTGTTTTATGTTCAAGATTTCGTTCATTAAGCTCTGTAATTCTCTGTTGTTGTTATTTATTGTCAGAGGTGGCCATGCCTATGTCTCCCCCCATTCTTTAATCAATTGGTACCACTATTCCTGCAAAGATTGGCATTTTTCTGTTCAAGATTGTGTTTATGTTTCAGTCCTGATTAATCTCTAATGGTTGTCCATGACATTTATGCTCTTTTAAATATCCCTGCACATCATTGCTGTTGTGGGTTTTCTGTGTCTACACTAGTACCAAAATTCAGTGATTCTCAAAAACTTTAGAGATATCCTGAAGTCTCTTCTATTATCTTCCTATTACTCAAAAGGATGATGTTATCTCATTCTAGTGTACATAATCTGATCCACTTATCTGCTTCCACATTTCACCTTTTTTTTGTTGACCTTCCTTAAGCCTAATTTATCATATGTCAAGAAAAGTGGAATACTTTGCTAGCTTATTTAAAACAAAAATACATCTCTTTACCAGCTTCTTTGCACTTTTCATACTCTTCTTCTTGTTCCTCTTCCTCTTCTTCATCTTCTTCTTCTTTTTCTCTTCCTCCTTTCCTTCTCTCTTTCTCTCTCTCTCTCTCTCTCTCTCTCTTCTTCTTCTTCTTCTTCTTCTTCTTCTTCTTCTTCTGTTTTTTGAGAAGAACCTTCTGTCTTTGCACTTTTCTTAAGAGGTCATCCATGTCAGTTGTTTTTTATTCCTGTTAAATTTGTTAAAATTCTTTACAGTGTATCTACTCATGTTCTTTCTTTCTTGGGGTCTCCATGCTGTGGAATAGTTCTCTCGATTAGATGAAGTTTTAGTTTCTTATCAAGGGAAGTAATGGATGTAATGTAGAACAGTGGTTTAGACTATGAAAATAAAATTTAAGTGGATTCTGGTTACGTAGAATTTTGGAGCCCCCTGCTGTTGCAAAATATGTGCATGCACGGACAATTGGCCATTGGTTGCATTTCTTGAAGAGCGAGATCACTTTTTCCAGAAGTGTTGAGCAAATATGACAAAATGAATAGGAATGTCATTCTTAGATGTAAATTCTAACTCTATGGGAGCCATTTTTCTTCTGTAGATTCACCAAGGTGGTTCAAAATGTACAAGGCTCATAGATGCTGAAGCCTAATAAGATTTATGTTGAAGCTAGTTTAGAGGTCCATTGATTTGATGTTCTGCAGTGTGGGAAACATATGTCTCCATATAGGGATGCTCCAATGACTCACAGAAGGGGCTTTATGAATCCTTTTTGAGGCCTGTATGGTGTTGAAAATAGGCTTGTTTGCTTCTGGAAGTAATTCTCAATCAGCATAATGATGTAGGCCTGTGGCAATATGATTGATTGATTGCTCTTACTCTGTGAATGCCACATGATGGGCATTTCAAGGCAGCAAGCTGTAAAAACCTACCATTATTACATCAAAAGTGTGGTTCGTTTTCAGACATGTGAAATATATAATTTATTGGCCAATCATATTTTAAGGGAGCTTATATTTGTTCTTTTCCATTTCAGGCAAAGCTTATATGTTCCTTTAGGTCAAATTAGTTCAATCCCTATTGTATCCTTGTATCTGAGAAATATTGACTTGTATCAATGTTTCTACTGCCCCATTCAGTTGTCAGGGTTCTTCCTGCAGTGAGTAATGATCTATTTGGTATGGGTGACATATTTCATGTGCTATTGCTATTTGTTGAACACTACCTTCATAACTAATGACTCATGACTTTGCGGACCATGTAAGTTTATGTGGTGCAGTGGATTCCCAATGAAGCCACTGTTTTCTTATTGTGTTTTCCGTGATTGTAAAGAGTGGAAAATCTTGGCTTTGTTTGGTTTTTACCGGTAGTCCAATAGACCAATAGACTAATACCGGCACAGAACTGGGACTTGCAGTACCCTGGCGTGGTACTTTTGCCACTGAATTGCTGCTTAGTAAAAGTTTTATTTTTTCAAGGATGAAAATTAGATCTTCTCTTGCATGGGTGTATGTAAAACTTGTCACCTATTTTCCTTGCATTAAATCATTGACCAATATTCAATGGAAGCTGCATCATAAATGAAGCTTCCCTCTTCTTTGGATGATCTGTTATGATGTGTTGCGCATTGACCAGAGTCCATTTGCTTCCAGGTAGGCTTTTGTGGTATTTATCTTTCAGGTTCTATAACACTTAATGTTTCTTATGTTTGTGGTAACTCTTGCTGATATGGTCCCATATGTTTGCACCAAACTGCTGATTTGTAGCATAGGAACGTATCACTGCTATTATCCGTAGGAACATGTGAAAGGAGCAAAACACATGATTCCAATCTAAATGTTGATGGGGCAAATTTTGCTTCCGTAATGTGCATGTATGAATCACTATGACTTATACATGATGCCCTGCCCTTCTTGGCCCTCCCTGAATGCATGCAGTTTTTCCCACATTCTTAGCATGGTCTCTTAAGATTTGCAAATGGACCGCCGGGTGCTTAACTCATTATCATACCAACTTTCTGCAAAATGTGTTCACAACTGGCTTGGAAATCTGACAGGCTTCCAACACTTGTTTAGGTAATATAAACTCTTTTCCTAGATCCAGAGGAAGTCTGCAGGCGCTAAAACTTTGTTGGTTATGCCTTTTAGCTCTCTTATCATCGAGCTAACTAGTAGTAGATGAATAAGTTAAATGCCCAAGAGAGAACTCATCAAGTTTCTGTTACATTAATATTTGAACCTGGGTGTGATTATATCCAAGTTTTATGGAATAGAATCAAACAATGAACATGCATGTTAAAAAAGAAAACAGAGACCGATCATCGAGGATGAACCATATATGCTAGGGCCGAAATTGGTTCAATGGGTTTAGTTTTAAGAGATTTTTTTCTATCTTAATCAACATTTTAATTTAAGAGGTTTCTAAAACTGAATATTTGATTAAACACAATCAATTTTTTTGGTTTGGTTTTGTATCGATTTGTTCTGTCCGTGCTTTTTTAAATATTTGAATGATTTGAATGGTTTTTTGGTTTAAGCGGGTTGGTCGATTTGGTTTTTATTTTTTATTTTTTTATTCTGCTCCATAAGTCAAATTTGGTCCCGATTGAAATCGGGTTAAATCAATATTTTAGATTCTTAGTTCTTTTTAATTTCGGTTGGTCGGTTCGGTTTCAGTGGGCCTATAAATCAGGAAACCAATATTTGAATCGAAATTTTGATTTTTTTTTTTGATTTTTTTAATTTAACCAAACTGAACCGATTAAACTAGCATATTTGGTTTGATCCAGATGGGTTGGACGGTTTGAACAAAATTTTTTACAACTCTAATACATGCTGTTGATCTTAACCCTAATAAATGCTACAAACTCGTTTTTATGCTCTGAATGTCCCGGAGTTTCAGTCTGATTCCCTGCACCATCTAGATATCCATGACAGCCATTTAGTTGTGCAATAAGCAGTGGAGTAGGAATAATTTTGTTCGTTGGAATATTTTCTCAAAAAGTTGTCTATTGGGATGGTTATGTCACTGCTTCTTCCTATTCTTTGTACAATTTGTGAAATTGGAGGAGGCAGGAAGGATGATGGTTTTATGCTAGGAATAATTCATTACAGATGTAATAGTTTTGCCTGGAATAAGTAAAAATTGATCGGCATAACCATCCATGTTTTTCTAAAGGCTGTTCGGTAAGCATGTAAAACTGTTTGGCGAGCACAAAGAGGTTCAAACCTTGTGCTACTTCATTCCGGAAACAAATGCTGCCTTGAGGGGTGATAACCATGTGGTTGGCATCCGTGGTAGGACGGCTCATCTTTACAGGTTAAAAAGAGACTTTGTCGTCTAAAGCTAATGGAGGACCACCTGCCACGATGGAGGAGCATCAAGGACAAGTGGTCGGCTTTGGTTGCCAATTTGCTCTGAGCAGCCCATTCATGGCCATAAAAATCCACTTGATTGTTGGACGTATCCAAACTAGGCGTCATGTGTATGGTGTGCTGCAACAGGTCGGTACTAAATTGAATTAATTTTTGACCATGAACAGCCTCAGAATCAACAACAGAAGTCTTTGGAGTGTGCATGTTTGTTTTTTTCTTGGTTTGATCCTATAAGCTCAATATTCGCTGTATGTATTACGAAGGGACCTGATAGATGGCGCGTGGGTCTCCATTTCACTCAATAGGAAGAGGCGGTAAATCATGAAGTGTTACATGTTATTATTATTATTATTATTATTATTATTTTATTTTTATTTATTTATTTATTTTTTTGTGATGAACCGGGGGGAAGGAGTTAGACCCCAGGTATGGTCACCTTCGGACGGTCCTCCAATTTCAACCAGGAAATGTTCAATACACGGCGTATATTAATTTTTTCGCAGTCGTTCCCAACCCGAAGGTAAGTACGTCAACTTGACTGTCACTGGCGTTAGCCAAGTGAACGGAATTTATTATATATATCCCTAATTTTTTCACTACCACCAGCCAACAGGAGTTATTTTATTATTATTATTATTATTATTGATTTTATTTTTAGATTATTTTTTTATTTTATATTTTATCCTTGAACTTTCCGGTCGAAATATGTCCAAACCAGAATTTGAATCACAACTAACTGCACCATTCTCACCAGTGGCATGTTATATTATTCTTTGACATGCAAATTATTGGAGCTAGGTTTGGTAATTTATAATCCAGTCCATTAATCTGATTTTTGAATCATTCATGTATATTTAGATTTGATATAAATAGATTTGAAGTATAAATGGATCAAACCTGTTTACTAAATAGATTGGATTCAGGTTTAAATTTTTGATTTGTTTAATTCATTTTGATCTCTTTAATGATTAGATCCGGTCATCATCCAATTTATTTAATTTGTCAAGGATCTGTATAATCTATTTAAAGTTTTTTCAATTCATTTGTTCTGGCCTGTTTAATTTATTTAATCTATTTAAATATATTTAATTCATTAAAGATCTATTTAATATTTTTTAATTTATTTAATTTGATTTAATTTATTTAATAAATAAATTATATAAAATGAAATGAATTATTTATTTGATAAATGATTGAATTTATATTTAAGTTTTTGAATTAGTTTCAATTTTTTTTTGATTTGGTCGGTATCCGACTCAATCCGTATTTGAGCCAATTGCCACCCCCGGACATGCGTAGAGATCTACCAACATCTTATCTGCAGTTCATGTTAGACATTAGCTGCCGTGCCACGTGTCATGACTAACGAGGGAATTGGTCTTTTATTCCATGTTCCAGCCGTGGAATCGCACCGAGACGATGCATCACACCAGTTGTCTTTGTGCCAGATTGCATGTCAGCGATTCAGAGCTCTTTTTTTTTTTTTCGTTAATCCTCCCCGCCCTTTATTCACTTACAATAGGGCATCGAAACGTGAAACGTGGGATCTTGTCATTGCACCAAACCAAAATCCTCCAGAGTCGTAACTCTTTCTCATCAGTCACTGTGGCTGAAATGTCTCTGCCGCATGGCGACGCATTTGTACCCTGCTTTGTGTGCTCGCCTAGTTGGAATGCATTCTAAAGGGAGAAACCACTTATCCTCCCCCCCCCCCCCCCCCCCGCGAACAAAAAAAAGAAAAAAAAAAAACAAAGAAAAAGAAAAAAGAAAAGAAAAGAAAAGAAAAAAAAAAAAAGAAAAAGAAAGAAAAGAAAAAAAAAGAAGAAGCAGAAGAGGGAGAGCCACTCAAAAGGAGACCGGACATTAACATCCTGTTTGGAAGCGGCAAATAGTAGAGCAAAGAAAAAAATATAAAAGAAAATTAATTTTTTTATTTTTTATACGTTCAAAATTTTTAAATTTTAAAATTTTAAATTAAATAAAACTAAAAAGAAAGAAATTAAATTAAATATTTTTTTTATAATTTCAAACTTGTCTTTTTAAAAATTATATTATTATTATTTTATTCTCTCTTTTCAAATAAGAAAAGAATTTTTTTCTATTAGATTTTTAAACAAGAAAAGAAAATTAAACTTTCTTTTCTTTTTTTATCGATACTTTTTTTTTCTTGATCATTTAAATAGTTATTTATTTTGGATAGAATGGTGTATTCATTGAACAGAACATGAGTGAATACAGCCAAGAAAGTCAGACAAGATAATATCCCTAAACTGTACATGGGAGGCCTGTCAGTCGGACCAGAGAACGGGAATCGAATGACGGGCAACAAAGGAGGCAATCCAATCCGCAGCGGAGTTAGCCTTTTTAAGATGTGACGAATCTGGATAGATACACAACTTTATAGAAGAAGATCAATGTCACAAATAACAAGGTAAGCTGATGGAACTCCCAGGGATTGTCAAATTCATGAAATGACTGTAAGCGAATCCCCCTCAATAATGAGATGGTCCAAGTAGAGAATCCGACGGGCATATCTGATGCCAGCCCAGACAGTATGCAATTCTATCGCAGAGACGGAAGAATCAAAAAGAGAGGTCCCACTAGCACCCAAAAGCCCAAACAGGAGTCCTGAATAATGAAAGCCATACCTCCCAATCTGTAACAAAGACTCCCATCAAAATTGACTGGGAAGAAAGATGGAGGAGGGGGTTCCCAAGAGATGAAAACTCGAGGGAGCTCTCGAAGAGCGAGGCGGGAACCCCAGTTCTTCGAAAATCTTCCAGTCGATCTCTGGAACTCAATAGCTGAAGCGCTAGCTCGCTGGACAAGAAACCAGGGAGAACATCTCACCGAGTTGAAGACATACTCATTCTTGGACAGCCAAATATGATAGGCGATGTAAGCCAGGGGAGCAATACAAAGAATGACAGTAGCCGATCGCAGGATCCCAATGAAGGAGCCCTGTCTATCAACATCCTAAGAAAAAGATGAGCTAAACCTGCCGTCTACCAAACACGACAAGCCTGGCGACAAGAAAACAGGGCATGATCCTGGGTCTCCTAACCGTCAGCACAAATAGGGCAGTCCGGGAGCATATAAAGACCTCTGGTAGCCAGGAGGTATCTGGTAGGAAGGCAATGGCGAGCCAACTTCCAGATGACCAGAGAAACCCTCGGATGCACCGGAATGGACCAGATCCAATCCATCGAGGTTAGGGTAGAAACCTCAGGGGAGAAAATAGTCAAGAGATCCGATATCGGTGCCATGGGAGATGCAGAATGCCTCCAAACTCTAACATCAGGGCCAGGAGCAATGGGCAAGATAATAGAGCAGACCCAGAGGCCAAGAATATCCCCAAACATAGATGTAACAACTCCATGGTCCCATAGCGACTGGCTAGGAACCATGAGATCAGAAATGGATATAGAGTCTGGAATGTCAACTGAGACAAAAATGGGTCATATAGTGAGAGAAAGATCAAAAATCCAAAAGCCCTGCATAAATTGAATAGATCTACCATTCCCAATGACCCAAGAGAGATGAGGAGTGATGAGAGGTGCTCTAATTAGCATGTCCCTCTATATGGCCGAGGAGTGTCTAGTAGGTCGCAGAGTGCCATCGAGAAGAGCATAATGGTCAGCATACCAGGCTCTCATCATAGTCGACCACATACTGTCAGGACAAAAAATATCTAGCCACATGCCTTCCCAGAAGAACCTCTTTCCTGGTAAGTAGAGAATGAATCCCCAGTCCACCATACTGAGTTGGTTGATAGACTGCCTGCCAGCCAACCAGATGAATCCATCGGTGGGATGGAGTAGAGTTCTATAAGAAAGCCCGGATCATCTGCTCCAATATGAGAATAATAGTCTTAAGAATAATAGCATTAGACAGCAGATAGATCGGAAGAGATGTGAGAGCCGAACAGATAAGGGTGATCCTGCCTATGGAGGAGAGGGATCTACCTTGCCATCCATCAATCCTCTCACGAACAGCAAGAATCATCAAGGAGCACTCCACCCTAGACAACCTGGATCCCAATATAGGTACATCCAAATAATTAAGAGGACCAAGGCACTCCGAAATCCCAAGAATATCCACAATCCGGTGACGGGTCCGAACAGGAGTCTTGGGACTGAAATAAAGACCAGATTTTTGGAGATTGATTTTCTGACCCGACGCCAAGCAATAGTCCTCCAAGATCTCCCGGAACTCCTGGGTAGTAGACACCGAAGCCCTACCCAGGAGTAAGCAGTCATCTGCAAATAAAAGATGCGAGATCGAAGGAGCACCAAGAGCAAGAGAGAATGGTTAGACAATCGACTCTTGCACCGCTGCTTGCAACGCCCTCGATAGATAGTCAACGCAAAAGATAAAGAGAGAAGGAGAAAGAGGGCAACCTTGATGAAGGCCGAGAAGACCTATTAATCAGAAGAGAGAAGGAATGCCTGGTGATACAAGAGAGGATCCTGGAGATCCAAGTCGGATGAAACCCGAAGTCTTGTAGGGTCCTAAGAAGAAAGTCCTAGTTGACTATGTCTTAGGTTCTCTCCATATCGAGCTTGATGGTCATAAGATTGTATCGAGAGGAAACATGGCGAAGATCCGATATAAATTCATGAACAATAAGTACATTATCAGAAATACATTACCGTCTAATAAATGTATCATATTTTGGATAGATTAGATATGGAAGAATAATCTTCATCCTAGTGACCATCAGTATGGCACAAATCTTATTAGCAAGGAGAAAACATCAGCGTTGGTTATTGCTTCGGTCATATCCATTGCACCACCCTAAATAGTTATTATCAGGGAGAAAACATCAACACTGGTTATTGCTTCGATCATATCCATCGCACCAATCGTGAAAAGGATGAACAAAAAAAAAAAAAAAAGCGCCGTATATTCTTTTATGAGTATTGCTTCGTGTTGGAATCGACCACAAACTCAACAGTATTTTTTTTTTGTCCAACAAAAAATTACTTATCCCCTCTCCTTTTTGTTTCAGAAAAAAAAAGTGAGAGATCAGTATCTCCTTCTTTATTCCTGATCTATTAGCCGGCGTCTTAGTTGTGTCAGGTTGACCTACTTACCATTAGATGGGAGAGACTATGCGAATTATCTCATATCAAATATTACCTGATGGGATGGAAGTCTACGAGATAACTATACCAAAATTTATCTTCTTTTTTTTTTTCTAAAAAAAAAAATTAAAAAATTAAAAATTGCTCGCTTTTTTTTTTTCTCCATTTTCTTCACCCTCCCGGAACCATGCCAGGGGAAGAGCTTAGCATCTGCGGGTGCTGGTCATTATATCCTACCTATTTTGAGGGCTTGCACCCATCGCCTTTATCCCAATGACGGCGTTATCTTGGAGTTGATTGCGGCATCAAGTCATACCTTTTTCCATTCCCTGCACCTTAAATGTTTATTTTTTAGTTGCAATAAAAAAAAATATTTACTTTTAGAGTTTAAGTACTTTTCCTTGTCTGACTTGGTCGGGGATATTCTTCCACTCTTCCAAAGATGAAAGATGTTATCCTCATTTTTTTTCTAATTTAACCTTTTTCGTTCTCATTGCTTCCGTTCCATTTTTAAATCCTTAATGTCACAAGGGGTTTTTAAATTCTTAATGTCACAAGGGGTGAAGAAATAAGAAGATAAAATTGCTTCCGTTTCCCATCTTTTTCTTATCTTTCAGTTCGTCTCCTTTTCCTTGTTTTCTCCGTGTTTTCTTTCTTGCAGTCCAAACAACCTATAAAGAACAAAGATTAAAAAAATAAATAGTGATCTCCGTTCCCTTTTTTTCCGCATATAGTTCAATTGTTTGCTTCCTTTTTGAGTAACCGAGTTATTTGTCTTTATATCCGTGTTATCCTATTACTGTATTGGGATCCCGGCATGGAAGCTGGTTCGATTTATTAGGAGTATCGGTATGTCTACTGATACCGAACTGGTACTATACAATATATATCATACCATTCGATTCGGTATTTTATGGCATGTCTTGAATTTTGGTATATCAAAGTTGTCCAAGTATTATTGTCTGTCCTCCACCCTCATCATAATAATTGAATCTATAAGAAATGTTTGATTTTGGTTCTAATTTGTGAGGAAACCAAGGTTATAATTTTTCCACCTTCCCGTCTCCTCCCCTGTTTCCATCTCTATCGCTTCTTCTCTCCTTTTCCCATCTATATCCAATATATCTCTTTTCATCACAGTAATTCTCTCTTTTGTTTTACAGATTTTTTATAATTCATATAGAATATATTCTTTCTATTTTTATTTCCATCTTGATCTAAGAAGAAAGCATGCAACCTTTTTCCATAGGTTTTGACTTGATTTCTTCTTAATTTTTTCCTCCGCATCAAGCCATGGGCTTGCCAACTTGGCTGTACAAATAATACTGGAGTCCTTTCAGTTTTGTTCTAATGTTTATATTTTTACCTGCTTCCCTACCCTATTTTTATATTTTTCTCTCTATATTATTTTTTTTAAGTTTTTACTTTATCTTTCATGGAGTTTTGTCATGCTCCTGGCCAAAATCATATGTTAAGGTCATGGCAATCATTGCATACTTATAGGAAAATTCTTCACAAGCATGCACATCATGATATCATATATATTATTATAGCATAATAAAAATAATTGAAAATCCAAATCCTAATACTCAATAAATCTAACTAACAAGAGATATCTAAAATTTAATCACAAAGTTTTAAATCAACTACTCATCAACACTAACCAATACAAGGAACGTATAAATATTCCCATTGGTATATGATGATAATGATACTATTCTAAGATAAGTTGGTTGATCAACCTTATTTCTAATTATATGTCCATGGCAGTACGTGTCATGTATTTAATTCTCAAAATTATAATAAGAGAAAAGTTCAAATAATGAGCAGAACATCTCAGTAAATAAGTTTACTAATTAATCGAGTACGTAAGCAAAGTCATATGTCTTGCAAGGCAAAATAAGAATTTTCATAATTCTCAAATATTCAATTCATATTCATAAATATAATTAAAAATATTATATGCGTATTTATATTCATATCTCTATCAAGAATTTCTAGAATAACACTTTCTATATTTCTAGGCAAAATAATACCAAAGAGGCTTCATATCCGGAGATCACAAAGTAAGGTTAATATATAACTTTTAATTGGTAAGGTATCAATATATCAATGTAACCTTTAACTAGTTGAGTTGATATGCTAATATATAAATCTCATTAATAGGATATTGATATGCCAAAATATAATCTCAACTATTTAAGTATCGATATATAACATATAATTTCTACCAAAAGGATATCAATGTATCAATATATAATTTCTCCACTAGTAGGATATTATTGCATCAATATATAACCTTTACTAATAAGGTTTCAAACATATTATGATATCCATATCTAAAAGGTATCAAAGTTCTTTTTATAGAATAATATAGGTTATATTTCAATCATAATATGCATATTCCATATAAGATTAATAAACAATATAATAATATTTCATAAAATAATATTTTTGAATTTTATTTTTATTTTCATTCAAAACATAATTTCATAAATTTCATATACCAGATATAAATCGATTGACAATTTATTTGATATAAAAATAAATTTATTTAAATAACAAATTTAGGAAAGATGGATTATTACTTATATTTCAAGAATAACAAGCAAAGAAATCCAACTAAATTTGAAAGTCTCCTTCGAAATCTAATATTCAAAATGATATTTTTATCAAATTATAACCACGTTATTTTTTTAAAAATAAAACATTAAATCTCGGCATCCCATATAGAAGCAATTCCAGTGATTAGAATATTGTGGTAATGGTTGTTTACCTCCTCTTTTGGCCTTTTTTTTGGAGGGGGGAAGAGAGAGAGGGAGAGGGCCAAACATGCCAAAAAGCTTGACATAGAGGGGCAACAAATATCATATATGAGGTTATGATAGATGCACAAATATACTATTGATATTGAATTAGCCAGAAAGGGGATGATAAAAAAATGAAAGTAGAATGAATTCAGGTACCTTTGACCATCAAGGGCTTTTTTTATTATCATGCCATCCATTCAAAAAAGAGGACAGGATGTACCTAGGGCTACGATCGAAGTACTTTATTGCTACTCCTAACAGTAAATTATAGTGCTACTAAAAATTAAAAGAAAATATTTAAAATAAAGATAATTTAAAGATAAATTAGTTTTGTTGATCAACAAAATGATCTTTTGTTCATACTACAATCTATTATTTATATACATAATTAAAACTATTGAATAACTGCTAAGTTTAACCATCCATGTTAGCTTGTGATAATCCTTAATGGTTTCTAAAGTTATATCTCATAAGACCATGCAACTCATGTATAATATAATCATGAGTGAGATCTCATTTTGAAATAAAATCAGCATCCCTCGGCTAAACTTGTCATGGTCGAGTCATGTTCCTTAATTTATGTTTTTATATTTATCATGAACACTCAATTTGGCCAAATGCTATTAGGTCTATCATGAATCACATGACTTCTATCTATCCTGATCCTTAGCCTCATCTACATAGCACTTGCTCATGGTTGTCATCTAAGTTATTGAGATGAGCTATAAACACCCAATATCTCGTTAGCTAATGATTGAGAGGTTGATGGTATATCTACATCATAATCTCCTTGGCAATGGTGTAGCCGAGATCTTGCAATTATAGTCTAGATTTGTTGCTTAATTATTATCCATTTAACAAGTAGCATTACTAACCTAGACATTCTGCTTGTACCTTTTCTGATGCCCTTGAACTGTATGTTTCCATTATGCACTTTTCAATAGTGAATGTTCTGGTATATTTGATTAGCTTGCACACTGCTTAAAAAATTTTTAGCAGTAATAAGGATCCTATCTATATTCCTTGGTAAAGCACACTCTTTTTATGTAAATTTGCTCTATATGCCTATCTTGCAGTTCATTTCTTAGCCTCCTCCTAATTATACTCACAAGTCCCACCATTCTCCTTTTAGTTGCCATGGCAAGTTAGTTTAAGTATTGGCTAAAATAACTCTATTGCTTAAATTAGCTAGTTTCTAGATGGTTCATCAAATTGATATGTCATCACGATAGTATTTCTTTGATGTGGAGACTTTGATCGGCAAGTCAATATCTTATACCCGTGTTCGGCTAGTTTTTTACCTTCACCATCTTTAGCTTGGTTCATGCAAAACTCTTTCTATTTCAACATTTAGTGATTTGGTTTGCATAGAATCTCCATGATTGCTATGTCATGGCCACTTTGTAAGCATTCCATCGTTGCTATTGATGAGCCATCCTAGTGGACAAAATATCATATTATCCTAGAGATCCATGGGGCTCATGGAACCATAGGCCAATGATAGTGAAGAATCATTGCTAAGTTAGCTAATAAAAGAATAGTGCCCTGTAAGACAATTGCATTTGATATATGACAGAGACTTTTCTGTAATTTCATTCAACTTATATATGACATTATTATTATTTGATAATAAAGAGATATTTTATGTTTCATCATTGCTATATCTTTATGAAGATTATGATGAGCCCATAGATTAGGACAATGGTTTTATGGTTATGATGAGTCATAACAGTGAGACTTAAATTTTAAAAATCCTAGTCTAAAATATTCCTAGTCATACGAATATTGAGTCGAGATCAATGTTTTCTGGATAAACTGGCACATTATATATACTCAATGGAGAGGGTGGTTGATCTCGTAACTACTTATGTAAGGATACTAATACAAGGATGTAAACACTCATTCAGAATGAGTTCACTGAATTGATCCACCATGAGAACATCTTATGGAATCTTATATACATATCAAAAGATGGTTCTCTAAGTAGGAGTTGTGTAAGTAATCTTTAGACATGAGATCACCATGAAATCTTGTATACATGATCCATGCCTTAGTTCATACTTATTCATGACTAAGTCATATATATGCTGTTATAGATATGGTGGAATATGTACGATGGTTTTGAATAGGTAACAAAGAGTTTATTACTCTTGGTAAGAGGAGATTACATCCTATGTAATCTCATCGAGTATTTGACTTAGAAAGTCTTTGATCAAAGCAAAATAAAATTAGAAAGGATTTTTAATATTTTATCAATCGAGTCTTCACCAGGAGATTGAGGATCATATGGATATGCATTAGGGTTTGACATGTATTTATACCTACAAGCATATTCAGATGAGGTAAGATCAAAGAATTGAATTGCACGTACTTATCACTGAAGGATATTTTTTGATATATTTTTTTTTCAAATTTTACATCTTCAAAATAGGCATGATACATTGCTAGATTACCATGCAATTCAATCTTGTCTTGTGAGTTTTCATGAATTAAAGCATTTATTAATGAGTTAGTTAGAAAAGAGTTCTAATTTGATAACTCAGGTTGACATGGATTTCGTCTAAATCAATTAGATTGGTTTTTAATCAAATCAGATCAACATATACCCGAACCTACTACTAGCTAAGTTTGGAGTCCAAAGGGTCATACATGCTAAGAAATTGATCAAGAAAGTTATTAGAATTGGTTACGGTTCATTAGATTTTAATTGGATGTAATTAACATGCTAGCATATGTTTGCTTACCCTAACTCCTAACCAAATTGAATTTCATCTAAAAACCTTGCTAGATTGGCTAACCTATTTAAGTGGGACTTAGATTAGATTAAGGCATAAAGAGGTAGCCTAGATTAGGTACCTCCTAGCCTTATCCCGTGCTAAGAGATAGAGTCCAAAGGGGATTAGACTTTATCCATTTGTTGGTGCAAAAAAAAGGTGCTTTTATTTAGGTGTGCAGAAGGACTCCCCCTTCTGCCTGGGAATAAGACCCATGTAATATCTCTATCTCCCATATCTCTCTTCCATGCCATCCAGGCTCCTTGACCAAGTTGATGGTTCTTGGAGATGGTCTGAGTTTATATGGGTCAAAAGGGTGCTTGCTTTGTAATAAGATGGCATAAAAGAGTCCTTTACTTTAAGGTAGAGGCCTTGGTGCCTCTCTATCTTCTCTCATGCCCATCAAAGAGCCTTGATCATGCCTTGATGATATATGGCATGCTGGATGGTTTCAAAGAAGGGAAACAATGTAAAAAATCTTTTGGCTCCTGATTTCTCCAAAATAATATATTATTATTGCACCCCTTCCTTGGCAGAGTCCTTCTGTTTGAAGAGCTTTATCTAAATATGCCATTATTTAGATGAAGGGACACAATGACAAAAGATATGTTGATCCGGAGGCACTCTCTCTCCAATTATAAATAGACTCGTGTCTGAGAGTCCAAGGCATCAAGTCTAAGTAATTCTCTTTCTTTTCTTATTAAGACAAAATTTTCTTATTAAAACTAGTATGCCATTTTAAGATAAAGCTTTAGGAAGAGAATTAGGAAGGACTGATAGAAAGAAAAAAAGAAAAGAAAGAAAGAAGCAAAGAACGACTAAAGAATTCTTGGAAGAAGAATTCAGTAAGTAAGGTTCTATTAGAGTGCTTCCTCGATCTAGTTCCTATATGGATCACTATTGAGGGCATGCACTTGTATGGTTGTAAAGATATTAAAAATTAGCATAAGAAGTGTTTTTCTTATTCTCTCATATTTTTACTAATTAATTAACATAATCAGGATTCCTGAATCTAGGATTTTGGTTGATTACGTTTCATGAATAATTTTTTTTTGAAATCCAACCTTCCGTTTGCAACCATAATCTAGAAATGATATTAGAGCAACATTGATTGATTCAATTTAGTTGATAGTGATTATAATTTAGTTATGATTGATATTATGCAATAGAATTATCTTGTCACCTAGGATTTTCTAATAGTGGTCATTTGAAGTGCCTGGTTGATTATTGAACCCTTGATGATATTTATATTTATGCATATTGATGTAGTGTATGTATTATTCTTCATCATTCTGATATAAGGTTGTCCTGGCATAGCGTGGAGGTCCACGATGCTACAAACATTATCTTAGAATGATGTTATAACTGATTCACTCTTGGCACATCATGTTTATGCTTTTATAATTGATATTATGTATTTCACATATGTCAATAAGAAAGAGTAAGTTAGGATGTGTATGAGATTAGAAAGTCCTCCTAAAATTATATATAGTCATAGTGGAGGAAACCAAAAGCTAATCGATTTAGAATCGATTGATCAATTGGTATCTAAGAAAAGTATTTTAAATACTTAATTAGGACCATCATCCTTGTAGGTCTCTGAAATATAATCAGTGGCCTGGAGTGGTTATCATCAGTAGCAATCTTCTAATTCATTTAGTAGAGGCTGTTCTCTTTGATATTGTCCTCCATGCTCATTGGTTGACTAGCCTTTGCTTGAAAGATAAAGGGTAATGCGAAGACCATGTTTTGTTAAGAATACGTATTGAAACACATACTTCAAATAGTTGATTATAATTTATTTATCTAATAATAAATTAATTATTAAATTATATAAAAACTTACAAAAAATAGAAGAAGACATTTATCTTGGGGCATGCAATGCACTGTTCTAAGGTAATTCTCGACTCTCAATAGGATTAATCTCAAGAACTCTATTCCAAGATATAACCAAATATCTCTTTTGCAAGCATGACTGTAGAAAAGATAATAGAGCTTCAATCCAATAGTAGATATTAAAATGAAATAAAAAGATTAAAAAAATCTTAGCAAAGAAATGAGAGATTTAGAGAGAAGAGATTACAAGAGTAGGCTAAAAGAAGAGACCTAATCTTTTTCTCATATCCCTTCTCAACCTCTACCAAGGCCCTTTTATAGATCCAAAGATTAGCTATTTGGGCTAGCCTAATAGTTAGGATATTAACTATGGAATTAAGAATTAATTAGTTAGCTAATGGGTAAATTAAATTATGCGATTAAAATCTAATAGATAAATGTGATTAATAATACAATGGGTAGCTAACAAAATCATAACAACACAATAATCGGGCATTAGTTAAGGTTAACATTAAACAATGGCTAGAAAAGAGTTAATTCTATTTAGTACTAATCAATGGCTAGAAAGAGATAAACTGGATGATAAATAAAATATTAATAAAATAGGAACCACACTATGTCACAGCCACTGGATGGTGAGATTACATATGCATGCAAGCCAAGCTGGACTGGGCTACATGTGTAAAGAATAGCTTAAAATAAGTCAAGGCTCATGGGAACAAATTCAGTATAAAAAACCTTCCATTTTTCTCCTATCCAGTGTTGGACTAAACATGCAAAGGAGGTAGAGAAATTTGATGAGAATTTAGTTGGAAGGAATTTGGAGGGAATTTTAATTTCTCTCTAAACACTCTAACAATCCCTCTCAAAACTTTAATTTAAAAGATAATTAAATTAATAAATATATAAAAAAGAAAATATCTCTGGGTATATATATTGTGCAATAGGTGATGTATCTTTCATGACTTAGTATCTATAGTATTAACCTAAAGGAAGTAAAGTGAACAAGTCTTGAACTATGGTTCCTTTAACTTGGATTTATATTATAGTATACACAATATAAAGCTTATGTTGCGGGTTTGCATATTAATGGTCATGTGCAAGAGTATCTTGATTATTCATGAGAGTTTCAAGAGATTATCTATATCTCTAGTCATGGCCTTTAATGGATACTCTCACATAGATGAGGCCCCTCTAAGAATATGTACAATATCACATCTCGAGACATGTCTCTTGAATCTTATTCGAGATAAACTCTTCCTAATCACTATTAGGAGAGTATTAATTTACCATATGGATAGGATGGAGTCTATGACTCCTATATCAAATAAATTATATTTGCTCCCTCACTAACCCCATTTTTTTATATATTTTATATAAACCTCCTTCAAGGGCTCTTCCATCACAAAATTGGATTTTCACAATTGAAAGATCACAAAAATTGGATTTTCACATGAAAGATCTTTGTAGGCTAAGTCCCATCTTCCTTGATGACAACAGTGTCTTAGTTCTGTTTAGCCATTTATAAGACAATCAGATAGCAATATGATTTATTGAAATCATTTATTTTTTTTTCTTTTTTATAGGCATTTATCTTAGTTTAATATGTCTACTTATTTTAGTATTTATTAGTTTCTTTTTATAAAAATCTATTGTAGCTCTTAAGTCACATTCAATAAATATAGGAGGAATAAGAGAAGACATTAGAGGAATCTCATATTAGAGTTCTTTTAGCCATTTAGCTTCAGAACAAGTAAAATCAAGAGCAATAGTTCAGCTTCCGTAGTACTTCTAGTTAGAATAGTTTATTTAGAGAATTTCAAGAAATAGCACTATCGCCAAAAGGAAATATAGCCAAAAGTGGATTTTGATGTCTAATTTGTCAAAGATCTATTTAAATCACTATAATCTTTAAGAATATTTGGATAACTTATAAGCACAGAAAAAATTAATAGTATCTTTAAGATATCTTAATACTCTTTCTAAAGTAGTCCAATGAATTATACTAGGATTACTTGTATATCTACTAAGTCTAAAATAATATAGGTAATACTTGATCTGATTTGGTTAGATAGATATATTAAAGAACTAATAATCTAAGCATATTTTTCTTAATTCATAGATTTTCTGTACTTTTTAGAGATGGATGGATGGATCATAGGGAGTAGTCACAGAGAATAATTAAAATATCTAAATTTATCAATAAATTTTTGAGTGTAGTGAGATTGAGATAAATATTAAGTCAGAAGTTTGAATGATTTTTTTCCAAGAATTAGATTATCTTTATCTAAGTCTTTTATGTCAAGGTGATGGGATAGAAAATTCTTGATATCGATGACTATGTTCAAATCTAGGGTAAGAATCAAAATGTCATCAACATAAAGATGAAGAATGGATCGATCATCAACTCATTTTTCATAGAGATGATTATTTGATCCATTAATTTGAAATCTAAAGAAAAGATTACTTGATAAACTTGTCGTACCATTATTTAGGAGCTTGCTTCAATCTATAGAGGATCTAATAAATCTATGAACTTTGTTTCTTAGCCTGGTACAAAAACCTTCAGGTTGAAACATGTACATCTTTTCTTTAAGATTTCATGTAAGAAGGTAATCTTAATATCTATTTAATAATAAAGAGTTTATGGATGGAAGCTAAAACTAGAAGAACTCAGATAGTAGTAATATGGGTTATAGGTGAATATGTATCAAAGAAATAGTACCAGCTTTTTGTCCAAATCCTTGAACATAAAAGTCATCAATAAAAATCACAAAACTTTATCTTTAAAAATCTGTATAGCAAAACTTAGAGAAGTCATCATAAAAGTCACAAAATAATGACTACCTTCATAGGTTGGAATTCTATAAGATCATAGACATCATTATGGATGAGTTATAAAATTTAAGTATCTCTAAAACTACACACTTGAAAGATTTTTTTGGTTATTTGATTAATACAAACTTCACATGTAGAATCATGTTTGTTGCCGATCTCGCCGCCGCGCCCGTGCCTCTGATCCGTCGATCCTACCGAACCGCCTGGCTCCCGGAGCCTCCTGGTTGGAGCGAACCTGCAAGAGAGAGGGTCAGAAGACCCTGGCCGGAGATCCCGGCGAGGGAGCTCCGACGGTCAAGTTAGTAGACGGCGAGAAGAACAGATTCTCCAAGACGGGCCCCCGAAGGAGTCCCAGACTCAGAGAATTTACTAGCAAGAGAGGTGCTACAGGACCGAAACTAGCGCGGGCTTCCCTGCCGAGCTCATGCCAAGCGATCCCTCTCGGGACCCTGGATCTTATTCTTGGAGCGGGGCTTTTGGCCACTGTTCCTTGCTTGTCCCCAGCTTGATCGCTTACCTGGTCGCCTCTAGCTTCCTTCCTTTTATCTCCTCCTGCTGTTCGCTGTCTTCTCCTTGCGGGAGGCTCCCCCTTCCATCCTTTTCTCTTTTCCCTTTTGGTGTTGAGGGCCAGCGACTTTCCGACCTCGTTCGCCGAGCCCAGCGGGAAAGGGCAAAGACAGAAGGGGGGTGGCGCCGCAAGGCGGCCGGTCAGACCTCGGGCCCAGTGAGGGCGCTCTCCTTCCTAAGTGCCGGCGTTGTCCGTTTACGGGCCCTGTTTTGTCAGAGCCGCGCCTCTCGACTGCGGACTTGTCGGGCCGACGTAAGTGGTGTTTTGCATGCCGCCCCATCCGTACGGGGCGCCGCCTGCGATGCGCACAGCTCGAGGGCCAACCTCGGAACCTGCGCCTCTTTCTTTGGGATCTTCTCTGTACGGCGGCCTGACCTCAGTCGAGTGGACCCCTCCTGGGTGGACACTGGCGAGGTGGCAAGAGGTCGCCTGGCTTCGCCGAGGTAGAACCCGTCTCCGGGGCCACCTGGCGAAGGGCGAAGGATCAGCCGACCTCGGCCTAGGTGCACCCCTCCTGGGTGGACACCTGGCGAGGTGGCAGAGGTCGCCCGCTTCGACCGAGGTGGACCTGTCTCCGGGGGCCACCTGGCGAAGGGGCGAAGGATCACCGACCTCGGCCTGGGTGGACCCCTCCTGGGTGGACACCTGGCGAGGTGGCAGGAGGTCGCCTGGCTTCGACCGGGTGGACCCGTCTCCGGGGACCACTTGGCGAAGGGGCGAAGAAGCGACCGACCTCGGCCTAGGTGGACCCCTCCTGGGCGGACATCTGGCGTGGCAGGAAGAGCCCTAAACCGAGCTCGACCTCGACGAGCGTGGAAACATCTCGGGAAGTCGTCTGGCGAGGTAGCCTGGCCGAGCTCGACCTCGGCGGTGTGGGAACCGACGCTGACTCTGCCGAAGAAAACTCCACGTGGATCGATTATATCTGACGGTATCTGAGCCCGGCCACGTCATCATTACGACCGTAACAGTTGCTCCCCAGCCCGCCATTCTTTGGGGCATCGTAGAACGGAACGTCGGATTAAATGCGATATGACGTGGGGAGGCGAAGATCTTGCATCATAATTGCCGTGATCCTCGTCGCGCTTTTCTCGTGCGCCGTAGCCCTATAGGAAGCCGCCACGCGTTGCCCACTTGCCCATAATAAATGCGTCGCTTCGAAGCAGAGGCCGTTACCCTGCTAACGAGGCGTCGGTGTCGGGCATGCGTCCACGCGACGATCATCCAGTGGCTCGGGGCGGAATGACAGGTACGGCTGCTGTCGACTGAGTTTGAAAAGGAGGGGACTTTCTGGAACGAGGCCTTTCCCCTTCTCCGTGGGCGGTTTGCTGCAGGCTAACTTCCGCTGCCCCGCACTCGCTTGGTGTATTTTTCGGTGAGTGTCTCCATCTTCTCTCTAGTTCCCTTCTTCCTCTTCTTCTTTGAATCTTCGTTTCTTCCTTCTTTGTCATGGCGCGTCGTCACTATGTTTCCTCTAATCCGGACGAGCCGGTCCGTCCCGGCGAGACCTCCGTCTTCTTCCTCCTCAGAGGAGGAAACGATCCCGGAGGAGATCCGCAGGCGACTGCAACCTGGGGTGTCACCATCGGCATCCCCAGGGGGTCCGGTCTCCTCCGATTGCTTCTGCTCTTCGCTTCTCTCTCTTCCTGCTCCGCCTCTTCTTCCCGCCGTCCCTCCGGTCATGCTTCCACCATGACCGAAGGCGACCTTTCTTTGCTCTGGGAGGCCTACGGCATCCCGGGATCAATCCGTCTGTTTGTTCCGCGGCCCGGGAACGCGTCACCATAAGTGGCCCCGCCGCATAGCCTTCTATGAAGACTTCTTCCTCGGGGTCTTCGATTCCCTCTGACACCCTTCTTCCTCTCTTTCCTTAGCCATTTCCGTCTTGTTCCGGCCCAGTTGGCTCCCAATGCCATCCGGTCATCTTTCTTTCATAGTTTTTTGTCATTTCCACGGGTTTGTTTGCCCGTTTCTCCCTCTTCAGGCCATGTTTACCTGAAGAGGTATTCCACTGACGACGGCTGGTGGTACATCTCGCCCGGCCCAGGTGTCTCCGGTTCGACCTCCCCTCTTCTATCAAGGGCTGGAAGAACCGGTTTTTTCTTTGCCTCGGTCGAAGATGTCGACTGGGCCTGGAGTGAACCGACCGGTCTCCGAACCGGAACCCAGGTCGAGTCGGCGACCAGAGGCTTACTCCCTGCTCTTGAGCGACGTGGTCCCGGCGCTCGAGTTCTGCTCTCGAGCAGAATCTTTTTGAGGCCGGGATCATCCCTCCGCGAGCCGGGTGAGATTCGGTCCCCCTTGACTCTTGCATTCTTTCTCCTTTATGACCGAGCTGGCTGACCTTCTTCTCTTTTGTGTTGCAGGCATGAAGTTCTCACTGGAGAGCCTCCTGGAGGGCGCGGCCCAGAGAGACGTCGCCGAGGTAGATGACCTCGCGAAGAGGGCTCGCACCGAGGCGAGCCAGGAGGCTGCGCCGGCGACCGTACCCAGCCCAGCGCCGCTGCTCCCCCGCCCAGGCTACCTCGGGGTGGGGCCATCGATTCTTCAGCTGTCTGTCCCGGTGGTGCTGCCGTCGAGGGGCTCCACCACCTGCAGCTCCGTCCAGCACCGCCCTATCATCACCGCGCTTCGACGGCGCAGCCTGCATCCTCTCCGCCCCCGCCAGTTGCTGTTCCTGCTGGAGGGACAGTCGCCGCCGAAGCTGACCTGACGGCTCCGCCACCGGTGATCACCCACCGGTGTTCAGTCATCCACGACAAAGGGCTTGCGGAGAAAGTGATGGAGTACGCCTCCACAGCCCGGACCGCGTCGCTCGGGTGGTCGGACTACGCTGATGCTCTACTCGGGATCCTCCCGCAGCTCTTTACGGTAAGCCCGAACTCATATTCTTCTGTCTTCCGTGACCTGAAGGGGTCGAGCTGCGAGCAAACAACCAGGCCCTCCAGAACAGACCTGGCACGCGTCGAGGGGCAGAACAAGGAGCTGGAGTCTTCTCTGTCGGAGGAGAGGACCTCCCACCAGCGTCGCGCGAAGGAGGACGCGGCTGAGAGGGCTCGCCTTCAGGCCCACTAACAGTGGCTGGAGCGCCAGCTGGAGGAGGCCAGGAGGGATGCGAACGCGGCGAAGGAGCGGAGCGCGTACATCAATGGGGCTCTTGGAGGCCGTGAAGCGGAAGGCACAGGAAGCCGTTCCGAAGTTCCGGGCTTCCGACGAGTACACATCGGAGGTCCGGGAGGCCACCGTGGACTCCTTCCTGAAGGGGTTCCGGATGTGCCGGGAAAGAAGGTAGGGGCCTCTACCCCGAGCTCGACCTCAGTGGGGTGGTGCTCGGAGGTAGAAGGCAAAGACCCGAGAGCAGAGCCTCCGGTGCGGTCGACGCCACGCCTGCGGCCCCAGCAATCGACGAAGCCGTGGCTCCAGAAGCAGCCGCTGAAGGCGAGGCGAGGAGCGCGCGACTCAAGCTGAGGCTCCGACCCTGCACCGAACTGAGCCACCCCTTTCTCACCCTTCTCTGTTGTCGTTGTTGTACTTCTTCTTCTTTTCTTTTTTTGGGGACTCCCGGCCTGCCGGGATTCCCAGCTTGTACTTTTTCTTGGATTAATGAAAACATCATTTGACTAAGTCTCGAGTTCACTTTCTTCCCCACTCTCCCATCTCCTCTTTTTTCTTCCTGAGATGTTGATGTGGAGTGCGGAACGAGCGTGGACCTGGTCCGTCCGTCACTCAGATCGAAGGTTGGGGCATTCCAGACCGCGTGGCGTCAGAGTAGACCTTGAGCGGGTCCATCTTTGGGATTGTCTTCATGCTCGCATGGGCGAAGTGGTTTCTGCCCCGCCTTCCAGGCCGAAGCCCGGGACTTCGGACTGAACCCCGGGGCCGCAGGCTTTCTCAAGCCTTGCACGGCTTGCCGGGCTGTTCTCCGTGCTTGCACGGGCGAACTGGGTTCTGCCCCGCCTTCCAGGCCGAAACCCAGGACTTCCGGACTGAACCCCGGGGCCGCGGCTTTCTCAAGCCTTGCATGGCTTGCCGAGCTGTTCTCCGTGCTTACGCGGGCGAACTGGTTCTGCCCCGCCTTCCAGGCCGAAACCCAGGACTTCCAGACTGAAACCCGGGGCCGCATGCTTTCTCAAGCCTTGCGCGGCTTGCCGAGCTGTTCTCCGTGCTTGCGCGGGCGAACTGGGTTCTGCCCGCCTTCCAGGCCGAAACCCAGGACTTTCGGACTGAACCCCGGGGCCGCAGGCTTTCTCAAGCCCTGCGCGGCTTGCCGAGCTGTTCTCCGTGCTTGCACGGGCGAACTGGGTTCTGCCCCGCCTTCCAGGCCGAAACCTAGGACTTCCAGACTGAACCCGGGGCCGCAGGCTTTCTCAAGCCTTGCGCGGCTTGCCGAGCTGTCTCCATGCTCGCGTGGGCGAACTGGGTTCTGTCGCCTTCCAGGCGAAGCCCAGGACTTCCCGCTTTCTTCGGCGTCGGCTATGATCGGGCGTGCCGAACTCAGGGCCATGCGCCGGTTTCCCTACAAAGTGAGAAAAGAGCGTTTGAACCAAGGAAGCTTTATTGCAGGGGGGAACCTTACATTACTGATAATACACTCTTAAGTTCGAGGCGTTCCACGTCCGGGAGAACCTGGCCCCTCCCAACTCCTCCAGGTAGTAGGCGCCGTGGGGGAGGGCTTCTGCTACCCGGTTCGAGCCCTCCCAGTTGGGTGAGAGCTTGCCGCATTCCCGTGGCTGAGAAGCTTCAGCGCGCCGGAGGACCAGATCTCCGAGACGAAAAAACTTCGGCCGCACTTGGGAGTTGTAATACCTGGCCACACGCTGCCTATACGCCGCCATCCGAACTCGGGCCTTGTCCCTCGTCTTCTCAAGAAGGTCAAGGTTGAGCATCATTCTGGCGGGGTTCTCTGTCTCGTCATATGCTCCACACGCAGCGTGGATAGGCTGAGCTCGATCGGAATGACCGCTTCGGCTCCGAAGATGAGGTTGAACGGGGTCTCGTCAATTGCCATCCTCGGGGTGGTATGGTATGCCCAAAGGATGCTGGGGAGCTCCTCGGCCCATCTGCCTTTGGCCTGGTCCAGCCGCGTGCGGAGGCCCTGCAGAATGGTCCTGTTCGTGACTTCGGCCTCTCATTGGTCTGGGGATGCGCCACCGAGATGAAGCGATGCCTGATACCGAGGTCATCGCAGAACTCTTAAAACTCCCGGCAGTCGAACTGGCGCCCGTTGTCAGTAACCACGATGTGGGGGAGGCCGAAGCGGCAAACGATCGACTTCCAAAAGAACTTGGCGACGTTTGCTTCAGTGATCCGTGCCAAGGGTTCAGCCTCGACCCATTTCGTGAAGTAGTCGAAGGCCACAATCAAGAATTTCCACTATCCGGACGCCGGCGGGAATGGCCCAGAAGGTCCATCCCCCATTGGGCGAATGGCCAGGGAGCCGAAAGCTGGGAGATTGGGTTGGAAGGCTGCCGTTGCACCGTGGCGTGGCGCTGACACCGATCGCACCTCTTCACGAAGTCAGCGGCGTCTTCCTTCATCGTCTCCCAAAAGTAGCCCTGACGAAGGGCCTTGTAGGCCAATGCTCTGCCCCCCACGTGGTTCCCACAGACGCCCTCGTGAATCTCCTGGAGCACGAGCTTGGCTTCCGCGGGTCCTACACACTTGAGGAGGGGGTAGGAGTAGGATCTTCGATACAATTGCCCATCCATCAGGACGAACCGCATGGCTTTCCTCCTGATGAGGCGGGCCGCCTCGCGGTCCTCCGGCAGGGTGCCGCTGGTTTGTATTCGCGTACTTGTCCATCCAGCTGGGCTCACGGCTGACCTGATGGACCTCCACCGGGGTCTCGTGGCTTGGGGTCTCAAGGCGCTCCACATGAGCACGGCCCAGCATCGAGTCCGGCAGGGTTGCCAGCCGGGAGAGAGTGTCCGCACGGGCGTTCTCCCTGCGGGGGATGTGGAAGATGTTGAAGCGCCGGAATCTGGCCGCGCCCGTCTTGACGAGCTCCAAGTATTTGCCATTTGGGGTCATGCGCGGCGTACTCCCGGAGACTTGCCCCGCTACGAGCTGGGAGTCAGTGAAAGCTTTGAGGTTGGTCACGCCCAGCTCGCGGGAGACCCTCAGTCCAGCGAGGAGTGTCGTACTCGCCTGATTATTTATCGTGGCGAATTGGAAACGGAGCGCGCATTCGGCGACGACCCCGTCGCTGTTGGCAAGGATGAGTCCGGCTCCGCTCCCGCCGGAGTTCGTGGCTCCATCTACATGGAGGATCCAGGCGTCCTCTCCGGCTCGTCGGGGCCCGTCTTCAGCGGCTGGCCTAAGGGGCCTTCCTCGGGCTCCTTGCCTAAGCCTGCACATTCGACCAGGAAGTCGGCCAGCACCTGCGCTTTCATGGCCGACCTTGGCCTGTACGCGATGTCAAACTCGCTGAGCTTCAGTGCCCACTTCGCCAATCGCCCGGAGGTGTCGGGTCGGCTGAGCACCGCTTTCAGCGGTTGATCCGTCAGGACAGCGATGGGATGCGCTTGGAAATAGGGCCTGAGACGCTGGGCAGACACTATTAGCGCAAAAACGAGTTTCTCGGGCTGAGAATACCTGAGCTCGCATCGCAGAGAAGTTTGCTGGTATAATATACCGGCCGCTGGACTCCTTGGTCATCAGTCCGGACCAGGACCGAACTGACGGCTTCCGGGGTGACCGCCAGGTAGAGGATGAGTTCCTCCCCTCCTTGGGCTGGGACAGCAGCGGATGGCGATGCGAGCATCTTCTTCAACTCTTCAAAGGCCTCCTGGCATTCCTCGATCCAGGTGAAGTCGTTCATCTTTCTCAGCACCTTGAAAAAGGGACGGCAGCGATCTGCCGACCTGGAGATAAAGCGGCTGAGGGCGCAACTCGGCCGGTGAGTTGCTGCACTTGCTTCTTGGAGGTGGGCTACTCCATGTCCAGGATGGCCTGGACCTTCTCGGGGTTGGCTTCAATTCCTCTTTGGGTCACCATGAATCCTAGGAATTCCCGGAGGAGACGTCGAAGGCGCACTTTGCAGGGTCAGCTTCATCTGATGACGCCGGAGGTTGCCGAACATCTCCGCCAGGTCAGCTACGTGGTCCGGTTTGCTCATCACCAGCATATCGTCCACGTACACCTACATGTTGGCGGCTGATCTGTCCTTGAAAAGATCCTGTTGACCAGACGGTGGTACGTGGCCCCACGTTCTTGAGGCCAAACGGCATCATCCTGTAGCAAAAAGTTTCGCGGTCGGTGATGAAGGCGGTATGCCTTCGTCCTCCGGTCTCATTCGGATCTGGTTGTATCCAGAGAAGGCATCCATGAATGACAGGAGGCGATGTCTCGAGGTGGTGTCGACCACTGGTCGATCTTTGGGAGGGGAAGCTGTCCTTCGGGCACGCTCGTTGAGGTCGGTGTAGTCCACACAGATCCTCCACTTACCACTGCTCTTTCTTACCATGACCATGTTCGCTAGCCAACTGGGATACTGGACTTCCCGCACAAAGCCGGCGGCGAGGAGTTTCTCCACCTCCTCGTTGATGGCCTTTTGTCTCTCCATGGCGAAGCTCCTCTTCTTCTGGCGGACTGGGCGGCAGCTCGGATCCACGTTTAGCCTATGCGTGATGACCTCGGGCGGAATGCCCGGCATGTCGGCCGTCGACCAGGCAAACATGTCTGCGTTCGCGCGGAGGAACTCTAGCAGGCGGGTCCGTTCTTCTTCGGGGAGTTGCGCCCCGACCTGCATCATCCTCAGCGGGTCCGAACCAAGGGGATAAGTCAACAGGCGTTCTACGGGCCCTCCCCTGGGTTCCTTCTCCCTTAGGTCAAGGTCGTCAACATCAGGGGCGAGCTCCGCGCCCCGGGCGCCCGGGACCGTCTGGAGGCAATGCGGGACCGGCTGGGTCTCCCCTTCATCTCCCCGAGCCCGGAAGGCGTGGGGAACTGCACCAACAACCTTTTCGTGGAAATTGTGGCGTCCGGTTGGTTGAGCCCGGGGCGCCCGAGAATGGCGTTGTAAGGCGAAGGGAGCCTGACGACGGTGAACGTCATCAGGACGGTCATCTGCCGAGGTGGGGATCCGGTGGTGACCGGGAGAGTGATCTCCCCTTCGACCCCCACGGAGTCCCCGATAAAACTTACTAGGGCGGTATGCACCGGTCTCAGCTGATCGTGGGACAAATTCATCCGAGAGAAAGCGTCGTAAAAAAGCACGTCAGCCGAGCTTCCACTATCCACCATGATTCGATGTACAGGATGCTTCGCGATGGTCATCTCGACCACCACGGCATCATTGTTTACATTCTCATTATCCTTCCCCTCCTCGGGAGGGATTACATTCTCTGGGTTCCCGACTTCCCGGGCCCTCTTCGCCGCTCGCTCAACCCCAAGTGAGATCATGCCCACGGGCTTCTCTGTCGGGCGGTTATCGATTGCAGGGACTGGTGGTAAGGCCGCGAGCGGCTGCCCCTCCGGGGGGGCCTCGTTCCTGACGAACTTCCTGAGGTAGCCCTTCTTGATCAGCTCCTCGATCTCCCACTTCAGGTTGCGACACTCCTCCGTGTCGTGACCGTGCTCGCGGTGGAACTGGCAGTACTTCGATTTGTCCCGGATAGCCCTCGGGTTCTGAGGAGGAGGTCGGCGGAGGTAACGCTCGCCCTCAATTTCCATGAGGATCTTCGTCCGAGGTGCGAGGAGAGGGGTGAACCTCCGCTCCGGAATGGCCTCGCTTCTCGGCCTTGGATTCGGGCGAAGGTCGGTAGACGGTCCGGGCTTCCGAGCTCCTGGAATATCCCTCGGGGGCGGCCTCTTCAAAGTCTTTCCGTCTAGCTCTCGACGGGTGCAATCGGCCTCCTCCGCTCGGATATACTTATGGGTGCGGAGGAGGAGCTCGGAGTACGTCCTGGGAGGCTTCTTGTCCAGGGAGTAGGTCAGGCGGGACGTCTTGAGCCCGCGCTTCAAGACCAGCATGGCGATGGGCTTGTCCAGGCTGTAGATTTCCAGGGCTGCGGTCTTGAACCGGGTGATGTAGTCCCGGAGCAGCTCCTGGTCCTGCTGGCGGATGGAGAAGAGGCTATCCACCTCTTTCGGCACCTTTCGACAGGTGTCGAAATGCGCCACAAACTTTCCTTCTAACTGGTGGAAGGAGCAGATAGATCCAGGCTCGAGGCGGGTGAACCAGACTCGAGCAGCCTTCCGGAGGGTAGCTGGGAAGGCGATGCACAAAAGAGCGTCGGTGGCCCCCTGGACCCTCATGAGAGCCTTGTAGCTCTCCAGATGGTCCAGAGGGTCGGTGGTCCCATCGTAGGGATCCACCTGCGGCATGCGGAACCGTTTTGGGATCGGTTCCGCCTGGATTTCTTCAGAGAAGGGAGGACGGGAGTCGTAGCCCGCCGGGTCCGCCGATGAGTTCTGCAGGTCGGCAAATCGGCGGGCGAACTCCGCCAACTTGCGCTCGTGCTCCTCCAGGCACCTCTCGGCCTGGCGCCTGATGGCCTCGTCGATGGAGTCTTCCACCGAGACCGCTGGTGAAGGGGGCGCCGATCGGTCTCGGTGCAAAGTCAGGCCTCGGCGCCGCTTGCTGCGATGCACCGTTTCGGCTTCATCGGCCCGGGATCGACTCTCGTGATCCGCCGAACCGGAGTAGTTTCTTTTTGCGGGAGCTTGGTGGCTCCCGCGGGGGTTGGAGACTGCCTTCGGGTGGGATGGCCTGCCCTGAATGGAGCGTAGGCTCCCACGCTGTCCCGCGGCTTGGGCCGCGGGGGTCCCCGGCTGCGGCTGCGTGGCTAGGGACCGCTGCCGATGTTGAAGCTGCCGGACCGCCGAGGTCAAGGTCTGCAGCTGTTGGATGACGGCCGTGAGGGGCCCGTCTGCTGAGGTTGGCTGTGGTGGAAGAGGAGGGGGAGCTGGAAGCTCCCTCTCCGGGCTGTGGGCCCCTTTAGGGGAGGGAACTTCCCCCACATGGCTGGTGGATGCCTCGCGCCCGCGAGTGACCACCATTGTCGGAGAGCGCGGTACCTGAAGAAAGCTGGCTCCCGCTAGGGGGTGTTGTCCTGCCCCCCTACCTGGCGCGCCAATCTGTTGCTGATCTCGCCGCCGCGCCGTGCCTCTGATCCGTCGATCCTACCGGATCGCCTGGCTCCCGGAGCCTCCTGGCTGGAGCGAACCTGCAAGAGAGAGGGTCAGAAGACCCTGGCCGGGGATCCCGGCGAGGGAGCTTCGACGGTCAAGTTAGTAGACGGCGAAAAGGAACAGATTCTCCAAGACGGGCCCCCGAAGGAGTCCCAGACTCAGAGAATTTACTAGCAAGAGAGGTGCTACAGGGATCGGAAACTCGGTCGGGCTTCCCTGCTGAGCTCACGCCAAGCGATCCCCTCTCGGGACCCTGGATCTTATTCTCGGAGCGAGGCTTTTGGCCACTGTTCTTTGCTTGTTCCCAGCTTGATCAGCTTACCTGGTCGCCTCCAGCTTCCTTCCTTTTATCTCCTCCCGCTGTTCGTCTATCTTCTCCTTGCGGGAGGCTCCCCCTTCCATCCTTTTCTCTTTCCCTTTTGGTGTTGAGGGCCAGGCGACTTTCCGACCTCGTTCGCCGAGCCCAGCGGGAAAGGGCAAAGACAGAAGGGGGGTGGCGCTGGCAAGACGGCCGGTCAGACCTCGGGCCCAGTGAGGGCGCTCTCCTTCCTAAGTGCCGGCGCTGTTCGTTTACGGGTCCTGTTTTGTCAGAGCCGCGCCTCTCGACTGCGGGACTTGTCGGGCCGATGTAAGTGGTGTTTTGCGTGCCGCCGCCATCCGTAGGGGGCGCCGCCTGCGATGTGCACAGCTCAAGGGCCAACCTCGGAACCTGCACCTCTTTCTTTGGGATATTCTCTGTACGGGCGGCCTGACCTCGGCCGAGGTGGACCCCTCCTGGGTGGACACCTGGCGAGGTGGCAGGAGGTCGCCTGGCTTCGGCCGAGGTGGACCCGTCTCCGGGGGCCACCTGGCGAAGGGGTGAAGGATCAGCCGACCTCGGCCTAGGTGGACCCCTCCTGGGTGGACACCTGGCGAGGTGGCAGGAGGTCGCCTGGCTTCGATCGAGGTGGACCCGTCTCCGGGGGCCACCTGGTGAAGGGGCGAAGGATCAGCCGACCTCGGCCTGGGTGGACCCCTCATGGGTGGACACCTGGCGAGGTGGCAGGAGGTCGCCTGGCTTCGGCCGAGGTGGACCCGTCTCCGGGGACCACCTGGCGAAGGGGCGAAGGATCAGCCGACCTCGGCCTAGGTGGACCCCTCCTGGGTGGACACCTGGCGAAGTGGCAGGAGGTCGCCTGGCTTCGACCGAGGTGGACCCGTATCCGGGGACCACCTGGCGAAGGGGCGAAGAAGCAGCCGACCTCGGCCTGGGTGGACCCCTCCTGGGTGGACACCTGGCGAGGTGGCAGGAGGTCTCCTGGCTTCGGCCGAGGTGGACCCGTCTCCGGGGACCACCTGGCGAAGGGGCGAAGAAGCGGCCGACCTCGGCCTAGGCGGACCCCTCTTGGGCGGACATCTGGCGAGGTGGCAGGAAGAGCCCTAAACCTAGCTCGACCTCGACGAGCGCGGCAACGTCTCGGGAAGTCGTCTGGCGAGGTAGCCTGGCCGAGCTCGACCTCGGCGGTATGGGAACCGATGCTGACTCGGCCGAAGAAAACTCCACGTGGCTCGATTATATCTGACGGTATCTGAGCCCGGCCACGTCATCATTACGGCCGTAACAATGTTCACTATTAATTTTTTGAATTAAATTAAGATAAGAAATTTTCTTAGTTGATTTAAGATTAATATGACCCAATCTTTCATGCCATGTTTTACTAGATTTAGAATTTAATATAAGAGATTCAGGAGAAGCAACTGAACTTTTATTAAGATTGATAAGAGAAATTATATTTAATGTAAAAAGACCTTCTGATACATAGCAATAAATATATCTTCTTTAGAAACTACAACTTTATCAGATTCTAGAATAATTTTGAATTCTAACTAGACAAACTTAGCATATTTCTTCTAATGGTTGGTACATGCTATATATTATGAAGAGATAGTGACTTTCTATAAGTAAACTTCAAGTTAAGAGTTCCTGATCCTATAGAACTTTGATAGCTGTCCCATCACCCATGGTTATACTTCTTCCACTTGATCCCTGGTATTAGAAAACCTAAGACTTATCAGTACAGACATGGAAGTTGGCTCGGGTGTCTAACCATCATTCTAAATTTAAATAGATTAAATTGACTAAAAGGATAAAAGAAACTGATCTAAAGGAAGATGATTTACCTTCGATCATATTAACTTATGGTTTAGATTGGTGTTGGTTCTTTACACTATTCTTCTTCTTATAAATAATTTATAATTTTTTATAAAGAAATATTGAGGTGCAAGATGATTGTCCTGACCCTAGATAAAGTAGAACCTTTTTGCACATTGTGAAAGGAACTATTCCTAGGGGCGATGCATGCATTTTAAAATTTTTCTAAAAGCATGCATTAGCGGAATGCGATAAAACTATTTTATCAAGATGTTAATCTAATTAACATAACCCCTAAATCAAGATTTAGATGCATCTAGAGTAATATAAATATAAAATCATGCAACCAAAGTATAAAATATGAAACTATTCACATAACTATACAATGATGCGGTATGGACAATTATGTCATACATAAAATAAGTACATACCTTGGTGACGTTCACCGGGAAGAACCGGAAGTCCAACTCTTAGTCGCAATCCCAGGGATGGTACAAACCTGTAGAAAAATATGAATTTGCAAGCAACACTCGGGTACCGCCTTTACGGATGGTTCACACCGTGTAGTATAATTTTTTCTTCTTCCTTTGAGGTGCTAGCCTCTACGGAAGCTTTGTCGGTTGAACTCCTTCAACTCCTTGAAGACAAGTGGGACACCTTCAACTCCTTGAAGTGCAAGTTGCTACAGCAGTGCTGGAACAAAGACTCCTGAGAACTTTTCCCAACACTCTATCCCAAACCTTCAATAGAAGGTATGCACTCAGAGATCCCATCCAAACTCAATAATCCCTGGGACCAAATCTCTCAATCTCTCAATGATCAAGGAAGTGCTCTAATCCAGAATTTTGGTAGAGTAAAAATTTGATCTAGATTTTTGGGAATGGGATATGAGAAGTTAACCATTCACTTTCAGCAGCCCAGCCATTAAATAATAGTAGCATCCCTCAAAATAATTAAGAGGGATTAATGAGAGATTATTAAGGAGTTATGGGGTCTCTAGAAATTCCAGGGAGGTTAGAAGTCCCTTGAAATTTAGCAACAGCAATAATTAAAACTCAAAACTCCAGCATTAAATCCCATAATAATTACAACATTTAATGAAGGGTTTTCGAATTTCAGCAATTCATCATTCGAGTCGACTCGACCATTCGAGTCTGCTCGGCTCGAGTCGACTCGTCCAAGGAGAGTCGGCTCGAACAAAAGTTTGACAACACCTTGTCAAAAGACTCGAGTCGACTCGCTCAAGAAGAGTCGGCTCGAATAGAAATTTGACAATACTTTGTCAAACGAGTCCAGAACGATTTCCAATCATTCGCATACCAACAAAGCTAGAAGAAACCCTCGGTGTGCGATCCCATAGGTTCAAACACTAAATGGTAGCACGAGAACATTTCCAGTACCAGCAAAAGTTGCCATCTAGCAATGACACCCGGCGTCCGGATAGGTTGAAGGTTGTAGAGCAACAAGAACCTGTCGAACATGGAATAGCATTGAACTTATTCCCTGCACCTTCTAATGCTCCGGATAGCATAGGGTTAAACTACCCAACCCTAAGCAGTCCATCTGAATATATCTCAAAGAATCCTTGCAATACTTTACAAGGATTGTCTTGGCCAAGGTCTTTCTAAATTGAGGCATATAAAGCATTCAATCCAAATTATTTGTAGAGGTCAATCCTATCTCGATCCTACTACCGCTATACAAGTACTTGACTATATCCAACAACCTTCCATCACCATATTAGAAATCTGGGTAGTCCGGCACCAAAGCATAGTGAGTTGCTTGCAAGCTGCCATAGTGATCTCAAGTCAAAGAAATAATTCATATCCACATTCTAATGCAAGATTCCTGTTCGGTAGTAAGAGAATCTCGCATGAGAGTCACATTCAGTGAAGTGTCAAATACAACACCCGATGTCATACTAGTATCTCCATGCTACTTGGTTAAGAGGATAACCAATAGATATAACATCAACGACCTATTCTTGATACACCATCATCCTGAAACAACATATCCTTTGGTCGCGAACTAATTTATGAACTACATGATGCATCCTCTCCACATCACATATAAGGTAGCTCAAAGGATATCATCATAAAAGAGTTTAAATTAAGAAAAATGTACCTGTGATGAACAGCCAAAAGATAACTTTTATTTATATCAAAATTCATATACAAATAGCACAATCGTCTACAGCCTAGACGATTGGCTTTGGGACACAAATCCCAATACATCGTTCCTTAAATCTTTGGTTTTAGATGTTTAATCTATGTTTTTGATTTTGATACCTGGGTTTACCCTTTTCTTTATAAATTTGGCTTAGGTCTAAAATTTGGATTATGATTGCTAAAATTTTGTCCCTAGGATTTGGACTCGGGTTTTGAGATTCAGTAAGATTAACCTTAGCTTTAAGTTCATTTTCTTAAATCTTCCTAAGTCTAAATTAATCGTCTACCCTAATGGATTGAAAAACAGAGCTAAGAGCTAGAAAAGACTAGATTCTCCTAAAATCATAGTCAAATTAAGACCAAGAGGGTGAAAGTTTATCTATCAAGCCTGATACTTGATAGGTTTCATCAAGTATTGATCCTCATCTATGGATTTCTTGAACTAGATCTTGGAATTGATAAATCTAGTCATTTATAGTATGTTATCTACCATTTTAAAATTATAAAAGTCTAAAATAGTGAATCTCAGAGTCCCTTCATTATCTCGGTTAGAGGTTTCTTCTACGGTTTGCTAGAGTTATTTAGAGGTTTAACACTTACTATAAGTTTCACATAATTCATCTAAAAAGCAACCTACTATTCTAAATATTTAGTGATAGTCAATTTTTTCAAGAGATTTGGAAGTTGACCTTGTGTCCAAGGAAAAAGATTTAAAAGAAAAGATTTTTCTAGGACATATATCAAACCAAGAGAAAATAGCTAGGCTTCTAATTATGCTTATTGTCTAAGAAATCATTTTCATTGAAATGATCAGGTTTGAGGCTAGAAGAATTTTCTAAATCTATGGAAATATATCTTAAGAAAAGGTTAAGAAACAAGACTAAGAAAGATAAAAGCTGCACAAAATTTATATTCTTTTAGTAATTTCATAACTTGCAAGTTTATTTTTAATTTGATTTTGCTGATTTGATATATATTTAAAGAATTGAACTATAGCAAGAAATAAACTTAGAGTAGACTAATATGCAGAGATAAATGATATAATTATCAAAGATAATTGCATATAAATCAAATACAAATTTTATTTATTTGTTAAACCATAATGTCACAGTTGTATATTGTTAGAAATTAAATCATGATAAGATGTGAATGAAACTTAGGTGTTGGCATGCAAAATTTTTTGGGTTTTAAATCCTAGTGCAGTGGAAATAGCATAAGACAATGTTTTTCATATCTAAAGCATACAAATAAAATTTTAAACACCTATAGCAGGATCTTTGTAATATGCTAAACAGATTTAAATTATATTTAATCAGATTTGAATATAGATAAAAATCAAAAGAAGAAAAAGAACACTTACTAGCAAGCACTTTCCTCCTTCAATTGGGTAGGATCCGACGGATACTTAGGGTTCCTATCTGAGTTGCACATGCACCTGGCCTTTGCTAGTATCTATACGAGGCATGTTCCTAATCAAGTCAGTTCAGCCACCGGAGTGCTAGCTCCTTCGCAGGCATCTCATCCGACTTGGATTTGGATCTCCCTTCAAGATAATCTCAAAGAGAAAGGCTGCATCCTTTGCATGAATGTTTCACACATAATAATGGGACTTCTTCTTGGACATACACCTTAGGGAGAACAAACTTTTTCTTCTCCTCTAATCTTCTCTTTATAGACTCTTTTTCTCTATATTTTATGGTATGGAATAATCAAAAAGAAGAAGCAAGGGATGGTGGCTAAATGAAACAAGAAGAACAGTGCCAGCCCTCAAAGTTTTCTTTCTTAAAAACATTGCACAAGATCCCAATTTCCATACCTATCTCTTGATACATGCCACATCCAGATGAGATCTAATCTTAATCCATATTGATTCAAAATCAAATGGGATGTGGGAGTAAAAAGACTTTAGCATTAAGGAACTTATGAGATGGGAAACAACTTTGGCACAACATGTTTTATTTGTCAATTGATTTGTTGCACAAATCAGATTCAAGCCACCCTCATCACACCAACACTCCATGCCCAATCAAATAATATCTAATTTTAATATGAGTTCAAGTCAAAGTGGGATACAAAATAGATGGCATTAAGAAATAATTAGCAGCAAGGTGAGAACTCTCCAGAAATAGCGCACACCACCTTTCTCTTCTATAAAATTTTATCGTACAAAACTCTTTAATTCCCATGCCAAACCTGATATGGATTGATTCTAATTCAAATACAATTTTGAATAAAAATAGACTTTATCCCAAAACAATAGAAAGAGTCCTAGAGAAGAGGGGAGGTGCCAAAATGGCACCTCTCTTCTATTCTCTTGCGCCAAGAGAAGGGGGCATTAAATCCAACACCCCTCCTTATTTCACATGCCAAAAATAGATTTTTTAATCCGATCTTATTAGATTTAGGTGTCCTCTTCAATTACATTCATTTTGAATTAAATCCAAATTAAATTCAAGCCTAATTCGAATCTAATTTAAAAAGATTGTTAATCCTATTCTAAATAAGTTTGAAATTCAAGTCCAACTTGAATAATTAAATCCAATTAGGCTTAAATTTAGTTAAAATTAATTAAATTAAACTTGATTTAAATTAATTAGGACTTGATCCATAATTTAATTAAGTCTAATTTATTGCAACTCTTGTATAAAGTTCATAGTGCTAAAATTAGCAGCTGCTAAATTTGTAACCCTTATATAATTAGCAGTCATTAAATATGTAACCCTTACAAATTTATTAGTTTCTAAATTAATCCAAGCTCTTGATCAAGTCAAGTTCTTTTTGTGTATGACCCTTAGATTCCATTATGTCTATTAGTGAAACATACCATGATTTCTATCATAATATTATCGAAACTCTTTTGATGGATTAGAACAATTCTAGCTCAACTCTAATAAGGATCGTTGATCCAAAATAATCCTAGTGAGTTTTCATAATTTATTATTGATATCTAGCAATATGTAGTGGTAATCCAACAATATAAAAGGATAAACTCTTAGGTGTTGTTACTGTATAATCAAGTTCCTCTATCGAGAGCCCCAATAGAATGTAGATCATGGAGTCTCATCAAATTCTAAGTATCTATCATGTACTAGACTTAATCAATTTGAGTCTAATCATGATTCTCATGAAAATTTCTTTTCATTATCATGCTGCTATGGCTATAGAACTAAGAACTCAACCTCTTAGGTTGCATAGGACTACTCCTCCTCTGCTAAGGTTGATGGATCCCCTATAGGTTCACTCCTAACTCTTATAGTGAACCTACTATGGCCAACGTATACCACAAGATCCTGAATGGCTAGAGACTATGTTTATGTACTTATCAAATTATAGCAACCTTACTGTGAGTGACCGAGGCACCGCAAGTCAAGGACTACTTACATAACTACATTATTGAAAAATCACTAACGAGTGAGTAGACATTCATGTGACTTCATATTTGGTTATGCTTAGTACCATTATTCTCTAACAACCACCTATACTTTTATTTCAGTATCCTTATACTATAGACTCGTGACTCATTTACTCGAAAGAAAAGTAATTTGTGCACAAATCTTAATGGATCTATTACCATCCCCATTATGATCTAATGATTCGGAGCATTTATGAGTTAACCTATAATGACATATGTCTTAAATTCTCACCTCTTAAGAATATGTATTATTGTCCATTAACTTCTTAGATGATATATAGATACGACATGTATGGATAAAATAGTATAATTAAGAATATTAAATATAAAATCATGTCTTAGAATGAAAATTTGTGTCAATCAGATTAGCTTCTGGAGTATACATCTAACAATCTTTTATTTGTACTAAAGTCAATTAGCCATACACTTCAGTCCTATCTTATATGCTTCAATTTCAATTAACCAAAGCTTACTAAGTTAATGGGTTTGCTACATCTCATATAGAGCTTACTCTATATCTTAATAAGATAGTCATAAATAAAATCATCGCTCTATGTATTTAGACTTCTGATGAGATATTAGTTTCTTAGCTAGAGCTATGATACTATTATGATAGAGTATTATGTCATCTAATGACATTTTACTTAACAATCTTTGAACTAGAATACATCATTATATTCTTAGAAGCGATGATGCAGTTAACCTTAATGATTGATTCTTAGAAACTCTTTTAAACCATCATTGTATCAAAACACATCTTATGTATTCTTATTCCCTTAATTCTCCTACTCTAAAGACCTGTATCTTTAGTACTTTTCAAGTATTAAAGAATTATATCACAGTTATTCAATGCTTATAGCTTGGATTTGATCGATATCTGCTCATGATATTTAAGTAAAAATTAAATTATGTACATGGTATGGTTTATATAAGGCCCCTTAAAGCCAAAGCCCAACAGCTCATATGAAAAATCTCTTCAAATGCATTCAGGTATATTAAGAGATTAATTCCATGCTTAAGGAGTCAAGTCTCCTATTAAATTTCCATGCTAAATTTTTCAGCACTTTCTCAATGTACAAGTTCTATGATATGCTTAGCATCCTCCTAAATCTATTTCGTAGACCTACGTTTCCAAATGTAGGATGCTTTCCAAATATCTTTAATGAAGAATTATTTAGACAATTATAACTTGACCTAGGTCAGCATAGGAATCACATTCCCAATAGAAGAATATTAATACATGAAATTACATACTCTCACTAACCTCTTTTAAATACATAGTTCCTTTTCTTGCTCTTGATAGAATCAAATAATTTAAATATATCATTGAAACGAGCATTCCAACTTTGAGTTATTTGTTTCAGTCTATTTACATAGACTCTTTGTAGTTCACAGACTTTGTGATCTCATCACTGTCCATCTACCATATCTCATCATAGTAAATTGCAATAGCAATTAGTATGGATTTCAGCATCATCACAGGTGAAAAGATTTTTTAATGATAGTACCTTAGCGCTTATCATAACCTTTCACCGAAGCTTCGCCTTATAGATCTCTATCTATTTTTCTTTTATAGATTAATTTATATAGGTATTATACCCTTTTATATATCTATTAAGGTCTATACTTGGAGCATATGGAGTCAACTTCATGGCATTTAATCATTTCTCTGGATCAATATCTAGTATCGTCTCGTTGTAGATTTTATGGGATCATATCCATGTTCCCTATCTTCCATAAGAAACTCTTCCTCTAATACCTTAGTAAGCATACCTAAGTTTCTTTTAGAAGGATGGGATATCCTACCAAATCTACAAGGTGGAAGAGGAACTGATTGTACTAGCTTTGCTCGAATGGATTTTATAGGTTCTATGGCCTATTGCTCTTTAGAAACTCTCTCTTCGAGCTTAATTATCCTCCTACTACTATATTTAAGATAAACTATTTAACCATGAATATAGGTATTAGGTTACAATAATTTGTGATCCACTGGAAAGTAGTATTCTAATAACTCTTTAGGATACAGGCATCAATAATCTAATTTTTAACTTGTTCGCCATAGGTTGAACATCCTGTAATTTTGAAGTAATTAATACTACCTTCTTACCATACTATATCTCATATAAGTACGGCAAGAATAGATTTAGAATGAATATAATTAAATAGATAAGTTGAGTTATAATTATATCCTTAAAGATAAATGATTCTCATAATGGATTGAACGATATCCAATAGAGTTCAATTTTTCTATTTAAATATGTCATTGAGCTTGAGATGTAAGAGGGATCCATTATGAGATTATGCCTAACAATTTGAGATTATTCTAATAACCTTCCTAGCCTGCATGCTGAATGAGCTAATATATGAATGTATACCCATGCAAGTACATCAGTGGTCCTCACCCACATCCTTAATCTCATAAAAGATAGATTAGTCAACATTTTTCAAGATATGATTCACAAATTAGAAATGACTCAATAGCCAATTAGCTAAAAAGTCCATTATTGTTTATGATTTCTAAATTGTTTTTCCTTTTCTTGACTTGACTAAACCTGAGGTGCCACATATATACTTCAGGTTAATTTCATCTCAAAGGATCTCTGTAATCTAATGCACTTTCTTAAATGCTCAACAAATGCATCATATACAAGTCGTAGAGACTAACATTTATTAAACTACCTATATCAAATTTATGTCTAAAGTAAATGGATTAGTAATAGAAATCAAAAATTTCTATTCTACAAAGTGATAGTCTTTTTAACCGAATGGTAATCATAGAGGTTATGAGTCAATAACGACAACTATTATCCTGTTACTCATCTATAAGGTACCTTAGTCCTTTACTTTCCTATAGACTCTAATAGAGCCTATAACTTAAAGGAAGTAGAAGAAATCATAAGGTAATTTTAGCTTTGAGTAACTAACTTACCTTCCAAAGGCATGTCCTATTTATCTTTTAGGATTTCAGGCATACGGGATAGTTCCTATGGTCATTGACTTTGGAAGATCCCTTTTAATACTTGCTTTTATTCTCTTGCTGCTTTACAGTTAACTTCTTCCACTTAGACTCTTCTTTTGGAATAAAAAGTTTGCTTTGCATTGAGAAGCATATTCCTTGAACCTTTTAAAGATCCTTTTGATAGTCACCAATATATTGATCTAATTATCTCAATGTTATTCAAATGGTGGTTTATAAAAAACTATCCCTATGAATCAGATGAAGATGGCTAGATCAAATCCATAATTAATCATTTATGCATTAACACGCCCGAGCTTCTTAAGCTCTTAATCCTTGATTATTATTAAACAGTGATCATGAATCGATTGCACTTAGGTCAGATTAGATGGCTTGGTAACATAGGGCAGTCTTGATCTATTACAATACTTAGCCTTTCTAATTAATCTTCAAGTTGAGCCAGTCTTAATAAATTTTAGTTAATCGACTAGTCTAAAAATTAAGAGGGTTGGAAGCTGACTTTAATCCGCAGAGAGTAAAGATTCTAATTAGATATTTGTATTCAATTTTAAATTTGTTCTAAAGATTTTAAGAAATAAATTAGGCTTTCATTATTTTCACAAATCTCACACACTCCTTAGTGGAGATGAGAAAATCTTTATGCAACTAAGATTCCTAGTTGGTACTGCGATCTCATTGACTTTATGCACCTCACCTAATAATTATTAATAACAGTAAACCAATGAGTGATAACTTTTGTCCAATACTTCTAAGTATGTTATAGTGATTTGGTCTCTAAGTCACGTGAGCTCACCAAACAGTTATTGTTCATACTTTCTAGTTAAGTCAGATCCATCATTTAATATGAAATTAAGTCATCATTGGATTCCACATCTAACAATTATTGGGCCCAACCCCATCTTCACCTCATAATATCTTATGCTAATAAAGTGGATGCAACTAAACCAATATATTCAGTCAAAAATAATAACACTCAAGAGATGCCGATATCTTTATAACGGTAGAAGATCTAAGACTTAATATATATGAGAAGATTTGAATTCTAGTCTCAACTTAATCAATCAATACATCTCATGTCATACTAACCTGATTCAGGTTAGCACAACTTAAATCTGACCAACCCGATTTAGGTCAGCACATCTCATATCTAAGTCGATTCAGGTCATCACATTTTATATCCGACTAACCTTATATAGGTCAGCCCATCTCATATCTGATTCATCTTGTATAGGTCAGCACATCTCATGTCTGACTTACTTGGTTTGGATCAGCTATCATATGTCTGACTAACCTAGTTCATATCAGTCATCTTATGTCTGACAAATCAAGGTGTCCGGATGAACTTCAATCAACAAATAACCTAATCAAAACTTAGTCGATCAAGTTGGCCAAGTAAGTAAAATCAATGGAAATGTTTCGCCTCTTCCTCTTTAGACACCAACTATGTTGGTTAGGTAAGAGAATATCGAGACTTATCTTAGACACCAATTAATCAATAAGAAATGAATAGGTCAGCCTAGTAACTCAGGCTCGGACCACCAAGTCAAATTAGATCTTTAAGTAATCAATTCATATTAAATATAAATTGATGTGATCAAACTACATCTAAACTCGATTTTAAGTTTCTTTGACCTAATCCTAATCAATTATTCATTAGATTAGATTAGCTGCTCAAAATCGAAATAGGGTTCTAACCTAATATAATCAAGACCCTAATGTGTAGTCCAATTACTAGACTTAATTGTTCTACCTATATCCACATGCATAAACTAAAATTTTGGATTCTAAAATTAAATTTAAAATTAAATTTAAGTGAATGAAATTAGTAGTTTATGATCTCAAAATGGCTTTCAAATTTAAACCTAATTGAATATATCTCATATATATTATTTTAGATCACAAGCAATTAACATATATCATATGCATTTAAATATTCGATGGGACTTACCAAAGTTGGAGAAGGAAATGGAATCCAGCTTTGTCTCGAATAGGGGCTTTCATGAAGAAATTTGGAAGCCTGCATTTTGGGCATCTCTGTAGGCTAGGCCATTAGGTTGGATCTAGCTAGCTAGGTCAGCCAATCGGTAGATTGAGCCTTACAAGTTTTTGTTAGGCACTTTATGCCGAGTCAAACATTGCAGGAGTCTAAATTGATTGTTCAATAGCAAGCACCATTTCACCTTTTGTTAGCATCAATTGCGATGTTGTGTACATCCTTTCGATAAGCATGGAGTTGCATGCTCAACATTGTCAACCTCAGTATCCTCAATACCGCAAGCATTGGCTAGCCAGAGATGAAGTAGATGGAGCTCGCTAGGCTAGCTGTGGATGTGCTACAGGGATAGAGATAATTAAGGAAGCTCAATCGAGTGAGATGAATTTATGACATCAAGAATGCCTCACTTATAAGTAGATGACATATGTCGTCGTGGATGCGCTCCTCTCTTTTGAGATTAATTGAGGATCAAGTTATAAGATTATGAAGGAAAGAGATAAGTGATATGAGAGAGAAACTATACCCTACACCATGCATACCATATCAGTAGTGTACCGTAGAAATAAATCAAGATGAGATGCATTGATGACAATTTGAGATGAATGTACGATGCATGAAGCCCACAAGTATCAAGAAGCATGATTAGTATAGTGCACTGCCATGTTGTGCACATTTCTCAATCTGGGGTGGAGCTTACCCTCCCCTGTTCAAAAGGAATAGGAAATAAAAGGAGAAGGGTGAGAAAGGAAAGAAAATATGTGATAGGGGTATTTCGGTCATTTGAGAATATGTGGTTTTTAATGGGGGACATGAGGGAGATGAGTATAGAAAGCTTAGATTGCAATAAAAATTATGTTAATGAATTTCTTAAAAATTTTGAAAATGCCTTGGGTGTACATGAAAGTTGTGCAAAATTGAAAGTGTATATATATATATATATATATATATATATATATATATATATATATATATATATATATATATATATATATATATATATATAAGGAGAAGGGTGAGAAAGGAAAGAAAATATGTGATAGGGGTATTTCGGTCATTTTGAGAATATGTGGTTTTTAATGGGGACATGAGGGAGACGAGTATAGAAAGCTTAGATTGCAATAAAAATTATGTTAATGAATTTCTTAAAAATTTTGAAAATGCCTTGGGTGTACATGAAATGCTTGGTGTACATGAAAGTTGTGCAAATTGAAAGTATGTATATATATATATATATATAAAAGGAGAAGGGTGAGAAAGGAAAGAAAATATGTGATAGGGGTATTTCGGTCATTTTGAGAATATGTGGTTTTTAATGGGGGACATGAGGGAGATGAGTATAGAAAGCTTAGATTGCAATAAAAATTATGTTAATGAATTTCTTAAAAATTTTGAAAATGCCTTGGGTGTACATGAAAGTTGTGCAAAATTGAAAGTGTTATATATATATATATAGTTTATTTCCTTTCATCTTGGAAGTTCATTCTTATATATAAGACTGGATGATGCCACCCCCGAGTCACCCTTGAGTGGCATTTTTGGAAAAGAAGGCAAGCTATTGGGTCATTATCTCCCCATAAATAAAAAACTAATCCTCCCTGCGGAACTCCATGTCCACTTTCCGGAAAAGACTGCAACCCAGGTTGCAAAGATGGAACCTCCGCCCCAAGAGCCACCACCACGTTCCCCAAGCCCAGCTCCCGATTGCTCCCTCACCCTGGGACCATCCTCTCACCCCTCCTTACCTTCCGGCCGTGACGCCAGGGACGTGAGGCTCTTCCCCTGCCTCTTCTGCAACAAGAAGTTCCTCAAGTCCCAGGCCCTCGGGGGCCACCAGAATGCCCACAAGAAGGAGAGGAGCATTGGATGGAGCTCCCAACTTTACCTGCAACCCACCACCATCCCCGCCAACCACCCGAGCCCACCGCCCTTCCCCATCGCCTCGCATTCGTGCAAATCCCTCTCCGCCGGTCGTCGCTTCCCGGCCGACCCCACCGAGAGCTTCGGTTCCTATGGAGTCCCTCGCTTTGCCTCCGACCTCCCCTACTTGGCAACCATGAGCACCAGGAGAGCAATTTGCGCCGCCAGCGACCCATCGGTTGGCTGCAGCGAGACAATAGATCTTCTGAACTGGCAGAGGGCCTCCCATCCTCCTCAGGTGCACGCCGCCGATGATGACGAGGATCCCTGTTCATCTACCTCTTGTGATGATGAAGATAAGACCATGATCGATCTCTCCTTGAGGCTCTAATCCAAGCTTGTCACCTGTTGTCTATGTCTGTTGTGGAATTAGATTTCCGGACATATGTCTGCAGCCTTTGTCTTCTTCTTCTTCTTTCTTCTTCTCTCTCGCCCTTTATCATCTTATTGCTTGTTTTAGATATCTTCTAGCTATTGTTGCTTTGGAATTCTGGTTTGTCTGTCCATGACTGTAACTGTAAGGAAGTTGATGCTAACTAGTGATGTTGAGGGTCCGGGGCAGTAGTGTGGGTGGAGATGAAGGGGTGGATATGATGAGGAAACATGCATGTGATGTAGCTAGCTATGTGTTCCGTGGTGGTGGGGTGCTGATATAACGTTAACGGGTGTATGTTTCTAAAGCTGCTACATGATGTTCCCTCCGACTGCATCTATTCATTTCAATCTGGGGAAGCTTGGCCTATCAAATTAGTGGGATACAAATGGTTTGAGAACAGGAGTTAGATTCCTTTCATCAATCATTGATGTAAGCACTTATGTGACAGTTCGTCGTGCTCACCACTCATGTGTTGCGTACCAGAGTACCACAATACGAGCAAATTTGAGCCGATACTACTGTTGTACTTATTTGGCGTAGAGCTGAGCGATCCTCTCAGAATTCAGCAATACTAATATATACTATGACACCCAAGGGCCCCAACATATATATATATATATATACCACTTCACTATTTTCTCTGTATCGAAAGCAACATCATGTGTGGAGGCACCACGCTTTCAGCGCAGCCTCTAAAGCCCTTGCTTCTACCATCCCCCCCCACCCCCCCAACAAAAAAAAATCCTTCAACAGTGGGGTTACCTAACAGCTAGGTCTTTGTTAGCTGTGTAACAATATATATATATATATATATATATATATATATATATATATATATATGTGCTTTGCATCCTAGCGAGGTTCATTTTACATGTAAAAAAACTTTGATCTAGATTTGTACGTGTTTGACCAAGACCAGACCACCAGATTTCACACAAGCAGGTTATATATCTCCTGGGGATATATTGATGAGCATGTAGTCTTTATGAACAAACTAGGGTTTATAAGAGTATCCAAAGGAGCTAAAGCTCTTTTAAGGCGGAAAGCATCAATAAAGCTAGTGCGAATGTAGTGGATTATAAGAGAAGAATGGATGAGGGATAGAGTTGGTAAGAAGGGTCGCAAGTAGAAGAATCGAGACAGAGAAAATGGAAGCTAGACCTAGGAGGAGAGAAAAGCAGAAAACATAAGTCAGTATTGCTCAAAAAATTAGTGCATGCAATCATTATAAGATTAGCAGGCATATGAAAAAAGAAAATTAAGCACTAGAAGGTCTTTACATGGAGTTGCACCTCAACGGAAGAACATGAAGGAGGATACCAAGGAGAAAGATAACGCATTTTTTAATGTAATCGAGATTGAGGAGCAACCATGAGCGTGAGTAATCATACTCCAGACTAGCTTTGATGATGAGAATTAAAGTTTGAGGCAGCAGCGATAACTAATGTAAAAATGTGAGAGAAACTCTTTCACTACTCGAAGATCTATGTCAAGCAAAGTATCAATATTGGAGCCATCATATAGAACCTAATAGCTACAAAATCTCATTTGAGATCGATTAGGGTTGTAAACTACTTCACTTTAATTACTTCATGTCACTATTCTCTTGGATGAACACCAAAGGTTATTAAACTGAAAGTCACAAAGCCATGTACCTTCAAATTAAAGTTGCTATTATTGAAAGACAATGTGAGGATTTGTGCAGGCAAGTCTTTACTTTCACATTGGTTATGCACTAAGAGGATCTTGGATATCTAAAGAATAATTTATGGCTAGTCTTTGTGGATGATGACCTGATCATTAGAAATAGTTTTAGAGCCAATTTGCTGTTGCTAAAGCTATTAAGAGGATTCGTGCATGCGTAACTTTAGGTCACATTGCTTGTGCACGGGGAAGATCTTGGATAATTAAGCAACACCAAGAATCTAGATAATAATTTATGGCCGGTCCTTTTGGATGAGACCCTGATCATTACTAGTAGTTCCAAAGCTAGTCATGGTGTATTTCTATTACCGATTGGACTCTTCTTTGGAAAGAATGCCGGGACTTCAATAGTGAAAATATATGAGGACTTTTGTGTGTATTTAGTCTTATATAACTTGCTTGTACACGGGAAAGATCTAATTGGATACCTAATTAAAGCAAAAGATGCCAAAAAATAATTTATGAGTAATCTTTTTTTTGGATGAGGTTTTGAGTCGTTATAACTATGCTGATAAGATGACATATGAGATGATTTTTTAAAATGGTCGTTAGATCATTCTTACAAACCCCTGTATGACAGGACCGAGACATGATTATCTACATGTGATAACATTAGTTTGTAAAAGATAGGAAAGAATCTATCTGCAAATAAAGCCATAAATGAGTATTCTCCATTTGGACCTCAACTTTCCATGCTTTTCACATTCCACTTTTGCCCTTCAACTTTTTGTCCATTCCTAGCTACACCTGCCTTGCCTCATGTTACTATTTTGTTTTTGTTTTTCTCTTCCATGACATTGTTGCCCACAAGACAAGATAGAGGCAGCAATGAGCAGCCGCCCTCGGATCCTCTCCTATTCATGCTTTGAATTGGAAGGCTGCCACTGCCGATCACAGATATCTATGCATTGCATAATGGCCAGTCATTACACAGGCCCTATGAATACATAAATTAAACTTAAGTAAGGCTTAATTCTAACTAGTTAAGGTTAGTTGCATGAATCTTTTCCTCTATTTGCTTTGTTTAGGCCTTGCTTTCTAAAAGATGCAGAAGTATCAAGTCTTTCTTCTTTACTACTTTATCTTATATGATTTCCAATCTATCTTTATCCTCTTTTCTTCTACATGTATTAAATAAGTCCTTCGTGCCATTTGCATTCGATCTTGGATATATGTTATACTTGCCCAAACTATCAATGATGTCATTCTTTCTCAATTTATCCTTGATTAACATGAAATTTTTACAAATAATTTTATTTTTTAATCTGTTTTTCTCGTATATTACCACACATCCATCTAAATAACAAAAAACAAATTATTAAGGCTCAAATGGTGACGTATGCCACTATGGAAAGAATTAGATATTTGAATGATGTCTAGTTTCGAGCAATATGGGATGCTTCAACAATGTTAGTCCTACCTTAAAGAAGTTTTCAATGATTAATTAAGTTGTTTTTAGTTTTAGTAACCGAGTTATTGGTTTTCTTTGAAAAATAATTGCATTTTAGTCTCTTAAAAGATATTGTAGACAATCAATAAGATTGGATTAATGGCTGCATCATTCCATTATTCTATTGTTAAAGGCCCCATCAAGCTTGCTATTGATTGTATGATAGTTATAACAACCTTTTTTTTATCCTTCATTGTTTAATATCAAATCTCATAAAATAATAATTTTTATAGTAGTGTTATGAAGAGAAATAATGGTTGATGATGAAAAAGCAACATTATTATTTAACCAATTACTTATCACTTGATAAAAACTAAAAATTGACATCATAAAAACCATGATATGTTTTTCCTAATATTTTAATGTAACATAATAAAAAGAGATTAAAACTATTATAATCATAATTATTTTAAATCTTGAGTTGAAAAGTTTAGCTATATGTTGCAAGGTAGGGCACCTTATGAGCAACCCAAGATCTCATGAGGCACCAATATGAGCTCCATCTCTCAAGATGTTCGGAGACCAAACATGTCCATGATTTAAAATTACAACCATTATAATCGAGCTCCCTCCATTATATCATATGTAACAATAAAGAAAAAGATAATAGTTCATATTAAAAAATACTATTTTTTGTTATAATATTTGTCCATTATAACAAATAATAACAATTATTTGACATTTTGATTTTTAATAAAATAATATTTCTAACAAAGTTTGATTTTATAAGTTTTTCTTTCTAAAATATGTTTGTAACACTTGAAGGAATAATGTTTTATTAAGTAAATAATGATTTGGATAATAGCACTATAACTTTTCCAAGTTCTTATTTATATATTTAATATTTTCAAGTCACAAGGGATTATACATAACTACTATAATAGTCAATAACATTTTTGATATAGTCCACTATAATAATGAAGTTATTAATCAAATCTTGCTATTATTCAGAAGAAAAATAGGTATTCTTGGAGATAATCAAGAACTATCTCAATATGATGTGATGATCAACAGGGAATAAGATTTTGCTATTAATTAGAAGTTACCTAGGCTTATATTCTTAATATATAAAAATGACTATTGGGTAATTCAATTTAATTTTGAAATATCAATTTAGTATGTTGTTTTTCTTGAATATTTTAAATCTGATTACATTAATAATAGGATGCAAATATTTCAAGTAGTAAAGGGTTAATCCTCGAGTAGCAAAAAAGAGTTAGTCCTATGCCGTGTCTAATAATTTTATGATGATAATACTATTGGTGAATCATATGCTTATGATTAAAATATGATATTTTAAAAGCCTCATTCAATGTGATAGTAAATGATTTGCTTATGCTTAAGACTCTGTCATGATACTAATTAACTAGAGGAAGATAATGGTTGCTTTCTTATAAAATTCATTTCAAAGTGTGATAGGTTATAGCCATATTCAAATTAGATAAATTATAGCCATATTCAAATTAGTCTATCTTGCATGTTAAGATTTCTAGAGAGCTATTTCATTATAATGATCTTTAGTGAAATCATGATTGATTGGTATAATAGTTATAATGACTATTATCTACCATTTAATATGCGATATCAGGTTTTAGCATTAAACTAATGATTGTTGTAATAGTTGTTGTAGTGACATTAAAATAAATAATGTCAGCATTGATTTTTAAGTAATCTTTCATTTATTAAATTATTATTTTTTTAGGTGGTCCAAATCCTTTCAAAAGGAGAATTACTTAACAATTTAAATTCTAAAATAATTTTTAGTTAGAAAAATAATATAAATATAAATAATAGTTGTTTTCTTATGTTACAAGAGATTGTTATAACACAAGAAGACATAATGACCATTATCTTTTTCTCCAATATTACAGAAATAATGTAATGGAGGAAGCTTAAAATTGTTATAGGTTTGATATTTTAAACCTTGGTATTGGTGCTTAACGATATTGCTATGTTTGCATAAGGAATTCGGATTTGATTATATTTTGTTCTCATCATTTTTATAGGTTGAGCATACTATGAAATTTTCTCATTTTTTCAATTAGTTTGTATCAAGGAAGGAACATTTAACTTTACATTCTTTATTAGCACTTTTAGTGTTTTTTATTTTCTTTTCTTTTTGTTCTTCTTTACTTCCTACAAGCAAGTACCAAATACTAATTTCTTTGTTCTAAAGTATAGCAACTTGGTTTAAGAAAACTTATTGCTACTGCATTTTAATTGCTTTGATGCATTAAAGAATTTCCCATTCTATACAATTAAAAGAAGGATTGATAAATGATTTGTTGCTTCATGTATAAATATATACACTTATTCTCTTATATGGTTTCTTCCCTTTTTCAGGAAATAGATAATTTGTTTAGTCATTATTATATAAATTTTTAATTGGGCGAGTATTCATTTACACATGAACAACTACTTATCTATATTAAACTTATATATAGTTTGCATATTGAGTCATGGCACAATAAGTTTCCTCATATTGCATGCATATTCAATAATTTGGTCAATTTTTATTGCCAAGTCATAGATTATTCAATATTATCAAGAATAACCAAACAAGTAATCAATCTTTCTTATTGTTATATAAATTATTCATCTTTTGATATATATAGTCTTTCATTTGGTTCGATCCTAACATGCTTATGTAACGTGCAGGAACCTTGCTAGTTATTGTTTGTAAAAAAATTGATTAATTGATATAAAGAGAGATGGATTCTTTTTAGCAAAGATTGAGTTCTTTAACATGGATCCTAAACTCAAGTCAAAAATCTAAGTTTGGTAGGCTTCTAAAAGGTTTGGACAACTTTTTTTTATCCAATTGAAAGAAAGAAGAAATTCCTTCAACCTGTTTAGCTTGAATTATTAAGAAAGAGAAAATAGAAAAATTGATGAACGTAAAGTCTAGGTCCCATTTTTTTCATTAATAAATTATAAAACTAGGTCATAAAGCCATTATTTATACTAACGAGGTCTGCCATCTCATACTTTTGATTGAATCCCTCTCCTAATTAAAGGAGGTTATGGCTTTCTCGAATAAACATGAGTAATAAAAGTAATTATAAAATATCAAATATTCTATAGGGAGTGGATCTTGACTTTTACATCGACTAATTATATCTAGCCAAAATATTTTTTTTAAAAAAAAGTTTTTGATTTGATTGTTTTGAGATTCAAATAATGAAATATGGTCATGATTACTCGGTGCCTCCACTTATATGATGGTGTCACATTATAGAGCTCGAAAAGTTAGCCTTTTATTTTTTTTAGAAAAATAGCACCTCAATTAGACATCGCATAGATAAATTAAGGTTTTTAGAATTTTGACACATGACTTGACTTCATGTGATAAAGGATCTCACTCCTAAGCCTTGTCCAGTCCTCATGATTGCTTAAATCATCTTCAATATATAATGATGCTGCACTGAGAAAATCAATTGAGCATGAAGTTTATTCGATGGGGGATTGCTCTTAACGAACCCCGATCTTATCTCAATTTAGGCATGGAAAATGAAAAAACATTAAAGGATGGAAAACTGAGCTCCTATATCAATATAGTAGCCATGCCTAGTAGTTCTTTTAGTTACCTATGGCACTAGTGATATGGTAATTGGAGGATGTACATCAATTATTACGCTCCGAATAAAATCACTACCAAGAATATATACCATCTATCTTGGAGTAACAGTTTACTTGATTAGTTAAACTTGCATGCTATTTTATCAAGTTGGGCATGTAACCTAGATATCATCAAGTTTCGGAAATGTTTACTGGTAGGACACATCAAAGATAGCCTTGAAGCATGAACAAGTCTTATTTGAGCAGCTAGAGATTTTGTTTGGTTTGTCCAGTGCTCTGTCACTTTGATGCAACTTATGAATGATGTACTATGGCCCTATATTCAAGGCTTTGCTATTTGGATAATAGACCAATCTATAGCAATAGTTGGGAGGAGTACATCTAACATATTGTGCAAGTCTTAAAGTTTTTACACACTCAAAATCAACTAGGGCTTGGCCTCAAGAAGTGAGAATTTGGAAAGTAGTCTCTAGAGTCAATCTTCGATTGATTGTGGGTGGAGGGAAATTGAAGATTGAGCATTAGAAGACAAGTAATCAATCTCTAATTGGTTCAGATTCCAAACACTGTCAAGCTTTATGGGAGAATATCAATATAATTGAAAATTTATGATACTTCTTGTTAATAATTATCCCTCCGATTTTTTTTTTTTTTTTTTTTTTTAAAGAATGAATTATGACTACTTGACATATGGAACCTTTAAAAGAAGACAAATGGAACCAAGAAAGTTGCTTCAACACCTCCATATCCAGGGCCCGAAGAACCTTGCAGGGGACAAAATCCAACAAGAAGCTTGGACTAAAGAATCATCAAAGAAGTGTGGGACCATGATCACATTGCAGTATTTTCCCCTTCTTTTTTTTTTCTTTTTTTCCTTTTTTGTACCCCATTCCGGTAAATCCCGAAGCTATATTTGTTCAATTACCTTGCGGTTTATTCCATCGAGACAAAGAGACTGCTGTCATGACCGACCACCAAGCATAGTTATTTTTGGGAAATTCCTGTTCTCCCTCAACCAGAAGAGAAGTCAGCCAACCCTAATTGGTAACCACTAAGCAACTTTTATTACTTTGGCCCTTGGAGAGTCCCTAAGGACGGCTACCAATTGCTTGCACTATTTTTCCTATTTGGATTTGGATTGTTGTTGCCTCATCATGGCCCAACATAGAGACAGAACACATTCTTTTCTTTGTTTGCTTGTTACTCGGTTGAGCAGTTGTGACCCAGGACGGTAGCCAGCGTTCTCCATCAGTCTCTCTCAAATCGAATTTTTAATTGTACCAGATCCACTATCGAGGTAGTAAACAAGTCTAACCTTAAACCAGCACACATGTATTGCTATTTTTTTCTTCCGTCTCCTTGTTACCTTTCTTTGATTCTTTGTACATATTGATGTGTGGTTGGGTTGATCCATTGCCGAGCTAGTGAATCGAATATAATTTTTTTTTTTTTTTTTTTTAAATTTTAATCTACTGACGATGGATTATGGTATGTTCAGTACGGAGCAGTTCCTGATGGACGAATTCATGAGCCAACTTACACAAATACTTTTCTTTTTTTTTTTTTCCTTTTCTAAATCCATTTTTATGTTTTTTGTGCACATTGGTATCTGATTGGGTTGGTCCGCTGTTGAGCCGGTGGATCTGATCCCACCAATAATTTCTTTGCGTTTGGACGGCTAAGCAATTCCCATTTGTCAGCGTTAGTGGGGGTCACAAAAGATAAGCATGGAGGATTTGGATGACCATGCCCTTGCCAATGGATTCTCATGCCGTATAATAATATCTCCAGAAGAAGCCAAACTAGCAAAAGCTCAGGAGACCGTACGAAGATTACGGTAAATAAAAAGTAACAAGATTCCATTGGTGATTTTTTTCACTCAAAGGTCACATCTCCTTCGGAGTTGGTAGAACATTTCAGATAGAAGGATGCCATTTACTACAGCGCCGGCCAGTTGCCGGATCCCGGCTCTCAAGGCCACACCGAGGGGTCGAGTGCTGTCGATGGAGATGATGGTCCGGCTCCCCTATTGGAAAAGGACTGACCTAATTCTGCTCCCAAACAAAAATACTTTGTAATCGGGAAATTTTATTCGCATGCATCATATAATCATAATTATTATTTTATGTAAAAATGGATGTTTTTTTTTTTGATAAAAAAAATTTAAAAAAAAAATGGATAGAAAGGATAAATTCTGGTGTAGCTATCCCCGCAGGCCCCCACCCTACCAGGTAGGCGTTCAAATTCGCACAGCCTCTCCCCATCTATTGATGAGTAGGTCAACCAGATACCAATAAGAGCTCCCCATCTATTGATGAGTAGGTCAACCAGATACCAATAAGAGCCGGTAGGCGTTCAATAAGAGCCGGTAGACGTTCAAGCGGGATCATGTCTTGAACCGCCGACCTGTTGATAGTGAGTAAGGTCTTTACCAATCAAGAAAAATGGATGTTTGATAAATAAAATTATAGGAATGAACAACTTTGATTTATGTGAATGACCGGATGATGCACATCATATTGTATACCTATAATATAATATAGAATACATATATCTAAATACTGAGCTCAATGAGCCAAAAAAGAATGAATTTATTTTTAAACACTTAAAAGCATATATTTATAATAAATTTTATTTGAACATTTAAAATGAGAAACTAAAAGAAGAATTGGAATGTCTATGTTAGAAACTGAAATGTATGGACTGGATAGTCTCCTTTATGACTTATCACATTGATTTTTTTGTCTGGCTTGATTTTTCTGCTCCTATATAGTTTAGGAATTTACTTTCTGACTATTTAAATTGTATTCATTCTTGTTCTTAGTAATGAATATACCATCTTTATCCATATATATATATATATATATATATATATATATACTATGCATGCAAGTGGAGTGTGACCTCTTCGGGTGGAGCTTTCGGAGTGCCACTAGAAAGTTGGCAAAGAAAGTGGAGTGATAATTGTTGAACTTTATCTTTCAATATCCTGGCACATTCAATCACTTGATGTGTCATATTCTGTTTTTTGTAATGATACCATGCTAAAGAAGATGCTTTACAAATGCATCATTCCACAATAATCTCTAGTCCACCTTTCAAACAACAGTGTACAGTTCCTAGAGATGGATCCCTCAAAAAGGTTGGCATGATAGTGATGAAATGGATTTCTTTTAAACCTTAGTGATGTTCAACATATTAAATGATGTCTATGCAATATATAATGCCTAGAACATCATCTACAAAAAAAACTAGCTAAAAGATTTTATTTGAATTTTCTAGTTTTGTATAAGTGTTCAATATTTATCAAGTACATAATCAATATAGAACTAAACGCACTGATACAGGGAACCTCGCACACTCTCCATTTAAGTCTATGAATTAAAATCCAGTCAAATTTAATCAACTACTATAATTAGCCGATGACCAACCTCACATGAACCATAAACAAGGTCTACTCTCGTACTATAGCATTCCCAAAAGCACATGGATCCAAGGACGGACCACACCAATTTTTTCAGGAGGCCAACCCACCGGCATCCAATAGTAGGGAGAGAATTGGTGGTGGCACTCCATCCCAATCGCTCCTGCTCCGACAAGTCCCCCATCCTACACCTCCTTTCGATGGAAGTTCCGATGCAGCTGCAAGCAGCACAGGAGAGTGCATCCAATGCCTCTCCTTACCAACCACCATGTATGCCCCGCATCCGTCCACCGCATGGCCTCCGATACTCACGGTGTGGTTCTTGAGGCACCTCTATACCTCCATCCACCTTCCCCACCGCTCACCTTCCGGTTACTCGACCCTATTGCCATCCTAGCTAATACCATCCCCCCTTCTCCTCCTCTTCCTCCTTTACCATCGCCGCCGCCAATGACTTTCCTTCTTTCAGAGGTGCTTCTCCCGATATTTTCCAACTGTGCTCGTAGTCGGAGCCCACAGGTAGCCCGATCTCCTCCTCCGGGTTATCATGGTCGTCAAAATCCAGCAAATTTTAGAGAGTCAAATACTTATATATTTGAAATTTTATCTAAAAAAATTAACTTATAAATGAAAATTACAGAAAAGTTGAGGGGGCCAAGGCTTCCCGGTGATCCGCTACCGCATGGACCATAGATAAAATCTGCTCTAATACTATTTATAATAATTTAGGGTATTATCTAAAAAAGTTATTTAAAAGATGTTGTTGTTGCGACTTCTCCTGGACCAGGTCTGGTTGGCTTCGCTGAAGCGCTCCTCTCCCGGTCGACCTGCAACAAAGTCCCCAAGGCGCCGGTGGTGTTCCTGCGGGGGACACTCCGATGCCTAAGTTAGCAGGAGCTTGAAGGCAACAGAGTGGAGGAGTCAAAGATACAACAGTGTATGGAGAGGAAAGAGAGAACTTAGCTTAAAACGGGATCCCCGGGTACCTTATATAGGCGCGAAACAGTCAAAAGTCGTTACGGGGTAGGCCGAAGATGACTAATTTGCCCCTATGAAAATCTGAAGAGTGGCCATGTGGTGCTTGGATAAGGTGGCATCATGGAAGTAGTGGAGCAGCAATGCTGACATGGCAAGATTCTGTTGTAACAGAAGGGATTTCTGGAATTCTCTGGGCCCTGAAATACTTCGGTCGGACGCCGACCGAAGGGAGGGCATGTGAGGGACAATGGGTCGGACTCCAGCAAGAACGGACCTTGGCTCCAGTGGATCGGCCTCCAGCAAGAACAGGCCGTCGGACCTTGGCTCAAGTGGGTGAGAAGCGGTCCGATTTAGGGGTAAACCGGATGGGCACAACAGATGTTATTTTGATTTTTTATATAAGTATCCAAGATATGTCCCATATATAATCAATGTGAGATTAAATTCATTCATGTATGGATCTTCATTACTCTGATGGTTAAAAACTATTATAACTTCTTTTTCTTTTGATGAAACATAGGATAGGGAGGATAAATCCCGATGTAGCTTTCCATTCTGGCCCCCAGCCCGTTAGGTGATTGTTCAATTAAAAAAAAGCTGAATATTGGTGTATGTGCGTTGCCTTGGGAGGATGCATTCCAATACAGACCTTCAGATCCATCTTGGTATACTACATGGCACAACCATATTGATTAAATAAATAAATAAATAAACATGTGATTGTATTTTAAAAAGTCTACTAACATGAGAATGTTCTTGCTTAGAAGAAATTGAAGAAGGCTTATCTCAATTACGATCATGCACCACAAATAATGCTCCGAAGTGAAAAAAAAAAAAAATAGTGCTGGTGCGAGGCAACTAAACAGCCTACGATCATGGGCATCAAGTTTTTACAAGGAGAAGAAGAGAAATAATGGTGAACGAAAGTAATATTTTGACTCTGTTTGGATGCTAGAATTACTAACTATATGGCAGTAACGTTGTGTTTGGTAGACAGTAATCTATCCAGATTACTGGTAATTTTAAAATGGGCCACCAGATAACTACGTTTGGTATTTATATTAAATGGTAATCTATCTTGAACCGGTAATCCGGATTACCTCTATGTGACAATCCAGATTATCTCAAGGAGAGGTGGCTATCCAGATTACCAAAAATATGATAATCTTTTTTTTTTTGAAAATTGTCCTATCCGTTTTCGCTTCAGTGAGAACGAAATCGTTCTCTCTTCCATCTCCTCTGGTTTCTCCTCTCGTCATCGTCGTCCCCCAGGCACATCCATCTCGCCTGCGCTCCAATTTCTCCACCCGAGGTATTCCACTCTTTCACTCACTCTCTATATTTCTCCCTTTCTCCAACTCTGTCTCTCCCCCCTTCCCAATCTATCAGCATCTGTTATCGTTTATTGGCATTTTGTTTCCCGTTTTTTATTAATGGTGTTAGAAGTACCATAAATAGGAATATGAAGCATCCTGTTGGCATATTTTTTTTCTTGATGGGTCGGGTCTGGATCTGGTGTCCAGGTTGGGAAAGGTGTCAAGACTCCCACAAGGAATTTTTTTTTTTGCACTTTAGATGTTACAGGATATATATATATATATATATATATATATATATATATATAATAACCCTGCAAGATAACAAGAAGTTATCACCCACGCATTGCTATTTTGCTTTTCAACAATTAGTGCACCATTGCAATGAATGCATCTGTGATGTATGTTAAATGGAATTTTCATGTCTGGCATATGTTTGATGTAATGCCTATATGGTTTTTCATGTAAGTTTTAAGAAGTTGGTGCTGAGCAATTTATTCAAATTTTATCCTACTTTAATCACACCAACATATAACAAATTACAAGTAAAACTGTAGAAGTTTAGAAACACAAAACATCATTTAAGATCATTCCAAAATACTGTTTGAAAACCAAAAGTAAATAATGGAAACCCAAGAAACAGAGAACAAAATCATAACCAAAATTGTAGTGCTACCCATATGTTGGTATTTATTTTAAATTTGATGTTAGTTTAACTTATAATTTATTAAAATATTTATTTAAATGTACTCAAATATATTACTAAAAAATATGTTTTTTTTGTGATCATACTATCATTTAGATGGATCGACTGCCAGCAGAGTTGCTTCCAAAAATAGCAACTATCATTGCAATGTACATCAACCTTCATAAGACCATTGTTGCATTAACTAGTATATTGCATACATATTGTGTTACTCTGTTGATTGGGAGAAGTAAAAAGAGAAAAATGATTGATTTTGGTGAGTATGAAAGACACAAGATTAGAGAAATTAGTTTACATAAGATTGTATTTGATTCTGAGTTGGCATATATAGAAAATACATGCATGGATAGGAGAAGTTTTCATGCATTATGTGATATGTTACAAACTACTGGAAGATTATCGAGTACGAAAAATGTGTTGAGGAGATGGTTGCTATATTCTTACATATATGTGCTCACCATGCTAAAAATAGAATTATTAAAAGACAGTTTGTTAGGAGTGGTAAAACAATTAGTAGGCAATTTACAACTGTGTTGAAGTCTATTCTTCTTTGTCATAAAATATTGCTGAAGAAACCAGAGCCCATTCCTGATAACTCAACTGACTACAGATGGAAATGGTTCAAGGTACATTTTTTAATTAGATAGATAAATATTGTCTTCATTTTAAATTTTATAAGAAGCAGTTTATATTATTATAATAATAATATTTTATTTGTATTGTAGAATTGTCTAGGTGCCTTAATGGGACATATATTAGATGCACAGTCCTTGACATTGACAAACCTAGGTACAGAACAAGAAAAGGTGAAATAGCTATGAATGTTCTAGGAGTTTGTAGTCAAGATATGCAATTCATCTATATTTTACCTGGATGGGAAGGATCAGCTGCAGATGGAAGAGTATTAAGAGATGCATTATCAAGAACAAGAGGTTTAAAAGTAACCCATAGCAATAGCTCTACTTGTTTAAAACTTCTTTTCATTTATATGTTGAACTTATTTTCTAACAAGATTTGTACTTATGTTAGGTTATTATTACTTGTATGATGGTGGATATCATTTGAATGATTGGAGACAAAATCATCAACCTACAACACCACAAGAATATTTCAACTATAGGCACTCATCTGCTAGAAATATCATTGAGAGATGCTTCGGTTTTCTTAAAATGAGATGGGCAATTCTTAGAGAGAAGTCATTTTATCCAGTAAAAACACAAGCAAGAATCATTAATGCATGTGCTCTTCTTCATAACCATATTTGAAGAGAGATGTCCATTGACCCAATTGAAGATGAGATGCCTGATGTCCTCCTGATAGAAGAAAATAGCAATGAAGGAAAATGATTGATCACGTTATGAGTACAAATGCTTGGACTCAATTTAGGGATGACTTGGCACAACAAATGTGGAACCAATCTAGAGCTTGAAGAAATTCTCAAGACTATTACAAATTTTGTTATGTATTCAAATTTTATGTATTTGACTCTTATTTTAATATGAAAGCAATTTATGATTGAACATTATTACTACCATTTGGAATATGGATGCATGGTAATATTACTTTCGGATTGTTTGTCTTTATTCAACTTATTGTTGTTGTTATTTTAGTTTGCAATATAAACATCTATTATCTTTTGTATTACATAATTATCATTTGGATATAGATGCTTCTATAAGTCAAAGGAGGAACCAGGGGAAGAAGCATCAATGAAATGCAGAGAAAGATGCTACACTAATTGGATGTCTGCTTGATTTGAAGAATGATCCTATGTGGAGGGGAGAGGGTGGCAATTTCAAGGCTGGGTTCTTACCTCAATTGGAGAAGATGATGGCAAACAAGATTCCTAATTGTAGCATCAAGGCTCATCCACACATCCAATCAAGGTTCAAGTTGTTGAAACAACAATATGGTGCTATTATGATATGTTGAATACATCAGGATTTAGATGGGATGATACAAGAAAATGCATTACTTGTGATCAAGATGTATGGGACAACTGGATCAAGGTAATTGCACAACATATCAAATATTTCTTCATTGTTATTTAATTTTTTCTGCTTTATGTGTAGTTTACTTAATTTATATTGGTTCATTATGATAGAGTCATCCTCAAGCATCTGCTCTTCAGAATAAGCCATTCTTATACTTAGAGGAACTCTCAATCATATTTGTAAAAGATCGTGTAATAGGTCAGAGAACTGAAGATCCTGCAGATGCAGCAAATGAAATCCTTACAGAGGGATTGAATAGTGAGGAGGAGGTCCTGTTTGTAGATCCTACTGAATTTGAGAGTTACAACTCCATTCCCCAAACTCCTACCGGTCATGTTCAACAAAGTGTTTCTTCATCAAGATCAAGAAAAAGGAAGGCTTCTAATGAGGAAGACGTTGCTCTTACAAGCACTTTGATTAAAATTATAAACAATCTTGAAGTAATGTGTGAAAGTTCAAGTAAATGTATTGATAAGTTGGCAAATTGTTTCCAGTTTCTTGCAAATGATGAAGAGATGAAGAAGAAAGTTTATGAGGCAATAGCAGAGATTGAAGATTTGGGGTTGCATGAGTCATTGATGGATAAAGCTGGATTGATAATTGCTCGTGATAGTGCAAGTCTGACTTACTTTTTTTCACTATCTCAGAGGTTGAGAAAATATCATGTATTGGATGTCCTAATTTGAGTCATAATTAGAACATTTTATGTTACCAGTTGTGATTATTTTGGATGCTGTGGTTGTTTGGTTGTTTGAAAGACGATATTTATATTAAAGTACTGTTTGGATTATTATTGAATTGTTTATATTATGTTATTGTTTAATTTTTATTGGATTGTATATCATAAAATTTTATGATGTATGTTACTATTGTACCATGATTGGTAGAATTAAAATATATTTTAATTTATGATCACATGATATGGAAAAGATCCAACTATTATATAGAAAAGATCCACTTTCTTAATTTGAGGATTATCAGTATTGAAGTGTTGTCATATATAAATACAGGTTATTTCAGATCAAACATGTAATAATATATGAATTTTAATAAATTTGACTTAGGGATATTTTGGGAATTTGAGCCTAGATTACTGGTAATCTATTTATCATACCAAACACAGTAATCAATCTTACTGATAGATTACATGTGTATACCAAACACAGTAATCAGCATTACTGGCAATCTATTCAGTGATAATCTATCTTGCAGGTAATCCAGATTATCATTTAGGATTCCCAACGATCCACCAAACGCAACCTAAAAGTTATCAAAAATAGGAGGTATCGTGTAATGGACAATATCAATGTTGGAGGATACTGGATTATCTTTGAGAAGTGATTTCAACTATTCCAATTTTTTGGGAGCCTCTCTGACGCATCCCCCTTTGCTAATTTTTCTCGGGCCTTTACCATGAAAGGCATTTTCAATGTATAGGTTATTAGGAAATCCAAATAGGTCGTTAGTAAAAATTTAATTTCTTTCTATCAAGTACCTAATGCTAATTTATTGTCATTTTGCTTGGTCATCACGATCATCACCAAACTTTCGGATGCACGATTTATGAACTTTGTATTAGTATTTGTCTTTCATGAAATGATTGCGTAACGGCTCTATTGAGTCTCCTAGATATATATAATTTGTACAAATCAACCATTAGTTTACTTTTAAATGGATAAATGCTTCTAATTTATGCATTGTTATGTATAAAATATTTTTTTGATAATAATTATACACAAATTATATTGGCCGGCAATCATCTCTCTGCTAAGGTTATTCTTGCTGGTGCATATTGCATGATCAGCGAGGGTGAACCATCTTTCCTGACTAAAGGGCTCCCAAGTATTAGAGCAATCAACAAATCAGATAGGCTTCCTAGCATGGCTATGTCCACTCCATCATGTCATATCGACCTACATAGATTATTATTAGCATCCATAAATTATTTGTCTAGATGACATAAATATATATATCACAATTATGCCTCTTGTTTGTAATGATTTTAATTTACTCTAACCTAGAGATGTAACGATCCAGGACCTCATCCAAAAAGACTAGTCAACAAATATTATTTAGATTCTTCGATCCTATATAAGTACTCAAAAATTTTTAATAAATAACTGATGTGGGACTAAATACTTGTTAGCACAGGTCTTCGTACACTCGTTTAAGCCTTAACGTCCTTATTAAACTAAGGATCAAAATCCATGCATTTATTCATAAATACCATGATCGATTCATGGTCAGTCCAATGAACATGTGTTATAGTATTCCCTAGTCCATATAGGCTATGAACTTGATTGGCTTTAATATCATTTGTAACAATTCAAGACCTCATCCCGAAGATATTATATGGATTCTTTGGTCCTGTATAAGCATTCAAGATCTTTCCAGTGAATAACTAATATGGCACTAAATACGTACCTACATAAGTCCTCACATACTCTCCCCATTTTAGCCCTGATGTTCTCGCCAGGCTAACAATCAAAATCTATATATTCATTCATAAATATCATAATAGACTAATGGTCAGTCCAATAAACCTATGTTGTAGTTTCTCCTTGTCCACATAAACTATAGACTTGGTCGGCTTTGTGATCCAATTAGAGAGAAGAAAGTTTTCCTTCAACCTGCTCTACTTAAATCTCAAAAAAATAATAGAAGAGAATTTTTGAAAATAAGGATGAAGTCCCTTTACCTCCTCTATATTTTTTATTTATAAAAAAATGAGATATGTACTCTCTATCTAAAGCCACGAGATTTGGCCTTATATACTTTGGATCAAATTTTTCTTTCTAGTTTAAAATAAACTTCTATCCAAAGATAAATCGGATCGAATTGAACTAACTAGTTCTAGTAGAACTCTTTTACTTAAAATAGTGTGTTTAGTAGAAATAATCTAAAAAAAGCTAAAACTTTTCAAAAGATAGACCTTAACTTCTATATCAACTCTACCTTCTGTTGCTTTGCCTGATTCTTCTCAGATTGAAAGTCATCCTCATTCAAAATCTATCTAAATTTTTTTTTTTGAGTTGACCGATCTATTTTAGATCCCAAATAAAGGAATTTTAGCTTAATCACTAGGGATACTGTCCCTTAAGTGGGTTGTGTCATATTATAGATCTCAAAAAACTATCCAATTTTCATAAAAAAATATCAAAATCGGATGTTGCATGACCAAGTTATGATCTTCAAAAATTTTGGCTTGCGAATTGGCTCTCGATGTGGTGGATCTTGCTCTTGTACCATATCCAGGCTTACTTGTAGTGATAAAAGTGATCCATATCAGGTTCAGTGATCCTCTTGGTTCACTTTGATACCATTTATAATGATCTAGGATATCATCAAAAAAAGCTAGCTGAAAGGTATTATTTGAGTTTTTTGGTCATGTGTAAATATTCAAGATCTTTTTAATAAATAATCGATATGGGACTAAATGTATGTCAGCACAAGCCCTCACATACTTTCCCTATTTAAGTCTTAATTAAAAGAATTATAGGTGCAAGCATGCTGAATTTCAGGGTTTCTAAAATACTAGCAGAAGCAAATTTAAAACTCTCTAAAGTAAAAGCATGCAAATTACTTAAAAATATATCTAAGGATCTATCTAAATCATGTTGATTAGAATTTCATCATATGAACTCAAATCTGAAATAAAATAAAGAAAAGAAAAATCAACTTGCCTTGATCGCTATTCTTTCCTTCAACCATGATCGGATCAAATCTGATGAATTTGTGGTGTTTCTTCGAAGCCTCACACGCATCGACCTCTGCTGATATTTATATGGGGATGATGCTGATTAACTTTTCGAGACCCCCAAATGCTAGCTTCTTGCAGGCCTCTCTCTGGCTTGGATCTGGACTTCCCTTCAAGATAATCTCGAAGAGATAGACTGTAGCCTTTGCGCGAACCCTTCGCATAATTAGACAGGACTACTTCTAGAACACCAGAAGAGGAGGAAATACTTTCTTCTCCCATTCTACTCTCTCTAAACACTCAGATCTTAAAGTTTTTTTAGAGTTATGGTGTGGAAATAATTGAAGGAGTAGCGATGGATTTTTTTTTATGGTATGAAGGATAGGAGGAAAAAGAATTAGCACTCGCCCCAAATCTTTCTCATCTTAAGATTGTCGTACAACCAAACCCTAACTTCTTCATGCCACAATTAGATAAGAACCCTTCTTATCTAATCTGAGTCCAATTCAAATTAAAAAGTGGGTGACAAAGTGAATTGGGTTGAGATAGAATTGCAGCAACAAAAAAACATATAATGAGAAACATCATTTTGCACTACATAATTCCTTCCACTCTTAATTTGTCACACAAATCAAGAGTCCACACCTTTCCACATGATAAAGCCAATCTTAAATTAGTTAGAATTCAAAATAGGATAGACTTTATCAAAACCAAGGAGAGAGAATCCTTGAAGAAGTGGGGAGGCACCAAAATAGCATCTCTCACCTTTCTTGTTCATGCCAAGATTTCTTCCTCATAAGTTATTGCACCATCCTTAATTCCACACCATTTAGAGTAATTAAGCCCAATCCCATCAGGCTTAGGAGTCCTATTTTATTGGGATTTAATTTGGTTCAAATCGAATCTAATTCGAGCCTGATTCAAATCGAATTCAAAAATATTGTCAACCCTATGCCAAATAGGATTGAAATCTAGGTCCAACTTGGATACTTAAACCTAATTAAGTCAAGCCCAATTAAATTAAATCTCATTTAAATTAATTGAAACTTGATCCAAAATTTAAATAAATCTAATTATATTTTAATTGTTGCAATTAATTCCTTGGTGCTAAAATTAGCAAATGTTAAAATTAGCAACTACTAAAATCTATAACCCTTACAAATTTAATAATTTCAAAATTTGATCCAAGCCTTGTCAGGTCAAGCACCTATTATGTGTGATCCCTCAGGTTCTATTATGTTTAGTAGTAAGACATACTATAATCTCTATCATAGTATCATCGAAACTCTTTCGATGGACTAGAAAATTCCAACTCAACCATAACATGGATCACTGATCTGAAAATGATCCAATTGAGTTCCATAATCTACCAGTGATACCTAGCAATATATAGTAGTAACCCAGCAGAATAGAAGGATAAAAGCCTAGATGTAGTTATTATGTGATCAAGTTTCTCTATTAAAAATCCTGATAGAATGCAGGTCATGGAATCTCGTTAGACCTTAAGCATCTGTTATATGCTAGACTTAATCTACTTGAATCCAATCATGATTTTCATGAAAACTCATTTTCATTATCATGCTGTTGTGGCCACAGACTCAATGACTTAGCCTCTTAAGTTCATAGGACTACTCCTTAATTAGTAAGGCTGATAGATCCCCTATAGGTACACTCCCAACTCCTACAGCAAACCTACTATAGCCAATATATATTATAATGCCCCATATGGCTAGAGACCATGTTTATGTACTTGTTAAACTACAGTAACTTCACTATGAATTACTGAGACATCACAAGTTAAGGAACTACTCACATAACTACAACTTGAGAAATCACTGATGAGTGAGTAAACATCCATGTGATCTTTTATTTTTTGGTCATGCTCGGTGCTGTTATTCTCTAACAACCACCTGACTCTCACTTCAGTATCTTTACACTATAGACTCGAGACTCGTCTACTCGAAAGGGAAGCTATCTGTACACCAATCTTGATGGATTGATCACAATTCCAGTGATAATCTAATGATCGTGAGTATTTAGGATTTAACCTATGATGATACATGTCTCAAATTTCTTACTCTTCAAAATATGTCATTGTCCATTAACTCTATGGATGATTTATAGATACATAAATATGAATGGCAAAATATCCAATTTTATTAATAAAAGATTTAATTAAGTACAAATGCATCTAATAATCTCCCACTTTTACTAAAGCCATTTGGCCATATACCTAAGTCCTATCTTCTCAAGGTGGGCTTCAATCTTTTGCTAGCTCAATTACTTCATCAATGGGTCTACTACGTTGTTCATGGAGTCAACTCTCTTTACCTCAATGTCTTCTCGAGTAGTCGCATATAATATGGAACTGCCACTCGATGTGCTTGGACTTCTGGTGAGACCTAGATCCTTAGCCAGGGTTATGGCACCGTTGTTATCGTAGTATCAGAGGATGACATCTGATGGCCTCACTTCGAGCTCCGTAATGAATTTCTTGTATCAGAATGCTTCCTTCATAGCTTTCGAGGTAGCGATGTACTTAGCCTTTATGATCAAATCTATAATGATGGGCTGCTTAGAACTCTTTTAACTGGTAGAACTATCATTACAAAGAAACACATATCCTAATATAAACTTTCTATCATCAGGATTAAACATAAAGTCTAAATCAGTGTATCCCTTAACTCGCAATCCTAAATTTTTTTCAAAGCAAGAATAAATCCTTAGTCCTTCTCAAGTACTTAAAGATGTTATTCATAGCAGTCTAGTACTCTTCAACTAGATTTGCCTGATACCTGCTCGTAACACTTACAGTAAGAGCTATATCTGGTTTGTATATAATATAGCCTACATGAGGCTCCTAGTTGCTGAGTATAAGGGATCTGCTTATCCACTGAATCTTCTCAAGTATGCTAGGACACATCTTCTTAGAGAGACTTATACCATATCTAAGGGGTAGAAGTATTCTCTTAGAGTTCTCCATGCTAAACCTTTCAGTACTTTCTCTATATACATTTTTTATGACAAGCCTAGTATCCTATCTGATCTATCTCTGTAAACATTAATTTCTAGAATATAAGATGCTTTGCCTAGGTCTTTTATGAAAGATTTATTGGATAACCAACACTTGACCGAGATCAGCATGGGAATATCATTCTCAATAAGAAGGATGTCATCGATGTACAATACGAGAAATGTCACGACCCTCCCACTAACCTTCTTATACATACAAGGCTCCTCCTTATTCCTGATCAAATCAAATGATTTGATCACGTTGTTTAAACGAGTGTTCCAACTCCGAGAAGCTTGCTTAAGCCCATAAATGGACCTATGCAGCTTACAGACTTTGTAATCTTCATCACTAGATGTGAAATCTAAGGATTGCTCCATGTAGATATCTTTTTCAAGATATCCATTAAGGAACGCTATTTTCACATTTATTTATAAAATTTTATAATCATGAAATGCTACAATAGCAAGCAATATGTGGATAGAGTTCAACATGGCTATTGACGAAAAGGTATCGAGATAGTTGATGCCTTCATACTGACTATATCCCTTATCTACTAGCCTAGATTTACAGGTCTTTACCTTACCATCTGTATCTATCTTTTTTTATAGATCCATTTACATCCAATAGGTATAGTACCTCTAGTGGATCTACTAAGGTCCAAATCTAATTTGAGTGCATTGAGTCAATTTCTGACTTCATAATACTCAACTATTTCTTGGAGTCGATATCTAACATCATCTCATCATTGATCTTAGGATCAACTACTTGATCCCTATCTTCTACGAGAAACATTTTCTCTACATCTTTTGTAAGCATACCTAAGTACCTTTTAGGAAAATGAGAGATCTTGCTAAACTTACGAGGTGGAGGTGGAGCAACACTAACTGGCTCAGCTAAAATAGGTTCGATAGATTCTATAGCCCGCTGCTCGATAGAGATCTTCTCTTTGAGCTCAATTTGCCTTCCATTACCACCATCTTGGATAAATATTTTTCTAAGAATATGGTATTTTGGCTCACAATCACATTATGATTCTATAGAAAGTAAAATTAGTATTCTAATAACTCTTTAGGATACCCAATGAAATGGGCTTTCATAGATCTAGCCTCTAACTTATCTTCCATCGCATTTTGACATGGGCCGGATATCCCTAAATCCTAAAGTGACTAAGACTTAGTTTCTTACCATGCCACATCTCTATGATATAGTAGGAATAGATTTAGAGCGAATCCTATTTAATATGTAAATAGTAGTGTATGGCATATTCCAAAGATATAAGATAAATCAGTAAAGCTCATCATGGACTAGATCATATCTAATAGGATTTTCTTTTTGATATCTAGTTGAGTTGAGGCATACCAGGTGGAGTTCACCGTGAAACTATGCCGTTATCCTTGAGATAATCCAGAAATTCTCTACTGAGGTATTCCCTTCCCAATTTGATCAAAGAACCTTAAGAGGTTTTCCTATTCGCTTCTCTATTTCATATATGAATTTTTTGAACTTTTCAAATACTTCAACTTGTACTAATAAAAAAAACATACCCGTACCATGAGTAATCATCGATAAAGGATATGAAGTATTGATAACTATCCTTGGCCTACACATCAAATGGCCCATACACCAGTGTGTACCAGGACAAGTATCTTAATAGCCCTTTTTTCATGTCCCATAAAGGGTAACTTGGTCATTTTTTCTTGAAGGCAGGATTCATAAATTGAAAGTGAATCAAAATTCAATGAGTGAAGAACACATCATTCTCTACTTTGTTTATCCTATTCTCACCAATATGACCAAGTCTCAGGTACCACATGTACTTATGGTTCGGTCTTCTCTAGATCTCTTCGACCTACAGCACTTACTAATTGCTCATTAACATTAACTGACTCATTAGCATGTAAATGGTAGAGACTATCAATTATAAAGTTACATACAACTAACTTATTTTTCAAATAAATAGAGCAGTGATCTTTATTAAAATGGAAACTATGTTCTTCTTGTGCTAATACAGATATAGAAATTAAATTTTTGCTAGCAATAGTTACATAGTAATAATCTCTTAGCATTAAATAATAACCATATGGTAAAGAAGAGGGTAGGTTTTAATAGCAATAGCTACAACTCTTGTACCATTATTGATTTGAGGGATCACTTTACCTTCCCTCAACTTTCTACACTCTACTAGTCCCTGCACTGAAGTACACAAATGTGCACTAGAACCAGAGTTTATGACCTAACTAGAAGTAGAAGAAACTAGTAGATTTGTTTCAATAATGAGCACATCTGACATACCTTCTAAAGGTGTGTCAACCCTTTCTTTAGGTTCTTTAGGTATATAGGACCCTTTGAACTCTCCAAGGTCCCTTTGTATCCTAGTCTAAGACATACCCTAAAACTTTAGGCTAGTCCTTGTGATTGGATTTGGTCAAATATTTAGACTCAAGGTTTTGGATTGAGGGAATTGAAGCTGATATGATTATCTAAAGAAAGAAAAGATTTTAGTTAGATATTTGTACTCAATCAATTGTTTATTCTAAAAACTTGAAAAATAAATAAGAACCCTCACTATTTTCTTGGATTTCTCACACTTCTCGGTGGAGATACGAAAACTCCTATGGAACTAGGGTTCCTACTGGGTACTGCAGTCTTACTGACTATATGCACCTCACCTAATAGTTATTAGTGATATGCAAGCTAATGAGTAGACAACTCTTGTCCAATACTTCTCAAGCATATTGCAATGACTTGGTTCTAAGTCATGTAAGCTCACTTGACAATTATTAACTACATTCCTTCGTTAAGTCAAACCCATCATTTAACACAAAAGTAAAGCTATCATTGGATCCCTCACCTAACAGCTATTGATCCCAACCCCATCTTTATCTCATAATATCTCATGTTAATAAAGTGGTTGTGCCCCTCCAAAGCAACTGAACCACTGTATCTAGTCGAGAATAATCAACACCCGAGAGATGCCCATATCTCTATAGATCTATTGACTTAATATTTATGAGAAGGTTTGGGTTCATATCTTATCTTAATTGGTTAGCACATCTTATGTCTGACTAACCTATTTTCGCTAGGGTTGGAGTGGTCCGGGCCGGGCTGGGCTATATCCTTACTCGAGCTCGACCTGAAAAAATTTTGAGCTTCGAGCCGAGCTTAGGCCCAAATTATTTAAAAAATACCATGCCCGAGCCCAGCACAAGTCCAAGCTCGAGCACGGCCCAAGCTTGAACCTAATTAGGTCGGCCTGAATCCTTTATGTCTACCAAAAAAAAGGGATTGGGATCGGTCTTCCACACCTCTCAATCTCTTGCATCTCCACCAGCAACCCTACCATCACCTTTCGATCCTCCATTGCCACTCCTCCATGATCATTTCTTGTAGCTCGACCATCGCTGCCACCCATGGTGGATGCTACGATGGTGCCACGATGAGCTCGCCCCTCTCCTGGCACTACACCACTACCCCAAGCACCCACATCATGAAGACCAGCATGGTGCTCATCATGTATAATGCTATTGCCAGCCCCTGTTATCCTCCCTCGATGTTGCGAGGGGCAACGAGGTGTGCCGACCAGTTCCTTGACATGCTCCAAGATAAAGATCTCGAGCTCGCCTCCCGCTAGCCAAAGAATCCCATGTGCTCGGTCCGGGGGAGATCGATGTCAGAGGGGAGGAGCTTGGAGAGGGCACCGTGGGCTCGAAGGAGGGGGGTCAGGGGAGGAGGAGGGCAGAGGAGGTGATGCAAGCATGCCCGAGCCAGTGGTGGAGGGAGTGGAGGGAGAGGGAGACGGCGTTACAAAGGTCAAGGGACCTGGTGGCCTAGTCAAGGAGGTCGGCAACGAGGCAGGAGGTGAGGTGGTGGTGGGTGGGCCACCATTAGCGAGGAGGAGAAGAGGTCAAAACTCAGCATCGATGGTGAGAAGGGCATCAAGAACGTTCGAGACAAAGGCAAGAGAGAGGAGAGGCTTAGTTTTTTTTCTTATCTTATAAAAAAAGGCTAGAGAGAGGAGAGGTTCAGGCCGGGTCAGGTTTGGGCCTATTTCTAGGCCATGTTCGGGCCAGGCCAAGCTGGGCGAAAGGGATGCCCAAGCCCGGCCTGAAAATTAAATAAGCTCAATTATTAAGCTTAAGCCTAACCTGATCTACTTCGGGTCTACCTTAAAATCTAGCCCGACTTGGGCCAGCACGAAATCCATCGGGCTGACTTGAGCTCAGTTCCAATCCTAAGTTTAGGTCAGCACATCTCATGTTTGACTAAGCTAGAATTAATTAGCACATCTCATATCTAACTAATCTAGTTTAGGTTAGCCCATCTCACGTTTGACTAAGCCAAATTAGTTTAGCACATCTCCTATCTGATTCACTAAGTTTGGGTCAACACATTTTATATCTGACTAACCTAGTTAAGGTTAGTACATCTCATATTTAATTATCCTAGTTCATGTTAGCATATCTCTTATTTGACACACCTAGGTGGCATGGATGAAATCGAGTTAACAAGCATTATAATCAAAACTTAATTAATCAAGTTGACCAGATAAGTAAGAACGATGGAAGGGTTCCACCTCTTTCCCTTTTTTTAGACACCAAGTGGTCGATAAGTATCGAATAAGTCAACCTAGTGACTCAGCCTCAAACCATTAAGCCAAATTAGGTCTTAAATTAATCAATTCATATTAAATATGAATCAATGTGACCAACTATATCTAAACTAGATTTCGAGCCCATTTGATCTAACCCTAATCAACTATTGATTGGATTTAATCAGCTGCTTAAAATCAAATCGGGGTTCTAACCTGATCTAATCAAGATCCTAAGGTGTAGTCCAATCACTTGACCTAATTATTCTATCCATACTCTCATACACAAACTAAAAATTCAAATTCTAAAAATAATTTTTAGATTATATTTAAGTGCATGAAATTAGTGATTTGGAGGCATGCCCCGTGCACTCGAGCTGGAGTACTAGTCAGAATCCAGGGCAACCATCCCTCGTGCACCCTGGGTGCTCGAGCCTCAAGTACAAGCCAACATCCAAGGCAGCCAGCCCTCGCATGCCCTGGGCACTCAGGCCTTGTTACTAGCCAGCATCCAGGGTAGCTAGCCCTCGCACACCCCGTGCACTTGAGCCAAAGGAAGGTGCGGGGCAACATTGCAAACATAGAGCCCAAAAGGTTTATTTTATAAAATTTGCATTGCATGAAACCATAAACATGTCTTTTGATTAATGTACATTTCTATAGCATCCATACATCTATATATTTTTGATAATTAATTATTATGATAGGATGGTAGCAATAATAAAGAAAATGCTACTGAAGGATGAGAAGCTTGTTGGAAGCTTCTATGTTTCAAAGAAAATGGTGAAAGGGTTAGGCATGGGAACGAGAAGATAAATGCATGCTGTAATAATTACATGTTTTCTACAAGGAGAACCAACTGAAGAGCTTATATGATGTATGCAATGAAAGTCGATTTAAGCGAGACAAGATGGTAGAAATTAAAAGGACATACCATATAAGGTTCTTCAATACCTTCCCTTCATTTCTAGGCTTCGGAGGCTCACTTGTTCAAGAGTTCTACCGGGCAGATGAGATGGCATAAAGAAGGGATTTGCAAACGCACTAATATGAGTCATCCATCAAATAGTAAGACATGGAAGAAATTTGATGCTTGCTACCTTTTATTTTCTTAAGAATTATATAATGTCTGACTGGATCTATTTATGGATGGGTTTACACCATTCAGTCATGCAATGGCCCCTTATTCATGGTGGCCGATCGTTATTACTTCATACAATCTGCTACTTATGATGTGCATGATAGAATATAACATTTTTCTTCCATTAGTCATTCTTAGACCACAACATCCTGGTAGAAGAATTGATGTATATCTAAGATCTCTTGTTGATGAGCTGAAATTTTTATGGTCTGATGGCATGGTACATTTGTATATATCGAAGAAGAAGAATTTTATAATGAAGGCTAAATTGACATGGACCATTAGTGAATTTCTTGCTTATGGGATGCTGTCAGGATGGAGCACTCATGAAAAGTTAGAATGCCCCTATTACATGGAGAATATAAAATCATTTAAGCTTGAGCATAGTCATAAGCCCTACTAGTTTGATTGTCAATGTCAATTTCTTCTTGAGCATCATCCCTTTCGAAAGCAGCGGGATAGTTTCAAAAGAAATAAGATAGAGAAGAACTATGCACCCCCAAGACTCAGTGATATAGAAATATTTTAAATGGCATCCCAAGTAGATAAAATCTAGTTTGGCATACTATTTGACAAGCAAAAATCTTGAGGATTTAGTAGATATTATAACTGGATGAAGCACAGCATCTTCTAGGAATTGCTATGCTAGTCCACCAATTTGATCGATCATAACCTTGACATCCATGCACATTGAAAAGAATGTATTCAATAATATTTTTTATATTATTATGGATATTAAGGGAAAGATAAAGGATAACCCCAAGGCTCGAGTAGATATGAAGAATATATACAAGCATCCTTTATTAGAGCTGATTGATGTGTCACTTAGAAAATTTCTAAAATCGAAAGCATCATATACATTAATGAGGGAGTAGTTGAAGAATATATGTGAATGGTGTAAAAATCTTAAATTCTCATATGATTATGTAAGTATTTAGCTCGGTGCATCAATGTTAAAGATTACAGGTTCTATGGACTAAAAGCTATGACTACCATGTCTTCATACAACGATTAGGCTTTGCATGATCTCCTTTCCAACTCTATATGAAGTTCTTTGATCGAGCTTAATCTTTTCTTTATAGATATTTATACTACCAAACTATTCACCGATCACATCTCCAGTCTTGAGATTAGTAGTGTAGAGACCATATATAAGTTGGAGAAGATATTTTCTCCTAGATTCTTTGATTCCATGGAATACTTCATGATTCACCTGGCATATGAAGCTAGGATAGGGGGACCAGTGCAATACAAATGAATGCATCCATTTGAAAGATTCATGTACAATCTTAAAAAGAAAGAGAAAAACAAGGTCAAGGTCGAAAGTTCCATCATGGAGATTTATATAATAATTTTTTTAAAATTTTAGCTGACACTATTTTAATTAATCCCAGTGTACAGATAAAGTTGACTCAAGTAGATCAAAATGATGATAGTGATAGTGAGGGATTAGAATGGGAGATCTTAATATTTGCCTATCATGCTTGTGAGTTTGGCCGTGAGGTTTCCCAGATTTTAACTGATACTGCATTTCGACAGATGGAGACATGTTTTGCTAAACTATGAGAAGGTTGACCCATATATTGAGTAAGTGTCTATCATAATTGTAACTCTTCAATCATTTATTATAATATACTTATCTTACACATGTTTAGGTAATATAAGATAGGACAACCTAAGGATAAGTGCATAAGAAATTTCTACATGGTGCTCACAGAACTTTACAAATTAGTTCTATTAACTGGTAAGCATCCATTGTCATTTTATATATTTTAATTTTTTCAATTATTTTCTTAGAATATATAGGTCATGCAAGAGAGCGAATCCATACCTAAAAGCTAAGACCATTTGGTTATGAGCAAACAAAATACGTGATATGTTATAATGGTTGTAATGTAAATGGATTTAAATTTTATACCCAGTAATATGAATATCATAAGAGCATAATGAATAGCAATATGTATAAAGGGTAGCTCGTGGGAAGAGGCAGAGAGTGACTACTATGGCAACCTTAAAGAAGTAATCAAGTTGACCTACATTGAAGATAATAGTATCATTCTATTTAAGTATCAATGATTTGATAATAATAATGGTATAAAGGTTGATCTATGGCATGGGCTTATTGAAATCAAATATGCATCAAAGCATATCTCAATGAGTTATTTACGCTGCCTCAACAAGCCGTTCAAGTATATTATACTCCTTTTCCATCAAGAGAGGAAGGAAAGATTAATGGACTGTATGCAAGATTAAGTCTCGAGCTATTCATTGCATACTTGAAGAAGAATAAAAGCTCCATTTATCAAAATGCTTCCAAGAGGATGAAACATTAAGAGTTTATCGGTCCTTAATAAATGTAGAGTTGGATACTCCAGGAATTCTTCTATGTGATGGTCAGCATGAGGAGATAGATCATATCAAGTTTGTTTTATGAGGCAATCCTATCCAAGAAGGAGAAAAAATGAAGAAGATGAAGAAGTGGAAAAAAGAGAAAAATGTGAAAGATGAAGAATTTGAAGGATACCAAACATTTGAAAAGACCAACGGTAGTGCTAAGTATACAATCCTTGAATCATTTTAAATACTTATCGTGTATCATTTTATATCTTATATTGTCACCCATGATTGTATGATTAAATTGGTGATTATATTTTTTTATTTTTAGAGATTATATATCATGTGTTCTAGAGGCCAGAGGATTGCCAGTCGAGGAAAGAGCAATCATGTTGCTAACTCGCATGGTTTTGCAGCACTTACACCACGTGGTAAACTCTAACATTTTAGATATTCTCTTTTATATTATCATCCTTTATTATCTAATATAATATTCTTTATATTAAAAATTTTGCTCTCAGGTTCGGACAATATTGAGTCACCAATGATCCCATAATCACATGGAGTAGCGACCAGCTCTCAAACTTAGTGCTGTGATCGAGGACTTGCTCGGCTTGCAGCAACTTCGACTCAGCTAGAGGATAAAGAGCTTATCCATATTCAAAGTCACTTGTAAATATATTTTCAATTAATATGTTTAAATTTAGCCAGTTTAGAGTTAACATTTATTGTTCAAAATCAATTTTGTAGCACATTTAAAAAGCTAAGATGTCTCGTGTGGTTACCAGGATCATTCGTTGATTGATGCCAGGACCGGTAAATGAGTTCTCTAGTTGGCCATCAAGAGCTCATGATGCAACTTGGAAATTTTCCTAATAAGTGAAATATGTTTAATTATTAAATTTATGGTATATTTATATTCTATTTATTTAATATAAGCTTCCTTCTATTTATAAGAGTACTATTGATTAGAGACTTCTCAAGTCAAGGAGGCTGGCCATCTAACCTTCGAGGAGGTGGCGACACATAGACTCTGAGACGAGCTATACAATCTTAGGTAGCCTACTATAAACACTCCAATTCTGAGTCATCATTGGATTAGAAGTCTTTCAGAGATCACTGATGCAGAAGATGTATGGGAGGCTCTTTGTGACCAGTGAATCAGTGAGGAGTACTCTAGTAGGCAACGGAGGGCATGATAAAATCATACCACCCAGCAAGATCCGATCAAGCATATCGGTGGCTCCATTAATATACATGTGGTGGTAAATAGATTGGTAAGAATTTTATGTTTATATTAATCTCATATTAAATTGATTTTATATATGCTTAATTAATTTTTATTTTTATTATTTATTTATTGTAGACATGGTAGCCAGGTCATGCACCAGGATAGCTGTTGTTGTGGGAGGCTACATACCAATCTAGGAGGATTAGTGATTACTTAGATTCGAGATCTCGATGCATCATGGTAATAACTTAAAACTTTAAGTATTAATTTTTATATGTACTGATATGTATAATTAAACTAATAAATTTATAAACTGTATAGATAGATTATACAGAATACATCATATCGTAGCACAATAAGGACCCATCCTCTTAATCCCTCCTTAACCTCGAGGGATGGCTTAGGGTTACTAGAGGGATGAGTAGGAGCTGGTAGCTTATTGGTCTTCGGCATCCTCATCTCAGACCTGGATGACCCAGACATGGGGTGATGCACATGTTGAGGATGTCGTGACCCATCTTTTTATCCAGCATCCTTAGACCTTCTAGGACATTATCCATGATACAGTCATTGAGATTCTTCGAGTCGACATCTGCCCGATCAGTTGGCTTCATTGTCATAGCTATTATAATATATAAGTTTATTAATAAATTCCTTTACTTGTTTTCAATTTTTATACTTAGAAACTTTTCATATTTAAACTTGAGTCAAGGAGGGAGATATATAGGATAAAAACTTAATCTAACCATCCATTCAATTGGTTCTAGATATCTATAACTCTATATTATCGAATAGAACATGTATGATTAATCTGTTTGAGAATCAAAGTATATTGAAATATACATCTCTGATGGACATATACGCTTTCATATCAAAACTTATTAATATTATTTTATTTTTCTTTATTTCAAGATGCTAAGATTTCTAGATCTCATCCATCGATTGCTGGAGAGGATGAACAAGAATAGAAAAAGGAGGATGACAATGATGAGTAGGATTTGATATTTTTTTGATATTATGTATTTAATTTTGATACTTATAAAGTAGTATTAATTTATAAAATTATATAATTTATACTTTCAATATAATATAATTAGTTTTATATTTATAATTGTAGTATTTAATTATTAATTTACTTATAATAGTATTTAAGAACTATAATTACTATTTTATTATAATTAAAATAGATTTTAGCAAATTTATTTTTGATTTTTTTAAAAAATAAAAAATAGTATTGATGGTATTAACGATGGCATATTGCCATCACTAATACTACTAATGATGGCTAAGTAGCAATAGCTATACTGTTGCTAATTTATTTTTAGTTTTTTTTAATTTTTATTTTAAAATTGAAAAAAATCATCGATGGCTTTTGTCGTTGCCTAATCCATCGATAATAAGCATTATTATCGACAATTTTTTTCTCATCGATAATAGTGGGTTTTAGCTACAAGATTTGTTTCGATGAATAATTAGCGATGGTTTGCCATTATTAATAATATTACCGATGGCGATTAGACTATTAGCGATGATAATTAGTCATCTAGTATTTTTTTTGCTTGTAGTGATATTTTCCATAACTCAAAAGAAGTTTTAGAAACGGTCTTTGATAGAGCTCTATTTAAAATATATATTGTAGTCTTTAATACTTCACTCTAAAGAGATAAAGGAAGATTAAAGATACTAATCATACTCCTCACCATGTTCATTAGTGTGCAATTCCTTCTTTCTGCCATAATATTTTGTTATGGTATACTTGATATTGAGTATTGGATAATAATGCCCTCTTCTTCGATGAACTTAGCCAACAGGCCTATTAATTATCCTTTTTCCCATGTACCTACCATAATACTTCCCATCTTTATTAGATCTTGTGATCTTTAGTTTCTTGTCCAATTATTTCTCTACCATTTTTTATAAACTTTAAAGGCATCAAGTGCTTCATTCTTTTCAAAAAGAAGATAGAGATATATGAATCTAGTATAGTTATCAATGAATGAGATAAAATATCACTAACCATTAAAACAAGAATTCAAAAAAGGTCAACAATCTAAAATATCAGAACTCCTTTTGGCACTTTTAGAGGATTTCTTAGTTTGTTTTCTCTTTATACAACCCAAACAAGTACCAAAATTCAGTAAAATCAATATTTTTTAAAATATCATCATTTACCAACCTCTTTATTCTCTCTAAAGAGATGTATGCCAATCATTTATACCATAAACTTGAAGAGTTCTCCTTAATGATATTTTTCTTTAGACCAATATTATCACCATGCATAAATGAATGGTTACATTCAAAAATAAGATTCAAATTTAATTTATATAAGCCATCCATCAAAAAACCAATTCCAATAATACTTTTTTTTCTAAAAATATTTAGTACTAAATTTTCAAAATGAAAATCAAAATGGGTATTAGTTAATTTGGAAACAAAAACTAAATTCCTAGAAAAACTTGGAACATAAAAAGTGTTTTCAAGTTCTAAAATAAATCCAAATTTCAAAACTAATCTAAAGATTCCCATAGCTTCCACATTTGAACATATCCAACTACCTAAATAGATATGTTGTTCACTTTCCTTTGGGTTCCTTGATCGTGAAATCTTTGTATGGTATTGTCAGTATGAATTGTAGTACCAAAATCAATCCATCAAAAATTATTTGGAATATCAACAAAAAAGATTCATGACACACTAAAGATATAGAAATACCTTTCTTTTTAAGCCATTTCTTATACGTTATGCAATCCTTCTTCATATGTCCATTTTTCTTACAAAAGAAGCATGTATCTTTATTGACATTGTATATTATTGGTACTACAGTATCTTTCTTTTTCTTAGTAACACATTCTCCCTTTCTAGGAGTAGCTAAATTAGTTCTTTCATGTTTTATATCTTGCTTCTCTTATTCAAACTTTCTTCCTCTTGAACAGACATGGTCAAAAATTTATTAACATACCATTTTTCCTTATGTGTGTTATAAAAAATCTTAAAAGGGCTATATTCTGTAGGTAGAGAATTTAGAATGAAATGAACAAATGTGAGAAATCATAATTTACAATGACTTGAGTTAAGTAGTAGTATCTCTTATTTCCATAATATGGTCCCATACATCTTTAGAACTATCAAACCTCATACCTAAAAGTCTTTTCATTAAGGTACTGGCCAATGCCTTATCAGAATTTTCAAAATGTTCTTCAATGGCCTTCATATAATCCTTGACTTAATCACATTGAGGGATTAAACCCTTGATACTTTTAGGCACTCAAGACTTGATGGTAGTGTTTGGATGGCAAAAAATTACTCCAAAAATAGGAATACGAATTTTCCAAGAATAACTTATTCTCCCTGTTATTCAAGATTTATGTTTGGTTTGAAATCTAGCATTCCACTTTATTCCAGTAAAATTAATGCAGTGTTAATCTCGAATGATGTTTGGATGATATAGGAATAAGCCAGTATTCCATTAGGAATAGATGTAGATTTTTTTGAAAATTCTAAAAATATCCCTAACCATATGATAAGATAAAATGAGTTATCAAATATTTTTTTAAAATTTATAATTACATAAATTAAATATTTTATACTAATTAATATATTATTATGATTTATTAAAATTATATTCATGTGTAATGTACATATATTTTTAAAATATTAAGAAGAAAAAAATGGCTTATACTATTATCATTTTGCAGTGGAAGTAAAGGTTTATTGCATATACAAGAAATACATGTATTTAGAAAAATCCCTATTACAAGAAAAATTTCATTCTTGATATTTCAAATTACATTGCATAAGAATACCTGATAATGAATTCGGATAACATACAACACAAATGAAAGTACATCGTGAAGATGAGCCAAATATGTAAATTAAAAGAAGAATGAATATTTTATTATTAATATCAATTATCATCAGGGATCCATACAAGATGAATATATGTTATAAGAATAAGAAGATAACATACATGCCCACATAATATAACAATGAAACTAAGTTCCCAAAAGGAAAAAAAATTGTTACAATTGAATTAAAAACTATAAAATATTTCATGCACCGCACTTCAGTCCTTAACCATTAGCACCAACTTGTAGTAGTATAGTTGAGCAAACTGTTCTCTGAACCATTTTGGAACAACATAGCCCCTGCAACCAAAGAAAAATATTTTTCTATAATAATAAAATATTGTCGATAGTGTAAAATCTTATATTTTCATAAACTATCTGAATTTATATATATGAAATTTAAAACCTATGCAGTAAATTGTTCATTATAACAATCGATATAAGTAACCTGAAAATTACTACGGCAACATAACAGTCTTGGTTAGAAGATGAAAAACTAGAAATACATGTATTTGATGAAAATACCAGTTTTGTATCACTATCCATACGAGAGGTCAATAACCTAGAATATTAAGGGCTGCCGACAATATAAGCATAGCTCATAACATCTGCCATAACTACTAGTACAAATATATATTTACAAATATAGCAAAGCTAATGTCTCTTGAGCATCACGGCTACAAGAGCAAAACAACAAATGTGCAATTCCACTCCTGCCTCCCAGCAATGCTCAATCAATAGGCAGCCCATCATCATTGCCACACATCTAAATATAGTCAACCAAATAAAACAAGATATAAATTTCATTCTCCATTAAAATTCCTGAACTCAAAATAATTGGGTATAACTTTTATTATAGTACAAAATAATAAGACCTATCCATCCATAAATTATCCATAAGATTCAGATGAAATATAGAACCTACTAAGAATGAATCCAAACAAGAACATGAAATCTACTTTGAGTTTTATAACATTAGATATCTGGTACTTACTTCACACACATATAACTAGATGAAGCTTGTTGTGATATGTCAGTTCAGCACAAGCTAATTAGCGATTCAACCGCTTGCCAAATTCTTTCTGAACCAGACATCTAAACCAGAGCGCCCGGAGGAAGCTACGTGGGTAGATAAAGCGAGACCCTGCCCTGGTCATATCGTGGGATCAATCTTTGGTCTTAGCCGAAGGAGTTGATCCTGAAGAGTACCTCCACGACCAGCTACTAACCAGTCTCCTTCACATCAGTCAAAGAAGGCTGATCCGAAGAAGACTGGTCTGAAAATGATGCCAGCTTCGCTCCACAACCCACTCCGAAGGAAAAAGCTTCGATGCAAATGACAAAGGTATCTTCGGCTTGCTTTGGAAAGGATAAGTTCGAAGACATTCCACCGATTCAACATCGGCCCCTCTTGAAGAAGAGGTCCAGAAATGAATCTTCGATTGATCTCAGATCTTCAAACGTGGATACGGTTGTTACAATCGACCGCATGGCCACTATCTCCAATCACAACCATATCGGGATGGCCACTAACTCCAATTCCAATGATTCTAGACTGGCCAGAATCAATTGACAACCACTTATAGTTATATATAGGATAAAGTTAATTAACCCCATCCTAACCATAGATGGATGAGCCAACTACACTGGCACGACAACCACTATAAATATTAATAAGAGGGGACACTCAAGGTAAGCCTGGCAAGAGAATACTTTCACCATCTTTTTTCCTTCTCAGAAAACTCTCCATTCTATTGCTAGAACATCTCTTTGACTTAGGCACGGAGTGTCCCCCATCGAAGAAAATCCGGTCAGAGACCTGTTTTGCAAGTATCCAGGGGAGCGAACCGGTAATCCAGTAGCTTCATCAGGTCGACGAAGGTTCTATGCCAATAGATTGGTGCACTAAGAAGGGAGCACAATAGTCCATAGTAGCTCGAACCAACCATCTACTGGTAGCTTCCCTCCTTGAGAAAGGAGAGTGAGAAGAGGCCCTGATGGCTAAAGGAAGAACTCAAAATGCCTCAACAAGTAGGGGTCATCCTCCCTCTCAAAGGAATGATACCCCGGTGGAAAATAATATCCCACCTCCCACACTTATTATAGGACAGCAGCAGTTCAAAGCTCTTCTGAACCGAGTTGATGCTCTTACAACTATGGTTCAGAACTTCAGGATATAGCCTTCCAGGTGGGGCACCTGCCAGCCACCTCCAAACACAGTCATCGATCCCGAGGGAAGGGAGATCAGCATCATGGGTCTACCCAACCTTCCCCCTATGATCGGCTTTCTCTTGAAGGCCAAAGCTCTCAGCATCCGAAGCCGACCGATGCCTTGCAAAGGGGAAAGAGGTCTAGACGATCTCTCTCCATCTTCTCCAAAAACTCTACTCTCGAAAGGGATGCACCGAAATAAGCCCGCCTCGACTATGAAGAAAAGCTCAAGGCCCTCGAATCACAGGTTGCGATGCTTCATGATCAGAAGAAGGATGACGAGCTTGTGGCTTACGATTCACGCCCCCTGTTCACTCCTCGCATCATGGCCAAAAGGGGCCTTCGATGCATTGCACTGTCTCACTTTTCCCGCTACTCTGAAGAAGGTGACTCGAATGTGGTATTCGAGCATATGTCCAAGTACCATCGACTCCTTTTCTGAATTGGAAAAACTGTTTATCTTGTATTTCAAGACTTGCCGGAAGACACTCCGGAACACGGATACTCTATTCCTCCTTCACCAAAATGAAAGAGAGAGCCTTCGAGATTACATCTCCAGATTCAATTCGGTTACTCTCAAGATCCCAGATCTCAACGAGTATGTAGCTATGTCTGCTTTAAAGAAGGGGCTCTGGTCATCCAGGCTCACTTTTTTTCTGGATAAAAGATTTCTAACAAGCTACGCCGAGCTCCTGTCAAGAGCTTAGAAATATGCCGATACCGAAGAGCAAGCAGCAAATCGATGATTGGCTGAAGGGAAATCTATTCCAAAGAAGAAGAACAACAAGGGACTGGATCCCCCTGCACCTCCCAACAACAACAACTCTACCCGACGACGAAGTCCCAAGCCCAGAGCACCGGACAGGAAATTTGACTCCTACACCCCCCTCAATCTCCCCAGGGAGAGGATCTTGATAGAGATAGAAAAAGAAAGCTATCTCCAATGGCCGCGCCCCATGAAAGCATCCTCTTCTACGAGGAACAGAAATAAATATTGTATATTCCACAAGGATCACGGCCACAACACCGAAGACTACATCCAACTTAAGGATGCCATTGAAGACCTGATTAAGAGGGGTTATTTGAGGAGATACATCGATCGCCCAGAATCTCGGCCTAAGGCCATGGCCCCCCAAAGGGCCCCTGAAGAAGCTGAATTACCTAATCAGAGACCCATTGACGGAAGGGTGGGAATGCTGCACCAACAAACCAACTAGAGGAGAATCGAAGATGATGTTCCAAAATGGCTTAAGGATAACAATTCTATACTCTTCTTCGATGATGACCTTGTGGGAGTTCAGCTCCCACATGATGATCCAGTTATAATTTCAGCCGTTTTGGCCAATTATGATGTAAGACACATTTTAATTGATAATGGAAGCTCTGTGGATGATTTACTTTATGATGCATTCTCCAGAATGTGTTTGCCCAAAAACAAGCTACAGAGGTTCCCTATGCCACTGACTGGATTCGGAGGTAATCAAGTTGATGTTGAGGGCAAAATAATGCTGCTCGTGACCCTCGGTACCAAACCTTGATAGAATACGCTTCCCATCAACTTCATAGTAGTTCGAACTCCTTCGGCTTATAATGTGATTTTGGGACGGCCCTCCTTAAACAAATTTTGGGCCATAGTGTCAACTTATTACCTCCTGGTGTGTTTTCCCACCCGGAGCGGAGTTAAGGAAGCAAAACGAGACCAAAGAATTGCACAATAATGTTTGATAATATAAGACAGACAATCAGTTGATCCCATAACTTTAGACCAATTAGACCCGAGAGACCCAGCCAAAGACTGCGGCGAGCTAATGGAAAAAACTGTTTCGATACAATTAACCAAAGAAGACCCTACCAAGATTGTGCAGATTGGAAGTCTGCTTGATGAAGAAACGAAAACAAGGCTGATTTACTTTCTCAAGGATAATGCCGATGTTTTTGCCTTGTCAGCTTCGGACATGCCTAGGATTCCGGTCAAAGTAATTACTCATCGATTGGAAGTTGTCCCTGATTATAGGCCAGCTTGACAGAAGAAGAGAAATTTCATCCCTAAGAAGCAGAAGGCGATAGACGAAGAAGTGAACAAGCTCCTCAAGACCAGATTTATCTAGGAATGGCTCGCTAATATGGTACTGGTAAGGAAGGCTAATGATAAGTGGAGAATCTGCATCGATTACATAGACCTCAATAAAGCTTGCCCAAAAGATAGCTTTTCCCTATCGAAGATCGACCAACTGGTCGATGCCACTGCGGGCCATCAACATTGAGCCTCATGGATGCCTTCTCTGGATACAACCAGATATGAATGGACTCTCAGGATGAAGAGAAGACAACCTTCATCATAAAAAAAGGTCTCTACTATTACAAGATGATGCCATTCAGATTAAAGAACACCGGGCCAACATTTCAGAGGCTGATCAATAAAGTATTCAAAGAATAACTGAGAAAGAACATGGAGGCATGTGGACGACATGATTGTGATGAGTCTCCTTAAAGAAGATCATATCAGAGATCTGGAAGAATCATTTGGTGCCTTACGACGCCATCAAATAAAGCCGAACCCAATAAAATATGCTTTTGGAGTAACTTCAAGCAAATTCTTGGAATTCCTTGTCACCGAATGAGGGATTGAAGCCAACCCCGAAAAGATCCTGGCCATCCGAAACATGAGACACCCTTCTTGAAAGAAGAAAGTGCAACAGCTGACAGAAAGAATCGCCTCTTTAAGTCGATTCATTTCCCGATCGACGGAGAAGTGTCTCCCTTTCTTCAAGGTGCTCCGACAGTCCCGAAGATTTGAATGGACTGAGGATTGCCTTCTTGCCTTTGAAGAATTGAAGAAGTGCCTGGAGGCCCCACCACTGCTCTCTAAACCTCAAGAAGGAGAGACCCTCTACTTATACCTCTCTACTACAGACGAGGCTGTTAGTTCAGTTCTCGTCCAAAAAGAGATGGATGATCTCTAGAAGCTGATCTATTATACCAGCAAAGACTTGCATGATGCTGAAGTGAGGTATCCAAGAATGCAAAAGCTTATCTACTCATTGGTGATTATGGCAAAGCACCTGCGGCCTTATTTTCATGCCCACATTATTGTGGTCCTGACTGATCAGCCCCTTAAAGCCATCATCCACTGTCCTGACACTTCCGGAAGGATAGCTAAGTGGGCTGCTAAGTTGAGTAAATTTGATATCAACTTTCAATCCAGATCGGCAATGAAAGCATAGGTGTTGTCCGATTTCTTAGCCGAATGCACATGAAAGCCCGAAGATAGCATACAATCAGCTAAAGAGGAAGGAGCCACCCCAAATTATGCGAAGTCAGTCTGGGTACTCCATGTAGATGGAGCTTATAACTCTACCGGATGTGGAGCAGGCCTCATATTAGCCTAACCGGATGGGCACACCATGGAGTACGCACTTCATTTTTCCTTCCATGATTCAAATAATCAAGCCGAATACGAAGCCCTCCTTGCGGGTCTCCAAATCGCCGAAAATCTAAGGATTCAAAAGATCCAGATCTTTTTGGACTCTCAACTGGTGGTGAACCAGGTCAAAGGCGAATTTGAAGCCAGGGATCTTACAATGATCCAATATTTGGAGAAAGTATAGGCCCTATCCTCCCAGTTAAAATTTTTTGGAATCATCCATGTGCCGCGATCAAAGAACTCCCGAGCTGATGCACTGTCCAGGCTCGACAGCACTATTCCAAACTCCCTTGGCTGTACCTTCATAGAACATCTCGAAGTTCCAAGTATAGCTGAAGAGACCCCAAGGGTGTACCAGATTGAAAATGAGCCTAGTTGGATGGACCCCATCCTCAAATTTCTAAACGAGGGCACGTTGCCGGAAGACAAAGTAGAGGCCAAGAGAGTCTGTTGGATGGCATCCCAGTACGTTGTCTTGGATGGAACCTTGTACAAGAGATCTTTCACCCAGCCTCTGCTGAAGTGTCTAGGACCGTCGGATGCCGATTATGCCTTAAGGGAAGCACATGAAGGCATGTGTGGAGACTATCTGGGGGATAGATCTCTAGTGTATAAAATAATATGCCAGGGTTATTACTGGCCAACCATCCAAAAGGACTTCGCCGACTTCGTTTGAAGATGTGACCAATGCTAGAGATATGCTAACGTCTAAAGATAGCCTGCAAGCCAGCTGACCCAGCTGATAGCACCATGGCCTTTCGCTCAGTGGGGCATGGACATTCTTGGCCCATTCCCATCGACATCTGGACAACGAAATTTCACATCATTTCCATCAACTACTTCACCAAGTGGGTCGAAGCCGAACCGTTGGCTCACATTACGGAAGGAAAAGTTGAAGGTTTTGTGAAGAATTCTATTATATTCCAATTCAGAATCTCTCATGCCATAGTCACTGACAATGGGAGGTAATTTGATAACCCGAAGTTTAAGAACTTCTGTGCTCAGTACCATATGCTCCACAAGTTGACTTCTGTTGGCCACCCGCAGTCTAACAGAGAAGCCGAAGAACGAATCGGACTATCTTCCACGGTCTGAAACCCGATTGAATGATGCCAAGGGACTTTGGACCAAAGAATTAAATTATGTTCTTTGGACATATCGGACAATCCCCAGAATGACTACTGGTGAGTTCCCATTTAATTTGGCATATGGAACTGAAGCAGTCCTCCCCATAAAGGTTACACAGCAATCTTTAAGGATCGACAAGTACAAGAACCTAAAAATTCAGAATGCCAAAGGGCAGACTTAGATCTACTACAAAGCACCAGACTTCAGGCTCAAATGAGGATGGCGGCATATCAATAGAAAGTCGCTAAATATTACAATTCTAGGATGAAAGAGCGAATCTTTCATCCTGAAAACTTGGTACTGCGAAGATCTGAAATATCCAGGTCGACGGAACAAGGCAAACTTTTCTCCAATTGAAAAGGTCCCTATCAAATCATAGAAGTCGAACGTCCAGGAACGTATCGACTCGAGACTTTGGATGGTGCTGTGCTACCTCAGCCTCAGAATGTAGAAAATCTCCACAAGTACTATCAATTAAAGTTCTCACTAGGAAGATTTCAATAAAAGTCCATTTGAAGATGGGTCTGGTCAGCCTGTCTTATATCAATCAATGACACAATGATGGTCTCAGTGACCCACCCGATGAAATCGACAAAAAAATGCAAAGGTGGGTCTAATCCACTCGCTTTATCGGTATATCCGACAAGCGCAAAGGAAGGCCCAACCAGGCCACCTTATAATCAACTAAAGGCGCAGGGATTGTTTACGTAACCTACCCTACGGTAAATCTGCAGATGCACCGGGATGGGCCTAATTAGCCTGCCTTAATATCAGTCGAATGTGTAGGATAGTTTACGTAACCTACCCTACGGTAAATCCGCAAACATGCTAAGGTGGGCCTAATCAGCCTGCCTTAACATCAATCAAAGGCACAGGGATGGTCTAAGTGACCTACCCTACGGTAAATCTATAGACGTGCCGAAGTGGGTCCCAATAATTCATTCTGTTATCAACAGATATCCCGAGGATGGCTTAATCGGCCTATCCTAGCAGCAAATCCGATCCAAGTGGACGGACAGACTCTTCTACTATCTGCTATGCCGAAGAGTTCATACTTAATATTATTTTGGAACACGTCTGTCCAACCAAAAAGCATCTTCATTCATTAATGGAAAAATTGTACAATCAACAGGATTACAAAGAAAAGAAAAGAAAGGGTAATAGAAAAGGAAGATCTAAAAATCAACCACCGGCCCCTTTCCAGATCGACGAATGACACCAGGCCCCCGTAAGGTGCTCAGGGAGGCTTCGAGCTTCACCTCCGCCTCCTCTGGCTCTGACTCCTCCTCGAAGTCAGCTCGTCCTCTTGCCGGGGTACGAAATAGAAAGCCTGATGTTGTCCAGCCCCTTCAACCATATAAGCGGAAGGCCTTGCTCTTGTGCTCCTGGAATCCCCGATGGTAAAAGTCCAGGATAGCCTCGGTGACCTCATCTTCAAAGGCCTGTGATGCTAGGAACTTGGGGATGGTCTCCGCCACCTCCTTCCTGGCCAACTCCGTTGCCATGACCATCGCTACGGCCCGAGCATTTGCTTTCTCCAGCTAGGTCTTAGGGTCTGCACCCTCCTTTCCAAATGGGCTACTCCCTCGGATCAAAAAGGATCATCATCGCCCCCATAGACCTTCGCACTAGGTCCCCCTTCCAGCTCCATGACAGCGATCCTTTTTCGGGACATCTCCTGGAGGTCCTTAAGGCTAAATTTCATCTTTACGATATGAAGGAGGGGAAGAGTAACTCTAGAGTGAAGGACTCGCTTCTCTACTACTTGAAGAACCTCCAGAGACTGGAAAGATGAATCCTATTTAATGGCCCGGAGCCTTGTCACTTCGTGCCTATAGAGGATGTGCACCACACCTCACGACAAGCCAACTAGGAAATGCCACGTACTGAAGTGATGCTTCGAACCCGGAGCAATTTTTTTGAAGCCAATGCGGCATTAATAACTGCCTTCGGAAAAAGAAGACTTGGCGGTGCCCAGATGGCGCGGAAGAATGGCCGCTTGAATGCTAGCACATTCAGCATTGATAATAAAAGGTGAATGCACATCGATTCGACATCTTCCTTCCGGGCGCCAATAACAGGGTGACGCCTGTCCTCCGCACAACTATCGAATTAGGGGGCAGTTATGATGGATGACTGACTGTTGGGATATACTGGCTCAACTAAGACTAACCCCCAGTTCAAATATCCGGTCAGGTCTTTTCTGAACCGGTCGTCTGCGCCAGAAGAATTGAAGATGATCCAACGGTACTACAACACTATTTCAGGGTCAGTCTTCGACCTAAGTCGAAGACACTAATCCTGAATCCTATCTTTTAGCTATTCACCATCGAGTGACCGGTCGGTCTTCTTCGCATCAGTCCGAAGAAGACTGATTTGAAGAAGACTAATCCAAAGAAAGTTAGTCCAAAGAAGATGATCACTTTGTTTCTCCAATTGTTCTAAAAAAGAAAAGTTTTCATTCAAAAAGAAGCAATATAATCGGCTGGCAAAAAAAAAAAGAGAGAAGAAGAAAAATAGCAGTTCTATTCCTCATTAGCTAGTCCAGCAGTCGGAGCAGGGACGGAGGCTTCTTTGGCGGCCGCCCCACTTTCATCGATGGGAGGTACTGACATCTCTTCAGTTGGAGCCTTTATTTCCTCCATCCCGTCACCCGGAATGGTAGCCATAGAGATCCAAACTGGGATAAAGCTTCATGACCTTACCCAGGCAATCTGAGTGGCCAAGAAGGTAGCTTTCCACTGCAACTTCATGTACTTCATCCTTGAAGGCTTGGGATCCCTTATGAGCCTCAACAGCCAGGGAAGAACTCTCCTCAGCCCGCGCCACCCTTTGATTGGCCAATGAGAGATCCATCTCTAGCCTACCGATTCTCTTCTCCAACTTGGCTTTTTGGGCTTTCACCTCCTCGATGTCCTGAAGGCAATCTCTCATTAGCAGCTCGGCAGAGATTACCTTCCTCCTTTTCTTCTATAAGTCGGCCACTACATCGACCGCTTGCGTCTCAAGCATCCTTAGTTGCCTTTCTAAGGCACTGTTAGAGGCAACAGCTTGGCCAGTTTCTCTTCAGCGGCAACCCAGAGCCCTTCAGCAACATCTCTCTCAGCTACAGCTAAAGCCATCTGGCTCCGAAGGCCTTCACTGAAGTCGATAGACTCACGAACATTCTCCTCTAATATAGAAATGTCATGAGAGATCTGCCAAAGAAGAATGTGTATAAGGTCAGCCCAACTGATATGGATAAACATATGATGCGCACGCCAACATCTACCTGCAATATTCTAGGAAGGATGGTAGAAATAGGGTCCCCAGACCCTCACCCCTTAGTTCCTTTCCCATCGTCAGGAATAACAAATGAAATCTTTGTATGCCTCAGATTGGAGGGGGCAGTACTGGTGGCGAATGTATCACACCCTCCAAAACTTCTCCCTTCTGTAGCTGGGACCATGGGTTTGACATCTCCGGCGCATGAAGGAGTCTTGCCAGCACTTGACGGGCTTGGCCCCTTGGACAGTCCCACCGAAACGGTTCTCACCAGAGAGACTTGTTCTTCTCCCGAGGAAGAACCTATTTCGATGGGGGTGTCACCCCCAATCTGGACCAGTAGCAGTGCCAAGACATAACTTCTCCATCGATCTGATCTCCTCACCGGAGGGCCCATCGCCGGTCACTTCCTCGCTGCCTATCTAAGCCTCGCTATGTCTGGCCTCATACTTCGATAAGCATTTCAGGTGGTGTAGGGGAAAGGAGAGAAAAATGGTGTGGAGAGCAACTTTGCCAAAAGCAGATAAAAGTTTGATCTCTGAGAGCCCCCTTTTCTTATACAGGGACTGCCAGAGGCTCAGATTAAGCACTCATATTCAAGTGAGTCTTCGATCATGCCACATATGCCTGCCCTAATTAATAAGGGTCTTGATATGCATGGGGGGACCGTTAGAAGTTGAAAGGCTACGACCGATCTGATTCTTGACATACGCAGCTTTAATGATTCCGATTGCCATGATCCCACGATCTGGCCAATAACTGCCACCCAATGATGGCCTAACAGCTGGCAGAAGTAGAATGTCATACATCGATAAACCAAAAGTTGCTCTCGGAAATGGGATTCCTTAATTGTAAGTCCTAAAGCCGAAGGAATGAATTCATGATCAGAAAAGCTGACTTGATGAGGAGTCGAACTGTTCGGCTTACGACCAAGGTCAACGGCCTTGTCAAAGCCAAGTGCGAAGACTTCAAGCAATGAAGAAACTTGCATTTGGGTCGGCAAACGGCTTCCTATCTTGAGGGCTATAACCTATCCGAAGATTTTACACTTAGAAAATTTTTCATTGGACATTCCAGTTCAAAAACTACTACTTGTTAGAAGAAAAAGTCAGCTTTCATTGATATTTAAGAGGATGTTAATTACATATCGTTCCTCTTACAAAAAAAGGTAAAAAGTACAAGGCATAAGGCCTGCTAGACTCTATCAAGCAGTTGTGGAAACCTCTAGGTCAGCGGAAGGAAGGATCTCCTCAATCTGAACTGGAGCCAAGGCCTCTTCAACTTGGGCCTCTTCCGCTTGGGTCAAGGCTGCCAGACTTGCCATGGCTAACTCTTCTGTCACGACCGGGACTTCCTCAGTCTGACCCAGTACTTCTTCAGTCTCGGCAGGGGCCATGGCTCCTTCCCCATCCTCTTCTTCGATTTCATATGCCAGGATGCTGGAGAGGTCGAGATCAGGGAAAACTTCGCCGACCCCTTTAAGTCCATCATTAAAGCCATATTTGTAACTGAATAAGCTTGCTTCAGTTACATCCTTTTTGAACTGTAAAGACTTTTGAAGTCTTCGACTGCCTTGGCCACCCGTTCCCTCAAGGATTTGGATTCCTTCGTGGCTGCTTCGTTCTTTAGAGTCGCTTCTTTAGCTCTTTTGACCGCCTCGTCGGTCGTCTTGGCCATATCTTCAGCCTTTTTCTAGTTTTCTTTGGCAAAATGCTCCAAGGAATGAATATGCTTCTTCTTCTTCCTCTTCCTCAACTTCGCCTCCTGTTCAGAGATCTTCAGTTGAGCCTTCTTCATCTCATCTTTCAAATTCTGGACTTCAGCATCTTTGCGGGTGAGCTTCTCTTCCATGGACAGCTTTAATTCTTCGGCCACCTTCTTTTCGACCCTGGCCATCTGAAGCTTCTCCTTTAAGCTATGGAAGAAGTTGTCGAAGCCCTCCAGGCCCTCCTCTAAAAAGGTGATGTCATGGACTAGCTACATCAATAGATTAAAATATAAGACTGATTATGATATAAACAGCCAACCGAGGACAGAAGAGGTTGCAGCTATTTTACCTGCAGTAGGAAGGAAAACATAGAGTCAGATATTTCGGCGAGATGCCGATTTCGAGTGACTGCCCAGTCACGGGGCAACAAAACACCCTTCAGTACTCGCCTAGCCACATCATAGAGTACGAGACCCCTCGTATTAGAGAACTTCGAGAGGTCTATCTCACAATCCCTGTCCAGAAGAGTATTCCTTACAAACCCCTTTTCACCTTGTGGTGCCTTGCCCTTGTCCATCGCAGAGGGGCAAGGTGGCGGTACATCAACCGTCGGAGTCAGACTCTCCATGATTTGGATCAAAGAGCTAGCCCTCGGCAAAGGCTCAGCCAGTGGGAGCTCTGTCAGAAGCTCCATTGGTGGGACTCCATCCCCCTAGACATCCCCTGGAGGACGTAGCACTTCTACTGGTTCCCTTCTCTCGAGCCTTTTTTCGGACCTTCGATCTTGAAGAAGGGGCCTGAACTATTTTCCTCTTGGCAGATTGACAAAGCAAGCACAAATCAGGCCTCATCCTGCCACCTACAGATAAAAACAGATTTCTAAATAAGTCGGACAGAAGAGCTACGAAATAGGAAAGAACCAAAGTCTTCTATCGTTTGTACCTAACATAGAGGACCCGCTGATCCCGGTGACGTGAAGGTTCCTCTCTTCTAAAAGCTCTCAGATGGAAACAGCCTTCGAACCAGACAACAAGGTATAGTCAGGTTGGTCGGCCGCCAGAGCCTTCTTGCCGGCATTAGCATCCAAGTGAGGCTCTCTCCACTCACTGTTGAAATCCCATGGCTGAGTAGAGGAGACAAAGATAAAGTTGGGCTTCCATTCATGGATGGCGCTAGGCATGTCTTTCATTATTTTACGACCGGAATGAGGGCCGATGACCCACCATCCATAACCGTGAAAATCCCTCTTTAAGACAAAGAGGGAAGTGACTAGACTGGTCCTAGGCCTCACATTAGCTATGTGGCATTGGACCAGAAACCCGTAGATGTTCCGAATACTATTCGAAGTCAACTATGCAGGAACAATCTGATACATACTAAAGATCCTAAGGAGAAAATGATGTAATAGGAAACGAAGATTGGCTTTCAAATGGTCCTCGTATACAGTGATGCGCCCGGCGGGAGGCCTATTTACCCGTTCTTTAGGCTTCAGGAACACTAGAAGGAAGCCTACAGGAATGCGATAACGTTCTCGAAGGTGGGCTATTTTTCTAAGAGAAACAGAATTGGGAACCAGCTCCGATCTAATTTCAGCAACGGCATCCCTAACAGGACCTAAAGCACTCGAAGGCCCAACCTCTCCCCCACTAGAAGGGACCCTGCCGGCGGCACAGACCTCTAAAGATCTAATCATGCTGGAAAAGAAAAAAAAAAGGAGCAAGGAGACCCTACCTGCGAAGGAAACTAGGGACTAAAAGCAAGAAAAGACTGGGTGAAAACCAAAAGCAAACAAAAACGAAGAAGCTTCTTCAATCGGTCCCTCCCCCCTTTATATAGGGGGCAAAAGGTGCTTCAGTTTACCTCCTCGAAAGAAGGGGCATCCTCCCTCTGATTGCGCCATGTATGCAGGCGCCGGAGACGGGTGCGAAACTCCAAGCGACGCCAAGCTGATTCGACGCAGGAAGAACCAAGAGCCATAATCCGCGTGACTTCACCCAACGATGGAGATGAAGCCCATACCTTTTCACCAAGGGACAGGATGAGGCCACGTCCCCTACCCAGATCCCAATTAAAGAATCGATCGAATCGCCGCAACGGAAGGAAGAGACATGACCCATAGACTGGTCCTTTCTTTTTCATATTCCAATAGGAAGGTGACACATGTCTTCAACTTGATCTTCAAATCAGATGTCAGTTATGGCAAGCGACCGAACCGAAGATTTACCATCATTGGTTGCTCTTTTTCTGGTAGAAAACGACAATCCATTAATACTCTCACTCTTCAAGGCAAATCATTGCTTCGAAAACTGAGAGTGGGGGGCAACTGTTGTGATATATCAGTTCAGCACAAGCTAATTATCGGTTCAATCACTCGCCAAATTCTTTCTGAACCAAACATCTAAAGCGGAGCGCCCGGAGGAAGCTACATGGGTAGATAAAGTGATGACCCTTCCCTGGTCACATCGTGGGATCGGTGTTCGATCTTAACCGAAGGCGTTGGTCCAAAGAGTACCTCCATGACTGGCTACTGACCAGTCTCCTTCACATCAGCTGAAGAAGGACGACCCGAAGAAGACTGGTCCGAAAATGATGCCAGCTTCATTCCATAACCCACTCTGAAGGAAAAAGCTCCGATGCAAATGACAGGGGTGTCTTCGGCTTGCTCCGGAGAGGATAAGTCCGAAGACATTCCGCCGATTCAACGTCAACCCCTCTTGAAGAAAAGGTCCAGAAACGAATCTCCGGTTGATCTCAGATCTTCGAACGTGGATACGATTGTTACAATCGACCGTATGGCCACTATCTCCAATCGCAACCATATCGGGGTAGCCACGTGGCCACTAACTCTAATTCCAACGATTCCAGACTGGCCAGAATCAATTGGCAACCACTTATGGTTATATATGGGATAAAGTTAATTAACTCCGTCCTAACCATAAATGGATGAGCCTAACTATATACTGGCACGACAATCACTATAAATACTAATAAAAGGGGATACTCAAGGTAAGCCTGGCAAGAGAATACTTTCACCATCTTTCTTTCTCCTCAGAAAACTCTCCATTTTGTTGCTGGAATCTCTCTCTAACTTAGGCATCAGAGTGTCCCCCATCGGAGAAAATCCAGTCATGGATCTGTTTTGTAGGTATCCAGGGAAAGAAACCGGCAATCTAGCAGCTCCGTCCGGTCGGCAAAGGTTCTGTGCCAACAAAGCTCAATTCATAGGTCAGGCAATTTTCAAAGATTCGAACTCATTCGGCAAAATGTAGGCCTCCTATCCAGTCATATAAAAAAAAACTTTATAGCTAGAAAATTTCAAGCTTTATTGGTCAATGCTGATTATAAATAATTCTACATTTTAACCAATAAATCTAATGCATGACTTACTACTAATAAGCACGACACCACGAAGGGGTCCCATGTATTATAGACTTGACATGCATAGTCAGCATATAGACCCATAAAAGAACAGAAGAACAAAGAACTAAATATCAAGTAAAATATGCTGTAATAGATACAACATAAAATCCACCAAACCATAAGCAATGGACAAATTATCTCAAAAGAAAGAAATGGCCATAATCAATGTGCTTCAGTACCATTACCGTTTCCCAGCTATGGATTTCCTATATCAGAAATAGCTTAACCTTCAGCAAAACTACCATATGAAGTGAAGATATCTTTCCAGGAAAATATGCACCAATTTCTTAGCAAGTTTTCCACACAAGGGTTATTAGAGGTAGATTAGCTAACAAAATGAAACATTTGCACCAATGTTGTCCTGTTTGAACGAGGCACATAACAACAAAAAAAAGCTAACAAGGGCCAGAACATTCTTTCAGTCCTGGTTGTGCTCAGTTTCCGTTGATGCCGACTATATCAGGAAGCGCATGGCCAATCCAACTAAACTAATCAATTAAAACTTGTCTGAATTCAACTAACTTGTTGGGAAGTGCTCCTTCCCCTCCTATGCAAGCTATGAAAATATTTCAAAAATCCAATGCACACTGACATCCAATAATAACTTAATGGAAGTAGAAAACCAAGCAACCAAGAGAGTTGGAACATCAAACTTTTATGTGAAAAACCCTTCAAAGAAAGGAAAAACCATGGACACCAAGCAGAAATCCACTAATCAATGAAATGAAGAATACAAGAGATCCATAAAAAGAAAAATTTCAAGGGCACAAGAAAACCTCTACAAGCAACGCATCAACAAAGCTTCCAACTTACAAAGTTTGTAAATACACCCATGAAAAAGAGAAATCCTAACTTCTCATAAGCAACAAACACTCTTGTAGCTGAAACGAGTAAAGAAAAATATGCCCTTGTGTCTTGAAAATCAATTCAAGAAGACCCTCGTATAAGAGGCCTTTGTTGTGTGTAAAATAAAACTACTATAAAAGATTGAGCTAGATTATCCGACAGTCATGCTATATTAGATTATACAAGGAGAAAAAGTAACTGATTCGCACATAAAAGAACATTCACAAAATATATTTCATTGGATCTAAAATAGCATGACTATGAGCTGCCCCTATTTCAAAACATATTTCAAAACATAAATACACATCATAAATGATGGGCAGCATCCGACAGAATTTAGATTTCCGGATACACCATAGAAATGAAGCTATACAATTAAGATGAAAGAAAAAAATAAGGGCTGCCACCAATATGAACAATCATATTTACGGCCATAATTAGTAATGTAGCTCAGAACATAATTGTTATAACATAAGATAGCTTAATAACCTAAACGTGAGCAAGGGCTGCCCCCATTTCCAATGTTGCACAAAACATGTGCTATAAGTATCAAAAGATCAGTTTTGTATCGCCGTCCATACGAAAAGTCCATATCATTGACAAAACATTAAGGGCTGCCAACAAATTAAGCATAGCATATACTGAGGCTGCCATAACTACTAGTATAAATAAATATTTACAAAATATGATTCAGGACAGCGAAGTTAATACCACTTGAGCATCACGGCTACAAGAGCAAATAACAAATGTGTAATTCCACTCCTGCCTCCTAGTAATATTCATTTACTAGTATAATAATTTTTTAAAATTATTATAACCTGCGATTTTGCAGTCTGGTCGTCGATCCGGCCACCGGTCTGATAGCCAGTCCGGTTCCGGTCATCGATCCGACAGCCAGTTCGGCTACTAGGTCGGTGCCAGTTCGATCGCCGGTCTAGGTACCAGTCCCGTCACTAGTCTGACAGTCGGTCACCGATCTGATGGTCGATCCGGTTGCCAGGATCCGGCCACCGGTTTATCATATTATTATTTTTCATTTTAAAATTTTTTTATAAATTTTTTTATTTTTTATTTTATATTAAAATTTAAAATTAAAAAAATGTACAAAAAATTGGCGTAGAACCGCGAATTCATTCAAAAATACGCGGGTGGAACCCGCGAATTCAAATAATTTTTTTTTTTTTTTTTTTTTTGAAGAGCCGTATACCTAAATCCATAAAGTAGACGGATTAGATTGGAAAATAAAATATTAAAAAGTAATATTTTTTAAAAAAATCCACTAGAAGCAACCAGCAACTTTCGGAAGTCAAAAAGGAGCAGTTGGGAGAGAGAGAGAGAGAGAGAGAGGTGGGGGTCTGTCTTTTTGATGTGTGTCTTTGGCTAATCTCCCTTGCATCCTTATCTTCTTCTTTAATATTTTGTCCTACCAGGGAAAAGAGGAGAATCCATGAGGGTATAGCACAGAGGGAAGCTTCTTCCCCTACCTACAGCTTACCTCCAGGCCAAGTTGGTGATCCAAAATTCTAGCCATCCCTCTGCTTTTGAATCCAATGGATGCAGTTCCCCAGAAAGCATATGCTTATCAGAATCATGTAAGAACTTATTCGCTGCTACAAAGCTTATTTACCTTCTTTTTCCATGATTTATGTGACCTCTAAAAAATGGGAAGTGTGTCGGTAGGTTCACCAAGCCCTGTCTATTTTGGTCATCTGAATCTGAATTAATTCCTTTGTCAAGAAAAGAAAGCCTAGCTTCTTTGTTCGTATTATATTAGATATTTTGTTCGCTTTCTGTTGGGTTCTCTTCATGAGAAAAGCATGGTGGTAGGTTTTGGTAACATAAAAAGAAATATGTTTGAATTCTAGGTTTCTCTTTGCCTGAATCGGGCAGTGACTTTAGTAGGCTTAGATAGAAATTAGAATAGTCAATTGAACTTTCTGTAGAAAAGGGCACAACGAGAAGGAGATAGATTTCCAATTTCAGAAGTTATATTAGGTTGAGCTTTTAAACCAAAGAACATCAGAAGGTGGATCCAATAGAAAGGAGAAGGTTGGGGGGTGGAATTGCTTCAATCTGTTGTGTTTTGGATTCTAGGTTTTGGGAGGTTCTCTTCTTGGTTCCTTAATGCCTTGTTAATTTATTGACTAATATGCGGCATGTTCGAGTTTCATCCCACCAGTCCCAGGTACACAAGCTAGGTGATTCCCAAATGAAACTATCACCCAAATTTAGATTGGGAATTACTCCACCATCTTCCTCATTTCGGTCATCTTTAGCACCATCAGAATTGGAACCATCACTAGAATTAGCCCCCCTCATTCCTGGCCTCCCTGATGATGTTGCCCTCAACTGCCTCCTCCGGCTGCCCGTCGAGGCCCATCTAGCCTGCCAGCTAGTATGCCGGCGATGGCGTCACCTGCTGGCCAACAAGGAGTTCTTCTTTAGCCAAAGGAAGGCTCTGCGCTTTCGCAGCCCTTGGTTGTTCACTTTGGCCTACCACAGATGTACTGGGAAGATACAGTGGCAGGTCCTGGACCTCACTCACTTCTCTTGGCACACCATTCCAGCCATGCCCTGCAAGGACCGGGTTTGCCCCCGTGGATTCGGGTGCATCGCCATTCCACAGGATGGCTCCCTTCTTGTCTGTGGAGGTTTGGTCTCTGACATGGACTGCCCTCTCCACTTGGTATTGAAGTATGAGATTTATAGGAATCGATGGACCGTTATGAGTAGGATGCTCAATGCCAGGTCGTTCTTTGCTACCGGGGTGATCGATGGCATGGTCTATGTTGCTGGAGGGTACAGCAAAGACCAATTCGAGCTCAATTCAGCTGAGGTTCTTGATCCCATTAAGGGGAATTGGCTGCCTGTTGCAAGCATGGGAGTGAACATGGTCTCCTATGACTCTGCGGTGCTGAATGGGAGGCTTTATATGACCGAAGGCTGCGTTTGGCCATTCTTGTCTACACCAAGGGGGCAGGTCTATGATCCGAAAGCTGACTCTTGGGAGGATATGGCTATTGGAATGCGGGAAGGCTGGACAGGCTCAAGTGTGGTTGTTGATGGGCATCTATTTGTAATCTCAGAGTACGAACGGATGAGGGTGAAGATCTATGATGTGGAGTCTGATTCGTGGGACTTCGTTGATAGCTCTCCCATGCCCGAGAGAATTCGCAAGCCTTTCTCTGTGAATTCCGTTGGTCATAGGATCTTTATCATTGGCAGAGGTCTTCATGTTGCAGTTGGGCATGTAGAGAAGAAGTGTTTCAGTGATTTCGATGGGAAGGAAAAGAAGCAGAGATTCTCCATTCAATGGCAAGACATAGATGTGCCACAAGAATTTGGCATCTTGACATCCTCCAGTGCTCAGGTTTTATATGCTTGATCATGTGTTATCAGTTTGGCTCCGCTTATGTTGCATCAGAAAACTGAAAAGGCTTAACAAAAAAATTATATAGTTCATCTGTAATTAGATGTAATGATCCATAAGAACAGCTCTAGTATTTTGTTTCCTATGTACAATTTGATTGACTTCATTGGACATGCCATGTATCTTATTGCAGTTGTGCTTGTTAGGTACTTCTAGATCTCATTGTTGGTAAGTCATAACAGCTGATATCTTTTATTAACAAGCTATGAGCAAGAACACCCAATTCCATTGATGGTAAAACCACAAGATGTTCATAGCCATAGCGAAGATATTCTTCAGTTGGGATGAGTCTATGAAAATTTTGGCTGTCATATGCTGAATGCTTTTAGATTTGCTTACTTGAGATATGCAGCTTATTACTTGCTTGTCCATGCTCGTAGCACCTCCTGTTAAGTTGTTTATAATGGCATTCCTCTCAAAAAAGTGAATTATAGGAACAATTATTGGAAGGAGTTAATTAGAACAACATAGCTATATAAATCTTTCCTAATTATAGTATTCTTGGCACAAAGGCCCTGGCCTGGAATTTTTTGTAGGTTTGAGTCCTTAGTTTTATGCAGATGCTGGTGATGACTTATCATCTAAAATTTGCTGTTTACTGCTGCATCCGGCAACGTCCTTTCGCTTATGTTGGCAATGCTGCAAGACAAAAGCATGATATGATAGACGAGACAACTAGTAAATTTGTTTGTTTGTTCTTACTTATATAGGGGAAAAATAGAGACTATCTACACAAAATAGTGTCATTGCCAAAATTTGTTGTGTTGAATGTGGTAAGGGCTGTCTGTTGATGAAGTGGTGATGGAAATAGTGTTATAAATAAGACTCCGGAACCTTTGCAATGGTAGGTTGGTATCACAAAGTGCTATGCAGTGCAAGATGGCCGTCATCAGAAATTGGACGGTTCTAATGGATGGCTATCAACAGGGATACACCATGCGTGGCATATAAAGCTGTCCTGTTTGATAGCTGTCCATCTTGTGATGGAGGTCGCCAAGAGCTATAGAATAATCTGCAATACAAACTGTGAATTAGAGGATTCATGCTCTAAAAGTAATCTCAGTGAACTCATTAGGGCACATTTGGTGTAGTAACTGATGGTAGAAAATGGCAGACACATGAAGGTGCCAGCTAGCTGATGCATGCATCCAATATTCATAGGATAACTCCGTCTGGCAAAAAGAAGTAGATAGAAGCTGGACAATCTAAGTTGGCTAGCACTGTTTGATCCTGTAACTACAAGCACATAGGGTCACCCCATACCTTAAGAATCAAGATTTCTTGTTCTCAGGAACCCAGAGGATTAGGGATGTTTAATTCCAAACAAGCCCGAAGTCTCTTATTGAACATACCGAAGATCTGGTATCAAATCTCACCATCATCAGGAGTTTATGATTGGAAGGTTTTAGGGGTATTGAGGGAGGGCTACATTTTGCTGTGTAGTTGGATTTTCTACAGGCATCATCTACCAGCGGAAAAAAAAAAAAAAGGAGCTGGAAAGCAAAAAGAGACATGGGAAGGCCATCTAAATGAGAGTGTTGTCCCCCACATACATGGCTTGGACAACCAATCACCTTGGAGAAAGTCATTCCAGTGTTGCTTTCTGTAAGAAACTTTGATTCTTCTTTGCTTCTCAAGCAATGGGTCTTACCTAGAATAGCTATTTGCTGGAGTATGATAATTAATATCGGAATGAACAGATTTTCACGTAAAAAGGTATAATCTAAATTTACAGCACCTTAACCTGATGATCTCTCAGATATTGCAATCATGGAATTTAGGGGAAGGATTGATAAAGCTTGTCATGTTCTCAGGTTAATAGAAACCTCATGAACATTATCCTCTAAATATGACCTTCAACTGCGATCCTAAGAGGAAGCCGAAATTTATTGCTCTGGCCATTGCTGCTACAATGTCATGTTATTAACTCTTTGTTTCAGAATAAGGAATCATCCATCAAATCCATCCATAGAAAAAACAAGCTACTATTAATTGAAGTGTCTCTTTTGAATCTTGAATAAATAGTGTGCTTGGCAAAGTTGTGTCTCTGCTTCCTTGCGCCTCATCCTACTCCCACGAGGTTCTGAATAAGAACATAACATGCTATATGCGGGTAAAGAGGAAATCATTGCAAGGGGGCCAGTTCTCTCTGAACCTAATCAAGCTAGTCACTTTGACTAAAAAAAACCTAATATCTGGATAGGTAAATAACCCCCTGAAACTCAAACCACTGGTGAAGCACTGAACTCGGACTCAAAAAGATATCCTTTGCATTATGAAGACCAAAACCTCGAGGTGACCATGCCTTCTATAGAACGTTAGCATGGTTAAACCAACAGAACAGGAATACTTCTGATTGCTACAACAGGAAACATTATTTTAAGCTAAAAAATGCCAAGACATGTTATGAAAGAGGTATCACAAGGAAGAAGCAAATCAGAAACACTAAGAGGCGGAACCCCAAGTAACACAATGTTTGAGAAGAGACAGGATTCCAACTCTGATGCTAAAAAAAAAAAAGCTGTCTGCAAAAGCTATCTATTGGCAGAGCTGCTCCACGGCAGCCACAATCTGTGGTGGCTGAACAACAGTCCAATCCTCCAATGACCCAGCATATGGTGTTGGCACATCCTGTGATGACAAGCACATGATCGGAGCATCCAAGTAGTCCCAGAAATTGTCAATGATGGCTGCCCTCAGGCTGGCACCAATTCCACCAGTACGCATGCATTCCTCCACTATCAGCACCCGATGTGTCTTCTTCACAGAATTCCCAATGGTGTAGAGGTCAAATGGCTTCAACGACCTGATATCAATGACCTCGGGATCATATCCTTTGTTCACCAGAGTCTTCGAAGCCTGCATCACATGATACCTCATGCGGGAGTATGTCAGGATTGTCACTTGCTCTCCAGGCCGTACCATCTCTGCCTCCTCCAGGCAACAAATGTAATCCTCATCAGGGATCCTCTCCTTCAAATTATACAGCAGCACATGCTCAAACAGTACCACAGGATTCTCACTCCTGATGGCTGCTTTCATCAGTCCCTTGGCATTGTAGGGGGTCGAGCAGGCAACCATTTGCAAACCTGGAATTGACTGGAAGTATGATTCTAACCGCTGTGAGTGCTCTGCCCCAAGCTGCCGCCCTACACCTCCAGGCCCTCGAATCACTATTGGAATGGTAAACTGGCCACCAGAAGTGTAATGGAGCATACCACAATTGTTTGATATCTGATTGAAGGCTAGCAGAAGGAAACCCATGTTCATGCCTTCGACAACTGGCCGTAAACCTGTCATTGCAGCACCGATGCCCATGCCTGTGAAGGAGTTCTCAGCAATGGGAGTGTCAAGAACCCTCAGATCACCATACTTTTCCACTAAGCCTTTGGTCACCTTGTACGAGCCACCGTAATGACCCACATCTTCCCCAATTGCACAAACTCGAGGATCCCGATCCATCTCTTCTTCCAGACCCTCTCGTAGAGCCTCAAACAAGAGGACTTCATGCCTGAGGATTTATAAGAACAGTAGTGTGAGCAAGTACAAATCTCCAAATATTGGCACCTAAGGCAGATGTTGCAGTTACATGTCATTCTTCATGAACTGCATTATGTATTATCTAATAACAAGAGTATATGTGGCTGATGTACGTGGTCATTATGCAAATACATGTAAGAACCAAGCTTGAGGGCATACAAAGTGTCAAAACCAACACAGAGAGAAATAGGGAAAAGAAAAGGCGAAAAATCATTACTGATTCTTTATTTCAAATCATAAACCAACTCATAACAACTTCTAGACATCCAGAATCGTTCTGTGGAAAAGACCCCCAATGTTATTAGCCTATCACTATATTCATGGGGAAAAGGTACTTTCATACAATGAACAGACAATAGGCACATTTCTTCCTCAACTCTCCTATTAACTGAACAAAAATCCAACCTCCCAATCAACAAGCATATGAAGCAGGTATCCACACCACGTGGAAGTTATCATGCATCTATGATCAAGTGGTTTTGCCAATCTCTCTAACAGGAGTCATGACAGGCAGCAAGTTTGTCCAAAATGATTAACTAAATAAATAATAGATCTTTCCAGGAAGTTAAGATATGAAATCATGTACACAATGTTTAGTTAAAACAGTCAAAAAGGAATTCATCATCCAGTCATTCTTAGAATTCTCATCATATCCAAGGGCTAGGACACCATAATCTCACATCCCCTCTCCACTCAAAGCACTGAATCATCAGGGCCCTTCACCAATATTCCACTTCTTCATCACTCTCCACATCACAAATACCAGCCATGATGCCATAAAGCCCGTCTTTCCCTACCTCCAAAACTTCATAGTCCAATAGATAGAGCAGTGTCAGTAACATTTGAGTTGATTTTTAATTTATTCAAGTGAGATTTATACTGATTTTCTGGATCATGAAAAAAATATGAATTAGTAGCTCATTATTTTCTTTTGATAAAATAGAATAGTTTGTGTTCAAAAACTTACATCAATTAAAGAAATGCCGAAGTTCACAAGAAAGCACTAACAGTTTCTACTAGCTTTTGAAATATTTTAGAAGATTAAAAAACAACAATGTAAATGTTCCCATCCTTTTACATACCAGCTTATATTACTATACTTGAGTTTGAAAAAGGAATGATAAAAAAATCTTTGTAACCTATTGGAGCAAGGAAAAGTGTCAAAGGCCTAAGAGGACATAGGTAATGCAAATACCTGATAAATGCCATCTGCATAAACCCTCAAACAAGGAAAAGAATTTAGCAACAGGAACAATATTAATATTTGCATTTAGAGTGGCAAGATGTGGCACAATGATTTTGTATGCCCAAAGTAGAATTTGTATCACTGAGACTTGTAAAGATGATAGATGAAGATTAAATGAATTTGATTTTGTAAGGAAAAAAATACCATATTCAGAACAAGCTTCATGTAGGCGAAAGCAATAGTCTAGTAACATTACAAGTTCTAACAGCACCAAGAAAGCCAAAAATTGATCAACAAACAATTGACTTCAAAAAAGAAAGTAACTTATATGCATATTTCATGTGGGAGTGAACTTCAATAATTGATTTGAGGTCAAGTTAAAATATTGTCTCCACCATGATGGTGAACATGTTGGAACATTGAACTAAGGTGTTCTTTAATAATTGATTCAAGGTCAAGTTAAAATATTGTCTCCACCACAACAGCGAACATGTTAGAACCTAGAACTGAGGACACAATGGTTCAAAAAGAGGCATGGTTGTTCAAGTAAAGGAAATGACTTTGTTGATTGGTGGTTAAAAGTGCAGCTTATACATGTTTGCCTTTTGAATCTGGAATAACTGCAAACATATGATCATGGTCCATTGCAATACGTGATGCACTGCAAATTGTCAATGCTTCATCAATAAAAGAAAACTGTTTATGGTCTATACAAGAACGTTTGATTCCTAAACTCCCAAGGAAGCATAGCAAAGTCTTTGCATGCAGAAAATATTAAATGAAAGACAATTAACAAAGACTTGGTTATAGTGATGTCTAAACATCATGAAAGAGTAGATGGTAGGAATTTGAACTTCTATGATGACCCGCACAAGAGAAACAAAAATACCTACTTTATACTGATGCTACCAGCAGCATGAGAAATCTCAAATAAAGGTCTCTTAGATTCCCAGTAGCTTGGAAATAAGTTGCAGTTTGATATGGGTTAATATGTAGGAAATGGAGTTTGCTGGTTTCCCGTCAAACTACATATTGTACCAAGTTGAACAAGAAACTTTCAATAATTAAGGATGAATAGGAAAACATGTTGGCATGGAATGCCGTACCATACCATACCGGTCTCGTACCAGCAAGCTGTTTCGGAGCAAACCAACACTGCCATACTATACTGAACCACGAACCAACACTGTAACAGAATTTTACACATACGGGGTACAGTACCGAGATGGCAAACCTTGCATGTTGGTTTACATATTTCTAGAGAACAAGGAAAAAATGGTTGGCAGAAAGTCTAGTAAACAGAGATCACTTAAGGGACCAATAATTGTGGTATGCAATAAACTTTTGGTTTGATCTTCATGAATATGATATCAATAGAAGATAGGAATGAAGTAAAATCAGTGGAACAAGAAAGAAAGAAATAATGATAAACGGAAGAAGGAATGGAAAAAATTAAGGGACAAGGAACCAGCAGTTTATTGTTGTTTGCAGTTTTTCAAAGTAATATTAGCTACAAGGTTCACAATCTCAGAACAAGGTACCATACGGATATCTTACGAGTTTGTTATGGTACGATACACATCATGTACTGAAACAGGCCTCTAACCATTTTCTTAATTTTTATCTTAGTATATCTTGGTACAAGTCGGTACACCTCAGTATGGTTTGGTACACATCTCAATACATCCCAACACATCTTAGTACGGTATGGTTTGGTACACACCTCAATACATCCTAGTACATCTCGATATGCCTTTGTACAGAATGATACAGGATCTATACCCATCCAAACTTCAGTTTTGCACTAGTTCCCACCTGGTACTATACAATAGGCTTGTACCAAACCGTATGGCAGACCATTGTTAACTCTGAATGCAAATATCATGAAAGAGAAAGAACAGAAGAAAGCAGAAAAATCAAGAACCAAATAAGAAATATCAAATTAATATTAAGTGCAAAGAAGCTGAAATATAATTGATTTACTATAAGTGAAGATATTTGAAGATCACAGAAACCCCTCATATAAAGACCAGAAAACCAATTCAAAGTAGTGTGGAGGAAAACCCATCCTTGAGGTCTCGAAGGTCGAAGAGGAGTGAATTGATCGAATCCAATTAAGGATAGGCAAGAATTATACCCGGTCGTTTCTATTCCTAGCAGTGGGGCCACATTATCTCGGGCACATACTGATCCAACACCTACCTGATTCAGAAATAACACAATCTATAACACCGGATTAACATGTTGTCAAACCAACAGAGAGATAAGTCCTGCTTCGGGATATTCCCTTTCGAAAATATTATACCGGTCATCCGGTTTCGTCCACTGAGAACAAAAGATAAGAACAATACCTTTATTACCGGTCTTGTCGATCAACATTCGGTTCCCGGAATCTTACCGGACCTGACATCCGGCCATGGGGCCTATCACCGATGCAAACCTCTAGTATTACTATATTTCTACCATGCTTAGCCTTTAGCCTTTTGGACTCCTTTTGAATAGGCATTCAGCGATTCGAATTACTATCTTGTGAATCTTCAGTCAAGATATCCCTGTCTACCTACCTGCGGTATATTTAATACTTGGCCTTTGCAATCCCCAAGCTCTAAAAAATTCCTATCCAAAAAAAGTCCTGAGTTCCTTTGAACCATGGTACTTAGAATCTAGGACTGGCCGGTCATGCCCCATGAAGGCATCCACCAAAATGACCAAAGAAAGAATCTATCGATGCTCACTCTCATAAGGCTCTCATAATAAACAAACAGTCAAATCTTGTAATCAAGAGCGGATCTTAACTATTAAAAGTGCGTGGCTCCTCTTTAAGCTATAATTCCTGAAATCCTTAAGGCAAAGGATAGAAAGACATATAAGACAAAACCATCCATCAATAGGAAGGAGATATCCCAAATAATCAAGGATGATGTTCTCTTGAAAAACCTGGTAAAGGACAAAGTCCAATCATCCTCTAGCTGCCCCCTCTGACAAATCAAAACATCTCCAGGCTACCCCATCTAATCGAGTATAAAAGGGAGTTCTCAACGAACTCTCCAAAGGTATGCTCCTCCCATGCATGCATACATTCACACTTTCACTCTCATTTTACCATATTATTCCACCTTGTGGTCTGAAATACTGACTAAACTATTGAAGGATCTTCGCCAGAGTCACCTCCGGCCCGGGCTTATTTTATAGGTACGCCACCGGCGCACCCTCTCCAGCCCACTTCGGCGTTCAAGCAGATTTCAGCACCATCACAAAGTATAACCTAGCGAAATAAACTTCCCTAATCAAACCTACAACCAATCACTGTCTCCTTAATATATTAATCTTAATAACTTAGGACAAGTATAGGGGTAGAGTAGGATGTAGGCCTTGTGGGGGCCAATCTATACATGAACACATGCGAGCGTGCACACACACACACACACACACACACACACACACACACACATATATATATATAATAAAATTTGTGTTAAAAGATACAGTTTGCTTCATAATAATACTATACTTATGTTTTATTCAGTATGAAATGCTAATTATTTAAATTAGATTTGTTGCAGATTTCAATATTATTCTATAGCAATAAGGTACTAAAGTCAAATTAATTGGCTCAAACTTATGTCTGAGTGTGGCTTTAATATTATTCTATAGCAATAAGGTAATATTATTCTACAGCAATAAGGTAATAAAGTCAAATTAATTGGCTCAAACTTATGTCTGAGTGTGGCTTTAAGCCTTTGATTTCCATATATAAGTTAGTTTCAAATTTTAAGTTTTGAACCAAAAATATAATCGGTTATCCTGGATGCACAAGTTAAGGGACTGTTTTTTTTTTATACTAATTAAGATATGGAAATCTGATTTCCTTCTTAAAAAGCTAAATTAAGGAGTGAAATTTTAGGAAACACCCAATATCCGGGGAGTTTATTATTGAGAGAAGGGGATGTGCTTTTTTTTGTACTAGGTGGGGGAAAACCCAGTCATAGAAATTAAAAGAAAATGGTCTCTCCAGAGCGAAAACAGGAGACCATGGATAAACCCTTTATAATTGAACAAAAAAGCAGCCAACGGCATTTGCCAGGCCAATAAAAGAAGCCTGGAAGGGAGCTGGAGGTCCAAATAACAGGGGAGGCACTGGAGCAGTGAAGTTGGCCATGAAATCTGTGCACTAGAAGAAAAGGAGGACAGGGGCAGAGGGGAGCGAATGCCCCCACCCAGCACCCCAGATCTGGTCCTGGAATAGTAATTGGATGTCAACAGCTTTTGCACTTCCAGGAAAGGGAGGGGGGGAGCGGGGGAAGAGAGAGAGAGAGCACCGCAAATGAAGAAATCTTGGACCAATACACAAAAATACATCAAAAGTATATTCAATAATAAATCTTACATAAATTTAAATTATCTAAACAATGACAGCCGGTTGTCATCCCACTTACCATTAAAAAATTCAAAACACAATTAAGGTAATTGTGTTTCTTCTTGCCACAGATCGTATCAAGCAGAAAATATTCTTACAGGGAAAAATAATGATACCTAGAAGAAACTTAAAGCATCAAAATGGATGGAAATAAAAGAAATTTTCTCAATGAAAAACATAATAAATAATTGAAAATTTAACAACTAATAGTCAAGATTATTAAAAAATCAGTTGCATAGAGAGCTTACCCAGGCTTGGAATCTGCGGCTTTTGCAGAAGCCTCACTCTTTGTCTAGAAACACAGAGTAAAAACCAAGTTAACAGAAGGAGCAGATTTCAATAGGAACAATTGCATAAGACCAACTGTACTAATTGATGAAACAAACACTGCTAACATCTCAAAAGGGAAAGCAAAAGACTAGTAACCTAAGTACTGATTCTAATAGAACCAAAAATCAATCACAAAAGAAAGACAGTCTCATCTATGAATAAATGAACGCGCCAACAAGCATGCAATCTAAATTAATGAAGGTCCGAATAATTAACTGCAACTGCATTTGTGATCAAATGCCCCCGACGCATCCCAGTGTTAAAGCAAACAGAATGTCTTCCATCAGATTTCACAACCAAAACGATTTCTTTCCTTCCTGAAAACCAAACACGGAAAGCAATATTTAGCCTGCAATCCAAAATCAGCTCAGAGATTTAATCATTCAGAAGTTTCCGAAAACAAAAGGCCGGGAAAAAAACAGGAGCAAGTTGCCATAACTTACAAAATAAAGGGGAGACGTTAAATTTAAATAAATTTCCACTAAATAATCGCAACAGCAACTCTACCATATCCAACCATTGAAGCAATAAAAGAGCAAGAAGAAAACGAGAAACCAGGAAATCTTAACGATAAATCCATAAATCAACACTATCTCCTCTCTTTTTTTCCAGGAAACGATTCAAATGGATGAAAGAGAACCTGCGGGAGATCGGAGCAGCGATCCGAACCGAAGCCTCTCGGAATTCACCACGAGATTCGAGGAAGCCGTTAGGGCGGCCGCCGTCTGGAGCGCCACTGCCATCCTTGGACCGATCGACAGGGAAAGAAAAACTCACGAGAGAAAGGAAACGAGAGAAGAATCGGAATTGGGAGGAACGCGCAGAGAGTGCGATGGATCTGGGGAGCGGATTTATAGCGGAAGTGGGCGGAGACACCAAGGCGAAAGCAGCGAGGAGAGAGAAGGCGCTCACCCCTCCCTCGGGGCCGGTCCCTTCGGGGAGCCTTGGTTCCATCGCATGCAATCCGCCTCACATTTCCTCGACGCCTGACCCATCACGGCCGTTGGAAAATATCGGATGGGGAGTACATCGCGTGCACGTGACATCGGAGACTACGATCATACGGTGGATGTCTGAGAACAGCGGGGATACCGTGGGTATTGTTCGGCTCGGTTGGTCCGTCAGCGGTATACGGTATGGAAGGTGATCACAAAATTTTATTGCACGCAGATACCACAGCATGCTTAGATAGCGTTTAGATGGCAAAAAATTATTTTTAAAATAAAAATAAATATTTTTTAAAAATAATTTATTCTTGTTATTATTCCAATTTCTATTTGAATCAAAATATGATATTTTATCTTATTCAAGTATAATTAATACGGTATTATTCCAAATAGTATTTAGATAGCATGGGAATTGTTGTGCCCATTCGGCTAGCCCCAGGTCGGACCGGTTCCAGGCATCCGGTCGACTGATCCTCGCGCGGGATCCGATTCCCCGATTCTTGGAGAGGACCCCACGGCCCCCTTTCCCGAGGCCAACCCTAGGGCCTTCGAGGGTCAGCGGATGCCTCCCCGCCCGTGCGTCGCTTCTTTGAGGCCTTGATGGATGCCACGGTCGGTTTCTTTGAGGCTGAGGCCGGTCCGTTATTGGAGGGGTCGCCTGAAGTTTCCAGGAGCCTTCCTCCCTGACAAGTTCTAACATTCGGTTATGACGGACTCCACCGCATAGCCACGACCCTTGCTGCTAGGCCATCACTCTGACGCTCCTGCTACGCCACCAACCCATGACCTCGCCATCACACCGGTTCTCCTGGGGGCATATTCGAGCTTTTCTAGCTTATTCCCCAACAGAATTTGGCGGCATTCCATGCCTATAAAAGGCACCCGGGGGATCTCCGCGAAAGGGTAACGTCCTTCTTCTCCATCGCGAACTCCTTTCCCTAAACTCTTTCCATTATGTTGCTCTGATTCCTCTTCTAACTTAAGCATCAGAGTGTCCCCGCCGGAGCCCCTCCGGCGCCTAGGGACTTTCTGCAGGTCGACTGGTCGAGGAGCTCTCCGGCGTATCCACCGTGCCCGGTCCAGGGGGAAGAGCGGCAACAGGAATAAACTTGTATTCCATCAAAAATAGGAGAAAGAATTTTTTGAGATTCCAAAAATACCCCTGATCAAATAATAAGATAAAATGATTTATAAAATTCATATTTAATTTTATATTTAAGTAAATATATTTTTATATTAATAATAATTTATTAATATGATCTATTAAAAATTTACTAACATTAATTTAAAATTTTTATATTAATAATAATTTATAGTAAATATTTTATATTTAAATAAATAATTTATTAGTATGGTATTTTTAAATATAAAATTAAAAATAAATTTATTAACATAAATTTAAAATTAAAAAAAATTATTTTCCTAAACTGTCCTTGGAATAAGAAAAATGGGAATAGGGCTATTCCATAGGGGGCATGAAATAGCAAAATGAGAATAAGATCCATTGACTGAAATAAGAAAAGGTGTGGGGCCCACGTAACTTTTTACACCCGTTTAGGGGAATAGCTGGGAATAAGGGCCTATTCCATGCTCCTATTCCCGTTCCAAACACTGCCTTAGGTAGTGTTTAGATGGCAAAAAGTTATTCCTGAAATAGGAATAGGTATTCTCCAAGAATAGTCTATTCTCGTTGTTATTCTCAATTTCTGTTTGGATCAAAATCTGGTATTCCACGTAATTAATGCGGTGTTATTCCAAATGATGTTTGGATGACATGAAAATAAGCTTGTATTCCACTAAGAATAGGAGAGGAGTTTTTTGAAATCCCAAAAATACCCCTGATAAAATAATAAGATAAAATGATTTATAAAATTCATTTTTAATTTTATATTTAAGTAAATATTTTTTTATATTTTTATATAAGATAAAATGATTTATAAAATTTATTTTATAAAATTTATCTTTAATTTTATATTTAAATAAATATATTTAAGTAAATATCCTTGATGAAATAATAATTTTATATTTGAAATTCCAAAAATGCCCCTGGAATCCATAAACCAGGAATAGCGCTATTACATGGGGAACCATGGAATAGCAATTTTGTAATTAATGCGTTGACGAGAATAAGCTTTTTTGCTTATTCCACCTCGGGTTTAAGGCTATTTGGGAGAATAAGAGGAATTACGGTCTTATTCCACCTCCTATTCTCTTTCCAAACATACCCTTAGGCCCTGTTTGGTTGCAGAATACGGGGTTGAATAAGGAGAATAAGAGGCTTATTCTTCCAAACGGCTGCAAAATCGAGGAAGAATAACAAAGATTTGTTATTCCAGTCAAGCCAAGTAATTCTAGAATCCATATTCCATGGGTTCCCATGGAATTTCACTATTCTCGTTTCGGTATTCTCAGGGCAGCTCCGTCATTTGGCTCGGTACAGAAGGTTTCTCATCTTTCTCGTGATCCCTCTCCCTCTCCCTCCGTTCCGGTCTCTCCCTCCATTCCAGAAGCAGCTGAACCCTTTGGCATTTCCCTCCGTTCCGATCTCTCCCTCCGTTCCAGGAGCAGGTAAACCCTCCGGCATTTCCCTCCGTTCCGGTCTCTCCCTTCGTTCCGATCTCTCCCTCCATTCTAGGAGTAGGTGAACCCTCTGGCATTTCCCTCCGTTCCGGTCTCTCCCTCCATTCCAGGAGCAGGTAAACCCTCCGGCATTTCCCTCCATTCCGGTCTCTCCCTTCGTTCCGGTCTCTCCCTCCATTCCAGGAGCAGGTGAACCCTCTGGCATTTCCAGTTGTAGCCCCGTGAAATCGGCATTTCCCTCGACATCCACGATCGACTCGCTTGAGGTAAAGCAGTCGAACCCTCCACCCCTCTCCCTCTGTTCCAGTTGCAGCCCCGTGGAATTTTTTTTCCCCTCGACGTCCACGATCGACTCGCTTGAGGTAAGAAAGAACGAGCTCCTCTACTTTTTTCTCAAAAAATGTTTTGTTTTCGTTTTCATTTGATTATATTTTCCGGAGATTTGTTGGGAAGGAGACCATCCGAGATCTAGGTTTTATTTTTTTGGCATTTGATATTTGAATACAGATTTGTAACATTTATAGAAATGCCCTTCCAAAACCCTAGTGGGAATTTTTAAGTGGAGAAGTGCTCGTCTCTGGGTAACAGGCTGTGGGATTTTAGCTTTAATAAAGAATGATCTTGGATGGTTTGGCAGCATGGGTCTTTAGTTTTGCTTTTGCTACTCGGTATTAAAGATGTAATTTTTGCTCCTCTTACACTGCGAGAATGGTGTTTCTGTCTAATGGGAATTTGGGTTTTTATAATGAGAAGGTCTTTGGAATCGTCTTATGGGTTTCTTGAAGATCTGGAATGTTGATGGGCATTTCTACAGGTTCTTTCTTTTTCCCAGTAGAGGAGGTTTCTATAAGATTTGCCCTGTGAAAAAGAAAGAACCTGTAGAAATGCCCTTCCACTCTTATCATGTGATATTTGATATTTGAATACAATGCTTCTGTGGCATTGGTTAAAACCCTGCATCCCTTCCACTTGACTCGGCCTGCCGTGCCGGCACCGGTCCCGGTGTTCTTATACTCCCCGTAATACAATGTATCGAGCCCGAAGGATCCATTATTCCACTCGTGCCACCCGGCGGGATCGATCACGTCGGTGATTTCCGACTCGATTATCACGGTCCTCGAGCATTCTTTCCAAAGATCGAGCAAATCCATCTTTGGTCTAGGTTTTTTTTTCCCTGAGCCAAAATAAGAAACGAGACAAACAGAAATTCATACATGGAGCAAAAGGAGAAAACGTCTATAAGAAGAGGAGATGCTTACATGGAAGATCCCATGGCTTGCACTTGTTCAAATCCACCTCTCCTACAGCTTTTGCACTGAAGCTATGGTTAAGAACCTTTGGAGAGAGGTAGTGGGTGATGATCTCTTCGTCCGTGGGATGGAATCTAAAGCCCGGGGACAGGTCTATACTGTCCTCCCCCTTGTTAAGGACCGGGCCATCCACCATGGTTGCACCTTTAAAATTAAGAAATCACCTCTAAAATTGGCCTAAGATCTAGATCCGTGCTGTTGAAGGCACTTCCCAAAAAAGCCTCTCTTAAGATGAGGTAAATTTAATTTATTGCTACTGTTATTGTTTTTATTACCAAATATTTTTCTTTTCCGGTTTGTTTGGCATCATATTTTAACCCATATCCCCTCGGTTTGAAGGGAATAAGTTAATATAAGTCGAAGTACAGAGATTCATATTTTAACCCATGTCATGGTTTTGCTTTCATAGGCCAATAAATAGTGAAAACCATCAAGGGAGCAAAGATTAGTGCACCAAGGTAGTAATCTCCTCCCTTAGGCCCATGCCAGCAACATCACCATTGAAAGCAGGATCTTAATGCCGCATAAGCTTAATCGGTGTCCATCATGTAGAGGGACATGTGCAATATGCATTCATACTTCTTTCTAATTAATCTATCATAAACATGCATGTCTTCACAAAGATCAAATCATCTCATTTAATTAGTTTTAATGTTCATAGCCAAAGGTTGAAAGTGATCACCACAACTAATTATGGCAACTATATATCATCTTAATTACCATGTCAACACAAAAAACGATAACCTGATGAATGTTTGTATTAATGAACATCTTGCTTTCTAGTTTTATGTACAATTTATGTTTGTTTTTACGTTTTATCTGATGAATGTTTCTTGGATTCAAGTTACAATTGTTTCTAAAATGTCCAAATCACATGACAAGAGTGAACAAGATGTTGAAGGTTCCTCACGTCGAAGGGCACCTAATTGGACAGATTCCCTCGATATGATCATGATTACCTTAATGCGGCAAGAATACGATGAAGGTAATTATATAAATGGAACCTTCACAAAGGAAACATGGAAAAAGATGACCTTGTCTTTTAATCAACAAACAAGAAAGAGTTTTACATACCCTAACCTGAAGAACAGGCTGAAGGTCCTCAAAAAAACCTTCAATGTTTATTTCAACCTTGCTAATCGATCGGGTTGGGGCTGGGATCCTGTACTGAAGGTGCCTACTCCCGGCGATGAACAGATGTGGGAGGAGATCATTGCGGTGAGTGCTTTGTAGCTAATACCATTCTAACCAAGTGTTAAGTATATCAATTTATGTAGTTAACATGTACACCTGTATGATGTACAGGTGAACAAAGCTTATGCCCGTATTAAGGATAAGCCTTTTCTTGCCTATGAAGATCTAGAGATCTTGTTCTCTAGAACCACAGCCACTGGTAGGCGCGGGGCTACATCTGCTTTACCGGAAGGTGTATCGGATAATTCAACGTCCGATGATGAAGGACAAACGGGAAATTTTGATTCCTTGCATATTAGGCAATCTTCACAAAATATTGACCGCGTATCTGCTGCTTCATTCTACCGTTTGGAAGATTCAGATGAAAGCATATCAGATGAAGCACCCAACAGCCCGGCCGCATGTACCTCGACACCCATAACCGAACCAGTTTCTGAAGGACGGCCTTCTTCTGATAGCAAAAAGAGCAGGAGGTCAAATTCCCAGTCCGGTAGGTCATGTCGATCTCGGATTAGTAGTGATGCAAGTGATGCACTACAAGAGATCGCTGAACAAGGAAGAAGAAGATTGGAAATTGCAAATGAGCTTCTACGTAGGGAGAAGCTTGGTAGGCCAAATATTTATTCTATTGCTGAATGCATGGCTAAGTTGGAGAGTTTACCCGGAATTACACCTGAATGCATCATAGATGCATTCAAAATTTTCAAAAATGAGGACAATCGATGGTTCTTTATGAACTATGATGGACATGTTTTGGATGCATGGCTTCGGCGACAACTGTCCGAATTTAATCAAGGCCCTAGATCGATGCAAGCTCCTCCTGCATCAAATGTCTATGTCTCAAACATTTACACTCCAACTTCCATGCATAATGTCCACAGAGCTGCCCCAAATTATTTTATGAATCTGTCCATGAATCCAAACATTCACTCTACACCATATATGTTTAGTTCAACTTCTATGCAATCAGGAATTCAAGGTGGTACGCCATCATTCACGGACCAAGTTTTTAGGGCTAGTACTAGAGGTAGCCCAAGTGCAGCTCATTCAACATCTACTGAACAAAGCTCGCAATTTTTCGGTACAAGCTCTTCTGCACCACGAAATCAGTTTGATGATACATACAGACATGATTGATGGATGACCTACTGTGTTTCTATGTCTGCTGAAGTTAACATTATTCTTAATTACTTTTAATTTACATATGCTTGAAGAATGTATTATTACAAGTATTGTATGTTTGTATTGCTATTTTTATGTTTACTTAAATGTTCTACATATATGTATGTTGTTATGGAATCTTCATATGATATATGCTGTAATGGAATCTTCATATTTTCACTCTACATATGTATTATATTTTTATTGCTTTTGAATTGATGATATGAATTAAAAAGGATGTATATTTTATAAATCCATTTCTAATCCTATATATTTTATTTAGATGTCTCCCCCGAATCAGCTATTGCAATTATTATTGATGAGAAAGATTTTTGGGATGATGTTCTTATGGCATTGTTAAGTATATGATTGATTTAGTTGGAGGATTATAACATACATTATAAGAGACCATGTCGAACTCGTCCATTTTCAGGTCACAATCTGATTACAGACATTATGAGTGGTCATCTTGACAGGGGTTACTCTCATTTTCGAATGACAAATTATATGTTCCAACAATTAGAACAGCTGCTTGTCTCACGAGGACTTATAAGCGGCACTCGCAACATAACCTCTACCGAACAATTGGCTTTCTTTTTGTACTGCGTAGGGCATGGGGTCAGTAATAGAGTTTTGTCCGAAATTTTTCAACATTCAGGTGAGACGATATCAAGATACTTTAACAAAGTTCTTAAAGGGATTTGTTCCCTAAAGCATGACTTCATAGTTCAACCATCTGCTGATGTGGGTGTGCATCCAAGAATACGTGATAACAACCTCTTCTATCCATACTTCATGGTATAATTCAAAGCTTTATCTAATTACTATTGCTACATTATATTCATGATTTGATTTTCTTTGGGTATGTGTCATCAAAGAATGCTGTAGGCGCTGTTGATGGTACACACATACCTGCTCTAATAAAGAAGAGCAAACAACCTCGATTCAGGAATCGCAAGGGAACACTTTCTCAAAATGTTATGGCAGCTGCTTCATTTGATCACGCTTTTCTTTTCATCTGTACTGGCTGGGAGGGCTCTGCAGCTGACATGCGTATTTTGCGTTGGTGTGTGGAGTCCGGTGGTTTCAATGTCCTTGAAGGTATCGAATGCCTAATGAAGTTATAAAATTTATGGGATATCGTTGAAACTGTCATTGAGTTCATTTAAATGTTCTTATGTATTTCAGGAAAATATTACCTTGTTGACTCTGGATGTGCGAACACGAATAAGTTCCTGGCTCCTTATAGATGAAATAGGTACCACCTGAGTACATTCAACAATCCTCGAACTCGACGTTATTCAAACAATCGAGATCTATACAACCATAGACATGCACAATTACGCAATTGTGTAGAGAAGGCCTTTGGAATTTTGAAGAAACATTTTAAGATTTTGAGGACTGCTATACCGTTTCCATTCAAGGTACAGAAGTGGATAGTAATGGCTTGTTGCATTATTCATAATTTCATAAGACGCAACCAGGGTAATGACAAGTACTTCAACATGTCATTAGCACCAATGCCTCCTGACCATGATGAGGATGACATAGATCCTTTGCTAATTATCGATGATGATGAATGTCGTAGAGGGGAAGATCTACGTAATTCCATATCAAATAGGCTATGGGTTGATCATCTACACCGAGGTATGTACAAATTAACAGAAAGCAAATGGCATACCTTTTTACCCCTATACATTGGGATTTATTTCATAAATTGTTTGGTACTAACTGTTGTTAATTTACATTACTACACTACGTATAATGTGATATTTTTTTTTTTTTTTTGTTATACAGGAAGGCGAGTTCCTCGTTAACTACCTCCAGTAATGACATCTGGAAAGTACTATGTAGTTTTTGAGGGTCGCCGAAGGGGAGTTTATGACTCATGGGCAGAATGTCAACGTGAAGTTTCTGGTTATAATCATGCTTTATACAAAAAGTTTAGGACACAATCTGAGGCATTCGATGCATTTGACAGATATGTACGAGGTTTTAACAATCCTGCTCTACATGAGTATGCTATCAACGAAGTTGAGGCAGACAACATTCATCATGACCGGGGCAATAATAATCACTCGCGATGTGCCCTAATGTTTGTTGTTTTACTTGCCATCCTCGTAGGCCATGTGCTCGGCTTGCTGACATGTGCTTCTATATGAAACTAGGATGTTATGGATTATGAATATTGTATTATTAAGACGTGGTACTGTTTGTTGTATGCTTCATTTTGTTGTGTGCATAAAGTATTGTTATGTTTTTGTCGTATGCATAAAGTATTGCTATGTTTTTTGTCGTATGCATAAATTTTTGATATGTTTTCCTTATGTGGCAATCATGTTTGAATGGTTTCAAGTGAGTCTGGTACATTATTTTGAAGTTTCGATTTTGATGAAAGGAAAAGATGTAGGGCTGCCTATCGATGGAGCATGGCCTGGAGACAATAGTTGATCCTAATATTGGTTATTTTTACATACTATTGTAGCCGCAATGCTCTCGGTCATATCAATTACAGATAGTATTGAGCCATCTTTTCCGATCTACATCCTTCTTGATTTTTACAATTTATATTTTGATATTTCTTATTCGTTCAATTTTTGTAATGTGGCAATGATGATGGGCTGTCTATGGACGGAGCAATGCCAGGAGACAATAGTGATACGATGTATCCAGGTTTGTTACTATTGTAGCCGCATTGCTCCATTGACGAGGATTCCACATTTTGCTAAGCCACAAACTCAATTAGCCATTGTAAGGCATTATTAAAGTGTCAGCCCTTAAAGTCCCGCTATATTGAGCTTCCTTGTAAAGTTTGATTGTAAATATGTACATGGTTTTTTAAATAAGGCAATGATGATGGGCTGCCTATTGTTTGATTGAGCATTGCTGGGAGGCAGGAGTGGAATTACATTTTTGTTGTTACCACATATCTTGTAGCCGTGATGCTCAATTGAGATTACATTCGCTGTCCTGAGCCAATTATCTTAAATTTATATTTGAACTAGTAGTAATAATAGCAGCTTTCAGGTTGCTATACTTATATTTATGACAGCCCTAATCGTTTCAGGATTTTGAAGTTTTATATTGATTATATGTGTTTTATATTTACTTCATGTATTATCATTAAATTCATTTGGTTCCTACCGTGCCACATTGACTGGTAGAGGCCGTGCCATCATTATATATGCCGTGCCACTTTGCCGTGCCACTTTGCCTCGCCACTTTGATTGGAGGTAGGAGTGAAACACATTTCATTATTTAGCTTCTTGATAGTTTGCTTTATGATTTCTTTGGAAATACAGTGCATTGTTTTGCTTTTTGATACTATGGTTTATGATGCTCATATATTTGTTTGGAAATTCAGTACATTGTTTCTAGCAGTTTCATGGGCCCTGTTAGTCATGCAGCATTGTGTATTTTGCTGTTACATGATTACTAGCTGAGCATTGTTTCGTTGCCAAGTGGTACCCTGCCAATATGTGGTTTATCATTGTATAATATGTGCTTTAGCTTGTATTGACAGAGGGTTGGGAAGAGCTTTTGTCATGCCCTTCATGCTTCTGCTCAAAACCGGGAAATCCTGAATTTGTGAAAGGCAGGGACCTGTAGTAATTAAGCACTATATAATTCTTTACTACATTTTGTGAGGCCGATATTTGTCAACCATCAAACGGTGAACATTTGGAATTTCCTAAAGATATCTAACTTCTTCAGTAAATCAGATGATGTTTTATCAATTTGCAAAGTTTCCTCTTTTGATATACCTACAAATTTATAGTGCATACCTGTCTAACATCATTTCATTGGGTTAGCATGTGGAATAATTGATCTAATGTATTTGATTTTAGAAATGACCCTTAACTTATTTCATTGCTAATAAATGTTTTAAGTTGTAACTCTATATTCTTTTCTGGCTTTAGCTTTTGCTGCTGTGCTTCATTTAACATACTGCCTCTTTATTTCCTTCAACTGAAACTTGTGTGGTCATTGGCATGGTATGTCCATGCCGTGCCACTATTTTGCTTGCAGTGGCATGGAAAATATCTTGTAATTTTTATAGCAATGATAGTGGCACAGGATAACCCAATTTTGGTTTGTCCATACCGTGCTACTATTTTGCTTGCAGTGGCATGGTATGTCCATGCCGTGCTACATTATTTACTTGCAGTAGCATGGGAAATATCTTCTACTTTTTATAGCCATGATAGTGGTACATCCATACAAAACTTATTGGCTAAGAAAAGATAGAAAAATATGTTTAGAAAAGATAGAAAATATGTATTGTACTTCTATTTCATCTCAGCCTATGCGTGCCAGATAAAATATGTATCGCTTCTTAATGATGCAGGATGTTTCAGTTGTTAAGTTATATGTATCACTTGTTGGTATTATGGTTTATGATGATACGCAGGTGTGCTTCTATAATGTTCAAGTGACTACGTGTCATTTAAGTTCCTCATTTCACTGGAATAAGAAATTCCTGTTATTCTCCTTGATTTTGGCGCTGTTTGGCAGAATAAGGTATATATTATTTATGTGGCAATGATGATAGGCAGCCTATTGATTGAGCATTGCTTGGAAGCATGAGTGGAAATGCGACATTTGTTGTTTTCCTCTTGTTACCATGGTGCTCAAGTGAAATTACATTCGCTGTCCTGAGCCATTTTTCTAAAATATATGTTGCTACTATTTTACATTTTGGCAGATGTTTTCCTACTTTTTCTAACATAGCTTCTTCATGTTGTGTGATGAGGTATGTTGATATGCATCATTTGGTACCGTTTTATGTTGGATATGGCGATGATGATGGGCTGCCTGTTGATTGAGCATTGCTGGGAGGCAGGAGTGGAACTTCATATTGGTTGTTTTTCTCTTGTAGCCGTAATGCACAAGTGCCATCCGTGCCATGTGTGCCATCCGTGCCTAGGTTTAGTATTTCACATACCTGACATCAGCTATTTCATTTATTTTGTAAGTATTGAAACTGTTTATATTTTGTTACAGGTGATACAGTGCTTAGAAATGGTCAGGAGAGGCGATACCAGATGAACATAGTCATACGACTTACTGTGGATTATTAAGGACTGAACTGCAACATGCTAAACATGAATTTGTTTAAGTGATTACTATGTATTTTTTGATTTATAACTGATGGTTGTATCAGTTCCGGTCATGTATTCGCTGGCATGTATGTAACAATCGTGTTCTTGTAAGTATAACTCATTTTGTATCCATTCCTTATGATGATGCTACATAATATTATGATATGCACTGTTCCTGAGATATTGCAGAGTTTTCTCATGTGTCATAATAGTTTCTGCTTGTGTTGTAAAATATTTCATTTACAGGGATCCATGTACGACTTTTGTGTAGGAAAAGTTTTTGCAAGTTTTTTTTTAATAACCAATTATTAGTCTCGTATATGACTGTAACGTACTAGGGTTCACCCGATATTATTCAGGCGGGATCGAAGCAGGGCAGGATTTCTGGTCCGGTCTAAGTACATAGGGTTGGTCTACAGGGTTCAACTATTTCAGGCCTGTATTGGATCACTGGGAATCCCTGGTATCGATGTACCTTTTCGAATCTGATAGGTGTACTCGATATATAATATAGTTCTGTGATCCCGGTACCGTGCGACATCTCCAGACACAAGCATCGCTAAATAGATTAATTACTTTTATTTAAATAGTTTTAGTATGGGTTTTCACGTATAATCAAAAATTTAAAATATTTTGATTACAGTTTAATGGCTCTTATTATTATATTATGTATTGTATCTTAAATTTTCAATATTAATTTAATACATTGAAATAATATTATATTTTGTATGACTTAATTTTAATACATCATTATCATAACTGTATTAACATTAATTTAATTAAACTTATTATTTAAATATATTATGATAGTATGTTATTTATTTTATAATTTCTTAATTATATCCTAATAATTTATTATTATGATTAATAAATCATTTTTTTATTAACATATAATTATTATTTCATTTATTATTTGTTGTTTTTAATACTTGTGGGAACTCAGGTTCATTTGTAATCTGATTTAAATAGATTTATTAGTGCTTTTCATGGATATAAAAAAATAATTCAAATAGGATATTGAATGATTACTGGATCATAATAATAAATGCGAGTCCGACCTGGCGGCGGACGGAGCTCGACTTCGACAGGCGGTCCCATTGTACTGGGGGAGCTCAGCCTGACGAAGGAGTCCAAGCAGAAAAATTGACGCGGTGTCTGACACGGCGGCTTTCTTTGACATGGCACATGTCAGCTGCCCCACGTCAGCGATCTTGCCACATCAGTTATAATAATCAATTAATTTGTATAACATCATTTTAATACATCATAATTAGAATTTAATATTAATAAATTTATTTTATTAATAAAATATATATAATAAATTAATAAATTATTTGGTATAACATGTTTTAATACATCATATTAATAAATTATTATTAATATAATAATATATTTACTTAAATATAAAATTAAAAAATGATTTTATAACTCATTTTATTTATATATATAACTAGGGGCATTTTGGGGATTTCAGAAAATTCCTTCCCTATTCTTGGTGTAATACAGGCTTATTCCCATCTCATCCAAACATCATTTAGAATAACACCGCATTAATTGCACTGGAATATTCTGGAATACCATATTTTCATCCAAACAGAAATTGAGAATAACAACGAGAATAAATTATTCTTGGAGAATACCTATTCCTATTCTCCCTATTCCTATTCCCCAACCAAACACTACCTTAGGGTTTTGCCACCCTGGATGGGTCCATCACTACGAGTTAATCCGTGATTTGATAAATGGTTATTTTAAATAATATTTTTTTTTATTTTTTTTCCCAAACTATCCTCGCTGGAAACATATTTTTATAATTAACCTAACTTGACTAAGAAGGATTTTTTTTACCCCTCCCTCTCATTTTCTCCCTCCCGTCATGCTCTTTTTTACTCTAGAAATGACAATAAAATCTAAATTTATAGATATCGACCCAATCCAATTGAATTGGTAGTCAATGCTTTGACTAGATTAAATCGATTTAAAAAAAAAACTGAATGCTTAACTTTAAATTTGGACCGGGATTGAATAGATATGCACCTGATCCAAATCAGACCCAAATTATTTTAATATTTTGATATATATAATTAATATATATTATATTAAATATATTTTATTTTAATTAAATATGAAACTAAGTGCTATTGAACTAAAAATGTAATTATTTTTTTTTATTTAATATATGTATTGTTTATAGAATGGTAGATAATTTTAAAATTGATAAAAATAAAAAAAAATATTTAATGTGACTCAATTGGATTCGGGCCGGATAAACCTGAATAACCCGATATCCGATTGAGATGAGTTTGGATAAAAAAAATCTAGTCCTGATAGTGTTTAGGCTGGATCTAAGTAGTTTATTGGGTATTTGAATTTGGGTTTGGATAGTTAAAAACCTAATCCGAACCAGGTCCATTGCCATCCGTATTTCCCTCTCACTTTTTTCTCCCTCCCATCACTCCCTCTCTCTCTCCCTCTCTCTTTTTCTCTTCATCCCACCTTCTCGCAACAAATTTTAATAATATTTTTATTTATTTTTTATTTATTTAATTTTTTGTTTAAAATATAAAATAAATAAAATATATTATTAATCATTATATTTAATAAATATTTATTAATAAATTAATAAATATTTATTAATATTTCTTAATATTTTTTATCATTATGTATTTAAACAATGTTATCTTCTAAATCTTGGCAATTATTTTCTCAAACCGCACCGCAGTGTAGTCAATATGGCAGGGACTCCATAGTACATAATATCTATCATGACGAAGTTTACGATGATAGTTGCGGAGGCAACCGAACATACCAGGGCATACCAAAAGTATTTTATCACTATTTTTTTAATTAAATGTTTATTTATCTAATATTTAGAAATTTAAAATATATTTTAAAGATTAAAAATAATATAAATAAATTAAATTAAATATTAAAAGATTCATTTTATTTATTTTATCGAAGTTAGTGTGGTTGCAATGGAGTGGCATTATGCGAACACCCCGGATGCCGATAGCTGCATGCACATCGACGATGAACATGGCCATCATTGTATATGAGTGGAAATGCATCGCAAGCACTTTGACGAACAGCGCCATTTCTGGATGCTGCCTTAATCGCCATATGGTAGAGGTCATTTTGGACACTTTTACTGCCTTAACATCCTATCACCTTCATAATTGCTGCCAACAGCCAACTCCACAGCGGAAATGGCATTATCTGCCCTAACACTTATGGTGCATCCCTTTTTCATACATGACATCGACTACATTAATAAATAAAATATTATTTATTTATTTTTAAATTTATTTTATTTAAATACTATATAAATAAAATATATTATTAATCATTCTATATGATAAATAGCTTTGTTAAATATTTATCAATAAATTAATAAATACTTTTTTAATATCAAATCCAAAAGCTGGATGATCATTCTCACAGATCGCATAGCACGATAGGTACATCTATCATGATGGCACGTGACTCCAATACATATAATATCCGTCATTATAACGAGACTTATAGCGACAGCTACAGAGACGATGGGACGTATCAAAATTATTTTATCATTATTATTTTTTAATTAATTCTTTATTTATCTAATATTAAAAATAAAATTTAAAATATAACTTAAAATCTAAAAATAATATAAGTAAAATAAATAAAATATTAAAAGACTCATTTTATTTTTTTTATCAAAGCTAGTGCAATGGTAATGGAGTGGCATTCATGCAGGCACCTTGCATGTTGGCAATTACATGTGCATGGGCAATGAACATAGTTGACGTCGTGTATAAGAGAGGGGGTGCACCGCGAGCACTAGGACGGATAATGCCATCTCCACTGCAAACAAGGGTGGACCGCCAGGCCAATTTTTCCAATGTTTTATTTATAAGTTAAATTTTTATGTAAAATTTTAAATATATATGTATTTACCTACTTGGCCCTCATAAAATTGGAGGTATTAAATATAGATCGAATAATATTGGAAAAAAAATTTAAAATAAAACAAATACCATAAATCAGCTTTCTCTATTTAAAGATTGGATCACTTCAAACTTTATCTTTTATTTTTATTATTTTTTCATAATTATCAAGGAAAAGATAAAGATTTTTTTTTATCGCTCGATCGACACCCATCTTCGAAACCCACCATGGTCGAGCCATCGCACGCAACCGATACCATCATGTTTGCCGCACTGACGGATGAGATGGTGACTAGATCTGTCATGCGGCGCGACCGGCGATAACACCCCATGGTGAGATCGAGCTATTGCACATGGACAAGGCTGAATACCATCGACACGCTGGCCTACAGGTACCATCATGGTGGCCTCTGTCAATCTTGCCACATCAACGAATGCCGTGCATGGTGAAGCCACACATCGTCCTGGTGGCCAAACCCATTGCATGGCATGATTAGGTCTTGGGAGGCACAAGTGGGCAAGCACTAGTCATGCCCAAGGCTCGCACCGATGCCGCCACACTCGTGCCCGGTCATCCTCGATCCTGCCACTCAATAGATGCTTCATCCCATCATACAGCGCCAATAGCATTCGACGCGACACCACTTCTATTGTGGCCGGTGCACATGCATCCTCTACGAGACTATGCTGTTTATAACTCTTTCGGTTTTAATTGCTACTACAAATAGTATTTTCAATAATGAAAATTATCAAGATCAGATTACAATAAAATGAAAGGTGACTTTTTGCTGATTATTTAGTCACTTACATCGATAAAGAGATAGTTGAGAATTTTATAGTAGATTCCGTTATTAATGAATTTAGTCCTACCAAATAATATCGAGTACAATTCAAATAAAATTTATAAAAAAAATTATTTAAATCAATTTTAATTATTTATTAGTGTTTTTTATTCTATTAGCCCTTTAGAACAGTTGGTGTGGTCCGTCCCTGCCTATAGAGTTGGCTATTACCGGTGGTTATAGAGGTGGCAAGATGTTAAGGTAGTGGAGATATCCAGAATGACCTCCACTACATGGCGATTGAGGTAACATCCAGAAATAGTACTGTTCATCAAAGTACTCGCGATGCATTTCCATTCTCACTCACGATGCATTTCCATTCTCATGCATGATACTGGCCACACTCGTTGCTGGTATTCATTACTATTTGATGGAATGCCTAATATTTGACTAAGAATACTACAGTTAAATTCAATAATCGTTTCTTTAATATACGATGAAATAAAATAATTTATATTATCAAATTAAAATTAGTATAAAAATATTTTACTAAAGTAAGATAGTTTGGCTTATTCATTATAATCATATAAATCCAACACATCATTTCAAATAAAAATCTAATTTGAAGAATACCAAAATAATTTAAATCTACTATCCTTCCTCTAATAATTATTATTGAAAAAAAAAAGTAGATCTAAACATCTTACTTCATTCATTATTCAAAAATAAATCAATTTTATACCTATTTTGAAAGTTATTTTCTTCTTTTAACTCAAAATCTTTTTATTTTTGACATACCTTCATCTTTTTTTTGAAGTCAATGATTTGACAGGTTAGAGAAGATTTTAAAGATTTCAGAGAAGAAGAGAAATTTGAAAATGAAGATGAGTTAATCTCTCTAACTAGCTATTTTAAAATTGTGATCATTATAATAATTTATGATCATCACAAAATTTTGAAATTTAGGTTAAATCAAAATTATGATTTTTTTAATTTTAAAGATACTTATTTGATAAAATAAAAATTATGGGATGACAGACACTTACTTTGAAATTATGGATTTAACTTATGATTTTAATTTTAATTTTTTTAATTTTTTTTTAAATGAGATGGACCATCATGGGGTGGAGATACGAAGGGAGTAGCACATTCAGGCGTGCCGACTCGGGGGCGCTGAGCGTGCTTATGATAGGGACAGCTGGACCTTCCTGCATCAGGCTTTGTTGTATCTCGGTCTTCATCCTGTCTAGATATCCATGCTAATGGCGTGTATCTATGCTCCCTCCTTTTCTATCATGGTTAATGGTTTGCCAACGGAATTCTTTCATTCATCTATGAATCTTCGTCAAGGTTGCCATCTCTCTCCATCTCTGTTTATTATTTTTGTTGATTATCTTTCCAGATCCTTATCCGCAGTTGTGAGGAATACGATTGTTAGACCGTATCTCTCGACCCCTGGAGCCCAATCGATTTCTCATTTATTATTTGCTGATGATTGTTTACTTCTTGGTCGGGCTTCCATCACCAATGCTCGGGCCATTCGGAGAGTCATGGAGGGGTATTGCAATGCTTCGGGCCAGAGTATTAATCTACACAAGTCCGGTATCTATTTCAGTCCTAATACCTCTATCAGGACTCGACATAGGGTTCGAGATATTCTTGGGATTTCTGACATTCAAGGTCCTTTGCATTATCTGGGGATCCCTATATCAGGTGGCAGGCTGACTAGGGCTGAGTGTGCTCCGCTGCTGGCAGGTGTCCGTCGCAGGATCGATGGTTGGCAGGGTAGGGCTCTCTTCGCCATGGGCAGGATTACCCTTATTCGTGCGATGTTGGCGTCCCTTCCCATTTGTTTGTTATCTAATGCCATCGTCCCGAGGCGGGTCATTCTCGATATTGAGCAGATGATGAGATCCTTCCTTTGGGACTCATCACCCGGTCACCGTCGGGTTCACTTATTGAGCTGGAAAAGGGTGTGCCAGCCCAGATCTGATGGGGGTTTGGGTATTCCCGCTCTTATGGCTCGCCGAGAGGCTTTCCTCACCAGGCATGTACTCAGATTCCTTTTCCGCCCGGATGGTCTGTGGTCCACCTTTATGAGAGCCATGTATGGTGATATTACCACCGATTTCAATACTGTCACTGCTCTCCCGAGAAATTGTTCTATTATTTGGAGGGAGATGATTAGGAGGGTCCCATCTGTGATTCCTCATTTATCATGGATTATTGGGGATGGCTCTTCCATTAGATTTATGGAAGACTCGTGGATCTTTGACATTCCGCTCAGCTGGTGGCCCACCTTTATATCAGTGCATACGCCTTTATCTATATCGATTCCTGATATTATGTCTCCTGATCGTACTGCTTGGGACCAATGAGCTATGCTCTCTATTTTTGGTGACATTCTTGGCCTCCGTGTTCTTTCTATTGCTATTCCAGTTTTTTCTTGCCCTGATATTAGGGTATGGAGGCACTCATCCACCAACAGGGCTCCGATTTCTGATTTGATGATGATTCCAGCTCCACAGCCACCGGCGCCCCGCTCCTTTGGTTGGATCTGGTCTTTACCCATTCATCCTAGAGTAGCTCTGTTTATCTGGAAGCTTGTTTGGGGTCGCCTTCCTACCTGTTATTTGCTCTCTTCGAGGGGGCTATCTATTCCACCGGACTGCCCCTTCTGCTCTCAGGAGCCTGAGACCCAGACCCATGCCATCTTTACTTATTCGAGGGTGACGTCTATTTAGAGGATGGCGGGTTTTCCATTTTGCAGTGCTCTAGGCCAGGAGGTCGACGAGATCTTCTTCTCCTCTCTGTAGCATTCTGCTTTGTACCAGCTTTCCTATACTGTCTATTTAGCATATCATATCTGGTTGTCTAGGAACAATCGGATATTTGCCTCTATTGCTTCCTCTCCCAGATTTGTGGTGGAGAGAGCTAGGGCGGATGCTATCGAGTATTGGGGATTGTTTGATTCGCGGTTGGAGACCTGGGGTTCCCCTTCTGCTCGCCGAGCGACTCTTCCAGTTTTTGTCGCTTGGGAACCCCTTCCTCCGACCTTCTGTACGATCAGTTTTGATGGCAGTTTCCACCAGGACAGGAGAGCGGCTGCTTTCATCATCCGGGACTCCTCTCTTAGTTTTATTGTAGCTGGAGGTATCACAGTCTGGGATGCTTCGGTCCCTCGGATGGAGCTTCTGGCGGCTTGGGCTGGGATCAGATATGCCCATCTCATCCTCTAGATTGACTGCCTTTTTATTGAGGGTGACTCCACCACGGTTATATCTTGGATTGATCGGAGGACCGACGTGCTTGCTTACCACCCTATTATTAGAGATATCCATCCATCTGTTAAGGCAGGGTTATGTTTGTTCTTCGATCAGACATGTATTTAGGGAGGCGAACTCTGTAACTGACTGGATCGCCTCGTATGTGGCCGATCACTCGAGTCCAGTTTTGTGGACCGATTGGCATACTGCTCCGTCCCAGTTGCAGGATATTTTGTTGTTTGATTATCTTAGTTGTATTCATTTTTTCTCTTAAATGAATATACCATTCTACCAAAAAAAAAAAAAAAAAAAAAAAAAAAAAAAAAAGATGGGGCAAGTAAAGATGAAGGGAACCAAGGAAGGTGCAGGGAAGAAATTTTTTATTATTATTATGCTGATCTTAAATATATAATTTTAAGACATCACTTAGCGGGTCATTTAAAATTAAGAATTTAATCCATAATTTCAGGTATAGTATCCTCTCGTCAAAATAACAATAATTTGAGATTTACCTTTCAAATTATTGTAATCCGGTAATTATTTTTTTCTAATACATTGTTAGAAAAAAGTACTCCACGTCTCCACCATCCCAGCTGAAGTTCTGCGGTAGCCTGCCACTCGTCGGTATCCGACACGGACGAGGGACAAGCGGCGGAGAGAGAGCCAATGGAGGCAGTCTACTTGCTGGGTTCCATCACCTCCACCATCGTGACCTCCTTCCTCCTCTCCATCTACCTTGCCGTCCGTTCCCTACTCTCCCACGTCCTCGCATCTACCGCTCCCGACCCAGGTGGCAGCGAATCAAGTACAAACGGCGGCGATAGCGACGCCCCCGCCGTCCGGCTCTACGAGGGGCGTGTGCGGCATGGGCGGAGGCGCCCCGTCCCCCACGCCTTTGAGTACCCCGTCCGCTACGCCCTCATCGACCTCGATCGCGCCCCGCCCCATCTCCGCCTCTCTCACCTCTCCGCCGATCGTGCCCGCGAGGTCGCCGCCACCGACGGAACCGTGTAATACTCGAAAGCCATTAATTTTTCCTTCGTTTTCTCTTTTCGTCCGCTATCTTCCATCAAAATCCAATCTTTTCTTTCTTAGAGAGAGAACATAGGCCTCCATCCCATTCCAAGTAGATAAAACTTTGTAGTATATTATTAATAAAAAAGCTTATATCAAGTCGAGAAAGTTTTTTTTTTTTCCAGTCTTCTCTTGACTATACCAGCGAGTGTGGGATACGAGCAGAACCCTCTCAGCGTTTATTACTGCTATGATGTCGCTGGAGAACAAGAACAAGAAGGGGGTGGGTCTTCTCCTCGCCTTAAGATGTGCATTGCAGAGGTGGGTAATTTCGGATATCGTCTCCCTCTTTTGTCTCGATTAGAGAAGCATAATGTGCTAAAAAAGTTATGAACTCGAGGGGTTTTCTGTCCTTTATGGATCAATGACCATGGGCCTGTGAAGGTTGATAGTTGCTGGTGGGATTTCAGGTGACAAACACGCCGTGGGGGGAGCGAGTGTTGTTTGTGTTCAACCCAGGCTCCGATTTGGTTGCAAAGCCCCTGCACGTGAGCCCATTCATGGTAAAGTCTTTTGTAGCAACCATATTTTGTTGATTGATGAATATATATTTTCATATGAGTTAAGAAGTTCTTGGTCCTTTTTTGCTCTCATCTCCTGCAACAGCTCCTGTTAGTGTTATTTTTTGCCGTCGCGTTTATTGAGGAACATGTTTACAGAAAATGGTAATAGGAAAGTGTATAATAATGAAAGTGAAAAGGTACTTTTCCTGAAACAAGGCAATAATATTTTGAAGAAGAAAGTTGATACAAAAATAGTAGAATGTAAAATAATTGGCAAATTCTCGCACTGTCTTACGATCCAAAGTTTATCATAGAGAAGTTGTCAAACCATGTCTTATTCTGCTCTAGAGTTCTAAAAAAAACTTTTCTATTTTCCCGTAAATACCCCAACTAGGTTCTATAAATAGGGATGTCTGATTCATGAAGTCCCTTGTTGTCATACTGGGACAATTTTTTTTTTCCCTCAGGATAACAACATTTAGATGTTCCCTGTGATGTCATAAGGATATAATAAATGTCAGACAGTAAAATTCCATTCCATAGAGCATATTCTTGATATCAATACTTCATTGCTTTTGCTTGAGATTGACCCCAGTTGAGATGCAGTCCAATAAATCAAAAGCTCGAACTTCTAATCGAACCTAGTGTTCTGGTTTTTTCTTCAAACACTGACATATTGGCATGTTTCCACATGAAAATCTAACAAGAAGCCATGCATTGCTTCCTGATTTTTGTTCTTTTTCAACTCTTTCTTATCCAACTTATTGTGGATAAATTCATACTTTATAGAAAAGCAATTCAATTCTCTTAGTCAAGATTTTCTTGAAATGGGCCTCCATGAATCTTCCCTATCTTTGCATATCCCAACCACTATAATTGTCAGCTTATTGAAGCTTTATACATCTTGGTTAGTTCCTTAAGTCCTAAGCCTCTTAGTTGTTCAATTCCTATGTTCCACTTTTTCATAAGTTGCTTTTTAAGCATTCAGTCAGCTGAAATTAACTAATGAATGTTGGATATTGATGTGTGGCACACTATTCAAAAGTCTAGATAAGTTGACTTAGAAAAATAAGAACTAAGGACCTTCTGGAAAACAGAAAGAAAAGATATCAACAGCTCGTTAAGTCCACCAGTTTTTTCTTTCCCACATGCTTAGCCTTCCAAATTCCTAAAGAAAGCCCTAAATATTCCAAATTCCTAAAGAAAGCCCTAAATAACCATTCGGGAACTCTTAGTCACCACAAATCTTCTGTAATAGACTTTTCTAATTCATTCATAATACTATGTGAAAACCTTGTTGAAATTGAACATTTAAAAGAACTTATGCCCTTAAAACTTTTTTTTATCCTAATTTTGATGAAACAATTCTTTCTTTTTTCTTGTCTTTTATGAAATTAATGAAAACAAGAGTGTTAGTCATAAACTGGATGAGTAGAATGACCAAACACCTATATTACTTTAAATCCCTCAACTAAATCCTTGTACCCTCTTATCCAATTCATGGAACACCATGTCAAAATGGTCAATATCAATGGGAAATCATACCTTCACATCTTTTGCTGCCTAAAGTTCCTTCTAATGACCTATTTGTTACACCAATATGTCTAGATGTCAAATGCAAACTTATAAACAATGCATCCATCTACTACCAAAACTCATTTTCACATGCAGGCTTAGATATATGTTGCATAATCCTTAGGGTCCCTTTGGTCGGGGTATGTTAGATTACGAGATAATTTGATAATTTTTGGGAATCATTTATCTGTAAAATGATTGTGGAGGAAAATAATTTTTACTATGTTTGGTTGGTGGAGAAATTGCTCTAGAAAATAACACCAAAAAATGATTACTATATTTGGTTAAAGGTAATTTTATATAGGAATATGACCAAATTTACAAATATACCCATCAACGTAAAATATTTTTTTAATATCAAGATAGCATTGTTATTTTTAATCAATTTTTATATAATGACTGTAATTATTATAGAACTTTATAATTTGTATAATGCCATCTACATCTTAATTTTTTTGTAAAAGTTCTTTATTAAATGAATTTGGATGACATCAAAATATGGGACCGATGATCTATTGGGGGTATTCTTGTCAAGTATAGATTACCACCACTTAGAAATTTACCAAATAACAACCCCTATGGTATTTGTTTCACCTTCTCTCCAAAAAATAAACATGGTAATCTGACATGGGATCTCCCAATTTTTTACCATTTCTCTTTCATTTTTCATACCAAACATGGTAATATGACATGTGATCTATTTTTCCGTGCCAAATTAACCCCACCCAAACAGACCCTTAATGTCGTTCACTTTCAAGATTTCTCAAATTGCTATTAGTTAAAAGGTATACGTCAATGTAATCATATGCAGCCAAACAAGATTGTAGAATACTGCTAGATCAGCAGTGCCCCACAGCATACAGTTTTTATCGTGTTCAAAATGCATGCCTACTCATGAACTATTGATGAGCCTATTTTGTGTATTTCCATGTTGAATCTAACTTCATGGTTATAGACACTTGCATATTGGGAGGAGATGTCACTGGGAATAAACAATGTCGATATAATGAATTAAGGTGCAAGAATGATCTTGTCAAAGGAATTTCTTGTGTATTTCTAATTTCAAAGATACCCTCGCAGTCTCCTTTTTTTTCCCGCCCACTGGGGGGTGGGTGGGTGGGTGGGTGGGTTGTTGTTCTAGAAGGGGGGGCAATTGGCCTTCATTATCGAGATATTAATTATCCAAAAAACTTGTGATTGCAACAGATTTATATTTGGATACAAATCTAAAGAGGAGAAGGGTGCTTGTTAGATATTCATGCTAATTTATTTGGTAAAGTTGCAATTTCTATGAGGTGGAAATTGAAGAGTCGTTGTTATGCTGTGGGTTGGAGATGGCATAAGAAGTTGGTAAGCAAAAAGGTTTGGAGGTGAGTAGCTAGGGTGAAATTCATTTTACCATATTATGCACTCATAGGGGGTGATCTGTTGGACTTGAATGAAAAGGGTGTCAGTGAAAAAGGTGCTGCATTTCATAGAATGTGACGGTTCTGATATCAATTGAAAATGGATTGTTATAATGTTATCTTAGCAGTTTATTTTTTGGATTCTTTTCATATTTTTGTCACTTTGTTAGGATCTGGCTTTATTTACCAAATTTACTTCCCCTGTCAGTAGCTAAGCATTCAGAAGATTAACTTATTGTATGGAACTTTGCTAAAACTGGTGTGGAAGATTGGGGGCATCGGCTCTTGCAATAATCTGGTGTGGCAGTAGGTGTATAAATGAGGAATTGTGAGGTTTATGAAAGTACAGACAGGACAGGAGCAGTGTATACTTCTATGTTGCTTCTGATATCATCTTGTGGAGGAACTAATGGGGACGGGATCACTGTGCTGTTTTCTTTCTAATGGTTGGCCTAAGTAGTTGTTATTCTTGCAAGCTTCTTCCTTGGTTTCTTATGTGCCTCTCTGTTAGATATCTCTTACTTTCTGTGTAGAAGAGTATGTCTTCTTATCTCCATGGTAATGGAACAACAACAAGCTCAGATGCCTCCTGTTTGCACTCTTATTATACTTTGACCTTGTACTCTCTTTAGCTCTCAGCAAGTATGAAAGACATGTGAAAATTTTATGCTTCAAACCAATGATTTAAGTCCTGATGGGATGGGGGCCATCTTGGCTGTCCCGTTCCATTGAGATCCCAGCACTTAGGAAGGATGCAGGATCTCAAAACATAATTTTGGCCTCCATCCTAGCTGTCCCACCTCAACCCAGCTGGATCATGCACCGGTGGGCCATCTTGGTCAGGACTTACCCTATTTTTTTCCTACTTTGAATAGCTGATTCGTTGCCAGGAGGAAGAAGAATGAAGCACCGACCCTTTTTCGCTGATGCATCGGCGTCAGCATTGTTGCTGGGAGGGAGGACTAGTCCTTTGCCCTTCAATTCTGATTTTTCCATGAAGAGAGCAAAGAACACTGGGATAGAGGATATCTTGGAAAGGAGAAGGGAGGAGAAATGACCGGAGGAAGGAGTCGTCAAATGGCCCTAAGGCCCTCTTCTTGTGTGGGCTCAGGCTGTATCTTTTGTGCGATAGAATGATTGATCTTCTTTCATGATGCCATCTGCTGGATTGCACCCACACAGCTCTCAAAGCACTATGATTTGTGGCTTTGTGCAATCCACCGGTTGAAGTGGGTTCAGGCATTAGTTGGATCTTACCTGCACAACTCTCAAATCACTCTGATTTGTGTCTTTGTGCGATCCACTGGTTGAAGAAATATAAATCATTCCTTTGTGCATGTACCGAGATAACCGATTGATGGGACGGATGCAGGGCATCCTGTTCTTGGCAAAATTTGGGATGCCCTCATTCTATGGGATTTAATACTTTGCTTCAAATCATAGAAGTTGTCTCGAGGCTATGAGCCTCTAATATGTGCATATTCCTGGCTATGTGCAAATGTTGCATTCATGTCATGGTGCAGCATGGCTTCCATCCAAATGTTAGGGTTCGAGTTTTATTCACTGAAAAACTGATTTCTATATTGCTAGTACAGCTCTTCTAGCAATTTGTCAAAGAAGCCATAAGGTATCTTAATGGTTTTCAGTTCTGATCCATGCTAATGCAATGATGATAAAATGGATCAATGGTGTAACTGAAAGCATGCCTAAGAAAATCTATGGAATGGGTCGGGTTGACCCGTGACCTGACCCTACCTGACCTGTTTAGACTTGATTCAATACATTTTTATGGATCCGTAGATCCGGGTCGGATCCTAAAATTAGACCTGTTCTATTTTTCGGGTCAGGTCTGGGTTTACTGAATTTGGACTCGACCCGACCCGACTCAAATATACTAATACTGTTAGAATCATATCTATTTGAACCTTTAAATTATAATTTAAAATTTATATGAAATTTATTTTTAACATAAAAATAGAGTTATAGTTATTTTTATATCTTAATTTATTTTGAAAATAATATCGTTTATTATCTATTTTATGGTTAATAATAATTTATTATGTAATAATTGAAATATGATTACCTATATTTTATCTAGATCATATTTAGATCTAATTTTTTTAGATTAGAACCGAGTTATTTATGGACCCGATTTAACCTGAATGATCTATTGGGTTAAAAAATTCTAATAGTGAACCTGACCTGACCCAACCCGATTTTTTAGTTGATTCGGTCTGGATCTAATATTAGGACCCGATCAAAGAACTGGGTCGGATTGGGATTACTCATGACCCGATCCGACCCGACCCATTTGCATCCCTACATGTAGGTTTATGGTGTAAGGAGATATACTAAATATGAGATTGCTTATGAATATAAGGATGTTGGACAAAGCATTTCTTTTCTTCTTTTTTTGTTTTTTTTTTGGGAACATATGTGGATCAACAATTAGCATGTAGATATTATTTCTTGTTTATGGTAGAGTGAGAATGTTGAAGTGTTGAATCTGCTAACTTTTCCTGTAGCCTAATGATTTCTTTTCTTTTTTGCATATGAGAAAATAAAATGATCTTGTATATTGAAAATTGAATTTCAATTACATTAAATATTTTGTATTCAGTGGTAAATGTAATTGTGAAGTCAAAAGTCAAATCTACTTTATATTGCTGTGCAAAACAGAAACAATTTCAAAAATGTTATTAGAAAAGAAAGCTTAGTTAATATATTGGGACGGCCTGGTAAGAGGGCAAATTTGAACAATATTCAGAAAGGACTTTAATTAAAGTGGGATTTATTTTTCTATTATTAATACTGACTTAATAAAATTCGCCAAAGAGCTCTAAAACAAATTTCAATTGAAGTGATAATAAATTTTGGAAAATGTTTTAGATAAAATATTAAAAAAATTTGGAATTGAATAGAAATTAATGTGACTGATATCTGTTTGCTTGGAGCTCAAGCCTTGAGTAATTGAAATTCTTATATTATCATATGAGATCAATGTACATCTTTTAGGTTTCTTTTGGATTGTTAACTAGGATCTTATTCGTTGGATTCCTCGACAAGCATGGCCTTGACCATTGACCTAGATACTCTTTGAACTGATGCAAGTTGTGGCTAAGGCAACTTTAGGGAAGATATGGTTTTGCATCAGAACCTAAAAGGTGAATTTGTGAAGGGGGAGGCCTAGCTTTAGCTTAAACATTAATGCAATGAGGAAGCAACTTTCTCCAGGCCAAATAATGAATCTATAGAAAGAGGTAAGAGGGCAAGTTTTATTATAGGAGAAAGCATCCATCGTTGAACCACAAATTATGATACAGCTCCTTTTATCTATAAACACATGAGGCTTATGAAGTGGAAGGTTGAAGTGGCACCATACTGATAACAATTTTACAACTGCCTAATCAGCAAATATCTTTGATTCCTATATACTTGTTTCTTGAGCTCTCATTGCATGCATCATTGTTATCATTAGCAAGGTTTAAAATTCCATGGGATGGAGGTGTCCAATATCTCCATAGAACGGGACATCCTATTGTCCCGTTCCATCCTGACAGTGGATCCGGTCATGCATTCCAAATATTTCCAATAGGTATCCTCCATCTTCCTCCTATTCTTTTTTCCTTTATTTTTTCCTTTCGTTTCTTTCTTTTCTACCTTCCTTTCTTTTATTTCCTTTTTCTTTCATTTTCTTATTCCTTTCTTTCTTTCTTTCCTTTTTCTTATACTTTCTTGTTTCTTTCCTTTCTATTTCTTCCCCCTTTCTTTTTTTCATTTTTCTTCTTCTTCTTCTTCCTTTTTTTTTTTTCACTTTTTTCCTTTATTTATCTTCCTTTCTTTCTTTTCTCTTTCTTCTTATCTCCATGCATGGATGGGTTTCCGAGTCTTAAACCCATCCTAGTCCCATTTTCTCATAGGAACTAGGGAGGGGGGGGGGGGGGGGAGGACGGGACACGACAATGGCTGTCTCGCCCCCCATCTCATTGGGACATAAAACCTTGATCATTAACATGTTTCAGCTCATTAGCTTTCTCTTACGTCTCCTCTTTAACTTGTTTGCTTAGTTATATTTGTTTTGGAACCAAATGTAGGATATGCTGGGAAACTGGATTATGCATGCTGATGCACCTGGGGAGGATCTTTCCATTGCAATCTCAGTTGAACACCCCACACTTGGAAACTGTTTCACAGCTACTTTGCATGCCAAGCAAGTCTACTCTTCATTCAGTTCACTAAACCTGGCAACATTTTCTGGCTGATGCCCCATAAGGTTGCAATCTGGATATACTGGCAGGTAAATTACAAATATATATACTATTGGTTCTATGACTAATACTATATCTGAAATTTATTGTTTAAAGCACTTATTACACCTAAAAGTTTATCCAGCTAGTCATATAATTATGTCTTTCAAAAATGAGTGCACCAAAATAGCATGTTTCAGAGAGGGCCTACTGGATGAATCTTGCCTGAGTTCACCCCTTGCTAATACATTAGTTTGTCATGGTGGGGGCTTATCATCTGATTTAAGGTGAAATTTCAGTTTGAAAAGTTTCATTATAATTTAAAAATTGAACATACAATTTTGAATTGTATTAATAGATTATCAATCTAATAGTACGTTTGTATTGCTTAGAATTTCATTGTGGGCTAACTTTACTACCTCATCAAACTAGACCAGTTTTGGTCATTTTAATTTTCATGAGATGATATGATGTAAAAAGCTGATGCGCTAAAATTTACTCTGTACTTTGCAATCAGATTTTGAATGGACTCGATGTATGGATCCTTAAGTTACTTAGGAGGTTGAATCCATGACCAAAGAAGGGTAACTCTTGTTCTGATTCATCTTCCTTTTTCCAAGCACTCTAATACACTGTTGTTCTCAAGCAGAAGAGAGAACAAAATTATAATTTATTCATTCTTTAGTTAAATTGCTGTTTGCGGATAATGTCCTTTTCAAAACACTGTGACTGGTCATATGTATCTCCACAAACTACCTATGTTACTCTGACCTTCTGGCTTAGTCTAATGTACCTTCACCTGACAGTTAAACATGAGCATTTTGTGTCTCTTGGACAGCAGTCATTGAGAAGAAACTCTTAGATACTAGAAGGACCTGATGCCTGGACGTGCAGCTGCACCTAACACACATTTGCATGTATGTAATATAGCACCCTACATCTGGGAAACCCGTTCTCACCTATCTAGAACCCTGGCCCTTTTTTGTTACCAATTGAGAAATTTGATTACAAAAGTTTACTGACATAGACTTATCATTAAATGTAAGAAAAATGAATTAAGTATCAACATTTAGTTTGTAGTGATTATGTTTCAAGAAAGTGAGAGAACTAAATCACTAGAATAATAAAATCATGCTTATAGGAACCGTTTATCTCTGGAAGTACATTTTGTCATGCAGATTTCTCTTGGCTATGTAGAGGTCCAGTTTACAATGGCTTTTTGGTTTCTAATAAAGTGCAGGTGTATGCATGCATTCTATTGCTCATCCCCAAGGTGTTTTGAACTCATTGAGCATTGTCACAAAGGGAGGATTCAAAATCACTTTGGCCTAGGCAAGGTTTGCCATGTTAGCACCAGATCCCGAACAGGTCCGTTGGTGGTACAGTTTAGTATGCCACCATACGGTTCTATGCTGGGCTCGAACCAACATAGTAAAGAGGGGGAGAGGGAAAAGGAAAGAGAGGTAAAGGGAGGAAAGGAAAGTGAGAGGAGGAAATAGCCTCCGTGATAGGGGTGGCAATCAATTTGGGTCAAGTATAAACTAGTCGGGTTGTATGCATGTTGAGTGAAAAAAATCCAAACCGGAACCTGACCTGTTTATTAAGTAGGTCATATTTTGAAATCCTAACCTATCCTGTTTAATGAATAAGTTATCTGACCCAACTTGTTTAACCTATTTATCCAAGTCAACCGAATCCACCCAGCTTAAAAAAAAGACAGACTGGAGAGGGGGTCTTTCGCTCCATTTTGGTGACTGCATTATCGCTGAGCCTCTTTGGTAATCTCAACTCTGCTCTCGGACGCGTCTTCACCTTTGACCTCGCTCATAGGAAGTCGGGCTTAGCCATCTCTCCACTCTCGACCGCTCTTCGCCCTTATCGACCTCCAGCCGCAACTCCTTGTCTTTGCCCTTGATCTCGCATCCTTGCCGACCTCTCTAGCCACCTCGATCCCACTTTTGCCACCTCTCCGCCCATGCTATTCTTGGCCATCACCTCTATGCTCCTCCTTGTCCCTGGCCTTCTTCAATAGAAAAAAAAAGGAATTAAGAGAGACTTGAGGACGGAAGTGGGGAACTATTGCCTCCTTGCTCCCCCTCATCCTTGGCCTCCCTCGAAAAAAGAAAAGAACAAGAGAATCGAGAGAGACAGAGAATGAGAGAGAGAGAGGAGAATAATAGAGCTGGAAGCCGGGAACGACTAACAAAAGAGAGTCAAGGAATAGAAGTGGAGAGTACAGAACCCACAAAAAAAAAGTTACATGGTGCTAGCTCACGCGGTGCTGGCAATGGTTAGTCACGGATTTTTGGTCAGTGGTCAGTCATGGGTTAAAAGTGCATTGATATGCATGTAATTTAAAATTTCAAATGCATTGATTTAGAACAAGGGACAGGTTCAGGTGGATTTCAAACAGATATCCAATAAAAAATTATCATGACCCATTTAATAAATGGGATAAATGGGTTAGAAAATAAAATCCAAACCCGACCTAAATAATTAAATAGATTAAATAGGTTGACCCCTTTATGATCTGAGCCCATTTAGATCAAGCCTAAACCTAAGCCCATTTAGATTGTATTTTGCTAGCCCTACTCTAGAGGCTACCGGAGGGCTAGTAAGGCCATCGCTACTGCTACCGAGGCGGTCGGTCTTATCCCAATTTGATGTAGCAGAGAGGGGGAGAGAAGGAAAGAGGAAAGAAAGAGAAAGGGAGGGAAGGAAAAGGAGAGGGAGAAACAACCTCCAGAGGTGCTGCGAAGATAGTGGGCACAACACCTTTGGCGGCCTCAATAGCCATTTCTCCCTTCTTTTTTTTTTTTGCCTTCCCCCTCCTCTCTTTCCTCTTTTTCCTTAACTCTACTGCATCAGATCAGTATGAGGCCCGCCGCCTCGGCAATAGAAGTGGTGGCCTTGCCGGCCTTCAGAGGCTATTTGTCCCTCTTCCTTTCTTTTCCTCCCTTCCCTTTCTCTCTTTTCCTCCCTTTCCTTCTCCCTCCTCCGGTTTCTCATCGGTGTCTCATTTTGAAGGCCAGAACTGTCTCGATCGACCACTGGTACGGTTCAAGATGGTTCAACCTTCCTTGGGCATGGGTATTTGATGCAGGAACAATTGGGGATGGCTTACAAGGCATTGGAGGACCTTAGATCTAATTTTATTGTTCGCTATTTAGAACCTATGATGGACAACAGCGATCATTATTTAACATCAAGGAGAAACATAAGGCCAATAAAATGCACCCTGCAGTTTGATCGTAGGCAAGAATAGGAGGATAGAATCCTCAAGCTTTTTTCAGCTACATCAGTTGATTCATGGTAGCTTTTAAGCAAAAATCAGCAGACATGGAGAATGTATGATAGTGTAAAGAAAATAAAATCGAGAGGAGCGATTGAGGAAAGGAACATGAGAGAGAGAATGGTCAACCTGGCCTGAACTTATTTTTCCTATTTCTCAAAAATAAACCATGTAACTTTATTTTTTATCTGGATCTCGTAGGTCCTTTTATTGACTCCTTACGACCTCATACAATTAAAATAATAGAACGAACCCTGTCTTCTGTATAACTCCAATTAGGATCCAAAAAAAGAAGAAGAATGTAAGCTATATGCTACCAGGCACCAGCCACTTTTGACCCAACTAGGACTCATGAAAACACAAAAGAGGACACCTTTTGGTGTTCATGACTCTTCATTAGTAAAGTCAAATGGTAAGCCCACAATATAGAGTCATTAAACTCCAAAATCAATCGCCATACAAGACTGAATAGATTAAACATAAAAAATGATGCACAATTGTGAGCTTCTATTGATGATCCAGCCTCCAAATTACATCTGATAATGGCACTTTGCCATCAAGTGGCCTTGAACTATACTCTTGTATTATTCACTTCCAAAATGCAGATCTCATGCTCAAGATCTTATTGATGTTTCCCTGAAACTTGATCACCATTCATAGGGAAGAAGCTAGGATTCAACCACTGAAATAAAATTCTATCAAGGGCCTTCTATGGTACATCATATAGATGGTCCTCCGAAATATGCCATGTCATCTAGTTTCAGAATCTCAAAGCATATATATTAGAAAAGCCCCAGCGGAAAGTAATGGAGAGAAAGAGGGCAACCAAGCAATGCTCCAATCTTCCTCTCCTTCCTCCCATGACTTAGCCCTCACTTCTAGTTCTCCCATGGAAGAATGAGTTTTATTAACCATAATCCTCTTCATCTCTATCCCGCATCACCTCCTTGCCCTTCCTATTTGATTCATGATCTCACAACCCTCAAGATTGGTGTCCCGTATCAAATCCCACTCTCCCACCACCACCTGCAGTGGTGAAATTCTAAGTCCCGTACAATGGGCACTGCCACCTCCACTATTGTCGATGGAACCTTGATGTAGGATAATTTCCTCGAAACCCAATCCATCTAGTCTCAACAGCTCCTAAAACCCCTTCTTTGCTACCTGACCTAGGATACCACTTTGTGCACCTAGGAGAAGCCCTACCATAAGGTGATTTGCTGCCTCTGATGGTCGGGCTGTAAAGGGGTAGTGAGGTGGCGTGGCTAGAGGTGGGAGTGGTAAGTGATGTTGATGGTGGGGATAGGTGATGATTGGGAATGAGTAGGAGGCTTTCCATGGAGAGGATGGACATCGCAAAGGTGGCAAGGAGGGAGTGGAAACAAGGGTACATAAATCAAGGCATGTGAAGCAAATGAGGAAAGGTAAGGTATCTCTCACAACCAAGGTTTGGCATCTCAATACTGGACCTGGTACCAATATCATTCTATTACAGTATCAGTATGCGGTATGGTATGAGATGGCAAGGCATAGCAAGTATCGGTATAGTACAAGATGGTGTACCGGTTTGATGCCGATATGGTATGGTATACCTGATATAGCAAACCTTGCTCACAACAAAAAGCTTTCCCATCTCGCTATTAGTTTCTGTTTGGCCTATACTTTAAGGTTGTAAAATTAGTTGATGTGGCATGTTATGGATAGCCCTTTATATGATGCATTATGGAGGGTCCTCTTCGGTATTTTTATTCCAACCATTGGGGGTTCCATGCTATATTATGTTATATTATATATTAATCTACAATTTAGATTTTAAAAAAATATTTACTACATTGGACAAAATAAAAAGATTTTTTGAACAACATTAACTTGTGATGGTCTTAGTCTGGCATTCAAACAAAGATGATTAGATAAATGATTAGCAAGTAATTTTTTTAACAAATACAAGTTACAAGTAAACAAGTTCTTGGTACCAATCCTTTTTGATCCAAATGTAGGACATACTTTTCAAAAGGAAAAGAAATAAATGATGCAATTTTATCAGGGAGCCACTCGCCTATGTCCTTGAGTTGATAATCTTGTGCAGCAGCGGATTGCCAGGGGGCTTTGGCCACCATTAACTTTTTGATATTTTTTTATTTATAAGTTAATTTTTTTAGATAAAATTTTAAATATACTAGTATTTACCTATTTGGCCCCTCCTAAATTAGCCAGTATTAAATATTGTTTGGAGAATCTTAGAAAAAGAAGTTTTAAAAGAAAAAAATATCGTAAATCAACTTTGTCTACTTTGAAGTTGGATCAATTCCAACTTTCTTTCCTTTTTCATTAATTTTTTTCTTTTCCATAAATATTTAGGAGGAGATAAAGGATTTCTTTCTTATCACTCGATCGGCACCCGTCTTCGGAACTTGCCATGGTCGAAGCAGCCATGCACGGCTGGTGCCATCCTGTTCGCTGCACCGACAGATGCCATTGCGGCCAGATCCATCCCGCGGTGTGATTGGTGGGAATGCCCCCATGGTGTGACCGAGCGATTGCACAATGCGCAAGGTTGGATACCACTGACTCGCCAAACTGTGGCTACCATCCTGGTAGCCTTCGTTAGCCTCACCGCTCCGACAAACGTCACGTGCGATGGAGCTACACATTGCCCTGGCTGCTGGACCTATTGCACGATGCGATTGGGTCTTGGGGGGCACGAGTAGGCGAGGGCTTGTCGTGCCCAAGGCTCGCACTGATGCCACCATGCTTGCATCTTGTTCCCTTCGACCTCGTCGCTCGATGGATGCCCGATCCAGTTGTGCCGTGCCGACAGCATTGCACGATGCCGCCATCACCGCAGCCAATGTGCGCACATCCTCCGTGAGTCCGGGGTACTTTTGAATCTTCCAGCTTTAACTACCACTAAGATGGAAGACGATTTTCTTGTCGATTATTTAGACACTTATATCGAGAAAGAGAGCTAAAAATTTTACAGTAGATTCCATTATTAATGAATTTAGTTTTATAAAACAATATCAAGTATAATTCAAATAATATTTATTAAAAATTATTTAAATTAATTTTAATTATTTATTAATATTTTTATTTATATATTTTTGGACTTCAGAAAAGTTGATATGGTCTGCCCCTAATCCTGAGATTTAGTGAATGATAAATAGTATATTCTAATGCAATCCATGGCTGGCGTGAGACTCGATATATTAATACTAGCAAATTGTCAAATAAGGAGAGTCTCAAAAAACAGGCATGGATGTTGAGTTTGCTCTTTCCGGGGATAGTGATGGGATTGGGCTAAGATTAGAAAGGCTCCATTCCATTAGTAACTTTTTAAAATATTGTGATTCTCATGAGCATAGACATGGGGTTATGGAGAGGTGCAGAATTATGGTAGAAAAAAATATGCGAGACAATCAATCACAGTTGGAACATTCATTATGCATGCTTCCTGCATAGCTCTTCTTTCTTCTGATTTTTAGCCTTCAAGAAGTGGGACATTTCCTCGCTTGCAAGGATCTTGATTTACAGCACTTAAGTTGTGGCGTTTTTGCCTGATGAAGCCTCAATCACATGCTTTTTACATGGGAAAGCTTCAATTAAGGGCTTCTAGTGCTGTTCTTTAGCTTCTTCATCTTTGTTATATTTAATCTACAGTTTGGCTTCAAGGAGCTTTCAACACCTAGTGCTACTGTAGTTGCTTCACCAGTGGTCTTTACACCAGCTATTGAAGAATTCATGGGTGTTATTCCAGCCTTCATGTTTCCATATCTGCCTTTTCATATTTCATATCTTCTTGTAATTAGTTTTGCTGTCCTTCTAGTCTTGAGCAAAATTCTTAAAATGACTAATAGTTCAAACTGATGCCATGTCGGAGAGAGGACAAATTGATGTAAGCAGAAAGGAAGAAAGAGGGGAAAGAAGGTTGACGATTTAACAAGAAGTTTGGTTATGATACCATTAACTATTTGGCAGAAGACCAGGAATATACTGTGGATAAATGTAGCGAAGAATGTTTGAAACATGATAACTGGGAAAATTCAATGTAGTTAAAGAAAAGGGTTTTTTTTTTTTTTAATGTAAAAATTTAAATTTTTTTGATGTAAGTAGTTAAAGAAATGTTAATGTGCACTATCCATGTTTGCCAAGAATGAAGGAAATTTTTATTAGCTAATCCACAGTAATATCTAAAAAATTGATAAAATATCAAAAGATTGTGATTTGGTCAAATATGAAGAATTCTCACTTATCATTACATCCATGAGTACCACACTATCATGCAAATATTAGATGCCTATAATTTTTAACCTCTATGTCCTGGCGGTACTCAGGCTTAATCTTTAATGGTCTGCAATTTAAGGGACTTTACCGATGATGACTTTCGAAATATAAAAATAAAATATTATGATCCAAGGAGAATTGCTTTGGGTGATAAGTTATGAGCAACAAAAACTAAGTCTATTGAAGATACGAGAGAACTTTGTTTCAGTATTTCAGATCTGAATTCCACTACTTAAATAAAAGGGACCGTGTTCTGCCTAACTTATGCTCAGGAATCCGCATATTATTTCTACAACTAAAGCAGATGATAATCTTATTTGTCTCCATGCCCTTTTGTCCATTTTAAAGGATATGTCTATCATTTATCAACAAAAAAGGACGTCTGCCCTTGTGGGTTTTGTAAATCTTTCTTTGCAAATTCAATCCAAGTTTTCTAAAGTTTTTTGCTCTAATTATTGACCTGTCCAAACAAATGAATGCATCTTGGTGGAGAAAAATTAAAGTGTTCATTATGCTTTTTTAGAACACCTAGAAGATCTCTCTGTCAGCGACTGAACAACATGCACCTAAAAGTTTATACATTAAATCTTTCATGGAAGCAAGGTGGTTGGAACTTTGAGTCCTTCTAGCATTACTGACACCCTTTTGATGGTTATCTACTTAAAGCAAGTGTTCTCATTTCTCTTTTGTGTATTTCTTTAGGCCCTGAAACTTTGGTTGAAAAATGTCTCTTTCTTGCAACATCCCAAGTTCACAAATCCTATGTACAGAGATGATGCTCTAACACGGGATCGGAAACTCTGTTGCTGTCCAAGCTTTAGAAGGAGCAAGAACCATTCAATTCGCACAAGTGATGAAGATGATGGTCACAGATGGTGTGTATGGAGAGATGCTCAATGGCCATGGTCATGATGCTTTCAGTTGGTCTTAATGTTGCCATCTCATATGTTCATTCTGACTATAGTATATTTTTTCATGCACTAGCTTTTTTTTTTTTGGAAACCAACACATCTTTCTGCAAATTTTAGGGATGTATCCTTGTACGAACTCTTCACAACTGACTGTAAAACAATGGTGGTTGTAATGGACACCTAGTTTTGACTCCACAAAACCTATGCGGCCTCTCAGCTTTTTTTTTTTTTTTAAAAAAAAGGTTGTGTATACATTGATTGTTGCTTACAAATCACATGTGCTGTTGTACATTATGGAGGTCGATAAACCAGTGTAAAAGTGTTTCCGTTTATCTGTTTTGATTCTGGCCATCCTATTACTTGTGTGCTGAAGCAAATAAACAATCTAGAAATTCTCTTCAGTCTGGTTTTCTCATTTCTATTGATGATTGAGCCTAGCAAAAAAAAAAAAAATTCATTCCTAGTTGAGCATGTGGGTATTTGGGTTTTGAGTTTTTGCTGCATTTCTAGACTTTTCTTGCATATTTTGAATATATTCTATGACAGTGTTTGGATGAAAAAAATTTATTCCTGAAATAGGAATATCAATTCTCAGAAAATAGCTATTCACCATTATTATTCTAGATTTATATTTGGTTGGAAATCTGAAATAATAATTTTATTCCAGTATAATTATTGTAGTGTGGTTCATCCTATAGAAATAAAATGATTTGGAATAAGTTATTTCATGGTCTATCATAAAATAGCTATTCTAGAATGTCAAAAGTTGATCGGAATAGCTTATTTTGGATAGTCCATCTCAATTTTTGTAGCTATTTAGGAGAATAAGTTGGAATAAAAAATTTTTCTCGTACGCTATCTATGATTTTAATTTCAAGTTTTGTACATATCATATTACATATTCTAGCTATAAAGTATGGTTTATGCCTTTTGTTTGATCTAGATATTATAAATTTATCCTTGATATAAGTGCAGGATAAATGATCTTGTTTTTATGAATTTCAAAATGTTTTAAGTTAAAGAGTCTCGATTTTTATTCAAATTAAATGATGCAACTAAAATTAAAATTATATTACTTAAATTAAATTAGCTAATCAGCAATGTGCAAGATATCTGAAAGTGTTTTTAATCGCCAGAGAAAAGTGTTGCCGATCTTATCGCGGTGGCTTGTAGCTCATGAGCTGGCACCGGTTCTAGGACTCTCACATCTCGAGATCTCCAAGCTTCTGGTCCTACAAAACAAAGTCAGAGACCCGGGCCGGGGATTCCGGCAGGGGCACTCCGACGGTCAAGTCAGAGAGCGGCAAGATGGAACAGATCTTCTAAGGTGGGTTTCCGAAGGATTCCCATGCCTAGGGGAGATGTAGATGAAAGAAGTGGGCTGCCAGCTTCGGTCGAGGTGGATCCCTCTTGGGTGGACACCTGGCGGAGTGGCGGAAAGGTGCTCGACTTCGGTCGAGGTGGCCTGTCTTGGGGCGCCAGCTGGCGAAGGAGCAGGAGGGCTCGGCTCGACCTCGGCAGAGGTGGACCCGTCTTGGGGTGCCACCTGATGAGGGTGCAAGGCGCCGCCAGCTTCGACCGAGGTGGACCCCTCCTAGGTGGACACCTGGTGCAGTGGCAGAAAGGTGCTCGACTTCGATCGAGGTGGACCCATCTTGGGGCGCCACCTGGCAAAGGAGCAGGAGGGCCGGGCTCGATCTCGGCAGAGGTGGACCCGTCTTGGGGTGCCACCTGGCGAGGGAGCAAGGGCCGCCAGCTTCGGTCGAGGTGGACCCCTCCTGGGTGGACACCTGGCGGAGTGCTAGACAGGTGCTCAACTTCGGCCGAGGTGGAGCCGTCTTGGGGCGCCACCTGGCGAAGGAGCAGGAGGGCCCGACTCGACCTCGACAGAGGTGTACCCATCTTGGGGTGCCACCTGGCGAGGGAGCAAGGGGCTGCCAGCTTCGGCCGAGATGGACCCCTCCTGGGTGGACACCTGGCGGAGTGGCAGAGAGGTGCTCGACTTCGGTCGAGTTGGACCCGTCTTGGGGCTCCACCTGGCGAAGGAGCAGGAGGGCCAGGCTCGACCTCGGCAGAGGTGGACCCGTCTTGGGGTGCCACCTGGCGAGGGAGCAAGGGGGCCCGGCTCGACCTCGGCAGAGGTGGACCCGTCTTGGGGTGCCACCTGGCGAGGGAGCAAGGGGGGCCGCCGGCTTCGGTCGAGGTGGACCCCTCTTGGGTGGACACCTGGCGGAGTAGCAGAAAGGTGCTCGACTTCGATCGAGGTGGACCCATCTTGGGGCGCCACCTGGCGAAGGAGTAGGAGTGCCCGGATCGACGTCGGCAGAGGTGGACCCGTCTTGGGGTGCCACCTGGCGAGGGAGCAAGGTGGCCGCCAGCTTCGATCGAGGTGGAGTCGTCTTGAGGTACCACCTGACGAAGGAGCAGGAGTTTTGAAAGAAAAATCCACGTGGCACCGACGGCATCCAGTTGGATCTGACACATGTTCCACGTCAGCGAAGTAGCCATATCAGTTGGCCCCCGTCCCCAGGTCCCATCGAAGCGTCGTGGCTTGGGGCGTGGGGAGTTAATGCGGAGATGGCGTGGAGAAGGCAGAAATCTTGCATCATAATTGCCATGATCCCTGCCGCCGCTTCTGTTGTGCCCGAGACCCAGTGGGAGGCTGCCACGTGTGCGCGTCTGACGGGCCATTAATACGCCATTTCGAAAATGAGGCAGTTTCCATCGAACCGAAGCGTCGATGTCGGGCGTGCCTCCACGTGGCAGTCATCTGATAGCCCTGGACGGAAAGAGGTGTACGGCTACTGTTGATTGAGTTTGAAAAGGTGGGGGACTTTCCGGAAACGAAGTCTCTCAGCTTTCTCACACCTCACCGGCAGTTGCAGCGATCTCCCTTCACCTTCCAAGGGTTGCCAATCTTTTGGTACAAATCGTTTCGGTGAGTGCCTGCGACCCTTTCTCTTCTTCTTCTACCTCCAGCCTCTGTGTCACCACGAACCCGATTTCCTTCTTGCTTCTTCTCCTTCCTTAATGGTGCGTCGTCGTCATGTTTATTCCAACCCGGACGAGGCCGGTCCTTCCCGGTCGAGGACTCCATCGTCTTCCTCCTCGGAGGGGGAAGAGATTCCGGACGAGGTCCGGAGGCAGCTCCAACCTGGGGCCATGACCATAGGCATCCCCAGGGGTCCTAGGCCCCCCCATAGTTTCCGCACGTTCCATTTCTTCTCTTCCTCCTCCGGTGGCGGAGGTTTCTTCTTCCGGTCCCTCCCATTACGCCTCGACGATGACCAGAGATGACCTTTCTTGGATCCAGGATACCTATGGGGTCCCGGGTTCAGTCCGTCTTTCCCTCCCGGGACCTATGGACCGGGTGACCTCGAGTGGCCCTGGGAGGGTCGCCTTCTATGAAGACTTCCTTGTTAGGGGTCTTCGTTTCCCCCTTCATCCCTTCTTCCTTTCTTTCCTTAGTCACTATCGTCTTGTCCCGGCCCAGTTGGCTCCCAATGCCATCCGGGTCATCTTTGCTTTCATCGTTTTCTGTCACTTCCACGGGTTCGTTGCCCGTTTCTCCCTCTTCAGGGTCCTTTTCACCCTGAAGCGCTACTCTACCGATGATGGCTGGTGGTATATTTCACCCCGGCCTAGGTGCCTCAGGTTCGACCTCCTCTTGTCGATCAAGGGTTGGAAGAACCACTTCTTCTTTGTCTCGGTCGAGGATGTTGACTGGGCCTAGAGCGAGCTAGACCGGTCCCCGAACTGGAATTCCCAGGTCGAGCCAGCGGACCAAGAGGTCTTCACGCAACTGCTGGGTGACGTGGTTATGGCTCTCGAGGTTCTGCTCTCGGAGCAGAATTTATTCGAGACAGGAATCAGTCCTATCCGGGAGTTGGGTGAGATCCCGGATCTCCTACTGTTGCCTTCATTTTTTACTCTGCGCTTCTTTTTCTTTAAACTGGCCTAACTGACATTTTCTTCCAGGAATGAAGTTCTCCGTCGAGAGCCTGATGGAGGGCACCTGAAGAGGGACGCCGCTGAAGGGATCGAGGAGACCCCGGCGAAGAGGGCTCGCACTGAGACGAGCTGGGGGCCCGCACCCACTCCTGCTGCTACCGGGCCCGGGGCGATGGGTTCTGTTCCCAGGCCGCCTCAAACTCGTGCGCCCGATGTCCCCGTCGTTGAGCTCGACAGGGCCGAGGAGGAGAGGAGGCCGGAACCTCCTCGGGTAACACCTACTACAATTGCCGCGTCGGTCATCTCCACGGTGGCCACCAGGGCGACGGCGGCCCCACCAATGATTGCATTGCCTGGCGAAGGGGCGGCTGCCCATCCTGCTGCTGACGCCCACGTTCCGCCTCCGAGTCTCGCCGCCAACTCCTCCGTCATCCGTGACCAAGGGCTCGCGGAAAGAGTGATGCAGTTCGCCAGCACCCCCTGGGACCGTCGTCTGAGGGGCGGCCGGGACTATGCTGATGCGCTGCTGGGGATCCTCCCTTAGCTCTTCACGGTAAGTCCTGAACTCTCCTTTCTTAAAGTTCCAGTTGGATCTTACTGACATCTTGTATCTTTTTCGATGCAGATCGGGACGGACATTCTCCTGTTGAGGAACTTCCTCTCGGGCTATGCCAAGAAGGATGTCGAGAAGGAGAAGAGGCTCGGTAAACTGGCGACCGACGTGAAGGACCTCATGGAGAAGGGGGTCGAACTGCGGGGGAACAATCAGGCCCTCCGAGCTGACCTGGATCGCGTCGAGGGGCGCGTGAGGGAGCTCGAGACCTCTCTATCTGAGGAGAGGATCTCGAACCAGCGTCATGCCGAGGACGACGCGGCGGAGATGGCGCGTCTCAGGGCCCAATCCCGGTCATTGGAGTGCCGGGTCGAGGAGGTCCTAAAGGAGGTGAGCGCATCCAGGGAGCAGACCGCCCGAGTCAGCGGGATGCTGGAGGCGTCTAGGAAGGAGGCACAGGAGGCCGTGCCGAAGTTCCGGGCCTCCGAGGACTTCAGGGCGGATGTTGACCCTGGTCTTGATTTTGATGATTGACAAAATGTTTAAGTATATATGAGTACTAATTGTGTTTTAAGTGTATTTCTCAGATCTTAGTACTCAACCATGTTGAATGAAAAAATGCTTGTATTTCAGTTGAAAAAGTCCTTAAGTTAATGGAAAATCAAGTATATGGACTTTGGAATTAATATGGAAGAACTTGAAGAGGTTAAAATTTTAATTTGAAGATGTTTCAGCAATGGCACAGGCAAGTGTCGACACTTGGAAATGAAGTGTCGACACCTGAGGATCAAGTGCCGATACTTGAAGAGTGAAGTGTCGACTCAAGGCCTGAGACAAACAGAAAACTTCAGTAAGCTCTTTCAGTGAAGTGTCGACACCTGGAGCTGAAGTGTCGACACTTGGAAGTGAAGTGTCGACACCTGGAAACTGAAGTGTCGACACTTGCAACTGAGTGTCGACACTTGAAGGTGAAGTGTCGACACTTGAACAGTAACGGCTAGTTTTCTTGACTGCAGAACTTCTCTAACTTGCTTCCAAACGGTCATATTTTCCTTCCTAACAGCTATAAACGGTCATTTAAGTGTTGGGAGGCTATATAAACATCAAAAATCAATTGGGGAAGTAATCCTTTGGTGAGATTTTTGAATATTCTTCAAGGATTCAAGAGTTGAGTGGTTCAAGCCTTCAAGCTTCCAAGTTTCAAAGAAAGCATCCAAAGTTCACATCCTCAAGCATCAATCAAAGGCTTCATCAACTTGAAGACAAGATCTTCATCAACTCTCAACGGGCTTCAAAGAGATATTTACTTTATTTTAGAAAGCTTTTATTGTATTCATTTATACTTGCTCTTATATTGTTTTACTTAAGGTTTTTGGTGAGCCTTGGAAAACCAAAGAGGTTTTTGATGAGCCTTGGAAAACCAAAGTGGTTGTTGGTAAGCCTTGAAACCAACTAGGGTTTTACTTGTGAGCCCGAAGCCAAAACAAGTTGTTTAGGTTCTTGGTTATCCCGTAAAACCAAGGGTGGTTGTTGGTGAGCCTTGAAACCAACTAGGGTTTGACTTGTGAGCCCGAAGACAAAACAAGTTGTAAAGGTTGTTGGTGAGCCTAAGTTATAAAACCAAACTTAGTGAAATTCCAAGGGATTCTTGGGGAGTGGATGTAGGTGCTTGGTTGGCACCGAACCACTATGAATCTTTGGTTTGTGTGATCGTTCTCCTTATACTTTTATTTCATTATTTTCGCCGCATTTATTTGAAATACACAAGCACTTAAATTGCATTAGCATATACTTGCTTTAGTTCATCTTTTAAATAGTACAAAAGTTTTATAAAACCCAATTCACCTCCCCTCTTGGGTTGTCTACGTGGGCCTACAGCGGAGGTGCATGAGGCGGTCATGGACTCCTTCCTGAAGGGCTTCCAGGTGTGCCGGGAGAAGGTAAGTTCCTTCTTCCCCGAGCTCGACCTCAGTGGGGTCGTGCTGGGCGGCCGGAGGGAGGAGCCCGCCGAGGGAGCTTCAGCTGCAGCAGGTGCTGAGGTGGTGGCTCCCGAACAGCCTCCAGACGCCGCGCCGGCGGAGAGGGCGCCTCCCAGCCCGAGGACGACGCGGTTGTAGTGAAGTAGCCCTGCAGCTCTACTTCTTTTTCATTTTATTTCTGCAAGAATCATGTATTTCCTTTTCTGTCTTTGGGGTCTTCCAGGCCGTCGGAGCCCCTTTTTGTAAGGAACTTTTGTTTGAAATGAAGGACTTCTTTCATGAATTTGTTCTTCCTTTTCTCATTTTTTTTCTCTTTTTTTTTGTACATCTTCCGGACTGAACCCCGGCGCTAGCCACTGGGACTAAGTCTCGTGATGCGTTCCGAGCTGAACTTGGGATTGCGTGGGCGAACTGGATTCTTCTCCACCTTCCAGACCGAGGTCCGGGACTTCACTTTGGAACTCGTTCCTCGCGAACTTCCAAACTGAACCCTCGGGCCGCAGGATAGAATTGAGCCTTGCATGGCTTATCGAGCTGTTCTCCGGGATTTTGTAGGATCGTGACCTAAGTCACCGGGACCTCTTCCGGACTGAACTCCGGGGCCGCATGTCAGAATTTAATTCTGTGCGATGCTCCGGACTGAACTCCAGGATTTTTGCGATAGGAGACTTCGCGCCTTCGCGGAACTTTCACCGTGCCCATGCTCACCGAACTTAGAGTTGGATGGCTTTTATCCTACGAGACAAAAGTAGGCGTTTGTTGAAAATGATTTTATTGCTAAAATTTAAGGAGCCTTACACTATTGGTAGTACATCCTCAAGTTTGAGACATTCCAGGTCCGAGGGAACCGGGATCCACCTAGCTTTTCCAAGTAGTACGCCCCGTGGGGGAGTGCCTCCGCCACCCTATAAGGGCCTTTCAAATTTGGGGAGAGCTTTCCGCACTCCCGAGGTTAGGAAGCTTTAGCGTGGCGTAGCACCAAGTCTCCCTGGTGGAAGGACTTCGGTCGCACTCTGGAGTTGTAGTATCTTGCCACTCGTTGCCGGTAGGCCGCTATCCAAACTCGAGCCATGTCCCTCATTTCTTCAAGGAGGTCCAGGTTCAGCAGCATCCTGACCGGGTTCTCCGCTCCGTCATATTGCTCCACACGTAGGGTCGGTAGGCTGAGCTCAATCGGGATAACCGCTTCCATCCCGAAGACGAGGTTGAATGGGATCTCGTCCGTAGCTGTCCTTGGAGTAGTGTGGTATGCCCAAAGGACACTCGGAAGCTCTTCTGCCCACCTCCCCTTGGCCTGGTCTAGTCTTGTCCGGAGGCCTTGCAAGATGGTCCTGTTCGTTACCTCGGCTTCTCCATTTGTCTGAGGATGCGCTACCGAGGTGAAACGATGATGGATTCCGAGGTCGTTGCAAAACTCCTCGAACTCCCGACAATCAAACTAGTGTCCGTTGTCGGTGATGATGGTGTGGGGTAGGTTGAAATGGTAGATAATCGACTTCCAAAGGAATTTGGTGACATTTGCCTCCGTGATCCGGGCCAAGGATTCGGCCTCGACCCACTTCGTGAAGTAGTCGATAACCACGATCAAGAATTTTCGTGGCCCGGACGCCGGAGGAAAATGTCCTAGGAGATCCATGCCCCACTGAGCAAACGGCCATGGGACGGAGAGCTGGGAGAGTGGAGCAGCAGGCTGACGTTGCACCACAGCGTGCCGTTGACATCGGTCACACCTCTTTACGAAGTCAGCAGCATCTTCTCTCATCATCTCCCAGAAATAGCCTTGATGGAGGGCCTTATATACCAGCGTCCTGCCCCCCACATGATTCCCACAGATGTCCTCGTGGATCTCCTGGAGCACGAGTGCGGCTTCTGCGGGTCTCAGATACTTGAGGAGCGGGTAGGAGTAGGATCTCCGATACAGTAGCTCGTCCATCAATACGAACCATGCGACCTTCCTCTTGATGAGGCTAGTTGCCACGCGGTCCTCTGGCAAGGTACCGTTGGTGATGTACTCGATGTACTTATCCATCCAGCTGGGTTCGGGGTTGACCTGCTGGACCTCCATAGGTGTCCCGTAGCTCGGGGCTTTGAGATGCTCGATGTAAGCGTGGCCCAGTGATGAGTCCGGCAGGGTTGCAAGGCGGGAGAGGGCGTCTGCGCGAGCATTTTCCCCGCGAGGGATATGGGAGACACTAAAGCGACGAAATCCTGCCGCGCTCATTCGCACGAGCTCCAGGTACTTTGCCATTTGGGGGTCCCGCGCCTCGTACTCCCCCGAGACCTACCCGGCCACCAACTGCGAGTCTGTGAAGACCCTGAGGCAGGCCACGCCCAGCTCGCGGGACACTCTTAGCCCCGTGAGGAGTGCTTCGTACTCCGCATGGTTATTGGTGGCGGTGAACTGGAAGCGGAGCGCACACTCGGCGATGACCCCTTCGCCGTTGTCAAGGATGAGTCCTGCTCCGCTCCCACCGGTGTTTGAGGCTCCGTCCACGTGAAGGATCCAGACGTCCTCCTCCGGTCCTGGTTCTGGCTGCCGGTCCTGGGGGTTTCTTCCGGCCCCTCGCTTAGGCCTGCATACTCAACCAAGAAATTAGCGAGTACCTGTGCCTTCATGGTCGACTTGGGCCTGTAGGTGATGTCGAACTCGCTGAGCTTGAGCGCCCACTTTGCCAGGTGCCCAGACGTGTCAGGTCGGCTGAGCACTGCTTTCAGTGGTTGGTCCATCAAGACCGCGATGAGGTGCGCTTGGAAGTAAGGCCTGAGATGCTGAGTGGACACGATTAGGGCAAAAATCAGTTTCTCAAACCGAGAATACATGAGTTCTGCATCACGGAGGAGTTTGCTCGTGTAGTACACCGGCCTTTGCATCCCTTTGTCGTCCGTCCGAACCAGGACCGAACTGACGGCTTCCGGTGTGACCGCCAGGTACAGGAGGAGCTCCTCTCCTTCCTCTGGCCTGGAAAGCAATGGCGGGGATGCCAATGTCCTCTTCAGCTCCTCGAATGCTTCCTGGCACTCCTTCGTCCAGGCAAAGTCGTTCATCTTCCTCAGCGCCTTGAAGAAGGGCTGGCAGCGGTCAGCGAACCTTGAGATAAATCGACTCAGGACGGCTATCCGGCTGGTGAGTCATTGCACTTGCTTCTTGGAGGTGGGCTGCTCCATGTCTAGGATCGCTTGGACCTTCTCCGGGCTGGCCTCTATCCCCCTTTGGGTTACTATGAACCCCAGGAACTTTCCTGCGGAGATGCCAAAAGCGCACTTCGCAGGGTTCAACTTCATTTGGTGAAGCCAGAGGTTACTGAAGGTCTCCGCCAGGTCGCCGACATGGTCCGAAGTTGGCTTGCTCATCACCAGCATGTCGCCCACGTACACCTACATGTTATGGCCAATTTGGTCTTTGAAAACCTTGTTGACCAGACGTTGGTACGTGGCACCTGCATTCTTGAGGCCGAAGAGCATCATCTTATAGCAGTAGGTTACGCGGTCAGTGACGAAGGCGGTGTGCTCCTTGTCCTCCGGATGCATTCGGATCTGGTTGTATACGGAGAAGGCATCCATAAAAGAGAGGAGGCGATGTCCCGAAGTGGTGTCCACGAGCTGATCGATCTTCGGCAGAGGGAAACTGTCCTTCGGGCAAGCTCGATTGAGGTCGGTGTAGTCCACATAGATCCTCTACTTGCCGTTGCTCTTCTTCACCATCACCACGTTCGCCAGCCAACTGGGATACTGTACCTCTCGTACAAAGTCGGCGACGAGAAGCTTCTCGACCTCCTCATGATGGCCTTCTGTCTTTCCGCAACGAAACTTCTCTTTTTCTGGCGGACTGGGCAGCACCTCGGATCAATCTTCAGTTGATGGGTGATGACCTCCGAGGGGATACTTGGCATGTCAGCAGCAGACCAGGCGAACACGTCAGCATTCGCCTGGAGGAATTCCAGCAAGCGAGGTCGCTCTTCTTTCGGGAGCTGGGCTCCTATCTGAACTATTTTCTGAGGGTCCAAGTCGAGGAGGCACGTCAATAAGTGCTCCACGGGCCCTCCCTTGGGATCTTGCGCTCTTAGATCAAGGTCGTCGATGTCAGAATCGACCTCGGCACTTCGGGCCCCTGGGATCGTCTGCAGACAATGTGGAATGGGTTGGGCCATCCCTCACATTACTCCCGTCCTAGAGGCGGTAGGGAACTGCACCAGCAACCTCTTAGTGGAAATAACTACGTCCAGCTGGTTGAGCCCTGGACGACCTAGGATAGCATTGTAAGGTGATTGGAGCTTGACGATGGTAAACGTCATCATGACCGTGCTCTATCGAGGTGGGGATCCGGCGGTGACAGGGAGAGTGATCTCTCCTTCGACCCCCACAAAATCTTCGGTGAAGCCCACAAGAGGGGTGTGCACCGGCTTTAATTGATCATGAGACAAATTCATTCGGGAGAAAGCATCGTAAAAAAGTACGTCAATAGAGCTCCCACTATCCACCATAATGCGATGTACATGATGCTTAGCGATGGTCATCTCGACCACCATCGCATCATTGTTTACATTTTCATTTTTATTTCCCTTTTCAAAAGGGAGTACATTCTCCAGGTCTCCCGCCTCCCGGGCTCTCTTTGGCGTGCGCCCTATTCCCCAAGAAATCATGCCCACCGGCTTCTCCGTTGGACGGTTGTCAATTGCAGGGATGGGGGGAAGGGCTGCGAGGGGTTGACCCTCCGCCGGGGCTTCGTTCCTCACGAACTTCCTGAGGTAGCCCCTCTTGATCAACTCCTCGATCTCCCGCTTCAAATTGTGGCACTCCTCCGTGTCGTGGCCGTGCTCGCGGTGAAATTGACAATACTTTGTCTTGTCACGGGTGTACCTTGGGTTCTGAGGAGGAGGTCGGCGGAGGTAGTTCTCGCCCTCGATTTCCATGAGAATCTTCGTTCTAGGAACAAGGAAAGGGGTGAAGGTCCGCTCCGGGGCAGTACCATTCTTTGGCTTCGGACCTGGACGGAAGTCCGCATGTGGCCCAGGCCTCCGGGTTCCAAGAACATCTCTTGGGGCAGGCTTCTTCGAAGGCTTCCCGTCCAGCTCTCGCCTGGTGCGGTCGGCCTCCTCAGCTCGGATGTACTTATGGACACGGAGGAGGAGCTCAGAATACATCTTGGGGGACTTCTTGTCCAGAGAATACGTCAGACGGGAGGTCTTGAGCCCGCGCTTCAATGCCAGCATGGCGACGAGTTCGTCCAGGCTATAAATTTTCAGGGCGGCGGTCTTGAAGCGGGTGACGTAATCCCGCAGCAGCTCCTAGTCATGCTGGCGGATAGAGAAAAGGCTATCCACCTCCCTCGGCACCTTTCGGCAAGCTTCGAAGTGTGCCATAAACTTTCTCTCCAGCTGATGGAAGGAGCTGATCGATTTCGGCTCGAGGCGGGTGAACCAAACTCGAGCAGCCTTCCGAAGAGTGGCTGGGAAGGCAATGCACAGAAGAGCGTCCCTCGCTCCCTGGACCCTCATGAGAGCCTTATAGCTCTTTAAGTGGTCCAGGGGGTCGGTGGTCCCATCGTAGGGATCCACCTAAGGTATGCGGAATCGATTCGGGATCGGTTCCTCTTGGATTTCCCAAGAGAAGGGTGGCTGGGCGTTGTAGCCCGCTGGATCGATCGTGGAGCTCTGTATGTCAGCAAAGCAGCGGGAGAACTCCACCAACTTGCGCTCGTGCTCCTCTAGGTGCCTCACGGCATGGCACCTGATGGCCTCGTCGATGGAGTCTTCCACCAAGGCCGCTGGAGAAGGGTATGCCGATCGATCTTGGCGAGGGGCCTTGCCCCGATGGCGCCTGCCGCGCTGCACTGCTTCAGCATCGTTGGCTGGGGATCGACTCTCGTGATCCACCGAACCGGAGTTGTTTCTCTTTGCGGGAGTTTGGTGGCTCCCGCGGGGATTGGAAACTGCCCGCGGATGGGAATGCCTGCCTTGGATGGAGCGCAGGCTTCCGCGGGGGCCCGTGGCTCGAGCCACGGGGGTCCCTGGCTGGGGCTGAGTGGCCAGGGACCGCTGCTAGTGCTGCAACTATCGCACAGCTGTAGTCAGTGCTTGCAACTGCTGGATGACAGCTGCGAAAGGAACGTCCACCGAGGATGGCTGAGGAGGAGGAGGTGGAGCAGGAAGTTCCCTCTCTGGGCTGTGCGGCCCCTGGAGAGAAGGAACCTCTCCTGCTCGGCTAGTGGATGCTTCGCGCCCGTGCGTCACCACCATGGTTGGAGCACGCGTTCGCCCACGGAGAGCTTGCTTGTACAGGGGTTACTGTTCTGCCCCCCTTCTTGGCACGTCAATCTGTTGCCGATCTTACCGCGGTGGCCTGTAGCTTATGAGCTGGCACCGATTCTCGGACTCTCACACCTCGAGATCTCCAAGCTTCCGGTCCTGCAAAACAAAGTCAGAGACCCGGGCCAGGGATTCCGGCGGGGGCACTCCAACGGTCAAGTTAGAGAGCGGCAAGATGGAACAGATCCTCTAAGGCGGGTTCCCGAAGGATTCCCGTGCTTAGAGGAGATGTAGATGAAAGAAGTGTGGGGAAGAGAGGAGTTGAAGCCCGGCTTCCTGCGTTGGGTTCACCGAGCTCACTCCTGAGGACTTCTTGGGGTCCCCCGGATCGTCCTCTCGATCTTCTCTCCTCTTTTCTACTTACCTTTCCGTCCGCTTTCTCCGTCCCTTTTATACCATCGGACCGCCTTCAGTCCACGTCCTCTCCTGGGGGCTCCCCGAGATCTTGGGATCCTCCCCCCTCCTTCTCCTTCAAGTCCAGGAGTTAAGTGGCCGGCATGCCTCGTCCGTCGTGTGTCACGAAAGGGGAAAGACTGGCGAGACCTTGGGTAAAGTACGGGAGCTCTCCTTTCGGGGCGTTGACGGTGGACTTCTAGCCATTTCAGGCTCCTGCCCACAAGGATTTCATTCCTCGGTTGCGTGGCCCTGTTTAACTGATGTAAACGAGGTTTCGCGTATCATTGCAGGCCGTACTGGCGCCCGGTACTGGGCGCGGTGCGCGTCGGCTCTAGTCGCGACCTCGTGGTCCGTGTCTCTGCCTCCCCGAGGCTTTGCAGAGTAGGGCCGATTTGGCCGAGGTAGACCCGTCAGGGGGCGCAACCTGGCTGAGGAGCAGGGGCTGCCAGCATCGGTCGAGGTGGACCGCTCCAGGGTGGACACCTGGCGGAGTGGCGGAAAGGTGCTCGACTTCAACCGAGGTGGACCTGTCTTGGGGCGCCACCTGGCGAAGGAGCAGGAGGGCCCGACTCGACCTCGGTAGAGGTGGACCCGACTTGGGGTGCCACCTAGCGAGAGAGCAAGGGGCCGCCAGCTACGGCCGAGGTGGACCCCTCCTAGGTGGACACCTGGCGGAGTGGCGGAGAGGTGCTCGACTTCGACCGAAGTGGCCCCGTCTTAAGGCGCCACCTGGCGAAGGAGCAGGAGGGCTCGGCTCGACATCGGCAGAGGTGGACCCGTCTTGGGTGGCCACCTGGCGAGGGAGCAAGGGGGCCGCCAGCTTCGACCGAGGTGGACCCCTCCTGGGTGGACACTTGGTGGAGTGGCAGAAAGGTGCTTGACTTCGGTCGAGGTGGACCCATCTTGGGGCGCCACCTGGCGAAGGAGTAGGAGGGCCCGGCTCGACCTCGGCAGAGGTGGACCCATCTTGGGGTGCCACCTGGCGAGGGAGCAAGGGGCCGTCAGCTTCGACCGAGGTGGACCCCTCCTGGGTGGACACTTGGCGGAGTGGCGGAAAGGTGCTCGACTTCGGCCGAGGTGGACCCGTCTTGGGGCGCCACCTAGCGAAGGAGCAGGATGGCCCGGCTCGACCTCGGCAGAAGTGGACCCATCTTGGGGTGCCACCTGGCGACGGAGCAAGGGGTCGCCAGCTTTGGCCGAGGTGGATCCCTCTTGGGTGGACACCTGGCGGAGTGGCAGAGAGGTGCTCGACTTCGACCGAGGTGGACCCGTCTTGGGGCGCCACCTGGCGAAGGAGCAGGAGGGCCTGGCTCAACCTCGGCAGAGGTGGACCCATCTTGGGGTGCCACCTAGCGAGGGAGCAAGGGGGGCCGCCAGCTTCGACTGAGGTGGCCCCCTCCTGGGTGGACACCTGGCGGAGTGGCAGAAAGGTGCTCGACTTCGGTCGAGGTGGAGCCGTCTTGGGGCGCCACCTGGCGAAGGAGCAGGAGGGCCCAGCTCGATCTCGGCAGAGGTGGACCCGTCTTGGGGTGCCACCTGGCGAGGGAGCAAGGGGCCGCCAGCTTCGGCCGAGGTGGACCCCTCCTTGGTGGACACCTGGCGTAGTGACAGAAAGGTGCTCGACTTCGGCCGAGGTGGACCCGTCTTGGGGCGTCACCTGGCGAAGGAGCAGGAGGGCCCAGCTTGACCACGGCAGAGGTGGACCCGTCTTGGGGTGCCACCTGGCGAGGGAGCAAGGGATCGCCAGCTTCGGCCTAGGTGGACCCCTCCTGGGTGGACACCTGGCAGAGTGGCAGAAAGGCGCTCGACTTCGACCGAGGTGGAGCCGTCTTAGAGCGCCACCTGGTGAAGGAGCGGGAGGGCCCGGCTCGACCTCGGCAGAGGTGGACCCGTCTTGGAGTGCCACCTGGTGAGGGAGCAAGGGACCGCCAGCTTTGGCCGAGGTGGACCCCTCCTGGGTGGACACCTGGCGGAGTGGCAGAGAGGTGCTCAACTTCGGCCGAGGGGACCCGTCTTGGGGCGCCACCTGGCAAAGGAGCAGGAGGGCCGGGCTCGACCTCGGCAGAGGTGGACCCGTCTTGGGGTGCCACCTGGCGAGGGAGCAAGGGGGGTCTGGCTCGACCTCTACAGAGGTGGACCCGTCTTAGGGGTGCCACATGGCGAGGGAGCAAGGGGGGCTGCCAGCTTCGGCCGAGGTGGACCCCTCCTGGGTGGACACCTGGCGGAGTGGCAGAAAGGTGCTCGACTTCGGCCGAGTTGGACCCGTCTTGGGGAGCCACCTGGAGAGGGAGCAAGGGGGCCGCCAGCTTTGACCGAGGTGGACCCCTCCTGGGTGGACACCTGGCGGAGTGGCAGAAAGGTGCTCGACTTCGGCCGAGTTGGACACGTCTTAGGGCGCCACCTGGCGAAAGAGCAGGAAGGCCCGGATCGACCTCAGCAAAGATGGACCTATCTTGGGATGCCACCTGGCGAGGGAGCAAGGAGGCCGCCAGCTTCGACCGAGATGGAGCCATCTTGGAGTACCACCTGGCGAAGGAGCAGGAATTTTGAAAAAAAAATCCACGTGGTACCGACGATATCCAGCTGGATCTGATACACGTTCAACTTCAGCGAAGTAGCCATATCAGAAAATATAAGCATTTAATTAAGCGACCTGTCTTCCCTCAAATATTAGCGCATTCACATGGTAAAATCAAGAGAATTATCCGGAAATGTGTCAGCTTTTAAATAATAATGGTTGATCCTTTTGGAAAGGTGATATCCCACCAAGAAGCTCTCAGCTTTATATATATATATAAAGGCAGGGAGGAATGAACCTCAGTGTAGCTTTTTCCATTGGATCCCCGATTCATTAGGCGATTATTTGATTTGGATCATTAATTTTTTCACCAACCAATAAGTACCTCGATCTAACCTTTCTATAGCGTTGAAGTATCAATCGCTCTTTCTCCAATCATATATATCCAAAAAAATTAATTATATTTTAAATTTATGTTCGAAGAGAGATAGAACCGCGCTACTTGACGACATGAAACATACTCGAGGGATGGATGTTAAAGTCCGATCTTAAAATAATTTAAAGAGAGTGGCAGCTGGAGGCAAACAAGGCAACTTCAAACTGCACGCCAAAAACGATTTTGAAAACTTAAAAGTAGCGAACAACAAAATTGCTTCGCTGGTGCTCGTTTGGATCGCGTTGTCGGTCAACTAAAAAATAATTATAACTTAATTGCCAGCTCTGTACTTCCTGGACCTAACTCCCAAGAAAATGATGCAATCTTCATGGACTTTCTTTCACGCGGCAGATGAGCTTCAATAATATAAGGCTTGAATGAATAGTGATCCTAGGAAATAAGTCAACTGAGCGAAGCTAGATCACTATTTTTTTTAAAAAAAATATTGATCATAATAAGAAAAAAAAACTTGGTGTCCATCCGAGGGATATGATAGCATCATTTGATCTCAATTTAAATCTAAGATTATGTCTATTTAGCAACATGTAATCCATCTAAATTATGATAATTTAGTAGGGCTCCATTACAATATCGTTGTATTTGATATATTTTTGTGATTAGTAATATATCTTATATGATAATTTGAATTATCTCTAATAATTTTTTTATAAATAAATCTTATATATTTATAAGAAAAATAAATCATTTTATTATCTATATTATATTATATATAATATAATCTATTACTTTAAATTATATAATATAATAAATTATATTGTTGCCGATCCCATCGCAGCGCCTGTGATTTCGGAACTACCAATCCGACTAGACCGTCTCGCTCCTGAGACCTCCTGGCTGGATCGGACCTGCAAGGCAAGGTCAGAAACCCTGGCCGGGGATTCCGGCGAGGGAGCTCCGACGGTCAAGTTAGCAGACGGCGAGAGGGAACAGATTCTCTGGGACGGGCCCTCGAAGGAGTCCCGGACTCAGAGAATGTGTTAGCAAGAAAAGGTATCAAAAAGACCAGAAACCCGGCTGGGTTCCTTTGCCGAGCTCATGCCAAGGGGCCCCCTCTCAGGACCTTGGATCTTGCTCTTGAAGCGGAGTCTCCAGCCTTTGTTTCTTGTTTGCTTACCTTGTCGTCCACTCTCTCCTTTCTTTTATCTCCTCTTGCTGTCCCCTCGTTTTTTGCTCCTGGGAGGCTCCCTTGTCGCTTTCATCCCTTCCCCTCCGCCCCTTTCTCTTTCCCCTTCTGGATCAGACGGCCGGGCGGCTTTCCGGCCTCGTTCGTCGAGCCTAGCAGGGAAAGAGCAGGGGAGGGGGGCGCTGGTCAGACCGCCGACCAGACCTTGGGCCGAGCGTGAGCGCTCTCCTTCCCAGGCGTCGACATTGTCCGTTATCAGGTCCTGTTTTGTCAGGACCTCGTCTCTCGACTGCGGAACATGTCGGGCCGACGTAAGTGATGTCTTGCGTGTCGCCGCCATCCGTACGGGGCACCTTTCTCGAGGTGCGGCGCGCACGGCTCGAGGGGCAGCCTCGGAGCCCGCGCCTCCATTCTTCGGGGTCTTCTTTGTACAGGCTGGCACGTGCCGGCCGAGGTGGACCCCTCCCGGGTGGACACCTGGCAGAGCGGCAGAAGGATGCTCGGCTTCGGCCGAGGTGGTCCCATCTCCGGGCTCCACTTGGCGAAGGAGCGAGGGGGCCGGCTCGACCTCGGCCGAGGTGGGACCGTCTCAGGCTGCCACCTGGCGAGGGAGCGGGGAAGCCGCCGACCTCGGCCGAGGTGGACCCCTCCTGGGTGGACACCTGGCGGGGCGGCAGAAAGATGCTCGGCTTCGGCCGAGGTGGTCCCGTCTCCGGGCGCCACCTGGCGAAGGAGCGAAGGGGCCCGGCTCGACCTCGACCGAGGTGGGACCGACTCTGGGTTCCACCTGGCAAGGGAGCGGGGGAGCCGCCGAACCCGGCCGAGGTGGACCCCTCCTGGGTGGACACCTGGCGGGGCGGCAGAAAGATGCTCGGCTTCGGCCGAGGTGGTCCCATCTCTGGGCGCCACCTGGCGAAGGAGCGAAGGGGCCCGGCTCGACCTCGACCGAGGTGGGACCGACTCTGGGTGCCACCTGGCGAGGGAGCGGGGGAGCCGCCGAACCCGGTTGAGGTGGACCCCTCCTGGGTGGACACCTGGCGGGGCGGCAGAAGGATGCTCGGCTTCGGTCGAGGTGGTCCCGTCTCCGGGCGTCACCTGGTGAAGGAGCGAAGGGGCCTGGCTCGACCTCGACCGAGGTGGGACCGACTCTGGGTGCCACCTGGCGAGGGAGCGGGGGAGCCGCCGAACTCGACCGAGGTGGACCCCTCCTGGGTGGACACCTGGCGGGACGGCAGAAGGATGCTCGGCTTCGGCCAAGGTGGTCCCATCTCCAGGCGCCACCTGGCGAAGGAGCGAATGGGCCCGGCTCGACCTCGGCCGGGGCGGGGCTGCATCTGACTCAGCCAAAAAAAAAACTCCACGTGGCTCGAATCATGCCCAACGAAATCTGAGACATGCCATGTCATCGTTACGGCCGTAACAGTTGCCCCCCAACCCACCGTTCCGTTGGGGCGTCGTGGAACGGGACATGGGGATTAAATGCGGAGATGACATGGGGGGGCAAAGATCTTGCATCATAATTGCCACGATCCTCGTCGCCGTTTCTCGGTACGCCCGAAGCCTTATAGAAGGCCGCCACGCGTCGCTTACTCGCCCATAATTAATGCGTCGCTTCGAAACAGAGGTCGTTTCCCTGCGAACCAGGCGTCGGGGTCGGGCGTGCATCCACGCGGCAATCACCTGATGGCCCGGAGCGGAATGACGGGTACGGTTGCTGTCGATTGAGTTTGAAAAGGAGGGGACTTTCCGGAACGAGGCCCTTTCCCTTGCTCCGTCGACGGTTTGCTGCAGGCTATCTCCCACTCCCCCGCGTCGCATAGTGCATTTCGGTGAGCACCTCCGTTCTCTTCTTCGTTCCTCCCCTTTCCTCTATTGTCTCTCTCTCACTACTTTCTTTGCCATGGCCCGCCGTCGCCATGTTTCTTCTAACCCGGACGAGGCCGGTCCGTCCCGGCCGAGGACTCCATCGTCTTCCTCCTCGAAAGAGGAAGTAATCCCGGAGGAGACCCGCAGGCGACTCCAGCCTGGGGGCATCACCATAGGCATCCCCAGGGGTGTCAGGTCTCCTCCCGTTATGTCTGCCCTTCCTGTTTCTTCTCTTCCTCCTCCGGCCCTTCCTTCTGTCGTCCCTCCGGTCATATTTCCACGATGACCGAAGGTGACCTTTCCTTACTCCGGGAGGTCTATGGCATCCCGGGGTCAATCCGTCTCTCTATTCCGCGGCCCGGGAATCGCGTCACCATGAGTGGCCCCGGCCGCATAGCTTTCTACGAGGACTTCCTTCTCGGGGGTCTTCGGTTCCCTCTGCACCCCTTCTTCCTTTCTTTCCTTAGCCATTTCCGTCTAGTCCCGACCCAGTTGGCTCCCAATGCCATCCAGGTCATCTTTTCTTTCATCGTCTTCTGTCACTTCCACGGGTTTGTTGCCCGTTTCTCCCTCTTCGAGGCTCTGTTTATCCTGAAGCGGTACTCCACCGACGATGGCTGGTGGTACATCTCGTCCCGGCCCAGGTGCCTCCGGTTCGACCTCCCTTCTTCCATCAAGGGTTGGAAGAATCGGTTCTTTTTTGTCTCGGTCGAGGACGTCGACTGGGCCTGGAGCGAGCTGGATCGGTCCCCGAACCGGAACTCCCAAGTCGAGCCGGCGGACCAAGAGGCCTACTCCCAGCTTCTGAGCGACGTGGTCCCAGCGCTCGAGGTTCTGCTCTCGGAGCAGAACTTGTTCGAGGCGGAGATCAGCCCCATCCGCGAGCCGGGTGAGGCTCAGCTCTTCTCTTATTCCGCCTTTCCGCTCTTTTTCTTTTAGCCGAGCTGACCGACTCTTTTTCTATTGCAGGTATGAAATTTTCACTGGAGAACCTTCTGGAGGGCGCGGCCCAGAGGGATGCCGCCGAAGTGGACGAGCCTGCGGCGAAGAGGGCTCGCACCGAGGTGAGCTAGGAGGTCGCGCCGATGCCCGTGCCTAGTCCGGTAGTCGCTGCTCCCCCGCCCAGGCAGCCTCGGGCCTGGGCCACTGATGATCCAGCCGTCCGACCTGGCGGTGCTGCTGACGAGGGAGGTCCACCGGCAGCAGTTCCACCCCGCGCTGGCCCCATCATCACCGCAGAGCCGACGGCGCCGCCCGTGACTCCAGCCATTCCGGCGATGGCGGTTCCTCCCGGGGGGTTGGTCGCCCCTGCAGCCGACCTGACGGCTCCGCCGTCGGTGATCACCAACCGGTGCTCTGTGATCCGCGACAAGGGGCTCGCAGAGAAGGTGATGGAGTTCGCCTCCACCTCCCGGGACCGCCGGTCTCGAGGCGGCCGGGACTATGCCGACGCTTTGCTCGGGATCCTCCCGCAGCTTTTCACGGTGAGTCCGAACTCATAGCCCTTTTCTTTGCTACTTCGGTTGGCTTTTCTACTAAGCCATTCTCCTTGCTGTGCAGATTGGGACCGATGTGCTCCTGCTGAGGAACTTCCTCACAGGGTACACAAAGAAGGACGCCGAAAAGGAGGAGAAGCTCGACAAGCTCGCGGCCGATGTGAAAGACCTCATGGAGAAGGGGGTCGAGCTGCGGGGGAGCAACCAGGCCCTTCAGGCGAACCTGGCACGCGCCGAGGAGCGCGTCAAGGACCTGGAGTCCTCTCTGTCCGAGGAGAGGATCTCCCACCAGCGACGCACGGAGGAGGATGCGGCGGAGAGGGCTCGTCTCCAAGCCCATTCTCAGTGGTTGGAGCGTCAGCTAGAGGAGGCCCGGCGGGAGGCGAGTGCGGCCATGGAGCGGAGCGCCTACATCAACGGGCTCCTGGAGGCCGCGAAGCGGGAGGCGTAGGAAGCCGTCTCGAGGTTCCGGGCCTCCGATGAGTACGTCTCGGAGGTCCGGGAGGCCGCTGTGGACTCCTTCCTGAAGGGGTTCCAAGTGTGCCAGGAGAATATGGGGTCCTTCTACCCCGAGCTCGACCTCAGTGGGGTGGCGCTCGGGGGCAGAAGGCAAGGACCCGCCAGCGGGGCTTCCGGTGCGGCGGGCGACACAGCTGCGGCCCCAGTGGGTGACACGGCCGTAGCTCCAGAGCGGTCCTCCGAGCTGGCAGCCACCGACGGCGAGGACGGGGAGCGCGCGACCCGGACTGAGGACCCTACCACCATGTCGAACTAAGCTGCAGATGTATCCCTTTCTTTTCCTTTTTGTTTTTTGGGGACTCCCGGCCTGTCGGGACCCCCTTGTTGTAATCCTTGCTTTCGAATCAATGAAGATTTAATTTTGCTAAGTCTCGACCTCGCCTTCCTCTTTCACCTTTTTTTTTTTTTTAGGTGTTGGTGTGGAGTGCCGAGGCGAGGGTGGACCTGCTCCGGGCTGAGTCCGCGGGTGGACCTGGTCCCATCCAGCATTCAGATCAAAGTTCGAAGCATTCCGGACTGGGTGGCAGTAGAGTAGGTCTTGCGCGGGCCCTTCTTTGGGCTTGCCATCGTGATCGCGTGGGCGAACTGGGTTCTGCCCCGCCTTCCAGATCGAAGTCCGAGACTTACGGACTGAACCCCAGGGCTGCAGGCTTTGTTCAAGCCTTACGCGGCTTGCCGAGCTGTTCTCCATGATCGCGTGGGCGAGCTGGGCTCTGCCCCGCCTTCCAGACCGAAGTCCGGGACTTCCGGACTGAACCCCGGGGCCGCAGGCTTTGTTCAAGCCTTGCGTGGCTTGCCAAGCTGTTCTCCGTGATCGCGTGGGTGAGCTGGGCTCTGCCCCGTCTTCCAGACCGAAGTCTGGGACTTCCGGACTGAACCCCATGGCCGCAGGCTTTGTTCAAGCCTTGCACGGCTTTGCCGAGCTGTTCTCCGTGATCGCGTGGGCGAGCTGGGCTCTGCCCCGCCTTCCAGACCGAAGTCCGGGACTTCCGGACTGAACCCCGGGGCTGCAGGCTTTGTTCAAGCCTTGCGCGGCTTGCCGAGCTGTTCTCCGTGATCGCGTGGGCGAGCTGGGCTCTGCCCCGCCTCCTAGACCGATGTCCGAGACTTCTTGCTTTCTCGGGTCTCTGGCCACAGCCGTGTTTGCCGAACTCAGAGCCATGCGCCCGTTTCCCTACGAGGTGAGAAAAAGCGTTTGGAGCAAAAAAAAATTATTGCAGGAGTTGCGAGATCCTTACATTATTGATAATACATCCTTAGGTTCGAGGCGTTCCACGTTCGGGAGAATATGGATCCTCCCAACTCCTCCAAGTAGTAGGCCCCATGAGGGAGGGCTTCCGCTATCCTGTATGGGCCTTTTCAGTTCGGGGAGAGCTTCCCGCACTCTCGAGGCTGAGAAGCTACGGCGCGCCGGAGCACCAGGTCTCCGGGGCGGAAGGACTTTGGCCGTATCTGGGAGTTGTAGTACCTGGCCATTCGCTGCCTGTACGCCGCCATCCGGACTCGGGCCTTGTCCCTTGTCTCTTCAAGGAGATCCAGGTTGAGCATCATCCTGGCAGGGTTCTTAGCTTCGTCGTACTGCTCCACCCGCAGGGTAGGTAAACTGAGCTCAATCGGGATGACCGCTTCATCTCCGAAGACGAGATTGAAGGGGGTCTCGTTGGTGGCCATTCTCGGGGTGGTGTGGTACGCCCATAGGATGCTCGGGAGTTCTTCTGTCCACCTGCCCTTGGCCTGGTCCAGCCTCGTTCGGAGGCCTTGCAGAATGGTCCTATTTGTGACCTCGGCTTCTCCATTCGTCTGCAGGTGAGCCACGGAGGTGAAGCGATGGTGGATGCCGAGGTCGCTGCAGAATTCTTCAAACTCCCGGCAGTCGAACTGACGCCCGTTGTCGGTGATCACGGTGTGGGGGAGGCCGAAATGGCAAATGATCGACTTCCAGAAAAACCTGGCGACGTTTGCTTCGATGATCCGTGCCATGGGTTCGGCCTCAACCCACTTTGTGAAATAATCGATGACCACAATCAGGAACTTCCGCTGTCCGGACGCTAGTGGAAATGGTCCTAGGAGGTCTATTCCCCATTGGGCGAATGGCCACGGAGCTGAGAGCTGGGAGATAGGGGTGGAGGGCTGCCGCTGCACCACGGCATGCCGTTGGCACCGATCACACTTCTTCACGAAATCGGCGGCATCCTCCTTCATCGTCTCCCAAAAATAGCCTTGACGGAGGGCCTTGTAGGCTAGCGTTCTGCCCCCCACGTGGTTCCCGCAGATGCCCTCATGAATTTCCTGGAGCACGAGTGTGGCCTCCACGGGCCCTAGGCACTTGAGGAGGGGGTAGAAGTACGACCTTCGATACAGTTGCCCATCCATCAGGACGAACCGCGCGGCCTTCTTTTTGATAAGGCGGGCCGCTGCGCGGCCCTCTGGCAGGGTACCGCCAGTTATGTACTCGACATACTTATCCATCTAGCTGGGCTCACGACTGACCTGTTGGACCTCCACTGGGGTCTCGTAGCTTGGGCCTTGAGGCGCTCTACATGAGCGCGACCCAGCATCGAGTCCGGCAGGGTCTCCAGCCGAGAAAGAGTATACACACGGGCATTTTCCCCGCGGGGGATGTGGAAGATGCTGAAGCACCAAAACCCGTATGTGCCCGATTTGACAAGCTCCAAATATTTCGTCATTTGAGGGTCGTGCGCGGCGTATTCTCCGAAGACCTGCCCCGCCACCAGCTAGGAGTCGGTGAAGGCTTTGAGGTTAGTCACGCCCAGCTCGCGGGAGACCCTCAGCCCGGCGAGGAGCGCCTCGTATTATGCCTGATTGTTGGTTGCGGCGAACTGAAAACGGAGTGCGCATTCGGTGACGACCCCACCGCCGTTGGCGAGAATGAGTCCAACTCCGCTCCCGCCGGAGTTCGAGGCTCCATCTACATGAAGGATCCACGCGTCCTTTCCGGGCTCCCCGGGGCCCGGTTTCAGCTGCTGGTGCGAGGAGTCCTCCTCGGACTCCTTGCCCAGGCCCGCGCACTCGACCAAAAAGTCGGCCAGCACTTGCGCTTTCATGGCCGACCTCGGCCTGTAAGCGATGTCGAACTCGCTGAGCTTGAGCGCCCACTTCGCCAATCACCCCGATGTGTCGGGTCGGCTGAGTACCGCTTTCAGCGGCTGATCCGTCAGGACGGCAATGTGATGCGCTTGGAAATAGGGCCTGAGATGCTGAGCAGACACTATTAACGCAAAAACGAGCTTTTCGGACTGGGAGTACCTGAGCTCCGCATCGCGAAGAAGCTTGCTGGTGTAGTACACCAGCCGCTGGACTCCCTGGTCATCGATCCGAACTAGGATCGAGCTGACGGCCTCCGGGGTGACTGCCAGGTAAAGGATGAGCTCCTCTCCTTTCTCGGGCCTGGAAAGCAGTGGGGGTGATGCGAGCGTCTTCTTCAGCTCTTCAAAGGCCTCCTGGCCCTCCTCGGTCCATGCGAAGTCGTTCATCTTCCTCAACACTTTGAAGAAGGGCCGGCAGCGGTCGGCTGACCTGGAGATGAACCGGCTCAGGGTGGCTATCCGGCCGGTGAGTTGCTGCACTTGCTTCTTGGAGGCGGGCTGCTCCATGTCCAGGATGGCCTGGACCTTCTCCGGGTTGGCTTTGATCCCTCTCTGGGTTACCATGAACCCCAGGAACTTCCCGGCGGAGATACCGAAGGCGCACTTCGCCGGGTTCAGCTTCATCTGATGAAGTCAGAGGCTGCCGAAAGTCTCCACCAGGTTGGTCACGTGATCCGAGTGGGGCTTGCTCATCACCAGCATATCGTCCACGTACACCTGCATGTTGCGGTCGATTTGGTCTTTAAAGACTTTGTTGACCAAACGCTGGTACGTGGCCCTGGCGTTCTTGAGGCCAAACGGCATCATCCTGTAACAGAAAGTTTTGCGGTCGGTGACGAAGGCAGTGTGCTCTTTGTCCTCCGGGTTCATTCGGATCTGGTTGTAGTCGGAGAAGGCGTTCATGAAGGATAGGAGGCAATGCCCCGAGGTGGTGTCGACCAACTGGTCAATTTTTGGAAGAGGGAAGCTGTCCTTTGGACAAGCTCGGTTGAGGTCAGTGTAGTCTACACAGATCCTCCACTTACCACTGCTCTTCCTAACCATGACCACATTCGCCAGCCAGCTGGGATATTGGACTTCCCGCACGATGCCGGCGGCGAGGAGTTTCTCCACCTCTTCATTGATGGCCCTCTGCCTCTCCGTAGCGAAGCTCCTCTTCTTCTGGCGGACTGGGCGGCACCTCGGGTCCATGTTCAGCCTGTGCGTAATGACCTCAGGGGGAATGCCCGGACATGTCGGCTGCTGACCAGGCGAACACGTCTGCGTTCATGTGGAGAAATTCCAGCAAGCGGGCCCGTTCCTCTTCTGGGAGCTGTGCCCCCACCTGCACCATCTTCAGCGGGTTCGAATCGAGGGGATAAGTCAATAGGCACTCTACGGGTCCTCTCCTGGGTTCCTTCTCCCTTAGGTCGAGGTCGTCGACGTCGGGGGCGAGCCCAGCGCCCCTGGCGCCCGGGACCGTCTGGAGGCAATGCGGGACTGGCTGGATCGTCCCCCTCATCACCTCGAATCCGAAAGCTGTGGGGAATTGCACCAACAACCGCTACATGGAAATCATGGCGTCCAGTTGGTTGAGCCCGGGATGCCCGAGGATCGCATTATAAGGCGAAGGAAGCTTGACAACGGTAAACGTCATCAAGACGGTCGTCTGCCGAGGTGGGGATCCAACGGTGACCGGGAGAGTGATCTTCCCTTCGACCCCCATCGAGTCTCCAGTAAAGCCTACCAGGGGGGTGTGCACCGGCCTCAGCCGATCATGGGACAAATTCATTCGGGAGAAAGCATCATAAAAAAGCACGTCAGCCGAGCTCCCACTATCTACCATAATTCGGTGTACAGGATGCTTCGCGATGGTTATCTCGACCACCACGGCATCATTGTTTACATTCTCATTTTCATTCCCCTTCTCGGAAGGGGGTACATTCTCTGGGTTCTCGACCTCCCGGGCTCTCTTCGCCGCCCGCCCGATCCCACGTGAGATCATGCCCACTGGCTTCTCCGTCGGGCGGTTGTCGATTGCAGGAACCGGGGGTAAGGCCGCGAGCGGCTGTCCCTCCGCCGGGACCTCGTTCCTGATGAACTTCCTGAGGTAGCTGTTGGGAATTGTGTCCCAAAGCCAATCGCCTGGGTTGTAGGCGGTTGTGCTAAGTATTGTACTTTTTCAATGAATTAATAAAATATAATTTTTGGCAGCTCATCACGTATTGAATTTCCCTGAAATGAACTCTTTCCTATGTGATGAAGTCCTTAGGACTACACTGACTTCGATACAGAGAGGATGTATCGAGTGGTCCTTAACCCGGTTCACAACCAAAGGATATATTGTACTGGACGGTAATATATCAAGTATAGGTTGTTGTAGTTCACATCGTTTGGTTGTCCTCTTGACCAAATGAGTGTGGTGCACTGATGTGATCTGCAGGTGGGATATATGTGATATCTCATTGAACGTGACTCCGTGCAGTCCCTTTCTGCCAAAGGGATACTCACGATTGGATATGGGTATAAGTGTCCCTCTGACCTGAGGTCATCACGGTAGCTTGCAAGCAACTCCCTGTGCTTTGGTGCCGGACTACCCGGATTTTTAATCCGGTGATGAAAGGTTTCTGGGTACAGGAAAGTACTTATGGAGCAGTGATGGACCAAGATGGAATTGACCTGTCCGAACAGTTTGGATTGAATGTCTCGCAGTATCTCAATTTAGCAAATCCTCGGCCGGGGTAGCCCTAGTGAAGAGTCACTAGGCTTGCGAGGTTGAGACACGTAGTCGACTGACTCAGTCTGGGTTGGCGGCCCAATCTCAGTCGTCTTGAGCATTTGAGGTCAAAGGGATGAATTATACGGTAACCATATGCCAGAGGTTCGATAGTTTGCTCCCGCATCTTCGACCTATCCGGACGCCGGGACCCATTGCTAGATGGTTTCCTATGCTGGTACTAGAATTGTTCTGGTGCTACCGTTTAGGTTCGAACCTATGAGGTCACACGCCACAGAGGATAACTCTCTGATCCGGATACCGATTACGATTGGGAATCGTCTTGGTTTTATGGTCACAGTATTTCTTGAGCACTTTTTTTTTTCCCATCTTGCCCTTGTCTGTGTCAACCGAAAATTGTTCCGAGTTGACCAGCTCTGCGCCAGGATTTTTTTTGAATCAGTTTTGAACTGATTCGGAGTACGTTTCGGCCTCCAATTGGTTGTGAACCAATTGAACAATTTTTATTGAGCTCGGACTGGTTCAATTGGATTGAACCACCGTTGGATTTGAACCAAAAGTTTAAAAAATGGGGTTGGACCGGTTGGACCGGTGTGTTCCTCTCACCGTGACCGTTTTACACGGTCTTTTGCTGAGAATCCCTTGCTTCTGCTGGAAGAGGCCAAAACGCCCAAACAAACTCTTTTCTTCTCCCTGGCGTTTCTTCCCTTCCTCCCAAAGGCTGGTTTAATGGTTTTTTAACATGGGTTAATGGCTTTAAACCTATGTTAATGGCTATTAATTGGGTGTTATGGCTGCCACTGCCTCTTGGCCTTCCCTCCCTCTCTATTTCCCTCTCTCCGCTGCCTTCTTATACCACCCAGCCATCCCCTGTTTTTCTTTGGAATGAAGTTTCAACCGTGAGTTCAATTATCCACCGTGTGAGATCCAAAGGAAAGCAAGAAATAGATCTGGGCATTCCTCTTCCTTGAAAGGCTTAAGGAGAGGGTTTTGGGCTGGGTTTAGAAGCCTTAGAGGGAGAGAAAATCCCATTGTTTCAAGCTCAAATTCTGCCCAGTTCTGCTGCAGAATTCTGTGACCGTGAACCCCTCTTCCGGCGGCTAGCACCGTGCGTGGAGGCGGATCCGAGAGTCCCGGGCGTGTCTCCCCTCTAGAGGGAGTACCACTCTACTCCTCGGAGCAAACCACGCAAGCCGGGATCGCTCCAGTTGCCCGAAATCCAACGACGAAGACAGCTACTCCGTTCTGCTGCCATTTTCGTGCAGCAGACTTCGGCGATTTTTTACGATTTATTGGTTTAGTTTTTCTTGCAGAAACCAGTCCCAAATCGAAGAGGACTTCCTTAAGAATCTACAAGCTCAAATTTGGGAGCGATCGGAGGTCCGGAAGGCGGCGTTCCGGGGACTTTTCGGAAGCCCTGTTTTCAGCCCAAGGTGGAAGACGACTGGAATAACTTTATTCCAGTTATTCCAGTCTATTCCAGGTTTATCCCATACTTATTCCAGCTGGGAATAAGGTATGTTTTTGGGTTTTAATTTCGGTGCATGTATAGATCTAGATTTATTAAAATGTTTATAAATATTATATGTCCTGAAGCATGCCTATACATGCATCTTGCATATGCTAGATCCTGTGCGGAATAGGTTTTTTCCGCACTTATTTTAAAAATGTTTTAAAATACTTACCTATTCCCTGTGCCGTTGCATGCTTGCATATGCTGCTAGATGACGGCCGCGAGAGGTCCGTCCGCCGAGGTCAGCGGTGGAGGAAGAGGAGGGGGAGCTGGGAGCTCCCTCTCCGGACTGTGGGCCCCCTGAGGGGAGGGGACCTCCCCTACTCGGTTGGTGGACGCTTTGCGTCCACGAGTGACCACCATTGTCGGAGCGCGCTTTGCTTGCAGAAAGCTAGCTCCCACTAGGGGTGTTGTCCTGCCCCCCCTACCTGGCGCGCCAATCTGTTGCCGATCCCACCGCAGCGCCTGTGACTTCGGAACCACCGATCCGACTAGACCGTCTCGCTCCTGGGGCCTCCTGGCTGGATCGGACCTGCAAGGCAAGGTCGGAAACCCTGGCCGGGGATTCCGGCGAGGGAGCTTCGACGGTCAAATTAGTAGACGGCGAGAGGGAACAGATTCTCTGGGATGGGCCCCCGAAGGAGTCCCAGACTCAGAGAATGTGTTAGCAAGAAAAGGTGTCAAAAAGACCAGAAACCCGGCTGGGTTCCTTTGTCGAGCTCATGCCAAGGGGCCCCCTCTCGGGACCTTGGATCTTGCTCTTGAAGCAGAGTCTCCAGCCTTTGTTTCTTGCTTGCTTACCTTGTCGTCCACTCTCTCCTTTCTTTTATCTCCTCTTGTTGTCCCCTCGTTTTTTGCTCCTGGGAGGCTCCCTTGTCGCTTTCATCCCTTCCCCTCTGCCCCTTTCTCTTTCCTTTTCTGGATCACACGGCCGGGCGGCTTTCCGGCCTCGTTCGCAAAGCCTAGCGGGGAAAGAGCAGGGGAGGGGGGCGCTGGTCAGACCGCCGACTAGACCTTGGGCCGAGCGTGAGCGCTCTCCTTCCCAGGCGCCAACATTGTCCGTTATCGGATCCTGTTTTGTCAGGGCCTCGTCTCTCGACTGCGGAACATGTCGGGCCGACGTAAGTGATGTCTTCCGTGTCGTCGCCATCCGTACGGGGCGCCTTTCTCGAGGTGCGGCGCGCATGGCTCGAGGGGCAGCCTCGGAGCCCGTGCCTCCATTCTTCGGGGCCTTCTTTGTACAGGCTGGCCCGCGCCGGCCGAGGTGGACCCCTCCCGGGTGGATACCTGGCGGAGCGGCAGAAGGATGCTCGGTTTTGGTCGAGGTGGTTCCATCTCCGAGCGCCACTTGGCGAAGGAGCGAGGGGGCCCGGCTCGACCTCAGCCGAGGTGGGACCGTCTCAGGGTGCCACCTAGTGAGGGAGCGGGGAAGCCGCCGACCTCGGCCGAGGTGGACCCCTCCTGGGTGGACACCTGGCGGGGCGGCAGAAGGATGCTCGGCTTCGGCCGAGGTGGTCCCGTCTCCGGGCACCACCTGGCAAAGGAGCGAAGGGGCCCGGCTCGACCTCGGCCGAGGTGGGACCGACTCTGGGTGCCACCTGGCGAGGGAGCGGGGGAGCCGCCGAACCCGGCCGAGGTGGACCCCTCTTGGGTGGACACCTGGCGGGGCGGCAGAAGGATGCTCGGCTTCGACCGAGGTGGTCCCGTCTCCGGGCGCCACCTGGCGAAGGAGCGAAGGGGCCCGGCTCGACCTCGGTCGAGGTGGGACCGACTCTGGGTGCCACCTGGCGAGGGAGCGAGGGAGCCGCCGAACCCGGCCGAGGTGGACCCCTCCTGGGTGGACACCTGGCGGGGCGGCAGAAGGATGCTCGGCTTCGGCCGAGGTGGTCCCGTCTCCGGGCGCCACCTGGCGAAGGAGCGAAGGGGCCCGGCTCGACCTCGGCTGAGGTGGGACCGACTCTGGGTGCCACCTAGCGAGGGAGCGGGGGAGCCGCCAAACTCGACCGAGGTGGACCCCTCCTGGGTGGACACCTGGCGGGGTGGCAGAAGGATGCTCAGCTTCGGCCGAGGTTGTCCAGTCTCCGGGCGCCACCTGGCGAAGGAGCGAAGGGGCCCGGCTCGACCTCGGCCAGGGCGGGGCTGCATCTGACTCAGCCGAAAAAAAAAACTTCACGTGGCTCGAATCATGCTCAACGAAATCTGAGACATGCCACGTCATCGTTACGACCGTAACATATATAATATAATATATTAAATTATATATAATGTAATATATAAAAAAATAAAGAATATGATTGGAAATTTGGATAAGAGTATTATGCGGTCACTTGTTTCATGTGCCCCTCCCTCTGTGTGGAACATACCTATCATCCAAATATTATCTCTTCTAGCCATATATGATTCCATCCAAAATGGGATGCTAGTTTTTTGATGTGACACGAGCACTCAATAAGTACAGGAATTGGAAAGCAACTTAACTCATAGTAGCAAAGGAGCATGTGTAATTCATGTCGGTGAGAAACTTGAAGAGAGCGTACTGTTGAAAGGTAACGTGTGGCTATTTAATTGAAAAAGATCGAATCTAGAGTTATATTTTATGTTTTTAAAATAATTTCGTCCTTTAATGGTGCTTACAATATATGACGATTATCTTCCAGAATACAATAGACACCCCAACATATTTAGATAATTATAAGAAGGCTTTTTTCCTTTCCATAACTCATATGGAGTAATGTCCTTCTTTTTAAGAGGTATTTTGTTAAGAATATGATTAGCCGAGAGAATTGCTTCTCTCCATAAATTCTATGGTGTACCAGAATTTATCAAAATGACATTCATCATTTCTTTCAATGTTTGATTTTTGCATTCAGCAACTCCATTAGATTGAGATGAATAAGGGGTTGTAGTTTGATGAATAATGACATGTTCTTGACAAAAGTTATTAAACGGTGCATCGTATTCACCATCTCCATCACTCTTTATAGCCTTGTTCATTTTACCAAGCCAATTTTCAACCTCATTCTTACAACATTTAAATATATCTAAAGCCTCATCTTTAGACTTTAGTAGATACAAATAACAATATCTAGTTGAATCATCAATAAATATTATAAAATATTTTTTACCTTCTCTAGATTGTACTGACTTTAAGCCACATAGATCACTGTGGATCAAATTTAGAGGTTCAATATTCCTTTCTATTGAATGGAATGGTATTTTGGCTATCTTAGCTTCAACACATATCTCACACTTGTAATGCAGATCGATTTCACGATTAGGTAACAATTCTAAATTCATTAATTTCTGTAATGAATTAAAATTCATATGACCTAATATATCATGTCATAAATAAGAGGAGTCAACCATATAAACAGAAGAAGTATCTTTATTCTTTTCAATGTTGCAATGTATATCATTACATTCATCTTGAATAACCCATTATTCAAGTAACCTCTATCTAGAAAGATCCCCCTCTAGTAAGTATAAATTTATCAGACTCAAAGACTATCCTAAATCCACATTTGCTTAGGATGGAGCCTGATACTAAATTCTTACGGATGTCAGAAATATGTAATACATTGTTCAATAGAAGCTCTTTGCCAAATGTCATCTTTAGAATAATGCGGTCAATTCCTTCTATCTTCGATGTAGCAGAGTTATCCATTAGAAGATTTCTACCTCTGATAGGAGTATATGATGAGAACATACTCTTATCAGAGCAATCATATCGAGTAGCTCCAGTGTCAACATACCACTCATTTTGTTTATCAACCATATTTACTTCGAACACAATTGCTGACAACATCATTTCTGGCACTCCATGGGATAGGGTATTTTCAATAGTATTGACTTCTTTTCTTTTTCCTTGAAACGACAATCCTTGGATTTGTGGCCTATTTTACCATAAATGAAGTACTTGCCTTTGAACTTTTTAGGATTGTCCTTCTTCTATTTATAGCCTTCTCTAGGAAACTTGCATTTCTTTTTGTTGACCTTTCATTCCATGAGGTTGGCCTTAGGCTGAACAAGATGTCTTCCTGTCTTCTTATCATAGCTCTTGTTATCTTTCTCTATCCTCAGGCGGACTATCAGATCTTCAAGTCCCATCTCCTTCCGCTTATGCTTCAGGTAGTTCTTGAAGTCTTTCCATGATGGAGGTAGCTTCTCAGTTATAGCGGCTACCTGGAATGACTCACTCAGAGACATCCTTTTTGCATGTATCTCATGCAGTATGATCTGCAATTTTTGAACTTGTTTCATGATGGTCTTGTAATCTACCATCTTGTAGTCAAGAAACATGCCAACCATAAATTTCTTATGACCTGCATCCTCGGTCTTGTACTTTTTGTCCAAGGATGCCTACAGCTTTTTTGCTATGCTTATACTACTGCACACATTGTACAGAGTATTCTCTAATCCATTAAGGATATAGTTCTTGCATAGGAAGTCTGGGTGCTTCTATTCATCCACACCAGTGACAATTTGCTTGTCGTTCTCTTCTTCCTTCAGGACTGGTGGATCTTCGTTGAGAACTCTGACCAGATTCAGAGTTATCAGATAGAACATCATCTTCTGTTGCCATCTCTTGAAATCGGTGCCGGCAAACTTCTCCGGCTTTTCGGCTTGAACAGGTGTAGCCATTGTTGCCATCACTTGAGCAGCACTTCAGTACAAAATTGTCTTAAGATTGTTGGAAGGTAATTTGTGGCTACCCAATTGAAAAAGACAGAGTCTAGAATTACACTCTATGTCCTTAAGATAATTTCGTCCCGTAATTGTGCTTACGGTGTATGACGATTATCTCCCAGGATACAACGGTCTTCTTCTAGTGAAAGCGGTACTACAATTCACCAGAAATTTGAACCAGGAATGCTTTTCTCTCTTTGTATGCATTATAGCCATACTCTGTTTTCAGAGTATGCAAATGCCTAAGAGACTTACCATGCACTATAGCTATACTCTGTTATTCAGAGTATGCAAATACCTAAGAGAAGGAAAGGAAAAATTGGATGAAATGAATGAGGAACGATGACCTATTTATAGTCTTAAGATGCCTCTTAGAAGCAACTCCTCATATGTGATTGGATGGAGTCTTCAATGGCTTTTTGTAGTGAGATATGCATTTTCTCAACCGCGATCTGAAGATTATACGATCAACTGAAGATTATACGATCAATATGCTTTCTCAACCACGATCGAATGCCATGATACGTTGATTTATACCGTGATCTCTAGATCACGCGATCAGTGTGCTTCTCAATGCATCATTTCATGATCTGATGGCACCCATGTTCATCAGAGAAAATGTTGATCCGTGAACGGATGCGTGATTGTGCTATCAATGTCTCCGGATGCGTGATCAGTTGTTTCATGATTCTATGATTCTGAAATTCTGTCATCTGAGTCGGCTCGAACATCTCGAGTCGGCTCCTTGCTGTAGAGAGCACCCTGGTCGAGTCGGCTCGAATCCCTCGAGTCGACTCGGCCATACGCATGTTACCGTTCTGTGGATCCGAGCCGGCTCGAACTACTCGAGTCGACTCGACCAGACTGCATGTTACCCGTTCTGTGGATCCCAGCCGACTCCCAATCATCCGAGTCGACTCCTAGTGGAACCGAGCCGAATCTCCTTCCTACAACCCTGATATGGTGTCAATCAATCTTGATCGTCTAATCAGGGAAAATTTAAGTGCAAAGTGCGCGCGCGCGTACGGGTGATGCTATGTATCACCCTCAAGCTCTCCACCTATGGTAAGTCTAAATGCAAGAACATGAAAAAAGGTTTTTTTATAAAGAGCCTTAACTTTTTCCAATCTTTCCATATGGGACTAAAAGTTTCCATCCCAAATGATAGTTTCCATCCCAAAGGATAGTTTAGGAATAAAAAATTTCTACTCACTTTTTTCAATATATACGTGGTTGAGAATAACATTTTTAAGAGTCAATCCAAAGGATCCAATCTGTTTGGGTTTGAATTGGGGAAAAATATTTAGTCCAATATACTTGAGAATTTAGTGAAAGGTTCTAATTTAAGGATGGCAAAATATGGCATGACTTACCAACTCAATTTGTGTTCGATCCATCTGAGACAAGTTTAGATTTGGCAAAGTATATTTGGATTGTTAAACAAGTTAATCTGCTCAACATTTTTAATATTTGGATCAAATTCAAGTTTCAAGAGCTTAATATTTTTGACCCATTTAAGTAAAATTAGATCTGGACTATTTAAATGGGTTGCACCAATTAAAACTCAAACCTCTTGGTAGCAAATTTGGCATGTGTTTTTTTTTTTCTGATTCCCGGTCCATTGACTCCAATTAAAATCTATCGTCATGCGATCAAGGATTAGGGTTTCTACCATTTTCTTTCTTTCCTCCCCAAAAAACAAGATAGCTTAGCATACGGTTGATCTTCTTTTTTTTTTTTTTTGGGATAGAAAAAGAGATAGAGGGATAAACCAAGTATAACTACCGTTAAAGATCCCACCCCATCCGAAAATATTCGATTCGATATGCTGGATTTTTGTAAGTCTCTTCTCATCATGAAGTGAATATGTCAACCCGACACCACTAAAATGTAAGTTAGACAAGACGGAACAACGATCTTCTAGTTAAAGGATCAATAGTGCCAACATGGAGGATGAGAATGCTTGCTAGCTTCAATATTCTAGCTACCATCATCAAAGCTGGTCCTTGTGAGAGATCATACATACAGCTTTTATTTGACAATTATAAACTTGTTCAATCAAGAAGAAATAGGTCAATGGTTCCCTAAAAAGCAACCATACATAACCAATCATCCCATATGAACAGATTTGATGACACAATTCACATTATAAATGCCAAATGTCTGACGATCTAGATCGATGCAGGATTTTCATTTTGCCCTAGCAGAAGAGACTCTTCCTGCAGCTGACCCTAAAAAAAAAAAAAAAAAAAATTATAAGTTTCATATTAATTTTTTTTTTTATGGTAAATGATCTCATGAACATATAAAATCATTCATTCACTTCTTTTTTTCATATTAATTTTATTAGGTAGCAAGAACTACCAAGCTAATACGGCTACACCCATTGGGCCCTTAATTGGAACGTGCCAGAGTTGTAGGGCATGAAACTTTTGTCGATTTCGTAGCGTGGGGCACGAGCTTTTTGACAGAAAAGTGATTCAAAAAGCCTAGGTCTGTAGTTGGCACGGCACGAGGTCCCCACCTTACCGGCTCAACCAAGAACCAATTTGTGAGCATGAAATAAAGATAAGTTTTTGCTTTTTTTTGAAAAAAAAAAAAAATTAGGATGGAAAATTTTGTGGCTAAAATCAGGACAAGAATGAGACGCGGAATCCACATCCTCCGGATCGCTGCCATTCTAAAACGAGACCCATGGAGGATGTTATCAATTGATAGGACTTGATGTGAATACCTCATCAAACGCCGCGTGACAAATTCGTCGGCGATCAGCTCGCATGCGAATTATCAAAAATAGTATCAAAAAATTTGGCATGCACCTGGACTTTCTCAACAAAATTGCTGCCATGCGATGACTATTTTTTTTTTTTTTATATATATATATATATTTTCAAGCACCATATGTTTAATAAAAAATTACCGACTCAGCAAACTAAACTGCTGCATATATTACCAATCCTGTTGGGATAGGTTCAGGCTTGATATCGGAGAAGCGATTGGCTAATCGAAATCACTGTTAAAGAGACCCTCGTGATCAAAATTAACTTCGGAAAGGATCCTTCGACAATCAAGTCAGATAACTGGAATAAAAAAGAAGTGATGAACAGTTTCTTCGTCAAATTCTCACTTACCTAGATCCTTGGAAATTTTACTATTTATAAAAGATGGAAGAATCATGCAACTCTAAAAATATTGGATTGTTAATCGTGCTATTATGAGCATCGAATTCTGGTCCTTATCTGCTTTCCTCGTAGAGTAAAGTAGTTATCTTCGATCTTAACGGCAAAGAGTGGATAATTTTTGTATATGTGAGGAGGCCAGTCGACCAAAGTTACAAGGGTAGACTACATGACTAATGGGATTGTCTCGATCATGAATCCGAGGCTTCGACGGTACACCATAACAAATCCTAAAGAAACTAATTTATGGATCTCTACTTTTATAGCCCTTCTCAATTTTGAAATAAAAATAATATAATAAAATTTTCTTTTTATTTTATTTTTTGTTTTAAAAAGTTCAGGCATGCACAAACGTTATCGTTGATGTTTATATTACGCTTGTTGTGATAATAACCCAGTTACACGATCTTGATAAGCCAACCAAATTCATAACTAAGTCGAAGGCAAACAATGACTAACCTGAGAATGAACTATAGTCGACTAATTTTGGCCGATCAACTTTAGTTGGCTAACTTTGGCGAGTAACTTGTTTTGATCGAGTAACTACGAGCGACTGCAAGTCCATCGATGTGACTTCTCCCAATATATGATGGCCAAGTAATTCAACCAGGCTGACTAATTGCACCGAGATCCAACTAATTAAAAGTTAGTTGAGTCATTGGTTTTCAAAAATTATATGCCTCAATGTCCTAGTTAGATGCAAGATAAAGTAGCTAACTTTTGACGACCAAGACATACATACCGACTAATTAAAGAACTCCGACTAGGCGGATGAAAAGGAAACAAGCTATCATAACAGAAAGCTGTTGTTTCTAACCAAAAATAGTTGGCCTCAATAGAAAGTTATTATATTTAGCCGAAAGAGATAACTTTCTAAAAAAAATCAGTTACTTCTAGTAACTCTGAAAAGATAGGAGGGGACTCTTGACAGGTATATTTTGGCCATCCCCCATGCTCATTTTGACACTCTTGCCATTTTCTTCTTCAACTTTGGTTATTGCATATTTTTTGCAAGTCTCTGTCCAAGGGGAATGCCCAGGAGCAGGACCTTGTCTTACTGAAGAAACCAATGGGACCTTATCCAATACTGCTAAAACTTCAACAGTAGGTGATTTATCTGTAACAACTTTTCTTGGAGGCAATGTCGCAAAAGGAAGGATGGATGTTCCCATCCATTATTTGGTTCAAAAAATGCTAAAGATGATAGATGAAAAGGATGGATTATCATCCATCCTAGTCTATAAATTTGCATCCTCCCGATACAGAAAGGGTGGATGGGATTTGTGAATAATAAATTATTATAATGACCAAATTATCTCTCATAAATGAATATTTTTTTAAGAGCTCATACATTTCCATCCCTCATAAATTAATTTAATATAATTAATTATAAAACTACTTATTAAACTGAATTAAATTAAAATTAAATATCTATATTTTTAAATAATTATAAATTATGTAGTCTTTAAGTTTATATATTACAATATTTTATTTTGTATAAGTAAGTGTTATAAATAAATAATAATAATACTTTCTTATTAAATGATAGTTTAATAAAAATATCATATAAATATCATTCATCCTTTGTCATTCTTTCTATACCAAATAGAGGAAGAAATCATTTTCATCAATTCTTCTATATTTTACTAAATAGTCATATCGATAGATAGAAGATCCATCCATCATCCTTTGTATTCATCTTTTTTTTTTTTTTCCTTCTATTCTTTTTGTAATTTATCCTTCATACCAAACAGAAGCTTATTGATAAATAGCGTGGACTATGCTACGGAGTTGGATAGTTGCTAGCCACTCCCAGTTTTTCCCATCTTAGACTTAAAGGTCCAAGGAGAAAGAACATTTGATAGCGGGACCATGCAAGTTGTTGCATCCCCCTTCGAATTGGTTTTCCTAGCTAGATGACAACAGATAAATCCAAAGTCGCGTCTCCCATCCTTTTAGACTCCCAAACAAAGGGTCAATTTCTACACATGAGTCCTAAGCAAGTTTGATCAATACCCTCATAGATTTCTTTGGTCCTGATTAATGTATCTAACATGTGATATCTGCATTGAGGCACGAGATGGGAAGATGCCATTGATCTTCTGATAGAGGTGGCAATCAAATCGGGTTGGGCATAAATAGATCATGTCAGATTCAGGTCAGGTTAAAAAGACTTAACTTGAATCCAATCTATTTATTAAATAGATTAGATTTTAGAACCCAGATCTGTTATTTTTATTAAATAGGTTATCCGACCCGACCTGTTTATGATCTATTTACAAGTCAGATTCAAAAATCCTGATCCAACCTATTTCCAACCCGATTAAAAAAAAAAAACTCTCTCAGTCTCTGACTCGAATTCCAGGAAGACAGTAGGCTCGGAAGAAGGGCCGGTTTGCACAGCAACAAAAAAAAGATCTTGTGATCAGGAAAGGAAAGAAGGCATGGGTATCCAAGAAGTAGCAACAGTAACAAAGAGAAAGAGGGAAAATAACACGATACACACTTACTTGGGTATCCAAGCAGTAGCAAGCCTCGAGGTAGAATGGGTTATCGACGAAGATGTCCTCCAATGCAGGGAAGGTAAGGCTCTTGTCTAGCTTGCAACAGGCACCGTAGCCCCGGGTGTACTGCCACAATTTATTGGGATTCTAGAGCGACTTCTCGTGGCAGCATCATCACAACCTCTCTATGACCATGCGAGGGTCAATCACAGTTCCAATCTCTCATGCATCTCAACCTCCCTTAAAAAGATCATAATGATTAGGTTGAGTTTGTAGATTGGATCATATTTTATCATCCCTATTTTTTAATATTAAATTAGGTATATATTTATTATTTGTGAAACTGGATAAATGTACTTCCATTTTTATTGTTATACATTTTTTAACTGAAGCAAAGTCTAATAAAATAGGAACCAAACTCAGACAAACGCTTTTTTTTTTTTTTAAGTAAGATTTAAGTGTCTATCGTTTGTGCAATACAAGAAGCAAAGAAGATCTGGCAACACTAATTTTTCTTGTATTCTTCATCTCAAGCAAGGCTAGGATGGCAGCTCAACTTTGTTTTAGGGGCTTCAAAATTGAGTGTTTCTATTTGAGTTGTCTTTTTTATCTGCTCTAACTTCTTTAATTATGTTACTTGCTTTGTAATTTCTCAGTTCTTGCACAGATTTACTTCTAAGATCACTATATATATATTTACCAATAAAAATAGGCGGTTCACATCTCTCTTTTCCTCAATTTAAAAAAAAAAAGAAAAAGAAGTGTACCCTGCCCTGTTTTGTTAGCTACAGCTTTTGTACGAGTTTAGGCAAATTATTATTATTATTTTTAATCAAATAAAAAAAATTAGAAGATGGAAGGGGATAAATCTCGATATAAATCCCTTCCCTTTCTTTAATAAGGACTATCTAAATAAAGTCTAAAAAAAAAAAAAAAAAAAAAAATAAAAGAGAAGGGAAATGAAAGGAAGTGAAATATTATTGTTATTTGGATAGTTCTCGTAAGAAAAGGAAGGAAAAGCTTAGCTATTAGAAACTTTCCATTCTTTCTAATTCTTCCAAGTCGGAGGATTGAAAACTTAGCTTAATCAATGGGAGAGAAGGAAAGGAATCCTTATTTTTTCTAAAAATTAATATCAAATAAAAAAAAAGATAAATCTTTCTTTTCTTTTTCTCTTGATCCCTCCATCCGAACAAGATCTAAGGACAGGAGGTTTAGGCAAATTATTCGGCATAAAACCAACTAGCTTAAATAACCCCCACAGGCAGGTGGTGTATCTACGAGCCGACGATTCCTGCGATGAAATTTCAAGCTGTTTAGATAAAAAATTATTTATATTCAAAAAAAAATTTACGGGCCGACCATCGCCTGGATGTCACCATTTACGGTTGAAGGGGAAGGGAGGAAGGTGAAAAAAGAGAAAAACGTTGGTTTAATTTCACCCGTTCTGGAAGAGGAGAAAGCGAGTCATCCACGGTGCAACGTGCTTTGAATTCACAAATAGAGAAGTCTTCAGAGCCTACGACAAGGCACCGCAGACTAGTCTTTTTACCGGGATCCCAAGAGCGTGCTCTGAAATGGGGCACCATGGTAGAAAAATACGCATCCAATAGCATTCACCTCCAGGCCACCCAATTCCTGTTTGCTTAATTATTTTTAGCTTGAGTTTAGCTTTAATTATTTAAAAATATAATAATTTATTAAGAAAATCAAGTGTTGCTGAATTATAAAGTCCTTTCATTATTTTTTTGGCTAAATCAAGTCCTTTAGTTTTCAGCAATTATCTCGACATAAAATATTAAATGGTTGACCATTGACTAATAATTGGGCCTGGATCATATCAACTCCATCGTTTATCGTACATTTTAATTAATCTAAAGTTATTCGCCATGGTGGATCTCACATTTAATAGGGCGTTTGGAGTGGGGCTAGTCTTATTAAATACATGGTGTACAACCATTTCAAAGGGCCCATCATCGGTGGTTATAATGATATTAACAGCCATTATGATTGGCATTGCATCTAAATAAAATAATATTTTCTATATATTTTCATTAACAATGAATTTTGCAGAATTTCTCTGTTATTAATCATCATTTTCTATTAAAAAGACAGGTAAAAGCTCCAATATAAGTTTAGCGGTCACCAATTGATCTCGATATTCCCATTTCATATAGATATGAGTTATTATTAGTGATGTTATAACATTCATAAAAGTTAATGAGATTTTTTGTCTAAGGGTTATGGACATCATATATTGGTAAAATCGAAACTTGTGATGGAGATCGGAACCACGTAGATTAATTAGAAACTGGTCCGATCCCCAACCAATTAGGTACATTTGACGGTGACATTTCCTAATAATCGTTTTAGGCACGATATTGGGTCCACCCTTTTGAGAAATGTGTGCTCGAATCCTTCGATCACACCCAAAAAATAAAATAAAATAAAATACAAAGAAAAAATTGTGGACTAGCAGGCGACAGCGATACCCAATAAATCTATAATTTTCCACAAGAGAAACAAGTCTATAAAAAAAAAAAATAAAGAAAGAAGGAAAACGTGACGAGTGGCAACAAACACTATTATAGAAAAAAGGAAGAAAAGGCGACGTTCAAATTAATGGAATCAGAACTGTAATAAGAGGAAAAGATCATCACGTACCGCCCACCTCCCCTGCCCCGCATGCAAAACTCGTGCTCCTCGTGTTTTCTACACCAACGTCACCCACTTTCTCTCTCTCTTCTTTCTCTCACCAAATCTTATAAAACCAGTCCCTTGCTCTCCCTCTCTGTTTACTATCCCTCCAAAATCTCGACCAACTAAACGTAAAGCCTTATCCTCCAAGAATTAGAATAAGAGAAGAGAGGTCTCGGTGGAGGAGAAGAAGAAGAAGAAGAAGAAGGAAGAAGGAAGAAGATGGGAATGGTCGGGGACGGTTGCGAACCGGAGCTCCATCTCAGCCTTGGCAGCAGCGGCAGCAGCAGCCAAGATTGCCCTTCTACCGAGTCCAGCAGGTATTTTAATCAAGATGCGAAGAGAACGACCGACATCGATCTATTAATTCCTCCATTGCAAGTTCTTGATTTCTATATTATATTATTTTCTAATGAAAAGTTTCTGAGATTTTACAGGATCGGTAGTGGATCCTCGGCAAACTCAGAGCAGAACCACCAGCAGCAGCAGCAGCAACAACAACAACAGATTACTCTCTTCTACAACGGTCGGATTTGCGTCTGCGATGTTACAGAGTTTCAGGTTAATCAGCCTTCTTTCTAATTCGTGTATCTCTATTCTAATATATATATATATTTTGCCTCATTTGTTAGCTTAATATGTCACGCTTGCAAAGATCACTCAGATCAACATCAGCCCTTCTCTCTAAAATTTTAGAATTTAGATTATATAAAAGAAAAAAAAAAAAATTTCCTCTGTTTGCGAGGGAGAGGATGATGGTGATATGAGAACGAACAGTAGGACGTGGTGTTAGGAAGGGAGGAGATGGTGGTTGCGTGAATGGGACTTGCTTGCTTGCTTGGTGGTTTTCTATAACGTGGACGCCTTGCAGCCACTCTCTTCCTTCTCTTTTGATTCTCTGATTTCAACCCAAGATATGCATGCGCTTTGTTGACGGCACAACCTTTACAAGTCAAAGATATACAACCACTCTAGATTCTAAATCCAATCTAGCTAGCAGCGTATTGTATATCTCTTTTTTTTTTTTTTTCAAACAATCTATAATTTATATGTTAATGATCTTTTTATGATTAACTGGGACAGGCAAGAGCCATCATATCTATGGCCAGCAGAGAGATGGATGAGAGAAAGAAGAAGAACGAATTACACCACCAACAACAGCAACACCAATATCAACAAAAGAAGTGCAAGGAGTCGTCTCCACCTCAACCTCCGGCATCCTCTCCCGAGGCCGTGCCGCAGCTTCTCAACCAAGGGTTATCGATGAAACGATCGTTGCAGCGGTTCCTTCAGAAGAGGAAGACGAGAATGAATGCTGCCTCTCCTTACAATTACAGGCATGAGATATTATTCTCTTCGACATCATAGGCATGGCTTGGTCTTTTGTTTCTTAATTATATCCCTCCTTGAGGAGTTGTCAAAAGTAGTAGATGCTGGTTTCATGTATCTAAATATTCTTGAGTGAGAACAGTATATTTATTTAGTGTAACATTTATGTTAATGTCTTGATTCAAGTTGCCAGTTTGGATTTCTTAAAAAATTGACAGATACCGGCACTCATTCCTTTGGTTTATTATTGCTTCTGCTGTTTCCGGGGTCTTTGCAACAAAGCCAACCGGAAGAGTGTCTCCTTGCCTAGGAAGGAAGGAGGTTCAGGGGTCAAGGATTTATCTTGCTTCGATGATTCATTATTGGTTAAATAGGGTTAAAGGTTCCTTGATAAAGACAAGGATATGTGGGGATACAAATTAAGCTCGTCTGTTATTGGTACCATCCTGCACTGTATCGATCAAGAATCAAGTTTAATTCTAAAAAATAGTTCGGGATTTGAACTATAAAAATTGATCTGAATCGGATCGGTACGGTTCGGTTCGAACCGTTATCCCATAAAGGTATCTGGATGGCAGCCCAGGTAGAATGGATCGTTATCCCATATTCCACACCTTCATTTTGTGAGAAAGACCGAAGCCATTTTAGTTGTAGCTATTAATTATTGATTACTCCAAAATAATTATAATTGAACGGGTTTTCTACAAAAGAAACCTAAAATTATACCTATTTATATTGGCCTCTTCTTAGATACAGCTTGGGGACGGATGAATTCTTTCAATTGGGATTTCTTGCATCTCACTTCGAGAAATCCAGCGTGAGATGGTTAGGTTTGAATGGCTTAATTGGTTCTTGGATTTAAAAAGGTATTTCGTTTTTTCTTTGAGAGAATAACAGAGATCCCTCGTTTTATTGCTCTCTTATCCGATCAGCTTGATTTGTGCTTCCTCGTCGAAGGCTTTCATTGTTCTTGGCATGTCGGTGACCTTGGCCATCGAAGGCTTTCATTGTTCTTGGCATACCAGTGACCCCCAATATCAAGATTGCTATGCTTTCGACTTGGTTTATGCTTTGCTCTTTTTTTTTTTATCTTAAATTTATACGGGGCACCTCTATTTCTTTGATGATGCCGAAAAAATACTTGTTTCTTGATCTATTGCTGAGACGAAAGGGTAGAGAAGGGTATTGATCCATCTCTAACGTATTCTCGGTCGAGAAAATATTGATCCGTTTGGTGTTTTATTATCTTTTTGTGATTTACTTGAGATTTTTTTTCTTAGATATTTTATGTAGTCTTTTGTATCTATTTTAGTATGATTTATGTAATGGATTGCTCTGCTTTTGTGAATATTGAGATATTTATTGAACTGAATGATTAAATATGATAAAATCTTAATTTAAAAATTTAAGGCGGCCGAATCCGATGCACATAAATTCAATAGTCACCCTTTATCGAATATTTTCCGGCGCACACTGTACTCCAGCCCCTCTCTCTCTCTCCCTCTCATTTGCAACGAACCTACGCTGCAAAGCATCATGGAGTTTTTTTTTTTAATAATATTTTTATTAATTATTTATCAAAGTGGTGCCAATTTATGTATATTTTCCAAAGTAGATGTTTGGAACCATGCGAAAAAGTACAGAGAGGTGAGAGGAACATCCCTATCCCATTTTAAAAATTAATAAAAATTAATATTTTTTTTAAAAAAATAAAAATAAAAAATAACAACATAATATTATCATAATATATTATAATATTTTTATATTATAATAAATATTTTATAATTTAAAATATAATAAATATATTATAATATATATTATATATTATAATATAGTATATTTGTTGATGCATGCATGTCGGTCATGGTAGAGACGGCGTCGCATCGAATGTTGTCGGTGCAGCACGAAGGGATGGGACGTCCATCGAGCGACGGGGTACGAGGGCGGTGATGTCGGTGCGAGCCCCGACGCCCACCTACCTGTATCCCTAAACCTGATAATCACGTTCAATGGGCATAACTGCTAGCACGGCGTGCACTCCATCACACATGGCATTCGTCGATGCGGCAAGATCGATAGATGCTATCGGGACAACAACCGTCACTCGATACATCGATGGTACCAATATTGTGTACGTACAACTATCCGGTCATACCACGAGGATGTTCATGATAATCGGGCTGTGCAACAGATTCGACCATCATGGAAGTACGCAACTCCACGGCACATGATGTCCGGTATGGCAAAGCTAATGAAAGCTACTGGAATGGCAACCGCCGCTTAGCGCATTGGTGATATCCGGCCTTGCTCATATGCAATAGCCTGGTCACACCACACGACGGGTCTGCCATCGTGGTAGTGCCTAGTTCTATTACATGCAACGCCCATCAGTACGACGCGACGTTAGAAACATGCTATGTTAAAATAATATACTATAATATAAATAATAATATATATTATTATTTATATATAATATATAATATACTATATTATTAGTTTAATAATAAATATACTATATATTATATACTATGATATACAATATACATTATATTATATATTATATTATTATATGAGTATATTACATATTAATTAGTATATTATAAGTAATATCATATAATGTATAATATATAAATTATATTATATATTTGTTGCAGTCACTACGTATGATCAACAAATATACTATATTATAATATATAATATATAATTTAATATATTATAATATATTTATTATAATTTAGAATATAAAATATTTATTATGATATAAAATATATCATAATATATTATTATTTATATTATAGTATATTAGTTTAACATAGAATGTTCCTGTCGGTCACACTATACTGACGGATGCTGCATATAGTAGAGCCGGGCACTACCATGACGGTTGGACCCGTTACATGATGTGACTGCCATAAACGTTTTCATAGTACAATAGAGCGATTGCACGTACGTAAGGCCAGATATCACCGACATATCGAGCGGCAGTTGTTGTTCTTGTACCCTCCGTTAGCCTTGTTACATTGATAAATATCGTGTACGATAAACCGCGCGCTATGCTGGTAGCCAGACCCGTCGAGTGGCATAATCAAGTCTCATGAGACATGGACAAGTGGGTGCCTGGGCTCGTACTGGCACCACTTCGCAACCCATCGTCTCAAGGCGCTCCATCCTATGATGTTGCACCGATACTACTTGATGCAATGCCATCTCTGCCACGACTAGTACGCATACATCAATAAATATAATATATTATAATATATTTATTATATTTTAAAATATAATATATATCAAAATATATTTTTATAGTATTATGTTATTATTTTTTTATTTTTTAAAATATCTTATTAATTTTTAAAATACGATATGGATGGGAGAATACCTGAGGTTTCTGCGCATATATTTTTCTTATCTTTCCGTACTTTTTCACGTGGTTTGAAAAAGTTTAGTTTGGAAAACATGCATCGGTTAGCACCAATTCAATAAATATTTAATAAAAAATATTATTTAAAAAAAAATTCAAGCACCACGCTTCAACTGGTGACATCGTTACGAGGTTGCGCCAAGTCTTTTCACGTTGGCCAAAACTATTCATAAACAGTGTCTAGTTGGTGAGAAATTAATGCATCAAATCGGACAACTCAATTAAAATATTAGTTGGAACCTGTCAATAAAATGCATCGGCCAAGATTTCAGTGTTCTCCGTTGAAACCCACACGCTCCAAGATTTTACCTTAGTCTTTAAATCCTCCATTTTAGTATCTTCTTTAATATAACAATGTTATGATCCTTAATTTCATCAGTGCTGTCCTCCAAACTTATTTTGAATGAAAAAGGAAAAATGCTGTCCTCCATCCCCTGTGCTTTGCGGTAATTAGCTCGAGGGAAGTAGGTATTGCTTTTTAATTTTATTCCGGATTTTCACGTCGGAATATATCCAAATCAACACTCGAATCTTTCTTTTTTTCAAAAAAAAAAAAAAAAAAAAATGTTTGGCACATATATGCATCTATCTTTTCTTATCTTTTTTTTAACGAAAAAAATCTCTTTGATTGTTATAAAATTCAATTAATGTGAACAAAGGAATCAATATCAAGTAGGTTCGTTTTAAGAAATAATTGTCCCGCAATAAATAGGTTAAAGACTGTTGTAGTATTCGTATACTTCTGAGCACATTCATTTAAATATCTAGATTTTTAGAAAGGATATATCTTAATAGACATTAGGACCGATTCCAGTCATCTTAGGTAGACTTTTTGGTTTGATTAATCTTTTGGGCGGTCGATGGACTTAGAGTAACTTCTTTTCTTTTTTTTTTTTTTTCTATGGGAGTTAGACCAACTTAAATTTAAGAATCCTTGGGATCAGGGCCTTCTCTGGATACAAGTTATGCAATGTCTGACTGTTAGGTTGTTCATGGATACCGAAATGGTACTTTGGACCTGCTTCCATTGTATCAGCCATCATTTTGAGCTATTGGTCTTTTTATTTCTTTAGCCATTCTCGAGCTCTGTTAGGCTAATACAAGATAGGCCAAGCTGACTGCAATAGTTTGGTCCTGTAGGTAGGCAACCATAGGCCCAGTTGACACAAAAATTATGCACCGTGCGTGTGTCACTTGATCTAAACTTACCATGCTCTAAAATTTTGCATCAATAAGTAGCTTATTGGCTCTCAAGCTGTTGGATGGGCAATCAGGACCTCATAATATTTCTTTTTGATAATAAAACTTTCCTCTCCTGTTCAGACCACTATAGTTGAAAACATATATATGTATATATAGCCGACTTAAAACTAGGCTAGCTTACTCATCTACTGGATTTGGAGTTAAACCAAATCCTCTAACCTATAGTACATGAGACTAGTTTTAACATTAAACTTAGGTTGAGGTCAAGTCGAACAAATAAGGGACATTTCTTTTTCAATCGTACTTAGGTGTCATTTTTTTTTTTTTTTGATAATTGAAAGGGATGTGGGGGGTTAAATCGGGTGTAGCTACCTCCACAGGCCCCCATCCCATCAAGTAATATTCGATTTGAGGTACTTAGATTTTCGCAGCCTGACACCACTAAGACGCCGACCGGTAGAACAGGGAAACAAAGAAGGAAAACTCTGACCTTCACTCATGCCAACTATCGCGGATTTAATCGAGTCATCCACGGGATCCCGTCTTGAACCCACGACCTGTTGGCAATGAAGCAAAGCTTTTACCAACCGAGCTACGGCGTTAGCGGTTAGGTGTTATTTTTAAATGTGAAGGACGTTCTCATAAATTGTTGACGGAATTCATTTGCATCATCCTTTTCAAGGTCTAGATGAAATAGAGAATGGATTTTCCCATATTTCCTTTTCTTAAAGCGAAAAATCTTTTTTTTATATTTTAACTATCTTATTTGCACTTATTTGTACCGTTGCTTCTTCATTTTTTAAAGATTTCTATCAATTTTCAAGTTGTCTCAATTAAAATGAAGAATAAACCAGGCTGAAGTATTTGATTTGCCTTCTATGAGCATCACATGTCACCATTAGACAAATAGATGCTGTTCATTTTCTTTTATATTTCATCTTAAGTCATGAAACATTTCGTGGAGGGATGGGATCTAGTTGAGATGTCTGTCTGGTAATTGATATGGTGACAGAAACAATTGGATCTTCAACACCAAAAAGTGTTTTAATCCAATGATCAACTTTTACTATATGTAATATGGGAAAGGCTTTGAAGTCGGCTGCCAAGCATGAAGCCAACCACTACTGTGAAATTACCTGGCACAAGCACACCCCCCCCTCCCCCTTTCCAATTCTTAGGGACCACATAGCATGGAGGAGGAAAAAAGAGAGGAAAACAAAATTGTGTCCCACCCAAAAAAAAAAAAAAAATCATTAATTAACAAAAATATGTGCATTTTTAGGACTATTTATCAGGAATGCCCCTTTCCAATTCTTAGGGATTACATAGCATGGAGGAGGAAAAAAGAGAGGAAAACAAAATTGTGTCCCACCCAAAAAAAAAAAAAAAAAAAAAAAAAAAAAAAACCATTAATTAACAAAAATATGTGCATTTTCGGGACTATTTATCAGGAATGTTGGAAAGTATTTTCTTGAGCTGTCTTCTTTAGATCCTGCTATGAGAGTTGGTGTCTTCTTCTTTTATTTATTTATTTTTTTGATGTAGATCATTCTCTCAAACTAATCTCAATCTCTGTCGCATTTAGTATCTGTAAATGACAATCATTCATGCACTGATATCTTAGCAAAAGTCCAGTTGCGAGATGTCTCCTATTCCACATGCATCACATGTACTTGGGAAGCTTGAAATTAATGCCATGATGACCCAAGGTTTTAAAGTCTTTCTTTTGGAGTCAGCTTGAGCAAAGACTTTGATGAAAAACTATCAACAAAACAAGAATCACATTTTTTAAAAAAATTCCGGTTTGACATTTATAACTTCAAACCTTTTTCCAAGAGTGAGCTCCCCATATGATTCTTGTGTGTGCAGATAAATGCACGTCCAAACATTCTCTGCATGGATTCTGGATATGAAAGTGAGAGTAGCAAAGTCCCATTTTAATTCCTCGAGTCGACCTACTACTGTATTTAAACTGGATTATTTATTAACCAGCCGCAAAGGTTGAGTATTTAGGGTGCCAACCAAGCAGAAATTATCAATATGGGCATAGAAAAAAAGAGGAGTGCCAATTGTTTTTTTCTCAAATTCTAAGTTAGACAGAACAATGGGCTAGAGGTCAAAACAATATCTCAGCCAATGCAATAGACCATCTGGGCATTTGTATCAAACATTTCACCAATCCCTGTAAAGCATTCCAATAATGCTCTTTAACAACTCCAGTATCAATGTAAGGCTTTCAATGAGCATATTTCACTAAAATAGAATAGAACATTAGCATGCCATCATACCAGTGTCTGGCAGGTATTCCAGCAAGAGGATTCAAATTCCAGTTTTTGAAATTTATGCTAAGGTGAATAGGTATCTAATAACAAGAATATACAGTGGAGGCAGCACTTATAAGAGTATATGAAAAATATAGGATTCCTGGAATCCATTGCAATTATATCCCCTGGCCAAATAGGCTTCTAAAAATGAAATCATCCCAAAACAAGAGCATATGTGCAGCTCCCTGTCCATGGATGGAGAGTGATCATCCTTCAGGTGATTTATAACCTGGCTACGGGGCGATGCATGTCTCTCTCGGTCACTATGTGGCTGCGAGTGATTTCTTTGAGTGAGGGGCAACCGCTTCATGCAAGCATCTGAAGCACCTTTCTTACACCAGCTTCACCTTCAGCAGCCAAAGAAAACATCACAGGCCTTCCAATCTGAAGTCAGTGTGAGATACTAGAATCGGATCTGTTGTGGAATCCGATTTAATATAAAATAATTATCGATTTATTAATTGAGTTAATTTTAATTTTTTATATATTGGCTAGATCAGTGCTCCTGAAACCCGGTCCGAAGAGAAATCACTCGGCTTCATGTCTTCAGCCTGGTCCGAAGAGAACACCTTCGAATTATGTTATTATTATTTCCTTCGGCTTCATGTTTTCAGCCTGGCCCAAAGAGAACACCTTCGAAATATGTTATTATTATTTCCTTCGGCTTCATATCTTCAGCCTGGTCCGAAGAGAACGCCTTCGAAATATGTTATTATTATTTCTTTCGGCTTCATGTCTTCAACTTGATCCGAAGAGAACGCCTCCGAAATATATTATCATTGTTTTTTTCGGCTTCATGTCGTCAGCCTGGTCCAAAAACAACGCCTTTGAAATATATTATTCATTCCTTCAGTACCACAATAAGTAGTTGTTTATTTTTTAATTCACTTCAAAAGGATATATTCGAAGCATATAACTAACATTCCTTCGGATCATTTTAAGAAAGGCAATCCGAAGAGGCAGTTAGGCTCATTTCGAATCCTTCCTTAGAGAGTGCATCTGAAGCATACGAACAATCCTTCAATCCGAAATAGTTAAAGGTTGTTCTAGTTGTTATAACTACCCTTATGGTCAATAGCTCCGGCTTAGATAACCATGAGATAATTAATTTTTCGACCGCCACTACTTACTATTATGAAGAAGTTTCGTTAACTAACTCCCATAACCATAAGTAGTTACAGTCGCGTCTATAAATATTGATAAAAGGGGACACTCGAGGTAAGCTAACAACAGGCAAGTTAGAGCTAGTTTACAATCAGTTCTTTCAAAGCCACCTGCTTCCTTTCCACTTCTCTCCCATCTCACTCTGCTCTCAAGTTCTCCATTCTGCTGCCTAAATTCTTGCTAACTTTGGCATTGGAGTGTCCCCACCGGAGAAATTCCGATCAGGAGATTTGTTTTGCAGGCTTCCATCGACGGTAAACCAGCAAGCAGGCCATTCCATCCGGTCAGCGAGGATTTATCATCAACAGATTGGCGTACCAGGTAGGGGAAGATCTGTTTCCTTTGGTTAAAGGAGAAGTTCAATAAAACAAAAATGGTAAAAGGGAAGATTCAGAATGCCTCTACAAGCAGGGAGCAACTGCTCCTCAAGCAAATAACCCTCTGGTGGACAATGACATGCCACTCCTATGTTAATGGTAGGGCACCAGCAATTTGAGGCCCTTTTGAACAGAGTTGATGCCCTGACAGCTCTAGTTCAAACTCGACAAGAAACTGCCGTTTAAAGGCAGTGTCCTCCACCCACCTCTCAGCCCAGCCATCAAGCTGGAGGAAGGGAATATCGACGTCAAGAACTCACCCCAAGTTCTTCACAGGTCCGGTCATCTCATGATCACTACAGCTCACATCCAGGCCGGCATTTGAAGGATAACTATGGAAAGAAGAGAACCAGGCATTCCCTCTCTGTTTCTTCTAGAGATTCTACACCTGGAGGAGTTAAGCAAAGAGAAATGAACTCTGATTTTGAAGAGAAGTTCAAGTTATTGGAGTCACAGATAGCCAAGCTCACTGATTAGAGGAGAAGTGATGAAGTTCCGACTTTCAATTCTCAACCTCCTTTCTCCGATCGGATTATGGCCGAGGTCATTCCTCGGCACTTTAAGATTCTGCAACTGGAGGCTTATGACGGAACTGCTGACCCCCTTGACCATTTGAGAATTACAAGGCTCACATGATGGTACAAGGGGCATTTGACGCATTATATTGCCTTGTTTTTCCTGCTACCTTAAGGAAAGCCACTCGAATGTGGTATTCGAGCTTATTGCCAAAAACTGTCTATTCTTTTGCTGAACTGGAGCGGCTGTTTGTTTCACATTTCAGAACATGTTACAAAATGCCGCGTAACACTGACAGTTTATTCCTTCTACAACAAAATGAAGGAGAAAGTCTCAAGGAGTTTGTGATCTGATTCAATTCAGCCACTTTGAAGATCCCAAATCTCAATGAACATGTGGCCATGTTAGCCCTGAAGAGAGGCCTCAGATCGTCCGAGTTTACCTTTTTCCTAGATAAAAGGTTTCCTATGAGCTATGCCGAATTATTGGCAAGAACTCAGAAGTATGCTGCTGCTGAAGAGCAGACTACGAGTCGCAGACTCGCTGAAGGGAGACACCCTTCTAAGAAGAAGAACATCAAGGGACCGAATGTGCCCACATCTTCCACTAATGATCTAGTTCCCAGACACAGTCCCAAGTCCAAGCAACAAGATAATCAGTTTGATTCCTACACACCCCTCAACCTGCCAAGAGAGAAGATTCTATTAAAAATATAAAAAAAAAACTACTTGCAAAGGTCATGTCCCCTTAAGACCTCTGCTAAAGCGAGAGATAAGAATAAATATTATCGATTCCATCGGGACCACGGCCATAACACTAAAGAGTGTTTTCAAGGTTATATCGGAATATTGAGATGGATCTAACCACTCTGTATTAATCTTTATTTATTTAAAAGGCATAAGGATGATCCACGTGATCTATCCTACGAAATGATGAGGTGGGCTTGATCAGCTTGTCTTAATTCTTATTAAAAGGCATAAGGATGATCCACGTAATCTACCTACGAAGTACCGAGGTGGGTTTGATAACCTGTCTTAATTCTTATAAAAAAAAGTATAAGGATGATCCACGAGATCTATCCTACGAAATACCGAAGTAGGCTTGATCAGCCTGTCTTAATTCTTATTAAAGGCATAAAGATGATTTACGTGATCTACCCTACGAAGTACCGAGGTGGGCTTGATCAGCCTGTCTTAATTCTTATTAAAAGGCATAAGGATGATCCATGAAATTTACCCTACGAAGTACCGATGTGGGCTTAATCAGCCTGTCTTAATTCTTATTAAAAGGCATAAGGATGATCCATGTGATCTACCTTACGAAGTGCCGAGATGGCTTGATTCAGCCTATCTTAATCCTTATTAAAAGGTATAAGGTTGATCCACGTGATTTACCCTATAAAATACCAATGTTTGATCATCCTATTTCATTGTCAAAAATGAAGACGACCCATGTGTCTATTTTATGATAAGTCTGAAGACTTGGTATTATTTTAAATCTGAAGACTTGGTATTATTTTGAGTTCAAGATCTCAGAATTATTTTGTCTCAGAAGACTTAATATTATTTCCAGTCCGAAGACTTTGTATTATCTTAAATCTGAAGACTTGGTATTATTTTGAATTCAAGATCTTAGAATTATTTTATCTCAGAAGACTTTGTATTATTTCAAGTCCGAAGGCTCGGTATTATCTTAAATCAAAAGACTTGTATTATTTTGAATTCAAGATCTCGGAATTATTTTATCTCAGAAGACTTAGTATGATTTCAAGTCTAAAGACTTGGTATTATCTTAAATCTAAAAACTTGATATTATTTTGAATTCAAGATCTCAGAATTATTTTAAATCTGAAGACTTAGTCTTATCTCAAGTCCGAAGACTTTATCCTTGGTTGAATTCTCATTCTAAAATTGGAGGCAAAAATGGATATACTTGCCGAAAAGGTTGCTTATTCACAAGTTTCTTGTGATTAATAAGATCATGATTCAACATCCTACCTCTGATGACTTTAAACTTGGAAAATGTTTCATCAAAACATAGAAGTTTCTATTCACAGAAAGTAGTACATATACATATTGTCCTTCAACAAAAAAAAAAACTTTTTATGGATCGACTTCAGCTAGAATGTCTTCAGCTTAGGAAAGGTCGATTGGATCGACGGTTCCTGTTGTCCCTTCTTCAGTTATTTCTTCAATCGTGGCAGGTGCATCGGAAGGACCTTTTGATGAGTTGGGCTCTTTTACCTCTTCAAGGTTGAATAACTGAACCTCTGAAACATCAAGATTTGGATAGAGGTTCTGTACTTCTTTCACCCCATCATTGAAGCCCGCTCGATAACTGAAGGTTTCAGCTTCAGTTAATTCGTCATCAAAAGTCGAAGACTTTTTGTAGTCTTCGACCGCTCTGCCCAACTGATCCTTCAAAGACCTTATTTCTTCGACCGATGTCTTAGCTTTCTTAATTGCTTCATCGGCCTTCTTAACAGCTTTTTCAATCTTCTGCTAGGCTTCTTAGACTGAAGATTCCAAAGAACAGATTTTCTTCTTCTTTTTGAGCTTTGCATCTTGTTCAAAATTTTTTGATTGGACCTTCTCCAGCTCGACCTTTAAACTCTGAACAGTTGCATCGCTCTGGGCAAGTTTTTTTTCTGTAGCTTGCTTCAGCTCCTCAGCACGATCTCCATGCCATAAGTCAGTTATAACGGGCAACAAAATCGGAGATTCGTCATCATTGATTATTTACTTTTCATTCATATGCGACAAATTTTGATTACTCTCATTTTTCAAAATAAATATATTTCGAAATTGGGAGTGGGGGGTAGCTGTTGTGGAATCCGGTATAATAAAATAATTACCGATCCATTAATTGAGCCAATTTCAATTTTTTGTATATCGACTAGATCAGTGTTCCTGAAACCTGGTCTGAAGATAACGCCTTCGACTTATGTTATTATTATTTCCTTTGACTTCATGTCTTCAGCCTGGTCCAAAGAGAACACCTTCAAAATATGTCATTATTACTTCTTCGACTTCATGTCTTCAGCCTGGTCCGAAGATAACGCCTTTGAAATATGTTATTATTATTTCCTTCGACTTCATGTCTTCAGCTTGGTCCGAAGAGAACGCCTCTGAAATATATTATCATTGTTTATTTCGGCTTCATGTTTTCAGCCTGGTCCGAAGAAAACGACTCTGAAATATATTATCCATCCCTTCAGTACCACAGTAAGTAGCTATTTATTTTTTAATTCACTCCAAAGGGATAGATTCGAAGTATATAACTAACTTCCCTTTGGACCATTCCAAGGAAGGCAATTCAAAGAGGCAGTTAGGCTCACTTCGAATCCTCCCTTGGAGAGTGCATCTGAAGCATATGAACAATCCTTCAACCCGAAATAGTTAAAGGTTGTTCTGGTTGTTATAACTACCAACATGGTCAATAGCTCCGGCTTGGATAACCATGAAATAACTAATTTTTCAACCGCCACTACTTACTATTATGAGGAAGTTTCGTTAACTAACTCCTATAACCATAAGTAGTTACAGTCATGCTTATAAAAATTGATAAAAGGGGACACTCGAGGTAAGCTAACAACATGCAAGTTAGAGCTAGTTTACAACCAGTTCTTTCAAAGCCATTTGCTTTCTTTCCACTTCTCTCCCATCTCACTTTGCTCTCAAGTTCTCCATTATGCTACCTAAATTCTTGTTAACTTTGGCATCGGAGTGTCCCCCACCTGAGAAATTTCGGTCAGGGGATTTGTTTTGCAGGCTCCGACGGTAAACTAGCAGGCAAGCCATTCCATCCGTCAGCGAGGATTTAGCGTCAACAGAATCCAATCATTGCAACATGATAAAAATAAATAGCCATCGTAATGCCTAAATAAATTGGGTATAATGATCATGCAACTGGAAACAACATAGACAAAATATTAAAAGACCAATTCCTGTTGTGCGCCCTCACTTTTACCAAAGCAATTCCAGTTATACTTACAAATACACTAGAGGCTCCCAAAGAGCTAAAGCCTTGAATACATCTGTTCCATGACGAACTCCACCATCTAGAAAGACAGGAACTCGGCCCTGTGCAGCTCTAACAACATGAATGTACCACCACTCAAAGCATAAGTCAAATCTTCTTTCAAAACGCCTGATAGGGTGTTGATGTAAAGCCACAACTGAATAATAAACATGAGGGTGTATCACAAAATTTCAGCAGATATTACAAGCAAGGACTTTCATACTTTGAAGAATCCAGAATACTAAGATTGCGTAGGGCTATTTCATCTTATGTGTTAAAAATCATGCCTTAAGTCGTGACAAAAAGATCATCCAGACTAACAATGGCACATAAAAGATTTTCAGCAATTGATATAATCTAGAGTGGATTGTCTTTGTTGGACAAAGACTAGAGCTGGTATTGTTGGCGTGGAGTTCCTGGATCGGCCGGTCGGAGCCGCTGCATCGCAGGACCGCTTCCTGGTTCATCTGCAAAATAGGTCCCTTGCCGGAGTTGTTCTGGCGGAGGACACTCTGATGCCTAAGTCAGTGGCGGATCCCAGCCACAGAATGCGGAAGGTGTGGAGAGAGTGGGAGAGAAAAAGCTCTTGGAGATTGTAAACGTATGTGAGCAAGGATGTTCGCATACCTCCCGAGCAATCCTTCTTACCCTTATTTAAAGAATGCCTCCGGCCTGCGTCCCGCTCTTTTTCCAGTGATCATGGGGAGCCAATCTCTACCATGATTGGCGATCGTGGGTTGTCATTGAGCGGTTCCGGCTAGATCGGATGCGTGGCTGCAGGAGTTGCACGCCATGATCATGGCATGATGAGTGTCGATTGTAACCGTTGGTTACAGTTGCCTTTCTGGAACAATTGTGATCCAGGCTTCGGATTTTCCTTTCATGGGCCGAAGACTTGATATTTTTCCGAGACCGGAGTCATGTCTACGGCGGGAACCGAAGTTCGTGCCTTCGGAAGTCGATGAGTAGTTCAGACTTCGGCCTGGGCCGAAGTCAATACCCGAAGGTCCGGCCACCGGATGCTGTAGTCCGATATGAAGCCTTGGGTTGCCTGTAGTTGGCATGTCCCTTGCTTGGTCCGAAGTCCGTAGTCCGGAGAAATGGGCTTCGACCAGTCGAACCGTAGTTTGGCTTATAGTTGAACCGGGATATCCCAATAGTTGCCCCCCTACTCTCAGTTTTCAAAGCGAAAATTTGCCTCGAGAAGTGAGAGTAGTAATGCCTTGTCATTTTCCTCCTGAGAGATGGTGCAGGGATGATTACGGGATCCTTGATTGGACTGCCTATCACGATCTGAGAATCAGATGGTGAACAGGTGTCACTCCTGGATTGAGGGAGAGAGAAAAAGTGGGTGGCCCTGGGGCCACCTTTTCTTTTCCCGTTGCACGGTGGTTAAGGCGATCTTTTGGTTGGGATTTGGATGGTTATGGTGGCTGTCTTCGTCCGTTGGATGAAGGGTAGACCTTATCCTGGCGGTCAGTTGCAGGTGGGTTACCTCCCAGGGTAACCGTGAGTCAATTTAACCCCGACGGGGCTCTAGAGGCCCCTACTTTTCTTTTGGGGAAGGGCGAAGTCCGGCCAAGGAAGCTTCTTCAACCTCGTCTCATTCTGCGCCCAAGTTGTTCTGGACTACCCATCTATTCTTCAGTAGAATCTTCTTTCTGTTCCTTCGCTTCGCTCCTTTGTCATGGAAGAGACTGTGGAGAGTCAGGGAAAACAGGTTGGGCCCTCGGGGGCCGGAGACATAGTAGGCCCGGAGTCCGTTCCCAGCTCGGTCTCTCAGGGTAAGGCGGCCCTTCTTTGGGAACGCTACCACATCCCTAAGGAGTTTTCCTTCGTCCTCCCCGCGTCAGAGGAGCGGGTGAACGAACCTCCCCCCGGATGTATAGCCGTATACGAAGATCATCTGAAAGCTGGTCTTCGGTTTTCCTTGCACCCTTTCTTCCTCAAGATCTTCCGCTTGTACCAAGTGGTGCCAGCGCAGTTGACCCCGAACAGCATCGGTTATATCTGTGGGTTCCTGGTTATGTGCAGCATCGCGAACATAGTGCCTAGGACCAATCTGTTCACGACCCTTTTCGTCCTCAAGAGGGATTTCCACAGCAACGGATGGTGGGTGATTGGCCCTAGATCAGGTCGTAGGGTTATCAAGGATATGCCCAGCGCCATCCACGGATGGAAACCCGTTTTTGTATTTGTGTTGTCTCTCAATCCATGGGGCTTCGATATAGTGTGGAAAAAGCCCCGCCTGACCGCCAATGACGGGAAGGTCTTGGTGGCTGACCAGTCGGATTACGATCTCTTGGTCAACTCTGAAGTTGCTCCCATTCAGGAATTGTTGGAGGAGAGAAATCTCCACCGGGCAGGAATTAGCGGATTCTCCTCATTAGGTATAGCAATAGGAATTACTGCTCCTCTTTCTTGGATTTATTGTAGCCCAATCAATTGAAGTAAAATCTTTTGCTTACAGGTGGCGGGATGAGGCCCGGCTTGAGTTGGCTCTGGCAAACTTAGAAAAGAGGGTGGCACGAGCCCCTCCTACCAGGTCCGCGGTGCGGAAGAAAGTTCGAAGGGATGGTCCCGAAGGGGACCAAAGTACTTCATCTTCCCGGGGGACCTCGGGGGAAGACGTAATAACTGCGGAAGGGGCTCCGTCAAGACCCCATCCAATCGAAGCTCCACCGGTGGCTGTCTCCCCAATGCGTACAACAGGGAGCCCGCCTCAGGGGGTGGAAGTGCCGCTGTTTTGCCCCCTGCTACCGACAGGGGTGAAGCACGGCAAGCCAAAGGAGAGTTCGCGTACGGGGCTTCCTCAGCCGGAGTCCATTCGACGAAATCCTCGGAGTTTTTGCCTACGGGGGACCGCTGATCCCGGCCGCAGCCAGGCAGGCACTGAAGGGTACGCTTCTGCCTCACCACTTGGCTGTTTTCCAGAACCGGAGCCTTCCTAGGGTGTTCGATTCTGCCTTCTCTTCTCTGCAACAGGTATGATCCTACCACTTCTCTTTGTCTTGAGGATTGTTCGATTCATGACTCTTCTCTTTTGATGTAGCTGGTCTACGACCTCACCTTCATGGAGGAGGGCCTGGGGAACGTAGACGGCCTCATCCACGACCTCAAGGAAGAGCTCCAGATCGCTAGGGCTGCCAAGGAAGTAGCCGAGGAGCTGAAGCAATCCATGGAGGATCGTCTTGCCCGGACAATTGATGAAGTTCACGATCTGAAGGGCGAACTGAGAAGTGCTCATTAACAATGACAGGGCAAGAGGCAGGGTGGAGGAGGAGCAGGAAGCAAGTCAAATCCCTGGAGCAGGCTGCCAAGGACGATCAGGAGAAAATAGGAAGCCTGACCAAGACGGCGGAGGAGGCTTCCAGGAGGGCCGAAGAAGCGATCCTGGAGTTCGAAGCTGCTAAGAGGGAGTCTGCATCTTTGAAAAAGCAAGTTGATGATGCCGTGGCGAACTTCAAGATGTCTCCGCAATTCCAGGCGGAGATCAATGAAGTAACCTTGTATGGTTACCAGCACGGTTTCAACGATGGACTCTCCAGAGTGAAGGAGGCCTTCCCCCACCTTGATCTTTCCAGCATTCCACCCTTCGATATAGCTGGAGAAGAAGAGGAAGTGGAGGGGGCCGAAACCGTGGTAGAGGCTGAGGAGGCGCCACGCCCGGAGGAGGAGGCTATTCTCCCAGTCGAAAATCCGGAGGTGACCCCAACTCTGACCCCAGTCCAGGAGGAAACTCAGGCTGGGGGAGCCCAAGCTGAAGGTTCCCCGGTCCCGGTCCAGATTGACGAGGTCCTCTCAGAGTAGATCGATAAGGTGCTCCAGCCTTGTGGTGTGGAGCCTTCTTCTGTTGAGTGACTTGGTCACTCTAGATGTATTTTTCACTTTCTTTTTTGCTTGATCAACGAACTTTGTATGATAACTTTTCTAAATTTTGGAATGAATTTTCCTTCCCTTGTATATACCATGTTATGCTTCATGTGTAGCTCGAAACGGTTTTACCATTCTTTCTTCCGCTTAGTCGAATAGCCATGGCCGAAGGCCATTTAGTCGATAAGAACCGGTTTTACCGTTCTCTTTCCTGTTTGGTTGAACAGTCGTAGCCGAAGGCCGTTCAATTGGTGAGGACGAACTTCGGAACGGACCAGGACTTCGTTGTCGAAGATGACGCGCATTCCTTCCGATGTCAAGTTTGTCCGTTGGAATGGACAAGAGTCATTTCCCCGCCAATCAGTGATCAGGGAGATCTGATTATGATTATTGCTGTCCACGTGGCACGTCGATATTTGTACAGTCATGATTTCTTGCGCCTTGCAAGCCGTCGGGTCCCCTTTTTCTAAAAAAGAGCCATTAATGATGCCGTCGCACGATGAGGATTTCTCCGGATTCGAAGCGATGGCGGTTGTTGTCCCGGAGATGGCTCCGAGCAACTTTTCTGATTCTCGAAGCGTCGCCCGGGCACGTGGCGCTTTCTGACGTGGCTGGGAAGGACGTGGAGCATGCTTCCCTGTAGTTGGTCGTGGGTGCAGGGTTTCTATAAATAGGACCCTGCCCTCCGCTGTCAAAGGCCATCGTTCCCATAGGCTTTCTCCCTCCATTAATAATGAGGTTCAGCACTTCTGAGCTCCGTCGTGCGGCGAAGAGGAGGGATATCGACCCCAAGAGGAAGCGAAGTCCGGAGTCACCTGGGCCAGGAGGCGAAGAGGAGGAGCCTCTGGTGGACCGTCTCGAGAAGAAGGTCCGCCTTCTGGAGGCTCGGTTGAGGGAGGCCTGGGCTCAAGTCACGGTGGCGACCATAGCGACTTAGGAGGCAAAGAGGGAGGCGGCGGATGCCGTCGCAAACTTCAGAGCTTCTGCCGCCTTCAAGGACGAGCTCACCGGGATGGCCCTGGACTCCTTCCATCAGGGTTTTGGGAGTGCCGGAGGAAAGCCTCCAAGTTTTACAACTTGAAGGGCTTGGACAATATCAAACCCTCCATTCCCTTCCCTAGCCACGAGTTCGATTCTGACTCCGATGAGGGTCGGACTCGAGTTCGGACGGGAACCCCAGGGGCCCTTCGTCGTCCCACCAGGTCTCTCCCCGATGGTATAGGAAAAACTCGTCGGGGAGTTATTGAAAATTTCCCAGATTCTGCTGCTGCTGCTCCTTTTTTTTTATATATATATCTCTCTTTAGGAGAGTTTCTTTTCCTTTTTCTTACTCTCTCTTTAGGAGAGTTTCTTTCTTTCTTTTCTCTTTCTTTTTTTTGTGTAAAAATTTAAAAAGAAAGGAAGATCTTTTCTGTTACCTCTTTCCGCGTACTCTTTGCAATGTGTTGCATCACGATTTGTCTGTAATGTCGATTCTGTAGACCACTTTCGGTCTACAGGAAAGAAGTGAGGTCAATTGGACCGTTCTGAGAATTTTTGTTGTTGATAGAAAGGACGATAGTGGTCCTTTTAGGCACGTGTTCGGATTTGTCGTAGGATAGGGTATATGCACCATCCCTGTGCACTTTCTGTCGTGGTTAAGGTAGGCTGTTTAGGCCCGCCTCGGCGCGTGTTCGGATTCACCGTAGGGTAGGTTACGAGAACCATCCATGCATCTTTGATCTTTTTGGTAGCCTGGTTAGACCATCCATTGCGCTCGTCGGGCATACCGATAAGGTGAGTGGATCAGACTCTCCTTTGCGCAGTTGACCGATTTTTCAGATCGGGTCATTCAGGCTGTTGTCGTTCAATCGATGCAACTAGCCGTTCTGAGTTGAGTAGGGTTGAGGAGCTTTGCATAGAAATTTCAGGAACTCTTTCATTGATAATATTTGCGAAGGTTTTGTACATTCCATGGCCGGGATAGGATTTTCCCCTCCAGGGTCTTGAGTCGATATGTCCCTAGTCGAATGACTTCTTCGACTTGGTATGGGCCTTCCCAGTTGGGAGAGAGTTTACCCTGTTCGTTGGCCTGGACACTTCTGCTCTTCGCAATACCATGTTCCCCGTGCGGAAAGTTTGCTCCTTCATCCTTGAGTTGTAATACTTGGCGATCTTTTGCTGATATGCCGCCATTCTTATCTGGACCTGTAGCCTGGTGCTTGATAGCAAATTCAGATCAATCCTTCTGCGATCAGAATTCTCATGCTCTTCATAGTTGTCAATTCTCAGGGACTGTAGGGAGACTTCGATGGGTAGTACGGCTTTGGTACCGTAGGCCAGGTTGAACGGAGATTCGCCGGTGGTCGTTCTCGGGGTAGTTCGGTACGTCCAAATACGGAGGTCAGTTCTTCCGCCCAAAGCCCTTTGGCGGCGTTCAACCTTGTCTTCAGACCATGGAGAATGGTCCGGTTGGTGACTTCGGCCTCTCCGTTGGACTGTGGGTGAGCAATGGACGTCAGCCGATGTTGGATATGGTACCGAGCACAGAAGTCCTTGAACTTCGGATTGTCAAATTATCTCCCGTTGTCCGTAATGATGACATGTGGGATGCCGAACCTAAATATGATGGAATTTTTTACAAAATTTTCCACCTTGCCTTCCGTGATCTGGGCCAATGGTTTAGCTTCTACCCACTTCGTGAAATAGTCGATGGCCACTAGGAGAAACTTCATTTGCCTTGATGCTGGTGGGAACGGGCCAAGAATGTCCATCCCCCATTGGGCAAAAGGCCATGGGGCTACCAGCTGAGTCAAGTGACTCGCATGTTGTCTCTGTACATTGGCATACTTCTGGCATTGGTCGCACTTCCGCACGAAATCCGCTGAGTCCTTCTGGATGGAGGACCAATAATACCCCTGTCGGATGATCTTGTACGCCAGAGATCTGCCTCCCAAATGATCACCGCATATGCCCTCGTGGACCTCTCTCAAAGCATAATCTACATCGGTGGGTCCCAAGCATTTTAGCAGTGGCTGGGAGAATGATCTCTTGTAGAGGGCTCCGTCTAAGATGACGTACTGAGATGCCATCCAGCGGATCTTCTTGGCTTCTGCCTTATCTTCCGGTAGTTCTCCCCCATTCAGAAATCTGATGATGGGATCCATCCAGCTTGGCTCAGTGTTGATCTGGCGCACCTTTACAGCCTCTTCGGCCATGCTAAGAGTCTCAAGATGTTCAACAAAGGTGCGTCCGAGGGACTCTGGAGCTGTAGTTGCCAATCGAGACAGTGCATCCGCCCGGGAGTTCTTTGATCGTGGAACATGGATAATCTCAAAATGTTTCAATTGGAAGATAAAGCCGTACCTTCTCCAGGTATTGCACCATGGTTGGATCTTTAGCTGCATATTCTCCGTTGACTTGATTCACAACCAGTTGGGAATCTGAGAAGGCTCGAAGTTACCGGACTCTCAAATCCTTGGCGATCCGAAGTCCGGCAAGTAGGGCTTCATATTCGGCTTGATTATTGGAGGCATGGAAGGAGAAACGGAGTGCGTACTCTATAGTGGGCCGTCAGGTTTGGCCAACATGAGTCCAGCTCAGTAGCATTGGAAGCTCCGTCCATATGAAGCACCCAAACAGAGTTCATCTCCTTCGGGGCTTCTTCTTCTACCGAAGAGGCTTCAAACTTCACTCCAGGCACTCGGCCTTCCGGCCTTCATATTGGAAGCTGATGTCAAATTCACTTAACTTCACAGCCCACTTGGCTATCCTTCCAGAAGTGTCCGGAGATCGAAGAACGGCCTTGAGAGGTTGATCAGTTAGCACCACGATGGCGTGGGCCTGAAAGTATGACCATAGTTGCTTTGCCATAATCACTAAGGAGTAGATCAACTTCTGCATCCTTGCATATCGCGTTTCTGCATCATGCAGGACCTTGCTGATATAGTAGATCAGTTTGTGGGACCCGTCTTCTTCCTTCCGGACAAGAACCGAACTTACTACTTCGTCCGAAGCAGAGAGGTACAGGTAGAGAACCTCGCCTCTTTTGGCTTGGAGAGCAATGGCGGGGTCTCCAGATACTTCTTTAGTTCCTCGAAGGCAGCACGACAGTCTTCGGACCACTCAAAGCCCTTTGATTGCCGGAGCACCTTGAAGAACGGAAGACATTTCTCGGCTGACCGAGAGATAAATCTGCTTAGGGAGGCAATCCTCCCTGTCAATTGCTGGACTTTCCTTTTGCAGGAGGGATGTCTCATATCTTTCAAGGCTTGAATCTTCTCGGGATTCACCTCGATCCCTCGTTTGGTGACAAGGAAGCCCAAGAATTTGCTCGAAGTGACCCCAAAGGCACACTTTGCCGGGTTCAGCTTCATATGGTAGCGCCGGAGAGCGCTAAATGATTTCTCTAAGTCACGAATGTGATCTCTCTGATGGAGGCTCTTGACGATCATGTCGTCAACATAGGCCTCCATATTTCTCCCCAGTTGCTTTTCGAACACCTTATTGATAAGTCTCTGAAATGTTGCTCCGGCGTTCTTAAGGCCAAACGGCATCATCTTGTAGCAGTAGAGGCCCTTATCAGTAATGAATGCCGTCTTCTCCTCATCTTGTGGATCCATTCTAATTTGATTGTAGCCGGAGAAGGCGTCCATGAAGCTCAGCAATTGGTGGCCAGCGGTCGCGTCGACCAGTTGATCAATTTTTGAGAGAGGGAAGCTATCTTTTGGGCAAGCTTTGTTAATGTTTGTATAGTCGATGCAAATCCTCCACTTGCCACTAGCTTTCTTCACCATCACCACATTGGCCAACCACTCAGGGTAGCGGGCCTCTCTGATGAATCTTGCTTTGAGGAGCTTGCCAACCTCTTTGTCTACAGCTTGCTGTCTTTCGGGGGCGAAGCTCCTCTTCTTTGCCGCACCAACTTGTACCCAGGGGTTACTTCCAGCCGATGAGTGATTACTTCGGCAGGAATCCCGGGCATGTCCGAAGCCGACCAGGCGAAGACATCAGCGTTGTCCCTGAGAAAATGGATCAGCTCCGCTCTGGTTTCCTCATCGAGTGCGCTCCCAATCTGCACAACTCTGGAGAGATCTTCCTCTTTCAAAGGTACCGGGATGGTCCTTTCCATGGGCTCACCAAGATTTGTAGTTTCATCCCTCGGATCCAGCTGATCCGGGATAGTCGAATCCTTGAAATGCCTATCTTCAATCATCAGACACTGCTGTGCCGTCCTCTAGTTTCCTCTAACTTCTCCAACACCGTTCCTGGTGGGAAAGCATACCAAGAGGTAGTGAGAGGAGATTACGGTCCGGAACTTGTTCAAGGCAGGCCGCCCCAGAATAATATTGTATGCTGAGGGAATCCGGACTACCGTGAAGTTGATCGACAGTGTCTTTTGTTGAGGTTCGGTGCCGAGGGTTACAGGCAGCACAATTTCTCCCTCAGCAAAAACTTGGTTGCCCCCAAAACCAGAGAGCGGTATGGGGGATCTTCGCAGTTGATGTCTAGGCAAACACATTTTAAAGAATGCATCGTACATCAAGACATTTGTCGAACTTCCATTATCTACAAGGATCCGCTGTACATCATAATTGGCCACTACGACCGAGATTACAAGAGGATCATCATGTGGGAGCCGAACTCCCGCAAGGTCGTCGTCGGAGAAGAGGATGGTGTTGTTGTCTTTAAGTCGCTTTGGAGCGTCGTCCTCATCCCTTCTCCAGTTGGTGGGTCGGTGTATCATCCCTACACCTCCGTTGGTGGGCCTTTGATTTGGCAATTCGGCCTCTTCAGGAGTGGCTGGGGAATAGTTGCTTCCGACCGGGGGCCTTGGCGACCGATATACACCCCAGGTACCCTCTCTTGATGAGATCCTCAATTGCATCCTTCAGCTGGATGCATTCTTTTGTATTGTGGCCGTGGTCCCGGTGGAATCGGCAGTATTTGTTCCTATTCCTGATGGAAGAGGAGGCCTTAATGGGACGGGGCTGTTGGAGATAGTTTTCTTTTTCTATCTCCATGAGGATCTTCTCTCGAGGGAGGTTGAGAGGGGTGTAGGAGTCGAATCTTCCTCCCAATGCTCTGAGCTTGAAAGGGCTTCTTCGGCGGTTTGCATATCTGCCGCCGTTGTTATTAGAAGTTTGGGAACCTTGTCCCTTGTTATTCTTCTTCTTTGAAGGGGGTTTCCCTTCAATCAACCGTCGATTCGCCGCCTGCTCTTCAACATCGGCGTATTTCTGAGCCCTTGATAGGAGCTCAATATAGCTTTTAGGGAACTTCTTATCCAGGGAGAAAGTAAGCCTGGAGGCACGAAGCCCCTTCTACAGTGCTGACATGGCCACGTGTTCGTTGAGATCCGGGATCTCAAGCGTGGCCGCATTAAACCTGGAGATATAATCTCGCAGGCTTTCTCCTTCATTCTGGTGAAGAAGGAACAGTATGTCCGTATTCCAAGGAGTCTTGCGGCAGGTCCTAAAATGCAAGACAAACAGTTTTTCTAACTCGGAGAAGGAGTCGATGGTACCTAGGCGCAGGCTCGAGTACCACATCCGAGCGGACTTCTTCAAGGTGGCTAGGAACGCTAGGCAGTACATTGCGTCTGAAGCTCCTTGAATCATCATATGGGCCTAGAAGCTGTCCAAATGATCGAGGGGGTCGATGGTGTCATCGTAGGGCTCCATCTGGGGAACCCTGAAGTGCCGAGGAATGACCTCGGCCATGATGCGGTCGGTATAGGGTGGGCGTAGATCACCCACAATTAGGTCATCGGGATCCTTAAGATCCCGCATCCTGTGCTCTCGCGCCTTCGCCATCTCTGATTCGATGGCTCTGAACCTCCCGTCATAATCAAGAATCTGCTTCGGCGCTCTCTCCACAGAAGTAGAGTCTCCGGAGGAGGGTGAGGGAGTTTGCCTAGGCCTCTTCCCTTTGTGCAGGGAATCGACGGACCTGGGCAACCTCGAAGTTCGGCCTTCAGGAGAGGGCCGAGAACGAGGGAGGGATGCGCGGAATCCTCCTGTGGAGCTCTCCTTCTTCGGGATCGAGAGCTATGCCTAGAAACAGCCGGTGGGTTTGCCACCGGAAAGGCTCTGTCTTGGAACTCTTGAACCATTGCTGTTAGATTGGCGACCTGGTTCATAAGAGCTTCAAACTGCTGTGCTCCCACAACAACCGTGGGAGGTGGAGCGTCGTTCTCCTCCGGGGGTGCACCCCCCTGAGACGGAGCACGACTCCGACTTGTAGAAGCGATTGGAGCTTTTCCTCTTGCCATCAAAGAACTCTTTTCTTCCTCTTGTCTGGGAGAGAGCTTAAAAAATGTTAATGCTCTCCCCTACCTGGCGCGCCAATCTGTTGGTGTGGAGTCCCTGGATCGCCGGTCGGAGCTGCTGCGTCGTAGGACCGCTTCCTGGTTCACCTGCAAAACAGGTTCCTTGTCGGAGTTGTTCCGGCGAAGGACACTCCGATGCCTAAGTCAGTGGCGGATCCCAGCCACAGAATGGGAAATGTGTGGAGAGAGTGGGAAAGAAAAAGCTCTTGGAGATTGTAAGCGTATGTGAGCGAGGATGTTCGCGTACCTCCCGAGCAATCCTTCTTATCCTTATTTAAAAAATGCCTCCGTCCTGCATCCCGCTCTTTTTTCCGGTGATCATGGGGAGCCAATCTCTCCCATGATTGGCGATCGTGGGTTGTCATTGAGCGGTTTCGGCCAGATCGGAGGCATGGCTGCAGGAGTTGCGTGCCATGATCATGGCATGATGAGTGTCGATTGTAACCGTTGGTTACAGTTGCCTTTCTGGAACAGATTGTGATCCAGCTTCGGATTTCCCCTTTCGTGGGCCGAAGACTTGATATTTTCTCGAGGCCGGAGATCGTGTCTACGGCGGGAACCGAAGTTCGTGCCTTCGGAAGTCGATGAGTAGTTCGGACTTCGGCCGGGCCGAAGTCAATACCCGAAGGTCCGGTCACCGGATGCGGTACCGGTGCTGTAGTCCGTGTGAAGCCTTGGGTTGCCTGTAGTTGACCTGTCCCTTGCTTGGTCCGAAGTCCGTAGTCCGAAAAACGGGCTTCGACCAGTCGATCCGGAGTTTGGCTTATAGTTGAACCGGGATATCCCAATAGGTATGATAAGCAAATTTACCTCCTCCAGAGCAGTGAGAGTAGCTGGAACATAGTCAAGCTGGCGAGCTCCATGGTTGGACACGATGATACCAGCTGCACCATTTTGTATGGCCAACCTTGCTGGATTTGTTAAATTAAAAAATAATGTTACATATATGGTCTTCTTACAAAAAGAAAAAAAGGAACAGAATACAAGAAAAAAGAGAGTTTTTACCATCTTCTGCAGTGAGAACTCCCTTCACTAAAATTGGCATAGAAGTGATGGTCTGCAACCACTTAACATCCTGTCCAGATCCAAAGCAACCACTTAACTTCCTAGTTTTACCATTCTCCATCTTAACATTCCTTTTTTCCCACGTACAATTTGCCTTCACGTACTTTATTTATTGCCCATCACTCAATTTGTTAACACTGTCTTTACCAGTCCCATGCTTGGATGAGAAAAGTGGAGGGTTGACATCAGATCAATAGCCGGCAGCAAAAATATGTTAAAACTATGAAATGGATCCAAAGATATTTATATAGATACTTAAGATATACATACATAAGCTAAAACTAAAGTACTTATATTTAAGGATAAATTTGGTGCCAACTTTAATTAAATCAGCATTCAAAGAAATAGTATGTAATTTTACAATTTCCTAAGCTTTTAAGGGGGGCAAGGGTCATTTGGATTGACATTTTTTTTCATGAACTGAGACAACCATAGGAACTGGAGATAACAGTTTAATTGTTACTAACCAAAATGACAGATTAAATCAGCTCTGGTTATTACCCTGACAAACTTGCAATTCCAAACTGAGAATCAATTCAAGTTTGTCTTATATAGACAAATAATGAACATTTATGAAAGTGTTTAGGTGTTTGAGTTTCAAACCAACAATGAATGCTATCACTCTGCTGGGGCATAAAGCAAGTAAAGCAACCACAATTATTTCCTAAATTACTTACTTCAACATCAACAGGTGGTACAACAATAACTTGATCCTTACATGGCCCCTGCCTATTGGCAGAACATTTAATGTGGATTGTGGTCAAAATCCCAAACCAGATAACTTTGTAATCAAACACCAACCAGATAACTTTGACATACCTTTCAGCTTAGTGATTGATCAATTTGTCCAGCCACATAAGATGCCAAACCAGAGTCATTGGTCTGAACAACACCACAGATGTATTAGTGAGATCGATAGACAGAATTAAAATTGGACGAGAAATTTAAACTCACCTTGTCCATCTTGCCAAGGTCCAACCCCTCAAAGTTCTTAAGCGTCAAAATGGTGGCAAGGTAAATCTGTACAACCAAGAAATGAAGAGATTTATTTCTTAAAAAACAGAAAGAGCGTAGAAGAAAAGAATCCATTCAAAGTATTCAGACTTTGCAACTGACATTTTACATCAGCCTTTGTCAGGTGGAATCTTGCAACTTCATTTTATGTCTTTTCATGGTATTGAATTTTGATTAACTTTACAAGTATGTTGGGGTCAGTGAATAATTTTATGCCAATTTCTTTTTGCTTTTCTAAGAATCAAGCCATGGCTGATATGTTGGGAATAATTTATAAGCCAGTTATGATCAAATGCAACCATGTTTACAGGGTCTCAAGTCCAAAAACCTTGCAGATAACACTTGCATTGACTAGTTCTGACTAACAAGTGCTGACTAACAAGTGCTACAGAAGTCAACAGTCTCAAATTATTACAGATATAACTTGGTCGAAGCAGTTAAGTGATTAATTAGTATATACCTGTTTTTGATGTCTGCTTCCCTGCACCCAAGTCTTGGAGTATCAACAGCGAGGGCTATTGCCTTGAAACCAGCCCTTTCAGCCCTTCTTTCAAGCTGTGCAACTACATTCCTATCTCTGTAGACCTAAGAAAATAAAGAATAAATGATGAGAACAAACAAATTCTAGGAAAGGTTACAAAAAACATATAAAGAGAACTAAGAAACAAAATGATAATAAGGAAGAATTAAATATTTATATAGAGCTGGAAGAATCGAATTCCTGGTCCTGTTGAAGAAACCTCTTCAACACTGGAAGTAGCCCATGATGACAGTGTACAGTAACAAATGGAGGAATAAAAATAATTACCGCTCGTATTTCATGTTGAAACTGGAAAATCAAAGTCACACAAACATACATATAATTGACATATAGGAAAACAATAACATATAACATAGTAAAAATAGTTACTCTGAAAAAATGAGAAGTTTGGGGCAGGAGAGGGGGGGGGAAGGAGGGAGAGAGGGGCATATGCGAAAAATTATGTCTAACAGACAGCACAAAAGAACAATGTCCTTTGCTTTGAAAAATTATGCATATTTTTTCAAAGGAAGATTCTTTTTTGAACAGCTCTACCGAGGTACTGCAACTAACTTGGCAGACAGCCAAATCAGGATTAAAAAATGTTATCTCGATTCTTTGATTTTTACTACAAAACCTAACCTACAAGGCAAGAAACACTGGCATGTTGAGTTCATATACAATGGAAAATTTTACCATAAAATATATAAATAAAACAGGTAGAAATTGGAGACAAAATGTGTGTTCTTGCCGATGGCAATCTCCATGTGCATCATTCTGAGAGGAAGTACGAATGAGCTATCACAGCCTCTTCAGATAAGCCAAAAAGAAATGCTGCTTTCCCAATTTGGGGAAAAAAGAGTAGGAACAAGAGCAACAGAGAAGAATCAATAGGGCAAAGTGTCTGTGTGTGTGAGAGAGGGAGAGAAGCACAAACATCATGGCCATTAACCTCCTCTTCTCCTTGGGTGACAACCTCTCCAACTTGCAATGGCTACGAATCCGTTGCCAGCAGCATAGCAGACCTTCCAAAAATGAATCACCTATTGCTAGAGAAGATGACATGCAAATAAGAGGGGAAGAACAATTTTAGAAGTCACCCATTGTTAAAAAAAAGAAGAAGGAAAGGAGAAGGAAAAGTGCTTAAAGAGTAGCTGAGAAATCACTATGGATGCTCACCTCTTGTCTCAAGTCACTATGGATGCACACCTCTTGTGCTTAAGGAGAAGGAAAGTGCTTAAAGAGTAGCTGAGAAATCACTATGGATGCTCATCTCGTCTCAAGTCTCAAGTAGAAAGCTAGGAGACAGGAGCGGTGGAACGCTGAACCATGTTTACCAATAAACAAGAACCACCTTTCTCAAAAGGTGATTACTGGTCACATAGTATGCCTGCCCATGCTCTTCCAAAATCTTGGACCATTATAAAGACCAGTTTGAAGCTTATGTCTCACATGACAAAGTTAACATAATCTCAAGCATTAGATAAACAGGTCCCCTGCAAAAATAAATAAATAAGGTTTGCTCACAACCCACCAATACTTTCAAATCAAAATCTGCTCAGAGTAGGTTGGCACACATGAATGATTTAATCTAGTATACCACTATAAGATTTGATGTCCAGCACTATGGATGCAGAGTTTTCCATAGGTTTGAAACTAAAAGAGCTTTCTCCAAAAGCTGTCACCATGTGCATTCCATCATGCTAGATAATGACAAGGGTCACACACTTAAAAACTAAAGTAATTAGTTTACTTTTGGTCTAGGTTAATAGTTTTTATTTTTATATTTTCTTTGGATATTATGGAAAGTGAATATCATTTCTTTTTTTGAAGTTCATAGGGTACATCTTTTCAGTTTACCAAAAAAAAAAAAGATCCATGTTATTTATACACAGAATTTTTCCCTGTATACATCATGGAACCATGCAGAAGACTTGGGAATAATTCCATCAGATACAAATAAGAAACTTAACTGATTATATTATGTTGAACATATAGTAGAAACTAAAGCAAAGCAAGACTGGTCAAGTCATTGTTCATATCAACTTTCAGCATTGTATTAGGCGAGGTTCTCAAACCAACCAACCCATACAATCCAGTTCAAGGTGTCCTGAACAAAACCGGTGCAGAGCCAGGTCGATTTGAGGGTTAGGTTCAAGACTCAGCAGTAAACAATCCAAACCAGTCCCAAACAGAGTGAAACCAACTGGTTTAGCTCAGTTCAGCTAAATTATGACCAGCATCTGCCAGTTCAGGGACAGATACCATAATCCTTTTGACCAATAACTATCTTGAGTAATGCACCTAGTAAAAACATGCAGTACAAGACCCATTCACATTACTAAAAAACCATTTCATATTCTCTTAGACCACTATAATCATAGCCAAAAATCCTTTTTTCAATTATTTGAGGCTGGCCTCCAAACCATTCATCACCATTTAATCCTCTAATAGGATATTTAGTGACAACATGATCGATATGATCTTACTTAACAACTATTTTCCCAGGTTAATCCTCTCCAAAGCAAATTAGTTTCATAAGCAACCACATGAACATCAAAAACAAACAAGAAATGCCCATGTTAATTATATGTGTGTACTGCTCATAACCTCATGGAATTCATATATAGCAAGAAAACATGTTATACACAACGGTCCTATTTTTTGTGGCACATGGAGAATGAAAGGAACAATTACCTTCAAATTTGCAATCAATAGCTTGAAGTCTCTCTTTTTGTAGTAATCGGCAGAATACCATATCAACTTAATAAACATAGTGCAATGTACCTTATCGACGAGGCAATATATAGCTTTAAAAGTAATAATGGATTACATTATATAATTTAACTTTGGCTGACAAGCTTCGACGTGGACATAATGGCTGGATATATTAAAATTATTCAGCATTTTGTCTTGTCATGTTACAAGCAAAAGTCCACATTTTTTTTTTTTTTTTTACCTAGATCTTGAGAATTATTAAATGCCAGATGATTCAAGGGAAGCAGGTAGCCTTACCAATTTTAGAGAATTTCCTATGCTCCTCTGGCGGTGGTGTAGAGGAACCATCTCCAGTCGCTTTGCATGGCAATACAAAATTTTCTTCGAGGTCTAGAGGATAGCATAGTTTCTAAGCTCACATTTGTCACAATTCATTAAAATGAAAGAAAACAAACAACAATGAAGAGAAAGGAGAAAAAGATAATAAGATCAAAACCCTTGTTAGTTGTAGCAACTCAAATAGTTCCCTTCAATGTCATGAAAACCTAAGGTCAAGCAGTACAACTCCTTGTTTTTCAACAGACTAAATAGCAATTTGAGAATTTAGATTCTTGAAACTCTAATTTGCCATGAATTCTTTGGTGGTAATACTAGTAATAGTAAAGAAATTCAAGAAACCCTAAAAAAATCTTGAAAAAAAAGCCCTGGTAATAGGAAACAGAGATGGCGAAGATGAAGAGGGAAGCTAAAAGAGCAGTAGCAGTTGCTTGCAAAGGAACATTAGTTGACCATTCAAGATTACCTCATCATGAAGAAAAGTCATTTTCCGCTCAAAAGTAACAAAACCCTGGTCCAGGAATCATCACAACCTTCTTGAATAAAACCCAAAAGCAATGATGCTCTCCCAATTTGGAAAAAGAAGAAGAAGAAGAAAAGCAAGAGAGAAGAAACATAAAAGAAGAAAGACAAAAGATACCAAGAAGCACGACATCGAGGCCATCATCCACCTAGGAGTACAAGAACAAGTAGAAGGAGAAGAAAGAGAATACCATGAACCTTTGTTAATTAATGCCACAAACCTTTGTTGATTAGTTGAATTAGTTGTTGATTAGTTGAGTTGTTGATTTGTTTAGTTTGTTATAATAGTTATTGATTAGTTGAGTTTGCTATAACATCTATTGATTAGTTGAGTTTGTTGTTGTTTAGTTGAGTAATTATTAGTTGTTGATTAGTTGAGTTTGTTGTTGATTTGTTGAGTTTGTTAGGTATCTTTAAAAGAACTAGTTCTATGGAGTCGGGGAAATAAAATACCAAAATTTTATCTTCCTCTATAAATTCTCTCCCTCTCTCTTTTCTCTCTCACTTCTATTCTTTTCTCACTCAATCTCTATCTTCTCAATGTAGTAGTAGTCTAAACTAATCAAAAGCTTGGATTGCTATATTTGGTATCAGAGCCAGGTTTGTTCAATCAATCCTAATGGCTCGCAAGAATAATCAATCAACCATCAAAGGGTCAAGTATGGCAATGGCTGAAAAACAAACATCGCAAGGGTCTGTGGGACATAAGGATCTTGCTGCGCTCAGGAAAGAGATAATTAAGATGGAGCTGAGGATGATGAACATACTCCAAAGATCCTCAATAAAGACTTTATCAAATTCAGAAAGGATTGATCTCCTTAAAGGTACTTATCTCTTACCTGCATCACCTTCCAAAATTCATAAAGAACCTAAAGATTCTATGGGTGGTAATGTTGAGATAAGTTTGGATTATCGAGTTATAAGCCTAAGATGGAACTACATTACTTTGATGAAAAAAATCCTAGTGGATGGATAAGGAAACGTGAATTATTTTTTAATATTTATCAGATTGGATGATCAAAATTATGGAATATGTGAAAATGTATTTGAAAGTCAAGGCTGATATATGGTACAATGGATTGGTGATGCAAAAAAGATTGTATCATGCGATGAGTTCAAGATAAAGGTATGTAGAAGGTTTGGTGATAGAGGTGTAGTGGGTGATGTTGAAGAATTATTAAGTTAGTTCAAATTGGTTCAGTATCTAATTATCAGGAAGAATTTGAGAAATTAAGAGCATTGATGCTAATCAAGAATTGTACTTTCATAAAAACACTTTTTGTATCAAGTTTTTTATCTAACCTCGAAAATGAAATCAGATCCATAATTAAGATGCTAGATAAGAAATTAAGAGCATTGATGCTAATCAAGAATCCAAGAACTTTGCACAGGTTTATGATCAAGTCAAGCTTCAAGAATTAACTTGTGAGGCCATGTTCAAAAATTTTAGATCCTGGTTCAAACCTAACATCCAATCACAATACCAAACAAATTTTGTAACTTATAAATCAAACAACCAATTTCATAATCTTAAAAACTCTAACACAAATACCAATACCAACTATAAACCTATAACCCACAATCCAAAATGTAAATTGAATACCAATAAGCCCAATTTTGATAACCAAAGGTATCAAAGTTTTCTGTAATAGGTGTCATGATAATTTTTTTGGATGTCATCAGTGTAAAATAGTTGTTGAATAGCTTAACTGCTGAAAGAAAATTGAAGATATGGTAGAAGAAGAAGTTGATGGTGGAGATATTGTATCTGATCTTGGTGGAGAATTTGTTGAAGGTCCGTGAGAAAGAAATTGAAGCTACAACCATATAGATAAGCTATAGTTGCTTTGAGAAAGAAATTAAAGCTTGCCTCAAAGTATTGTAGCCCAATTACTATTGTGGAGAAGGTAGATCCTGTGGCTTATAAATTGTAACTATCAGCAGGTTCATAGTGCATCTTATTTTTCATGTTTCACTTTTAAAGAAGAAGTTTGGGTCCAATCATGTACCTACACCACCTATGCCACTGGCAGGACCTGATGGATAGCTATTGACTGAACCACTCAAGGTGTTAGATGTAGGATTGTTAAAAAGGGTCAAGTCGTTGGAGTTCAATTGTTGATTCAATGGGTTAATATGGGACTTGAAAGTGCCACGTGGAAAGACTATGATTTCATTGTCGAATAATTTTCTAATTTCCATCCTTGAGGACAAGGATGTTTTGAACCCATGGAAAATGTCGCGAACCTTTGTTAATTAGTTGAATTAGTTGTTGATTAGTTGAGTTTGTTATAACAGTTAATGATTAGTTGAGTTTATTATAATAGTTGTTAAATTAGTTAAGTTTGTTGTTGATTAGTTGAGTAGTTATAACAGTTGTTGATTAGTTAAGTTTGTTGTTGATTTGTTCAATTTGTTAGGTGTCTTTAAAATTTGTTCAATTTGTTAGGTGTCTTTAAAAGAACGGTTATATAAAGTTGAAAAAAAGAGAAAAAATTACCATAATTTTATCTTCCTTCTAAATTCTTTCTTTCGCCTTTTCCCTTTCTCTCTCACTTCTATTCTTTTCTCACTCAATCTTTGTCTTCTCAATTTAGTAGCAGTCTAAGCTAATTGTTGGCGTGGAGTCCCTGAATCAGCCGTTCGGAGCTGCTACGCCGCAGGATCGCTCCCTGGTTCACTGCAAAACAGGTCCTTGTCGGGGGTTGTTCTGACGGGGGACACTCCGATGCCTGAGTCAATGGTGGATCCCAGCCACAGAATGGGGAAGGGTGTCGATAGAGATGAGAGAAAGAGCTCTTAGAATATGTGAGCGCTATGTGTGCGTACCTCTCCCTCCATCCTTCTTATCATTATTTAAAGGAAGGCCTCCGCCTATGGCCCGTTTTTTTTCGGTGATCATGGGAGTTAATTTCTCATGATTGGCGATCATGGGTTGTCACTGAGCATTCCGGCCAGATCGGAGGCATGGCAGTTGGAATAGAGCGCAATGATCATGGCATGGAGAATGCTGATTGCAACCGTCGATTACAGTTGCCTATTTGGACCAGATTGTGGTCCAATCTTCGGGTTTTTCCTTGCATGGGCCGAGACTTGGTATTTCCCCCGGGGTCAGAGATCGTGTCTATGGCAGGGACCGAAGAGCGCGTCTTCGAAAGTCGATAGGAAATCTGGTCTTTCGGCCAAAGCCAAAGACATTATCCGTAGAACTGGCCTTTGGATGTTGTAGTCTGTAGTTGGCCTGGCCTCTTTCTTGGTCCGAAGTCCGTAGTCCAAAGAAAAGGGCTTCGTTCAGTTGAGCCGGAGTTCGGTCCGTAGTTGAACCGGGATATCCTAATAGTTGCCCCCCTACTCTCATTTTCAAAACAAAATTTGTCTCGAGAAGTGAGAGTATTAGTGCTTGTTCATTTTCCTCCCGGGAGACAGTATAGTGGATGATTACAGGATCTTGATTGGACTGTCCATCATGATCTGGGAATCAGATGGTGGACAACTGTCACTCCTAGGTTGGGGGAGAGGAAAAATGTGGGCGACCCTAGGGCCGTCTTTCCTTTTCCCGTCGCACGATGGTTAAGCCAATCTATTGGTTGAGATTTGGATGGTTGTGGCGACTTTCCCCCGTTCGTTAGATGATGGGTGCACCTCATCCTGGTGGTTGGTTAAAGGCGGGTTACCACCCAGGGTAACTTTGGGTCAAATCAACCCTGGCAGGGCTTCAGAGACCCTTGCTTTTCTTTTTGGGGAAGGGCGAAGGTCTGGCTAAGGAAGCTTCTTCAACATCGTCTCATCCTTCGTCCAACTTATCCGGACTACCAGTTTATTTCGCAGGTAGAATCTTCCTCCTGCTCCCTTGTTTCATTCTTTTGTCATGGAAGAAACTGTAGAGAGTCATGGAGAACAGGTTGGGCCCTCGGGGCCGGTGACATAGTAGCTTCGGGGTCGATTCCCAACTCAATTTCTCAGGATAAGGCGGCTCTTCTCTGGGAATGCTATTGCATTCCCGAGGAGTTCCCCTTCATTCTCCCCGCACTTAAAGAACGAGTGAACGAACCTCCCCCTGGGTATCTAGCATGTACGAATATCATCTGAAGCTGGTCTTCGGTTTTCCCTACACCCCTTCTTTATCAAGATCTTCCGCTGTACCAAGTGGTGCCCGACGTAGTTGACCCCGAACAGCATCTGGAACATCTGCGGGTTCCTGGTATTGGTAGCATCGCAAATGTAGAACCTAGGACCAATTTGTTTAGGCCCTCTTTGTTCTCAGAGGGATTCCACAGTATGGGTGGTGGGTGATGGCCCTAGATCAGGTCGCAAGGTCATCAAGGACATGCCAGTGCCATCCACGGTGGAAACCCATCTTGTGTTTGTGTTGTCTTTTGATCCGTGGGGCTTCAACACTGTGTGGAAGAAGCCTCGTTTAATTGCCAATGACGGAAGAAGGTCTTGGCGGCGATCAATCGGATTACGATCTTCTGGTCAACTCCGAAGTTGCCCCCATCCGGGAACTGTTAGAGGAGAGAAATCTCCATCGGTGAGAATTAGCAGATTCTCCTCATTAGTATAGCCATGAAAATTTCTGTTCCCTTTCTCGTTTTATTGTGGCTTAGTTAATTGAAGTGGCTCTTTTACTTGTAGGTGGTGGGATGAAGCCCGGTGTGACCTGGCTCTGCCAGACTTCGGAGAAGAGGGTAGTGCAAGACCCTCTCTCCAGGCCTGCAGTTTGAAAGAGGGCTCGAAGGGATGGCCCCGAGGGGGACCAAAGTACTTCGTCTTCCCGGGAACTCAGGGGAAATGCAGCAGCCGCGGAGGGGGCTCCGTCGAGACCCTGCCCAGTTGAAACTCTCCGGGTACCTCCCCGGTTCGCACAACGAGGAGTCCGCCTCAAGAGTGAATGTCCCCATTTTGCCCCCTGCGGTTGATAGGGGCAAAGCACGCAATTCGAGGGGGAGTTCGCCCATGGGGCTTCTTCAGCTGAAGGTCGTTCGATGAACTCCTCGGAGCTTTCACCTACGGGGGGATTGCCGGTCCGGTTATAGCCAGGCAGGCATTGAAGGGTACGTTGCTACCTCATGACTTGGCGGTTCTTCGGAATCGGAACCTTTCCAGGATGTCCGATTCTGCCTTTTCCGTCCTGCAATAGGTATAATCCTTGCCGTTCCCTTTGTCTTGAGAGTTGTTCAGTTCATGACCACCCACTTTTGATGCAGTTGGTCTACGACCTTACCTTCATGGAAGAGGGCCTGGGGAACGTCGACCAACCTCATCCATGGTCTCAAGGGAGCTTCATACTGCTAGAGCTGCAAAGGAGGTTGCCGAGAGTTGAGGCAGTCTATGGAGGACCGCCTTGTCCGGTGAACAATGAAGTTCGCGAACTGAAAGTGTCCCATCTGACAATGGCAGGATAGGAAGCAGGGTGGAGAAGGAGCAGGAAAAGTCGACTCCCTGGAGCAGGCTGCCAGGGAGGATCAGGAGAAGATAGAAAGCCTGACCAAAGCGGTGGAGGAGGCTTCCAGGAGGGTCGAAAGAGACGATCCTGGAGTCTGAAGCCGCCAAGAGGGAGTCCGTTTCTTTGAGGAAGTGGGTAGACGATGATGTGACGGACTTTAGAGTGTCTTCACAATTTCAGGTGGAGATCAATGAAGCATCATTGTACGCTCACCAGCACGCGCTTTAACGACAGACTCTCCAGGATAAAGGAGGCCTTCCCTCAACTCGACCTTTCCGGTATTCCTTCCTTCAATATAGCTGGAGAAGAAAGAAGGAGGGTGGAGGAGGCCGGAGTCGTAGTATAGGTTGAGGAGATGCCATGTCCGGATGAGGAGGCTGCTACCTCAGTCGAGAATCCAGAGGTGACCCCAATTCCGATTTCGATCTAGGAGAAGCTCAGGCTGGAGAAGTCCAAGTTGAGGGTTCTCCGGTCCCGGCCCAGATTGACAAGGTCCTCTCAAAACAGGTTGAGAAGTTGCTTCAGTCCTGTGGTGTAGAGTCTCCTCCTGTCAATGTTGAATGACTTGAGCGCTTTGGATTATTTCTTTCTTTCTCCTTTGTATCATCAATGAATTTGTATGATAACTTCTCCATATTTTGAAATGAATTCTCCTTTCTTTGCATATGCAATGTTATGCTTCATTCGTAGCTTGAACTGGTTTTACCGTTCTTTCTTCTGCTTAGTCGAACAATCGTGGCCAAAGGCTGTTTAGTTGATAGTTGACGAAGATGAACTGTGAAACGGATCAGAACTCCGTTGTCGAAGACCGTCTACGACAGGTCAAGCCGGTGTCACCTTTCTTTAGATATTAAATTTGTCCGTTGGGGTGGACAAGCATCAACTCCCCGTCAGCCGGCGATTAGGGAAAGTTGATTATAATCTTTATTGTCCACGTGGCATGTCGATATTATACAGTCACGATTTCTTGCGCCCTGTGTGCCGCCAGGTCTTCCTTTTCCAAAAAAGAGCCATTAATGTTGCTGTCGCACGATGAGGATTTCTCCGGATTTGAAGCGATGGTAATTATTATCTTGGGGATGGCTTTCGAGCGACTTTCTGGTTCTCGAAGCATCATCCGGACATGTGGCACCTTCTGACACGGCCGGGAAAGGACGTGGAGCACGCCTCCTTGCAGTCGGTCATGGGTGCAGGGTCTCTATAAATAGGGCCCTGCCTTCTGCTATCAAGGGTCATCATTTTTGTAGACTCCTTCCTTCCATTAGAAATGAGGTTCAGCACTTCTGAACTCCGCCGAGCCGCAAAAAGAAGGGCGTTGATCCAAAAGGAAGAGAAGTCCGGAGTCCTATAGGCCAGGTGATGACGATGAGGAGCCTCTCGTGGATCGTCTTGAAAAGAGGGTTCGCCTGTTGGAGGCCCAACTGAGGGAGGCTCGGGCCCAGGTCGCGGTGGCAACCACGGAGGCAGAGAAAGCAAGGAGGGAGGCGGTGAACGCCGTCTCAGATTTCAGGGCTTCTGCTGCCTTCAAGGAGGAAGTCACTGAGGCGGCTCTGGACTCCTTCCATTAGGGGTTCCGGGAATGCAGGAGGAAGGCCTTCAAGTTTTATAACTTGAAGGGCCTAGACAACATCAAACCCTCCGTTCCCTTTTCGGACATGAATTTGATTCCGACTCCGATTAGGGGTCGAATTCTGGTTCGGACGGGAACCCCGGGGGCCCTTCGTCGTCCCTCCAGATCTCTCCCCGCCGGTACGGAAAAAACTCGGCGGGGGTTATTGAAAATTTTCCACATCTTTTCGATGCTACTGTCTTTTTTTTTTTGTATCTCTCTTTATGAGAGTTTCTTTTTCTTTTGTTCTCTCTTCGTGAGAGTTTCCTCTTTCTTTCTCTTTTTTTTTGTAAAAAATTGAAAAAATAAATGAAGTGCCTTTCTGTTATCTCTTCCCATGCATTTTTTGCGATATGTTCTATCATTGTTTTGTTTGAAATGTAGACTTCGTGGACCATTTTCGGTCTATAAGGAATAAATGAGGTCGGTTGGACCGTTCTTGGAATGTCGTTGTTGACAAAAAAGACGACAGTGATCCTCTTAGGCACGTTTTCGGATTTTCCGTAGGTATGGGTGTTTACACCGTCCCTGTGCACTTCTGTCATGATTAAGGTAGGCTGTTCAGGCCCATCTCGATGCGTCTTCGGATTCACCGTAGGGTAGGTTACGAAAACCATCCCTACACCTTTGATCTTCTTGGTGGCCTGGTTAGGATGTCCATTGCGCTTGTCGGGCATACCGATAAGGTGAGTGGATCAGACTCTCCTTTGCGCAGTTGACCGATTTTTCAGATCGGGTCACTCAGGCTGTTGTCGTTCAGTCGATGCAACTAGCCGTTCTGAGTTGAGTAGGGTTGAGTAACTTTGCACAGAAATTTTAGGAACTCATTTATTGATAGTATTTGCGAAGGTTTTGTACATTTCATGGTCGGGATAGGATCTTCCCCTCCAGGGTCTTGAGTCAATATGTTCCTGGTCGAATGACTTCTTCGACTTGATATGGGCCTTCCTAGTTAGGGGAGAGTTTACCCTGTTCCGTTGGCTTGGATACCTTTGTCCTTCGCAATACCATGTCCCCCGTGCGGAAAGTTTGCTCTTTCATCCTTGAGTTGTAGTATTTGGTGACCTTTTGCTGGTACGCCGCCATCCTTATCTGGGCCTGGAGCCTGGTGCTTGATAACAAGTCCAGATCAATCCTTCTTTGATCGGAGTTCTCAGGCTCTTCATAGTTGTCAATTCTCAGGGACTGTAGGGAGACTTCAATAGGTAGCACGGCTTTGGTACCGTATGCCAGGTTGAACGGAGACTCACCGGTGGCCGTTCTCGGGGTAGTTCGGTATACCCAGAGAATGGAGATCAGTTCTTTGGCCCAAAGCCCTTTAGCGGCGTTCAACATTTCTTCAGACCATGGAGAATGGTCCGATTAGTGACTTTGGCTTCTCCGTTGGACTGGTGATGAGCAACGGATGTCAGCCGATGCTGGATATGATACCGAGCACAAAAGTCCTTGAACTTCGGGTTGTCGAACTATCTCCCGTTGTCCATGATGATGACGTGTGGGATGCCGAACCTGAATATGATAAAATTTTTTACAAAATTTTTCACCTTGCATTCTGTAATCTGGACCAGTGGTTCGGCTTCTACCCACTTCGTGAAGTAGTCGATGGCCGCTAAGAGAAACTTCCTTTGCCCTGATGCTGGCGGGAATGGGCCAAGAATGTCCATTCCCCACTGGGCAAAAGGCCACGGGGCTGCCAGTTGAGTCAGGTGACTCGCAGGCTGTCTCTGTACATTGGTGTACCTCCTGCACTAGTCGCACTTTCGCACGAAATCAGCCGAGTCCTTTTGGATGGAGGGCCAGTAATATCCCTATCGAATGATCTTGTATGCCAGAGATCTGCCTCCCAAGTAATCACTGCATATGCCCTCATAGACCTCTCTCAGAGCATAATCTATATCTGTGGGTCCTAAGCATTTTAGTAGTGGCTGAGAGAACGATCTTTTGTAGAGGGTTCCATCTAAGATGACGTACTGAGATGCCATCCAGTGGATCTTCTTGGCCTCTGCTTTATCTTCTGGTAGCTTCCCCTCATTCAGGAACTTGATGATGGGATCCATCTAACTTGGCTCAGCGTCGATCTGGCACACCTCCGTAGCCTCTTCGACTATGCTTGGAGTTTCAAGATGTTCAACAAAGGTGTACCCGAGAGATTCCGGTACCGTAGTTGCCAGTCGAGACAGTGCATTCGCCCGGGAGTTCTCTGATCGTAGAACATGGATGATCTCAAAATATTCCAATTGGGAGGATAAAGCCCGTACCTTCTCCAGGTACTGTACCATGGTTGGATCCTTTGCTGCATATTCTTTGTTAACTTGATTCACGACCAACTGGGGTCTGAGAAGGCTTGAAGTTGCTGGACTCCTAGATCCTTAGCGATCTGAAGTCCGACGAGCAAGGCATCGTATTCGGCTTGGTTATTGGAGGCATGAAAGGAGAACCGGAGTGCGTACTCTATGGTGTGGCCATCAAGTTCGGCCAACATGAGTCCAGCCCCGCATCCAGTAACATTGGAAGCTGTCCACATGAAGTACCCAGACGAACTTCGTCTCCTTCGGAACTTCATCTTCTACCGAAGATGCTTCGTCTTCGAACTTCCAGGTACACTCAGCCAAAAAATTGGAGAGCACCTGGGCCTTCATAGCCGTTCGGGGCTGGAAGCTGATATCAAATTTACTTAGCTTCACAGCCCACTTGGCTATCCTTCCAGAGGTATCCGGAGATCAGAGAACGGCCTTGAGAGGTTGATCGGTTACAACCACAATAGCGTGAGCATGGAAATATGGCCGTAGTCGCTTTGTCGCAACCACCAAAGAGTAGATCAGCTTCTACATCCTTGCATATCGCGGCTCGGCGTCATGCAGGATCTTGCTGATATAGTGATCGGCTTGTGGGATCCGTCTTTATCTCTCGGACATGAACTGAACTGATTGCTTCGTCTGAAGTAGAGAGATATAGGTAGAGGACCTCGCCTTCTTGTGGCTTGGAGAGCAATGGTGGGGTCTCCAGGTACTTCTTCAGCTCCTCGAAGGCAGTGCGACAGTCTTCGAACCATTCAAAGCCCTTTGTCTGCCAGAGTACCTTAAAGAACGGAAGGCATTTCTCGGCTAACCGAGAAATGAATCTGCTGAGGGAGGCAATCCTTCCTATCAACTACTGGACTCCCTTTTTGCAGGAGGGATGTTGCATATCTTTCAAAGCTTAAATCTTCTCAGGGTTCGCCTCAATCCCTCGTTTGGTGACAAGGAAGCCCAAGAACTTGCCCGAAGTGACCCCAAAGGCATACTTTGCCGAGTTTAGCTTCATGCGGTAGCACCATAAAGCACTGAATGATTCCTCCAAGTCGCGGATGTGATCTTTCTGGAGGAGGCTCTTGACGATCATGTCATCAACATAGATCTCTATGTTTCTTCCCAGTTGCTTTTCGAATACCTTGTTGATTAGCCTTTGAAACGTTGCTCCGACGTTCTTGAGGCCGAACGACATCATCTTGTAGCAGTAGAGGCCTTTATCAGTGATGAAAGTCATCTTCTCCTCATCTTGTGGATCCATTCTAATTTGGTTGTAGCCGGAGAAAGCATCCATGAAGCTCAGCAACTGGTGGCCGGCAGTAGCATCGACTAGCTGATCAATCTTCGGGAGAGGGAAGCTATCTTTTGGGCAAGCTTTGTTGAGGTATGTATAGTCGATGCAGATCCTTCACTTGCCACTAGCTTTCTTGACCATTACCACATTGGCCAACCACTCGGGGTTGCGGGCCTCTTGGATGAACCTGCTTTAAGGAGCTTGACAACTTCTTTGTCCACAGCTTGCTGTCTTTCAGGAGCGAAGTTCCTTTTCTTCTGCCATACCGGCTTATACCCAGGGGTAACTTCCAGCCGATGAGCGATTACTTCGGCAGGAATCCCTGGCATATCCAAAGCTGACTAGGCAAGATGTTGGCGTTGTCTCTAAGGAAACGGATCAACTCCATTATGGTTTCCTCATCAAGCGTGCTCCCGATCTGCATAACTCTGGAGGGATCTTCCTCTGTCAAAGGTACTGGGATGGTCCTCTCCATGGGCTCACCCAGGTTTGTGGCTACATCCCTCGGATCCAGCTGATCCGGAGTCGACGAATCATTGAAATGACTGTCTTCGATCATCATGCACTGTCATGCTGTCCTCTAGTTTCCTCTAACTTCTCCGACACCGTTCCTGGTGGGGAAGCGCACCAAGAGGTAGTGAGAGAAGATCACGGTTCGGAACTTGTTCAAGGCAGGCCATCCCAGAATAATATTGTATGCTGAGGGATCCAGACCATCATGAAGTTGATTGGCAGTGTCTTTTATCGAGGTTCAGTGCCAAGGGTTACAGGAAACACTATTTTTCCCTCGGCATAAACTTGGTTGCTCCCAAAATCAGAGAGCGGTATGGGGGATCTTCGCAGTTGATGTCTAGGAAACATATTTTAGAGAATGCATCATACATTAAGACATCAGTCGAATTTTAATTATTAACAAGGATTCGCTGTACATCATAATTGGCCACTACGGTCGAGATTACAAGGAGATCATCATATGGGAGCCGAACTCTCGCAAGGTCGTCGTCGGAGAAGAGGATAGAGTTGTTGTCTTTAAGTCGCTTTGGAGCATCATCCTCATCCCTTCTCCAGTCGATGGGTCGGTGCATCATCCCTACACCTCCATGGTGGGCCTTTGATTTGGCAATTCGGCCTCTTCGGGAGGTGGATGGAGAATAGTTGCTTCCGACCGAGGTCCTTGGCGATCGATGTACCGCCCCAGGTACCCTCTCTTGATGAGATCCTTAATTGCATCCTTCAGCTGGATGCACTCTTCAGTGTTGTGGCCGTGGTCTCGGTGGAATCGGTAGTATTTGTTCCTATTCCTTACGGAAGAGGAGGCCTTCATGGGACGGGGTCGTTGGAGATAGTTCTCCTTCTCTATCTCCATGAGGATCTTCTCTCGAGGGAGATTGAGGGGGGCGTAGGAGTCGAATCTTCCTCCCAAAGCTCTAGGCCTGGGAGGACTTCTTCGGCGATCTATATATTTGCCGCCATTATTATTGAAGGTTTGGAGACCTTGTCCCCTGTTATTCTTCTTTTTTAAAGGGGGTTTTCCTTCGATCAGTCATCGATTTGCCGCTTGCTCTTCGGCATCGGCATATTTCTGAGCCCTTGACAAGAGCTCAGCGTAGCTTTTAGGGAACTTCTTATCCAAGAAAAAAGTAAGCCTGGAGGTACGAAGCTCCTTTTTCAATGCAGACATGGCTACGTGCTCGTTGAGATCAGGGATCTCAAGCATGGCCGCATTAAACCTGGAGATGTAATCTCGCAGGCTTTCTCCTTCGTTCTGGTGAAGGAAGAATAGTGTGTACGTATTCCGTGGAGTCTTGCGACAGGTTCTGAAATGTAAGACAAATAATTTTTCTAGCTCGAAAAAGGAATCATGGTACCTGGGTGCAGGCTTGAGTACCACATCCGAGCGGACTTCTTCAAGGTAGCCGGGAATGCTATACAGTACATCGCATCCGAAGCTCCTTGGATCATCATATGGGCCTTGAAGTTGCCCAAATGGTCGAGGGGGTCCGAGGTGCCGTCATAGGATTCCATCTGGAGAACCCTGAAGTGCCGAGGAATGACTTCAGCCATGATACGATCGATGTATGGTGGGCGTAGATCGCCCACAATCAAGTCATCGGGATCCTTTAGATCTCGCATTCTCTGTTCTCGTGCCTTCGCCATCTCTGATTCGATGGCTCTGAATCTTCCGTCATAATCGGGAGTCTGCTTCAGCGTTCTCTTCACAGAAGTGGAGTCTTCGAAGGAGGCTGAGGGAGTTTGCCTAGGTCTTTTCCCTTTTTACGGGAAATTGGCAGACCTAGACAACCTCGAAGTTCGGCCTTCGGGAGAGGGTCGAGAATGGGGGGAGGGATGCATGGAATCCTTCTATGGGGCTCTCTTCCTTCGGGACCGAGAGCTATGTCTGGAGGCGGTCGATGGGTTTCCCACCGGAAAGGCTTTATTCTGGAAGTCTTAAACCATGGCCGTGAGATTGGTGACCTGGTTCACAAGGGCTTCGAATTGCTGTAGTCCCACAACAACCGTAGGAGGTAGGATATCGTTCTCTCCCGGGGGTGCACCCCCTGGGAAGGAGCATGACTTCGGCTTGTAGAAGCCACTTGAGTCTTTCCTCTCGCCATCAAGAACTTCTTACTTCCCCTTGGTCTAGGAGGGAGCCTAAAAAGTGCTGATCCCCCCTACCTGGTGTGTCAATTTGTTGGCGTGGAGTCCCTAAATCGGTCGGTCGGAGCCGCTGCGCCGCAGGACCGCTCCCTGGTTCACCTACAAAACAGGTCCCTTGCCGGGTTGTTCCAGCGGGGGACACTCCGATGCCTAAGTCAGTGACGGATCCCAGCCACAGAATGGGGAAGGGTGTCGAGAGTATGAGAGAAAGAGCTCTTAGAATATGTGTGAGCCTATGTGTGCGTACCTCTCCCTCCATCCTTCTTACCATTATTTAAAGGAAGGCCTCCGGCCTGTGGCCCACTCTTTTTTCGGTGATCATGGAAGTTAATTTCTCCCATGATTGGCGATCGTGGGTTGTCACTGAGTGGTTCCGGCCAGATCGGAGGCGTGGCAGCTGGAGTAGCGCGCAATGATCGTGGCATGGAGAATGCTAATTGCAACCGTCAATTACAGTTGCCTATTTGGACCAGATTATGGTCCAATCTTCGGGTTTCCCCTCGCGTGGGCCGAAGACTTGGTATTTCCCCCGGGGTCGAAAATCGTGTCTACGGCAGGGACCGAAGAGCGCATCTTCGGAAGTCGATAAGAAATCTGGTCTTCAGCCAAAGCCGAAGACGTTATCCGTAGGACTGGCCTTTGGATGTTGTAGTCTGCAGTTGGCCTTGCCTTTTTCCTGGTCCGAAGTCCGTAGTCTGGAGAAAAGGGCTTCGTCCAGTTGAGCCGGAGTTCGGTCCATAGCTGAACCGGGATATCCTAACACAAATCAAAAGCTTAAATTGGCTATAGAAAAAATCAACAGCCTTAAGAAAGAAAACTAGAAGCCGACCTTCGAAAAAGATCCCACCATATCTTCTTCTCTTCTCCTTAAACAATGGCTGATGTTTGATTGTTTGTGGAACAAAACCTTTTATCACTAGAAAAGAAGAGGAGGCATACAAGATGATCTCAACATACTAAAAGAAAAGAGTGAGAAAAGGGATGAGATGAGAGGGGGAGGGGTATAGGTAGATTGTGTTGATTGTTATGAAGTGTCGTGAGCTTAGAATTAGAATGAGATGGGAAATGGAAATGACTTTTATATATTAATATATATACAGGTGGACTTGCTTGGAGTCATATTCGATCAAGTTTTCATTGAATTTATATAGATTGGTACATAAAAAAAAGTAAAAAATTAATGATATAAAATAAAAACAAACAAAAATAAATAAAAACATTCAAGAATAAATATAAATTTTTTAGAATAAACATAAAATTTTCCACTTGCATTAATAATGTATTAATGGTTGCTAGTAATTATTGAAACTATTAATGATAAGATAGTTTACTTTTTTAGAATAAATAAATATTTTAGAATAAATATAAATCTTTTCAGCATAAACACAAACTCAAACAGACGAAAGTATTTCTATTTATTTTAAAGTATTTAGATTTATTCTGAAAAGGTTTATGTTTATTCTATAACATTTTTGTTTATTGCTATTTATATTTATTCTATACCATTAATACACTATTAACTTTTTACTTTTTATGTATGAGAATCTATGTAAATCAGATGATAGAACTTGACTAGATTTGATTCCAAATCATTTTGAAAGAAGCCAAGTATATATATATATATATATAATGATATCATGTATCAATTTATCAATGTGCTTGTTTCTATCATGATAAGATTTTTTACCAACTTAGTCTTTAATTTGTTATGGATGTATATCTTTGTAGCTTCATTTTATGGTGCTTAAATCTCAATCAATGAATTCCTTAGCCATATTGTATGGCAAATACAAGATGTAGCAATAATATATTCAGTTTTATAAATAGAGAAAGTAATAATTAATTATTTTTTTGAGAACCATCTAATATGTTCTCCATGGAAGAAAACAAACTCTGGATATTTTTTCGATCATCTACATCTCCAATCCAATCACTATCTGAATAGCCAACTAATTTCAAAAGATTATTAGATGAATAAAATAATTCATGATTAAGAATATCTTTGATGTAGTGTAGAACATGCTTTGTAGCTTTCAAATAAGACATATTTGGTTTCTCTATGTAGCGACTAACAAGTCAACTCTTTTGAAAATATCCAGCTTTGTATATGTGAGATAGCAAAGACTCCCCACTAGGCTCTTAAAACATATTTTATTAATATCTTTTCTTTTTTTTTTATAGCTTCATTTCAACTTCTATTGAAGTATCAATTGAATGACAAATTTTTATGGCAAACTTGTCCAAATTCTCCTTAGCATGGTGAGATTGTGAGACAAAAATATTTTCTTTCTTTTGCTATGCTCCTGATCCCAAGAGATGAGCCATAAACTTGATGTAAGTCATCTCAAACTCTTTGATCATGAAACTTTAAAATATGTTGATCGAGAGACAATTCCCTATAGATATCAAATCATCCACATACAAATAAACAAGTAAAATTTCTCTATTATTATTAATCTTCGTATACAAAGCATGCTCATAAGGTATTTTGAAAATCCATTCTTAATAAGTAAATATCAATTCTAGCATTTTGAGATCGAGGAGCTTGCTTTAACCTCTATAAAGCTTTTTTTAACTTATATAATTTACTTTTTTCACATTTTCTTATATAGCCTGGGAGTTACTCTATATACACTTTTTCATTAATATAATCATTTTAAAAGGCCAACTTTACATTGATTTTTTTTTTTATTTATTTTAAGTTGTCAAGGAAATAATAAGGTGTACCATTTCTAGATGTACAACGAAAGTAAAACTTTATTATAGTCAATGTCTTATTTTTTTTATAGCCTTTTATAATAAATCTTATTTTATTCTTCTCTACTTTGATTTCTGCATTTTCTTAGTTTTATAAACATATTTTATATTCATGGCTTTATATTCCTGTGGAAGATGGATAAACTCCTAAGTATCATTCTTAATTATAGCTTGCATTTCTTCATCTATTGATCTTCTCAATTTCTTTTCAATATTTGTTTCTTCAAATTTAATAAAATTGTATCCTATAAAAAGACAAAACATGGTAAAATTGTTTTCATTAGTATTATCAGGTCTTCTTGTAATATTGTAAAGATTTGAATGCTTCTTGTCTTTGAAATGCTTCTACTTTCAATACTTGCACTTGACCCCTCTTGGTAATGTTTGTTTTTCTTGTAAGATAAAGTTGGTTCTTTATTTATTGATTCCTTTTCTTCATCAATAATAGTGTTGCTTTGCTTTTCTTTCTTTGATATTTGTCTAATTTCATATTTGTTCTTCATCAAATTCAACATTTATAGAAAATATAATTTTCTTGTTAAAGAATTATAAAGCTTATAATTATTAGAATTCTCATCATAGTCCAACAAAATGCATTTTCTCATTTATCTTCCAACTTTATGATAGTAATTTGAGGCTTTGCCTCTTTAACTACCGATGCTAGAAGAAGGTATTGGCACAATTTAAATAGTGCCAAAGGTTGTCGATGCTTTTAAAAAGAGTCAAAGATTAATGATATATATAAGTATTGAGAAGGCTTTGTTTTGGATCAATGCTTATAAGCATTGCCAAAAGCCAATTTCCTAACCCATGTTGCCCCTTCATAATGCACAAACATATCAGCAATTTCCTCCCCCATAATCCCCTTCTCTCTTCCAAATTATAAAACCCTCTTCTCCTTAGATCCCCAAATTCCTCTTCTCCTCCCCCTCATCAATCCCCTTCTCTCTCCTAAGCCACGAAACCCTCTTCTCCTCCTTCGATCCCAAATCCCCCTTGATCCAGCCTCTTCGCTTCATCACTGATGATCATAGCTTATCTGAGCCTATGCCTTTCTCCTCCTCCTCCTCCTCCTAGGTATTGCATTTTTTGAATGTTTGATCAAAATTAGTTTTGATCTCATTGAATACAATCATAGCGCTTGAATTGACCATCCTGGAGCTCGTATCAGCCACATTGGCACTTTGTTCCTCCAGACTGATACTCTGATTAGTCATTCTATCTTAGCATTGGTCAAGTTTTTTGATTTTTTGCTGGCTTATTAGTTCTTATATGTTTAGGTATATTCTCAAAAATATATTTTGTTCGTGCATTTTCTTGCCTTTAATTTTTCTTTCTTGTTTTGGCTTATCATAGTTTTCTGGTCAAATTTGTAGAATTAGTTTTTTGTTTTGCACTTATATGCTGCATTAATGTATTATTTATACCAAGGATTTATTATCAATATGGGAATGCATGGTATGGGTAATATGATTCTTGGAGGAAGTAAATGACTCTAAGAGCTATGGGGATCAAAGAAGTTTGTATAAATTTTTGATTTATTATTTAACCTTATAGTTCATCAAATCTCGTGATAAGTGATTATGTAAAGATGACATTATTACTTTTTTTTAAGAAAATGAATTTATTATACATCATCTTTCTTACTCAATTATCATTCAAATCTAAATTTTATTCATGTAATGGTTTGTTTTCTAGGTTGGATGAAGATAATCTTGGAAAATAAATGACATTCCCAATTAGTCCATGCAAATATAAGATCAATTTTCACTTCATGCACTTGTCTATGTTAATCTCATGCCTTAAATCAGTCACAAGATGACTTAATCATGAGATCTTCTGGTATGATCCGTGGAACATTTGCCAAACCATCTTACTTATTTCGATAAGTAGATAGTTCAACAGTATTTCTTTATTTCCTAATTATTTTTTCAGTTTGATGAATAGGAATAAGTAGGTTCTTCTCGTGGCTTTAATTTACTTTATTGCATGGATTCAAGCAAATCTATAATACAAAATTATAGTGGAATTGTTCTTTGGTTGGATTCAAGTGTAATGAGCTTGTAATGCCAAGGTTCAACTTGATAGTTTAACCGCGAAGTGGTCTTTTTAACCCTTCCCTTTAAGCTTTTGCTCTAGACAAAGTGGTGGGTTCTAGATCCTTGATCACTGTTCATATTACAAATATAGTTATATTTGTGTATGATAACTTTTGTTTATGTTGGCTCCACCCAGTGATTTTGATGAATAACAAAATATTGAGTGCATATTGTATTCTAATGAGGATTTCAAGTTGTGAGTTTTCAGGAAGAGAGCACCTCAAAATCTAAAAAACTTATGGTTTATGGCACGTAATGGCACGGAGCAATTCTCATGAATCCGGGCATCCTCTTCATTGAAAAAGGGCATCTAAATGTTTAAATATTATGTGTGTATGTTTTCAAGAATTATATTTATGTTTTTGAGGCATTTACACTTGAATCTGAGATTTTTCAGTCTCAAGTGTCGACACCTGGACAGTCAAGTATCGAGACTTCAGCATTTGGCACAGACAAAAATTCTTGGCATGCCAAGTGTCGACACCTATATCCAAGTGTCGATACCAAGTGTCGACACTTAGGTTCCAAGTGTCGACTCAAGGCCTGAGAATTTTGAAAATACAGAACTTTGTAATTTGAGGATTTTTGTGTCAAGTGTCGACACCTGTGCATTTTGAAAATACAGAACTTTGTAATTTGAAAATTTTGTGTCAAGTGTCGACACCTGTGCATCAAGTGTCGACACTTGAAAGTTCAAGTGTCGACACCTAGAGATCAAGTGTCGACACTTGACAGCCAAGTGTCGACACCTGACAGCCAAGTGTCGACACTTGCAGCCTGACAGCCAAGTATCAACACTTGCAGCCTGACAGCTCTAACGGATCTATTTTTCTGACTTGCAGAACTTACTTTTCAAGCTCCAAACGGCTATTTCCGAGGTACCAACGGCCACAAACCATTTTTTGGAAGGTTATTGGTGTATTTAACCTCCACCAACCTCATTTTAAAGAAAAGGAAGTGTATTGAAGTGCATTCAAGTCTACTCAAAAGCCAAAAAGCCAATATTCTCTCAAATACTTCACATCAAAAGTCTCTTATAGTTTGATTCCTTGAAAAGCCTACAAGCTCATCCTTACTTCATTCCAAATGAGGCACTTTGAAGGAGATTCCATTGAAGAGTGAAGACAAAGCATCTACTTGAGCTTCAAAGATTCCAATCTACTCTTGAAGAGAGTTTGTTTTAGTTTTAAATTATATATCTGTTTTATTATGATTTGACCTTGCTTTCAAGGGTGTCTTGAAAGAAGGTTATTGTGGTTTGTTGGTGAGCCAAAGGGATAAAACCAATTAGGGTTAACTTGTGAGCCCGAAGACAAAACAAGTGTTAAGGTTTGTTGGTAAGCCTAAGTGATAAAACCAACTTAGGTTTTGACTTGTGAGCCTTGTGAAAACAAGTCAACTGTAATCTAGTTTGGATTATAGTGAAATTCCCAAGGATGGCTTGGGGAGTGGATGTAGGTGCAAGGTTTGCACCGAATCACTATAAACCTTGTGTTTGGGTGTGATTGCTCTCTTCCTCTCTTGCTCTTTAATTATTGCTAACATCTTGCATTGAATTTATCATTGTTCATAAGCACCACCAGTCCCTCATATTATTGTCTTAATTTATTAAAAGACCCAATTCACCCCCCTCTCTTGGGCTCCATTTCTGGGCAACAGTTTATAACATATATAATATATATATATATGTGTGTGTGTATGTGCGCGCGCGTGCGTGTATGTATGAAGTTTTAGATCCACAAATCTTTGTTGCGGTTCAATTGTTGATAGTCATCCTTTCATTTCATTATTCCATCTTAGCATGCATCATAATGGAATGTCTTGTCATGTTTTATATATAGAAGAGTAACTAAATGTGATAGTTGAGTCAGTTTTGTTGAATGTATAATTTTAAATTTGTTTTGGCAAATTTCAATTTGATATCATGGTCTTTGATTGAACTATAAGACTTGATTTTTTATTTCGTTAAGAGACAACAAATTGATTAAATTAAAGATGTGTCTTTGTGTTAATATAATAAGATATAAGTTTGATTTTTTTTTTTATGGGGAGAACTTAGTTAATATTTTACTTGTATAATATTTTAGGTAAATTATTATTTAGTTATTGTTCTCATAAAATGGACAAAAGTTATATAAAGAATCCAAGGTCTAGTACAGGACATTTTGAAGGAGTTCCAAATTTCATTAAATTTGCTATTAAGATGGGGCTATGACACAATGATACACTCCATGAGGACTCAATTTAAGTAACTAGGATCTGTAATGCAATTTTTCGTGGACTTTTCTATAGTACATTATCTTTACTATATCTATATTTTTTCATAGGCTTAATTATTTACGTTATATTTATATTCTCAACTAATAAAGCTTTTATACTTTTGTTGTAGGTTCCTAATAGTTCTACTGGTCATAGAGTTGACAACAATCAAGCTCCTGTAGATTACTAGCAGTCTAATATCTTTCTCATTTTTTAAAAAATTATATATGTATACTTTTTATTTTTTTGTCTTATATTATGCTTTGCAATGAATATGATGGATAATGTAATCATATTTTTCCACAATATATATGTTACATAGCATTTATTATGATTTTATGTTGGTGTGTAATTTTTCTTAAAAAAATTTGGACATGTTTATATATTTTGTATAAATTTTAGTAAATTATTATTTTTTTAAAAAAATATCGATGCTTTAAAGTATTGGCAAAAGATGATTTTGTAATGCTTTAAAGTGTAGACAAATAGTAATGCTTTAAAGCATCATATTTAGCGATGTTTTAAAGATTGACACGTGGTGATACTTTAAAATATTGGTATTTAGCATTTTTTTAAAGCTTTGACAATTTTTGATACTTTTAAAAAACATCATTAGGTAGCATTTCAATGCAATTTTATGTTTTTTTAAGCATCATGAAAAAAATTTGTGATGCATATAAATATCAAGAAAGGCTTTTGTTAGCATCGATATTTTAGATGCTTTGACCTTTTTTATTTGGCACTTTAACACTGGCTACACTTCCAAAAATTTGTAAGTAATCCATCATTGATTTGTATTTGCTCCTGGCTTTTTGTGTTATATTCTAAAGTCTTCAAAGGGAGAATATGTTCAACAAGTACATGGCACAAGAAATAGCTTCTATCCAAATTTTTTAAGGTATAGATCTTTCTTTCAGTATGCAATGTACCATATTCAAAATAATTTTATTCTTTCTTCCTAAAATACCATATTGGCATAATAAATTGATAATTAATTCCTTGTGTTTGAAATAATTCTTAGTTATTGTGAATTTTATTCTCTATTATAATCTGATCTCAATGCTTTGATATGAATATCATTTTGTTTTTAGTATTTGTTTAAATTCCAAAAAAAATTGAAAAGATTTTTTTTAAAAAAATAAATCATGTCTTTTCACTATAATCATCGGTAAATGTAAAATAATATTTCTTACCACCAATAGATGTGAAGTTAATAAGTCTATAGGCATTTGAACGAACTAACTCTAGAATTTGGTTTATTCTTCTAAATCTTCCTTGTTTGAAACTTTTTTATGCTGTTTCGAAGATACATGCTTCACACTTTTAAATAGGTTTACCAATAAATGGAATATCTATTACCATCTTCTTTTTGATAAAAGATTTAAGACTTAAAAATTTAGATGTCCATATTTAAGATGTTATAAGCTGGAACATTTTTTTTATTTCAACTTTAAAGTATTTAGATTACTTGATTTAGAGATTCAATAGAAATATTCTATTTTTTGGTATATGCACTAACTAAAGGATTATTCTTATCATGAATTGAGAAGCCTAATTCTTTCATATGAATATCATATCCCTTTTCAAGCAACTGGTTCAAAGTTTAAATATTATTTTTCATATCAAGAATATAGTAGACAACAAAAATAATTTCTTATGCTTCATTTGTTAGTTTAATAAGGATTTTACCTTTTCCTTCGATGGGCCTTTTTATTGAATCTCTAAATATAATATTACTTTTTGTAATTTTCATCCAGCTCAATAAATAATTTCTTCTTATTGCACATATGATTGCGGCTTCTGTGTCAAAGAATCATATGCTTTTTTATTTTTTTCCAACTTTATTGTAGCCAGTAGTATTGATTCTTCTTTTCTACCTTATTTTCGACAAAATAAGCTATTCTACATATAGAACTATAATGGCCAAAATTTTTACATATATAGCACTAAATGTCAGCTTTCCAAACCTCGATTTGTTATTATATCTTCCTCTTCCTCAACCTCTTTGTATTGGTTGCCAAGTATATATTTTATTCTTTCTTTAGATTATCCTCTTCCTTGCCTATATAGAGCTCCACGATGAAATTGCCCTCCTCTACCTCTTTGTTCACATCCTCGACCTCTTTGATCTATTGAGTTCTTTTTTCTTTTTTTGTATCATGGCTTTCACTTGTAATGTTTGCTCACATAACTTCTCATCTTCTTTTGATGAGTTTTTGCTCGTAAGCTTGTATAGAACTCACAAGTTATTCTATAGTTATTTTCTCTAAGTCCTTTCATTCTTCATGGCTATAACTACAATCAAGTTTTGGATTTGATGATTGCAATACCTTTTTCATCACTCGAATATCCGTTAGTGTTTCTCTAAATTTTCTAAGTTGATCAATAATAATCATAACTTTTAAAAATATTTAGAAATGGATTATGAAGTTTTTATTTGTAAATATCCAATTTCACCCTTAGAGTTTGAGGACAAATTTTCTTTACCTTCTCTACTCCTTTATAGGCCTTTTGGAGTAGTTTACAAGCTTCTTTTGGTGTTGTAGCTATGGTTAATTATTTTGAAAGTGGCATTATCTATGCTATAGTGAACAATGTCTTTTCATCTTTCTTTCTTGGATCCTTGAGTTAATGCTTTTAACTCCTATGAAAGATCCATCTCTTCTTCTTGTGTTGCCAATTCATTGTAGCCTTCAAATAATAAATTCTTATATATCTTGAGAACCAAGCAAAGTTTTTATTTGTATGCACCAATTATCATAGTATTTAGTCAATCTAGAGACTTGGGGTTGAATTATATTTGTGGAGGACGATGTTGCTTTGATACAAAATATGTTGGTTGTTTAGAATTAAGTGTGCTAGGCCTAAAATCAAAGTAGAAAAGAGAATAAATTTTTTTTAATATATATTATAATTTAAATTATTAAATTAAAATAAGATTAAAATATTTGAATAGGCTTATGAACTTTCGAGCTCATTATTATACTATTTGAGCTTGACTTGAAAAAATAATCAAGTTATTCAAGCTTGATCGGAGCTTGAGTTGAGCCTAGACTCAAGTTGAGCTTGATAACTCATGAACAACTTGACTCATTTACATCCCTAATCACCAACTTTATCAGTAGACCACCCTAAAATATCTTTGTAACTGACTTTGACTTGAATTCCAGGTAATTTGGACTTACACATGAAATAAAGGATACTGAGATCTTTGGAGATGGTCTACCATGAGCGTATGAGCCAGGTGGTAACCGGTGCTTCCTACTAGAATGTGAAGGAAATGATAGGAAAATTACACACGATAAAGCATAAATAACCGCCTAAACTTCTTTTCCTTCACGGCATTCTAGCCATTATCTATAAATAGAGGGTCAAAGAAGACCCCAAGATATGAAAATCACTCTTCCATGCTCATTCATTTTCTTCTCTTACATATTTTTAACTTGAGCATCACATGGTCTCCATTAAAGCTACCTTTGGTAGGGACTTATTTTGCATGACCTGAAAGTTGTCATCCTCATTTGGCCAATCCAATATAAGTTGAAAATTTACAGCAACAAGGTATGTAGTAAAATTTGATTGGAAAACAGAATGTATCTTCATTGTATATCCGACCATATTATAGCTGATCATATCTATCTAATTTTGTATCAAAAAAATTATTATATATCTGGCTGTATCATAGCTGGTTATATCTACTTAATTTGATATTAAGAGAATTATTACATATCCAGTCATATCATAGCTGGTCATGTATATCTAATTTAATGTCAAGAAAATTAAAATATTATTTCCATCACAGCTATCCCTGTCTACCTAATCTAATGCAGGAAGAATATAATTGATTTCCATTACGCACAAAACCCAATCCAAAATATGGAAAATATATGTTTGCTAAGCGCTCAGAAAAAAAGATCCGCATGTCCGGATATTTGAGAGCGTTATTTTTTATTCGTCAGAGGAGTCCAAGTCAATTTGTATCATATCCTGAGGCAAGATCCTTAATAATCACTAGTTTAAAAAACCTGATATAAAACCCAGAGCGCAGGTCAAATAAAATAATCAATGTCTCTCTAACAGATTTAATGATGAAGTATAACTGCCTTGTACTTTGATATATAAATTGATAAATAAAATCTGAAATTACTTGCAATTCCTAGCTGACAGTTCATGGAGGACCTGAGACCGAAGAATAGCAGTATTAAAAATATTTTTCAAAACATATATATATATATATATATATTTATAGGCCCAGATCAGCGGAAAGAAAGAACCGGAGAGCTAAAAAAAAATTTGATTAGAAATAAGAACTAGGCTAAGCGCAGGTAGAACCGATTAATCCAAGGCCCAAAGATCCCGTCCTTAAATTCTCGAGAACCGAGTGCCGTGGCCGCCTCCTTTCCATTTCGTTTCCTCGCCCGGACCCGAAGGGGTTGTTGTTATTACGACTCCGCCCTCTCCTGTCTCGCTTTCTTTCTCTCGTTTGTCCCCATCCTACGCCGCGCGGCGGCACCCGAAGAAGAGAAGAGAAGACGAGGCGGCGGCAGCGGCGGCAGCGAGGCGGGGAGGTCGAGGCGGCCAGAGGAGACGATGCGATCGGATGAGGAGGAGAAGGAGGAGGAGGAATCGGGCGCCGGGATCGGAGCAAGAACTAGAAGAAGGCCAACCACCAGCGGCGGCGGCTCCGGCGACGGCCGGCGGTGGTGATGGCGTTGCAGATGACCTGGCAGCAGCGGGGAATCCAGCGCCGCAAGGCCGGGCCCCCTCTCGGCCTCAAGAACCTCGGAAACACCTGCTACCTCAACAGCGTCCTCCAGTGCCTCACCTACACCCCTCCCCTCGCCCAATTCTGCCTCGCCTCCCAACACTCCTCTCTCTGTGAGTCAGCTTCCCCTTCCTTTTCTTCCCTTCTTACCCTCCTCTGCTTTCGATTCGAAGACGAATTTTTGGTTTGATTTGGGGGAAATTTCTTGGCAGGCAAGTCAGTGTTCACGAACCGGGACGAGGAGTGCCCGTTCTGCATTCTGGAGTGGCAGATCGCCCGATCCCTCAGCCTGGATGGACCCCTCGACTCGCCCCCCAAGATCCAGAAATTCCTCACCCTCTTCGCCGAGCACTTCCGCTGGGGCCGCCAGGAGGACGCCCACGAATTCCTCCGGTACGTCATCGACGCCTGCCACAACATCTCCCTCAAGCTCCACAAGCGCCTCGGCGCCACCTCCGGCAATGCCCCCAATGGGACCACCAAGCTGGCGGCGGAGCGCTCGGGGGAGGCAGCGGAGGGGCCCGGCACGGTGATGATGGATATTTTTGGTGGTGCGCTGCTCAGCCAGGTGAAGTGCCTCACCTGCAAGGGGGAGTCCAACAAGACCGACGAGATCATGGATATCAGCCTCGACCTCTTCCAGAGCAACACCTTGAAGGATGCCCTCGCCCGATTCTTTCAGCCTGAGGTCCTTGACGGCAACAACAAGTACAGCTGCGGCAAGTAAGGAAGCTGTGTTGATACCGTATTCCCTTGCCTGTTTCATTGTTGGATGTAGCACTTTAACTGGAATTTTTTGCTATGCTTCAGGTGTAAAAAGCTATCCGTGGCCAGAAAGCAGATGTTCATTCTTAGAGCACCTAATGTACTTGTCATCCAGCTCAAGGTGATTGTTTATTTATCTGGTGCTATTGCCTTTGATTTTTTTTTTTTTTAAAAAAAATAAGTTATTGTCTAGGTTTTTAATGGGTTTTGTAACTGTGTTCTGTCTGCAGAGATTTGAGGGCATACATGGTGGGAAGATCAATCGGAACATTGAATTCGAGGAGGTTTTAGTTCTTTCAAAGTTTATGTATAATGCAACTCAGGTTTGTCATACCCCATTTTGTAACCTTTCTTCTTTTTCCCTTAGAAGTTGTCTGTCAGTCTCTTCTAATGAACAAATAGATGGGGTCATCAAGAATGAGTAATGCAATTTCTGTGGAACACTATTAATTGGGGGAATGGTAGAATATTGATGTATGAATTCTACGTTCTACATGATCAATGCAGCTTAAGCAGCTTGCTTTGTGTATTCTTAAGTATGTAGTTGGATCATAATTGAGCATTCAGAAATGTCAACTGTTCAAGTTTTGTCAAATAGAGAAATGGGGTCATTTGGGGAATCACTAGCATATATACCTTAAAATTTACTAGCATGCATGCATAGCATGTTTATCCTATTAAAGAAGAAAAAATAATGCAAAAGTATATAAGAAGAAGCATTATAGACATAAGAAATTTATATTTGCTAAAAAGAAGCAGTGATATTTTAAGTGTCATATTTATTCGAGTTCACTAATAGAATGGAAATAAGTGATAAGCTAAGCATCTATTAAAGGTGGGCTTTGTATGTTGAAGATTAGGAGGGAGGAGAAAGAGGTCTACTAAATGGGAGGTTGCTATTACAGGTGGTAGGATGTGGGGCATAGCAAGGAGGAGACATTGATAGAGGGTGGAGCCTGGGGGAATAGAGAGAGAGGCCAATGAGAGCAATCATTTAAGAGAGTTAGGTAAATTAGAGGCATAAGGTTGGACAGGTTTATCAATTTATAATATGGTTATATTAAGATAAGTTGGTTAAGTGGTAAACTTTAAAAATTTGTGAATTAGTTAGGATCACAAATTCAACTACCATTCGTGTATTGCTTGTACTAATTGATATGATATTGGGTTACTAGATATATTATCTAAACTAGGTATCGATATGGACCTCATGTCAATAATCATACTGTATTGACCAACAATCAATATAGACTGTACCCTACAAGGTTTGCTTGATTTGTAGCTGGATTCCATTTTGGATGGCCAGCAGTATGAGTTGGAACATCCTGTATTGGATTGTTTTGGTCCAAATCGATGCGGAAATGAGGGAACGAGGAAGGGAAAGAGAGAAAGGGGGAGGGAGGCCAATCAAGTTGTCAATGGTGGTGGCCATTGGAGGGCCGTGGGGGTCCTCTAGAGCCATCGAGGCCTTCGCTACCTCTGCAAGATCACATCTTTGAGAGAGAGCTACAGAGGGGGAGGAAAAGAAAAGGAAGGTGGTGAACAAACCGTTGGAGGGCCACCGGCTAGCTGCCGTAGTCGTTAGATAGTGGAAATAAAGCCCGCAACTCTGTAGGCTCGAAACAAGGACGAGGTCTCCTATTTTATGCATTTTTTAAAAATGTGATGCACAGTGGAGTCGGTAATGAATTTGCTGGTTTCACTGTTCATTGTTATTTTTTTTAAAAAGTGCAATGAATAGGGGCTGTCATCCTTGATCCACAACTGTGGCTCTGTGAAAATTTTTTCCACCGTTCGGCAGCCATGATGGCCATCTGATAGCCCTTCAGTGCCCGCTTCACCGCTTTCCTCTCCCTTCGATTCTCTCCCTCCCCTCTTCTCTTTATCTTTCTGGATTAGAGGTCCTAGTAGATGACGCGGAGCCTTGGAGGCCTCGCGGCCCTTCGGTGGCCTTGGTGGGCCATTGCTGGTCCTTTAGCAGCATTATCCTTTCTTTCCCTTCCTTTTTCTCTCTCTTTCTCTCTTTTTTCTCTCTCTCTTTCTTCCTTGGTCTCTCTCTCTCTCGTCTATTTGTCACAAGTGTTCCGATTCGAAAGACTGAACTACACCGGTTTACCACCGGTACGGCTTGGAATGTCCCGAACCACTCAATTCAATCCAGTTTGGCAAATATTGGTACCATGGGTTTCAGAACCTTGGTAGAAAGAGAAACGTGCGTGTGAGAAATGACCAAGTTTTTCTTTTAGGTCTTTGAGCATAATGTTTACATGGTAAAAGTGACGGGTGAACAAATATGGCTGTTGGATAAAAGAGAAGTTTGTTCTAGACTTCCAGTTAGTTACCGTTATTTACTGCTCAAATAAATTTTATATGACAAGATTTGGTTTAACAAATTGGCAAAGCTGGAAGAAATATCAACAAACTTGAAAAGCCAAGTCACTCTTTCCAGTAGTGTTGATAATGAAGCCTGTATATTCTTTATTTGAATAGCCATGAAGAAAGAAATCTATCATGTGCCTAGATCTTTAAGGCATTGGGGAGTGGAATAGGATGGGGGAACAAGCCATTTAATGCTGTTATTCACCCCTTTTTCAGCCAAACACTTATAGGAGCACTTGGGTTAAACCACTTTTTTAGATGGGCAAAATGGTATTTCTAAAAATTTGGTGGACAACTTTTTGCATTCCAAATCCGTTTATTCCACTTAGCCGAGGAATATTAAACTCTAGCATTTCCTCTAGCCACAACCTAAGGGCCCGTTTGGATGTTGCAAGACATTACTCAAGTGATAAGATATAGTGACTGGAGTTTCAGTTTAAAAAGTGATAGTAATGGAAGAGTTAGAGGACTTGGGCAACCCATGGATCTCATATCCTTGTTTCCTGGATAAGGTAAATCACCCTAAGGATGGAATATATTATCCCTGAAAAATAGAAAATAATGAGAATAATCAGGCTGATTGATCCTCTCTTGCGTTGTCTCTTTCAAGTGAGCTCTCCCTTGTATGACCTTGTCTTAGAACATCTAAATGGGGCCTAATAGAATTTATATCAACAAGAAAACTTGACGAATTTTCATTTGGCACAGATATAATTACTTTTCTTTCTCTCTCTCTATGTATGTTGTTGTCTTATTTTTTTTCTTTTTTTCTAAATATGCTACTGGGGCAATGCTTGTTGTTCCTGAAGTGTGTCTTATTTAATTGCTTTTTTCTAAATACACTATTGGGGCAATGCTTGTTGTTCCCGATGTGTTATTATGTCATTAGCATAGCTAGGCATAATGTTGACATAATCGTAGGTGGTTTGTGTAGTCTGTTGGATGTCAAAGTGATTTTTATTATCCAAGTTTGGCTACATATGCATTCCACCACTCTATCTTGATGATATGAACAGGTGCCTATTATTAGGTTTTTGGATGTGTTATTGGAGGATTGGGGTTGCATAATAAAAAATGCTCTGGTCTTGTAAGATTTCTAATATGGATAGAACCTGAGTTCCCAAAGTTTTATTTAAGAGTAATGTTTAAAATATTTTAATTTACTGTTGAATTATATGAACTATTTATCCTTAATATTGTATATCTGTAAACTGCAACTCATGTCAAAATCACCTACTAGCGACCGTCAAAATTATCTGCTTGTGAATACTCTAATCAAGTGTACAAACCTGATAGCATGTTGCTGGGACATTTGGACGATAATGGTCGCAAGTTTGGTCTTGCAAATGGTATGGCTAATGTAAAAAAAGTTAACATCTGGGAAATTATAGAATTTTTATTGGAGTTTTGGAAGAATTCCAAAAATATGATTAATGAATAAATTAGAAATAAATTGTAAAATAGCTAGGTTATGCTTACCATGGCAAATATGAATTAATATTCTACATGTATCTTATGAATATGTTCCGAGCCTTTTATGAACAAGTTAATGTTTATAAATAATTCATGAAATGTGTAAAGTATGAATAATTTGTTAGCAATTCAATTGTCCAAATAACCATTCACAAACTAAAAAATGAATAATTTTAGAACTTTCTAATAATGATGGGCGTGATATGACTATGATGTGAAGCATTTTATTGAACTTGGTTGGCTTTGATTTTCATGTGAGATGCCCTCGGTTTTATTGACTGTTTGTACCTTCGATCTCGGTGCATATTCAATATGTTGAATTGAATGATTGAATTGTTGAACATGACATCCTCCAGATTAATCTGGAAGGGAAGAGACATGGAGCGAAACAGCTGGTGATAGTGACTGGAATGCACAATGATACACCTTTTATAGAGAAAGGGGATTTTACTTGATCAAGTGCTATGATGAAGATTTATGAGTTTGGAGGGAGATATAAACTAATTGAACTGACCACTCCTTTGTTGGGGTTGAAATTCGTGCAGGCTACCTTCTTGCCTAATTTTGTGAAAAATAGATTGAAAAACTGAATGTTTTTAGACTTGCACTTCCTTGAAGGCTTGAGCATGGCTGATTTTTGGCTGGCAAAGAAATACTGTCAGCACAGTAGGTTTCTTTTCTAGGTTTTGTCAACTCATTTAGGCACTTTTGTGTATTCTGGAAAAGATACTTAACAACAATCGTATAAATTTAACAATGTTATTTGAATGTTTGTTTTTATTATGCCAGTCAAACATGTATTCTGCATTGCTTGTAGTATGTTTATCCTATTTTAGACCACTGGACATCCAACCTTGCAAATCATAGAATTCTTTCCTTTAAGTAACCATCGATTACACCTGTACTGCAAGCTAGAGAAAAGGATTAAGAAGATGGAAATGGACAATGCAAGAAGCGACTCAGTTTTAGCAGTGACATCTCCTACAAGTGGCGCCAATCACATTACTATTGCATCATTAAATTTGATAAAATTGGTAAAATGGCTAACCATGACTCTCCAACCAAGAAGAAACATTTGAATCATCTTGGGTGGGGCCATAACTATAATTGGATTCATAAGACATGAGACAAAGTCATATAAGTATTGTCTAAGCTCAAACTAGTAAAGGGATAAGTTGTTGCTGGATTTTGTTTGTTGATAAGAAATAAGGAAAAAGGAAAGTATCCCATCCTTTGGTAAGCTAGGTAAGCAAGGAGAGCATTATGGGGTTCCTATGAGGACAATGACATTTAACAAAGCCAACTTATTATGCAATGTAAGTTTGCACATATAAAAAGGCCATGTTTATTGTGGCCTTTCTTTGATCAACTTTACGTAACACTCTAATATTGCTTAAAGTTTATATTGCTCAAAGTTTTCATTGAAGAAAAGGCCATGTTATTTTTTTTGAGCTTGTTTTTGACATTTCGGAGTTAAAATCTGGACAAGTTTTGTTCTGTTTTGGTTTTCTGGAATGAGAAGATTGTGCATTGATGCCATGTTCTCTTTTCCAAAGTAGTTATTTTTGTGGCCCTTCGTCAATCAATTGTTGGTGACATTCTTAGATCACTCATAGCAGGAATTAAAGAAGAGGTTGTGTTAATCTTGTAAGCTTGATTTTGAGAGAACTTATATAAAGTGTTCATGAGTTTGTGCATTTTTTTTGAAATGAGAGCATTTTGCCTGAATGACACGATCTCTTTCCTGCTTTTTGGCTGAAGAATTATTGAATGAAAATTTGTAGTAGAGTTTGCATTGCTGATCTTGAAGTAACCCACTTTAGTTGAGAAATGAGAGGACATATTTGCTGATGACACTTTTGGCTTTTTTGTGATGATTTATTTGATCATCTCTTGAATGTTAAGATGATCTTATGCTTCTATGAGCATATTTTGAGCATTAATGATATTTTCAAGGCATTGTTGGTGGGTATGGATGGGGAGGATGATAAGTTGAACGAGAGGACATATTTGCTGATGACACTTTTGGCATTTTTGTGATGATTTATTTGATCATGTCTTGAATGTCAAGGTGATCTTATGCTTATATGAGCATGTTTTGAGCATTAATGATATTTTCAAGGCATTGTTGGTGGGTATGGATGGGGAGGATGATAAGTTGAATGAGAGGGCGCAAATACTTGGCTGTGGTGTGGAGTGAATAAGCTTCCCTTCGCTTATCACTAGAATGAACCATTAGAACTCTGTTAATAAAAGATATAGCACCTGACATGTGAAAGAAATGTTGCTTTTGTTGAGTGGAAGTCTGGAAGAATAACCTTTACAAAGGTGCTTTCTAGGGCTCCTTGCTTTTACATCATTCTACTTTCAGAAGTGGCTAACTCAACTAAGTTATTCATGGAGGGTATCAGGTGGCAAGCATAAGTTGGATTGGTGTGCAGACATCTAGTTTATTGTGTTTGAGTCTTATGCTAGAGCATGGCCCGGGGCTAAAAACTGTACGATGTATGGATATGGCTATGTTGGACAACTGCGGTAGTTGGCAGGGAGCAAACAAAGTGGAATTAGGTAATTTGGAAAACTGTAATAGGCTCTCTGAGTGGGTTCAACATTTTTTTATCGGATTTCTGTTTAGCAGAACCGTAAAGACAGGAAATATTTGTGTCAGAATTAAGTAGAAGGTGGGAAGAGATGGCTAAAGAAGTGGTATATCTGAATTTATCTTAGTTATCTTGTCTGTTGAATGGGATTTTGGATATTTTTATGAAAGCAATATAGGGCTCAGCTATGTTATATGGTTTGGAGAAATCTGAAGGGAGAAGAGCTTTTGGGTGCAATTGGTTTGTGACTGGAATCAGAATTGAAATGGATTGGAATGGGAATTAGAATGGCCATCTCCTCTGATGCATTTGGTTCATAACCAGAATTGGAACTGGACTTAAATGCTAGGGGAGGGTAGGGATTGGAACATTCCCATTCTCTCTTAGAACCGGAATGGGAGTGGGACTCCTCCCGACCAGACAGTTGGAATGGGAGTTACTCATTTTCATTCCCATTCTAGAGTTCAACTCCCCCAGCCAAACATGCCCTTAGGTTCATTGGAAATGTAGGATATTATGGGAGGATAGAGATTGATAGGAAAGGAATGATGGTAGGTTCTGGAAATGGAGTGACCATGGATGAATATTGAGCCTTTCCTTATTTTCATCTATGATGGAGGGACCAAAGGCCCGGTGCACTAGAAGCTTTCAAATTGGTGCAATCCCTTAGAGACTGATGGTTCCAGGCAAGCTGCTGACCTTCTTATTAAAAGGATTTGTTATAAAAAAGTAAAGGAACATGGTTGACAGGGTCAATCAGTGGGATATTTGTGTGGACGGTGAAATGAACTTCTGAAAGATGTATGCTTGTCTAACAAAATTTTAGGTTATCAGTACCTATCTGGCTGCTTTCTGCAAGTTTTCTTTTTTCCTCTTTCGGGTTCCCCTTTTATTTGTTCATCTTCTGTTTTCCTTTCCCCACCTTCTCTGGAGTGTCCATTTTGCTGTTATCAGCTTGTTCGGAGGAGTGTTAGTTTGGCAAACACTTTCTGTTTTAGGAGTTTAGGCTTAACATATTCTGCCTCGTAAGACATTTTCATAAAAAGGGTAACACTGTATTTGCATCCTTTAGACTTACTGGTTTTTGATTGAACTAAGGTGGCTTATCTTTCATATCTTTGACAACAAATAACTATCTTTCATTATTCTTTTTCTTTTGTAAGATATTTTCTAATACAAAATCATTGGTATCATGGTAATGCAGGATTCGCAACCTGAATACAACCTTTTTGGCAGCATTGTTCATTCAGGTTTCTCACCTGACTCCGGACACTATTATGCATACATCAAGGTCTCACCTGTTGTTATTGTTTCATCTTTATATAGTTTCCAGTACTTGAACTTGTACTCTGTTCGTATTGATGCATCTGCATAACAGATGACTCAATTTTTATATTGTCTCCTGCAGGATGCTTTCGGTCGCTGGTACTGTTGTAATGATGCTCATGTTTCACTTTCAAGCACACAGGAGGTTTTGTCTCAGAAAGTCTATATCTTGTTCTATATACGAAGTAATCAAAGCCCACGATCTGGCAACACTGGTTCTCCCTGCAATTTTATGAATTCTTTGGATTCCAATGGAAGTGGTGTATTACCAAGCAGTAAGTCTGCTGAGGTTTTGAAGCCTCTGATAATAAAGCCAAATGGGGTTTCTTCTTTTAAAAGTAATGGTTCCATTATGTTGAAGAATGATAAGATATCTCAAAATCCACAAATCAAGAACATTAACTTGAAGAACCTCGAGATAAAAAGAGCCATTTCAAATGGTAATGACAGCATTAAAGTGTGTAATAATGTGTCTGCTCGAAAGGATTCTACGTCACCTGAATGTAGCTTTTCCGATGGAACTAAAATTATGCATAAGGTTGGGGTGTCATCAGGACCTAATAATAATGCTTCTGATGAGAGCACTTCTTCTAATTTGGTGACATATGGTAGTGCACGGTCATTGACAGTACCAAATGGAAGTGGATGTGCTAGTATTTCGAAAGTAGAAGTATATAAGGACAATGGTTTCCAAGGTGTGGAAACTGTGAGAAAAGATCTTGATTGTGACAATTCATCTAGCCACATGATTACTAAATGCCACTCTGGTGTCTCAGCATTTAAGAGGAAATCACGTGATAGTGACAGAGCTGAAAATTTGGTACTGCATACTGAACAGTCTAGTAATTTGTCCAGGGAAGATGTTTTATTCAGGACTCAGAGCACATGTTTCAAAGAGCAGTTTAAAGGGGAACTTGAAAAGTTTAAAGAAGTGTAAGTCTCTGCTTCTCGCTACTTCAGTATGATATTTGTTTTCTTTTGACAATTATTTGGTGCAAGGAGAGAACTCGCTACGTTTGTATTAGCAATTTAGCCACTATGGTCCTTTATGGTTTTCCAAGGCAAAATATTTATTTTCCAAATAATTTTTTAGTTTATATTGCAAGAGTTGGCACCTGTTACATGGTATCAACAATCTTTTCTGGTATCATGTTGGTGGTCTTTTCAGGCTTGCTAAAGAAGCCCGTTCAGAGCTACAAACATGTGATTGGGTTGATGAAGTGGGTAATTTTATGCGCACCAGAAAGAAGACATGTTTACAAGCAGCAACAAATGGTCATGTTAATTGTTCTATAAAGTAAGTGTTCTGCTTCATTCTGCAACTAATATGAAATTTTATATATTTATGTCTTTTTATAAATTTACATTTGCAAATCATCTCGGTGCCTTAATTTTAATATTAGAAAAGGGTAGCTAATTTTAGTGCTGCTTTGTGTGAGGGCGGATTTAGGAATTTTATGTATAGGAGGCACAAAATACATTATATTATTTGAATTCTAAATTACTGATAGATCAAAACCAAAATCAAATCTTGTTCATATTATAAATTCACTTGTATGCACAATAAGCAAATCTTTTTTAAATATTTTAACTGTCTAAAAATATACTCATGATTTTATCTGTTTCAGTTTTTCACTATAATTTGGTCTGTACATATGAAGCCTAAAAAGCATCAGTGCAAATAACAGATTATATTATAAAATGATAATTGATGTTGTAGAGATGAATAAGAGCTGGAAAAGTTGATTTGCACACCTTGATCAACCAACCATGCAATTAGTTTTGAGGGATTATACAATGGCACATTGACAATACCTGGATCTCTTCTCTGTGTGTGTGTGTGTGCCTCCCCTTCCCTCCCACACTTTTCTGTGCAAGTTTTTTTTATGTTGTTGTTGGGGGGTGGTGGGGTTGGTGGCGGCAGCTGCTGGGGATGGACAACACATTATAATGACAACAAAACTCATTAATCTTTTAAATCTCAGAAATAAAATAAATGCATAGAACATGTGAGCAGGTTTGCCATCTTGGTATCGGATGCCGTGTCAATACCATTCTATTACATTATTAATACACTGTTTGGTATGATACGAAATAGTGTACCAGGTGTCAGTATGGTAAGAGATACAATGCCGGTAAAAGACCAGTCCGGTACAGGGTGTATTGGGCAATTTGGCCTGGTACAACATTCCATGATTAAATTCTGTCAACAGCAGATAAATTCCAGTGGTGCCATATTTTTATTGTGCTCCTATGTGCATCATTCACTGTGATTTGCCCAAGGCTTAGAATCCTTATCTGAGCTTTTGAAAAATGTTATGTTGAAATCAATTGACCTGCTGTCACAAAATAACAACAGCTTGATAAGCTGTCCAGAAACAAAAAGCAAAGAAAACACTTAGTGAGGCCTGAGTCCAAATCCATGTTCAGGAAAATTTAGTTGCCTAAGATTGGTGAAGGGAGCTTGGGTTGGTGGGGGATAATGCACTTGCTTGATCACAGGAGTCTGGTGTGTGTGTGGGGTGGGGGGGGGGGGTGAGAGAGAGAGAGACACACCTAGGCAATGCCATTTTGGGATCATGGAATGTGGTGTACAAGCTAGCATGGATGGAGCTTCTAGTCTGGAAGAGAGAAGCTTTGATTTTTCTTTTCGAAAAAGAGAGAGGGGAGGATATTAAACCTGCCCAATTGAGACGATGCAAGTACAGAGATAAATTGGACATTAATGGGATTGTAGATATAATTGAAGTCCTTTTTTATTATTGAATATTTTAGCGATTTGTGAAATTTTTAAATTGGAAAGCAGCTTGCTAAATGTGAAAACATGAATGGGGGAGCAGCAGTATAGGGCCCAAAAGAAGAGGTTCAATTGATGCTAAAGGAATGGGCTCCTAGCCCCCGATTAGAGGTGGCTGAAGGGGGGCACACCATGTAGATTTAGTCTTAGAGGGGGCACAGTCTAGAAAACATAATATGGGAGGTATGGGTTTTTTTTGGGCCAGGGGCAGCATATACCCTTTTGTGTGCTCTCTTCCTTCTGCCACTGGCTTTGAATAAACTAACTTTTAGCAAATAGTAAATTATGAACTATTTTGTGGAATTATATAAGCAGTTGTATCCAACAATTGCTATCGTTCCTGCTAATCCTAAATGACCACAGAATGCCAACCCATTTTAATTTAGGTTAATGTTGAGGATTATCTCTTCTGTCTACAAAATTTCTGGGATTTGTTTATTTTTCCTTTTATGGATCTTGTAGCTTAGCCCTGCTCATGTTATAATTTCCTGTTGAGAAATGCCATACTATACTTCTGTATTTCACCAAACCAAATTCTTTAGATTTCCAACTTGTTACTAGATTTGGCATCAATGTTAAAAATAATAAGCACGTCTTTTGATAATCAACGTTGGCTGCAATTTACACCTATATTCAAGTCGGCATAAGTTGGATTGACCATGCTTTCATTAAACTTGTGGTGTGTTTGTTGTTGCGTTTGGTTTTAAAAAGTTGTTCTCAAAAATCACATTCATCAAGATCTTAAAATAAAAAAAGTACTTTTTGATACATTTGTTGTTTGGTAATAACATATCATAGAATTACTTTTAATGGATGAGCTCACTATATTTGAAAGTGAAGGTGCCAAATCACAAATTAGAAGCTAGAAGCTAGACTTTCTAGCCTCTGTTGAAAGTGCTTTTCTTGCTTTTCTGGATGCACTTCTCAAAAAATATTGTCAAATTTTTTTTTCAAGGAAATGCTTTCTTTAATTCAAAAGCTAGAGGACTTTTCTTTTGAACACCAGCTGTACCATTGCCCCCTTGCAAATATGGGAAAAGTGAAAGGAATAAGGACTAAATGCTCTTAGTGATCGAGCACGATGGGTCCAAGCAGGCGAGGTAGAAAGGGGAAAAGAGTTAACTACACCTGCAGAAGTTGAGCTCTGCATGATGTAGCATGCATGACAGCTGCTAAAGTAAAGCACTGGTCTCGTGAAACCTGCCAAGCAATTTAGTTACCTTGGCTTCTGCTTGTAGGTGTGTGGCTTTTGTTATGCTTTCCAACTGCAAGTACCTCCTTGCAAGTACTGCCACATATATGAAGGTCATGGAAATCAGTAAACATGCTCAGCCTGAGTTATAGATGCAGAATGGGGCAGCTGGTCAGCTACTTACTGCGGCAGGCTGGTTTACCACCTGCCATCTCCTGATTAAAACTGTATTCATTATCAACTTCCAACCTTTCAAGCCATGGGCCTGCTGTCAGGTCTGCTAAGTCATATTACATTTGTAGAAGTTTGTTGTCAGCAAGATCTCAATACTGTTGACTTCCTAATTAATCATTGTAGTTAATTTCTAATTGAGAATTACAGAAGTGCATTGCAGCTTTAGAGGAATACATTTTATTCATCTTTTAGTACATAATGTAGTTAGTTTGTTGTTTTAAGAATGTACAGTAGTGCAAAAAGTCTATCAATTTAAATGATTTCTGCTTATGTTGCTATTTACTGTAATGCAGGAAGCAGTTGGTAATTGATGCTAGGAAGACCTTTAACAACCAATTCCAGATTCGATAATAGAGCACTTCATTAAACGTTTCAGATCATTTAGTAATGGGAAATTATTATGGGACACTTAAACTTCCACTGATGGTATGCTACCTATCTGGGGCCAAACTATCAAATTGTAAATCTGTATTTTGAAACAATTTTTTAAACTCCATTGTTCTTCTCATCTAATTGGTTTCAGAAGACTGTCATATCAGTTGAAGGGAAGTCCTTAAGTAGGCATTAATTTTGCTGTCCTTTGGTTGCTGCTGGACTGGGTGTATAATCTGTATCCAAAATTCAATGGCCTAATTTTCTTTTGAAATGCAGAAACTGCTGGTATGTGTTGAATCTTTATTGTTGTACTTTTTTTCGAATCCCATCTATAGCACATGCCAATACCATGATTAAACATTGTCACGGCTTTTAAATACTTGACAGTATTTTTGTTTTTCTTAGGAACATGTGAGAATGCTCGTTGACTTCATCACTACCTTTCTCGGTGCTATTTACATTTTTGAGGCTGATATTTTTATTTGTGAGCAGAGATTGAGTGCAAAGTTACAGTCCATTGAAAGATATCTTTTTTGTCGTGTTGCCGATGCTCGATTCATAGAGGCAGAGTTTCTCTCCTTTTTTCCCTCCTTTAATTCCAAAGAGGACGGAGCACAGTATCTTAAATATATTACAGTTATTGAGTTTCATGAACTATGCAGGTTTTGGCTTTTCTCTACTTGAACTTCTTATGCCTTTCTCCTATTTTTCCTCATGATTACTCTCTATTAATTTTAGTGTCCTAGAATGTGATTTGTTTAAAATATATATCTAATTCACAATTGAGTTCTTCTCGGCAATTTATTTTCTTATAAAACTGGAATACATAGTACAGATTTTGTCCATGTGTCTGGTAGAATTCATGTAGTCCAAGTCTTCTTGTATATCCGATTGTTGCATTTAGCCTCTACACTTAATTTTGCCACAATGTTTTGTCTTTTTAACTCTCTTTAACAAGATTTTGATCTACAAAGTGCAATAGCTGATGGAGATCTTGCCTGGGCAGCGTCAATAAGCTACCAACTTTAGAATTATATTGTGCTCAATATGTTAATAGCAGATAGCATGATGTAGCAGCCCAAAAGTTGCATAGTGGATAGCATATGGAGCTATAGCAAGTGCTATGTACCCAAAACAAGGAGCTAAAATATAATAATATTTTTTCTAAGTGTCAAAAATTAATATTTTGCATCAACCAATGCAAAATATATATAAAAAATCATGGACCAAGCTATAAAATACCATCCACTTAATATTGCAATATCATGTCAACATCAGTATGATATAGAGGTCCATAATCTAATAACAAATATCATCATCGATTAAACATGATAACATCACTCATAAGATAAAAATGTCCACAATCAATTAACCATAAAATAAGGATATCCATGACATGAACCAGAGAAGAAAGATGTCTACAATCATATGGCATAATTCACTGAACAAAACATGATCACAAATAGATTAATAGGCTTTACCAGAGTCTAGGCAAAAAATGAAATAACAAATTGATAATTGACTTTCTTAATGATGAATCAACATCTGGAACTTCTAGGAGGTTTGCTTGAGCACTAGAACTAGAGACATCGTAGTCATCCAAATGAAACTGGTCTAGTGTGTGTTGGATTAAGTAGTTCGCATTGAACCCCTAGCATGGTGGTTGCTATAGCAGGTTTTCGCCCGATATGTCATGTGCTTCATATCCAAGTGCCATAACAAAGGCATGATCATGTAGTGGTTTTGGGCCAAAATTTCTATATTGGTGATAGTCTACAATTTTTTTAGCAATGATTATGCTATTAAATAAGTATATAATGAAATACGAACCTTTATCTTAGCATTCTCTACTTTTGGATTGGGATATATAAATCGTCATTAGAAGATCCTGATGGTATCAGTATTTCAATTTTAAGTATGGGCAACAGAAAACTTATAAAGTTTCCTACTGATTTACGGTCTTCATTATGGAGGATGTTAGCCCATTCTATGCTCAAGTACAACAAGTAACAACAGTATAGTCTTGCACTTGTGGTAAGACTAAAGAAATTACTTGTCTGTTTATGGCATCGAAACACTAGTCTAATGAATTGGGTTAACAGAGGAGCAATAGTGCACGAGGCTTCACAAGGTGCATTTTGGTCGGCAGTTATGATACAACATTTAAGATTAGTTACAATAGTTTATGCAGTTGTTTACAAGCACGGTCATTTTGGTGTTGATAGTTGCATTGATGCTTCCTGGGCTAGGTCTATGCAAGATTGAAGTTCTGCTTTTGTGTGCTGCACCCTTTTTATTGGAGGTAATTTTGTTATAAAGAATGAATACTGTAGCAAAATATAGTGCAAAGATCTCAAGACTAGGTTAGAAAATGTTGCTCTCTTGAGGTGATTAATAGCTACCTTAAGTGTAGTTTGAAGCAGCAGCGTGTAGACAATATGTATATATGCTATCATTATTTTCTTGTGTTCTTCATTATTCTTATCATGTATATCATGTTTTCAGGAGAGGTGAGAGTAATTCATACTTTGTGGTGACAATACCACATAGTAAGTCCTAGGTTAGTATTTTTTCCAATTTTTTTCCTTTGTTCCTTTTGGAGTTGTTGCTTTAAGGACTAAATAATGATTCTTTTGTGAAATATGGGTGATTAAGCTTTTATGAAACCTATGTAGACATGCGGGTACTAACCCCTCAACCTCACACCCAACACACATGGACCAAACAAAAAATAAAAGAAAATAAAATTAAAAATAATCCCTCTTGCATAGTCTGTGGATGCTATTTCTGAACTACTCACCCTATAACTTTATCCAATAACTGATTCCTTTCTTCTCTTTGCTTCTTTAATGCCTCTCTCTCTTTCTCTGAATATGTGTAATTGGACATGCATATATATATGTGTGTGTACACAAACATGCACCATATACATATATTCTGTGTGCATGCTTGCTTTCTTGATTACGTTTTTCTTGGCTTTCTTGATCTTCTCTCTTTAGTGCTTATTGATGATAGTAGAGGTTCTCACTCTCTCCTGTTCTCTCCTAGTTATCCTTGCATTTCATCAATTTTCCTTCTATTTTTACTTAAGCAATTCCCCCTGCTGCCCTTCTTTTTCATCCAAACAACCTCATTTCAAGGGCATCTAAAATGAAACCCCTTCCTGTCTTTACAACACTAGACTAAAGAACATTATTCTTTTAAATCAGCAGTCATAACAATCTTCATGCCAACTATGAGACCTTCAAACCAAGCATACCGCGTGCATTATAAGGATGCACGAAAACCATACTAAGTAAACCTTAACTCTTGTTAACCTTTATACTGTGTGTGATATAATATGTTAGTTCTGAATTTAGATCTTAATTTTATTCAAAGAGTAATTATTGGAAGATGGATATTTGGGCATTTTACATGAGTGATTTTCAGAATGCAAGGACTTTATAAATATGAAGCATTTATTATGCATTAAGAGGGTGATGGGTGGATTGAAAAAATGAGATGAGCTACCATCAACATTTAAACATTTGCTCTTGGGTGGTTGAATTATATTGGCATTCAAGATATGACTTATCAGCAAACAGTCAAGAAGGAGCCAAAGAGGCGAGGAAGGTTGCAGTCATAAGGATTATTTTAGGTTGCAGTTATATAAGGGATATATTTAGCTGGAAGGATAATGTTGAGGTCCACATCCGTAGTACAAAAACCCAGAAGAAAGATGAAAGTAGAAAGTTTAAATTGATTCTAACTATTAAAGTGGTTTTGAGATGCTCCATTGTGATCAGGTAGCTTTATTTCTTTCCTGTCCAACAAAGCATATTCTAGATAAAAGATTTTGTTGATATAACATAGCCATCAAAGATAAATTATCAGCATGTAGATTTATATTCAGCTTGTGCATCCATGCTGCACAAAGATGGACAGTCATGTCTTATAGGAAGTTCTGAAGGCAAAAAGTACCTGTTCTAAATTTATATAGCTTACCATTTGTTCTATAAGAGTACCTCTATTTTTACCATCCATTTTTTGGGATGTATAGGCCCAAAAGCCTACAGAATAAATAAAATTTTTGTTTGCATAGTTTAGAGGTAGTACACTGCATTCAATAGTTTGGATCTTCACTTTGGAACCCCAATCTTAAAATTTCATCTTATCAGATTTCTCCTCAAATGTAGTCAACTTTTTTGTAGCATGCCTATTAGCTTTCTGTGTGGATGTACATATCATGGCAACTGTTAGGTGTGCTTTACTCCCCTAGATTGCTGTGAATATAAATTTCAGTCTTTTCTTTAACAGAAGTATGGCCTTTTATTTGGCTAATGATGATCATTAAAGAGGAGTCCACCGTTGTTGTTAGAAGAATTGTGCTGGCTTGAAGGTCAAGGGATCCTTGCTAAATTGTTCATGCCTCGACCAAAGCCCATCTCACAAGATAGGCATGTGACAGCACTGCACAACCACAGGGCTTAGCACATACAGGAGCTAACAAGCCAAAAAAAAAATCTCCTTGTACACATCACAGGTTGAAGTTCATCAGAGCATCTAAGTGCTCAAAATAATAGAACCAAAACTTCCATTACATAATAATCATCCAATCCAACACCCTCTCCTTAAAAAAAAAGGCTCCAACTTATAATTATCAACCAAGAAAATATAGTACAAAGACTTAACTAACAAATTCACGGATGGGAAAAATAATTATAACAGCTTCAATAAGGCTTCAATTGCTCTAGCTGTGACCCAGCACCCTCTAGATTCTGCTGGTCCATCTCATCTGAAAAGGAGAGGAAAAGGCTTGAGCTTTATAATTATATCCTAGTAAATTTTAAGCAGACATATGTTTTAAGCAAGGATTCAGGTCCCGGCAGGACGTCCCATGGAATACTAGGATGGGGTACCATCCCATGTGTTGAGATAGGACATCTCGCTAGCATCCCAATTGGGATACCTTGGAACATCCCTTGTCTTGAGTGTCGGGACGGGATGGGACGGTGGCATGTCCTGTTTTATAAAAAAATCGGGATAGCCCCATTCCATGGGATTTAAAACCTTGGTTTTAAGCAAGGCTAAGATTGAGCAATTTAATATAACTATATAAGTTTGAACATGTTTCATCTTACTGAAATCAAGAGTGTAAACAGCATGTGTAAACTGCCACTGGTTTAATAAACAAAATAATTCATTATCTTTCAAGTTTTGGGCTCAAATAAAATGATAGGCTCATGACAAATAAACCAATTAACCATAAGTCAGTTGCCATGATTTTGCCATGCTGCAGTTTGCCTGATGACAAGTGTCAGAGAGTGTCATGATTTGCCCCATGATAGGCATTGACCAATTTTCATGATTTTCCCTATGGCTGGCATTGATCAATGGTGGAAACGGTTAGCCAAATTAATGTTCATGGTATTGATAACAATAACCTGACTAACAACTACCAGCTTATGAAATCTGATACTGAAAAATTTTCAAAAATCTTGATTTCAAAATTTTTTCTCATGCCAGGTGAAACACATTTATGGTTTAATTATAATATTAACGCAGCAAAGATGAATAATTAAGTTAGACTAAAGATGTTAATGCTGAGATAACAAACTATTAAATTTCTAAGCAATGGTTAAAAACACTAAAACATGTTACATAACATTTATAAAACACATTTATAAAACTGGATGGTTCCGTGAAAGAATCTAATTTCAAAGTTTTTAACAAAATTAAGAGTGTATGGGGAGAAAATTTACTGCATACATGCCGGAACAAACAAATTTAAGATATTCTAATACCTCAAAACCCACCTAAGAAGAGTAGCCACTCTGATATCAGTCTTTTTATTGAGTATTATGAGAAGTCCCAGGTGCTGGACTGAAAGTTTGACCCCTATTTTGATCCCCCATAATGACCAAAGTTGTGAAAACTGGAATACGGAACTTGTAAATCATGAAGCTTGCTTTGAAATGAGCACTAACGAAGTTATGTATATCTAAGTTGTGCATCTGGAAATGTTGCTGACTCAAAATGTCTAAACATAGACAATCTTAATTATACCTTGTTTGCATCAAAATCACTATAAATAATTTAGGGTATGCTAATAATTTCAACAATAAAATTTTCAACACATATCTTTAACATTGATTAGTTGTCGACAACATTCAAAAGCAAAAAAAGGGAGATTTTAGGCCCTCAAATGCCCAATACTGCAACCTTCGAGAAAACTCACCTCAAATGGATATATCTTCAATCTCTGGGGCAGTTGGCTATTACCCAAAAGTGGCTTTTATCATCCTTCATCAATGTATGCATTCCTAATTCCTTACTTCAATGAGAGCAGAGAACACAATTGAAAAGAGGGGTTCAGAGGTTGGATGCACAAGTGACTGAAACAGGGGATAGAGAGAGAGATGCAGAAGAGGGGATATGTGAGAGAGATCTTGTTCAAGAAGTACATGAGAGAGTGAGAAGAAAGGATTGGATGAGAGCATGTGAAAGAGATAAGGAAGCAAATCAAGTTCAATATATGAGAGCACATGAGGGGGCATGTGCAAACAAAAAATATGTAAGGGAGATATGAGAGTGGGTTTAAGATGGGTTTAGAGTTTTGCTAATCAGGTTTGGGTCTTTTTGGGTTCAGGTGAATGGGCGAGCAAGGTATTACAACCTCCTCTCTAAAAAGAAGTTTAGTCCTCTTAAACTTAGCATGTATGGTATGCTCAAAAGTTGAGGATACTTGTCCCCCATCCCATCCTCTAGCTCTTAGGAAGCCTCTTTTTCTGTATGGTTCCTCCATGGGCCTTGATATAGGGTATAGTGCGACATGCCAAGACCTGCTCCTTCCTATTTACTATTTGTATCAGCTGCTCTTCATAAATTTCACTGATCTGAAGGGGCTCTTGCTCAATCACATAATTGGGTTCTAATATGTATTTTCTCAACATAGATATGTGGAATATATTATGCACTATTGCTAAGTATGTATTGAAGCCAATTTCTTAAGTTACCTTAATAATTCTGGCTTGAATCTTGAACTATTCGATATATGTTGGACATGCCTTGTTGCCCAAACCTCATGACTCTTTTGATGGTGACACCTTCAGAAACATGTGATCTCCAACTTGAAACTCCAATTCCCTTTGTCTATTATTGGCATGGCACTTTTTCATGCTCTGAGCAATCCAGAGCCTCTTTTGGATCTATTGATAGCCATAGGAACCAACTCTAGTCTCAACAAGTTTCTTTCACCATCCCCCCAACATATTGGAGGTCTGCACTTACTCTTGTAGAGTGCTTTATACGGTGTTATCTCAATGCTTTCCTTGAAATTATTGTGGTGGAACTCCACCAATGACAAGCGTTCATCCCATGTACCCCTAAGTTTATAAGGTCTGTTCTTAACATATCTTCTATGTATGTTCCTCTTCAACTGCTCCGACATCTGGGGGTGAAAAGCTATGCTGAGTGTGAAGGTAGTACCCAATATCCTATGCAGGGTTTCCGAAGACTATACTTCAAATCTTGGATGCCTATCAAGCACAATGGGAATTAGGCCCTATGCAATCTCACTACCTTTGGATGTATAGCTTCCTTAGTTTCTCAAGTTAGAAGTTGACCTTGATAGTCCAGAAGTCGGCAGATCTTTTTAGTCAATCTATAATCATGCATGGTGCATCATGACCATTGCGAGTTCTCAGCAACCCCAACAGAAATCCCATTATTTATACCCTCACTTCCACTTAGGAATGGGAAGAGGTTCTGATTACCTAGGTAGTCTTTGATGTTCTACCTTCACCTTTTGGCGCACAAGATATCGAGCAACAAATTGGTCGATCTTCCTCTTCATGCCTGTCAACCAGAAGCTTTTCCTTAGGTTTCTGTGCATGTTGGTGTCTCTAGGATGCATGGTGTAATAGATGTTGCAAGCCTGCTCTAACATCTTCTTCAAGTCAGGATTGTTACAAGGAGTGGGCCTTGAGGTTCCACACCTTTCCATAATTTGAGGTCCAATGGAATAACCATACAGAGAGATGTTGCTTGGGAACTAGAGGAAGAAGAAATATCCTTACATTTTTGACTTATCAGGTATGTTAAGATTGGATAACTAAACTTCTTTTAAGGTGGAAGTTTATAATGCCCTTGACAAGGCTTGTTTACTCACTTACCTAAACCTTACAAGACTTGAACCAAGATTAGTCAAACCCTAAACCCATCTTAAACTCGTGCTCATATCTCTTAAATATTATTTGTTTGCACATCCTCCCTTCTCTCCTATGCACTTTCTTTGTCATGCAGCACTCTCTTGTGTGCCCTCTTATATGCTCTCTTGACCTAGCTCTTTTCCTTTCTCCTATATTCTGTGTGTCTCCCACTAGTCTTTCTCTCTCATTCATCTTTCTTCTCTTATGCATTCAACCTCCACTCTTTCACCTGTTTTTTTTTTTCAAGTTTCTGCTCTCACCAAAGCAGGGAATTACAATTCATATTTTGAAGGAGGAGAGAAGCCACTTGAGTGATAGCCATCCCTGGCAATTGGAGATAAAGACATTTGATATTAATGCTCTCCAAATTTATGTTATGATGCATTTTTGGGTTTGATATCCTCCATTTTTTTTATTTGGAGGTTGTTAGATGGTTAAGCAATGTTAAGGCTATGAGTGTTAAAATTTTATTATTCACACTTTTTTCATATCATAATTTTTGTTGAGGTACTTATGATGCCAAAAAAAAAGGATTTATCAAGTTTGCATATTAGATATATTGAGTCAGTTGCCTTTCTAGAGGTATAACTTGATATATGTTTTTATTTTAGATGTGTAGATACTTGTTTTGAAGTTGACTTCTAGGCCTACAAGTTTGGTCATTGCGGGGTCAGAACTGGGCTGGAAGTTTTAGCTCTAGATTAGTACTAAGAGTTCTTAAAATACTTGATTAAAGTTTGACATTGAATTGATTCCTCTTGCTTAGATGAGTTATGAAATGTTAGAATATTTTGAGGTTAGGTCTGTGTGCAAACGTCCACACACTCTCTCTATCCCCCTTCATACACTCTACTTTTGTTAAAAATTTTAATATTAGTTAATTCTTATGGAACCTTTTTTTTCAGATGCCATGTAATATATTTTTGCAAATTTGTGCCTTGCCTAAGAAATATGGTATTTTGTTATTTCAACATTATTTTATTTAGCTTAAACCGATCCTTCATCTTTCCTGCATGCATGTTATAACCATGTTCATAAATTGTTTCATAGGGCATGAGATTTTCAAATGTAAAGGGACTTCTGATTCATAACTTTGTGAGCTTCTAATAATGAAATTTGATGGGTTGGTAGGCCTCAATTAAGTTATTGTTATCAATACCATAATATCATTAGATAACTAGTCATTTCTAGTTTGCATCAATTTTAGTCATGGAGCAAATCATGACATTTGATGATGCATGTCATGGGGCAAACTCGACATTGATTGATGCCTATCACGTGGCAAATTGTGGTACTTGTCATCAAAGATTGCTAAACCATGTCGAACTGGATGGTTTGGGATGTACTGTACCAGACTGGTCAGTTATTAGTACGGTTCAACTAATACATTCAAGACTGCTTGTTTAAGTTGTCCAGGGTCAATGACTTGGTTTTTTTGGGGTATAGTAGGGCTTTTAATCTTTCATGATGGCTTGAGAGAGTGCCTCCCCATCCTGTCGCTTCTCGTGATGTTTGAGAGAGTGAGAGCATGCTCCTCCCTGGCCATCACCTATAACTCCCCCTTCCTCTCTTCTCTCCCTCTCCCTCTCCCTCCCTCTCTTTCTTTTGTCATTCTCTTCTCTCTCAATTACAGGGCTCAAATTGAAGTGGAGCTCCACCTCCTCTTGCACCATTGCTGCACATCCTCGGCCTCCCAATGAAAGTATGCTTCCTGGCCACTTCATTAGGATTAGCCCTAGGGTTTAGGCATCAGCTCTCTCTCTCTCTCTCTCTCTCTCTCTCTTTCCTTTTCTCCCTCTCTTCCTTCTTCTTCTTGCTTGCAGTACACTCTAGGACAGCATGGTACACACTTGTACCAGGCTGAATGGGTTACTGGCCGGTATCCCCTTTTGTATCGGTTTAGCAAACCTTGCTTGTTATCAACAGTTGTCATTGGGCAAATAATGTGATGATGGTTATCTGGTTTATTTGTGAAGAATCTATATTTTGTTTGTGCCCAAAACTTGAAAGACGAATTCTTTTGGTTGTCAAGATAGTGATATTTTAAATATTATGTTTACATTCTTTCTTGTGTATCGAATTATTTTTATATCTATATTTTGATAGTATGATATGTTTAAAAGTTGTGTTTTTTTGCACTAAATGCTCTATCATTACCCTTTTTAAATTGTGCATTGGGGAATTTAGTTGGTTGAGGAGTTTGTTCATTTTCTTCCTTTTTGTAGACAAGATGGACTAGTAAAGTCTAGTAGGTGCTAAATTGCAGCAAGAGCAATTGGGGGCCTAGTCATAGTTCATTATTGATTTTTCTTCTCATTTGAGAACTTGTTAACCCTTGGACTATATATTCTTACTTGATAATTATGAGTTGGAGTACTTTTTTTCTTTGGTTGGATTCTAATGTTATTATGTGATTATGGACTTCAGTTTTTGTTTGATTGTTTTGGGTGTTAGATGCTCTAATGAACATCATCCTAAATGTGTATTTAGAAATATTTTATCCTATTTTTATTGGCTTTCATGGATAGATGATCAATAGGTTGAGCCTTGTGTGCCTTAAAAAGGCTGAGCCTTGTGGATATGCAGCACTGTCACGTGTTTGCCCCACAAGGTGGGATCAAGTTGAGGCATGACAATTATAGTGGAACCATTATACGAACATTGAGTCATTGAATCTTTGGTTAGGGGTATGCCAGGGATACATCATATATATATATATATATATATATATATATATATATATGCATGCATGCATGTATATATATATATGTATATATATTCTTTTTGCCCTTTATACCTTTCACTAGCGGTTGGTAAGAAGATAAATTTGCGAAGGAGCTTTATCAATTTTTCATTATATATATATATATATATATATATATATCTTCTTTTTGCCCTTTGTACCTTTCACTAGCGGTTGGTAAGAAGATAAATTTGGTGAAGGAGCTTTATCAATTTTTCATTATCTTTTCTTATCTAAGATAGTGTGTTATTAGGATCTAGAATGCTCATATTGTGACTAATAACAATAGGGTTGCAAATGGTTTGAGCCAACTACTGAAATGATCTATTTTGGAAACAATTAGATCGGTCAAATGTATTATTGAAGATCCATGGATCAGTTTGTGGCCAAAATTGAACCAATTTGAAAAATGGGTCAGGTCATGATTTTGTAATTTCCGACTCGACCTAGCTTGTATGTCATTCGGGTTTAATTTGTGTCAATAAAACACATGCTTAACTGAACCTAGACTTTTGATCTAGGTGGACGTGGGAAACCCGATTCACATAAAACCCCTTCCTTTTTCTCCAAATATCTTTCTCAGTTCCTTGAATGAACCCTCACCTAAACTAACCCTTCTCTGTTCATTCCAAACCCCACTGCCTATCACCACCTCTCACTTAACAATATTGAAGGATTGATTATTCTTTTTGGTGAATTCTTGTTTTCAATGTTCTCCAGTATATTAATTATTTATTTTCTGAAAATATAGCTCTTAAACTTGCACCTTAATAATGGTCATTTTCTTTGATCAAATTAAAAAGATTTTATTAAGAAAATTCATGTTTAAGCTGTCATTCTTTCAGTTTTATTTTAATTTTTTTTATTAATTTTATATTTGATTTTCAGTTATTATGTTTTTAGCCGAACTAAGAGCAGAGGCAGCCTGGTTCTAACCTGAACTCGAATAATTTGGGAGGGATCCGAGTCATGCTTGTCCCTGAACCAACCCAAATTGCCCACTAGGTCTAAAATCATTTTCATGCATCCGTCTGAACTTGACCTGATCAACCAATGTTTCAGGTCCAGGTCCAACATCAACACCTAAAAATGTAAACAGGCAGGCCGGTTGGGGTCAAGCCAGCCCCAGTCCAACCTGATCTGTTTGCAGCCCTAGTTAACAAGGCTTTAGTTTTGACCAGTGGCAGTCATTTGTTTGCAGTGTAAATCTCTCCCAATGCATGATTTCAGAGAATGACTCACCATGATGCTTTGTTTTGTCAAGGGTTCTCATTTTCTGCATAGAGTTGGGATCTGTTTTCATTTGGTTTCGATTCTGTTTGCTGATTTTGTTTTTTGAATAATTGCTCTATATACATGGATGTTCTCTTCTTTTCTACTTATTTTGCTGGGATGCATGATGCGTGGAGAGAGAGAGAGAGAGGGGGGGGGGGGGGGGGGTGCATCAATGTGCTCATCTCAGTCTTTGAACTTCAAGAATTTAGGTTGAAGTTGATTCAGGCCGCAGTCAGTGCAAAATGATATTACATAACCAACCTCACCATCCATTTCTTTTGTGGGTATTGAATGTTGAAAGGCATATGCTTGTCCATGTACTTGTACTATTGACCTGCCATATTCATTAGGAGGCTTACTGACCAACAACTTGGCTTTGGTAGAGTGGTGGTTACTTATATGATAATTCATGTTTGGAGGAAAGCTTTTCCAAGCAAGGGGCTTTCTCATGCAGATATCTTGCCTTTTCCATTATGTGCAGGAGACTTAGTCATGACTGCTTAAGCCTATTTCATACCCAAAAAAGAATATAATGCTTAACATTCAGAGGACTTGTTTTGTGCATGCACACTCTTTATATCCTATATACCAGGACATTTTTAGGTATCATTTTCTTTTAACAACTGCATTAAGAATTTTAGCAAACATTAACCAAGGAGGATGACCTTTATTAGATTTACAGAGCCCATGTGAACTATATATTTCTTTACTTTGACAAAGATGTTGTGGAGAATCTGACTAGTAATCTTATATTTATGGTGCACAAAGGTGCCCTGTTCTCCATGTGTATTCCATGAAAAGTACAAAGGCTTCTATAGAGGAGGCTGGCCAATGACTTTGACTCCACCTGCGTAAGGAGGTCCATAACTTTTAGGTTTTGTTTGGTTGCTAGCAATCTATGCAGATTGCCAGTAATTTAAATGGCCCCATCACATCTGCATTTGGTAAGATTTTTTTTATGGCAATCTTGATTACCAAGTAATCTGGATTGCCTTCCACGAGACAATCTGGATTGCCTTTGAAAATGATGGCAATCCAGATTACTACCTTCCAGGTAATATGTTGGATAATATTATCTTCTTTCTTTCCTTCTGTGCCTTCTCAACGACCCCGCTGCCTGTCGATGATGCCCCCCTTGCTGCCCGTCGATCATCCTCCGGCCCCTCTCATCATCCATCTACCGGCGGAGAGGGGCTTGCGGGAGGTTCAGGAGGCTCGTAGGGAGATCGTTGTCATTGGGGCTTGTGGGGAGGGGGCCGCCATTATCGAGGCTCATGGGGGAGGGAGTTGCCATTGCTGGAACTCGTGGAAGAGGGAAAGCCGTTGCTGGAGCTCGTGGGGGAGGGGGTCACTATCGCCCAGCTTACGAGATCGGGGAAGTCGTCACCCTCGGGAGGGGGGGTGTTCTCTATTGTTGGGGGTGCAGGCCAGGTGCAGTTGGAAGGAGAGGAGGGGAGGTACTACGAGATTATATATATATATATATATATATATATATATATATATATATATATATATAATTTTTAATATAAAAATATTTTATTTTTAATATAAAAAATATTTTTTAAATTTTTATATAAAAATATAAAAATATATTTTAATTAATAGATAAAATATAAATATATATATTTTTATAAATAAAATATAGATTTAATTTAGGCGCAGTTTGGAAACTTGATTTTATATTATGTAATTTTACTTCAATGTATGAAATATAATAATTCATATTATCCGTAATCTACATTGCTGGCAATTCACATTATCTTTCAAGATTGCCTGACAATGCACCAAAAACCTTAAGGTAATGTTTAGAGGGCTTTGGTGTTTCGAGGTTGAGAAATACTCTGTATTTTCAAGATATTCTTAAGGAACACAAGTAGGTGATTATTGCAGACCAAATACAGGGTAATATTGTTTCAAAGTTTCAAACTTATTGGATACATGACAATTTTGGAAAGATCAATTGCATAATTTTTTTGGAACAAGATAAGGATTGCTTAGGCAGTCTTTAGATATCTTCATACAAGGAATTGTTTGTTAAAAGAATCTGAAAATTTCCTTTTGACAGTGTGTGCTAATTTTTCGTTCATATGTTGGGATGATATTGTACGTGGCTGTGCAAGTGTGATGCTCAATTATTTCATGAGTTGTAATCAGAAATTTTTTTAAATGCTGCTTTTGACTAGCTTCTTTGGTGAAATTGCTATCGATGTTTAAACATTATCAAAGTCATAGCAAAAACACTACTGACATAAAGATCATTCCAAGCAAATTGTACTTGGGCTTTCGAAATATAGGAATAGACTTTCACCCAAAATCAACAATAGACAGCCCGGTTAAGGGACTGAATGATGAGGGATAAATTGAATTTTTTACTTGTCTGCAATTGAAAAGCATAACAGGTTATTCAAAAGATCTTTAAGAAATGATAGACTTATCATGGATAGGTTTTTCTTGAAAAGATCTGCTGCTTGGCTATTGGCCAATTAAATGCCCATTTAAGTCTGTTAGTAGTGTTTTCAAAACATAATGTTCTGTTCTACAGTGTATCAGTTTGAATGAAGCTTTGTATCCAGTTATTGTGTGGAGAAGATGATTTGTTCCTCACTTGTTGCCACATGATTGGGTCTCAATATAATTTTTGAAGTATTATGTTTATCATTGCTCAATTGTGTCCATCAGTAGTTGTTGCCCTCTGAGAAATGGTTTTGAGGTTATCCCTTTATGTGGCTACCAGGTAACATGGCTTGACTTGTAAATTAGTGGTTTTATTTGTGGGTTTGCCTTGATGATCAGGTTGGAGCATGTTAAATTGACTTTTGGCTTCCCGTTGCTTCTGGATTCGGTAACCTGCACCACCGGTCTGATGATCTGGATCATTTTTTTGTTTTTTTTCATCAAGACTCTGCAAACTTTGTTCTTTCAAAGCTTGCGGGGTCACTTCAGCTACTTACAGAGATCATGAGCATGTGTCCATGCACGCGTCGGACGGTGTTTAAGAGATGGCGATGAGAACATTTTATCTTGTAGAATTAAGCCTGGCAACAAACAGTAGAAGCATGTGGAAGATGATAACAATCATGGAGGTTGACTCACTTGAAATCTTAGTTGAAGAGTTTTAGTGGCCGTTGCGACGCATCATGTTTTAGAATTTACACCAAATTAACAAGCCTTGGCGATGGAGAATCTTGTTTCAGCATAAAGATTTGTCTGTGAATCCTGCTGCAATAAACCCGAATGCTATTATTAATTATTCTATTACGAATGGACATTGGAATAGCTTGCATTCAATCTGGGCAAAATTACCGGAAGAGGGAATTTTGGACTACTAGTGAATTCGTTTTATCATGACCTTACCTAAAAAATTGGCTCCGGCAGGTTCTGGGCAACAATCTTCTTCCTTGGACGGAATCGAGACGGCAGGCTCCAAGAAAAAAAGGTGCATGCATCTGAAATGAGAATAAAAAAAAGCGGAACTTCCAAAACGCCTAGGTAGTCTTGTGCATTCGTTCACCTAGCAGTACCTTCCAGAATATGACGCAAGCTTATTATCATTGTTATTATTATTGCGCGTTCTACTTTATGCTGGTAACCGCTAAAAGTTCGTGAAACTAGATCACAATACCTCCTAGCTATCCAACGTTGCATTTTGCCCTGAAAAGCATCAGTATAAACCAGTTGATGAGAGCTCTAAAATTGGATCTCAAGAAAACTCCTGGCCCAAACATTATTTAAAATTATTTTTCGTTGCAAATAGCAAATCAGTCTTGAGCTAACAAACTGAAAACAAAAAAGAGTTGAGAATGCATGACATTCATCAGGGTATAGCCATATGAACATTTCTTGGCAGATGTCCTCAATAATTCTTTTGATCATACTTGTGACATGATATATCCCCGGTTTCCCTTTGAATGCTACATAGAGCTTCAACTTTGCACAACCATTGGCTTACCGCATCTTAACTGGCTTCCTTAACATCATCTCCCCAGACATTGTCCCAAGACCCGGAAGCAGCTGTCGGGCCCTCAATGTACTGCTGCCTATCCCCATCAAGACCGGGTAGTGCACCAGGTCCCAGTTGGGGGTGTTTCCTGGTCCTTGTTTTGATCCCTAGTAACCTTAAAACAAACCTTGCAAGTTCACCGTATAGTAAACCAGAACGATCAAAGAGCTGCAAGAAAGAGCACATTACCAGTGAACGAAGCCTCCTCGGTTCTAAAACAAATGGCGACACTAATAAGGATTTTGAGGAATCAAAGAGTACCTGAAGTAGAGCTGACATGAACATGTGAAAGGCCTGTGTGTTTTGATCAATAAGGATTGAGATTCGGCCAAAGAAATTAACAACACCTTGCATCTGCCATCAGTAACAAGATATAGGTCGTCAAGGTTTCAGAAAGGATGGGGACCAACATGGAATAAAACAAGGAGCTCTGGCAGACATGCCTTGAAAATGCCAACGAAAAATCTGTTGTTGTAGTATACTATATACTAGGTAAAAAAGAGAATCTAGAAGTCTTAACTAATTTAACCCAAACTATGTAGTGACAAGACAGAATAAAAGTAGTATACTTCATTATGCACCATCAAGTAAAATTGTAGCGCTACCAGAATAATACAATCCCGAGAAAGACAATGTACAACTCCGACTGTAGACAAAATATAATTGCAACCCTACTGGATGAAATCATAGTTAAGCAAACAATAACAAGCAGCAAGTCAGGAACACCAAGCAATGTTCCATACGCTGGGATCTATGCCAGGATGATATGTAACTCTACTGGGAACTCCCCACTGCTCGGCTCAATGCGGCTGAGGCAGTGCTGGAAGCCCTGTTGACGACCTGTTAATGTACACCTATGTTATTGTCGAAAAAAGAAAGTTTCCTATGATTGGACGGGCAGATGACATAGTATATGCTTCGAACTTGACAAAAACAGCAAATCAGAAAAGAAAGTTCTGTATGATTGGATGGTAAAGCACATGCATAGAACTTGAAAACAAAAACAGGATGACTTTTGGAATCCTCGATTTCCAAGTTAGAATGACTAGCCCAATTAGAAATATCTTACCACTCGGATGAAGGATATCCAAAAGCCTGGTGGCGATGAAGGAGGGCCATATGGATTATTTGGATCTGGATTACCGTAAGGACCACCCATGCCCATCCCATAGCCACCCATGGGCCCTCCAAACCCACTGTTATACATGCTTCCTGGATACATTCCAGAATTTCCATATAACCCTCCATATCCTGAGTACATATTATTACTGTAGAGCCCACTGGACCCACCAAATCCTCCATATGAGCTGTACATGCCAGAGCCATAGCCTGAATTGTAATTTATATTTGAGCCATATCCTGTATTCAAAATGGAATTTCATAACCTGCATAGAAAGAAAAATCAAGTTGAGCATGGCCAAATTAAAATATACCTCCATAACTAGTTCCATGGTTCTGCTGCCAAGGCCTTGAAGGTAGAGGCCTCCCTATAGTGTTTCTGTTTGACAACACATTCCGCTCGGTAGTTGGAACGGTCTCTCCAGGTTTTGCAGTTCCAGAGGCTTCAACAACATCACTCGTGCTGCCAGAAGATGGGGGCTTGAAAGGTGCGGGCCCAGATGAAGTTGTAGCTCGTTCCCAGGGTTTTGGTGGTGGAGTATCACCTGCAGCAGCAGTATCCATTTATTAACAAAAAAATATAACTTATAAAGTAACAAAGTTCAAAAGTGGGCTTCTATTCAAATAATCACCGAGCAGCATAGGCGGTGAATTTTTCATCAGAAAACACAATGACCAGAAAAAGTTAGGGGCAAATAGATTCCAGTCATCACAGAGGGAGGATTTGCAACCCAAAGGGAAGATGTGCAGGGTTGCACACATCATATATTTAATGGCTGGCTCATGCTATTTAGACCAACACAAATCTCCTAGCAATGAGTCAGGAGGCCCCCTGAATCCTACATGAACCTTTTGAGTTAGGTTGTGTAGGAACTCTCCTCCGGCCTCAGCCTCCATAGATGCCCCTATAGTGATACCTTTAGGAAACCAATTAAGGCCATTTGAATTCCAAATAAAGAAATACAGCAACAACAAGCATGTTTTCTTATAAAAAAAATGATACAAGTTCTAAATCTTTATGCATTTGGTTAAATGACCACATACTTCAAAAATATGAACCCAAAATTGATATGTTTGCAAGTTTTATTCAAAATTATGAAGAAAAAGATTTTAAAATGCTATGCTTAAAATCTTCAAGCTTTGTGAATAAGGATTCATAATGCCAATCTAAGCCATCAGGACAAGGCTGGACAGTTATTATAATCATGCACTAAAAGCTCCATAATTGCTAAGTACAACCAAATCAGTGATTAGGCAAATAACAATAATTTCATCTGATACTACTGAAACTTTTTTTTTTTGGTAAACCGGATATATTAGAAAATAGTCATGGAAAAAGTACAACCCAAACTGTCAGCTAACAAAATATCTCTAAACTGTACAGGCATGTCAAAGAGAAAGGAGCAGATAAACCATCCAGAATGAAACACCACAAAAGGAGCTACCCAGTCAGCAGAGTTGGCTTCCCGGTAAACATGGCGAACAATAAGTCCAGTACAATCACGGAGCAACAAAGCTATGTCCCGTAAAAGAGGAAGGGCGGGAGTCTCTCTAAGAGCACTCTAGATCCATGAAATAACCGTCAAAGAGTAGCCTTCAATAATGAGACAATCCAGGTGAAGGATCCTCCTGGCATACCTGATACCAGCCCAAGCTCTATAAAGCTCCGCCTGGGGGACAGTCTGCTCACAAGATGGGTGCCCCCCGTAGCGATAAAGCCAGCACCAGAGGACCGAATAACAAAGACAGCTCCAGCCATATGCCCTCTGACACTCCCATCAAAGCTGACAGTAGCATAATCCTGAGGGGGCTCCAAAGAAACCAGAACCAGGCGAGGCGCTCGAAGAGCCGAACCGGAGCCCCAGATCTCAAACGATGCTACCATCATTCCATGATACTCCATATCCTGAGCCCTAGCTCTCTCAACAATAAATCTGGCCGAGCATGTATCAGACCTGAAGACCATAGCATTCCAGATGATCCACATGTGGTACGCCATATAAGCTATAAAACTCCGAGAAACAGTACCAGGAGGAGAGCGAAGGGTGTGAAGGTGTCAACAACATCATCTCCCGAGTACATCAAGGATCTACAACCCACCAGGGCCCACACACGCCACGCCCTCAGACACAGAAAAAGGGTGTGGTCTAAGGACTCCTCCAGAGCTACACAAAATGGGCACGAGGGAAGATGAACCCCACGCGTGCTGAGGAAGGATCTCGTAGGGAGGCGGCGCCTAGCCACCTTCAGATAAAGAGACACCCGCGAATGCACCGAAAGAGGCCAGATCCAACCAGCCTGGATACTCCTCTGCTGTGCTGGATGGTAAATGGAGTAGAGATCCGACAACGGAGCGGAGGAGGAAGAAGTGGGCCCCCAGACTCGAGTATCCAGGCAAGGTGACATCGATAAAGCAATGGATAGAATCCGATCTCTCAGGGCCTCCCCAAAATATCGAGAGAGCATCATAGAATTCCAGGTCTGCATCCCAAAGATAATAAAATCATTTACCACACAGGAAGTCGGCAAATCCGGGAAAATGAAAGTAGGCCATCTATGAAGAGAGATATCAGAGATCCATATATCAGACAAGACTTTGATAGATCTCCCATCGCCAACCATCCATCTCAAAAAATCAATGACCTCCGGAATCCTCCTCCTGATCTCCCCTCCAGATAGCCGACCCCCGAGAGGGCAAAGAGTCACCCCCCTCTAGGGATCGGGTATCATATCTTGCTCATATGAAGGAAACCCACAGACTGTCAGGATTTGAAAACAGTCTGGTAGCATGACGAGCCAACAAAGCCTCTCTCCTACTGGCAAGCGAGTAAATACCGAGACCACCATCCCGAACAGGCTGGCACACCGACTGCCAACCCCCACCAAGTTGATATGCCTAGGCGCTGCATTCGACCTCCACAGGAAAGCCCAAAGAATCTGTTCAACCTTTTCCACCATAGCCTTTGGAATAACAGCATTAGCTAAGAGGTAGATAGGTAACGATGTCAGCACCGATCTGATCAAGGTAAGTCTACACATTACCGATAGAGCCCTGCCCTGCCAACCTTTTACCCTATCTTGCACAGCCTGCACTAAAACACGAGAGTCGTCTCTACGGAGGCGGCCGCTAGAAAGAGGGACACCCAGATATCAGATAGGACCATCCTTCTCTCGAATCCCCAATATTGAAATAATCGGACAACGAGTACGGGCTACAATCTTCGGAGAAAAGTGGACCTCCAACTTCTCTAGGTTGACCCCTCTGACCAGAAGCGAGGCAATAATCCATAATAACTCTCCTGAACCCTCGAGCTGTAGACTCAGATGCCCTGCTTAGAAGTAAGCAGTTATCTGCAAAAAGTAAATGCGAGATGGAGACTACCATTGGGGCAGCGAAGAAGGGATGGATAGTCGAGCCCCTAACAGCATCTCGCAAAGCTCGCGAGAGAGCATCGGCAGTAATAATGAACAGATAGGGAGATAGAGGATAACCTTGTCGGAGACCAACCGTAGAATGAAAAAACTCAGAGGGAGAACCATTAATAAGGATAGCAAAGGACGAGCATGTGATGCATGCCATAATCCTGGAAATCCACAGTGGATGAAAACCAAAGTCATGTAAAGACTGCACGACAAAGCACCACCGTACCTGGTCTTGATGGCCATCAGAGCATACCTTGCCGGAGCCCTTCGCATATCATGCATAAATTCTTGGACGAGCAAGACATTGTCAGAAATACCCCAACCCCCAATAAAAGCTCCCTGCTCTGGAGAGATGATACCCGAGAGAATAGGCTTCATTCTCCTGGCCAGCAGCTTAGCACAAACCTTGTATAATGTGCTACATAAGCTAACAGATCTGAAGTGAGAAGGATAAGAAGGTCGAGGACGCTTAGGGATAAGGGTGAATAAGTCTGCTTCCACTTATCCGACATCAGACCAGTCAAGAAAAAGACTTGCACAGCAGAGATAACATCAGCTCTAATGATTCCCCAATATCTCCTGAAGAACAGTGGAGGAAACCCATCAGGACCGGGAGCTTTGACCTCAGCCAAAGACCAAAGCACGTCTCTAATCTCATCCTCGGAAATAGGAGCAAGAAGACCAGCATTCTGATCCTGGGATACAAACCTCTCAAGAGTAGGACCTTGGAAATAAAGAGGATCACCTTCCTGGGACCTCCATCTAGACCTGAAGAAAGACACAACCTCCTGTAGATACTCTCATCATTCTCAATCCAGTGACCATCGTCAGACTTGAGAGAAACAATACGATTTCTGTCTCCCGACTAGGATGGCTTGGTGAAAAAAATGAGAGTTTGTTTCCCTGAGCCAACCATTGCATCCGGATTTCTGTCTCCACGTAGTTTCCCGCTGAGCCAACAGAGAATTGTAGGAAGCCAGTCCAGAACGCAGAGAGAACAGGTCTTCATCATTCAAACCACCCTCCCTGTACTCCTTACTCTGGAGATCATGGATAACCTTCTCCATCTCAACTAGTCTTGCAAAAATATTACCCACCTCCACTTTATTCCACCTCCTCAACCGATGCTTAAGAAATTTTAATCTGCGGGTGATCCGGTACTGAGCAATACCCCTGATTGGAGTTCTCAAAACCTCCCTAACAACCTCCCAAGAATTAGGATAAGAAAGCCAAATTCTTTCAAACCTGAACGAAGAATGAACATGGAAAAAATGAGTGGTAGTCAAGAGGAGGGGACAATGATCAGAAGCCACCGTCCAGATGCCGCATCGTGAATTTGGGGTACAGTTAAAGCCAACCCAAGGTAGCCACGGCTCTGTCAAGCCTTTCCCAGACCTTGGCCCTACCAAATCTGTTATTATACCAGGTAAATCTATTACCCACAAATCTCAGGTCCACCAAACCGTTGGAATCCAAAAAGTGAGTGAACTCCCTGATTGCCACATTCTGGGAAAAGGGTACACCCCCTCTCTTCTCCTCCACTTTTGTAATATAATTGAAATCCCCGATAACAATTGTCGGGAACCCCTGATTGATCACTGGGACACTTCATTCCAGAGATACCTCCTCTCCTTATAACAATTGCTGGCATAGACACCAGAAAGGATCCAATGACCATTATTTTTAGTGATCACCATAATCACATTCTGATCACACTTACGAAAAACATCAATCGTGGCGACACTCCTGTCCCAAGCAACCACTATCCCCCTGATAACCCCCTAGAATCAATAGCATAAAGATTCCAATCCTTGGAAAGACAGCGCTGAATCCTCTGCAAAGAAGGTCCAGACAGACGGGTTTCCAAAATCAAGCAAACATCTAGATGATGTAAAAGATTCATTCTGCGAAAGAAAGAAGCAAAGGAAGGTTTCCCTACCCCTCTTGCATTCCAAGATAAAATCTTCATACAAAAAAACCTAACCCATGAAAGAACCCTCCCCAAGGGTCTTCCCAGTTCCAGATTCCTCAATTGCAACAGGGCCCCCTTCCCCATGCTTGGCCTCCATAGACTCCTTAAATAGGGCCACCTTTACCTGTCCCACAACTTCATCATGTACCGGAGTTTTGTGGTCCATCCCAATACGCACAGGAACTACCCCCTGCAACATGTCCCGAATCCAGAGCAGAACTATCGGACGCAATCAAGGTAGACAACCCTCCCGCCTATAGCTTCCTGTCGCATGCCCGAGACACCGCCCCAGACGGGCCAGCAAGCCCCTGAGCCCGCCCCTGAGAGCCCCCTGCTAACCCGCTTCCCTTCTCCCCCTGCTCCGCCACACCCACAATCAAAACTTCCCCTTCGCCACCCCACCAACCCTCCCTCCCCCTAGTTCCACCCCCAGTCAGCATGGCAGACCCCTGGTCAATGTCCAACACCACAGAACCCTTCTTCCCAACCTCAGCCCAACCCATAACCACATTTTTCCCTTTGCTAACACCCCTAGATCGCCCACCACCGCTCTCCCCAGATCCACCCTCACCCCTAACAGCAGAGGAAACAGCCTTCATAGGCAGAGAAATAGATAAAGAGCCTTTACCCCATTGAGCCCATCCATACAAGGTTCAGTGGTACCAACCTTAACCGTAGGGGGCGACGTCGACACCGCCACCCGTACCTTTAGTCCAACCGAAGGCGAGGGAACAGCCTCCACCAACATCGGTTTGGTGATCACCGGGGCAGATCCTCGTGGGCTAGTAAGTGGGGATGATGGTGGGCTTCGACCCCTTTTCAAAGCACCAGAGCCCAGGTCCACCATCACGAGATCCACTGGGCCAGAGTTCGAGAGGCCCACCTCCATACGATCCCCTAGCCCAGCCAACGGCCCAAAGCTAGAAGCCCGTGAAGCACCTTCTCCCAAAGCCTCCTCTAGGCTCACCTCCGGGGAGCGGCGCCGTGCCACCTTAACCTTACACGATTTCTGCCAGCCATCTGAGTCCGGCGGCGAGCTAGGCGTCGACATCCCTGCCGTAGGAGAAGTCCTGGAGAAAGAAGAGGGAAGATCCGAGGAGGATCTACCAGTAACCCTTCCCCCATCATCCTCCTTCCTTTCCTTAAAAGGAGACCGGACAAGTCGAGGCAGCCTATTACGAGTAGCGAGCAGCCAGGGCTCGAACTTTGAACAACATCTGCCCTCAGCCCCCAAGTTCCTAATAGAGCCCTCCCCATTCAACACCTCCGATCCCCCTTCGAACACCCATTCCTTCCCCCCAGCTCCTCCGTTGCAGTACTACAGTCACCTTCTTAGTGCCCAATTTTTCCATAATTGAAACAGAAGGTAGGCAAATTTTCATAAACAAAACGCTGCCAAAAGACTTTAGATTTACCTTTGATAAGCACCCCCGACTTGACTGGCTGGGCAGCATCCAACTCTACCTCCACCCGAGCGTAGCCTGCCTTTTTTAAATGATATGTAAACCCATCCACAGAGATAGGCTTACCGGCCTCCTTCGCCACCGCCATCATCGAAGCAGGCTTCCAGAACTCCAAAGGCAGCCCTGGCAATCTCATCCACACAACCACCTTCCGAATCTTCCTCTGTTCCGACACAAAATCAGGCTCACAATCCTCCATGGCCAGCAGTTGGCCGCCGACGAACCACGGCCCACCAGTACGGACAAGTGCACAATCCCTTTCGGTCTTGAGTCGGACCACCGGATGATCTTCAGCCAACGGGATAACTTCCGGATCATAGGATAGATTTGCCTTCAACCGAATTTTCCTAGCCACAGAGTTCGCGAACACCCGCCGTCCCAAGCTCCGGACGACCACCACCAGGCCGGACCACTCCTTCCTCGCCTCCTCAAGCTCTGTCTCTGGCAGCTCAAGAACTTTGGTGAAATACGCCTGCAGCAGCTCCAAGTCCTCCAATGGCAGCTTCGAAGAGGACCAAAACGAGCCTCTTCCCGGCCCCTGTACAACCCTCGCCCAAATACGATCACCATCACCCGAACTCTGCCCCTCCCTTCCCTCCTTCCCGCTCGAATCGCCTGCTCCCGTCATGGCAATCTGAGGAAGCTTCAAGAACACGGAAACCCCAAACCCCAAACATGCTTCCCAATATACAGCGAGGCTATTGCAGAAGTGAACTACGGAAACCCCGATACTACTGAAACTTTACTAACAAGATTCTGTATAACAAAAAAAAAAAAAAAAAAGCTCCAAAATCGTGCATAATAAGTTAGTTGACTTCTTTTATTTTTAACCCTTTTCTAATTTTCTACTAATCATATTGATCAGAACTCCAAAATTGGAGCAGAACAGATGAAATCGTTACTCCACAAGCCTGACAGAAACCAAGTTTTAAAATCTTAGTTTTCCCATCTTGACACAATAGTAGAATGGATATTAGCACGACAAAAATCACATTCATTTATTTATTTCATTTCTAAATTGTGTATAGAAAGTTATAGCACATCTTTTCACAAAATGACCTTGACCAACCAATTAGGACAGAAACATAACCGTGTGCAAACGACTAAGAGCAGAAAGCAAAGTAATGGAGATGAAAGAAAACCAAGCATGACATGATGGAACATAAAAGAAAAGCACTGAAAGGCAGAGGTCAAGTCAAACATATTACCCTAAGGAGATCAAGTCGAACTTAAAAACATCAGCAGATATAATCAGGGATCAGATGGTTGGATACATGTGCAAAGGAAATTTGGCAGTGAAATGCAGAGGTCCAAGAGGCTCCATCAAAACACAATTATCTTAGAAAATGGCAAGATATATAACTCTCAATGACTTTGAAACATTTATAACTACATGTGCAAATAAGAATCCAGTAAGGCTAACCGTCCATGGTTCGACTTTCGTGTGCTTTCAAACAAGCTTAGAAGGGTATGAGAATTCCGATGGACTAAGAGAAGCACTGGAGAAAAGTTGGGATATGGATAACTTATGCACAAAGAATAAAAATTGGTATGGTTCCTTATAGGTGAGATAACAGCAAGATGTGGATGATATTTTTATGAGATGTGCAGATTTGAATTAGAATGAGATACCCATAGATATTGGTGCTCTAGAAAGATTTGAAAAGACTAGAAGCTACAATCAATTAGGGCCTGAATAAAAGCATGGAAGCTAACAGGAAAAACTTTAACAATCTGCTGTGCCAGTGCAAAGGCTAGGAAAATCATATATAAAATAGACATACTAGTAGAAGAGGAGGGAAGATAGCAAGTTGCATGATTAATCATGGATCAGAACTGGGCCTAGCATAACGAAATTTTTGGACAGTGTATGCCTGAGGACCAATGGAAATGCGTAGTTACTAGGAAAATGAAAACCTTTTGCACAGTTCACTGATTTAGAAGTATGATCACATATTCATCAAAGCACAACTATAATCAGATAACATGGTTTCTATGACCTTTTTACTTAGTTTTGCAATCTCTGCAATAACATATATTAATGAAAGTAGGAGTTTAGGGTTTCCCATTCATTCCACTTTATGATGCCTCTTTCTCAAAATATCATGCTAGATAATAGTAGGCTCCCCATGGTCTGTCCAATTCAAAGAGGAAAAATGTTATAAACTCCTATTTTGATATAGTAGTCCTATAGCAATTATCTGTGTTATGGAATGTTTTCAAGAGTTTCTGATATAAGGTGGTCCACAAAGATCAGATTTTCCTACGTGAAAAATGACAAGAGCAGCATAATACAAAAATTTTCATTGTGGATTTGGGATGGATTTACTTTTGTTTTCCCTTCAAACACTTATCTTGCATTTCATTCTCCAGTGCACTGCAGTAAGTGGTATGCGGATCTGAACATTGCTGGAAAAAGATGAGATGCTCAAACAAGCCATACTCATTGCATCAATGGAGAGACAAGCAATTAAGCAACTAGTAGTGATGAATTTGATCCTTTTGCAATCTTGTTAAGACCATTAAATAACAAATCTTCACGAGAACATTACTATCTATACCAGTATGCACAACAGTTCATTCGATGCCTACAATGCATTCACAAGAAAAATACACGAGTAATAATATGCTAGGACCTTTTTCTTCTTCTGCATCAAGGCTATACTTAATTGTTTTCTGGTATGACATGGCAATGTTTCCAAGCACAAAAAGATGTTTCAAACCCAAGCTGAATCAACCATTGTCCTAAAATTTACTGAAAGTGGAAATTGAATGTTAATTGCTGATGGAGGTTCTTTGCATATTAAATTCTCTAAAGACATCCAACATAAGAAGCAGCATGAATTAAGACCATAAACAACAAATGAGAAACAGCAAAAAGAGATTGAGGAAATATGACAGACAAAACAGAAAACAAATTAAATTTAATAACTATATAATATCAGGTAGATCAGCAACTCAACTATGTATACAACCATACAGGCATGCTTCATAGCACATTGGTGCACTATGCTACAATATTTGATGAAACAGGTTGATCCTAAGTTACAAATATAGATCAATACCTCCATAGCCCATATAGCACTGGTAATTATATAAACCTTACACAAGATCATGTGATACAAACCAAGGTCTAAATCGTTGGTTGTAAGGCAAGCTAGAGGAATTGAAAATTCTCATGTATCCTTGAAGTAATTGGAAGTTGACAATCAACAATATTAAGTACCACCTACAAATCATGTTATCCTCACCACAATGAGTCATGCAAAAAGGGCTCAGAAAGGAGTGAATGAAAATAATTGTTAGAAATTTATATTCGCCTCTTGCATCCTCAAAAATCCCTCAGAATGGCCAGTAGAAGGCCAAAGATTTCAAGAGCACGATCATAATTTATAAATTAATAAACATCTTAAAATTTTCACAGGTTTCAAGAAGTTTTTCCAGCACATGAAGGCCACAACCATCACTAATTTTCATTGGAGAAGCATTTGGGGCCAATGCACTTGAATGCATTCTAGCCCAACTCAATTTACTTGTGTACATACATATATACCTATATACACATAAATACATAAGCACATTTATGCACGTATATGCACACATATAATTATGGACTTTGCTCCTTTCAAGAGGAGAGGGTTCTACTCCTCTTGACTCCAAAATCAACACCAGCCCATTCAAAATAAAGATCCACACTGTTGATCATGATCTATACTACTAAAATACCTAAAAATCAAAAATCACATATTTTGATGGTCTCCTGAAGTATGCATCATATGGATTAAAAAATGGATGATTTTCAATGCACTAGTATGCTAAAATACATGCTAAAGCATTTCGATTGACAATCCACCTTATTGATCATGATCTACACATGTCAAGACATGTATAAATCGAAAAACAATAGATTTTAATACTTAGATCATAGTGAAACATATTCATAACATTTAACAATACATTTTTATACCCACTTATGCATAGGTTAGAGAACAATTAAACATGTGATTCATGACTTTTAGGCATTTTTATCAGTATATATCATGATCTATGGTGTAGATCTTTGATTTGAGTGCTCCATTATTGATTTTGAGCTTGGGAAGAATAGATATCCTCTCGCAAGCATAGTCCATCCTTATATATATGTGTGTACTATATATATATATGTGTGTGTGTGTACATATATATATATATATGTATATATATATATATGTGTGTGTGTACATATATATATATATATGTATATATTCATCAATATATGTTTGTATATATGGACTATGCTCCTCTTAAGAAGAGAGGATATCTACTTTCCTCAAGTCCAAAATCAATAATGGGGCACTCAAATCAAACATTTAATTGGGTTGGGATAAATTTTGGCTGGGTGAACTTTTAGCAGACATGAATCAAGAACTAAAAAATTAAACAGGTCTATTTTTGGATTCATAACCGAGGCATTTGATTCTAAAATCTTTCATGTGGGGTCCAAGTAAGGTCTAGGTCAAGTACAGGTTTGCATGTGTTATGAGCAGCCTATGTGACTCTACTAGGGGACACCAGCTAATCAATAAAGAAAAGAAATCATCATAGATTTATTTATTATTTAGAGAGTTCTAGCTAGAATAGGAAAGTGGGTAAGGTACTCTACTAATAAGTCTTTTGGAGCCAGCTATTACAAGTGAATTATGGTACTATATTTTGAAATGAAGAAAGAGAAGAAGAAAGGCCTCTTCCCTTCTTCTTCTTCTCATTCTCATATTAGGAGTAAATTATGGTACTATATTTCGAAAGGAAGAATGAGCAAAAGAAGGGCCTCCTTCCCTTCTTCTTCTTCTCATACTCATTCTCATATTTCTACTCTATTCCTCTCCGATCTTCTCATCTCTCCTCTTTTCTTCTTTTATTCTTCTTTCTCTTCCCTTTCTCCCACTTCTATCCTTCCTGTACTTCTCTTTACTCTCTTTTGACATTATTTTCCTTGTTTTATCTCTTGCTTTATTAAAATAAGCAGATTACTTCAATTTTCATATCTAAATCTGTATTCTTTATCGTTATCATTGTGGGTGGCCCTAATCTCAACTTGAAGTTACATCAAAATCAGTAATGATGCATCTAATAATCTAATGACCATGGCAACTACACAAGATAAAGGTGGATGATAGGTGACTGGGCACCCAACTAGGCCACCCAAGCCTAAAAGCTTGGAAAGCATTATATACCATGATGGTTGGGTAGTCTAGGGCAAAATATTCTCTTATGGTATGTTTGTTTGCAAGAAAATGCAGGAAAAGAAGAAGGAAAATGATGACCTTTCATGAAAAAGGAAATGCCTTTCTAGAAAATTAAAAATTTTCCAAATTTATTGATTTCTTTAATAGAACAAGCAAAACAAAAACCAGATTTTCTTTAAAATTAAATCTTTCAAACAATTTTCCTTGCAACGAAACATATCCTTGGTGGTCAGTTATAGAACTCTTATAACTTTTTAATGACTTGTTGAGTAAACAAGGACTCTTGTAAACTAGGTAACTAGCCTCTGCATGGAGGTCCAAAGTCGTTCCCAAAATGCAAAATTCATAGTTAAATAGGGGCTTATAACAATTAAAATAGCACTATCCAACCCAACATACACCAAAAGTACGGTCAACCTAATTAAAACAATATTTAAACAAGACTAAACCTATTCCAAAATTACCTCAAAAAAATTTCTTCTTTTATTCCATAAAATTGTATGCAATTTTAAGAATCTACATAAATATTATAAGTTTCGATGCTCAAACAGAACTTCAGATCATGTACATGGAGAACTGATATAGTTGGATAACACCTCAGATCCTCAGAAAATAGGACATGATATAGGTAGATACAACAATATATATATATATATATATATACACACATACATGCATACATGCATATGTATGTATGTATATATGGGTATGCATGTAACATCCATAAAGCAAGCAAAATAACTTGACACAATAACATAGCCCAACTTCATATAATAACATGAACATCTACAAACTCCAGCATGCAGCCATCATTCAAATTCAAAGACCATAATTCATATTCAATAAATAACAAAATTCAAAGTCTAAATTAATTATCCATCATTAGGAGGTCACACTCATTTGAGAAAAGGAAAAAGAATAACTGCCCTCTCATACAAGAAGGTATCCAGGATGTATCCAAAACACAGCTGATCCAAAGCCCTTTTTAATCTTTAAAATAAACAACTAGAACTACAAAGCTAACATGTATCCTAATCAATACGCAAGTAACAACGACTATCAAACACAGTAGAAGAATGTTTAAAGCCAATATTGTTTAATAAGCCAATATATTGACATAGTAGAATAATGTAACATAGCATTCAATAGCTTAAAAGCTTAACCTAACCAGTCATGATGCTTAAAGCCAACATTGTGCAATAAGCCAATATATTGACAGAGAAGAATAATGTAACATAGCATTCAATAGCTTAAAAGCTTAACCTAACCAGTCGAAAGATCATTAGTTATTACCATTTCCCTGAAACCTTCTAGAGAATCCCCAATTCCTAGATGAACTGGTATTACCAAAAAAACTTTGTCGATTTGTGGTTGACTATATTTTTGGGTATGTACTTATTAACAAGGTTCACTGTCTCGGTACCAAATCCCATACCGGTAAAATCCTGATATGGTTACAGTAAGATAGTGTCAGTATGGAGTCGTACAATGTACTGGTATATAAAGTGGTACAGTATACTGGTATAGTATGGTATGCCCCGTACGTGCGCACCGGGGGAGGGGGTGGTATGGCAAACCATACTTATTAATGCAATCACATGTACCACAGATCTTGCTTTCAAGCTTCAAAATGCATGATCAGTTCTCCAATAGAAAATCATTTTCTATATAGACAACATAACTCGATAAAGAACAAATTCTGAAATTCCTTCCTTGTTGGTTAAAAGACATATTTTCCTATTAACTGGTACAAAGTGACATCATTGAACTAGCAGATTCTGAAAAGTATTAGGTTGTTTCAGATGACACAATAAGATGGTTGTAGGTCCAACCTCCATGCAACTGTAGCAGACCATGAGTAATACCAACAATATATTGTTAATAAAGCAAAGAACCATGGAATTGATTAGAGCTATCAGTCCGAACATCAGAAGTAGTTCAATTAAAACCAAAACAAAATCCTTAATCAATTTTTTTCAGTTTCCCAACACAGTTCAATAACCAGAAAAAAAGTGAATAGCGGCGATCTCATCACATCTGTCAATGTCAAGATGAGTAAGGTTCTCAAACTGGAAAAACTATATCCAAAATTTATCATCAAAGAAAAATTTTCTATTGTCATTCTCAAAGAAGAACAGGGACAGCATGCTATAAGATATGCATCAAAATTCCAGGAAAAAAAAAAACGAAATTAAAGAGCTGCTGATAGATTTTATAAGGTCGGTCAAACAAAGTGTATATGAATTATCAAATAATACCCATCGCCCTAGGTCGAGATCATATATCTAAAACCAGTTCTATCTGATAACCTAAATTTAACACCAAAAAAAAATCAGATGACAGAGATCTCGAGATCATCCGAAAAAGAATCAAAATACTATCAAATCATGTCCAAGTATCACTCAACAAAGACGAACCAACACAATTCTCCATTTTATGCAAGGCTTCAAATCAAAACTCATCAATTCGAGCAACTCTTTTAGTACAAACCCAATTCCTAACCTAATAAGCATAAGCCGGAGTCTTCCAATTGCCGAAAATCCAAAAACCCAATCCAAAATCATTGAATTTAGTAATAACATAAAAGAAGTTAACCAATCGAGTACTTTCGGTGTAAAGCTCCATGGACACGAATTGGAAGAACGGGTAAAAGAGAAATCCATCTATCTACCAAGTTCCTGAAGAATTAGAGGATAAAGAGATCTAAATCAAGAATTCCGCACTTGCTAAAGGCCTACATGGCCTGAAACCTCAGGAACAATTAGGTCAGCCCTTGCTCAGGGCGAGAAAGACTAGAATCCATCTCCAATATAGAAAGAGACAGAGAGAAGACGATGAGGGATTCGAACCTGGCCGAGGAGAACTGGATCCCATGGCGATCTCGCGAAGGGAAAGCTACATGAAAAGAAGCCGCCGTCTTCGCGTGCGGACCCCTCCCTTTTCTTGTAGAGCCTTCCGCTCGGGAAGCCGACGGGAGAAAGCCGACCCCCTTCACCTCCAGCTTAATAAAAACCTAGGTATGCCCTGAGATAAACATGCACATAAATAAATAAATAAATAAAAGGAAATTCCCATAGAAAATTTTTATTTGCGGCCGGTGGAAAATATTAAATAAGTTTTTAATTTTTATACCAGTGGGCGGTCAGGCAACTGAGAATAGCCCATTGGGATTAAAAAACAGTCTGACATAGCCCATTAGAATTAAAAAACCGGCACTCCTGCGGGAAGGACCTCACCTTGATAGCAGGCCCGGTCTCCAAAAGCCCACCAACGGAGGATACCGCCCATAACGATCTTCTTGAGTAATTCTTTCTCCACGGAAGGTAAATCCCGTATAGAAATAATATATCATCAAATATGATTAAATTATTAAAATATTTATAAATTTATTTTTTAATTAAAAATTTTAAATTAAAAAAATATGATATTAATTAATTTATATTATGATATTTTCTATATTTAAAATCAAATAATATTTTTATTATTAAAAAAATAAAAAAAATTTAATGATAAAAGTATCTTTAATTTTATAATATCTTGTTAACAGAATTATGACATCATATTCATAAAAGATGACATAAAAAAAAATATTTTTATTATTCAAAATTTTAATTAAATAAATAAATTATAAATATTAAATATATATTTAGAAAATAAAAATATTATTTTTTATAATATTTTTTTGTGAACGATATATTATAATCTTATTCACATAACATCTTATTCCAGGAGAATTCTGGCCTAAGCACTCCATGCACTTGGAAACCCATGTCTTCTAGAATATTAAAGATTAATTTTGATAACTCAATTAATCCCTTGCATGGAGTGAATAGTATTTCTCTTGTGCATTACAAGATAATTTACTTTGCTAATTATCAGGCCTGGTAATGGGTCTTCTTGATAGTGGTTAAATAATTTCCTACCATGCCCCTGACATCTTTCCTGAAAGGATAATTTAGCTGTATCCAAGCTCGAATGCCATAATAAATATTAAATAAAAATAATTTTCATAATTTAGGAAATTCTATGAATCCTAAGTTGATTTATGTTAGTAGCATTTAACGTTAGTGATATATTAGTGATAAACTAACTTATGATATTAGTAATCTATAACCTATTAAAAAATGAGTTTTGAAATTAAAAAATATTTTTACAATAAAATCTAAAAAGTTGTCCATTCCAGCTTGGACTCCAAGGCATAAAAGGCCTATTTTACAAAAATAAAAGGTAAAGAAAATTTATAAGAAAATTTTTGATATGGAAAAATGCCATGCTAATTTTTTCAATTTCTTTGAAATTCTTAGGCTAACCTACTTTCCATATGTAATTTTTTTTTTTTTTTGGTCATATATATGCTAGCCTAATTTTTATCTTTTCATGCAAATTATTTGTTTTATTATTATTTTAATTTTTATATTGGCAATGTTTTCCTTCAAAATATGTACTATATATATATTTTTAAATTTTTTATAAGTAGAAGGAAACAAAAATAATTTAATCATTTTTCAACACATTATTAATAGCTAATCCTATATATTTAGGTTTAGGATAAAATTCTTCATTTAATCAACTTTATCACGATTCTAAATCTAAAAGATGAGGGGTATGAAATCATAGCCCGTATCAATTGAACTACCATTCCTGGTGGTTTTTTTTTTTTTTTTTTGATAAGAAAGGCCGTAGCCATGATTATATTAAAGCATATAAGAAAGATTTACAGAATTGCCTTGCAAGAAACCAAAAAAAGAGTAAAATATCATGATAGTAATTACTACCAAACCTAAATATCCATAGCAAAGATACAAAATCTGGACAAAAAGTTGAAAGAGTAAAAGACAAAATAAGACCCTTAATCTGAGAGTCCCAGCATGTAACCCGAGGATTGCAGGAATCAATACTTTAAGGGAAAAACATAAAACTTTGGCTTTGGCTGTAACATGAAACCCTTGGGAACTGTTAACTGGATAAGTGGCTTTGCAACAGCTGGCAATTAATATTGGCCCAGCATAGATGAAAATAAAACATGAATCGATACCTTGATGAAGAACTGGAAAACCTTGTTTCAGATTGTAAAAAGAATGACTTGAGCATAAGAAAACCGGAGACACACCTTCCTTGGAGCAGACACTGATAAAAACCAAGCTAGCTGAATGAGATGGCATTATAAAATTGAAGGTCCAGCAGACAGATACAGGACCTTCGGTAACACAGTCGAATAACCTTTCTTCAAACTAATACCTTCATCGAGAATAGCAATAGTGATAGAGTGAAGCAGAGCATAAGCAGAGGTCAAAGAAGATATGAAGTAGGGAAAAATATCTGAACTCTAGAAGCGCAAAAGCCAGAAAACAAAGATAAGATAAGGTGGATCCAGCTGGTTAATGCAGACACAAATTAGCCCAACATAGAAAGCAGAGCTGGCAGGCTTCTGGATAACCTGAGAATCATAATTTAAGCATCTAAAATGAAATTCGGAGACCCTGGAAGTAGTGAGGAATATCCCTTGCAATGAAGCCTCAGTAAAAGAAGAATGCCATAGAGTAGAAGCCAATATGGTAAGTATAGGCAGCAAATAAAAACCTGTTGAAAGCTTATGCCACCTAATCCTGTAAGCATGAGTATTCATAAGTGTAAACCTGAATTTGAATGCAGCCCACATGAGGCAAGCGTTGCTGCCTTGAACATAGGAATTCATAATGCAAAGGCAATCTACAATTAATTTATAGTAGTATCGATGGAAGACAGGCAGCCCCATAAGGGTTCGAGTCAGATGAAGTAAACTGTAATGAACCAGAAGAATGACATACTTTCCCTTCGAAGCAAAGAAAGCAGCATTAGAAATAAACTTCATGGAACACCTGTTTGGAACAAGTGCACCATTAATACCTCCTGTATATAGACCAATTGTGCCTTCTGAACAAATGACTCTGACGTTCCTGGTAAAGGGCGACATGAGATTTTTTCCCATGCCATCATGTAAACCATTTAGATAAGACTCCCAACAGATATTGTAACAAGGTACAGCAGGAGTATAACAGAATTTAGAATACCAGCAAGTAACAGTTGTATAGTAGATGAACTCAGTATAAGATGAAAACAGATTAGCATCCCTATTATAAGAATCCCTTCCAAAGAACCTGATAGTGGCATAGAGCAATGTACCCTGAAAAAAAAAACAAATTTATCAGGCTAGGGTTCCATTTTCTATTTTTTCCTCTTTTTTTTCTTTATATAACTTTTTCCTTTCTGCTTTTTTCCTTTTTTTTCCCGATCTTTTCTTTATTTTTCCCACTTGAAATTGGACAAAAGGTCATTGGTATGAACAGCAGCACGCAAGATAAACTGAAATAGCTGAACAGTATTTTGTGTGTTGTCCAGCCAATTATGAAAGGAAGAGCAGCAGCCACAAAGATGGACATGAAGAGCTAAATTATGGTACTGTTGATTGAACTGGCTCCCCCCCTTTGAGATCCTGTAAAGATGATCGTTATAAAGCAGAATGGGATGCATTGTAAAGTTCATTTGGCATAGAAAGAAATCCCCTTCTATCTCTCCAAAGAATCGAGAGCAGGTCATGAGAAATGTCGTTGCCTTGGTAATAGACAAAATTCCCCCGGCGCGCGTGCTTAGCCAGGTAATGGACAGTTTGATTAGCCTGTCACGCAACATGGATGGCCGCAAAGTTAGGAATTAAGCTCTTCCAAGTCAGGATATCCAACAACATCGGATGGAGATTGAGCCGGCTTTGATAATGCTTATTGCTGAAATTGATCACCAGCTGGCTATCTCCTTCAAGGATCAGGTGTTGGTTAATATCCTCCAAGGAGTATTTTATACTATACCAGGCTATAGACAGCTCCGCATTGAAGACTGAATTGGTCTGGATTTGTTTACCAGCAACTTTTAACATAATACTCGCATAATTTTTGATTACAAAAGCCACAGTAGTAATGCCTGGCTTAACCGAGGCATCAAAGTTTATCTTGATAACCCCTGCAGGGGGAGAAAACCAACAAATCGAATTGGATCCCCTACCTCTGAAAGGATGGGGTAACGGGTTTTCCCAGTGCCTAGGGGGGTTCTTTGACTCCAGTTGCTCGATATGCCAATTGGTGGAAGTAAACATGAGAACCATACGAGCGAGTTGATTGTGGGTCAGAAATTTGTCCTAGAATAACCTATCGTTTCGAGCCTTCCAAACCTGCCAAATAGTATAAGCAATTATAGAGTTAGTGGTGTTATCGGATTGTGTAGACATCATCATTGTCAAGAGTTCAGGAATAGAATTAGATTGAAATTTAAACTTATAGATACTATTGATGAGACCCCAACAATCCTTAACGAATGGGCAATGGATAAAGATGTGGTCCATATCCTCCTCCTGATTAGGACATATATCACAATAAATGGAGTCAGCCAGTAAAATACCTTTGTTATACAGAAATTGCTTCGTCTGTACTTTGAAATTGACCAACTTCCACCAAAAAGTTCTTACCCACTCAGGAGTCTGTAGTTTCCAGATCCAGTGATAAGCAAAAGTACTTACCTGTCTCGGTTGGCTAATGTGGAGGTACATATCCTTTTGTGTAACCTTCTGAGCTACAGTAGGTTCCCAAACAATTCTGTCCAACCAGCTTTCCATAGGAATAAGGATGTGACTTATGCTGTCCACAAGGTCCTTGGAGAAAAGCCTATTCAAGATGGGTAGATCCCAATCTCTTTACGGAGTAATAAGCTGCAATACTTTCCAATCCTGGACATCGATGTCCATATTGATAGTCGACGGCCAATGAGATAAAGGAATTTTAGAGATCCAAGGATCATTAAGGACAGTAATGGCATCGCTAGATCCAATATTGCAAATAATATTGGGACCCAGTAAGTTTTCGAATTCCGCTATACGGGCCCACGTGTGCATACAGTTGCGAGGTCTTCTATAAGTAATCGAACAGGGAAGAAGACGGTACTTGGCTCGAACGGTTTGGGCCCATAAAGTATTAGGCTTCAAATAAAGTTGGGCAGCCTGCTTGGCAAAGGACGCCCTTTGCTTATCAAGCAAAGGAACAATACCAAGACCCCCTCAACCTTTGGCTTACACACCTTGTCCCAAGCAACCAAGTGTAGACCTTTGGTATCGTTGGGATGACCCCAAAGGAACGCCTTAACGATTCTTTCAATTCTCTTTATAACTCCATGAGAGATGTATAGAAAAGCCATAATGTAATTGAATAAGGAGGCTAAAATCGAAGTAACTAGTGCCAAACGCCCTGCAAAGGATAGAGTCTTCCCTGACACGGGACACGACTTAAATCAATGTTTATTCCAAGAAGATAGGACCATTGGTTATTAAGAAATGACCCTAGGCTAGGTTAAACTAAAATACAAATTATTTTTCCCAATTTTTTTTATTCTAATGAAAACCTTTTTTTTTCATATTCTCTTTTTTTATTCAAATAACCCCCTTTTTTTGTATTTTTTTCCTTTCATTTTTTTTTTTTTTCTCACATTTTTTTCCTATTGCATTTTCCTTTTTTTTTCGTTTTTTTTCCTCACGGTTTTTTTTTTTTTTTTTTCTTTTCCTTATTTGAAGTCGGCTGTGGGATGTTGCCATGCTGGCTTGCTTTGACGATCATGCGCATTCACGATCGTCCAGAAACTCCTTCTCTACGGACCGATGGCGGAGGGAAATCCGATGGGACTTTCACCGGTGATGGGGCCGGGGATGAGGGCGGCGACCCGGGGAATGGTGGCGTGGCCCTACTCTGGTGAATGGCGGCAGCACGGTGGGAGAAGATGGCACGGCTAGTGACCGTGGGTGTGCGACGGCCATGGCGGCGATGACACGGATAGGAGGCATCGCGGGTGGGGCTTTGGCTGCAACGGGTTGCACGGGCGGAGGAGACGGTGGCGACCATGGAGGTCTACGGCGTGGGAGGAGATCCGGATGGCCGGGGTGGTGGCTTGATTTCGGAGCGAGCATCGGTGGCCGGAGGTGAGGCTCGGGTGGGGCGCTCAACTGCGGGTCGTGCGGTGGCCGTGGAGGGCACGACAGCAGGGAGGACCCCGATGGAACTTGGCTGCGTCGGGCCGATGGGAGGAGAAGCCTGCGGCGGTTGGCTCTCTGGTGAGGTCGACGAACGGAGGATGTCTGCTTGTTGTTGGAGAAGAAGGATGCGGTGATGGTATGCCGGTAGGGAAAAGTGGCTAGTTTTGGGGGTTTGTGGAAGATGTGAGAGGGTTTTGCCAGAGCTTGGGAGGTTGAGGGAGAGTTGATTCACCTAATGTTTTGATTGGCAGAGGTTAAGAGAAATAAGAAGGGAGGAGAAGAGAGTCTGGAGAACTCAGAGAGAGGAATAGAGAAAGAGAAAGTCCAGGAAGAAGAAATAACAGGGAGTCTCAGAGCAGGGAAAGAAAGCACCAAAGAGAAGAAGGAGAGCAGAGAGGAAAGTATCGAGAGAAGTATTAGAGGAAGAAGAGTCCAAGAGGAAGAACTAGAAGAGAGGGGGGGAAGGAAGTCGGGACACACCCAATTCTCATTTCTCAAATATTTTCTTCCCTAAATTTTATTCAATAACCAGACTCTTAAATAGAGTAGTATCTAAGATATCTGATAACCTGATCGAATATTCCTAACAAATTCAAACTAAAAACAAACAAACCCAATTAAAGGATAAAATAAATCTTAAAACAAACATTCAAACTAAACAATCAAATTCTAAAACAAATTTCAAAATAACTGTGATCCTAATCTTAAAATTTCTGATGATATCTTGTGCTAGCATCGGGATCTATGCTGGCATTGACTCCAGGATCTTGGGCCCCAGGGTTTGGGCTGGGCTGGGCTTCTGGGTTGGGCTTTAGGCTTGGACTGGACTGGGCTTCAGGTTCTAGGCTGGGCTTTTGGGTTGATCTAGGCTGCTTCAAATTCTGGGCCGATGTCCCCATCATTTTTCCTGAGATGAGGAGAACTCGACTCCATCGAGTCAAGCTTCAGCAATTTTCAAATTGATGCACTTCTGACTCCAATGCACCACGTAATTTGCAGACTAAAAATTTTTATTGAAATAGTGCAATTAAAATGACTAATCTAACCTAAACTTGCTCTAATACCAAATAATTGACGCGGGACACGACCTGAATCAATGTTTATTCCAAGAAGATAGGACAGTTGGTCATTAAGAAATGACCCTAGGCTAGGTTAAACAAAAACTCAAATTATTTTTCCCAATTTTTTTTTATTCTAATGAAAACCTTTTTTTTTCATAATCTCTTTTTTTTATTCAAATAACCCCCTTTTTTTTGTATTTTCTTTTCCTTTCATTTTCTTTTTTTTTCTCACATTTTTTTTCCTCGTGCATTTTCCTTTTTTTTTTTCTTTTTTTTCCTCACGATTTTCTTCTTTTTTTTTTCTTTTCCAAATTTGAAGTCGGCTGTGGGATGCCAGCTTGCTTTGACGATCGTGTGCATTCACGATCGTGCGGAAACTCCTTCTCTACGGATCGATGGTGGAGGGAAATTCGATGGGACTCTCACCAGTGACGGGGCCGGGGACGAGGATGGTGGCCCGGGGAACGGTGGCACGGCCCTGCTCCGGTGAATAGCGGTGGCACGGTGGAAGAAGACGGCATGACCAGCGATCGTGGGTGTGTGACGGCCATGGCAGCGGCAACATGGACGAGAGGCATCGCAGGTGGGGCTTCGGCTACAACGGGTTGCACGGGCGGAGGAGACGGTAACGGCCATGGAGGTCTGTGGCGTGGGAGGAGATCCGGATGGCCGGGGCGGTGGCTTGATTCCGGAGCGAGCATCGATGGCCGGAGGTGAGGCTCGGGTGGGGCGCTCGGTTGCGGGTCGTGCGGTGGCCGTGGAGGGCATGGCAACAGGGAGAGGACCCCGATAGAACTTGGCTGCGTCAGGCCGATGGGAGGAGAAGCCTGCGGCGGTTGTTTCTCCGGTGAGGTCGGCGAACGGAGGATGTTTGCTTGTTGTTGGAGAAGAAGGATGCGGTGATGGTATGCCAGTAGGGAAAAGTGGCTAGTTTTGGGGGTTTGTGGAAGATGAGAGAGGGTTTTGCCGGAGCTTGGGAGGTTGAGGGAGAGTTGATTCACCTGATGTTTTGATTGACAGAGGTTAAGAGAAATAAGAAGGGAGGAGAAGAGAGTTTGGAGAACTCAGAGAGAGGAACAGAGATAGAGAGAAAGTCCAGGAAGAAAAAATAACAGGGAGTCTCAGAGCAGGGGAAGAAAGCACCAAAGAGAAGAAGGAGAGCAGAGAGGAAAGTATCGAGAGAAGTATCAGAGGAAGAAGAATCCGAGAGGAAGAACTAGAAGAGGGGGGGAAGGAAGTCGGGACACACCCAATTCTCATTTCTCAAATATTTTCTTCCCTAAATTTTATTCAATAACCAGACTCTTAAATAGAGTATCTAAGATATCCGATAACCTGATCGGATATTCCTAACAAATTCAAACTAAAAACAAACAAATCTAATTAAAGGATAAAATAAATCTTAAAACAAACTTTCAAACTAAACAATCAAATCCTAAAACAAATTTCAAAACAACTGTGTTCCTAATCTTAAAATTTCTGATGATATCCTGTGCTGGCATCGGGATCTGTGCTGGCATTGACTCCAGGATCTTGGGCCCAGGGTTTGGGCTGGGCTGGGCTGGACTTTAGGTTCTGGGCTAGGCTTTTAGGTTGGGCTTCAGGCTTGGATTGGACTGGGCTCAGGTTCTGGGCTGGGCTTCTATGTTGATTTGGGCTGCTTCAGATTCTGGGCTGATGTCCCCATCATTCCCTTTCCAAGCTTCCGTTCTAGTACGCACTGCATCCACCAAAAAATGAAAATCATTAGACTGAAGTTTAGAACCAGACACTGGAATACCTAAATATTTGATGGTTCCCATTTTTTCTATTATATGAAAAACAGAAATGATACGGTTTTTGATATTATGATCCGTTGAAGGGCTGAAAAAGATGTGTGCTTTTGCAGTATTGATTGATTAACCTGATAGATCATTGTAGGCTTCAAGAATGGTTTTTAAGAAAATGGCGTCAGTTAGAGTAGCTCGGCCAAGAAGAATCATATCATTCGCGAACATTAAATGCGAAATATGTGGCCCATCATTACTGATTTTAAATGGTCTGAGCAAATGGTGGCTGACTGCATAATTAATCATGTTAGAGAAAATATTAGAACATAAAATGAAAAGAGAAGGGGATAAGGGACACCCCTGACGTAAGCCTCTAGCTGGATTCAACTACTTTGTAGGGGTTCCGTTGACCAGGATGGCATATTCATACCTAGTGATGCATTGCATGATCATTTGGATAAAATATGGATGAATGCTTAATTGCTGCAATACCTTATTAAGAAAGGATCACAACATTTTATCATAAGCCTTCTCCAAGTCCAATTTGACGAGCATCATAGCCCTCTTCTTAGGCACCCTATGCACAGAGTGCATGATTTCTTGGGCAAGAAGAATGTTATCAATTATATTCCTTCCCAACACTAAAGCCCCCTGTTCCATCGATATAATAGAAGGTAGGAGAATTTGCAACCAATTAGCCAGAATTTTAGCGATAATCTTATAGATAGTATTACAGAGACTAATCGGTCGATAATCAGTAATGTCCTTAGGTTGAGGTTTCTTAGAAATAAGAGCAATAAAAGTCCTTTTCCAGGCAGTCGGCATATTACGCTCCTGGAAAATATAAGTTATAGCTTGAGTCACCTCGTTATGAATGATGTACCAAAAATTTTGAAAGAACAGTGGAGGGAAACCATCCGGCCCAGGTGCCTTGTCCGATGGCATCTGCTTGACAACATCCCAAATTTCCTGCACAGAAACAGGTTCAATTAGCTTTTCATTCTGGGCTGCCGTGACAGTAGAATTCATCGTAAACAAGGGTTCGTTATCTTCCGGGCCCTTCCTATGCCATCTTTGTTTAAAATGGGTGCAGATCAACTCCTGTATTTTTTCGTTTTTCGTAGTCAGATGTCCTTGCTGGTCCTTCAGGGACTGAATATTATTTTGTCTCCGCCTCATTATTGTTGAGTGGTGAAAAACTATGTATTACGATCCCCCTCTTTAAGCCAAGTAGCGTGAGATCTTTGATGCCAAAACATTTCTTGGATTTGAAGGTTGGCATTGAATTGACGAATAAGGTCAAGGAGGTTCCTATGATCATCATCAGAAAAGGTATTAGATTGAGATTCCTTTAATTGCAGATTAGAAATGTTTTGTTGCAGTTTTTTACCCTGCCAAAAAATGTTGCCCAAACATTTCTTCCATTTTTTCAAAGCAACCTTAGTTTTAAACAAAAGCTTAGATAATCTTACCTAAGGAGAGCCACTGACATCAACAGTCCAAGAACGCGCTATGGTATGATGGATACTCTGACAATGCATCCACATTTTTTCAAACCTGAACGGAATATTCATTCTCCTCCGATACTATTCTATCGATAGCAGAATCGGACAATGATCTGATGCAAATCTCATAAGATGCTGCAGCGTAGAGCAAGGGAACAGTTGAAGCCACAAAGGTGAAACAAAGGCTCTATCAAGCCTTTCCCAGACCTTGGCATTGCCCCTTTTATTATTACACCAAGTAAACGGAGGGCCCGAAAAACCAATATTAGTGAACCCGGCCTGGGCAATGCAATGATTAAATTCCTTGACATCCCTAGTAATTCGGAAAGGACGACCACCTCTCTTATCTTCCCTGTTTAAAATACAATTAAAGTCACCTATAAGCAATAGAGGAAGATGCATAGAAATAATAGAATTGATTTGCTCCCAGAGTAGTCTCCTATCAACACTATTAGTACTAGCATACACAATAGCTATAATCCAGGATTGGGCATTGTTAGGCATGATTATTCCAAAGGCAACCTATCTGTTGGTATTCATAAAGTCCAAATTACCTAACTCCAATTTTCAAACAATTATGATACCCCCAGACAGGCCCTCAGAAGGAATCATATAAGCCCCCCATTTAGGGCCCATAATCTGCTTAATCCTGTTAATAGCCTGGTCCGACATCCTAGTTTCCAAAAAATAGCACATATCGGGTCTATAATTGCGTAACATATTCTTAACATAATTAACAAAAGGGACTTTAGCTGCGCCCCTACAGTTCCACACTAAAATTTTTATTTAAACATTTTTGGGTGGTTTCGCTCCCCGGGCCTTATCCACATCCACATGCATAATAGACTGAGATTGAAGTATAGGAACATTAACAAGAACATTTTCTATACATTGATTAGGCACCTGAACATTCACATGTTTAGAAGAATTGGTAATAGCATTAGATAGTTGAGCAATATAATCCTGATGCTTACCTTTGCCTGTTGTTTGAAGTACCTTAGCATCTGTTTGGCTTTTTTGCAAGTCCCGATCATAGTCCATCATGTGGCTGTTGAAATTAACATTGGCCGCACCAATGGGTCTCCTTACCTCCCTTGCCTGATTTTCCTTCTTACCTTGTTTAGGCCACTATATAATGATTTGTGAATTTACCTCCTGGGTTTGACTTTGTTCTTCCCGGATGATAACTTTGGTTGAAGGGGAATGATCTGTCTTGGCCCTTGCTTCGGTTATGAGAGTCTTTGTTGGTGATCTTTTCCTTTTATCCTTGTAAGAAGGTTTAGCTGTGGCATCCTCTTTCCCTGAAGTTTGAATCCCCTGCATATTTTTGCTTTCTTGTTCTTCAGATTCTTGATTTAGCGGGGTGAATCTCGAGCCCTTCATATCATTCTGCATTTATGAAACATTTTTAGGCGGTGACACGTTCCTTACCTGCCTATTGATTTGGCCTCTATGGTTGCTTTTGTCCCATGTAAACCTATGGGAGTTGGATTTACCCTTAGCGATGGAAGATGGTCGTTCGCAGGAACCCTCGTTGCGGTGGAAGATTGGTCGTTCACAGGAACCCTCGCTGCCCTAATCCAAGGGCCATACAGTTGTTTCTTGCTAGATGCTGCGGCAGCTCCGAGCATTTACATGGCTTAGATAGGTCAGTTTGGATAAGATCACACGAGTAACACATATCCGGTAATTCCTCATATATAAACTCCTGCCACCAGCAATCATCATTTACCTGGATTCTAATTCCCGGGCAGATAGGCCTAGAAACATTGATGAGGGTGCAAACTCTCGCATAACCCACGCGAATCGAGTTTGCCGTCCAATCATCAAGAAACATAGGCTTACCCTCTGTGGAGGCAATCTTTAAGATCTTTTCCTTGTCCCACAGCTCGATCAGAATGTCTGGCATGTGAATCCAAACCCTAGCCTGGGTAATAACATCCCGGCTAGGTTTAAAATTCGGCTGCCAGGGTTCCAGGGCCAACAGCTGACCAGCCAATGACCAAGGTCCTTTTTCCAGGGCCTTGGTTCTATCCTCTTCGGATTTGAAGCGGAAGAGCAGGATACCCTCAAACAAGGCAGTGACTAAAAGATTATCCTTTAAACCCCAACGGATCTTAAGCTCCTTCTGAATAAACTCCAAAGGTAACCCTTTTCCAAAAACCTACCTATTAAAGCCAATTTAAGGATAGATTGAGCTTGACTTACCTCGTCTGCAGAGAAGACCACCACCTTGAGAATCTTTCTTCAAGCACCTTGATGTCCGCTGGGGACGCTCGCGTCGATTCCCAGCGAAATCTCCTGACGCCTTGAACCACCTGAGATCATGAACGAACCGCATCAGATCCCAAACCCTGAACCCTACCCGGTCCTAGCTTGGTCGATTCAGAAGGGCCTCCCGCTGTCGCTGCCTTGGCCATCTCAGGGAGACGACCCATTTCCCGTGCGAAACCCGCGAACCCTCCTGCCGTTGGGTGGACGAATTCTGCTCAGGCTCTGCTGGAGATGTTGCTGCTCCTGAATCTAGCCTCCCGCTATTGGGTGGACGAATTCTGCTCAGGCTCTGCTGGAGATGTTGCTGCTCCTGAATCTAGCCTCTCGACCCCCATAGGGGCTTTCCCCTTTGCTCTCTGAGTATTCCGCCGCTTCTCCTGTTCATCTTCCTGCTCGACTGCGTTGGAGAAAGATGAAACCCTAACCCCTTTTTCCCGTTTATCACTCTTAACTCGATCGCCTAAGTTGCCAGATATTCCCTCTCCTGACTCCCAAAAAAATGAATTCTACCATTCCTGGTGGTTATTGTGTATCTTTTTCACCTGTTATATGAAATAATGATGTTAGAAAATCACCTTTTTTTATTATTACAAAGCAAAATTAGTCCGTATAAAATTCAAGAAGTGCATGCGGAATATTTAATTCGGAGAACAACAATGGGATAGTTGCAGCAAAAACATGATAAAAAAATATGCAATAATATGGGATAGTTGCAGCAAAAACATGATAAAAAAATATGCAATAATATTTGTATAAGTAAATATTATATATATATATATGATAAAATAAAAGAAGTAGGGGAATAAATCCTGCCTCTCTCCATCTAATGGTGAGTAGGTCAACCTGACACCATAGAAAAATCCTGGATTTAATCGAGTCACCCGAGGGATCATGTCTCGAACTGCCAAGCTGTTGGTAGTGAGGCAAGGCCTCTACCAACCGGGCTACCACCTTAGCAATAAATATTATACTTTTAAAACAGCTTTCCTATTCTCAATTTGAATCTATTTCTAGCCTATGCCAGACTAGCATATGTGATTATGCCCTCTAAAATTAGATTTTTATAAATTTGTTCTTAAGAAACGAGTGATTTAGGTACAATAGAATCATAAAAGTATGACAGAGGTCGGTAAAACCATTGTTTAGGGACCATGATCGTTTATGCCCGATAGAAAAAGGTGCCAAGTTCCACAACAGCAAAAAAATAAACAAGCCAAAGTTGCAGATAGTAATATCGACTACATTTTTCCTATAGAATCCGCTTGAATATTTTCAAATTATACCTATACTAAAAACATCATTTTGTAATTCATTCAACCATTTTTTTAGATGGAAAGAAATAGGTACATGAATGATATCCATTGTTTTATCAATACTGTCAATACTGTGGAAAAGACTACATGCTTCATTAAAGATGAAATAGGTACCGAGGGATACAAGAAGGAAATAGGTAAAAGAAAAAAGAATAGAAAGGGAAAGGGGCAATAGAACTTGAATTTGCTGGATAAAAGCTCGTAGAGAAAACCTTGAGCTCTTGCTGATTTTTTTTTAAAAAAATATTGTTATCTTAAAAAATATTTTCCAAAATAGTGTATTTCTGAAAGTATTTACTAAATTATGGCTCCATTGCTGAGATGGGTTCTAAATGATAAACTTGTGGATTCAACTCACAAGTCTTTGATCCTGTTAGTTGCCATGTTGGAGTGACAAAAGTAAATGAACTTGTGGGTTCAACCCAAACTCACCCAACCTAGTTGGCTGCTAATTGGTAAAATATTGTCATTATTTGTCTTAGATTTATCTAAACTCACCTAACCCTCTAGGCATTTTCCTTCCAAACAACTGCTCAACACTCCTTAGTGTTTAACAACTATGGGCTGAAGTCGGTAGAGCTTTCTGGCATCAGCTCAAAAATTTAAAAAAAAAAAATGAAATAGGGGATGAAACCCTTACTTATCCGAGCGAGAAGATCGCCGGATTTCTCGATCAGACCACCATGGATGGGGGGGAGAAGGCTGGTGCCATGGAGGATGGGGTTGGGGGATTCGATCGATTATGTTCTTCCCCCATAAGCAAGGAAAATCCCTCTATTCTTCCTTATAAGTTTTTTCTCTCTCATCGCCTTTAAGCAAGCATGGATTAGCCTATCCTACCATCTTCTCCTCTCCGGTGAGTAGCTAAGGGTCTCATCAATGCCGATGAGTTCCTTTCCCTTGTATCTCTCCTAGAAAGAAAAATAAAAATTAAAAAAGAGAAATTCTTCCCAGTTTTCTTGAACCAGATAAATGTTGATGATTGTGCCACCCAATCACCCTCCATCGGCCAAGCCCAACAAACCCCCTCTCTCCCTGTTCTCCACCTTCCATGGTTTCCGAGAACCATGGGAGGCCCGTTCGGGCCGAACCAGGTAGGGAATAAGAGAAAAAAAAAAAAAGAAAGAAAAAGAAGGAAAGAAAAAGAAGAAAAGAAAAAAAAAAGAAAAAAAGAGAAGAAAAGGAGAGAGAGAAAGAGAGGAGAAAAAAGAGAAAGAGGAGAGAGGAGAGAGAAGAGGAGGGAGAGAGAGAGAGAGAGAGAAGAGAGAGAAGAGCGAAAGAGGAGAAGAAAGAGGAGAGAGAAAGAGGAGAAAGAAGAAGAGAATAATAATAATAATAAAATCTAGATCAATTTTTTTAATGATTTAGGTCGAGATCCAGACTTGACTAAGAGCCATTTTTTCTATGCTAGTTTATTTTAGGTAAAAAATTAATTACATGATTAATTTTATCAGAATTTTTATCTTTCTTATCGATAGAGCAGCATCAGAGTTAAGAATCAAAATTGGTAATATTTTGATAGAATTCTTTCAGGTAAGTTATCTTGATATCTAGTATTATATACTAAATATATTCTATAATATGTTATGAATGTTATAAAATATTAAATATGTATAGCATAAATTGAGCTGTATTGAATTGCACAAATTATTATATTTGTTGATATTAACACTCTCTAGTTTGACTATGATCATAAGAGTTAGGACCTAGACTTCTTTCGGGCCTCTAGTGAGGTGATCACTAATACATGACCGATGGACGGTGTATATAGTCATGAGCTAGCTTCATTTTGGACTTAATCATATGGAACGATCACTGGCACATGTTGAGGATGCATAAATTCTCGTGTGATATCAGAGCTAGATTCCTTTCGAGCCTCCAGTGGGGCGATCACTGATACATGACTGGTGGCTGGTATGTATAGTCAGGATCTAGTCTTTTTCGGGATTAGCCATGGATCGATCATGGCTATAATCAGGAAAACTAGAAAAGTACGATAAAAACGGTTGGCCATCCATGATTATGTTATTTGAATTTTATGGTAATTGAATATTCATATTAGCATGTTGGTGCTGTTTATTTTGTTATGGTGATATTTATTTTGTTATGTTTGATTTGCTTATATTTGTGAATTATTATTAAAATATTTATGCATATATTAGGAGTTATGATAACTTATCGAGCCTGTAAAGCTCAATCCCTATTCTTATATTTTTTTTATTACAGATCCAGAAGGTCATTTGGGCATTATGACTAGTCAGGAAGGAGCTAGAGTTAAGGTGTTAATCCCTTAGTTCATATTTTATTTTGAATTTTAGTTGAACTTTACTTATACTATATCTTGAATTTTTAGTTAAATTTTATCTACTTATTATTTTGATGGAAAACTCTAGAAATAAATAGATAATTAATGAATTTATTTTCTACCATTGCCTAGTTATTAATTAATAAGACAGGCTTTGCATGTCCATTGGGATTGAAACCTGAAAAGATGTGGCTACTTGTCGTACGCTTGGCTCGGGCATCGGGTCGGGGAATGACAGATTTAATAGTATTAGAACTTGGTTCAAAGATCCTATATTAAAATAGATAGTGAAGTGTGGTAGAATTAGGATTTTGATTGAATATAAATTTTGAAGAATATTGATTAGAGTTGCGTAGTGGAAGTGTGATGGACTAAAAATATTAGAATTAATTTAAAGTATATTATGATGGAAGAATGGAAACTATTATTAATAAAGGAAAAGGGATTATTAAAGTTGGACATAATGGTGCATGTGAGTTTTGAATCAAGGATCTTTGAGTTTTGAATGACTTAGATTTTTTTTTTCAAATTTTGAGGCCGAAGTTTTATTATAAGAGGGGAGAACGTTAGGCATGGCCCATTGGCCACTTTGGGCTGAAGTCGGCAGAGCTTGCCGACTTCAATTCAAAAACAAAAAAAATTACAAAACAGGGGATGAATTTCTGTTTATATAAGCGAGAAGATTGCTGGATTTCTCGACCGGACCACTGTGGATGGGAGGGAGAAGGCAAGTGGCATGGAGGATGGGGTCGAGGGATTCGATCGATCAAGTTCTTCCCTTATACGGCAAGAAAATCCTCTCCATTCTCCCCTATAAATTTCTCCCTCTCACCATCTCTAAGCAAGCACGGATCGAGCCTATCCCATCATTTTTCTCCTCCCCGATGAGCGACCGAGGGTCTCGTCGATACCAATGAGTTCCTTTCCCTCATATCTCTCCTAGAAAGAAAATTAAAAAAAGAGAAATTCTTTCAGTTTCCTCAAACTGGATGGGCACCAGTGATCGCGCTGCCCGATCACCCTCTATCTAGCCAAGCCTGACGATCCCCACTCTTCCCATTCTCCACCTTCCATAGTTTTTGAGAACCATGGAAGGCCTGTTCGGGTCAAACTAGGAAGGGAATAGGGGAAAAGAAAAGAAAGAAGGAAAAAAAAGAAGAAAAAATAAGTAAAAAAAAAAAAAAAAAGAAAAAAAGAAGAGAGAGAGAAAGAAGAGAGAGAAAGAGGAGAGAGAGGAGAGAGAAAGAGGGAGAGAGGAGAGAGAAAGAGGAGAAAGAAGAAGAGAATAATAATAATAAAAAAAATCTGGACCGACTCTTTTAATGATTTAGGCTAAGATTTAAACTTGACCAAGATTCATTTTTTCTATGCTAATTTATTTAGATAGAAAATTAATTATATAATTAATTTTGCCAAAGTTTTTATCTTCCTTGTCCGTAGAGCAACATCAGAGTTAAGAATCGAAATTGACATATATGCTAAATATGTTCTATGATATGTTATGAATGTTATGAAATGTTAAATATGTATAGTATAAATTGAGTTGTATTGAATTCCATAAATTGTTATATTTGTTGATGTTAATGCTCTCTGGCTGACTATGATCACACGAGTTAGTACCTAGACTCCTTCCGGGTCTCTAGTAGGACAATCACTGGCACATGACCGATGGACAGTATGTGTAGAAGGAGCTAGCTTCTTTTTAGACTAACCATGCAGGATGATCGTCGGTACATGCTGAGGATGCATAATTTCTCATATGATATCAGAGCTAGATTCCTTCGATCCTCCAATGGGATGATCACTGGTACATAGTGGCCGGTATAGTAGTCAGGATCTAGTCTCTTTCAAGATTGCCACGGATCAATCATGGCTGTAGTCAAAGGGACTAGGAGAGTATAGTAGAAATGGTTGACCATCCATGATTATGTTGTTTGAATTTTATGATAATTAAATTTGTATATTAGCATGATAGTGCTGTTTATTTTGTTATGTCGATTTGCATATATTTGTGAATTGTTTTTTAAATATTCATGCATATATTCGAGATTATGATAGCTTACTGAACTTGTAAAGCTCAGTCTCTGTTTTATATTTTTTATTACAGATCTAGAAGGTCATTTGGGTATTGGAACCTGAGGAGCTAGGATTTAGATATTAATCTCTTAGTTCATGTTTTATTTTAAATTTTAGTTGAACTTTGCTACACTGTATCTTAGATTTTTAGTTGAATTTTATCTACTTGTTAGTTTTGATAGAAAACTCTATAAATAAATAGAAATTAGTGAATTTGTTTTCTACCATTGCCTGATTATTGATTAGTAAGATAGGTCTTGCATGTCTGTTGGAATTGAAGCCTCAGAGATGTGGCTATCTGTCGCCTGGCTTGGGTATCGGGCCAGGCATGACACCCGGTCTTCCATTTGCTCCAGTGATCTCCTTGCCGGTCAATGAGCCTATGTTGTGGTCCCTCTTGGAGACGTTTGTATGGTCTCCCTTCCAAGCTTGGTATTTTTAATTCTTCAACGGTCGGTACCTTTTTTGTTCCCATGTGGTAAGGCTTTGGCTGGCTAGTATGGCTTCAATCCGGTCGGCCATTTGTTCCCATGAAGCTCTCAAATACTTCCCACCTTCGATCTGGTCTTCCAGAGTTTGGTTTTGGTGTATTTTTTATTTTTTACCATCGAATTTGATCCGTCGGCCATTTGCTCTCCTTGAAGCTCCTAAACATTCCTTGGCTTCAATCCAGTCTTCCATAGTTTGGTTTTGGTTTATTTTTTTATTTATTTTGTTGGTTTCGATTCGGTCGGCCATTTGGTCCGCTTGAAGCCCCCAAACACAAACACTCCCAACTTCGATCCGGTCTTCCACAGTTTGGTTTTTTTTTTTTTTTTTTGCTTCGAATATGGTATGGTTTGGTCCAGTCGAGTTTAAGTCGGAGGCTGGCAAACCCGTGACTTTGGACGGTATACTTTGCCTCAATCGGGTTTGCTGGACCACCATGTCAACTATGGACTTGTACCAAAATTTGTCTTTTGTATCCCTTGATATTTTGCATTGGCACACTATTTTTTGTATAGACTCCCAAACCAAGAGACTTTTTGAAATATTTTCAATCTTATCTAAACTAATGATCATTAGTGATGCAATATACACAAACAAATATTTTCCAAACATCTTTTCTTTCGATGGCTAATTATTGGTCCTACAGGATAGCTCCATTATAAACTCTAAATTCTATCTTCTTCATCTTTTTTTTTAAATATTTTTTTATAAATATTTTTAGATATTATTTTAATTTTTTTATATGGTCATTTGTGTTATTAATTTATAATTCTTTTTACAGGATGAACAAGTTTGATTATGATTATATCACTATCATTGTTGAATTAATTTAGTAATTTATATTATTTATTTAATTTATTATTATTTTGTGTTAAGATTTAGAAGTGCTCGTGATATATGAACTTAGTTTGTTAATATCATCTATGATCCATATTGATATATACTAGATGTACATTAATACTTATTTTAAAAATTTTATTTCTTAGAGTAGTAGGTTGAACAATTATCCAGAGTAAAAATTATTGGATATGATGAAGTTGTTGGATAAAGTACCAATGGCCAAGATTATGCGGATACAATTTTATTGGTAGTAGCAAATATTCTTATCCGAGGCTACATTTCGGGGAGCTAATCCTAGGCATGGTATCAAGAGTTTAGCTCCTGGTCCAAACTAGGTTGACTCAATCTTAGTTATGAAAAATTTAGCCTAAAACAACTATTATTAGCAATTAGAATAACTTTGATTGCTTTATTTATTGTTTAATAGCATACTTATGTTTGACTTATTTATTATACATGTAGTGTAATACAAAAGAAATCATCACGGCTTTATGGCTATTAGGATGAAATATGAAAGAAAATTTGAGAAGTTGAAGATAAGTTATATAAAGTTTTATGTGTTGATAGAAGAATGAATAAAATAGAGATAGTTTACATATATCCACAAGTTGTACAACCAATAGTAATGAAGTACGAACCTGTTCTAGTTACAGATAAAGATATTAAGATAATCTTTCGATCGTAAGGTTGCATTCATGTCTTTCATGTGCAAAATTGTATATAAACATGTAATCTATTGAGGATACCGCACTTGCTCTTGAGTGGGATGATAATAAACAAGTATTTGGCCGGGAGATAGGAATGACAACTGAGATCACCTAGTATTTTGTTTCATCTAGTTCGTATATTACTTATAATGTTCAAGCAAACACCGGTTTGAAAGACACAGATGAACAACTCAAATCGGTGTTTTAATGATAAGGTTTGAGAGATGATGAGTTGTGTAAAGGACTTTGTTTTAATAATAAGGTTGAGTTGCAAACTGTAATGAAACAATATTTAATTAACAAGCATCATGAATTTAAGGTTGTTGAGTCCGAGTCAAGTTTATGGATTGTAAAATGTAAAAATAAAAATCAGATCGCAATTGGATATTTCGAGTGCTTAAGTGCTAAGCTAGTTATTTTGAAATTATATGATATATTGAGTTGCATACATGTGTATCAACTATGCTTTTTCAAGATCATTCTAGTCTAGACTCTAACTTGATTGCAAATGAAATATACGATTTTATAAAAGAAGTACCAATAATTGCCATCATCAATCTGGGTGCAGTTAAAAAGAACAGATTTAACTATATGCCTAGATATAGAAAGTTATAGGATACGAAGCAAAAAAATGATAGCCATGGTATATGGGGATTGGGATAAGTCTTATAATTTATTATCCAAGTGGTTGCATACTATAGAAAAATTTAATCACAGAAGTTGAGTAAAATTTCATAAGTACTCATACCGATCTTCCAATATGTGCTACATTTGATTGTATTTTTTGGGCCTTTGCACCATCAATCAAAGGATTTAAACATTGTCAACCTATAATCAGCATAGATGCTATTTTCTAGTATGAAAAGTCCGGGAGAAGATGATGATTGCAACTACTATGGATAGGAATAATCAAATTTTTTTACTTGTATTTGCTATAGAAGATGAAGAGTTAACTGATACATGGAATTGATTTTTAGCTTATCTAAGATGTCATGTTATTTTATGTCTGAACATCTGTATAATTTCAAACTGGCATCCAAGTATATTGTCCATTATTGAAAATAAACATCTTGGTTGGCAGTCACTAAATGTATGTCATGTATATTGCCTGCATCATATAGTAAGTAATTTTAATACAGGATTCCAGGATGCAAAACTAAGAGATTTGATTAAAAAACTAAAATATAAACACAAGTTAGGAAGTTTATCAAGTATATGGAAAAGATTGAAAAAATGAACTCTGAAGCCATTTAGTAGTTAAATAAAATTTCTTTGGAGAAATGGATACTTGCATATGATAGTAGACGAAGATTTGGAACTATGAGTATAAATTTTTTTGAATATTTCAATGGAGTTTTTAAAAATGCTCGCTTTTTGCCTGTAACTTCATTAGTGCAACTAACATTCTTTCGTCTTATATCATTTTTATGATCGACATCTACAGGCAGAGGATGCATTAAATAGAGATGAAAGATTTACTCATTTTATCATAACTCGTGTGAATGCCAACCAATCCAAAGCAACGTCCCGCAACATGATAAGATTTGATAGGACAAGTGGGTTTTTCAAGTATAAATGACATTGTGTTGTCCTTATATAAACAAGGACAATAATAGTTAGGTAAAATCATGAACAACTCTTTCTTTTATCTATCTTCTTATTATATGTAATATATCTTTAAATGATTATTTATAAAAAATTGAAGTATAGATAGTACGGTTATCAGAACATATATGTATATACTAAAAGTGGCAGTGCTATCACTTGCCTTGTTTACATGTGCTGGCTGCTTGTGCTCATGTGGGGATTGATTTCTAGTGCTATGTTGATCGGTGCTACAGTCTATATGATTATCATCACAGTTACAGTCACCAATTCTAACCTATCTCATTTCAAGAATATTGGCCAAGACCAACTTCTAATATATTGTAATACCATAAAGTGAATGCTTACGGTAGAAGGGTAGACCACGAACATCGAGACTTAGAAGCAAAATGGATTGGATAAAAGTTGGGAATAGACCTAGATGTTGCAATTGTAATGAAAGACATTCTAGATGGACATGTCTAAGAAATAGAAAATGAAATGCATTACATAGTCTAAACCCTTAATAAGTTGACTAGGAATAGTAGCTAGCTTTTGTTATTTAAAATTAATATTATCTATTAGATGCTTAGCTTGTGAATTTTACATAATATAAATGATTGAATCTAGCTAGACATAACATGCTTATTTATCTATGTGCAAGAAGTCACAATGTCCCAAATTAGTTTAAGTTCTCAAGGTAGCTTACCTTACCTTGAATACTGCAACCAAAAATGCTATTGTGGTCGTACAGCTTTGATAAAGTTTCGGGTTTTTAAAAAAATCCAAACCGGCTATATTATACTTGTAAAGAACATTATTTCCTACATTAGTGTTTCTCTATAAATAATCAATTAGGACCGGCCACTTCAATATCAGTTGGCGATTTTTTTCATGATATAAGAAGAGAAATTACTGAATTAAGGATGGAATCAAGGAAGTTATATTCCAAACTTAAAAGAAGTAGCCGAGAGTAATGCTATGATGACATCTTTTGGTTGGGATGATAGTGCTACTTTTATTAGTAATAGTATTTATGTATAAGTGATATAGTTCGGTATGGAAATACTTGTAATGATGATGAATGTTATGGTTAACTTTGAATTTTGGACACTACAAGATATGTTTATATTTAAATTTGCAGAGCTTATAGCTTTGTTTATAAATTCAATATCTATTGTACAACCAATAATTGTACCATGAAGAAATAAAGTCCTTTCATTTAAATTTCATGCTATTGATTGTATGCATTTCAATGCTAAATTTTTGGCTAATATTTATTTTAATATTTTTAGTAGTTGCTATACATGTATTAGGAGTGATGGACAACTCTATACTATATAAGCTGTCTATGCATCGATCGACAAACATATGAGATGGCCATGTGCATATTTATATCATTAACCTTTGAATGCATTTATTGGTCTTTTAAATTGAAGTAATTTTTTAAATTTGACAAGACCCAATCTTTCTTTTATGTCGACGTAGAGAGCTAGTACTGCATAGGACTATGCCACTAGATGGCCACATAAATATATATTGTGGTAGGTTGGTTTTTATGGGTTCACCCACACCAGTTTTATGCAGACCTCATCATAGTATTGGTTGAGCAATGATGCCCGAAGATACATACTTTTCATCTATTTTAGGGGGAGTGCACTATCATCCTAGAGGATGTATCCATTTTACTGGGCTTACGGGTAGATGATCTACCAATTATGGATGGCATATGCTTTGATTGGTGTCAGGTATGTGTATAGTTATTGGGTGTTGACCCACCTACAGGTAGACTATGTACAGCATTATACTAGGGCCTATATTATGCAGATCCTTGGCAGGTGTTCATTTGCAAAAAATCATAGTATATGATGAATATTATTTTTTTATCTTTACTTGAAAATTTTGAGATTGCTAAACAATATGGTTGAGAAGTGCTTACCTTGCATGGTTGTACAAAAAAATGTATAAGGTAAGTAAAAGAGATGCAATGGACATTGCCAGTCCCCTGATATTACAGTTATGGGCATGGGAGTAGTTCCTATTTATAGCCCCATGTATATTACATGTTGGGGAGCTACTACCACTTGGACCGCCGAATATGAGATAATTAGTGAACATTTATATTGATATCTTTTATTGTACAAAATTGATATATTTATGTTGTTGCATGTGTAGATAGACAGATGCATTTTCTATTATACAAGTATCGATGCACGTGTTTTTTTTTTATACCATTTCCATTTGGATATGCAAAAACTAGATGAGGTAAGTATGTAGATATCTACTAATTTAGTATATTTTTTATTATACATTATAATTTATTTATTTCAATTATTTATATTCTATCTTTTTTATTCATAGATTATATGGTAGCCATATACTCCCGATATCATTACTGTTTTACCAGCTTACACAGGCAGGATATGTGGTGTTGCCGAGTGCCACTCATTTATTTTCATATTATGGAGTAGCACTTTGTTGATAGAGTTTTGTGCTAGTTTGGTATTCGTCAGTTGATTCCGGATACTGTGATATTGATGCTAGGTTACACTGATTTGATTTCAGGGGTCATACCGAGCAGGATTGGGCCAACACACATTGGTATTATATCCATTTATGGGGGAGTCACTAGGATTACATTTCGATAGTTATCCCGTTGACGGTATTGTAGAGTACAGTGATCCATATATATAGTGGTACCATTGCATCACTTGTTAATTCATTTATCGCAAAGTCACCATGTTTGATTTTCTAGTATATTTGGTAAATATATTTTTTTAAAAGGATAGTAAACTATTTGTTTCTTTATCATATTATTCGTTACGTGCTTGTCTATTACAGAGTGATAGTCTTACCAAGATTTATGATCATGTTCATCCAAACAGATTCACTTCGATCTCGGTGCACACTATTCAGGATATTTGTATTTCCATCCTTCATGCCATCAATGAGCATGGTCGGATTGTGATAGACCTATACAGTCATCACCTAGTAGCAGGGGATGAGATGCCTACACCATATGGATACCATCATTATCGAATTTACCACCTCTTGCTACGTATAAGCGAGGTCGACATGTTATCTCTCCATTCTCGATGGAGTGAGTAGTTCCCCGAGTATTAGGGATGGCAATGGGCTGGGTTTGGGCCGGGTTTGGGCTGGGTGCATAACTATCCAAATCCAAACCTGAATATTCAATAAATTATCCAAACTCGGTCCAAACACTATCGGGACTGGTTTTTTTATCCAAACCCATCTTAATCAGGTATCAGGTAATTCAGGTTTACCCGGTTAGAATTCAATTGAGTCATATTAAATATTTTTTTCATTTTTATCGACTTTAAAGTCATCTATCATTTTATAAATCATACATATATTAAACAAATAAAACTCAACTACATTTTTAGTTCAACATCACTTAATTTCATATTAAATCAAAATATCTTAAATAAATAAAATTCAATAAGGCTTAGTTCAATGTTTCTAAAGTAAATAAAGATATAAATATAATTTAAATGTACATCTAAGTCTAAGTTTTAAGTTGTAAAAAAATATAAAGAATAATTCATGATTAATCCTTAGTTGCAACATCATTCTTTACCCAATCCGAGAGGAGGAAGAGCCGAAGAGAGGAGCTGGAGCCTGGAAAGATGGAGAATCAAAGAGGGTTGAATGGAATTGGTGAAATAATCAAGAGATTAATAGAGATTAATTGGAGATTAGCTGATTACAAATTACAATTCCCTCTTTTGAAAAATAATGATTAGATAAAGGGTTTAAGTATTTTAAAATTGAATAACTAATAATTAATAACTAATAAAATATATTTAATAAAATATATATTAAATATATATTTAAATATTAAAATAATTTGGATCGAGTTCGGGTCGGGTGTATATCGATCCAGTCTTGGTCCAAATCCAAAGTTAAGTAATCGAGTTTTACCCAAACCCGGTCCAAACCCAGTCAAAGCATTGACTATCCGGTCCAATCGGGTCGGGTATCCATGGATTTGGATTTTGTTGCCATCCCCACTGAGTAACCTCATATGCATCATCATCCATGAACATGCCTCATGATATTAGCTAGTTGACATCCGTTGAGGAGGCTACTATGCACTTCTAGTATGTGGAGGAGGATCTTACACATCAAAGACTTCCATATCATACGGGAGAGCATATGGATGAGGATATTATGGACCAATCTATGGACCAACATCGAGCACCATACTCCAAAGGCTGCAGGATCAAGTGAGCCAGGACCATCATGTCATTAAAAGCAATAAGCATGGAGGAGGAGATGGCTACCATGTGGTACATGAGTTTTTTTTTATTTATGTACATTTCAACTTATCAGGATCATAATATAAATTTAGAATTTTTATTTTTATTAATACAAAATCTCATTTGGTACACTTGATTTAGATACCATTTGTTTGCAGTTTATGAAATTTTAAGTATCATTATTTTAAAGTAGTTAATACATGAGGCATCTGGTTCCTTGTATATACTCCATACTCTATATATATTTATTGATTAAATGATCTGGCTTGACCAAGATGGCTTATCAGCCCTTTGAAGATAAAGAGATTAGTACAAGGGGGGTTTCAATAGTAGTAGTGTATATTTATTTTGTCCATCTTCATACTGGTGTTTTATTATTTCCAGATGGATGGCCACCTTTTAAACCTAGAAACACTAAAATTGGTAATGGAATTGGGCTCGGCTCGAGCTTTGTAGTAGGAACGAGGAGTTTCATCTCGGATTTGGCATAATTATATGGTATGTATATAATTTGTGGCAGGCTTGGGTATACTTTTATCTTGGTTTGAGCTCAAGCCTAGATTTAGGCCCAAACTAGAGCTTGATTCGGATACAGCACCATGATGGCCCAAACTATATAGCCCGAACCCTTAAACATGGACAATAAAACCCTAAAACCTGAACAATGTAATCCTAAACCCTAAAACACCAACAATAAAGCCCTAAAAATGTAAACCCTAAAACATCCTTAAACCATAAAACATCGATAAATAATTAACCCTTAAATCATATAACATAAACAATAAAAGTTAAACCTTAAACCCATAAAAAATGCAAATAAAAAAGCTGAACGATTAACCGATTCAAGGCTTGGTCGATCGTTTTGTTGGTAAATATGATGGAACTAGGGACATGAGATCCACAGTGATCACTATCATAGGCAGTCAAAAATAATTTTATCAACTTAAACTATAGTTAGGGTGAGTCGAGATCGTATCCTTAGGGATCAGTTGGGGTTATATTCACATTTTAAGATTATTTTGTTAGAGTTTTAATTAGGTTAGAAAGATAAAAAAGTTGAAATATATTTATAACTAAGAACAAGAATTAAACTAAGCAGGAGATTAGGAAGAATATCAAAGATGTCTTGAATTTTGATTCAATATTTGGTATTATATTAAGTATTTGTTCAATATGTAATTATTGAATTATGATTGACCTTCGAGCATAGCCTATCTCGTTGGATACGGACCTTAATCTGCTCCACATAGCTATAGGCTATTCAAAGTTTCTAATCATATAAATAAAATTTTTATAATCAGATTTTTAGCATAGCCTATCTCACTGAACATGAATCATATCCTGGGATCATGACTTATCTTTACGTAGTCATAGGCTTTTCTAAAATCTAACTATAATCTAAACATGAAGAACATAGCTTGAAATAATGAAAAATAATTTTATTCATGAAAAGCAAACATTATAATCAAGCACTAATTATATAAAAAAATATAAAATATAAATACTAAAAACCTCATCTACTTTCAAAGATGGAAACTTCTTAGCTACACATGATCTTCCTTTCTCTTTCTTCATGCAAGGCTCTAAAAGGATTCCAGGGATTGATGCCTCCAGGTAGAGGTACATGAGCCTTTTTATAGGTGTTAACAGAGAAGTGTTTATATTTTTTGATGTCGAACTAAAAGAAAAGATCATAGCAATAGCTAGGATTTACTTTTTACAAAATCAATGGTTGAAATAGACTCTAGAATTTTACTCCAAATCAATGTTTGACTAGCTAAGGTTGATGGCCATTGGGTCTTGATTAGACCATCACAACCTAATTCTAGTCATGATTATTTGTGGTTGTTAGAATAGGTTAGATCACTTGTGGGTTGCTGGATCGCGTGTATCACAGTTAAAATTATATATTTGAGTCCATCATATTGGCATAACTTTTGATATTAGATCAGAGCTAGCCCACTTGATTTTTAGCCATTGATCTTGATCAGAGACAAGGCGGGTGCATCTCAGGCTGTCTCTTGGGCCGGCAATAGGGAGGTGGTAGTGAATAGGGGTGTCTTGTGAAGACTAAGATGGAGAAAAGGATAGCGCCCAGCGATGGCCATGGCTGATGGACAGTGACGAGGAGGGAGGCAGTGGCTCAGATCTTGAAGGGGAAAATAGCATAGACTGCAGTAGTGTAGATCAGCTAGGGAAGAGTAGGGGCCATGGCTCGGAGAAGATGATTACGGGCTGCTCGATGCCAGGGAAGAAGATGGTTGCAGTTGAGTGGCTGGGCGATGGTATCAGATCGATACAAAGGAGGAAGAAGGTTGGTGCAGGGCATCTTGGGCTGATGGATGGTGACATGGGAAGTGCTACGGATGATGTCTAGTGGTGATGAGCAGCATCTTAGGTAATGGCGGATCAAAACAGAGAAGGGTGGATGGTCACGATGGGCTTGACTCCGGGGAGAAGCAAGATGCAGCGATTGGTGGTGGACACGATGCCGAGAGGTGGTGTTTGGGGAACAAAGCCGGTGATGGGTGTCGATTTGGGCTGAGAAAGTTGGGGCATGGTGGCTCTGACGACTTCTTCGGGTTGAGGAGGCAGTGCAGGCGACTCAAGCGACGTGGGACAGCGATCTTGCCAAAAAAACTCTCCATGGTCCATGGCTCTGAGCTGTGGACAATTAGCAATGGCTATCGGTGGACCCTGAGGCATTCCATAGACCAAGCTACGGTCCATGGTAGACTGATTATTTTAAAATTCATCTAATTCTATAATAAACTTCAAAATTCAATTTCGGGCTCATTTTAAGTTAGATTCGCTTCAAACTTATTTCATTCGAATTCATAAATTGAACTCTTCATATTGACAATCTTTTTTCCTACAAATAATATATAAAAATATTAATTTAAATAAATAAAAATAATTTAATTATTAAATTAATGTTTATATATATGTATATAATGTAATTATCACATAGCAGCACAAGCAAGCCATCGACCAAGCAACATAGCTATTCGATTGAAGCCACAAGATTTGAAAAGTTTGAAAGCATAATGTAGCACCTCTTGACCGAGCAAGGGTAGCATCGGTTGGCGCTACTATAGAGCCCTCACTGACCATTCCTAAGGTGCTCGGCCATATGCCCTCGAGCGGGTACCAGTAGCAGATGATATCTATGCTTGGAAGGTATCAATGAACTCTCACCAACCATTCCTAAGGTACTCGATCATGAGCCCTTGAGTGGGTGTCAGTAGTGGATGACTTCTATACTTGAAATATATCGGTGAGCTCTTATCGATCGGTCCTAAGTTGCTGGGCCATGATCTCTCAAATAGATACTGGCAGTAGATGACTCCTATACTTGGAAAGTATTAGTGAGCCCTTGCCGGCCATTCCTAAGATGCTCGGCCATGTACCCTCGAGCGAATACCGATAATGGATGACTCCTATGCCTAAAAGATATTAGTGAGCCAACGCTAACTGTCCATAATGCACTTAGCCATGAGCTTTCGAGTGGGTACTGGAAGTAGATGACTCTTATGCCTAGAAGGTGTTAGTGAGCCCTTACTGACCATTCCTATGGTGCTCGATTATGAGCCCCATAGCTTGCCTGAGCTTACATTTTGAGAGCACTCTTTAGCCAGCAGGACCTTGGCAGCACACACACTGCAAGCCCTCGAAGGCATAGCACCATAATGCTCACTATCACAGCTTCCACCACGTGGCTAGCTCCCCATCATGTTCCAAAAGTTTTAAATTATTGCCAGATCTAAGTAAATAAGGGAGGCATGCTTGGACTCTCCATAATCTGGGTCATCATTTAATGAAGTGTGCCACATGTTGAGCTAACACTAGGAAAGTATTTAAAGAGATAGAACATGCCCTGCAGACAAGAAATCCCCAGGCGACATATGGGAGGTTTTGCCACCATTCACCAAATCCGATAGGATCTTGGTCATGCCAAAATTATCTTGAATCTCAACCTATAAAAGAGACTCCAAGCGAGTCCCCCAGGTACCCGTGCTCTCTTGCTTGTGCTTCTCATTCTGTTGGGTTAAGACTGACTTGGGCATCGGAGTGCCTTTACTGAGGCTACCTCGATAGGGCTTTTTGGAGGTACCGCTTCTCGAAGACCGGCTTGCACCGCCTACCCCAATACTAACTCTAGCATTCTTTTTGGTGCTTGATGAATTTCGGTCCCAACATGTTTGAAATAGCATGTAGGCAATTTAAGGATAGTTGACCGGTCAGGTTGATTGCCCTTGACTGCATGGCTCGGGTTTTGTCCGGTCGACCCCCACAAGTTCGATCGACCGACCATGGATTGCACTGGGCGATCTACCACCTTAGATCGGGTTAGCTCAGGTTTTCACAGGTCAACGACTACAGAGGCTGTCGACTGGCCAGTGCCTAGTATGGTCGACCGGCCTGCCTGACCATCATGGACCGTTCAACTTGGGAATAGTATGGTCGATTGCCATAGTGGCTGGTCCATCGACTATTCATTGATTTCTTTTTGGTTTCTAGAGGCGGCTACTCACTAGATTAGATGGCTAGATACTAGCTTCGTTTTCTCATTATTAGGCACTAGGGCCTCTATGAGAGGGGGACTAAAAGATCTATAAAATTGGTAGCATGGTAGAGTAGCAACATAATGCCGGACCTTCAGCTACATTGCTGGGTCACGACTCCTTTCTCTCTCTTTTGTCTTTCTTTCTCTCTCAATACTGACTAAACATCTGGTTCGAAGTCATGTTTCCTTGGCTGTGAACTTTAGTTGACCCAAAGAGATCCAAGACTATTATGGTGCCCGAACAGTCTATCAAGTTGATCATCGAACAGTCTATCAAGTTGATCATCATGATCGTGATTAGAAATCCCTTGTTACTGAACCTTGTTGATCAATCTTAGCCTTAAATGAATCCATACCTCATGCCTATGTTATTGTGGATGCTAGCTTCGAGTATCAACCTTTCCTCATTCTAGGAATTTATCTATAAAAGCATTTAAAATCTTTATATATTTCTTTCATTCAATAAAACATAATCGATTATATTTATGTCAATCAACTATGGAAATAATTGTGGTTTCTTAGTTTTAGGTATTACAATGTTGATTTCTATTAATGTGATGCATGCTTCCAAAATATGCACACATTTATTTTATTAAAAAATATCAATCCATTTTTTTTATATGTACAATAATATTATATAATTTGCTTTGCATGCTTTTTTTACAAAGATATCTTATATAATAATTTTAAGAAAATTTTAAGCGATTAATGTGGGCTTTCACGTAACTTAACATAATTATTCTTGTACTTTTAAATCCTACATAGGATTTAAAAATGGTTGTAGGCAATGAACCATGATCTCTTGGTATGCCTCTGTCACCATGGGGGGCAATATTCCCCTCATCATTTCTCATCTCTCACTCCTAATGGTGGAACACCAGAGCATTAAATCAGCTTTTGTTTGACAGAATAGCTTTAGCAACAAGTAAGCAATCATAGGCATTAAAAAATTAATTCCATTTGAGAAGTACAACCCCAAAACTCCACTACATCACTATATAACGTTTTACAATATATCTCAAATTAAAGATAACATACTACATAATATGCTGAAAATAACAACAACAAGAGTAGTGATAAAAGTTTTAAGAAATACTGAAGCAGGAGCCTAATCATCCACTAGAGGGTCCTGTGGTGGCGGAGAGAACTGACGATAAAAATAATCAAAAAATCGATCAAATATGCAAATCTCTCATACAGACATGCCTCCAATGCATCTGCATGTCTCTAATGCATCTGCTCATGTGTTTATCTAGGCCATAAGGGAGATCTCAAGTGTATCTATTCGATTATGCAGTGCTTTTAGGTCAGATGATTGTTGATCAAACTAAGCAAAGTAGCCAGGCTAAGCATGATGGATAGGCTATATAGACTGAGTATACTGCCTAGGCTAGTCTCCACCAGGCTCATCTTCTCGTTCACTATTATTTTTTTTTTCATACACCTTGAGAGTACATCTTCATATTCCATGGTATTGTGTATAACCCATATATCTTAGAGATGAATGATTGTACATATCAGATGAATTAAGTTTGATAACTTCATCATCGTCAATAATGGGAACATCAAAAGTCTCAAAATAGCAGTCCAAACCATTCCATATGATAAAACAGAATTCGAACTTTGAAAGTATTCATTCATATAATTTATTATTATATATGGTAAGTTAACCTCATCACTAGAAATAATCATTTTGAGTAAATAAATATCTAGAAATGATACATTATCTCTATGACCTCCTCTAGGTAAAAAATTAAATATGATAATATGATGTATTAGTCAATTCACAAGTGGTAAATTATGTGCACTAGGTTTTGCAATTTGACTTAAAGTATTATTTTCAAAAATAGTTCTAATAGAGCTTTGATCATCTAATCATTGATTACTACAACAAGTATTATTAAAATATTCATCACCATATGATAGAATACCCAATATTTAATTAAAAATAGTGCAGTCAAACTCAATAATCTTTTCTTTGATATCTGAAGAAATAGAATAATTTATACTATCAAAACTAAAATTAGTATAAAAATATTTTACTAAAGGAGGATAAGTTGACTTTTTCATCGTAATCATAGAAATCTAATCCATCTTTTCAAATAAAAATTGAATTTGAAAATCACCAAAATAATTTAAATCTAATATCCTTTCTCCAACAACTTTTCTTCAAGAACAACTCTTTTTCGAAAAAAAAATAGATTTAAACTTCTTGCTATATTCATTATTCAAAAATAAATCATTTTTGTACATATTTACAGGTTGTTTTTCTTTTCCTACCCGAGATCTTTTTATTTTTGACATATCTTCACCTTTTCTTGAAGCCATTGTACTGATTTGAGGGAGTAGAAATGACTTTAAAGATTTTAGAGGAGAAAAAAATTTTGGAGATGAAGAGGAGTTAGAGGGGAGTAGAGAAAATTTTAAGAATTTTAGGAAAGAAGAGAAATTTGGAAATGTGGATTAGTTAGAATGGAAGGGTGGAGCACTTTAAATAAACCTTCTAACTAGCTGTTTATGACCGTTATGATTGTTATGACCATTTATGATCATTTCTAATTATTTATAACCGTTATGACCGTTTATGATGGTTTTCGATCATTTATGATCTCATGACTGTTATTACTGTTTTCTAAAATTTTTAAATTTAGATTAGATTGAAATTGAGGGTCTAATCCATAATTTGTAGATGACTATTGGCTAGTCTACTCAAACTAAAATTTGATTAATTTTGAAGGTAGCTATTTATTTTGATTAGACTGAAGTTGTGGGTACAATCCATAATTTTAGTAAATGACTGCACGGATGACTATTCAAAATGAAATTATGGGTTAAATCCATAATTTTACTAAAAATTGCATTTAGCCATTTTTTTGACCGTTTTTGACCATTTTAATATTTTTTGACTTAAGATAGCCATTTTATTTTCTCAGAAGATGTGGCTATTTTTTGAATTGGATATCGAGTTGCCCGGGGGAGAATGCCTCCAGGGGGGCCGGAACACAATTGGGGATGGGGGGTGGGCACAAGCGATGGAGTCTTCCTTCTATAAAAAAAGAAGAAAATAAAAAAATATATATTTTTTAATTGAGATCTTGAAATTTTGGACTCAACCCATAATTTCAAGTGACCATTTTAGCAATGACCTGGTCATCTGAAATGTGGGTTGAACCCATAACTTCAGATATGGTATCCTTCCCGATAACATAATAATAATTTGATAAATAATTCTTGAACTACCGTAACCTAGTAAATTGCATTATTTAAGAAAAATGCTTGCTTTTGCCACTGGCCATACTCTATACATTTAAATTTCAAAAGCAAGATGATAGGTGGTGTACGTACGGCTCAAAAGATGCTAAATAGGGCGACAATCTCATGGGGACCTTGCACCATCACCTATGCCCCATGGAAACAATGTTTCTCCCCTATTTTCTCACCTACTTGTCTCCATTATCTGCATCTTCATGGTTGTCATCCAAAGCCATTACCATCAGGTTGCTTGGTGGATGTTGTGCCCATTCAGCTAGTCCGGGTCGGGCCGGCCCCAGGTGTCCGATCGACTGACCCCCGCGGGGTCCGACTCCCCGATCCTTGGAGAGGGCCCCGTGGCCCCTTTCCTGAAGGGCTGGCCCGGGGAGCTTCGAGGGTCGGTGGGCGCCTCCCCGCTCGTACGTCGGCTTCTTTGAGCCTATGATGGGCACCATGGTCGGCTTCTTTGAGGCCGAGGTTGATCTGCTGTTAGAGGGGTCGTCCGAAGGTTTCAGGAGCCTTCCTCCCTGACAAGTTCTGATATTCAGTTATAACGAACTCCACTGCATGGCCATGACTCTTGCTGCCAAGCCATCACTCTGACGCTCCTGCCACGCCGCCAACTCGCGACCTCGCCACCACGCCGATTCTCCTGGGGGCATATTCGAGCTTTCCTAGCTTATTCTCTAACAGAATTTAGCTGCACTCCATGCCTATAAAAGGCACCCGAGGGATCTCCATGGAGGAGGTAACTTTTTCTTCCCCACCGTGAACTCCTCTCCCTGAGTTCTTTCCATTATGTTGCTCTGATTCCTCCTCTAACTTAAGCATCGGAGTGTTCCCCGTCGGAGCTCCTCTGGCGCTTAGGGACTTTTTGCAGGTCGACCGGTCGAGGAGCTCTCTGGCGTGCCCACTGAGCCCGGTCCAGGAGGAAGAGCGGCAACAGATTGGCACTAAAGGAAGGGGATCGAACCTTCGTTGCGCTCCTTATTCTAAAAGGAAAGATCGACGGGATAGTTCCGGCCATGGCAAGAGGAAGAACCCGAAGTATTTCCGTGAGGGGAGGGCATTTTCATCAGGGGCCCAACGCGTCCTATACGGAAAGCAATGCCGTCGCCACCGCTGAGCCCACTATCACTCTAGGGTTGCAGCAATTCCAGATACTGGTAAATCGCATTGAGACGCTTATCTCAGCAGTCCACCATTTCCAGGAAATGGCGGACCATCAACAGCAGCCACCAGCGACTTCCCGCGTCAACAATCAGCCTATCGCCAGTGTCAGCCAGCGGCCGGAGGCACCTCCACCTCTGTCCCTCGCTGTTTCGGAACCCCAGGGGTCCTTAAGGGACCACGCTGAAGGAAAGAGGGCAAGGTCAGCTTCCCTCTCCTTCGCCGACTCTGCCCCTCTCGACGTCCGGTGCCCTGCTGCAAACCCGCACGACTATGGCAGCAAGATTATGCGCATGGAGGAGCGCATTGCCGAGATTGTTGAGTAGCAGAATGCTGAGGGAGGACAGGCGCGCAACACTCGCCCGCCTTTCTCCGCCGAGATTATGGGGGAGTCTATCCCCCGACATTTCAAGATCCCATAGGTGGATCCCTACGACGGTACCACCGATCCATTGGACCACCTGGGCACCTATAAGGCCCATATGATGGTGCAGGGCGCATCCGACGCCCTCCACTGCATCGCCTTCCTGGCGACTCTGAAGAAGGCCGCGCGGATGTGATTCTCCGCCATCCATCCAGGTACGATCCGTTCCTTTTCTCAGCTCGAGACTCTTTTTTTTTCTCATTTCAGGACTTGCAGTCGGACTCCGAAGAACACCGACAGCCTCTTCCTCATCCAACAAGCGAAGGGAGAGACCCTTCGGGACTACATGGCCCACTTCAACTCGACCGCTATGGAGGTCCCCGACTTGAATGAAGCGGTGGCCATGTCAGCCTTCAAGAGGGGACTCCGCTCGTCCAGGCTCACATTCTCCCTGGACAAGAAGCTTCCGGCAAGCTACACCAACCTGCTGGCCAAGGCACACAAATACGCCCTGGCAGAAAAATAATCGGTGAACCGATGCCAGGCTGAGGGGAGGTCAACCCCAAAGAAGCGTGGCAACAAGGTCCCCACAGTCCGACCTCCCAGCGATGACAGTCGATCCACCCAGCGCCAGAGCCCCAAGCAGAGGGACTACCTCAAGCGGTTCAACAACTATGCACCCCTATCCCTATCGTGGGAGAAAATCCTGATGGAGATCGAGAACGAGGCCTTCTTCCAAAGGCCTCGACCGATGAGAGGTCTCCCTACCTCCAGGAACAAAAACAAATACTGTCAGTTCCACAGGGACCATGGGCACGACACGGAAGAGTGCCTCCAACTGAAGGACACCATCGAGGACCTCATTAGGAGAGGATATCTGAATAAGTACGTCCGACCCCGCCGAGGTCGGGCCGGGACTTCGACTGTTAGAGACCCCCTGGAGGAGGCTGAGCTCCCCAATCAGCGCCCAACGGATGGAGGTATTAGCATGCTGCACTGATGATCCGACTGGGGGCAAAAAGAGGACCAGGACATTGTAAAAAGGCCCAGGGGATCCAATGTAATCAGTTTCTCTGATGAGGACCTCTCGGAGCCTCCTCTCCTGGGAGATGACCCTGTGGTTGTATCGGCTATCATAGCCAACTATGATGTAAAACGCGTCTTTATTGATAATGGAAGTTGCGCGGAGGTTTTACTGTATGACGCTTTCGTCCGGATGAACTTATCCAGGTCTAGACTGCGGGAGTCCATGGCGCTGCTCGCTGGCTTTGGAGGAAACTCCGTCGGGGTTGAGGGGGAGATTGCCTTACCCATGACCCTCGGGATGGAACCTTACTAGCGAACCTTCTCCGTCAACTTTGTGGTCGTCCGTACGACCTCAGCGTACAACACGATTTTGGGTCGGCCGGCCCTTAACAAGTTCCGGATCATTGTATCCACTTACCATCTACTGGCTAAGTTTCTGACCCGTGACGGAGTTGGGGAGCTAAGGGGAGACCGTAGAGTAGCCAGGCAGTGCCTAGCTATTCATGACAAGCAGCTGGACGGGCGTCCCACACTCGAGAAGCTCAATCCCAGAGATGAAGCCGACAGCCATGGTCAGCCCGTCGAAAAGATCGTATTTGTACCCCTTAGGAAGGATGATCCCACGAGAGTCCTCCAAATAGGGAGCGCTCTGGAAGAAGGGGCTAGGCGGGAGCTAGTCGGCTTTTTGAAGAGCAATGTAGATGTCTTTGCCTGGTCGACATCGGACATGCCGGGTATTTCGGCAGATATCATCACCCATCAGCTCAGGGTGGATCCTACCTATAGGCCCGTCTGGCAAAAGAAGAGAAGCTTCGCCACCGAAAGGCAGAGGGCCATTGAAGAAGAAGTGAAGAAGCTCTTCGATGCTGGTTTCATCAGGGAGTCTCACTACCTGGAGTGGCTGGCCAATGTCGTCATGGTAAAAAAGGCTAGTGGGAAGTGGAGGATCTGCGTGGACTACACAGACCTCAACAAGGCGTGCCCCAAGGATAGCTTCCCCTTGCTGAAAATTGACCAATTGGTAGATGCGACAGTCGGCCACCAACTCTTGAGCTTCATGGATGCTTTCTCTGGGTATAACCAGATCAAGATGCATCCTGAAGATGAGGAGAAGATGGCCTTTATCATGGACAGGGGCCTGTATTGTTATAAGATGATGCCTTTTGGCCTGAAGAATGCGAGCGCCACTTTCCAAAGGCCGATCAACCGAGTCTTTGAAGCTCAGCTTGGAAGGAACATGGAGGCGTATGTCGATGATATGATTGTCAAAAGCCTCCATAAGGCCGACCACATCAGGGACCTGCAGGAGTCCTTCGATGCGTTGAGGCACCACAGGATGAAGCTGAACCCCACCAAGTGTATCTTCGGGGTGACCTCCGGGAAGTTCCTCGGCTTCCTAGTCACTCAAAGAGGTATTGAGGTCAATCCCAAAAAGATCAAAGCCATCACATGACTCATCCGACCACTAAAAAGCAGGTGCAAGAGCTTACAGGTCGCATTACTTTCCTCAGCCGCTTTATCTCTCGGTCGGCTGCAAGATCCCTCCTATTCTTCAAGACCTTGTGCCAGTCGGACCGCTTCCAATGGACTGATGAATGCTGGTCGACCTTTGAAGCCTTGAAGGACTACTTGAGGAATCCTCCGCTCTTGGCCAAACCAATGGAGGGGGAAGTGCTATATTTGTACCTGTCGGCCTCTAGCAAGGCCATCAGCGCTGTCCTCGTGCAGGTGGGAGAAGGCGGCAAGCAGAAACCTGTCTACTATATTAGTAAGGTCCTCTGGCCCTACTTCCAGGCACATCCTATCGTCGTGCTGATGGACCAACCTCTCAGGGCGATCCTCCGAAGCCCTGACACATCCGAACGGCTCACCAAATGGGCCGTCAGGCTGGGCGAGTTTGACATCTCCTTTCAGCCACGGTCATCCTTAAAAGTCCAAGTAATAGCTGATTTCATTGTGGAATGCACCTGGGGGACTGAGACGACCCCGACAACAGCTGAGACGCCTGTGGCTGACCCCGCGAAAGGAGTCGAGCCCGTTTGGACCTTGCACATAGATGGAGCTTCCAATCTCTTGGCGTGCGGTGCAGGCTTGATCCTGGCTGACCCTGATGGGCAATGTTTGGAGTACGTCCTGCATTTTGCGTTCCAAGTGTCGAACAACCAGGCTGAGTATGAAGCTATGCTTGCAGGGTTGAAGATAGCAAATGAATTGGGCATTGGTAGGGTCCGTGCCTTCTCGGACTCCCAGCTGGTAGTCAACCAGGTGAAGGGCGAATTCGAAGCGAGGGATCCTTCCTTGGTCAAGTACTTGGATAAGGTATGGGACTTAGTGTCACAACTTAAATTTTTCAAGATCCTTCATATACCCCGACAACAGAACTCCCGGACGGATGCCTTGTCGCGGCTGGCCACCATCGCGGTCGGTACCTCTAACCAGAACTTCGTAGAACATCTGCAACACCCGAGCATTGCCGAAGAGCTGACGGAGATCCACCAGGTTGAGCAAGAAGCCTCGTGGATGGACCCAATCCGTGCATTCCTGATGCAAGGGACCCTTCCAGATGACCCGGCGGAAGCTAGGCGTGTCCGCTCAACGGCCTCTAAATACATCATTCTTGACGGGACCCTCTACAAGCGTTCATTCTCACAACCATTATTGAAATGCTTGGGACCGGCCAATGCGGATTACGCGCTCCGGGAGGTGCACGAAGGCATCTGTGGCGATCATCTCGGAGGGAGATCCCTAGCTTACAAAATCATCCGGCAGGGGTTCTTTTGGCCTACAATCCAGAAGGATGCCTTGGACTTCGTACGAAAGTACGATGCAGGCCAGAGATACTCTGGCATCCAAAGAAGGCCCGCCAGCCAGCTGGTCACACTCACGGCGCCTTGGCCATTTGCACAGTGGGGCATGAACATCCTGGGAGCTTTCCCCCCAGCCTCCGGTCAGCGAAAGTTCCTCCTCATAGCCATTGATTACTTCACTAAGTGGGTAGAGGCATAAGCATTGGCACAGATAACTGAGGCCAAAGTGGAGAACTTCGTCCAGAACTATATTATCTTTCGGTTCGGCATCCCGAGGACGATCATTACCGACAATGGAAGACAGTTTGACAACTCTCAGTTCCGGGATTTCTGTCAACAATACCACATCGCCCATCGCTTACTTCGGTCGCCCATCCTCGGTCCAATGGAGAGGCTAAGGTTACTAATAGGACTATCCTGCATGGGTTAAAGACCCGGCTGAATGAACCCAAGGGGCTATGGGTGGAAGAACTTCATTCAGTGCTTTGGGCGTATCGGACAACCGCCCGGACGGCGACGGGGGAAACCCCGTTCAACCTAACCTTTGGGAGTGAGGCTGTCATCCCTGTGGAAGTCTCTCTACAGTCCTTGCGGATTGACCGGTTCGTCGAGCCGGCCAACTCGGAGCAAGGAGGGCTGACCGGGATTTGCTGGACGAGACCCGACTCCGAGCGAGTATGAAGATGGCGACTTACCGTCAAAAGATGGCCAGATATTACAATTTGCGGGTTAAGACGCGGACTTTCCAATTTGGAGATCTGGTCCTGCGGAAGGCGAGGTTTCAAGGCCAATCGAACATGGGAAGCTTTCCCCCAATTGGGAAGGCCCCTATCGGGTTACTGAGGTAATTCAAGCTGGAACTTATCGACTCGCATACTTGGACGAACGGTAGATAGCACGCCCATGGAATGTAGACAACCTTCGCAAGTACTATCAATAAAGTCTACAACTTCTCCAACTTCTTCCAGCCCACTCCGAAAGTCCGACTCCGGTCGGCAGAGGCTCTAGGGCAGCCCATTCCGAAAGTCTGACTCCGGTCGGCAGAGGCTCTAGGGCAGCCCACTCCGAAAGTCCTACTCCGATCGGCAGAGGCTCTAGGGCAGCCCACTCCGAAAGTCCTACTCCGATCGGCAGAGGCTCTAGGGCAGCCCACTCCGAAAGTCCGACTCTGGTCGGCAGAGGCTCTAAGGCAGCCCACTCCGAAAGTCCGACTCCGATCAGTAGAGGCTCTAGGGCAGCCCACTCTGAATGTCCGACCCTGCCTAGTGGTCATCCTAAAACAACCCCCGTGGGACCACGGGGAAGACAAGCCACAACATGGGTTGACTCGCGGATGGAGGTCGAAAGCAGGCATTCAAACACCTGGCTCGAATTAAACTATCATTCTCAACTACCCTACCGGCTTCTGGCCCGGGTGGGCCGACCGGGGGTACTTAAGAAAATTTCGAAAGAAAAATACCTGTTTCATGCCCGTCGACCGTTCCGAAGGAGCTCGTGACCCTGTGATACTGTGGAGTCGACCGGGGGTACTTAGACGAATTTCAGAAAAAAGATACATTGATTTACGCCAACGTACATTGGAAATGGTCAAAAGGTCTTCTCATTCATTTCAAAGGAAGGTGCTTACAAAAGGTGGGTCGAATCTTTACAAACTTCTTAGGTCCGACCCACGTAAGATGTGTCAGGGGCCACAACCCCGACCCCATCGGCTACAACTGGGGGATCTGTCGGAACCGTAGCAACTGAAGATTCCACTGGGGAGGCCACCACTTCCATGTCGGCCGGCGTTGGGGTTTCGGCCCTAGCCGCTCCTACATCACCTTCCGCTGGAGCCTTCGCCTGGGGTTCCTCTCCTTCGATCGGGTCCTGTAACTCGACGCCTAACAAGTCCAGCCCCGGGAAGAGTGTGGCCACCTTCTTCAGGCAGTCGTCGTAGCCTTCCCTGTAGAAGTCCGATGCCGCCTCCTCCATGTCCTCAGTGAAGCTATCGGAGGCTTTGTACTCCACCACAGCTCCCTGGACCTGCCTCGTGGCCAGTTCTTTGGATTCCTCGAGCTGGGTCGCCAACCGTGCCACCGCCGCCCGTTCGGCCTGGGCCCTCTGGTCGGCTTCTACGGACAGCTTCTCTTCCTCTCCCAGCCGGCGGGCGAGAGAGTCAATCTTCGCCTTCCTCTTCTTCAATCTGGCCTCACGGTCGGCCAGGCGGCTCTCGACCTCTTTCAGAGCCGCTTTCGCCGGCTCTGTCTCCGCTTGGACTACCGCTAGGTTTTCTTCAAAAGATTTCAGAGATGCCATGGCGGCCTCCTGGGCCGTCTCCAGCTCCTGGACCCTCTTCGCGGAAGTCTTAGCTGCATGCACCACCTGGCAAATGCCGTCATCCGTGACAGAAATGTCGTGGAGGAGCTGCAAACGTACGACCAGATTAGTACTATGCCTGAAGAAAGAAATATAAAGGAGTAAAAAGACAAGTTAAAGTCCTTACCCTCATGAAGTCGCGATAAGACTCCACGGTTATGTCGATCAGATTCCTCTGGATCGACACCTCCCAATCGGCGTCTGTCATAGCCCTCCCTTAGCAGGCTCCGTGCTCTCCTGGGGTGGTCAAGTGCATGTCAGTGCTGGAATTCTTCTTGTCGGACCTTCTCGTCCGACTGCTCAGTCTCGCTATCAATCGCCCCTTCTACGGCCGTCCCCTTGCCCTTGTCAATCAGGGGGACTACCTCCTTCGGACCTGCGGGTGTATGGGTTGGCGCTGCAGTTACGTCGGACGTCCCCGGCCGCTCCTGCTCCGGTCGGATGGCTGGCCCCCCCGATGGAGCTAGCGCCCTCGCCACCTTCATGGCTATGCGCTCGGTGAGGGGGATGTCATCTTCATCTGACTCGACCTCGATGACGGGTACGGGTCGCTCCTCCTCCTGTCTCTTCTTCTGTCGTTCGGTGGTCGGCGTGGGGGCCGATTCTAGGGCAACCCGCTTTCGCACCGCCCGTCGGATGACTTTGGACTTGTCGATCCTCTGCATCCTCCCTCCTGTCACATGAAATTCGGAGTTAGTTAGGGAAAAGGAGAAGGAGCTAAAGGATCTACAAGAGAGGAGGTCAGCCCTTGCCTAGGACCCATTGGGGGCTGATCCCCACCTAGTGAAGGGTTCCCTCCCCCAATAGCTCGAATGCTGCTGTCGGGCCGGCTTGACTGATCTCATTGAATGTGCCCTGGTCGGCCGTCGAAACCGACCTCCCTTTGCAGACTCTCGCCCACGGCTCTCTCCACAATGGCTCAAACCCCCAAGGTTCAAGACTGCTGACAAAGAAGAACCGGGCCTTCCACCCATAGACGACCAACGGGAGGTACTTTAAGATTTTCCAGCCTTGGCGGGGGACAAACAAAACCCATTCCCGACTCCTAAAGTCCCTCTTCAGGTAGAAAAAGTTACCGAAGAGAGACAGACTGGGTTCGGACCTAGCCTTGCGGCACAACACGATGAAGCAACATATTACCCGAATGCTATTCGGGGTCAGCTGCACCGGGGTTACCCTATAAAAATTGAAAATTTCTACGAACAGAGGGTGCAGAGGAAATCTCAACCCGGCCTTAAGGTGGGACTCGTACATGGGGAGGGTCCCTGGTCCTAAAGGGTTGTTCGCTCTCCCCTCTCGGCCCGGGAGCGTAAGATGCAAGGTGGAGGGAATGCCGTACACCACTCTAAGTTTTTCAACCCGTTCCCGGGTCATGGTCGAAGGTATCTCGCTTGGCCCTGGGTCCCTAGGCCTATAGGTCGGACCCCTACTACCAGACGCCATTGGGGCTAAAAAGGAAGAAGAATGACTGGGACTAACCTGGGACTGGACTCCTAGAAGCTGGGTTTCACAGAAGAAGGAGAGGACTCTATCTCGCAGAGTGCGGGCGCAGCAGGAAAAACCCTCCTGTCTTGCTCCCCCCTCCTTTTATAGGCCTCCGAAGGAAGGGGGCGGCAGCTGCCCGTCTCGTACGCACCCCAGCTATCCCATCAGGAGCCGTGGCCGCTCGTGTTTCAGAGTTCGAAGCGCTTGGAGCATCCCGTCATGCGGATAGCGATCCGCGTGAACGCCGGATCAGTGGTGCAGGATCAGCCCGGGGGGCAACGCCGACCGACCGGATGCCGCCGCGTGGCGCGACGCTCTACTCCACCCCGGATCGATGCAGGACAGCTTGGCCCTCATCATGGCGCCCGACTCGCATTAACTACCCCGCATGCGCTCCAACGAATGGCTGACAGCTGTCCAAGGAGCTGTTCAAGGGGGATTCGAAGCGACCCGACGCCTCGACCCGGAGTCCGCCGCAGGTGCACGCGATCATGCTCCTACCCTTTGAAGCCACGTGACCCCTCAAGGTCCAGGAGTAAGGGGGGCAACTGTTGTGCCCATTCGGCTAGTCCCGGGTTGGGCCGGCCCCAGGGTCCGGTCGGCTGACCCCCGCGGGGTTCGACTCCCCGGTCCTTGGAGAGGGCCCTGCGGCCCCTTTCCCGAAGGGCTGACCTGGGGAGCTTCGGGGGTCGGCGAGCGCCTCCCCGCCCGTACGTCGGCTTTTTTGAGGCCCTGATGGGCGCCACGGTCGGCTTCTTTGAGGCCGAGGCTGATCCGCTGTTGGAGGGGCCACCCGAAGGTTTCATGAGCCTTCCTCCCTGACAAGTTCTAACATTCAGTTGTAACAAACTCTACTGCATGGCCACGACTCTTGCTACCAGGCCATCACTCTGATGCTCCTACTGCGCCGCCAACTCGCGACCTCGCCACCACGCCGATTCTCCTGGAGGCATATTCGAGCTTTCCTAGCTATTCCCCAACAGAATTTGGCGGCACTCCATGCCTATAAAAGGCACCCGGGGGATCTCCGCGGAGGAGGTAACTTTTTCTTCCTCACCATGAACTCCTCTCCCTGAGTTATTTCCATTCTGTTGCTCTGATTCCTCTTCTAACTTAAGCATCGGAGTGTCCCCCGCCGGAGCCCCTCCGGCGCCTAGGGACTTTTTGCAAGTCGACCGGTCGAGAAGCTCTCCGGTGCACCCACCGAGCTCGATCCAGGAGGAAGAGCGGCAACAGGTGTAGAAATTTCCCTTCAATCAATTATTGACTGCCTATGACCCATCATCACAGGACCTAATCCTTGCCAAGTCTTTGACGGCCTTATCAATATCAAGTCCAGGGATGGCAATGGATTGGATATAGATCGGGTCAGCTAATATCTATATCTTTTTTTTGTAATTAAAAATTTTATATCCATCCTGGATTTGGTTAAATCGAGTTAGAATAGATGGTATGGATCAGATTTGGTTAGATTAGGATAGATGATGCAAGTTGGACATAAAAAATAAATTTATTATATAAATATTTTAAAATAATTTTAATTTTGATAAAATAGATTTATATTAAAATTATATTGAATTGAATTTTGAGACGTGACATATCATTTTCCACACCCCATCTAAATCCATTTCAAATATTATATCCATAACTCATACCCATACTAGGACTTGCATGGATCCTATAAAGTCGATTTCACTTGGATCAAATTGAATTAGATATCTAATGAGTTGGCTATAATTGTTATTCCCAGTGCCTACCAACTACCTTATAATCATCTTCTCGATCAAACAAGATGGTGATATAATCTCTCGGATAAACTCTAACCCGAATCTTGTTAGTTCCAAAACACTCAATGTTGATCCCATCAAACCAACCATTGTTGGTACCACCTGCACTGATATTATTTATTAGAGAAGCTCTTGTGTAAAATACGAATCTTCGTTTCTAAGATTATGATGTTGTTATTGATGTCGCAAGAGGAGGTAAAGAAAATAAGTAGAGAATATAATCGATAGGGTATGCAAGGTTTACAAAGAAGATCTTGCACTCTCATTATGTACAAAAAATTTAACAAGAACCCCAAAAACCTCTCTCACAAGCTCTCATATATCAAGAAAACCCTCTAGTTTCGACATACTTTCTCTATCACTCCCATATATCTTGGAAGTCCTTTGGATTTTTATACTTTATTTTTTCTCTGTTTATACTATTTTTATAGCCTCTAGCACGTCTCTGTATCGAAGACCACTTTGATATGGATCCGAAGCTTCGAAGCGCATCGAAAACGGACTTCTAGTCCATCTACAACCGATCATTGACTTCTTGAAAGTCGTCAACCGTCCGATCATTAACAAACATGCAAGATCGGCCTGAAAACTCGCTGGATCAAGCCTCGAACGGGTGGGCATCGTTCCATGGCCAAAAAATCTCCATAAATGGCGTGAAACATCTGGGAAACGGCATAGACCATGCAAAAAGCTCATGCATGGACCGCGCGGTGTGTAGAGGCCGCTTGGTTGCGAGCCTAGGCCACACACCTGGGCCGCCCGTGCGGTCCACATGCGTAGGTCCAGGTTGTGTCTCCCGCCGGGCTGCACGCTGCGAGCGTGGATAGGGCCTAGTTCTCTCGTGAACCGGATCTCTTTGTGGATTTTACTTTAGTGAGCCGAGTTGAGGCAATTTTTTTGAACACCGACAACCCTGGTTAACCATACACCTCGTCTCCGAAGTCAATTTAATACCTCGGGAAGCCCCCCCTACCATACCACAGGCACCCTCTGCAGCTACCAAAAACTATCTCTTCCATTCAACCCTGTAGGTCCATTAAGATTATCAACAGGACTTAGCCATACTCTTGGCTATACCTACTGAGGGGTTTAACCAAGGGTGTCATTGGCTCACTTCTTGATGTTGATCTCCTTGCCACTGCCAATGACCATGGCCCTACATCATTGTTAGCAAAGAAAGGCAAAATGGTTCAACTTGCCAATAGAAGAGGCGAAGAGGAGGGAAGATAACAAGGAGAGAAAAGAAAGGAAAAGAGAGGGGAAGAAGAATGAAGGGGGTTCCTCAGCCTTGAAACAAAACCAGAAAGCCTCCCTCCCTCTCTCTCTCTCTCTCTCTCTCTAAGTGACAAATCATAGGTGACAGGTGTTTCTAAAGCTCACTTGTACACTTGGACCAGTTGTTGGTGAATACAAATACATCTCTTGAGAAATTGAGCACAAAAATATTGTGATAAGGACAATGTCTTAGATATGTCCCCAAAGTCCTAAGACTCTCTCGTTACTGTACAATCCTAAAAAACTAAAATTTCAACAAAACCGTAGGACTTGATATATTTGGAAAAAGATAGAATACTAATAATTATAGATGAACCTGAAGTTAAGGGTTCATCATCCACTTCGACGTGCTTTTTTCTTTTCTTTTCTTTTGGTGTGTGTGAGTGTGTGTGTGTGTGTGTGAGAGAGAGAGAGAGAGAGAGAGAGAGAGAGTCTTAGTCAAGCACAATCAGTCAATTAGATTGCAAAATATTCATCCACAAAAAGTCGTGTCCATTAAAATTGATGGCAGTACAAAGGTTTCTTCATAAATAAAATTTAAATAGAAATTTTTGAAGAACAGAACACGGTGATGCTTGCTTGTTAAGAAAGATTCTATTATTTCTTTCCATCCATATTTTTTAACATGGTGCTGTAGTTAATTGATCGGCCGGTTTTTTCAAAGTCATAGGAAATTTCCTTCTTCTCCGAGTAGTTTAGAAACTGTTTAAAAGTTGATGGCCACCCTCAAATATGCAACAGGATCTTCGAGGCATACTAAACTGGCATCTAACAAAAAGATAATGGATAGTTTCTTCATTTGCACCATAAAAAAGGCATCCTCGATATTTTATAAATTATGCAAATAAATAAATGATAGAGCCTGGAATGTTTTTAGATTTGTGTAGTGGGTGATCCGACGGTGGATTTGCATGAAGAAAAGTAAACCCTTCTTTCATGCAAAAGATAGAATTCTGATCCTATGTTGATTTAGTGTCAAGGTGCCGACTTTAATTACCTTTGATGGAAGAACCCATGGGTTGAATATATATGTTTGAAGTTTCGTAAAGATCAAGCATTTTTAATCTCTTTATATACAAAGCAAGCAAATGCACCAAGATCCAAATTATGGAAAACACCTCTCACACCTGGCAAGCCAAGGAATGGACAAGATCGATGCTTTGTACCGTGAACCCACCACAAACAGCACCCATCGTCTAAACAGCACCAACTTCCTCATGCCACTAGCCAATAAAGTTTTTCAAAAAAAAAAAAAAAAGAAGGTGGGGACTACATCCATACGTGCAAAACTTTTTCTCAGAAGAAAGAGAGAAGCAAAAGCCATCCGAATTCATGGTAGTAAAAATTCCAAAAACATTAAACTTAAAAGAATAGAAGAAATACAACGAGTAGGAAATGAAAACATTAAGCTATGTATATCCTGTCCCATGCCAATATGCCATGTTTCTGTGAGTGTCTTGAAGGTGCTCGAACAAGAAATCCGTAGCATATTTTTTTTTAATGAAGATGGGCGGTCACACAACTTTGATGCGAGAGTAACCCAGAAGATCAAGAAAACGAAAATCTTGAATAGGCGTCGGCTGACTTCAAGACCGGTCGCCCGAATGGTAAGCAACAAAGAAGGCAACATAATCAGCAGTGCTATTCGTCTCTGGACAAACATGACAGATGAAGACATTCAAGGACGGCCGGAGGGAGCTCTAAGTATCACAAAAAAAATGATGAGCATCGGGATACTCCACCATATCTCGAATCTAGATAATAACAGTGAAAAATCTTCCTCAATGAGAATTTTCCTAGCTTGCAAGTCATGAACAACTTCGGTATTGCCGGTCCAAGAAGCTCCAAGCTCAATCTCTATGATCAAAAGCTCATGAAGAAAAAGATCTCCAACCGCAAGAAGTTTGTCATCGACATCCCGAATAATATATCCTACACCACCAAATGAACTACAGACACTGCCATCAAAGTTTACCATAAGATAACCAGTCTTGAAGGAGCTTGTGCTCTCTAGACCATGAGATATGGCCGGGTGCCTATTATATACATATATATATATATATATATATATATAGAGAGAGAGAGAGAGAGAGAGAGAGAGAGAGAGAGCTGCTACCGTTGCCATTGACTACTGTATCTTAGCAAAAAAAATTAAAAAGATTTTCTACATGTACTACAAATAAATCACAACAGCTCTACATTTGCCAATATATTTGCATTACCTGACGTGGATTTTTCTCATAGCAAATGATCATTGCACAAATTTATTTCCAATATTTCAAAATAATTTTTACAATTGTCCATATACTTTTCACACCTTGACATGTAAAGTTACTTTTACATCTATGCTAGATTAATTCCTTCGAAACCGATCACAAAATCTTATGGGCAAAGTTGACCAGGATCTCACTCCAACGGCGGGAAAAAGAAACCAATAAACAACGGAAAGCTCAAAGACAAGCCTGAATGCTCTACTTCCACGTAAGTCCGCGATCCATAAAGTCAATCGTAAAAGTAACCGAGGAGTTCCGTAAAGCCAGCACAACGACAACTCGAGGAAGCTAAACTCGGAAGGCATGCCACGACGATTACACTAAAATTAATTATGTTTTCTTGCATCAATACAAATGGCTTTACCAACTAAATAAATCAGCAGTCCAAGTTTATGATTTGAGATCAGATCCCCGAACTTTTACGGGATAATTTTGGACTTGATTCAACATATTGAGAAAAAAAAAGAAAAAAAAAAAAAAAGAAAAAGAAAATTAGGGTCCATTATTCTAAATCTCATGTGTTAGACATGTGTTTCGAAATTATTTCTCGATGGATATAATTGGGTTAGATTTGGGTTATAAATTTTTTTTCATAGATAACTAAGGTAATTAATTAAGATCACATATAATTTTGGTTGTAGGTCAGGACCGAATCAATCCATCCCTGGTTCGGGTCGGATGTGGATCTACCGAACCAACTTGCGGGTGATTAGATTCATCTTTTGGATCAATCAAATTAAAATTGTTTTCTCGTGGACCATCCAAATAAATTGGCTGACTTTATTCACCGTCCAAGGAGCGGTCCTTTGATCACAGAGATGCAGGAGCTGATTTCCATTTTTCATTTTGGTATTGTGGGCACTGCTCCTTCCTCCAGGGATGTGGACAGTTTCCAGTCTATAGATTTCAATTATTTTTTCCCACAGAACGGAAGAATGCTTTCGGCTTTTGAACTCCCTCCACTGCCCTATAAAAAGCCCCCTCAAACTTCCACAGACACAAATTATAAGAAGAGGAGAAGGTACACAGCCTTGCACCATCAAACTCCCAAAATTAAGTCCAGAGATGGAACAACCACAAAACTTCACCAAGGCCAAGACCAACTCCAGCTCCAACAACAGCAAGCCCCCGAAGGCAAAGAAGATATCCATCTCCATCTTAGTAATCTCCCTCCCTGTCCTCTATGTCTCTCTCCTCCACATCCCCCCCTCCGCACTCTTCAAAGACACCACCTTCTGGTTCCTCATGTCCAATTCCATCATCATCATCATTGCTACCGACTCCGGCGTGTTCTCCTCGTCAAGCGAGACCGGCGATCTCTACGAGGAGTTCATCAAACATAGCAGGGCGAGGAGTGCATGCCTTGTCGTAGAGCCACCACCCAGGACTATCAGTATAGAAAGCCCAAAAGAAGGAGTACCTGCACCCACCCAGTTGGATGTAACTGTTGACGAAAAGATGGTTGTAAGAGAGAACAACTCGGTCCTCCAGTTAGAAAAACCTGTCAATAAAAGTGTAGGTGTGGAGGAGAAATCATTTCCACGGCCAGTAGTAGAAGTTGATAAAAGTATAGTTGTCTATGAGAAGCCACCAGCACTCCAGTCGGTGACCGAGAAGAAAGATCATCAGATGTTGCCCCTCCAACGGTCGGTGACGGAGAGGAGAAATAATCAGAGCTTTGTGGGAAGTGGCGGGCATTCAAACTTCCCACTCCAGCGGTCGATCACGGAGAAGAGAAATCATCAATTTTTGGAGGAAAACGAGTACTCGAAATTGTCGGATGAGGAGCTTAATGAGAAGGTGGAGGAGTTCATCAGGAGATTCAATAGGGAGATTAGGCTTCAGCTTAAAAATGAATAGAACGTGCTTTCTCTTGGTAGAGCTAAGTTTGCTGCGTGGTGTATGCTTTTTGAAGGAGTGCATGCTGTCTTTGAGACATCTGAGTCTTTGTAACATGTCAGAACAAAATAATGTTCAGATTAGTGGTAAAAAAATTTTCTTTCCGCTTGATGAAGTGCAGTAAATATTTTTGATCCAACTAATTAATTAAGTAGAAGCATGCTTAAAAATTTCTTATTAGAGATTAAAGTTGTCTACGGTAGTCAGTAGATTGAGTGAAAAATGGATGAGCAATATGATCCAGGCAAATCCACTGATTTCTTTTCAAACATCTACATGTATGTATATCTTCGGAAGACACATGTCAACAACTCGATCTTTATTTTAATTATCATCAGTGGAAGTAAATTTTTTTCTTCTTGCAATGAAGTGTGAGGTCTCATCTATGTACTCAAAATCAATTTCAAATTAATTAAGAACTTTCACGGCAAATGGAAACATTTTTGAAATATCTCAAAATACTTGAAGGACATATCTTATATCTTTTCTTAATTATATATAGTTGCTGGAGTGCATGTATATATACTTCTGTTTGACACTTAATTCCCATCATAATCTCTTGTGCTCCGCTTAAATCTCTGCGCACATAACTGGGATTCATTTCTGATAAAGAGATCGAAGGTGGGGTTTCTCTTATTTAAATTGGTCAGGCTCGTAATGTTAGTCTGCACCTTTCTGATGGAGCATCACTGTCAGGATGCTTGGTTGGTCGACATTAGATCGAGAAAATGTGACATTGCTTGTTAAATTATTGACTATGGGGATGAGCAAGGACTAAGCTATCTTGCTTGAGTGGTACTTGGTACTTCATCTCAGCTGTGTGGAGGCCCCTGAAGTAGTTGAAATGTCACCCTTTCAGAGCTAGGGAGCCTCTTCATGTTCAAAAGTTTGGCAGGGCTCGGCTCTAATTAGCAATGACAAGCGTCATTGATGCAACTAAGAGTCCTGGCTTCAAAGCATATATTTTTCAAACCTGTACATATGCAATATCCTTCATGTGTGAGTTGTCCGATATATACCTGCATGCTTAACATATCGAACTCGAGGGATAGCATAGAAGGTTTACCATCAACAGCTATTGAGCTATATAGTTTTAATTGGAAACATATAAAGTCTTTCTAGACCTACTTTCAGGCGGGGGGGGAAAAAAATCTATTCTTGGATTGGTGAGGGCAAAATAAAGATCTTGAGTTTCCTTCTCCTCATCTTTTCATGATGAATTAGTTGGACTCTACACCCTCGCTCTAGAAAATTTAAAAGAAGAAGAAGAAGAAGAAGAAGTGCTAAGGAACTACAAATGTAATCTTTGTTTTTGGAAGCTAACAAGCTCCATCATTAGTATTTGAATACTAGATTTACAGTAACTCATTCATTTATGAACTTCTCGCCCATGGTAGTTCACGTGGACTACTAGTTAAACACATAATTTTGAGTGGCAAGGATAAACAAAAGCCTTATAAATTAACATTAGAACATTCCATCAAACTATATATATTTAAGTCAATTAATCTTAGATTACATAATTTTGCTAACATGGCGCGCATCTCTTCATATTAATCCCTCCCAGTTTGCACTTGCGCTTGGATTCAAGTTTCTGCCATGCCTAATCCCATGTCTTTTTTTCTACCATCAATTATTGGCTAGAACTGTTCTATCACATGAGTTTTTGGATCATCCAATAAATTAAACATTGTCATATCATTTGATGGTTCAAAATTTTAAAACTTTTCATTTGGTTAAAAAGTGCAAATAAAAATAAAGTATAATAATTAATTAATCGCGTTTAGCCATTTCTATTCTAGCTTTTGCTGAATTTTTGTAGTTTTACTGAATGATGTGGCGATGTTCTATTGGATTGTTTAAATCCTAGATAATTCTAATTAATAATTTCTTTCTTTGCTACTCTCTCTCTCTCTCAAAAAAAAAAAAAAAAAAAAAAAAAAAAAAAAAAAAAAAAAAACCCTGAAGACAATCAACAAACATTTCTTCTTATCTTTCATGGCAGGGTTTCCCATGCATGCAGGCAATCACAGTCTCCTCTTCTCTCACAACAAATGCAGGTCCAGTCAAAACCTGACACCCTCGCACTGCCCATCTTTACTTCTTATCCTTTTACTTTCCCTTGAGGTCAGGGCTCTCTGAAGCTGGTGGTGGCCTCACCGACCCCACTGCTGCTGCGTTGCTTTCATTGAGACGCACACAGATATTTTGTGACAATATTATCTCCCTTTTCTCCTCGTCTTTGCCTTCCTTTGGAGAAGGGGAAAGCTTGTAGGAGAGCATATAATATCATATGAGAGGCTATTCGTGATGCTAACGATCGTTGCTTCTCGCACGGTCCAAGTGACACAAGTGGTGATGAACTCCGAGGTCCAAGGAGAGCCCACCAGCTGAGGGTATTCATTTGATGGGAGGTCGGGATACAAGTGGACCAGTCACCAAAAGTTCTTATAAGTTCTGGAGTTTGATTGTGTTTACACGTGGACGCTGTTGATCGTCACAAAGGGTTGGAGGGCTCCTTTGTGGAGCAAAATTATTGGGCTATTACCTCCAGTGGCCCTACGCTGATGTGGGCTGCCTAATAATTCATTGACAATTGCTTAATTAATTTTTTTTAAGTCCATATGTTGCCACCTAGCACGCCTCTAGAAGCATCCATGCCACTTCATTTGGAGTGTGCAAAACTCATACTTCTTTCTGGAATTTTGGTTATATATATATATTTTTTGATAGAACAAGAAGATAGAAAAATTTTATCCCGGTGTTTTTTTTTCCTTCCTTCCTTCCTGCTCTCAATGTAGAATCCGAATCAGTTGACACATATTATTTGCTAGCAATTCATCATGTGATGAACGAAACTACATGTAATATATTGTAAAGGATATCCACTTCTTAATATAAAGCAAGAAATACTTAAATTTATTATTATTATTTTTTGTTGGCACATCATCTAATGTTTGCTTATAGCCAGCTAAATCATAAGTTGGTGCCAAGGTGAGAACTTTGGAGTTATCTCCATTGGAGGGAAGATTAATTGTTAGTTAAATAAATAATTAGCATGCTAGCAAACCAATTAGCAATAATATTAGCTACCTTTTTATAAAAACCATTAGGAAATCTCTTTAAAGGGTCGTTAATTAATTAGGGCTTGGTAGAGCCATATAGTTTCTACTTCCCGTGCAATCAAGTACACAAGATTGGTGGGTCTTTGCATTGTTGACTTCTTAAAGTTAGTCTCGAAGTTAATTATATTTTTCATACCACCTATCATATTAAAATAATTTTGGTTCCGTGTACATGAATTAGAGAGATTGTACTGCTGACCACGCCTCTCTAGCTAGTTAGCAACTAAGGATTAATCTTCTAGCAAATACTACATGCACTCTCCAAAGACTTCCCGGATCATATTGTCTTTCTCTCGTGATTTAATATGTTTAATTATTAGGGTTTCCCTATAATTCAAAAAGAAAAAAGTGATGATTTTTGATACATTAGTTCTTCGTAATTAAGTTGTTAAAGATTGTGAATAAAATAGTCCAATTAATCAATTACTCCAAATAACTGAGAATATATATATAGTTTAAACAATCCTTTGGTTAAAGAAAATCAAGATCGTGATATATAGGAATTCTTTTGATAATTCAAGCAATATTATTACAATATATTTTCTAAATAGCAAGCACGAACAACTAATGAACGGTTGTGGTTGGTGGATTAACTCATTTTTAATTTCTTCCGAAACTACAAACTTAATTTAGAAAAAGGACCGCATAAAACATATATATATATATATGGATGGTTCCCTTGGCTATTCTATGATTAAGCTACTCCATGATTAACTCAATCAGTATTTGGTCTACAAGTTCTTCACAGCTATCTCCCATGCATCAATATAAAAATATAATTATATAGCTCCCTTGGCCGGAAATGATTTGTGGCTTGATGATGTTTGATGGTAACAGGAATGCCCAATAATTTACAGCCATCTTAACATGTTTCAACGTGAGAATCCGCTATGATGGAAGACTGCTAGCATTCTGATGTTTGCTCCCGTAAAAACCCAGCGAAGACCGCTCCCATGAAGACCCGACCCTCGCGCGACGTAAGACGCGGGCGGGCCCTCGGCCCAGCCGCTTGCGGCACCCTCTTGGGGCGTTTTTCCGCGTTTCTCATGTGATTTCCCGTGCATTTCGTGCGGTGTTTGAGTGGTCCACGGGATTTCTTTTGATCCTGACCATCCGATGGCGCGATCGAATGGCTGAGATGGATCCGACCTCTTTTGGGCTTGATCTGGCGCTGTTTTTGGCGCGATCTGGACTCTTGTTCTTTGATCTGATGGCTTGGGAGTGTTTTGGATTTTCTGGACTCGTTTTAGATCTGTTTTGGATGCCATTTCAGATGGTTATTTAACCACAGAGAGCCTGCGGTCATAAATAATAATAATAATAAACATATTAGCTAATAAAAGAATGCATGGCAGCTTGCTTCAGATCATCTAGCAGCTGCTAAAGTAGGTGTTAAGTAAATGGTTAAGATCATAATTAACAAGGATTAGTTTGGGCCAATGACATCTAAACACATTGCCACCAAGGATTAGGTTTTGGGGCATGTCCAATAGGCATGAGTTTTTGATTGAGATAAACATAGCAGGGAATAAATTTTATGAGGTTGATATATAGGCCTGTATAGATTTAATTTCTTCATCTAGAGAATGGGTTGGTGTGAACATTGCATCATGATGGCTTGAGAAGGAAGAATGAAATAATTTCGAATCATGACATTGCTTCCTGAGGTGCAATTGGTCCATGTGTTTTGATTGAAACTTAATCACACACAATTAAATTAAAAAAACATTGAGCACAAAAAACAAAAAGAAAAAACTTGAATGCCCATCTTCTTGAGATAGGATTGTTGGAGAAAAAGGACTGCTCCATAGATTTATGAAGTGACACATATCTACAAAGAAGTTAATAATTTTACAAGTTGGATGGTGAAATGCATGGCTAATTATACCAAATTAACCTATTTTGTATACAATTATAACAGATATTCCTTCAGATATTGATGCTTATTATTATTTTTTGTTAACTACTACGGATTGCATTTATTCCAAACTGATTTAATAAACCTAATCTACCAAGAAAAACCTCTTCTTGTCCCTTTCAATCATTGTTACATTACTGAATTAAGGGTGATCTAGACATATGTCCTTTGTAAATTAAAAAAAAACTCCCTTAAATTTGTGGAATACAAATGCTCCCAACAATCAATCCCTTCTAGTGGATCGTATTAATTACAGCTTATGTTGTGATTCAGCAGGATGGCCTTAAATTGTTTTGAAGCAATTCAAGTAATATGGTTCATATGTTGGTAAAAGAGTATCAAGAAGGTGACAATTCCATGGGTGATTTGGCTCTTAATTTGGCCAACTAGTGTATAAAAGATATTCCATTTTCCAGAGAAGGCTTTCATCATCAAGACATTAATGATGCCGTATAGACTTGGACTCCATGATAAAGATGTACATTAGCTGGCAATTAACATGCCATCTTGATCATGTTATGTATAAAAGATTCATCTCTACTCCCTACTTCATTAATTTATTTGTTATCTGTACTCCATGAGAAATAACATGCGCAAATTTGGTTTTGCCGGCAATCATACTGGAACCGGTGGCAAAATATATATATTACCGGTGCCAAAATGTAAAAGAGAACCTGTCTCAAGCTACTTGAGTATGATCTTGAACATAAATTTTATGGTGGATGTTTAAAATACATGAATAAGTGGAGTTGTAGTGCGCCTAGACAAGCCTTATTAAGGTTGGGTTAGGGTCCACAAGCTTGAGCATAAGATTAATTGCTTCATTCCCTTGGCATACTCCTGCATGCAAGTCAAAATCACCTTACACATGTTTAGACAGTGGTGCCTACCTTTTTTTTATTTAATTATCTTATTTAATAAGATAAGTTTTACATGTTAATTAAGAAATTGGAGGGAGCCATGACATGTATGTGTCTATGTGTGTGGACTTGGTTATACTCGAGTGTTAGCCGAGCTCGGATCTAGCCAGTCTTCCCACTATTGGATTAGCATACCCCTCGTAGTTGGAACAAAAATCATATGGGATAGGCATCGTAGAATATTATATGGGATGGACTTCATAATCTGCTATGTTTCTTTTAATACTAATTTTAAAAAGTAAATCTAAAAGTCAAATATTTTTTTTTTACTAACAGAGTTATTAGTTCCATGATTATGACATTTTTTTTCTTTCTTATTTTTAGCACTTGCTTTTTATTGATACATGGTATGTATCGGTATGCTTTTTAGTTTGTATCAGTATGCTTTTTAGTATGTATTATTTAATCATGTACTGTGTAATGGAGAATGTTATGTTCTAGAAATTGTGTATCGATATATTTAAATATGTGTATTAAAATGTCGGATAAATATTTTGCTAGGTATATATCAATTGGTCATATACCGGGTATTAATGAGTACTATATTTGAGAAACTATATAGCAATTTATTTATAGATATGTATTGGATTGTTACTGAATATATATATCAAAAAAGCTTAAAGTATGTATTAGTTAGTTATCAGTTATGTATTATTTGGTCATATACTATGTATTGCTGAGCACCATATTTTAGAAATCATATATTTATTTATTAAAATATGTATATTAGACTATCGAATGAATATTTTTTTAGATGTGTATTAACTGGCCATATATTGTATATTGATGAATACTATACTTGGAAAATCATGTGTCAATTATCTGTTAGTATATATTGGATTGTTGCTTGGTATGTATCAAAAACAATTATAATATATATTAGTAAACTATCAAGTATTATCATTTTGTCATTTATTGTGTACTGATAAGCACTATATTCTACAAACTATGCATTGATTTATCTAGATATAGCTATTAATTTATTTGATAATTAATTATAGTATGTATCATATGGTTATATAGTATGTATTGATAAACAACATTATGTTAAAAATGAGGAAGAAAAAGAATGCAATAATTATAGAATTAATAATCCTATTAGTAGAAAAGATGTTTGACTTTTAAATTTATCTCTAAAATTAATATCAACAGAAACATGATAAATTATGAAACTTGTTTTATATAATAATATATAATACCCACCTCATATATTTTTTTATTTTCATAGTTGCATTAAAAAATATAATATTAATTAATAGAACAAGTGGTGATGCCCCTCCCATCCCTGAAGATGCACCCCGTGCCCATCCTTTGATGCATGCTTGTACCTTGTTCCCTTTCTATATTTCTCTCTCTCTCTTATCTTCCCCTCTACCTTGATCTTTAATTCTATTCTCAGGTACATAAAACTCTTGTATTTTTAGTAAAAAATATAAACATTTTGCGATTGTCTCATTCTTCTATATTTTTTTAATATACAATGTGGGATGAAAAAAAAGCTACCTACCCTAGAATCCAGTACAGAGGTCATACCATCATGCACCCTTTATCTTGGACTAATTCTTTTATGGATAAATATTATAAAAAAATAATCAATTTATCTATATTTTTGTACTTTTCAAGATGTATAAGTTACTTTCTCTGTATAATATTTATCCATAAATTAGTAAAAAAATCTTATCTATGTGAGATATAATTAAATCATTTTTTCACTAGTCAGTAGAGTAAATATTCAAATTTAATTTTTAAAATGCCCTCTTCCTGATTTCCAATGTCTCCTCATTCAATATCCAATAACTCAGTTGTCCACCATCCTTAAACTCTGGTCATCATGAAAGGTGTTATGGATATGTATAAATTTTAGCAACTTATCCAGGAAAGTTATAATGTAAAAGAACATGGATAATAAATTTTGAATTTGCTTTTTCATGCATAAAACAACAAGAGTAAATTATTTTTTGTTTAAATATTACTTGAAAAAAAATTATTGAGAAAAATATAGATTCTCAACTAAACCTTTTATCTGCAAAAGAACGTGCCTTTAGGTTCGATATCATGTTATTGTTTCTGATCTGTTCCGTAGTCATTAGTCATTTTACAAATAGAGACAAGGATAACACAGCCGCCCCGCTCTCCACCCTCTACCCTTAAGTTTGGTATCACATCATTGTTTATGATCTATTCTGTAGTAATTGATCATTTCAAATAGAGATAAAGATAATGCCGCCACCATGTTTTTTTGTAGATAAATATCATGAAAAAATTAGTTAGTTTTTCTATTGACCAACTTATTCATATTCTTGTACTTTTTAAGATGGATAAGTTATTTTTTTTGGATAGCATATATCTTTGAATTAGTTAAAAAAATCTTACCCATCTACGAGGTGGTTAAATCATTTTTTTACTAGCCAGTAAAGTAAGCATTCAATTTTGTTTCTAAAGTACCCTCTTTCAGATTTCCAATTCCTCATCGCAATAACTCAATTATCTACTATCCTTAAACTCTAGTCCCCATAAAGGATGTTATGGATATTAAGGATAAACTTTAGCAACTTATCCAGGAAAGTAACAATATAAAAGTGATGGCATTAAAGCTTATATGGAGGAGAAGCCTAGCATGCGAGGAGTCCCCAGAAAATTGATGCATATGGGAGTTTATTTTTTATTTAGTTTTTGGTTTTTTTGTAAACTAGAGTCCAAGCAGGACTCTGTTTTGTGAGTCCTATTGACAGTCCTCCATGATTTTTTTTAAAGGAGAAAGCCTAAGATGCATGAGTGTGCACCAAGAGATTCAAAGAGTGTTTATGAAGAAGGGAGATATTTAAAAAAATATTAAAAGCCCTCTATAATAAAAAGAGAGTTTATTATATTTTTTTTTACTATTTTTGTACCTTTTGTATTGTAGATTGAATTAAGGAACGTTGAAGAGATCTTGTCCATGGATGTAGGCTAAAGGATTGATAGGCTGAACCATGTATATCCAATGTGCTTTCTTTTTTTTTTTGCTTTTATATTGTTTGATTATCTCTCTTTTATATTCTACGATTTGTTTAAATTTATTTTCTCTATAAAATGATCATGTTTTTACTGTGCTTGTATGCCGTGTGGGTTGAGATGTACTCGGTTATCCCTCGGCTGGTCCTTTCAGTTTGGTTCCAGAGCAAGGAGATCCTTTTGAAACAAATTTAATTTGAAACAATGATGGACAAAGTGATGACAATAAAATATGAGATACCAAAATTTGATGAATCAAACTTTACATTTTGGAAGATGAAGATGCAGGTGGTATTGATTAAGAATAGTTGTAAAATTACTTTACAAAGAAAGAACACAAATCACAAGATATGTTAGATGCGCAATATGAGGAGAAAGATAAGCTGGCAATAGTGAACCTCTATTTGGTATTGGATGATTTGGTATTATTTAATATCGAGGCCAAGACTACTGCAAAAGAGGTTTGAAAAAAAAATGAAGAACCTTTATGAAAGGAAGTCTTTGATGAATAAAATTTATTTGAGATGGCAATTATACAATCTGAAGATGAAGGACGGGACATCAGCTCAAGAGCACTTGGATATATTCAATTTCATTGTAAGCAAGCTTGCGGCCCTAGATGTAAGAATCGAAAAGGAAGAAAATGCTAGCATTCTACTTTGTTCTTTACTAGAATCTTAGAATAATCTCATTATAAATTTGAGTCACGTTAAAATCCTTAAGATGGAGTCAATTAAGATAAGATGAAAATCTAGCCAAGGAAGCTCTTTGAGGGAGGTCATGGTAGCACATAAAAGACCTATTGAGGGAAAACGTGGTGATCGAGGGAAGGTGAGATCTAAATCCAAGAGCAAAAAGAAGGTGAAATGTTGGAATTATGAAAAATTAGGACACATGAAGAGATGCATTGACAATATTGGAGAGATCAAAATTTGCACATCACTGGATTTTGTATTTGAGGACATCTTTTCACATGACTCCTTTTAGGAAGTGGTTTTATATATACAAACCATAGAATGGTGGAGTTGTTTATTTGGGCAGTAATACAACATGTCCTATGATTAAAGTGGAAGATATTCAGATCAAGATATTTAATGGCATAGTTTGAATGGTTTTTAATATCCGGCATATTCTTGTACTTCGTAAGAGTCTACTATCACTTAGAAAGTCTTGTAAGCAAGGCTTGAAGCTTATCAGAAAAAAAGATCAACTGATCGTACCAAGGATGTTTGGTTATGATGAAAGAATAGCCTATAGGTGATCTTTATAAATTGGTAGGTGATACTCAGGTAGGAGAAGCGGCAGTAGCAAATGTGAAGATGGAATCTCTAATGATTTGGCATCATCGTTTGGGATATATTAGCAAACGCGAGCTGCAGATATTGTCAAACAAGGAGCTTCTTCTAGGATACAAGTCAACACCACTAGAATTTTATAAAGATTGTATATATGGTAAGCAAAGAAGGCTTTATTTCTCTTCATCGTAGTAATGGAGTAATGTATTTCTTGAGCTAATCCATTTAAATACTTGAAAATCACCTGATATGTCATTAGATGGGTGTTCTTACTTCGTCTCCTTCGTTGATGACTATTCTTGAAAAATTTGGATATACATTCTAAAGCAAAAATTTGATATTTTTGAGACCTTCAAGAAATTCAAGGCTCTGATTGAATATAAAAAGGGTTTGAAAATCAAATACCTACGTTCTGATAATGGAGGGGAATACTGCACCCAAGAATTTGAGAAATTTTGTGAGGAGTATGGAATTCAACAATACCTCATAGTTCTCGGTACACCATAATAAAATGGTATAGCGAAGAGATTAAATAGAATACTTATGAAGAGAGTCCGAAATATACTAAGTTTTACAAAACTTAACAAGAGATTTTGGACAGAGGCTGTAAGCACGGCCTGTTACTTGATCAATCAGCACCGACAAAATCACTTAAGTTAAAAATTCCAAAGAAAATTTAGAATGGGAAGCTAGTAAATTATGCTCATCTCCATGTCTTTAGATATGATGCATATGCGTGGATCCTAAAAGAGAAGAGGACAAAATTGGACAAGAACTCTCGAAGGTGTATCTTTCTTGGTTATGCTAAAAGAGTGAAAGGGTATAGCTTGTGAGACCCTACTTTCCACAAGATTATTGTTAGTTGAGATATTATTTTTAATAAAGAATTCTTTCAAGGCACCAAGGAGAACCAAGATGATGGAGCCATTGTTCCTATCAAGTTCTTTGATGTATGTGATAAGGTGCAAGCAGATCAAGCATATGTTGATGACTAAGGAGTTGATGATGAACCAAACGTGGAGTCTTCATAATCACATGAAGATCCTATCTCACCGGAAGAGCTACCAATGGAGTCCGAGAGGCCTAGGAGGGTCATTAGACCTCTTGCGATGTATGATGATTATGTTACTTGTTTCATTCCTTCTGCTAACCATGTTCGTGCTTATGTTGCTTTAGCAGAGGAGAATGACCCGACTTCATATAGGGAGGCTTGTGAGTCCACCAATGCTAGAAAGTGACATTGTGCTATGAAGGAGGAGATTGAGTCACTTTAAAAGAACAAGACCTGGGATCTTGTAATTTTACCGAAGGAGAGGAGTTCGATCGGATGTTGATGGATCTATAAGGTGAAGAAGGATATTGATGAAAATGCAGAGAGGTTCAAAGCATGTTTGGTGATGAAGGGTTATATTTAGAAGCTAGAAACTTACTTTGATGAGATCTTCTTACCAGTGGTTTGATTAACTATTATTCGAGTTATCTTGATGATCACGGCAGTCATGGATATGGAACTCAAGCAAATGAATGTAAAAACGATATTCTTGCATAGTGATTTAGAGCAGGAGATTTATATGGTGCAACTTGAAAGTTTTGTCAAAAAAAGGAAGGAATAGTTGGTTTGTCGGCTGAACAAATCATTATACAATCTCAAATAGGTGTCGAGGTGTTGGTATAAACGATTTGATTCCTTCATTATGAGTTTGGGATTTGATCTATTGGAGACAAATCATTTTGCATATTTCTATGATTATAATAATGAAATCTTTTGTATCTTGCTATTGTATATCAATGATATGATGATCATAGGGAATAGCAAGGGTCGAATATTAAATCTAAAAATTCAATTAGCTAGAAAATTTGAGATGAAGGACTTAGGAGCTATAAACCAAATACTCTAGATAAAGGTGCTACAGGAGAGAACAAATAGGAAGGTCTAGCTTTTACAAAAGGGATATGTAGAGAAGGTTTTGTGCTTCAATATACAGAATGCAAAGCCAGTTTCTACCCAGTTTCTTGTTCATTTAAAATTATTGGCCGAGCAATCATCCAGCATGAAAGCGAAAAAGGTTGACATGGCCTAGGTACCATATTTATCAGTAGTAGGAAGTCTTATATTTGCCATGGTATGTACAATACCAGATATTATATATGTAGTAGTAGTTGTGAGTTGGTATATGGTAAATCCAGATAGTGACTATTAGAAAATAGTAAAGTGGATCCTCAAATATCTGAGAGGAATGTCTGATTATTCACTCTATTATGGTTTTGCAGGTTTGGAGTACATTGGATATGTGGATTCTAATTTTGTAGGAGATCGGGATAAGAGGAGATCTACCACAGGTTATGTGTTCTCTATGGATGGTGGTGTTATTAGCTAGGAATCTAAGCTTCTGTCGGTGATAGCATTATCAACGATAAAGGTAAAGTACATTGCAATGGCACATGCATGTAAGGAAGCTATCTGGCTCAAGATGCTTCTTAGAAAATTCAAGATAAAGCAGGATGTGATGAGAGTGAATCGTGATAGTCAAAGTGCATTACATTTGATGAAAAATCCGACGTTTCACTCTCGGATGAAGCGTATTGACATTCGCTATCACTTTGTAAGAGATGTTGTAGATAATGGTCTAGTCATGCTGTTAAAGATTCATATCGATGCAAACCCAGCAAATGTGTCGACGAAGCCGGTGACTCGAGGAAAGTTAAATTGGAGTAAAGCTTCTCTCGATCTTAGAGCTACGTAAGGAGTAGAAGTTGGCAAGACTTCCAGGGATGACATTCTTTGGAGTTCAGCATATATCTTCGAGTAGGAGAATTGATGGCATTGAAGTTCATGCAAAGGAGAAGCCAAGCACGCGAGGAGTCCTGCATGTGGAAGTTTATTTTTCATTAGTTTTTATTTTCTTTGTAAACTACAGTCCAAACAGGATTTTGTTTTGTGAGTCCTATTGAGAGTCCTCCTTGATGTTTTTTTTTTAAAGAGAAAAGGCATGAGATGCACAAGAGTGTGCACCAAGAAATTTAGTGAGACTTTGTGAGGGAGATATTAAAAAAATATTGAAAATCCTCCGTAATAAAAAGATAATTTTTTGTATTTTGTTCTATCATTTTTGTATCTTTTGTGTTTTAGATTGAATAAAAAAATATGGAGGAGGTCTTACTCGTGAACGTAGGCCAAAAAATTGATAGACCGAATCATGTATAATCGATATACTTTCTTTTATTTCAATTTTATATTGCTTGATTATCTCTTTTTTATATTCTGCGATTTGTTTAAATTTATTTTTTCTACAAAACAATCTAAATTTTTACCGTGCTTGTGTACCATGTGGGTTGAGGTATGCTCGATTACCTCTCAACCGATCTTTCAAAAAGAATATGAATAATAAATTTTAAAATTATTTTTTTATATATAAAAAATATGAATAAATTATTTTTTATATAAATATTATAAAAATATTTATAAAAAAATATAAATTTTTAATTAAATTTCTTATCCATAAAAGAACATGTGTTTATAAATAGAGACAAGGATAACGCCATCCCGACAAGGATGGCGTTAGGTTCGGTATCATATCATTGTTTCAGATCAATTTTGCAGTCATTGGTCATTTTAAACAGAGACAAGGATACCACTCTCTCCTTTTTGCCCTTGGCTTCTGTATCATGTCATTTTTTTCTGATTCGTCTTCTAGTCATTAGTTATTTCATAAATAGGGACAATTTGTAAATAGGGACGAGGATGACGCCACTGGCCCGTTTTCCATTCCAATTTATCTTGCGATCATTCGTCATTTCACAAATAAGAACAATTTATGAATAAAGACAAAGATAACGCCATCCCGACAAAGATAACGCCACCGCCCCCGGCGCGTTTTCCAAAGGCTATGTGCTTGCGTGGGTGGATGCATTGCAAGAAACTCTCAAATTTTCATCCGATTACTAAACTTTAAAGTACATATATTACGTCAACCGCCCTCCAAATAATAATAATAATGTATATATAAATTTAGGTTCGTTTACATGCAAATTAATAACTAATAAATCCGGCCTGCACCATTAATGCAACGTTAGGCTAGTCTGTATTTTCTATGTTATTTGAAAGCTATTGGTGTGATTAGACTTGATTACATAGGCTTGTTTGGGTATTGGTTTCAGGTTTGTTTGGAAGACTTTCAGGAAGATTATTGGATTTGATCCTGCTTATGATCTTGTTGTTTTTGAAGGTTCTGGTTCATGGTGTTTTCACTGTTAATGTTTCTTGACTAGCTCAATGTAAGCGAGTTAGCCTTAAAGTGACATTTTTTACCAAAATATATATATTTGAGTAATGATTGAAGTTTGATGTTGAGAGAGGCAATTTGAGACGTGCGCTAAATGGTACATCACATGATTTACGAGTGGGGTAGTGCTGTCTTCGGATAAGAAATATATACATATGGATATGAGCGCACTCTAGCCACCGGGTCCGGTCCGTCCTTGATTTATATAGCTTCTATCATGTCATTCCAAGCATCTCATCTAGCTACCTTCCAAGAAAGATTGGATCTTGGTTGATATTAGTATTGGCGTGGAGTCCCTGGATTGACCGGTCGGAGTCGCTACGTCGCAGGACCGTTTCCTGGTTCACCTGCAAAATAGGTTTCTTGCCGGAGTTGTTCCGGCGGAGAACACTCCGATGTCTAAGTCAGTGACGGATTCCAGTCACAGAATGGAAAAGATGTCGAGAGTGGAAGAGAAAAAGAGTTCTTGGAGATTGAAAGTATATGTGTGCGAGATTATTCACGCGTACCTCTCGAGTCATTCTTCTTATCCATATTTAAAAGATGGCTCTGGTCTGTGGCCCGCTCTTTTTCCGGAGATCATGGAGAGCCAATCTCTTCCATGATTGGCGATCGTGGATTGTCAATGAGCGATTCCGGCCAGATCGGAGGCGTGACTGCAGGAATTGCGCGCCATGATCATGGAATGATGAGTGTCGATTGTAACCGTTGGTTACAGTTTCCTTTTTGGAATAGATTGTGGTTCAAGCTTCGGGTTTCCCCTTGCATGGGCCGAATGCTTGGTATTTTCCCGAGACCGAAGATCATGTCAACGGCGGGGACCGAATTTCGTGTCTTCGGAAGTCGATGAGTAGTTCAGACTTCGGCCGGGGCTGAAGGTGTTACCCGAAGGACTGGTCTTCGGATGTTGTAGTTCGGTGTGAAGCCTTGAGTTGCTTGCGGTTGGCCTTCGCTTAGTCCGAAGTCCGTAGGACGAAAAATCGGGGCTTCGATAAGTCGAACCGGAGTCTGGTTCGTAGCTGAACCAGGATATCCCAATAATTAGCATACAGGATTGGAATATACGGATTATTAAAACATGTAGTTCTTTAGAATATTCCTGGTCTTGATGTTGGTTAAAGCTTGATATCCTTAGCATCCATTTGGTTGGATATGTTAGATTATAAAATGATACGGTAATTTCTAAAAATTATTTAAAAAATAATTTTTATTATATTCGGTTAATAAATTTTTTTAATAAAATATTATTAAAAAATTATTATATTTGATTAGAAAAATATGATCAAATTTATAAATATATTTATTAATATAAAATACTTTTTTAATATCAAAATAGCATCGACATCTCTAATTAATTTTTAAATAATGACCATCATCATATAACCCTTTTTTTCTACTGACATTTATATTTTAATGGTTTTATAAAAGTTCTTTATTAAATAAATTAAAAAAGATATCAAAATAAATTCAATAATTTTATATATGTATTTTATTGAAATATTTTTGGCAAGAATGAATCACCGTTACTTGAAAATTTATGAAATACTAATCTTTCTATAATATTTATTTTATCTTTACTCTCTAAAAAATAAACATGAAATTTATTTATTTATTTTATCATCTTTTCTACTTTCCTACTTTTTCATACCAAATATTATAACCTAACATAAAATTTATTTTTACTTGACAGATCACCCCAGCCAAATGGACTAATAGGAGAGAGAACAATTAGTGATCATTGTAATTAGTGCAGGCTGTGAGTTGTTTGGGCAGGGAAATACCCTTATCAAATGGAAGGCCAACAGGAGGAGCCATACAAATGGATGCTGCCATCAATGTTGGTAACATTCTCATTAGAAAATGATTATCAAGGCAGGCCAGGATGGGTTTGGACCGGGCTTGGCCCAAAATACTGCATCATTTTGACAGGCCTGGTCTCGGCTCGCCCAACCTTCCGGCCTACTTTTCAGGTTTGAGCCCACTGCATAGTTTCAGGCTTCTTGATCGAGCCTTATGATTAATAAAACAAAATTCTTATTTCCTCTGTAATAGAAAAAATAAAATAAAATAAAAGAGACAAATTTGCCCCTCCCCGTTCCACCCACGCCTTCCTTTCTCTCTCCTCCAAGTTGGTTCCTTTCCTTCAAGATCTCTGCAAAGGCATCGTCTTTCCTTTGCTTTCCCCCTCCCTGGCCTCCTTTCCTCACTGTTTTCTATCCTCTTCTCACGAGATTTGCGAGTCGTGTGCCCGGATCTGCTGTTTGAGATTGCGTGGTCCAGAGATCCATGGCATCGTCACTTTGAGAGGGCGGAAGATGTCCGAGATGAGAAAAGGCGAGGAGGCGAGGAGCTGATGGCTGGTTGGGGGTTTCAGATCGAGGCGAGGAGGTGCACTACTGCCTTCTTTGGTTGGGGGGTTGCCGAGTCGAGGGGTGGGGGCTCACCGGTGGACGGTGGCTTGTGGCCTGGTGGGGTGGAGGGTTGTCAGATTGAGGCGAGGAGGTGGACTGCTGCCTTCTTTCGTTAATCAACGGTGAAATGAACATTGGGTATGTAATATTGTAAAACTCTAGGGATAGTTAAGGAATATTGTGTGTATATATATGACGAAAAAATTCGGGCTTATGCTGTTTGATGGTGATTACCTGATCCTCGATCCAATGCGTCATTGCTTGCGTACCGTGCCATGCCAAGATACGACCGTTGGCCGGAATATTCTTGCATAAGAAATAGCAAACGTGACTAAATTTGTACAAGCAATTTCATCAAACCATCAATCCGGACGGCAAAGGTCCTTCCAACGGCAGTAATTGGTCGGAAGACTCCGACCAAACAAGCCTTGCAAAAGTCTTCTAGATCTCTTCCACGACCTCTCATCCTATCGCAAGCTTTCTCCAGACTCCAATGGCAGATAAGGTTGTTCTCCTTTCCTCCTGGACCAGCGTCTTCGGCCTCAGGGTGCAGATTGCACTGGCCGAGAAGGAAGTGGACTACGAGTTCAAGGAAGAGGACATCTTTAACAAGAGCCCCCTCCTCCTCGAATCAAACCCAGTTCACAAGAAAATCCCAGTGCTGATCCACGGTGGGAAGCCTCTATGCGAATCCTCCATCATCATCCAGTACATAGATGAGGTTTGGACAAAGGACCCTTCGCTTCTCCCCAAGGATCCTCTCCAACGTGCCGATGCAAGATTTTGGGCCGATTTAATTGACAAAACGGTATGTCAAATAACATAAGGCTAAGAAGTGCTGGAGGCACCAATTACCTGTTCACTGAGTCAGGATCCTCTGTAATAGTTCAATTTTTGTACTGCGGAATGCTATACAGTTCTAGATAGCCGCCACTTCATCCATCCCGAGGATGGATGACTCTGGTTTATCCTCATGATGTGCCATGAACCATAAGATACCAGACGTGACCCATTGCGAGGATAAACTATAGCCATCCACCTCCAAAATGGGTAAGTTGGCTATCCGGGGCTGCACACCACTCTATGGTGCACTACAGAGAATCCGAACTCAAGTTCTCTTGCCACATGGTGGTGCAGGATTCGTGTAGCTCATGAATTATATTGTATTACATGGGGGATTCGAAGATATGTATTGAGTTAAAGATATATATATTGAGTTGCCAAGCCAAAATTAGTTACAGGATAGACTTCCCATGGGCACATAAAGCATTTTCCCTGACAAATGGGCCTGGTTGAAAGTATTTGACTAACCTTTTGGATGTTCATATGTGCAGATATATGATTGTGCGTCGAGGGTTTTGAGAAACAAAGGAGATGTTCAAGCCGCTGCAAAGAAAGAATTTATAGGGATACTGAAACAGTTGGAAGGAGAGCTTGGAGAGAAACCATTCTTTGGTGGGGAGACACTTGGGTATGTTGACATAGTCCTGGTGCCATTCTCGTGCTGGTTCTATTCGCTTGAGACATTCGGTGGTTTCAGTATCGAGAAAGAGTGTCCCAAGCTGTTGGCTTGGGTAAGGAGATGCAACGAGAGGGGGAGTGTCTCCAAGGTTCTTCCTGACCCTCACAAGTTCTACGAGCTTGCTTGTGGTCTTGTGAAGAGTCTGGGACTTGAATAGAAACGGTTAGAGAAGTTTGGAGGGTATATGAATAGAGTGCTGCAAGAAAACTAATTATATGAGATACATGCAATTGTGCTTTATAGTTTTCATTATGGCAACTCACCCGTGCGTATAAATTGTCGTGGGCCCTATGTGTAATAAAGATGCCAAACAAACATGCACGTATATATATAAATTGTTTGTGTGTATATATATTTATATATTTACATGTATCTAGGGGGAGTTTTTTAGTTTCATATCGATCGTGAATCAAGAAGAATTCTGATTTATATTAAAGAATTATCATCCATGTAAAGTATTTTTCTGCTATAACATATGAGGATTTTTCACACTCCATTCGACCGCAATATTGACATTGTGGTGGTAAGGATGAGGATTTCTATGATGCCTTTGTGCAGCCTTTGACCTTGGCACAACTTTTAAGGCAAAAGGTTTTTCTCGCCTGTGTCATTAAGCCAAGATTTTTGAAATGAATATCAATTTCTGAACTGGATCAGAGCTAGCAGCCTTCCGGTTGGCCGACTGACCCACTCATGTTGATGTTCGGCTGACACACTCCTGTTGAGGACCGACTGACCCACTCATGCTAAGGTCCGGCTGATCCACTCCTGTCGAGGTCCGGCTAACCCACTCCACCAGAAGTCCGTCCGGCCAACCCACTGAAGTAGAGGTCCGAACGACCCACTTCCATCAAGGTCCGACCGGTCTGCTCCTTCTGAAGGTTTGACGGATGTTCTCCCTCGAACGATTGACCGACCCGCTGAAGGGGAGGTCCGACCGATCCACTTCTGTCAAGGTCCGACCGACTCACTCTAACTCCGAAAGTAACTCAAAGGTCCCAGAAGTCTCTTCCAGCTAGTACCAGAATTTTGTTACAATGGACATCACGATGTGGCCATGTCCTGGTGCCACCTGGCCACCATTTTGATTCTCCTAGAGACAAATCGGACACTTCCATCCTCTCCCCTAACAAAATTTGGCTGTATTCCACACCTATATAAGGTAACCGGGGGGACCTCATTTTGGGGCTAAGTATTCTCTTCCCTCTCCATACGCTATCTCCATTCAGTTCCTCCATTCTGTTGCTCTCAAGCTCCCGCTAACTTAAGTATCGAAATGTCCCCCGTCGGAACACCACCGGTCCTTGGGGACTTTGTTGCAGGTATCGGGAGAGGAGCGCTCCTCTTCCTATACCTGCAATAGATTGGCGCTAGAGGAAGGGGGCGTCGTCCCTTCTCTAAAAGGAGGAACCCACTTGCTAAGCACTGCAATGGCGAAGGGAAGAGCCCAAAACACCTCCGCCAGAAGAGGTCACTCCCTGTCCAGGTTCGAGGGACCTCCTGGGAGAATGACGCCACCGCTGCCGCCGAGCCCACTGTCACTCTGGGACTGCAATAGTTCTAGACACTCCTGAACCGCATCGATACACTTATCACTGCGGTTCAGCATCTCCAGGAGGCGGCCAACAACCGGCAGCAGCCGCCTGCTGCATCTTGCACCAACCACCAACCAGTCGCTGAGGGGAGTCAACGACAAGAAGTCCCTCAGCCTCTTTCCCATGCTATTCCGGAGCCCCGAAGGTCTATGGGGGTTCGCGCTGACGGGAAAAGGATGAGGTCAACCTCACCCTCCTTCTCTGACTCCATCCCCGATGGCGTTCGGCACCCTGCCGAAGCCCCGAGGGACTATACCAGTAAAAACTTGTGCATGGAGGAGCGCATTGCTGAACTAGTCGATTGGCAGAAGGCCAAAAGAAGACAGGTGTACGACTCCCACCCGTCTTTTTCTACCGAAATTATGGGAGAGCCGATCCCCCGTCACTTTAAGATTCCACAGGTGGACCCCTACGACGGTACCACCGATCTGCTGGACCATCTGGGCACCTACAAGGCGTATATGATGGTGCATGGCACCTCCGATGCCCTCCATTGCATTGCCTTTCCCGCAACCCTGAAGAAGGCCGCTTGGACGTGGTACTCAGCCATTCGACCAGGTACAATATACTCCTTCCCTCAACTTGAAAATCTTTTTCTCTTCCATTTCAGGACCTGCAGTCGGATCCCGATGAACACCGATTTCCTCTTCCTCATGCTGCAAAAGGAAGGAGAGACCCTTCGGGATTACTGACCCGTTTCAACTCAGCGACCATGGAGATCCCGGATCTGAATGAAGATGTAGCTATGTCGGCCTTCAAAAGAGGGCTGCGCTTGCCCATGCTCACCTTTTTCCTGGACAAGAAATTTTCGACAAGCTATCCTGAGTTGCTGGCCCGGGCGTAGAAGTACGTCCTGATAGAAGAGCAAGCGATGAGATGATGCCAGGCTAAAGGGAGGTCGGCCCCCAAGAAGCGAAGCGACAAGGCTCCTGAAGTTCGACCTCCCAGCGATGGCAACCGCTCAGCCCAGTGCCACAGCCCAAAGCCGAAGGACTTCCCCAGGAGGTTCGAAACTTATGCACCCCTTTCCCTTCCAAGGGAGAAGATCCTCCTAAAAATTGAGAATGAGACTTTCTTGCAAAGGCCTCGTCCGATGAGGGGCCCCTCTGCATCCAAAAATAGAGACAAGTACTGCCGGTTCCATCGGGACTACGGACACAATACTGAAGAGTGCATCCAGCTGAAGGATGTCATTGAAGACCTCATCAAGAGGGGGTACCTGCATAAATACGTCCAACCCCGCAGGGATCGGGCCAAAGCCTCAACTACTAGAGACCCCCCGAAGGAGGTAGAACTCCCTAATCAGCGTTCGACCGATAGGAATGTTGGCATGCTACATCGTCGGTCCAACTGGAGACCTGATGAAGACCGGGACATCTTGAAGAGGTCTAGGGGTTCTAATGTAATCAGTTTCTCCGACGAAGACCTCCTAGAACCCCATCTTTCTAGAGATGACCCTGTAGTTGGGTCGGCAATGATTGCCAATTATGATGTAAAGTGAATCCTTATCGATAATGGAAGATGTACAGAAGTCTTGTTGTATGATGCCTTTGTCAGAATAAACCTGTCCAGATCAAGGCTGCAATAATCCCCCATGTCGCTGACAGGCTTCGGGAGAAAGTCTATTGGAGTTGAAGGAGAAATAACTCTGCCTGTAACCATCGGGACGGAGCCTTACCAGAAGACTCTCCCCATCAATTTTGTGGTAGTACGTACGACCTCGGCTTATAATGCCATCCTAGGCCGACCGGCCCTTAACAAGTTTCGTGCCATCGTTTCTACTTACCGTCTGTTGGTAAAGTTCCCGACTTGTAATGGAGTCAGAGTAATGAGGGGAGACTGAAGGATGGCCAAACAATGCTTGACTATCCATGACAAGCAATCGGAAGGACATTCCACTCTTGAACAACTTGACCCCAGAGTCGAAGCCGATGGCCATGGCCAACCCGTCGAGAAGATTGTGTTTGTTCTCCTTAGGGAGGACGACCCTACTAAGGTTCTCCAAATTGGAAGCACTCTCAATGAGGAGGTCAAGTTAGAGCTGATTTACTTCCTAAGAAGTAATGCTGATGTCTTTGCTTGGTCGGTGTCGGACATGCGAAGCATTTCATCGGAGGTCATCACGCACCAGCTTAAGGTGGATCCGACTTACAAACCCGTCCGGCAGACGAAGAGGAGCTTTGCTCCCGAATGACAAAGAGTTATTGAGGAGGAGGTCAAGAAGCTCTTTGATGCGGGCTTCATCAGAGAGGCCCATTACCCTGACTGGCTAGCAAATATTGTAATGGTGAAGAAGGCTAATGAAAAATGGAGAATATGTGTGGACTATACTGACCTTAACAAGACTTATCCGAAGGACAGCTTCCCTCTGCCAAAGATTGACCAACTGGTAGATGCTACGGCCGGCTATTAGCTTCTGAGCTTTATAGATGCCTTCTCCGGTTACAACCAGATTAGGATGCACCTGGAGGATGAGAAGAAAACAGCCTTTATCATGGACAAGGGACTGTATTGCTACAAGAGATGCCCTTCGGCTTAAAGAATGCCAGTGCCACTTTCCAAAGACTGATCAACCGGGTCTTCAAAAGGTCGCTTGAAAGAAACATGGAGGCGTATGTTGATGATATGATAGTCAAGAGCCTCCACAAGGTCGACCACATAAGACTTGCAGGAGTCCTTTGACGCATTGAGATGCCATCGGATGAAGTTAAATCCTGCCAAGTGCATATTTAGGATGACTTCCAGGAAGTTCCTTGGTCTCTTGGTCACACAAAGAGGAATTGAAGTCAACCCTGACAAGATCAAAGCCATGATTGACATGGGACATCCGACCAATAAGAAACAAGTGCAAGAGCTTACAGGCCATATAGCTTCTCTCAGCCATTTTATCTCCTGGTCGGCAAAAAAGTCCCTACCATTTTTCAAGACCTTGCACCGGTCGGACCGCTTCCACTGGATTGACAAATGTCGATCGGCTTTTAAAGCTTTGAAGAATTACCTGAAGAACCCTCCGTTGTTAGCCAAGCCGGTAGAGGGAGAGGTGTTATACCTGTACCTGTCGGTGTCGGACGAGGCAGTCAGCTCCGTCCTCGTGCGAGTGGGAGAAGATGGTCAACAGAAACCTGTCTATTATATCAATAAAGTCCTCCATGATGCCGAAACAAGGTACCCTAAAATGTAGAAGCTTGTCTATTCCTTGGTCGTAGCAGCAAAGCGGCTCCGACCTTTCTTCCAGGCACATCTTATCATCATCCTATCCGAACAGCCTCTTAAGGCGATCCTCAGAAGCCCGGACACGTCCGGTCGGTTCGCCAAGTGGGCCATCAAGCTTAGCGAATTTGACATCTCTTTATAACCCCGGTCGGCCATGAAAGCTCGAGTAATTGCTGACTTCATTGCAGAATGTACCTGGGAGCGGGAGGCATCCCCGTAGGTGGCCGGCACACTAGAAGCTGAAACCATCGAAGAAGTGGAGCCCGCCTGGACCCTTCATGTGGATGGAGCATCCAACCTTGCAGGCTGTGGGGCAGGCCTGATCCTAGCTGACCCCGACGGGAAAATCCTGGAGTACGCTTTGCACTTTGCATTTCAAGTGTCAAACAATCAAGCGGAGTATGAAGCCCTCCTTGCAGGACTAAGAATAGCTAATGAGTTGGGCATCGACCAAATTAGGGTTTTCTCTGACTCTCAACTAAAAGTTAATCAGGTGAAGGGCGAATTCGAGGCGAGAGATCCGACCCTGGCCAAGTACTTAAGCAAGGTACAAAACTTCATATCTCGGCTCAAATTCTTTGAAATTCTCCATATACCTCGACTGCAGAACTCTCGAGCGGATGCTTTGTCACGACTGGCTATGGCCATCACCAACACCTCCGACCGAACCTTTATGGAGTATGTGCAGTACCCAAGCATTGCTGAAGAGACGATGGAAGTTCACCAAGTTGAACAAGAAGCCTCTTGGATGGACTCAATTCTTGCCTTCTTTGTTAAAGGGACCGAGTCGGAAAATCCGACCGAAACCAAGCATGTATGCTGGACGGCTTCAAAATATGTTGTCCTCAATGAAACTCTCTACAAGCGGTCATTCTCATAGCCCTTACTGAAGTGCTTGGGACCGACTGACGTAGACTACGCACTCAGAGAAGTGCATGAAGGCATCTACGAGGATCACCTCGGAGGAAGATCCCTTACTTACAAGATTATCTGACAGGGATACTATTGGCCTACAATTCAGAAGGACGTGTCGGATGTCGTCCGAAAGTGCGACGCGTGCCAAAGGTACTCCAACATCCAAAGGAGGCTTGCCAGTCAGCTGGTTCCACTCATTGCACCTTGGCCGTTTGCATAGTGGGAGATGGACATCCTGGGACCATTCCCCCCGGCATCCGGCCAATGGAAACTCCTCCTTGTGGCCATTGATTATTTTATCAAATGGGTGGAGGCTGAACCACTAGTGCAAATAATAGAGGCCAAGGTGGAGAACTTTGTTCGGAACTGCATCATCTTTCGATTCGGCATTCCATAGACGATCATCACTGACAACGGAAGGCAATTTGACAATCCTAAGTTTCGGAACTTCTGCCATCAATATCACATCTCCCATCGACTTATGTCGGTCAGCCACCCTCAGTCCAACGGAGAAGCCGAAATCACCAATAAGACAATTCTACATTGACTGAAGACCCGACTGAATGATGCCAAAGGACTTTGGACAGAAGAGCTTCACTCGGTGCTCTGGGCCTATCGGACAACTGCCCGAACGGCTACTGGGGAGACTCCATTCAACCTGACCTATGGAAGTGAAGCAGTCATCCCTATGGAAGTGTCCTTGCAATCCCTGCAGATTGATTACTATGCCGAACCGACCAACTCGGAGCAAAGAAGGGCTGACCTAGATCTGCTTGAAGAAACCAGGCTCTAGGCAGGTTTGAAGATGGCGACTTATCATCAGAAGATGGCCAGATACTACAACTGTCGAGTCAAGGCTCGAGCTTTCCAGGTTGGAGATCTATTTTTGCGAAGGACAAAAATATTAAGACCGACCGAGCAAGGAAAACTCTTCCCCAATTGGGAAGGCCCTTATTGAGTTGTTGAAGTAATTCGAGCCAGAACTTACCGACTCGAGCATTTGGATGGACGGCAAGTGGCACATCCGTGGAGTGTAGACAACCTTCGCAAGTATTATCAATAAAAGCCATAACTTCTTCTAGGGCAGCCCACTTTCGAAAGTCCAACCCTGGTCGGCAAAGGCTCTAGGGCAACCCACTTCCGAAAGTCCGATCCCGGTCGGCAAAGGCTCTAGGGTAGCCCACTTCCAAAAGTCTGATCCTAGTCGGCAAAGGCTTTAGGGCAGCCCACTTCCGAAAGTCCGATCCCGGTCGGCAAAGGTTCTAGGGTAGCCCACCTCCGAAAGTCCGTCCCCGATTGGCAAAGGCTCTAGGGCAGCCCACTTCCGAAAGTCCGACCCCTGTCGGCAAAGGCTCTAAGGCAGCCCACTTCTAAAGGTCTGACCCGGTCGGCAAAGGCTCTAGGGCCGTCCACTTTCGAAAGTCCGACCTCGATTGACAAAGGCTCTAATGCAGCTCACTTCTGAAAGTCCGACCCCGGTCGACAAAGGCTCTAAGGTAGCCCACTTCTAAAAACATGACTCCGTTCAACAACAGCTTCAAAACGATCCACATAGAGATCTGGCCTCGAGTTCGGACGAGCCGACGGACCAACACTTGGAAAAATTTCTAAGTGTCTAGGTTCGGACTGAGCTACTATCCATCAGTTATTCTAGAGGTCTCGAGTTCGAACAAGCTGACGGGCCAACACTTAGAAAAATTTCTAAGTGTCTAGGTTCGGACTCAGCTATTGTCCAGCACCTACTTCGAAGAGTTTACAGTCCTATCAAGCCGACCGTCAACACTTAGAAATATTTTGAAAAGAAAGAGCTTCGATCAATACGACCGACCTTGTACACACAAAAACACATACATAAGAGATATGATAAAAAGTTATGTTGTATTATAAAAGGAGTTTTTTACAAAAAAGAAGGTCAGACCTTTACAAACAATCTAGGTCTAACCCATCGAAGGTACAACTTCGACTTTAGCTTTGGAGCCACTCGACACAGCTGAAGCTCCCACTGGGATGTCCGCCGTCCCTACGTCAGCCTCAACTTGGGCATCAGCTCCAACCTCTTCTATGCCATCTTCAGCCTGGGGTTCGGCCCCACCATCGATTAGGTGCTCCTCTCCCTCGCCCGATCAGCTCAGCTGGGCACCATACAGGTCAAGTTCTGGGAAAAGTCCAGCTAACTTCTTCAAGCAGTCATCGTAGCCTTTCGAATAGAACTCTGATGCTGCTTCCTCCACTTCTTCAGTGAAGCCCGCGAAAGCCTTATATTTTGCTATGGCATCACGAACCCCCTTCGTCGCCAGCTCCTTGGCTTCGCTCGGCTTACTCGCCCACCTTGCTGCTGCTGCCTGATCGGCCTAGGCCCTCCTCTCGGCTTCTGCAGATCGCTCTTCCTCCTCTTTCAGCCGACGAACGAGGGAGCTGACCTTCGCCTTCTTCTTCTACAGCCTAGCCTCCCGGTCGGTTAATTGATTCCATAGGTCCCTTGACTCTTCCTTCGATGACTCGACTTCGGTCTGACTAGCCGATAGCCTCTCCTCCATGGCCTTCAAAGATGCCTCCACCATCGCTTGGGCCATCTCTGACTCCTGGATCTTTTTGGCTGTGTTTTTGGCCGCAAAAAGTAGCTGACCAAGGCCATCGTCCATCAAGAAGATTCCATGAAGAAGTTGCAAGCAAGAGACCGGGTTAGTCATGCACAAGGCAGGTGGAAGGGAAAGTACAGAGGCACGGAGTAGATGTCTTTCCCTCATGAGGTCGCGATAAGAATCCCTCGCCACGTCACTCAGGTTCCTTTGGATGGACAGCTCCCAGTCACCATCCATCATTGCCCCTTTGAGCAGGCTCTGCGCCTGCCTCGCGTTGCTCAGAGCATGCCAATGCTGAGGTGTCTCTTGACGGACTTCTTCGCTCGCCTCTCCTTCGGCTGCCTCTCCTTCAGTTGTCCCCTTTCCCTTATCTGCAAGGGGGACCGCTTCCATCGGTTCGGCGGGTGCTGGAGCTGAAGCGGCCACTGTATCGGATGGCTCCGACTGCTCCTGCTCCGGTCGGGCAGCTGACCGCCCGACGGGAGTCGAGGACCACAGCGCCTTCGCTGCAAACTTCTTCGACAGAGGGACGTCGTCCTCATCGGAGTCCACAGTCATGACAGGCGTGGGCCATTCTTCTGCCCGCCTCTTCTTCTACCTTTCTGCGGTCGGCTCTACTTCTTAGAAGGCCCTCTTTCTCATCGCCCGTTGGACCACCTTAGCTCTGTCAACCTTCATTCTTCTTCCTGTTCCAAAGAAAGACCAAGGTGAGTGAAAAGAAGGGACACAGTGAAGTCAACATAATAAGGGCGAGGGAGAAGGTCGGTCAACCACGATGGCCCCCCTTGTCCTACCTAGGAACCTTTGGCGGCTGACCCCTGCCTGGTGAAGGGCATCTTCCCTGAGCAGTTCGTATGCCATGGTCGGGCTAACCCTCTCTATGTCATTAAAGCTAGCCTGGTTGGCCATCAGTATCGCCCTTCCCTCGCGGAGCCTCGATCTTGGCTCCCTCCATAGTGGCTCAAAACCCCAAGGCTGAAGACTATCTACAAAGAAAAATTTGGCCTTCACCCATGGATGGCTGATAGAAGGCATTTCAATATCCTTTGGCCAGGGCGGGGATAAAACATCCACCGCTCCTGGCTCCTAAAGCCCTTTTTTAAAAGGAAAAAATTGTCAAAAAGAGATAACCTAGGCTCGGTCTCGGCTCTATGACACAACACTATAAAGTAGCAGATCGCCCGAATGCTGTTCGAAGTCAGCTGTGCTGCAGACACTCTATAGAAATTAAAGACCTCTACGAAAAAATTATGCAATGGAAACCTCAGGCCGGCCTTGAGGTGGGCTTCATACATTGGAAGATTTTCCGGTCCTAGTGGGTTATTCGCTCTCCCCTCTCAACTTGGGACTGTAAGGTGTAGGGTCGAGGGTATGTTATACACTGCCCTGAGGTTTTTGACCTGTTCCCGGGTCATCATTGACTAGATCTCGCTCGAGCCTAGTTCCCTATGCCTATAAGTCAGACCACGACTACGGGAAGCCATTGACATGGAGGAAGAAGAAAGACGGGAGGAACTGACCTGAGATTGGGTTCCTAGAAGACCGGAGATCGTGGAAGGGGGAGACGCTCTCTATCTTGTGGAATGTAGTTGCAGCAGGAAGTTCCTCCCGGGTGCCTTATGTCCCCTTTTATAGATCTCCAGAGAGACGCCTTTCTCGGTCCCTTGGGCGTTGTAACCGTCCCATCGGTTGGTACAACTCTCCACATCACGGGAATCGAGGTGACAGAATGATGGGAGAGGATAGGCGGCGTTCCGCGTGAATACCAAATCAGCGATGGAGAGATCGCTTCGGGTGTGGCACAGGCCACTCAGATGCTGCCACATCGCGCGGCTCATCCCTGGATTCCAACAGTTGAGCAGGCTAGGCTGGCCCTTCATCATTGCACCTCTTCTGCATTAACTACAGCTCCCTCGCCCCTAATGCGAGGTCAACACCTGTCCCTGATGCCGATCGTGGGAGATCTGAAGCGACCAGATGCGACATGCCCGGTTAAGTTCGTGACCATCTCAAGGATGGGGGCGGCCTCCACAAGGATAGTGCTTCTGTCCTTCGAAGCCATGTGTCCCCTCAAAAGCTAGAAGCAGGGGGGCAACTATTATACTCAATCGGCTTTTTTTGAACTGGAACGGAGCTAGCCGCCTTCCGGTCGAACGACTGACCCACTCCTGCTGAGGGCCGACTGACCCACTCCTACTAAGAGTCGATTGACCCACTCCTGCTGAGGTCCAGCTGACCCACTCTTGCTAAGGTCCGGCTGACCCACTCCACCAGAAGTCCGTCCGGCTGACCCACTGAAGTAGAGGTCCAAACGACCCACTTCCATCAAGGTCCGACTGGTCTGCTCCTCCTGAAGGTCTGACGGACGTTCTCCCTCGAACGACCGACCGACCCACTGAAGGGGAGGTCCGAATGACCCATTTCCATCCAGGTCCGACCGGTTTGCTCCTCCTAAAGGTCTGACGGACGTTCTCCCTCGGACGACCGACCGACCCGCTGAAGGGTAGGTCCGACCGACCCACTTCTGTCGAGGTCCGACCAACTCACTCTAACTCCGGAAGTAACTCAAAGACCCTAGAAGCCTCTTCCAGCTGGTACCAGAATTCTGTTACAATGGACATCACGACATGGCCACGTTCTGGTACCACTTGGCCACCATCCTGATTCTCCTAGAGGCAAATCGGATACTTCCATCCTCTTCCCTAACAGAATTTGACAGTATTCCATACCTATATAAGATAACCGGGAGGACCTTGTTTTGGGGCTAAGTACTCTCTTTCCTCTTCATATGCTATCTCCATTCAATCCTCCTCTCATTATGCATTGTTCTCAAGCTCCCGCTAACTTAAGCATTGGAGTGTCCCCTGCCGGAATGCCATCGATCCTTGGGGACTTTGTTGCAGGTATCAGGAGAGGAGCCCTCCAGCACAGCCGACCGAGCCTGGAGAGTCTGCTGCAACAGAGCACAACCAAGGTCGTAACTCTTACTAAAAGTTCAAACCCTCCTCTTGGATGCAAAAGGTTTTTCTTGCCTGCATCACTAAGCCAAAATTTTTTAAACGAATACCAATTTATAAAACTTCAACCAAGGCCTACCCAATCCCTAGGTTGGGAGTAGGTTTGGATTTAGCCCAACCAAGGTCACACCTCTTAGCAAAAGTTCGAACCCTCCTCTTGTCTAGAGGATCCAACACTGCTCATGTGTTTGGTGACCTTGATGGATCTATATTGATTCTATTATCAGCTTGTTCAAATTCAGATGATCAGCTATTGAACACAAGTCTATATGCTTGAGAAATGGTATATACCAAAAGTAACCATCAACATATGGCAGCATCAAAAAAAGATACAACCTAGAATACGTTAGAACAATGATTAAAAAATTCAAATATGATTAAAAAACCGATAATATTTTTAAGATAAACAATATAAATTATTTACAGAATATTGTAAAAATTAAAATATCATAAAAAATGTATAAGGTACTATTCTAAAATATATTTCTATCTTTCATGCAGAAAAATCTGAAAGCACCATTCTACAACATGACCGAGATCCTCTACCTATAGTACAATCATGGTGGAGATTAATTGTGATTCTTTCAGCACCCAACAAAAATGAACATAAAAAAGAAGACTTTGTAATAGAAAAAAATAGAAAACTCTTGGAAAAGAAAAAGAAAAACTAGATAAAAAGAAAGCAATGAGATGGCCACATATATAAGGATCTAAGAAGGTCTTTTATAGCCAACAAATCTACTGTTTTGACTTTTATGTGTTTATTAAAGCTTATAATAAGAAGCCTAATAGTTAGAAATTAAAAGTTTAATGATCAAATAATTAAAAATTAGGAATTGATTATTGAAAAAAAATTAAATTTTCCTAACAATTTTCCTTAAAACTTAAAATTTTTAAAAATAGTAAAATAAAAAAATATAAATTCATGGATGCTTATACTATGCAATGCATAAGATATTTTTATAAAACTTAATCTCACTTAATATAAATAGTTTTTATCTAAAGGAATCGGAGTGAACCAAATCTTGAACTATGTTCCTCGGACCTAGACTTTTATTTCTCGGACCTATACTTTAACTACTATACATATATAAAATTTTCCATCATGAGCCTGTGCATTAGTAGCTTTGCATATGTATCTTGATTTTTCATGAAAATTTTTAGAGATTGTCTATATTTTTAATCACGGTCATATATAAATACTCTCATATATGTGAGCCTTTCTAAGAATGTGTGTTGTATCACATCTCGATGAATATTTCTCAGATCTTATTCAAAAATAATTTTTTTTCTAATCACTATATAGGAGTAATAATCATCATAGAGATGAGATAAAGTCTGACTCTTATATCAATAAATCACATGTACTCCTTGACTACCCAATCAACTTGTTATTACCATCTTGAGTCTTCTTTAAGGGATTTCCTATTACAGAGTTTGGGTTCTCACTACTAGAAAGTCCTTTAGAGTCTAAATCCCATTTCTCTTGATGACTCCATCTGGATCAACTATAGCCGGGACCTCTTCTGGTTGTCCTGAAACTTCTATGGCTTTAACTCGAGGTGCAGGCTCTTCTTCAACCTTGTATAGCTCGATGCTGGAGAGTTCTAAGTTTGGATACTATTCGCGAACCTCTTTGACACCATCGTTGAAGCCTACCCAATAGCTGACCACCCCAGACTCAATTATTTCATCATTGAAGCTGGAAGATTTCTTATAATCTTCAACAGCCCGGGTAGCCTGTTCCTTCGTAGACTCCGCTTTCTTGACCGCCTCTTCGATCTTCTTTTGGCATTCCTTGATAGAGTGTTTCAACGAATGGATCTTCTTCTTCTTCCAGAGCTTGGCCTCCTGTTCGGATATCTTCAGCTGAGCATTCTACAGCTTAGCCTTTAGAGTTTGATTGTCGGCAATGCTCTTGTTCAGCTTCTCCTCCATGGTTGCTTTCAATTCTTCATCCATCTCCTTTTCGGCCTTCACTGCCTGGAGTTCTTCTCGAAGGCTGTTACTGATACTGGTGAACCCTGATATGCCTTCCTCTAGCAGGGTCATCTCATGGATCAGTTGTACCAGACAACGAAAGGAGAAAAGAATTAGTTGTGTTAACCACCATCATAAAGGAATGGATGAGTAAAAAGATACTTACTCTCAGGATGTTTGGGTAGATTGAGTCGCCGACCTGCTCAAGTCAGCGATTCTTCATTACCTCCCCATCTCTTGGGAGGAGTGTGGCCTTCAGTGGCTGCTTGGCCAGTTCGGGGTTCTCCAAACCCCGCCCATCAAGAAGATAGCAAAATATATTTCGTACTCCCTATCAGGGGAGTGTCCCTCCCCAACCTCTCTTCAACCTGAGAAGCCTTGCCCTTGTCTTGAGGGGAAGGTCGGACTGGCAATGCATCAGTGACATGGGCAGTAGCCGGCCTCCCCGGAGTCCGGATTGGAGTAGAACCCCTTGGGTGGAGCTCTATCAAGGGCACGTCATCGTCATTTGATGACATCCTTGTTGATGGGCTTCTTGTGGCTTCTTCGGCCTGAGCCTTTTTCTAGCCCTCAGACCCCTCCGAAGGGGCTAGCACCGGTCTCTTCCTAATAGCCTGACAAAGCTTACTAAAGTCCAACTTCATCTTCCCACCTGCAAATAGAAGAAACTACAAAAATTAGCTAATGAAAAATACACAAGAAACTAAGTGGAACAAAGGCTAACTAACAATATACCTAAAGAAGGGAACTCACTAATCTTAGCGAGATGCAGAATATGCTCACTCAACAATTCTCTGGCTAAAGGAATTTCAGACTCAGACATCGTATTGAAGTCCGCTTGATCGGCCCTCAGAACCTTTGTGCTAGCATTGGCATCCAATTGGGGTTCTCTCCACTCCATATTGAAACCCCAAGCTTGAGAAGAAAAAATGAAGAAGAAACAAGGTTTTCATCCATGGATTGCGGTGGGCAACCCTTTAATCAAGTTCCGGCCAGGATGAGGGTCGATGACCCACCACCCCTGGCCATGAAAATCCTTCTTCAGCATGAAGAGGAATATAAATAATGAGGTCCTAGGCTCTATACTCAGAATGTCACAAAGGACTAAAAAGCCACAGATACTTCGAATGTTGTTCGGAGTCAGTTGCACCGGAACCACATGGTACAAATTAAAGATTTTGATAAAAAATGGAGGTAAAGGAAACTGAAGACTAGCCTTTAGATAGTCTTCGTATACTGAAATAGCACCAGGAGGAGGACGATTTGCTCTCTCATTGAGGGAGCATCAATGGAAGACCCTCCGGAATATGGTAATACTCTCTAATATGAGCTAGTCTAGAGAAGGACAAAGAACTAGCAATGGACTCCGGTTTGGACTCAATGCTACTCATCCTAGATCCTGCAACACTGGAAGAACCCCCTTCTTCTCTACTAGCCGGAACCCTGCCAGCAATGGGGACTCTTAGAGACCTAACTATAATAGAAGAAAAGGAAGAAGGAAAAAAGTTTCTACCTGTAGAAGGAGAGGAAAGCCTGAGAAGAGAAAGAAGGTTCAGAGTGATTAGGAGAGAAAGAAAGTTTTAGGAGAAACGAAGAAGTTCATCTTCCGAGGCAAGTACCCTTTATATAGGCAACGACGATGGTTCAGATGATCTCCTCAGAAGACTGGAAACGTCTTTGATCCTGCCATGTATGAGCGGCACCGATCATGAGTACGAAGTCCTAAGAGACACTGGTCGACTCGATGGGAGGAAAACTAGCCTGTTAGCCACGATCTGCAAGAATGCGATTAACAACCAAGATGAAATCCCCAAGTGATGCCAGATGGACAAGATGATGCCACATCCCCCATCCGGGTCAGAGATGAAGAGTTGGCTGAAATACCATAAGGAAAAGAGGCGACACGACTCTCCAGCCTGTGACATTTCTCCGAGGACCAACAAGAGTTCGACACCTGTTAAGAGCATGATGCTCGAAACAAAAAGTAGTTATTATGATTAGCCAAAGTAGTTATTATGATTAGCCAAATCAGAGATTCACCATCATTGGCTATCTTTTCTTTCACAAAAAAAATGATAAAATATTGATACTCCTATTTTTCAAAGCAATAAATTACCTTGAAATTGGAAGTGGAGGGCAACTGTTGTGATATACCAGCTAAAAGAAGTAATTGTCGGTTTGAAGATTCAATTGATCCTACCTAAACCAGTCGACCAAATGGATTAACACGATGATACTCCCGAACTTTGACAGGAGAACGGATCATGCTATGCTTCAGCTAGTATTGACACAACTTGAGATTGGCCTTTAGCAAAAAGCCGATCCACGATACAATACATGCTTCAAAGCAAGTGGCTCTGAAATAAATAGCTGATCTATAGTCGACCTGCTCTGAAGAAGAAGGCTCCGAAGTAAATAGCCTATCCATAATGTGTACTCCGAAGCAAATGACTCTGAAGTAAATGGCTGATCTACAGCCAACACAATCACTATTGGCCAACTTCGAAGAGAATGGCCGATCTACTTCGACTTAAAGCCATCAAGAACTGACTTGGTTATTATAACCAACCAATCATATAACTGACAGCCCCGGCTTCAGTAAGACCAAGATAACTAATCTACAATAGTAACTACAATTAGTTGAAGGGGAGTTACATTGACTAACTCCCCTAACAGAAATCAAGAAGGCTTAACTACTTTCAGTTATAGCTATACCTATAAAAAGCGGTAAGAGGGGACCTCCAAGGTCAGCGAGACCAAGCAATTGTGAGCCAGTCTAAGGCTAGCTGATACCACTTTGACTCTTCTCTTTCATCATTTCTCTTTCTTTGAGCTCTCCATTCTATGGCCTGATCCCTACTGACTTAGGCATCAGAGTGTCCCTTGTCGGAGAAATTTCGACAAGGAATTTGTTTTGCAGGAACCCGAGGAGGTGAAGCGGCGAACCATGCAATCCATCTAGTCTGCAGGAATAAGTGTCAACAGTGTTGAAGGTCAGAGATGAAAGAAAGGTAGAGTTGGATTAATTCTTATGTATGAGCAAGCAAATCAGAGGGATAAAAGTGGGTTTTCACCTCTCTCTCTCCCCCTCACTCCATACCCAACCATCTGATATCGGCTGTGCCCTTCCACCTCCTCGAGACCTTCATTGCTCCCTTCTTAATCTTGCCACTTCTGCCATCCATCCCTTTATTTATTTCTAAGATATATCCATCTTTCACTGTCATTGCTCCTTCATTCTCGGTGTCCATTCATCCATTCCTAATATCTTAGTTTTCATCGTGGTCCATCCGTTTGTTTGTTATCTCGGAAGTAGTAGCGTCCATCCACTCCTGACATCTATCGGTTTAATCAAGAGTGGTTCCCATTAGAGATAACCAAATAATATCTTTTTGATTTTTTTTTTTACATCCAAATCTTTCTGGATATAAGATAAAAATTTGAACATACGACTAATATCAATCTTTCATCAAAGAAATTTATATATAGACATGGATATGCATGGATAACTATCCAATTATATTTGTAATTTTATTTAATTTTATATAATACTTATTAATTTTTTAAAAAAATATATAGTCATATTAATATATTATTAATTTAAAATATTATTTACTTAATAATATCTTTGATTTCATAATCATAAATTTTAATTATTCAATTTATATTTATATTTAAATCTATATTTTTAGTATTTGATATATACTTATATTTATTTAAAATAAATATGGATAAAAAATTTTGTATCTAACTTATATCGTATTTATATTTACATGATAAAATAAATATGAATGTATATATATTATCTATGTCCTATCCAAATTCAGTCTCATTTTTTATCATGTTGTCTAATCATCCCTTTTCCATACTTTCCATCCTTTCCATACGATCATGATCTTTAGTTTTTGTTGGGGCAAACCAGATGACCCGACTAGCTTGAGCCCAAGGAAAGGCCAAATTAGGGCCCAAGAAAAAGATAAAGCAAACGAAACAGTAAGTGGCTGACCAGCACATAAATGCTGACCGGTTCATAAAGGTCGATTGGCACATAAATGCCGACTAGCTTATAGAGGCTGACCGAATGACAAGTACCTAAAAGTCGACCAGCGTATAATGGTCGACCCACCATAGGAGGAATAAAGATGATAAGAAAAGAGATAATTATTCTACCAGAATAATCAACTATCGTTATTACAAGCATGAGTTAGTTTTCAATGGAACTAACTGCCAAAGGCCCATCTAACTAAATTCTATTAAGGCCTACGCCTATAAATACCGGTAAATGGGACCTCCAAGGGTAAGTAAGATCAACTAGCTAAAGTATTCTTTCATTTTTCTGCCCATCTTTTCTAAGATTCTTATCTGTTTACTCGAGCCTTTGCTGACTTAAGCATCGGAGTGTCCTCAATCAGAAACCCTCCAGTAAGTGGGTTTGTTTTGCAAGACTGCAAGGAACCTGACTTAGCCAACCAAGAAGGTGCTTAAAAGGTCGATTTGGTTCGACAACAATAGATTGTCATGCCAGATAGGGGGTAGAAGTTAAATCTTGGAAAGAATCTTGAAAATAAAGATGTTAAAAGGAAGAGTACAAAACACTTCTGCTGGGAGGGCTTGTCCACCATTCAAGAAGAATGATCCATCCTTGGATAGTGAAGACGTTGCTCTAGCTACAAGCATAGGGCGACAGCAATTGGACGTCCTTCTAAATAAAATGGAAGTCTTAACTGCTGCCATCCAGAACCTTCAAGAAGTAGCAATCAGTAGGCAACAGCGCCCCATCCCCTCTAGATGCAGTCGACGATCTCCTATACAGGAGGTCGACGTCCAGAACCAAACCACCATTCCCATTGTCACCATCCATCAAGCCAACACTCTCCCACATGACGAGACTCTCAACTCCATGGCTATGGGGATGATCGTCTTGGAGGAAAATGCCTCAGGTATTATTCTATTTCCTCCAATGAATCTACCCCAAGAAGTCCTCAGTGGAACCAGGAAATTTGATGACCAGATAACTTTGAGAAGAAATTCTACAAGCTAGAATTACAAGTCGCCAAACTCGACAACCAAAGAAAAAATGATAAAAGGTTGATAGCCTACGACACGCGGCCATCCTTCTCTAGGAGAATCATGGAGGAGAAAATTCCATCTCACTTCAAAATTCTCCAATTGGAGCCTTATGATGGAACCACTGACCCACTCGATCATTTAGACAGTTTCAAGGCCCATACAATAATTCAGGGAACAACTGATGCCCTCCATTATCTTGCTTTCCCGGCCACACTCAAGAAAGTCGCCGGGATGTGGTATTCAAGTCTTTGACCAGGTACAATCCATTCTTTTGAACAATTAGAAAAATTATTTATGGCTCATTTTAGGACTAGCCAGAAGATGTCACGCAATTCGAATAGTTTCTTCTTCATTCAGTAACAGGAGGGCGAAACTCTAAGGGACTACATGGCCCGCTTCAACTCTGCTATACTAGAAATCCCAGACCTCAACGAACATATCGCTATGTCCGTCATGAAAAAGAGACTTTGATCATCCAGATTTACTTTTCCTTTAGACAAGAAGTTTCCCTCCAACTACTCTGAGTTACTGGGATGCACACATAAGTATACACAAGCTGAAGAACAAGCCGCAAGTCAGCGCCAATCTGAAGGGAAGCCTGCTCCAAAAAAGAAAAACTCAAAAGGCAACGAGTTACTGCTTCCTGGTACAAATGATTCTTCGACCCAGCGATAAAGTCCAAAGCCAAAGAATTTAGTTTGTAAGGCACAAGTCGGCAAGTATGACACCTACACTCCCTTATCTCTCTCAAGAAAGAAAATATTAATGGAGATTGAAAAAGAAAACTTTCTCCAAAGATCCCGGTCGATGTGAGCACCCTAGTCTCATGCAATAAGATCAAATAATGCCAATTCCATAGGGACCACGGACACACCATGAAAGAATGCATCCAGTTGAAGGACGAAATTGAAGGCCTGATCAAATGTCGATACCTAGAAAAGTACATCCACAACCAGGATTGTCTAGCTAAGGCGACTGCCCTAAGATAAATCACTGATAGTGCGAAACTTTCCAATCAGCAACCCACCGACGGGATGGTCGACATGTTACACCATCGATCACACTACGAAGATAGCATCACTCTAAAGAGACCTCGAACAAGCAACATTATTAGCTTTTCTGACAACGACCTGCAGGGGTCTAAGTACCCCAAATGACCATGTTGTAGTCTCAGCCATTATAGCAAACTATGATGTAAGAAGAATTTTGATGGATAATGGAAGCTCAACTGAGATTTTACTTTATGATGCTTTTTTTAAAATGAATCTATCTAGAGATAAATTACAAAGAACCTCAGCACCCCTTACCGGATTCGGAGGAAATCTAGTGGGAGTGAAAGGGGAGATAACTCTTCTCATAATTCTCAGAACCAAACCAAGGCAGAGAATGCTTCCGATCATATTCACGGTCGTTCAGACATCCTTAGCATATAATGCTATTTTAGGATGACCAGCCTTAAATAAGTTTCAAGCTATCATCTCCACTTATCATCTATTGGTACGATTTCCAATCAGAAACAGAGTCGAAGAAATAAAGAAAGATCAACGGATAGCCCACCAGTGCTTGATGATTCAAGACCGACAATCCATCGATAAAATGACACCAGAACAGACGAACCCATGAGATCAGATAAAAGAGATTGGAGAACCGATCGAAAGAACTGTCTCCATACCTCTTACGAAAGATGATCCAACTAAGGTTGTACAGATTAGAAGTCTGCTCAATGAAGACATGAAGACCAAACTGACTGACTTTTTGTAGAAGAATGCTGATATTTTTGCATGGTCAGACATTGATATACTGGAGATTCCTCCCGAAGTCATACTCATGAACTCAAAGTTGATTCTAGATGTTGACCGATTCAGCAGAAGAAAAGAAACTTTGCCTCGAAAAAATAGAGGATCATCAATGAAGAGGTAACCAAACTTCTTGATGCATGGTTTACAAGAAAAGTCCATTATCCAGATTGGCTTGGCAATATGATCATGATAAAAAAGGTAAATGGTAAGTGAAGAATCTATATCAATTATACCGACCTCAACAAAGCTTGTCCAAAAGATAGCTTCCCTCTATCCAAGATTGATCAACTTGTCGACGCCACTGCTGGACACAAGCTCCTAAGTTTTATGGATGCCTTCTCCGGCTATAACCAAATTTAGATGAATTATGAAGACGAGGAGAAGGTGGCCTTTATCATAGACAGGGGGCTATACTGTTATAAGGTAATGCCTTTTGACTTAAAAAATGCTGGAGCGACATATCAGAGGCTGGTCAATAAGATTTTCAAGAATTAGACCGGCAAGAATATGGAAGCATATGTCGATGACATGATCATCAAAAGTATTCAAGTTGACGACCACATCAGGGATCTTTAAGAAGCTTTCGACATACTATGAAGACATCAGATGAAGTTGAATCCCACCAAATGTGTCTTCGAAGTTACATTAAGAAAATTCCTGGGTTTTCTTGTTACCAATCAAGGAATTGAGACCAATCTAGAAAAAATTCGAGCTATCCTCAACATGAGACACCCCTCCAATAAGAAGAAAATCCAATAGCTGACCGAACGGATCGCATCATTAAGCCAATTTATTTCTCGATCGGTTGAAAGGTATCTTCCTTTTTTCAAAGCTTTGCGACAATCACAAGGCTTCGAGTGGTCAGAAAATTGCCAACAATCCTTCGAGAAGCTAAAGAAATATTTGGTTAATCCAACCCTACTCTCGAAACTAGGAGAGACTTTATATCTCTATCTCGTCACTTCAATGAAGCTGTCAGCTCGATGCTGGTTCGGAAGGGATCCGGCAGCATTCACAGACCCATATACTACACAAGCAAGGTACTTCATGATGCTGAGATAAGATATTCAAAAATACAAAAATTGGTGTATACCTTGGTGATATCAGCGAAATGTCGTAGGCCTTACTTTCAATCTCATCTCATCATTATGCTGATGGACCAACCACTAAGAGCCATCTTGCAATGCCTTGATATCTCAGGCCGAATGGCCAAATGGGTTATTAAATTAGGGAAGTTCGATATCACATATCAACCCCGACCAGCAATGAAAGCCCAAGTATTGGCCTACTTCATCGTCGAGTGCACCTGGAGCAACAATGAGGAGGAGAGTCAAACACCTGTCGAAAACACTGAAGACGACTCCGATTCTGCATGGATTCTTCATGTGGATAGAGCATCTAATTCTTCTGGTTATGGAGCTGGCCTGATCATAGCTAACCCCGATGAAGATGTCGTGGAGTATGCTCTTCATTTCTCTTTCAGGGCATCAAACAATCAAACTAAATATAAAGCCCTTTTAGCAGGACTCAGGATTGCCAGTGTTGGATGTTTAGAAATTGAAGGTATTCTCACTCCCAACTGGTGGTAAACCAAGTCAGGGGAGACTTTGAAGCCCGAGATATAATTATGGCAAAATATTTGAAGAAAGTTTGGGACCATATAATTCAATTCAATTCTCTTGACATCACTCATGTCCCCCAAATGGATAATTTCCAAGCTGACTAATTATCTCGCCTGGCCACAATGGCGCCCGACTCCTTAGGCCAAACTTTTATTGAATACTTGGAGACCCCTAGCATTTTAATCGGAAAAGAAGATGAGGTACATCAGATTGAACAAGAGCCAAGCTGGATGGACTCGATCACCAAATATCTAACCAAAGGAACTCTGCCCGAAGACACCACAGAAGCTAAGTGACTCCGGTAGACGGCTTTCCAATACGTCGTCTTGAAGGGGTCTCGCTATAAGAATTCCTTCACGCAGCCTCTACTAAAGTGCCGAGACCTTCAGACACTGATTATGCACTAAGAGAAGTGCATGAAAGCATATATGGTGATCATCTAGGGGACAAATTTTTGGCTTATAAAATCATACGCCAGGGATACTACTAGCCAACCATTCAGAAGGATGCAGTCAAAGTCGTGCGAAGATATGACCAATGCCAAAGGTACGCCAATATCCAAAGGTACCAAACCAATTAGCTGACCCAACTAGTCATCACTTGACCATTTGCTCAATGGAGAATAGATATCCTTTGTCCTTTTTCTCTAGCCTCCGGACAACGGAAGTTCGTAATCGTAGCTATCGACTACTTCACCAAATGGGTTGAAGCTGAACCCTTAGCCTAAATTACCGAAGGAAAAGTCAAAAGCTTTGTCAAAATATTTTGTAATTTTTTGATTCAAAATTTCTTTCGCTATCATCACCGACAACGAAAGGCAATTTGATAACCAAAAACTCAACAACTTCTGTGCTCAATATCATATTCTCTATAAGTTGACCTCCGTCGGACACCCTCAAGCCAACGGTGAGGCTGAGGTGACCAATTGAATAATTCTCCTTGGCTTGAAGACTCAACTAAATGAAATGAAAGAACTCTGGGTCGAAGAGCTTAACTCCATTCTCTGGGCGTGCCGGATGACTCCCCGATCTACAACAAGAGAATCACTATTCAACCTAACTTACGAGAGCGAAGCCATGATACCGGTGGAAATTATTCTCTAATCCAGAAGGACTGATTACTTTGAAAAATCAGATAATTCACATTGAAGAAGAGTTGATTTGGACATACATGAGGGCACAAGACTCCAGGCATAGCTAAGAATGGCATCATGCCGATAAAAAGTTGCTTGATACTACAACTCATAAGTCAAAGTTAGAACCTTCCAACCCGGATATCTTGTATTGCGAAGAGCCGAAATATCTTGACCTACAGAGCAAGGAAAACTTGTCCCCAACTGGGAAGGCCCCTACCGAATCACCGAAGTGATACGACCCAGAACTTATCGATCGAAAGCCTAGATGGTTATCAGATGGCCCGACCTTGGAATGTAGATAATCTTTGCAAATATTATCAATAAAAAGCTCCTCATCTTCTTCATGTTCAACTTTTTTTCCAAATGAAGGGTAGGCCCAACCAGCCGACTCGGTTGATATATCCGATAAATAGGAGTAGGCATAACCAACCGACTCAATCGATATATCCGATAAATAGGAGTAGGCCTAACTAGCCGACTCAGTTAGTGTATTCGAAAACTGAAGAGTTGGTCTAGTACATCGACTCACATCCGACGAATGGAGTTGGTCTAGCCCACCACCTCATCGGTATATCTGAGAAGAGCTAATCATACTAGCTAGGCCATAATGTTTCCTAAAGAGAATATTGACGCTCCTTAAAATAATCTTTGTACCATGGAACCATTATTCCATGGTACAACACTTAGCAAAAGCTATCCAAGAATAAGCACAATGTATGAAAAAGCCGACAAGTCTATACTTAGAAAATTTTCAAAATGCACCCATTTAAGAACACAATTATGAAAAAAAGATATTTCATTCATATGAAAATATGTGATTTACATGATAACAAACAAAAAGTACATCAAGGCTGATCTTCATCAGCCACTTCGGGGACAGGGATGGGTTCAGCTTCATCCGAGATGGGATTGCTAGAATTGTCCATAGTGGAAATAAGAACATCCTCGATCTGTTCATCTGATTCCTCCTCGTTAGTATCATCCATAGTAATCTTGGAGGTGTCCATATCTAGATATAGTTTTTTCACCTTGTTTAGGCAATCCTTGAAGCCAATGTTGTAGCTTTCCATGCCGGCTTCATTCATGTTCTCATCGAAGGCTTTAGACTTCTTGTACTCTTCGACGACTTGAAGGGCTTTTTGATTAGCCAGTTCCACCCTTCATTTTGCTGACTCAGCCCTCTACTCCAGTGCATTGGCTTTTTGTTCCACTTCGATCTTTTGGGCCAGGGCTTTGTCAGACTTCTGGAGGCTCTCTTTTATTAGTATTTTTGCCGAGCACAGCTTCTTCTTCTTCTTCTTTTTCAATTTAGCCTCCAGTTTAGCTACATTCACCTGGGCTGCTTTCAACGCCTTCTCCAATGAAAGGTTGGCAGTGACACTTTGATCTAATTTAAGTTCCATGGCCATCTTGAGTTCTTCGGCCACATCCTTTTCTGCTTTAGCCGTCTCCAGCTGATCACGAAGACCCTTGTTGAGATCGACAAATCCATGGATGCTATCTTTTATCAGGGAGATCTCGTGGATAAACTGCCAAGAAAGAAATCAATAAGGTTAGCAATAATGTCAAAATTCATAAAGGAAGAACATGGAAGGAAAATCTTTTATCCCTGTAAAGTATTTGGATAAATGGAGATAAAGATGTCCTCCAGATGATGGCCTTTAGTTACCTCCCAATCCCTATGGAGGATGGCTGCCTTCAACATTACCCTAGCCAATCTAGGGTTGTCTAGCCTAGTGTCGTTGGCATAGACATTGAAGTTTACAAACTCGTCTTCTTCTTGTGGTTCGGGTTTTGCTGGCAGCTCGGGCATGTCTCAATTGATGGGGCCTTGCCTTTGTCCTATCGACTAGGTCCCGAAGAAGGGCTCCGACATGCGATCGATCGAAGCCCTTCTTGGACGACATTCAAATAGAGGAATGTCATCCTCTTCTGTAGCCGACCGCACAACTATGGGGGTGTTCCTCCTAGCTAGGATTTTTGGAGGAATGCCGGAGGGGTGGTTGATAAACGAGCTCTTTTTATGCCCCCTTGTCCTTCAGAAGACTCCATTGCTGCCCTCTTCTTGACTGTTTTTCGGAGCCTGCGGGCATCGGGTTTCATCTTGTTATCTGCAAGTAAAAGAAACATTGAAAGTTGTTAGCTAAAGAAAAATAAATAAAAGGAAAGTTAAAAATCGACAGACATACCTAAAGAAGGAGAAGTACTAATTTCAACAAGGAAGAAACCCTCCTCGCTCGATAGTCTCTCATCAGAGGAACTTCGACTTCAAAGAGTTTCTCGAAGTCCTCCTTGTCGGCCGATATGACCTTCTTCCCAGCGTTAGCGATCAAACGGCGTTCTCTCCACTCAATATTGAAACCCCAGGACTGGTCAGATAGAAGGAAGAAGAAACTAGGTTTCCATCCATAAATGGTCGATGGAAGCCCCCTAATGAATTTCGGACCAGGACGAGGGCGATGACCCACCACCCCTGGCCATAGAAATCCTTTTTCAAAATAAAAAAAGAACTAAACAAAGAAGTCCTAGACGCTATCTCAAGGTCATGACAAAGGACAGGGAAGGTACATGTTATCCGAATACTATTTGGAGTCAGTTGTGTCGGAAGTATATGGTAGAGATTAAAAAGTCGAACAAAGAAAGGATAGAGAGGGAAACAAAGACTAGCCTTTAGTTGTTCTTCATACATAGCTATAGTCCCGAGAGGAGGTTTATGTATCCTTTCACCGGAAAGAGGGACAAAGGTAAGTAAATCCTGCAAAATTTTATAATACTTCCGCAGGGAGGCTAACCTAGATTCTGTGATGGTGCTCCTAAGGAATTCGGGTTTTAGTTCTTCCCGATAATGGGAACCCCTCATTCCACCAGGAGCACAACCACCGGAGATCTCATCATCGCCTCTATCGGCGGAAGACCCGCCGGCGATGGGGACACCTAAAGGCCTACTAGCCATTGATATAAAGAGAAAGGAACAGGACCTGACCTGGAAAAGACGGAAGGTCTTGAGAAGAACATGAAGGAAGATGGAAGACTGGAACAGAGACAAAGAAAACCCTCTCTGATGGTCAGAAATCAAAGTAAAAAAGAAAGATCCAGCGTTACAGGATGAATGCTGTTTATATAGAAACAGACAACGGTTTTGATTTCTTCCTCGAGCCATGAAAATTGCTTCTAATCGTGCCACGTGTTTGAACCCTAACAAACAGATGCGACTCAACAAGAGGAAGCCGATGCGACAGGATTAATGCGACGGGAGGAAAACCAAGTGTCTGTGTCGATCCGTGAAAGCCCAATGGATAGAAGATAGCGACGGCTCCGATCAGAAGTTCGTACATCCTCAACGGCCCCGATCTTGCCCCGGAACTAGAATCTTGTCAAAGGCCAGTGGCGAAAACACCGGCATGACCTCGGGATTCGAATAATAACTCTCTCACCAATGATGGTGCAACACCTGGCAAGGGCGTTACGCTCGAAGATCGATGCCTTAATATCGTCGACTATAACCATGATATGCCATCATTAAGAGATATCTTTCCATACTTCAATATATATATATATATATATATATATATATATATATATATATATATATATATATATATATATATATATAATATATAATAATAATAATAACAAACATCATCCCTCATTAACTCCCATCGTTCAAGGTAATAAAAATTCCTCGAACTCAGAAGCTGGGGGGCAAATGTTAGGACAAACCAAATGACCTGGCTAGATTGAGCCTAAGGAAAGGCCAGATTAGGCCTTAAAGAAGAGATAAAGCAAATAAAACAGTGACTGACCAGCACATAAATGCCGACCGGCTCATAAAGGTCGACTAGTACATAAATGCCGACCAGCTTATAGAGGCCGACCAAATGACAAGATAAAACAGTGATTGACCAGCACATAAATGCCGACCGGCTCATAAAGATCGACTAGCACATAAATGCCGACCAGCTTATAGAGGCCGACTGAATGACAAGTACCTAAAGGCCGACTAGCGTATAATGGCCGACCCACTGTAAGAAAAATAAAGATTACAAGAAAAGAGGTAGTTATTCTACCAGAATAACCAACTATCATTATTACAAGCACGAGTTAGTTCCCAATGCTAACTGAATGACAAGTACCTAAAGGCCGATTAGCGTATAATGGCCGACCCACTATAAGAGAAATAAAGATTACAAGAAAAAAAGTAGTTATTCTATCAGAATAACCAACTACCATTATTACAAGCACGAGTTAGTTCCCAATGGAACTAACTGCCAAAAACCCATTTAACTAAATTCTGTTAAGGTCCACGCCTATAAATACTAGTAAATAGAATCTCTGGAGGTAAGTAAGATCAACTAGCTGAAGTATTCTCTCATTTTTCTGTCCATCTTTTCTGAGATTCTCTATTTATTTACCTGAATCTCGTTGACTTAAGCATCGGAGTATTCCCTACTGAAAATCTTCCGGTAAATAGATTTGTTTTGCAGGATCGCAAGGAACCTTACCTAACCAACCAAGAAAGTACTTAAAAAGTTAATTTGGTTCGACAACAACAGTTTTGTTAAGAAATAAAAATAAATAACTTATATATTTTACATCCAGGAGATGCTATCCACTTTCACTCCGCTTGCATGGCAAGAATTTGTATCATCCTTGGTGCGCCATCCAAATCCGATAAGGTCTTGTTCGGTATTCATCCAACCTGGTCAAAATGGATAATGATAAAAAGACTCAACCGGCATGCCCATCCTATTTAGGATTCGAGTTATAATTAGAATTGATTAAATAAAAATAAATTCAATAATATACCTCAGCAACTATAAATTTATCAAAATTAAATTATTTTTTTTGTTTATAAACAAAAGAGAAAGTGGAAGGGATAAATCTCGTCGCAGCTACTCCCACTGCCAGACCATATTCAATAAGGGCCGTATTTTTTACTTGCCCTTTCCATTTTAGATGAATATGTCTTTAATCGAGTCACCTGCAGGAATTATATTTCGAACTCATAATCGATGGAAATTATGTTTCGAACCCATGATCAATTGATGAAGGATTTAAATCACTATTAATCGGACTACAAAAAAAAAAAATCCCTCCTCATTGCACCGAATCTTAGCTTTAAATTATTAAATCTAAATGGCCGCATGCAACGTTTCTCCAGCAGCCGTTCCCCGCGACCAGCGAGACGTTGGATTCCTTTGTTTTTGTTCGTTTTCGATTCAGCCTGAAAAGGCCGACACGCAACGTGCCCGCCTAACATCTAAAAAAGAAAGCGAGAGTGAGAGTCGGCAAGTTCATATCCGAACTTCTCCTTTACTAAATATTTCCAAATTTCTTTCGCTGTCGCCAATCTGATAGCTCGCTCTCGAGGGCTTTTCTCCGTGTCTGGAGAAGAAGAGCAGCGGATAAAATGAGCGCGACCAAGAGACCGTTGCAATGGATGATGAGTAGGGCGATTGGGGCGAGGAGCGTGTGCGCCCTTCCCCACAAATCCGCTCCATCCTCTTCCGAGGAACTGATGGAAATGGAACACCAGCATAGCGCTCACAAGTAAGCTATGTTGCTGTATCCCACTCCACTTCTCAGATCCCAGATTCTTGCGGCCTCGATTTGATGATTCTTTGTTTTTTATATAGATTTATTATTATGGAATTTTGTGGGATTTAATTGTTATTCGGTCGATCTCTCTTTTCGTGATGGAAGAAATGTTTCTTTGTTTATGTTTCGATATTCATCAGGAATCCTTGTTAATGTTTCTGTGTTTTGTTTATGGGTTTGTCGAATATCGATGGTTTTGACTGGTCTGGTTGGTGCACGATGGTTTGCTGATTCAAATTGGGGGGTCGCCATGGCTTTAAGAGTTAGTGATGTTGATTTTGAGCTGATGCTAATTTTTGACAGGATAAGCGTTGGTTCTATTCTTTCTTATTTGCTTGGCTTTTAGCTCAGTAAACGTGAATTTTGGGGCTTGATTGGATCTGCTGCTGTAGTTTGTGGTGGTTGTATAAACCGGTGATGAATCAGGGCTTCGCTCTTGTATGCAACAATACTAATGTTGGGGCTTCTAACATGCTCAATACCTGTTCATGTTATTTATGCTTTACTTTAGCTTTTAAAAATTGCCTAGAATCTTCTTGTGGTTCTTTGATAGTAGTCTAGAGGTGCATTTTGCTATTGATATCGTGGTATAGGTGGAAGAGGTCCTAACTAAGATTCAAATTGTTGCTTAATAACCATTTTGTGGAGTACATCATATACTTTAGAGATGGCTTTTCTGTACCATATATCAAGCCTTGCCTACTTCATTATTCTGAATTTCTGGGTATAGAATAACATTCAAGAGTTGCTTCTGGATTGTACAACAAGTTGTTTTGTGTAAACAAGTAGATTTTTTTCCAAGTATCCTTTTGGATTTATAACTATCCCCCTTCTTGCTCAAAGTTTCCATGCACCAAATTTACATCAGTCCACGAAGGTCAGCATCATTTAATAACTAGATATAAATTTCTTAGCTACAGAAGTCATACTTGATCCATAATACAAATGAGATGTAGATGGGATCAGGCATATGATTTAAGGTTAAAGTAGTGTGTTAGGCCAAAACAGAGGAATAAACCAAGTTTTACCATGTTTTCTGATTCTTTTCATTCATTTCATCAGAAGTACATCTAAGGCTGGAGTTAAAATTGGAATAATCCAAAATCAAATAAAACCATCCAAAACTGAGTCATATAAACCAAACTGCATATATTTATTACTACTGACCATGTCCAGTTCCATTGAAATGCTTAAATTGTCTCAAAACTTTTGGAACCTTAGATAAACAGAATATTTTGTGATCATCTACATCCACATTAAGCCATCATTCACCCAACGTGCTATGATACTCACCAAAGCCATAATCTGAAATTTAATCTGATCATATTACCATGAAGGATAAAATACTGATACAACAAGGTACGTGTGCACAAATATGGAAAATCCTTCTATTTTCTGGTTGTTCCTGAATTTTGATCTGGATTAAACTAGAAAATGATTTTCTATAACTGATGGATTTATTTATTATCCTTAAATAATCCAGATAGGTGGGTTCCAGGAGAAAATTGTTTTAAATCAAAACAATGTTTGCTAGCCAGAAACTGGACGATCAACTGATTGAGCTATTGCCACCAAAATGCATAAAAATTGTGACTTAAAGTTATCATGTAAAGAAAATGAAACCATAATCGACTGCTTGCGATAGGGTCTTTGCCATTAGATACTATAGAGCAATCTCTAAAAGCTGTTGAATTATGAATTAAATTTGTACTCCCGTTGTCTAGTTATTATTATTTCTGATTTACTACCTTAACATCTGTCATTGGTAAATACATTATTATCTCATAGTTTGCAATCAATATATTGTCCAACTGATCCACTATTGGCTGTTTTTGTGTAGTTCTTGTCCAACTAAATAATAGAACATTTAATTCGATGCTGTATCTCTTCAATCTGGCATTTGGCCCGTGATTATAGCACTCTTTTTCAATTTTCGATGAAAAATCTGTGGTCTGGAGTAGCTTCAGTGAGTAAAGCATGCCTTGTTCACTTTATTAATGGAATTTTATTAGCTTTTGATGATTCTCCAAGTTATAAGTATGCCTTTAGCACTCAAGATATTGTCACCTTTGCATTGATTCATTATTGACAACTGTAAAGGAGTTATAATTATGCCTTTAGCACTCATGATATTGTCAACCTTGCATTGATTCATTATTGACAACTGTTAAACTTTTACACTACTCTGAAGTCTGAATCATTCTGTGATTAATTTGCAGTTATCATCCGATTCCTATGGTATTTTCTCAAGGGAAGGGTGCTTGCGTATGGGACCCTGAAGGCAACAAGTATATTGATTTCCTATCTGCTTACTCTGCAGTCAATCAGGTTTGTAGTCTTGCCAAAACCCATGTTATGTTCTTCTACTAACCAATATTCAAAACTTTTGACTTTGTGAGCAAATTAGTCTTCTTACACATCAAGCTTAAAAGTAGTTTTCTCAATGAAACATGGTTATGTCTTGACAATATTGATATTGATTGTTGTTCTGAAATTGATTTTCATCCTTAAGGATGTGCAAGGTATCAGTTGAGCCAGTTTATATATTTGCAGCCTATTTGATTTCTATTCCAGAAACTCATTTGTTCCCCCCCAACCCTTTTGCCTTTGCTTTTCAGGGACATTGTCATCCAAAAGTCATGAAAGCCTTGGTTGAACAAGCGGAAAGGCTTACTCTTAGCTCTAGGGCATTCTACAATGATAAGTTTCCTATCTTTGCAGAATACCTCACACGCATGTTTGGGTATGACATGATGCTACCAATGAATACTGGAGCTGAAGGTGTGGAAACTGCTCTGAAGTTGGCACGTAAATGGGGTTATGAGAAGAAATTAATACCCAAGGATGAGGTAGTGCAATTGAACAAACTGGAGTTTAGCTTTTCCTCAAGTCTGTGTTTTTGTTGTAGGGCATTCTTACAACCCACATCTCATGTCAGAATGTTGATAGCTTGACATCATTATTAAACTTTCAGATCCAAGGTGGCAAAAATTTAGGAATTCAATATGGAAATGAGAAATTATGAAATTTAGAGATAATCATTCTATCAAGCTAGGTCACAGATGCTACACAATATGGATGTACCAATAGGGCGAACCTTGAAAACTAAGATACAATCATCTAGGATACACAACGCACGCATGCACGTATATACACAAATATATATACTTATGTTTGTAAGAAAAGCATACAAACACACACATATATATATTACACATGCATACGTACATATATATACGCAAATATATATACTTATGTTTGTAAGAAAAGCATTCATAAGATGTAGTAGGCTATCAAAATAACATGGTGCATACTTTACACAACATCATCAACTTTTACAAGCTCATCAATTAGTCATCCTTCGAATTCATAGCCCCCAATCCATACTTATATTTCAATATTTAACATCATAAACTACAAATTTGACCACTCATCATTAGAAGGTTAATATTAAGAAGAACTTCGTTTTTGGAGGTATTAGGGAAGTATTTCAAGTGTATATGGGCTGTATCTGGATTGTTTCTTTTAAATTTTGAAAAAGGGATACTTACACAAGTATCTGTAATGACCAAGACCTCATTTAAAAAGCTAGCAAGAATATATTATTTAGGTTCTTTGGCGCTGCACAAATGCTTAAGATCTCCCCAGCATGATGTAGGGCTAGCGCACACCAGCATGGGCTCTAACATAGTCCTCATGTTTAAACACATGTGTCGTTGATAGGCAAAGGGTCTAAATCTAGTCACATACTCCATGATCAGCCCATGGTCTACCCTAAAAGGATCCATGTTGCAGTGTCCCCTAGTCCACATGGGCCATGGGCCAAGTTCATACTAATACTATTTGTAACAACCCAAACTTTACCCAAAAAGCTTGCTGGAAGGTAGAATTTGGTTTACTTAGCCCTATATAAGTACTGGGGATCTCTCTTAGACACAATCGATGCCAACATGGGCTCTCACAATATTAGATATGTATCCAAGAAGTACCTAACCAATGTAGATATCTATGGTCATATATTTTGAGTATCCGTGCTTCTGTGCAGTTAATTATGAAGTTGTTGAGGAAGATATCATAACAAAGCTCGCAATGAGTTTGAGAGATTAAAAACTTTTTTTTGAATGGGACATGGCAGACATGGAGAGATATTGACTAATGTGGGCGTTTATTTATCTGGACTTGTTTGCAATTTTCTTACATCTGAAATTTATGGTTCCATTTTCACATTACAGGTTGATTTTTATGATGATATTTTCATGCATATTTAAGAGTAACCATATAATCAAACTAAATGGATGACCTCTATGTTTGTCTCGCACTATTTCTTCTGTTGCATTCAGACTTTTATTTTACCTGAGTATTGGATTGAATGACTTATATAAGACATTGCCAAGAATACGGGTGGCAAGAGAATAGGTTCATGTCATGTTGGGCATAGGTATTGTGAATAAACTTTCAACCTGAACCTAAACCCAACTCATTTAATAAACGAGTCAGAAACTAAAAGCCCAAACACAACCTATTTTTTGAAATAGATAAGATGACCCAGCATGTATAATCCATTTGATAAATAGGTGCATGGTGTCTCTAAAGTGACACGGTTAACCTGTTTATCCTATAAGGGTAACCTGACTTGACATGATTCTGCTGGTGTGGACATGGTTATTCTGTTAGCTAATGCTGACCCTTTCTTTTAGGAAGGCCATCCAAGAAGGGATTAGGAGACTTGTTGGATGCCTACTTATTCATAGATAAGGAAAAGAATGGTGTTTTTTTTTTTCAAAACAAAAAAAAAAACCCAAACATCAAGAAAACCATTTGACAAATAGGGGTGAAAGCAGGTTGGATATATTCCAAGCACATCCATTTCTAAATCTGGTTTACTTTGGATGCGGATAACAATCATGGCATCCAATCAGGAGAAGGGAAAAGAGGAAGAGAGTAATTAGAAGAGGAGTGAGGATCAAGTTGGTTTTCATCTCTCTTCTAGAGAGGAGAAGGGAAAAGGTAAGAGTGAAGTATCCAGATTCTAGAAGTTCTTATTTGGATGACTGAACCAAGTCCATATCCTTACTAGAATTCTCAAAAAAAAATATCAGTAAAATAGGTAAAAATGGTTTCTAGTTAGAGCTTAGTTTTACATGGGTCAAATAGGTATATTGATTGGGTTCAAGTTATTTATGGATTAGTTTCAAGTCATGTTGACCCAACCTAATTATTCAATAGATTGATCCAAGTCAAGTGTCTCTTGGTTTAATAACCAAATTGGCTATCTAACTCAAGATTTGTTGACTCAGAACTGGATCACATGCTGGCTGGCCGGTAGTATGGGTCAGTATGCCCCTGTACCAAACTATACTGGGTTTGAACCAACACAGAAATAAAAGTAGGGGAGAGGGAGAACCAAAGAGGGAAAAAGAGAGAGGGGAGAGGGAGAGGGAGGGAAGGAAAGGGAGGCCAACGAAAATACTAATGGTAGCCATCGGAGGGTTGTGGAGGCCTCCAAGGCTCCGCCCTTGTCTGAGAGAAGTGAATAGAGATTAGAGAGAGGTAGAGAGGGGGGAGAGAATTGGAGGGGACGGTGATGAGGACGCCCTCATTGCCTGTTTCACTGTGCATCGTATAAAATATATATATATACACAATGACTAGGGTCACCCCCTGTTTTGAGCCCATGGATAACGTAGGATCAATTTCGACCATCCAACGGCCTCCCTATCACCTTGCCCTCCCTTCATTTCTCTCCCCCCCCTCTCTCTCTCCAATCTCCTCTTAAAGAAGGGGGAGCCTCGGAGGCCTCAACGGCCCTTCAGTGGCCTCGGCAGGCCACCAATGACCTTTCCGTCCCCCCTCTCTGTCTTTCTTTCTTTCCTTCTACTTTGCTCGTTTTGTGCTGGTGTTCTGAATCAAACATCCGAACCGTACTGGTAGGCCATCGGTACAGTTATTCTCAGTTTGGCGAACCTTGATCTAACCTGTTTATAACCTAAAATTAATTACCCTGACCAAATTCCACTAATTTTTCTATTTGGTTGGAGCAAGGTTTGCTATTTTGATTCCAAATCCTATATAGATAATATCTTGGTACAGTATCGATATGCAGAGTATAAGGGTCGGTTCGGTATACTGGATTCAGCACTCTCCTCATGCCACATATGGTACCAATTCAATATGATATGCCTAGTATGAACCAATATTGACTAATATCATGCTTCCTAATTTTTCTAGACCTACAGAGTGAGTTGAACTGCATAATGTTTCTTAATCTTTTTCAGCACTCATATTACTATCTACTTGGTTTTTTTCACTAGCAAAGGGTCCATGATTCCTTACATGAATTTGTAATTGATGAATTAACTGCTCCATGCCTAATATTGACTAGCAACTTTAAATGGATGACTTTTGAAAATTATGAGGTTCTTTCTTTCTAGAACTCTCATTCATTGCGTAAATCTCAATCTACTTTTTACTGATTGATAAAAAGGTATTTACATCATGGATTACTGTAACGCCCTAAACCTCTCGGTATAGGGTATATTGTATTGTACTGGATTGAAACCAGTATGGAAATCATATTTAGGCCGGTGCCTCATATCGACACGTACAAGGTTATGTGCTGACTTGTACTGAGATAAAAAAAGTAGGAAAAATCGCTCGAGAGCTGTCTCGATGCAAGGTGAATACCATATCGTACCAATCCATACTGTACCAAAACAGTAATGTAATGGTATGGTATCCAATATCAAGATTCTGGACCTTGGTCTGGACTATGAGTAAAGTAACCTTTGTAGGATAATCTTGTCTATTCAATTCATTCTAGAACCCATGTTGAAATTTATTCATTATAGAATATATATGTATGCAGTGACATGTATGGTCATCCTTTAGAACATACAAATAATAGTTTGGTAATAAGTACGTTCACTAGATATCTACTGCTTCTTATCATGCAAAGTGTATATGGAAAATCATTTGTGCTGAACGTATTTGAGAAGATATACTTGAGCAAAATTTCTTGCGAGTTCCACTTAGTTAAAAGCAATGGCCTTTCCAGAAATTATGTTGATTTCATTCCTTAAAAACAGCTGGCTGACAAAAAGTGGATAACTTTGCAGGCTATAATTGTGTCTTGTTGTGGATGTTTTCATGGTCGGACCTTGGGTGTAATATCTATGAGCTGTGACAATGATGCTACACGTGGTTTTGGTCCCTTGGTTCCTGGTCATCTCAAAGTTGATTTTGGTGATGTTGATGCACTTGAGAAAATCTTTAAAGGTCTGTAAGTTGGATTCCCATGTTAAAATCTAACAGCAAGTATATTAGTTCAGTTATTCTTGTATTTGCCATATTCCTTACACATGATTCCACAAAATTGTTTAAATTTCAGACCATGGTGATCGAGTATGCGGATTTTTATTTGAACCCATTCAAGGGGAAGCAGGAGTAAGTGTGCTTGAGAAGTTGTTGCATTTTGTCTCAGTTCACACCTCATCTATGATGTATTAAAAAGTTGTTGAATTATGAGAAACTTACTGGTGTCAGTAGGGCTTCCTTGGAGAACAAAGTTTTTTGTGCTTGTCTTTAAGATTTATTTAAAACAACCAAAGAGAGATTAATGTTTTGACTTTTTTCTCAAAAAGAATTGTGAAGGTGTAGTGGATAACTCCATATTCTTAAAGTATTCAGTTTGTCCCACAGTCCCCACACAACATCATTATTTACTAAATGTATAAACATACGCCGGCTTTGACTGTCTTGTGTTCAAACTTTGGCTTTGTGAGATGAACTCAATCATGTGCCATGGGATCAGTGGTGCAGAGGAATCTTAACTGTTGCAATTTGCAAGCCAGTGGCATAACAGGATATACCTTTCTGTATATCAAGGCCACATGCTGGCTGTGAGTAGATAAGATGGCGAGTTGGATAATATTAAGAAATCTAGGTTGCAAATGTTCAGTGGCCAGTTGTGTAGGTGCATGGTTGGGTACTCTGTAGTTGGCTAACTTAAGGTTGCATGTTATCTAACTTATAGTAGATGAAGACTAATGCCTTGGATGTTATGAACAATCAAAGGTGGGTGCGGAAAACATCTTTTACTAGCCAGTGATTCTTGCATGAACCTCAGGATCCTGTGTAAGGTCATAAGAAGTATTGGGAAAGATTTCCTAGTGATCTATCAAACAAGACCTTTAGCATGGTCAACTGTAGTAGAGCTATTAGTGCACCGGGGTTTTGTGCCAATAAACCAGGTGTCATGACTCATGACAAAAGAAGCTGGAAGAGTTTGTTACTGTTTGGACTACAGCATGGGTGAGTTTGAGTTAGCATCTATTATTGAAGATGTGGTGGATGGTTGAACTCAATCTTTTGTAGTGCTCATTTTTAGTTCCTAGGAGATTTGGTATAGGAGTGTACATGGCAAACCAATGGATCTAGTGAGTTTTGGGAGGTATTATGCTTGCAACTCATGTATGTACAAGATGGAATAATAATTAACCATGGTGTCTTTCTCATAAAATAAAATCCGTTTGTTATTTTCTTGGAAATTCACCATCATTTTTTTTTTTTTGTTGAATAAATGATTTTTCTTTGGATTATCTCTTTGTTTTATTATTGATGCTATCTAAAGGGTAGGATCCCTTATCCACTTGTATCAAAAGCAGTGCAATGAAACTGAAGGCATAAATGAAAACAAAATAAGCAAAGATGTGAAAAAATAATAATAATAAAAAGAGGCATTTTAGGGTTTCAAGAAAAACGAAAGAATAGCTAAAGGTGTTGTACCTTCCTTCTTGAACTTTGGTGCTGCAACTCTGGTCCTAATGGGTTGTTGGCTGGAGCTGCCTGACATTGCCTCCCTGTTGAACCTTTGATGGTGCAACTTTGGTCTTAAGGGGCCTCGTGTGGAGCTGCCCAACATTGTACCAAGCTCCTCCTCTTGACTATGCAGTGTCGCATCATGGTTTCTTACACAACATCAGGCCATGCAAAAAAAAAAAAAGAGAACTCAAAGTATTATATTATTGATTGATGCCAAGAACTAGGAGTGTGCATTGTTATTTATAATATTCTGGGGCTGTTACTTTAATAGGAATCTGTGGGACCTCAAGAACATGACCCGAACTAGACAATAAAGCAAAAGGAAGATTGAGATTGAAACAAATTTGCAACTCCAAGCTATATGGCTGATATGTGCTAATTATGATGGGAATCTGGTTACCAAAAGGATTGGATGACTAAAAGCTAACCAACAGTTTAGGCATACTTCTTTTCAACTTGGGTGCAGGCCAATATTTGTCTGATGTCAGACCATGGACACTGGCAGGATGCTTGTCTTGATGGCATGAGGAATACCATCAGAACATTATAAATCGTTTTCAACTCAAATTGCTTATGGTAGTATCCAGTACAGTGCACCATCATATTATTTAGATGGTTCATTCCTGTCATCAAATTAGCCTTCTAGTGTTTGAAGCCTTCGGGCTGCATCAATTTTCATTTTTTGGTTCCCAGCAATGTTTGAAATACTGTGATGTTGGGGCATAGCAGTCATGTATCAGTATAATATGCCTTTGTATCTGCTCTTGATTTGCTGATATAAGGCAGTACATCATGGTACATACCATCATAGAGGGCTGTATCAATCGCAGTACGATCAGTTTTTCAAATCTTGGTTCCTATAGATCTTTATTTGGTCAGGACAATTCTGCCTTTCTTGGTGCCAATTTCCAGATCTTGCTTTTTTTGTTTCCATTATGTTACTATTTTGGTCTTATCAACTTAACCCTTGCTGATCTATTTGATGATTTGGGTAGCTTCCATGTACCACACTGGATTTTGGATTCTATAAATGTTTCAAGACTAGTTATTGAATCACTTAGGGTGCATTTGGTTAGCCACTAAAAAAGTACTTTTTTGCTTTTTGACTTTTTGAAAGCAAAAATCAAAAAGCAATATTTGGTAACACCACAAAAAGCAAAGAGTAAAAATAAAAAATAAAAAATAATTACTTTCGTGGAAAGCAAAATTTTTGGCTTCTTAAAATTTGCTTTCTTACTTTTAAATTAACTAACATAAAACCTTAGTAAGCACATACATAGATGCATGCTTGCTTATATACATACATGCATGCATACATACATGTATTCATAGCTGCATGCTTACATACATACGCGCATACATGCATACATTCATACATGCACACATCCATCCATACATTCATGCGCACATCCATACATCCATATATGCATATATGCATGCATCCATACATCCATACATGCATACCTACATACATCCATACATTCATGCATGTATACATACATCCATCCATCGATACGTACATATATACATACATACATACATTCATACATACATACTCCATGCATACATGAATACATACATCAAACATACACATGCATACATCCATCCATTCATACATACATGAATGCATTCATGCACACATGCATACATATACATTAATGCACTCGTACATGCATACATCCATCCATACGTGCGTACAAACATGCATACAAGCATGCTTACATACATACATACACGCTCTCTGCTTTTTGCCTTTTGCTTTATAGCAACGTGGTTACCAAACATAATTTTTACTTTTTTGGTTTTTGTTGTACACCAAAAATCAAAATTAAAATAATATAAAGTACATTTTAGAAATCAAAAATCAAAAAGTGTAACCAAATGTACCCTTAGTTTTCAAGTTCTGAGATTGCCGGTATACTGGACCCAAGATATTTTTCCCCCAGTTTATGCAACTTATTTTTAGCTTTCCCAGATTTGTTCAAATTCTAGTCTTCCTTATAGGAACTTGTAGGAAACTTCTGCTTTTTGTGCTAATGCATGAAAAGTTTCAAATCTCTTATGGTTGACCTTATGGATACTACTGCAAGCCACTTCTTACGAAATAAGTGGGCACCTTTTACTCGTCTAGGTTGAATTCATAGTTAAAAGGATGATGGTTCATTTTGAGCTCTCAAGTGTCAATTTGGACTGTCATAAATTGCAACAGCTCATAGATGTCTTTGTTTGCATTGCACAACAAATCTTTATTAATATTTAGGAAGCATTGTTCCTAGCCAAGGCTTTTCTTTTGTGTCTCTTTTATGATTATTGATGTCATGCATTGTTTGATTATTTCTCTATCAACTTTCTGTGCATCTCTCCCAGGTTATAATACCACCAAATGGTTATTTGAAAGCTGTCAGAGAACTATGCTCTAGACACAACATTCTGATGATTGCTGATGAAATTCAAACTGGCATAGCCCGCACTGGAAAGATGCTGGCATGTGATTGGGAAGATGTTCGACCTGATGTTGTGGTAGGTTCTTGTCTATTGTTTATGATCACCTGTCTATATTCCAAGGCTGAAAATCCATTACTTTTCTGTGGTGATACGAACACATGAAAATGCATCTGAGCATGGTTTCTTTGTTTCTGTTTATGTCTGAAAATGCCTGTCAGTTTTCTGATATGATCTCATGCCTCTATTCTATCTCAAGAATATCCATGGTTATCTTGGCTTCCATTTGAAAGCTCACCCTATCACATTGCATCAGTTTTTAACATCAGTTATTCCTGTATAACCAGATCCTTGGAAAAGCTTTAGGTGCTGGAGTGATACCTGTTAGTGCAGTTCTTTCTGACAAGGATGTCATGCTATGTATCAGGCCAGGAGAACATGGAAGGTTACCTCTCTTATATCTCTTACCTATTTTTACAAGTTACACCATATTCCATTCTCCACCCCTCTTCCAACTCAATCCTAATTGTGAATTATGGATTGTTTACTCCTCATGGTAAAAACAGTGGAATAATGAAATACTAATTAGTGAAGTGAATGTTGCCATCACACTTACTGCAACAGTTTCCAGAATTGTCATTGATCTACTGATCTACCTTAAAAATATACTTTACATCATTATGGCCTATTTCTCTGTTAATTTATTATGAAATATTGCTAGATCTTATATTACTTATATTTAAATTTTGGCAGCACATTTGGAGGGAATCCTTTGGCTAGTGCAGTGGCAATTGCTGCACTTGAAGTAATCAAAGATGAAGGACTAGTTGAGAGGTACTGTATTTGCTTAGTTGAGTTAGCATTGTGCATTTTTGTGATGTGTCTTGATCATGGAAAGTCTTATTTACAGAATGTTGTCATTATAAGGAAAGAACAAAGTATTCAGTATTAATTCTTCTAAGCTGCTGAAAAGATATTCTTGTTTTGATAGTCAGTTATATTATCTAAGATATATTTAATCCTTTTAATGTCTCTGGGAAAATTTAGAACCCAGAAAAAATGCAGTTCACATTTTCTTTCTACACAGTATTGTAAAAAAATCTGATGCATGACCCTCTTCCTTTACTACATATATTGTGACTTCTTAAAGTATCTTCAGCATGTCAGCTAATGAGATGCATCAGTAATTTTATCTGTCTGCTTTCTTTTGATAAATAATTCTTGCCATTGAATTTTTTTCTCATAAAGTATTTACATGTGACATTAAGTTTGCTAAGAAGTTTACAGAATGGTTCATCCAAAATGAGCAGAGATAGCCACATACCCGTTTCAGCATGTTCTGCTTTGGATGACCATTAATCCAAAACATGTAGGCTGGCTAATTTAATGTTGGAGATTGTTTCCTTTTTGAGGGAAAGGGAGGGAAGAGCCTCCTGGTGGATTTACCTAGGTCCAAACATTTGGCGGACACACCTCCTAGGTTTTGAATCCAGAACATCCTCCATTTGGCAGAAGGTGTGACCACTGGAGTAGCGCTCAATTCATCTCTTCAAGGTGAAGTTGCAATCTAAAAATAAAATTAAAAATGAAAACAATTCTTGATGTTCACAAAAGCCCTTTTTACACAATGTTACTCATGAGAAGGCTCAATTATGAGTTGGGTGAGATAGATGAACTTTTTTTGTCCTCAGGCAACCTGTAGCCACATGCATTCACTGTCTGTACCGTAGCTTGAAGAAATGTTCATACCACATGATACAAACAATGAATTCCATTTAGATTGAGCAAAATGTTGTAAAAAGGAATCCAGAAAGTTGAGGAGAATCGGCAAGTACGTATGCTAGTTTACTCACAAAGTCAAGAGAGATGTCAACAGCAAATGCATGAGAGGGTGGAAGATAAATCAATCTAAAAGTTTCTCTAATACTGCATATGTAAAGAAGAAGAAGAAGAAGAAGAAGAAAAGAAAAGAAAAGGAATCAACCTCTCTTTTGATTGGTAGGGTTGGGAGGTTGGGGTGGGGGGGGCGGGGTGCTTGAGTGGTGGAAGCCAAGTATATGGACCAAACAGACTCCAAAAGAAAAAAGGAAATTTATGAAACTGGCTGAATTTATTGTTTGTCATCATTTTAAATACACTGAGTTATAGCACTAGCAGTGCCTCTAGATTTGCTTCTGCTGAATACCTAAAACTTTGTGGTAGGTTATTTAGTTCTTAGATATAAACTGCAGAACTCCTTTTATACTGATAGATTTGACTATACATGGTGAGTCACCATATTTCCTCTGCATTATTATTCTTATTATGAATTTTCTTATGAATTGTGCAAAATATTCTGCATGCCCTAGAACTTGTAAAAGCTTGGAACTACTAATACAACTTGTCTAACAAGGCTTTTCTTACCTAGTCTATATTGTGGTTTTATAAAATATTGTGAAGGTCTTGTTTTGTTAATACAATTTTTGTGTGAAACAGTAAAGTTTTCGTTGACCAGCTTGAGTGAAATTCAATGTATAAATTGTTTTTCCTTTTATTTCTCATTATACTGAGCATAAATTTGGGAAAAAAAATTTGTAACCAAATCCAATCTCTCTGCAGGGCTTGCAAAATGGGCCAGGAATTCAGGGATCAGTTAGAAAAGGTTCAACACCAGTTTCCCCAAATAATTAAAGAAGTCCGAGGAAGAGGGTTGCTCAATGCGATAGACCTGAACAATAAAGTTCTGTCTCCTGTTTCTGCTTATGATATATGCATTAAGTTAAAGGAGAGGGGCATTCTTGCTAAGCCAACACATGACACTATAATTCGTCTAGCTCCTCCACTCTCCATAAGGTAGGCAACTGTCAAAGCTTCTATATTCAGTTCCATAAGATTTTTAGGTACCAAATTATGGTTAATGTGCAGCTGATTTTTTTAAAACAAATGGCTAGCAGCTTATGACATCTTCCTTCTATTTTTACGCCTCCAGTCAGCTATGGTTCACTAAATGATTTTTACACTTAAGATCCTGTTTGTTTTCTGTTATATGTATTGAAGCTCCTTGAATTTGTGGTCACATTTGAACTGATGAATTCCCCTACATTCTAATGGTGCCTAATCTTGAATATTCATTTTGATGAATGTGATAGGAGAAGAATTTGACCAATGAACCCTTTCAATTGCTAACATGTGTGAGCGATCCATCTTTAATTACAAGATTTTAGCCTTTCATTGGCATCAAAAGCCATCACTAAATGGCCTAAATATCACTACTAAAACTATTAGTGGCAACCATAATGGCTGAGTAAAATGACCGCCACTAATAGTTATAATGGCGACTTATGCCTCATCACCATAAAAGATCATGCTATGTGTGGTGATTGAATGCCATTACCGATACTCAAACAATTAGTATGATAATTATTACCACTATTAAGTCCTGCATTTTGTGATGACGTAACATGCCACTAATGGACTCATTTATTAGTAGGCCGGACCGAGCCCAAGGTGCACGGGCCCCTTTTTTTTCTCTGTTTTCTGGGCTGGATTTTGGGTTATTTCTGGGTCTTCCTGGGTCCAAATTGAACTGGGTTTGGGTGGATTAGACTCTACACCCAACAGGTCGTGGAGGAGCAGATTCAACTGCTAACCACTATTACCGATAAGTGATTTCCCCTGAAATTTTGCATTTTCTTAGGCATGTCGGTCTGCCATGCCTGTATGCTGTATGTGCGGTGACACATAATATTTGTCTTCCGACAAGGATTCAAACCCATGAGTTCATTATATGCTGTATAATTTGTGGGTTTCTAGTAAACCATCACCCTCTTTGGAGAACAAATTTTCCTCCAATGTTTTTTCTGTTGAATTCATTGGTATCTGCCTTTTTTTCTTTTTTCTTTTCCTTTATGCCCCTTATTTTTTTAAAAAACAAAAAATCACTACTTAGTTGACAGTTGACAATGGTGCTGAACTTTGTGAGGTTTTTTTTAATTCGATTTTCTAGCGCTATCCAGTTGTGTTATGAAAGGAGATCATGCTAAATTTGTAAATGCACTACTTCTTGATGACAACAACCATATCTGTTCTGTAAGGCTGAGTTACACCTACATTCTGAAGTTAAGCATTTTATTTATCTTTCATCTATCTTTGATCTTTTTTTTCCAGTTTGGACGAGCTCGGTGAAGCATCAAAGGCGTTGAATGATGTGTTTGAGATTGATCTGCCAAAGATGCAGAACCAGAAGCCTAAACTAGAAAGGCCACCGGTCGAGCAAGCATGTGATAGATGTGGCCGGCAAATGTACGACACCACCAATATGGACAACTAACTTCGTTTTGTTTTGAGAGAGAGAGAGAGAGAGAGAGAGAGAAATGGACAAGTAGAATGTTACAAACATTCTATCCCACTTCTCATCTTATGTGAGCTGAAAAATAGTTGAATGATACTTTGATAGCTCCACCATTTTCATGGTTCCATTTGCTTGCAGAAGTTTATCCCTTGCATTTGCAATCTATTAATGTACTCCACCTCTTTTATTTTGTCAAGTTGAGAATTTTTCTTAATCCTTATCACAGAGGTTCATCATTTTTTTCACTCTTTTTTTGAAAAATCTTGATGCTAGAGTTATGGACCTCTCTCTATCATCTGAAAACAATGGGAGCATGAGGACTAATAAACATCAACAATTCACCTATTTTGAAAATTGTCAATATCTGTTAATCATGATTCCATGCAGCCGCATGTGTTCTCCATGGGGAAGGAATTGTCACCAAGTCTATATTCTGATAGTCTCTTATTGATAGGGCTGGAAATGGGCCAGTTCAAAGACTATATTTAAAAAAATTTTGGACCGAATCCGGGCATTCCTTTGGTCCAAAAATTACAGTTATAAGACTAGTCGAATATGTTTAAAATTTCGTCTGCGGCCTGAATCAACTTCAGGCTGGTCCGAAGTTTATTGAGCTGGCCCAGTCCAGCTCCAAACAATGGGCTTTTGGGCCGGCCCATTTCCAGCCCTATTTATTGATGAGGATGAGAGAATTGCCTCCTTGCTCATCAACAATATAATATAGTTTGGTATCCTAGTGATCTCATAATGGCATTTGTTATTGTATTTTTAAGGTCCACTTCAGCCAATTGAATGGATTTCCAGACATTTTTTGTCTTTTTTTTTTTTTCCAGTGTCCAAGCCTGCGACCCAACGAAACAGCTTCTGCTCCTCAATTAAATGTTGCAACAGGACCATCAACCCAATGGTCTAGCTTCATTAAGGTTTTGTACAATATGCCCACGCATGCTATCTTTTCTCCAGCCATATTTCCCTTCTGGAAAGCCATTTTATGCCGTTTGATGTTTTGGAATATTATCAGGTGCTTTCAATTGAAGATGATTGAGAATAGTCTTGGCAGGAATGACCACCTGGCTTTCTCAAAGGCTGGCCACTATGCTTGGTCCAAGAGATTCTAATTTTAACTAATCAATTGGTAAGCATCATACTCTATTTTCACCTGTCAATTAAAAATAAGATTTTAATTAGTGTTTGTCGTCAATCCCTATCAAGTTTCATTCTTTGTCAGCATGAGCCATCTGCCAGTGTTGGTTTGAGATGGAGTTATTTTAAAGAATGTATTAGTTAAAAAATTTTAGAGGGCATTGATGTTATCAGGTGTTTGGATCATTAATGCTATTAGTGGATCCAGATTACTGGTCCCGAGTTGAAACCAATCCAAACATGATCCCACCTGCTGAAGCTGAAATCAAGAATTGGCACAGGTCAAAAGGTTAGACTCATCTATACTAATTGATGGGAAACTTAGAAGGAAAAAAACAATCGTAATTGGTCTATATAGAGAGGGTCACTGCCAAGTTAAAATAAATCAAGCCTAAATTAAACTTGGTTTTTGCTGGAAAATGTAGCAACTCCCGCAAGCTTGAGTAAATTTTTGAATTTGATAAAGTTAGCATGGGATGTATGGTCTTTGTTTATTTTTTTGTTTTATTTATTTTTTTAAGAGGAACTAAATATTGATATATAATTTTAGTATCAGAGCTTTTTTTTTTTTAATAAATATCATGAAAGAGTTTGTCAACTTTGTTATTGATCGATTTATCCATATTCTTGTATTTTTCAAGATGGATAAGTTACTTTTCTTAAATAGTATTTATTCATGAATTAGTAAAAAAACTTTATCCAACATGGCTAAATTATTTTTATTATAAATATTTAATTTTATTTCTAAAATGCTTTTCTTTAATTTTCAATACTTCCTCATTTAATTCCCAATAACTTAGTTGTTCACTATTTCTAAACTTTAAATCTCATAAAAATATCATAAAAAATATAGATAAATTTTAATAACTTATCTAAAAAAATAATAATATAAATAATAAATTTTGAAATTATATATATATATATTATAGATAAATTATTTTTCTATCTAAATATTATCGGTTCAAAAAAAAAAAAAAAATTATAAAAGAACGGGCTTTTGGGATTGAATTTGTCATCAAATAACATACTTTTTAAGGAGAGATACAATGATGACGCATCTCCATCCCCGGTTGCATCTCCTACCCAATGTCGGCCGCGCCAACTTCAAGACTTTTTCTTTTTTTTAATTTGTCCCGGTTACAAATTCCTTTGTCTCTTTTCTAAGTCAGGTACTTTAATGGCTATTATAATAATAACTACGATAACTAATTGTTATCACTGTAGCAAATAAATTTACGTAAAATGGTGTGATTTCTCCATAAAAGTTAGGTTACTTGCATTAATGACCCTCATGGATGAGCAAAAAATACAACTTGCACAATAATTCACCATCAAATGTAATATTACTAATCCATGTTTAGTCCCTTTGCAGGACCAACAACTAAAAAAAATTGGGAAATGGTAAGGAAAGAACCATGTTAGACAATCCAAAAGATACCACAAAGTCATAGAAAGGGATAAGCTAAATGGACTTGATTACAACAACATCCAAACTAATTGTCATGTGAAGAAGGGCCTACTTTGTTTGATGTGATACAAATGATGCTTATGAACAAAAAAAGAGTCGTTGGGCAATTGAGTGTATTCGATGCGTTAGGCAAGCAGGCATTCATTGTCACTGATAATGAGCCAAGTTTCTTAAGGTTTACTCTTTTAATATATTTATATATATTTATATATATATAGAGAGAGAGAGAGGGAGAGATATTTGAAATATTTTACAGAAAAATAGAGCTGATTTTCATAACTTTGGTATATTTTTTTCTATTTACAAGAATGAAAATATTTGTTCTTCCAGGGTATGCATGTCCTTAAACTTCTATTATGCTAGCATATCTATCATAGTCATGTTGTATCATTGGCAAGTTTAAAAAATTAATAGATAAATTTATTTTTATTAAAAATATAAATTTGTTAAAAGTTGTTTACTTTTCAAGTAGGTAAAAATTAAAAATAAAATATTTTTTTGACATAAAAAAGGGATAGGAGATAAACCCGGTATAACTACCCGTAGACTCCTATCCCTTCAGAAAATGTCCGATCTAAGATGCTAGAATTTTGTTAAAATAATTTTTCAAAAAACATGGAAATATCATTAATTTTTATAATATTAATAATACTTAATGATACAAAATTATTTATATTAAAAAATAAAAAAATTAGTTAATTTTATTTTAAAAAATTTTAAAAAAATTAAATATATAATTAAGTATATAATTAAGACCATCAAAATTATCAAGATAATAGATGATCATTGATTCAACTGATAAATAATAATTTTAGAAAAAATCATATCATAAAAAAATTATGATGTACAGGAATGTGTTGCCATAGCGCCGACGAGAAGACGCGCAATTTTTGGATTTCATAAATAAATAGTTGAAATTTACAAGAAAAATTGTATTAAACCATGCTCATAAATTAAAATTTAGGAATCAAATTAAAAAAATTAAATTATAAAAAAGAACAACAACATGGTTGCCAAAAAGGATGCTCGTCGCTCAACCCACCACCGGCGGATTCCGTCCTCTCCCTCTCGGCCTTTACCCTAAAAAACACAAATAATAAAATAAAGTTAAGAAAAAGGCCGACAAAATCCGATCCAAATAAAAAGAAAAATAAATAAAAGAGTAATAAAGCCACGGAGATGGAGAAAGGGTGCATCCCTTCCGTTTCCCGCTACCCTATCGGTCCTTCTAGCCTGCCGAAGTTCTCCAAATTCCTTTTGTTTTTTTCCCCCCTTTTTTTTAATTTTAAATAACATAAATAATATTAAAAACAATTAAATAATTAAAATTAGGTTTAGGGTTGCTCTCCTCGCTACCTCCCCCTTTTATTTTTCTGTCTCTGGTCTTCTTCGTCACCACTGCATTAAGCCATCTCTCAATCTCGTCCCCCTCACCACTTCCTCCTCGCTCCAAAATTTGTGCTGTAGAAATCCCCCAATCCCTTCCTCCTTTTCTCCGCACTTCTTTGGAGTTAGGGTTAGGGTTTCTCCTGGCCCCGCCTTCCCCGACCAAAGAAAATTTTAAAAAAATCGGATTTTGTTCTTGGATCCTTGGAAGTGTTGCCATTCTAGGGTTTCTACTCTCTTCTTTTCTCTGCTTGCTTTGATATTTATTGGTGTTTGACGAAGTACTGGAATCCAATGGCGTCGTCAGCCATCTGGGGAGAGTTGGATCTGGAGGGGTCGCCGTCGTGGCGCGGCGATCGGGCGGCGGAGGAGGAGGTGGAGGGGATCGATCATTTCGACCGGGTGCCGGATGCGTTGCTCCTCGACGTCTTCAACCGGATCGGGGATGTCAAGGCCCTCGGCCGGTGCTGCGTCGTCTGCCGCCGGTTCAACTCCCTTGTCCCCCTCGTCGACTACGTCGTCGTGCACGTCGATTGCGTAATCTCCGACGAGCCTGCCCCGTCCTCCTCCGCCCCCGCCGGATGCGGCGGCGGAGGCGCCGGGCCTGACAGGGGCCGCGGCGTCTTCTCTCATCTCGCCCGCCTTGTCTTTGGCAGCCTCGTCAAGCCCCTCCAGGCCCTCGGCCAAATCCTCTCCCCTGCCGCCTCCGTCTCTTCCCGGAGGTCCTCGGGCTCCTCTTCGTCGTCTTCTTCGTCTTCCTCGTCCTCCTCCTCCTCCTCCTCCTCTGAGGTCTCCCACCACTCCCCGACCGAGGTCCTGAAGAACTTTAAGGAGATCCGCCACCTACGGATAGAGCTCCCCGCTGGCGAGCTCCGTGTCGAAGACGGCATTTTCCTCAAGTGGAAGGCCGACTTCGGCTCCACCCTCGACAACTGCGTCATCCTCGGCGCCTGCTCTGTTCTATCCCCAAAATCTTCCAACCATGAGCCCAACCCTAGCTTCCAGGATGCCTGCGGGGGAGATGACAGCGGGAGCATCCCGGAGTCCTTCTACACCAATGGAAGCTTGAAGCTTAGGGTGGTGTGGACAATCAGCTCCCTCATCGCCGCCTCCGCCCGCCATTACCTCCTGCAGCAGATCATCGCCGACCACGAGACGCTGGAGAGCTTGGATCTCACAGACGCCGATGGACAGGGGGTGCTAACCATGAACAAGGGGCAGCTGCAGGATCTGCGGGTGAAGCCGGTCTCACCGTCGGGAACGTTGCAGAGGACGCTTGTGCCAGCCCTCAGCATGCGTCTCTGGTACGCCCACCACCTGGAACTGCCCGGTGGGGTGGTCCTCGAAGGAGCAACACTGGTGGCCATTCGGCCCAGCGAGACACCCGGTGGCAGTGGTGGTGGTATTGGGTCCTCTGATGGATGCTGGGTCTCCAATGCCTTTGAAGAGCCATACATGACCGCGGCAAAGTTGCTCGTGAAAAGGAAGAATTACTGCCTGGAGATGAATTCCTTCTGATCTCAGAACAAGCTACCCATAAAGATCCACTCCCAAAGGTAAATTATAACTTTTTTTTTTTGATGATTCTGTTACTAGCTTAAGAATGAACAATTAGCTCCTCATGCAGATGGAAAGTTTCCATCTTTATGTTATATGGCAACAGTCTGTCGGTTAGCGAGCACTCTGTGATATTGTGGAATTTTAAATGGTTGTTTCATTTGTTCCCCCATGGTGAGCGGAAGATTGGATGAAGGTGAAGGAGATGGGATGTGGAATTGTTTGAGAAATCTGTTGGGGGTTGATTGTTTATTTCCATATGCTGAGGGCTTGTTAGTATGTGATCCCTTCTGAGGCTATCGGGTTGAAATTTAATTTATATGCTGTATATTATTAAATTTGTCGCTTTTTATTGTGTTTCTTTTTTTTTTTCTTGGGAGGGGGTTTATGGTGTTATGATTTTCCTTGGAATTGATTATTGAACTGTTGACATTGGGTTATATAGTTTTTACTTGTGCAGGAAAAGAAATCTTAGGCTCTACTGACTTCTTTCATTCCTTGAAATGCATGTAATTCTTCACACAATCACAGTTTTGTAATTGAAGATTATGCAGAATGAACTGTGTGATCCAAAAGTTTGGCATGAAAAAGAATTTGCTACATATATTTTAGCCCTAGTTGAGTGGAATAACAGAATATCTTGTGAGTTATAATTTATTCAACTTTCAAGTTTTACCATAGTACCACATATCATTAAATGGATAGGGGATGATACTTAGGATCTATTTGGATTTTTCCTGTAGGATTAGGCTGAAAATCTTGTGGGATTTGTGGATTGGGATGCCCATTTAAGCAAGGCTTTATCAACCAAACACCTCCTGGCCTAAATCCTATCAAAAGACAAAAAAAACTCCATGGGTTTTTTTTTTTTTTTGCTTCTTACAGCCCAAAGGGGCTAGTATTTGGACTGGGATTTGGGCAGGCTGTTAAAAGATGTGAGCCAGATGGCATGCTCAATTTTCGCAGGATTTTCATCTCAAGCCTGTAGGAATATCCAAACAAGCTCCTGAAAGACTAATCCCCCTGCCTACATGCTATTATAATTCATCATCCTTAGCTTTACCTTTACCAGTCATAAATTCTTGCACTACTATGTTTCCTTCTTAAAATATGTCAATGGTCTTCCCAAAACAATGCTTAATTTTGTCTATATGAAGATTTGGTTGTATCAGTGTTCTTTGGAATTTCTTTTCAATGACCTCCTCGTTGACAGTGTTAGTGTTGAACACGCACCACTGTGAGGGCCCGTTTTCATCAAAACTTAATGAAGCTACCAGGTAGCCTGCTGGTAAAGTATCTCCATGGTTATACCATATTATCTAGCATCAACTTCCCCTTCATCAGGGTTGGAACTTAGAAGGGGTAGCCTAAGTTGAATGGCCTATTCCTCTCATCTACCTAGAAATAGAGGTTGAAACTTTCTTACCATTTGTTGATATTCTATCTTATTATTGTCTTTGATGAACTGCCAAATTTGGATATTCTAATTTCATGCTAAGGAATGATATTCGCTCCGGTTATTAACCATTTTTCTACTTGTTTCTCTTGTTGGTCAATGTACAGTGAGTGCTTCTTTTTTTTTAATGCATTTCGTTTTTTAAATTTTTTTTAAAAAAAGAAGCATAGAATGCAAGAATATCAGTTTTATATACTGTGTTCTGTTCTCTTTCTAGCTGATATGTTTAGGGTTCATAAGCAAATGTTCCTGTTAAGCATGAGTAACTCACCCATTTTATCCTTCTAATTTTCAGGGTTTTAGATGCTTTAGAGAGAAAAGAGGCAGATGAAGGATTCAGATCTGTTGGTAACCAACTCTCACATCTTTCTGCTTCAATGATGATGAGCTACAACATCACCTTCATGAGCTGACATGTAACATGCTCCTGTTTTTTTTATTGGCCCCCCTCTTTGAGAATAGACGGGGGCAGCTAGAGCTGTCTCTATACCTAAAAATGTCAATATGGTACTTTCTGGGTATGTCTCTAGTAATCATATATGTTGTATTTCGTGCCTTAGCATGATTGCACTGCACTGATCGGTCTATCAGTTTTTCTGTTATCGAACTTGTATCAAGCTGTAATTTTTCATAAATTGTCTGTGTTCTTGTAACCTCACGTACAAGCAGTCTGAATTTTCAGGTTGTGACCACCTCAGAGAACTAATACATGACCTATTAATTTGCAGGCTTGCTGATCGGTTTGATGTCTCAGCAACATCACCTTGCTTTATAAACCAGCAAATAGATTGCGATTCTGCTGGCTGTGTTTCTTTTTTTTATATGAAAAATGGCTGTGTTTATTTTTTTAATGTTCAGGATGGGATTATTTGGATAAGTTTGACATATGAGAGACTTAAGATTTAGACGGGTACTCCAAATGCTATCGAGGGATTGGATTCTTTTTCCATTTTCTTGTTGCTGCTTTTTTTTTTTCTTCTGAAAAATTGGTGACAGCATGCTAGTAATTGAGATTCTAGTTTGGAGTGCAATTGGACGCAAGGGTCTCCCTCGCTGTCAAAGAAAGCTTCAATTTTGGAGTGCCATTGGGCGCACACGGGTCTCCCTCCCTGTCAAATAAAGCTTATATTTTGGAGTGCCATTGGACGCGGGGTCTCCCTCCCTGTCAATTAGAGCTTCTATTTTGGAGTGCCGTTGGACCTGTCTAAGAAAGCTTCTGACCAAGTTGACGTGTCAAGGTACCTACCCTCAACATTTAATAGAAAGTATGCTTTCTGGTTTTATTTTGCATGCGAAGCGTCCAACAAAGTGGCTGGTATCAAGCATGTGTTTGGTGAGCAAAAATCATGTTGGGCAAGCATGTTTATACCAATTTTAAAGAATAAATTTTAAATCAAAAATTGTCTTACTAATCGAATTGTTAATCCTATAATATTAAAAAAAATAGCAATTTTATCTTTTTCATTTTTGTTATATTATATATGTATATATATATTATATGATTATATAATATATAATAAATTAATTATTGAATAAATCAAAATATATACCTCAATAAATGAATATATAATTTTTAAAATATATAATTCATTAATATATATTATATAGTCAAGTAATATATGCTTAAAAAATTAGTTATCAAGCAATTCATTATACAATTTCAAATAAATTGATACATAATTTTTAGAATATTATGTTTATCAGTATATACTACATCGTTTGGTGAAACATGTTTGATCAACTTTTTAATACATATTACAATCTTTTTTTGTTATACACAACCGGCCTCCTTTCAAACTAAATTGGAACCGACGGCCCTTTAGCTAGATCTGACCGACCTAACAGAGACCCGACCAATCCACCAAGGATCCGACTGACCTACTTCAGTTAGGTCCATATCGGATCAAAATGGACCTTTCCAAGGACGACTTGGAGGCTCCAGAGATCCTTTCCAGCTGGTACTAGAATTCTGTTACAACATATTTCTGACATCTCAGCGCTATTATTCTGTAGATCTCACGATGTCATTCCTTCCTGATGCCATCTGGCCACTACCAAGATTCTTCTAAAGGCAAATTGGCTATTTCTAGTCTAGCCCTTAACAGATTTTGATAAAGTTTCGTGCCTATATAAGGTAAAGGGGGATTCCAAGATAAGCAGGCTCTTCCTTTTCCACGAGTTATCTCTTTGCGATCCCTTCATTCTATTGCTCCAAGTCTTTCACTGATTTAGCCATCAGAGTGTCTCCTGCTGGAAAATCACCAGCCCGTGGGATCTTTTTGCAGGAAACAGGAGACATGCACTCCAGTTAGCCCGGTCCGGGAGATCTAGCGGTAACATATTAGCGCTAGAGGAAGGGGCGCAACCTTCGCCCTTATGTTCTTTCTTCAAAAGGAGAGATCCATCGTTAGACAAAACGATGGTGAAAGGAAGAGTTCAGAATACATTTAATAGGAGAGGCTGCTTCCAAACAAGCTTGGAAGAACTTCTCAGGGAGAACGATGCCGCTCAGCCTACCATCATCCTGGGACAACAGCAGTTCCAGACTCTTCTGAACCGCATCGATACTCTTGTCGTCACGGTTCAAAATCTCCAAGACGCAGCCAACGACAAACAGCGGCTGCTTGCGGCATCTAAAACTAGTCATCACATGTTGCCGAGGGAAGTCAATAGCAAGGAGTCCCTCGACTCCGCTCCCACATAGCCCCGGAGGTTGCAAAGGACTCATGCCGACGGAAAAATAGTGAGGTCCGTCTCGCACTCTTTAGTGGATTTGGTCTCTGACGATGACCAGCGACGCGATGTAGATCCGAGAGACTATAACAGCAAGTTCCAATGCATGGAGGAGCAAATTGGCGAACTGGTCGACCGGTAAAAAGGAGAAGCGCTGATGTACGACTCTCACCCGCCATTCTTCATCAGAATTATGGGGAAAGCTATCCCCTATCACTTCAAGATCCCCCAGGTGGACGCCTGCGATGGCACCACTGACCCTTTGGATCATCTGGGCATTTATAAGGCTCACATGATGATACAGGGCGCGTCTGACGTCCTCCACTACCTCGCCTTCCCCGCGACACTCAAGAAGGTGGCTCGGTTGTGGTTCTCCGCCATCCGACGATGTACGATCCATTCATTCTCCTAGCTGGAAAAATTTTTTTTATCCCATTTCAGGACCAGTAGCCGGATGCCGAGGAACATGGATTGCCTCTTTATCGTGCGACAGAAGGAAGGAGACACCCTCCGGGATTACATGGCCCTATTTAATTCGGCAACCATGAAGATCCCGAATCTCAACGAGCATGTAGCTATGTCGGCCTTTACGAGGAGGCTGCGATCATCCAGGCTCACTTTCTTACTGAACAAAAAGTTTCCGACAAACTATTCCGAATTACTAGCCCGGGCTCAAAAATATGCCCTGGCAGAAGAACAAGCGACAAGCCAATGCTAGGCTGAAGGGAGGTCAGCTCCCAAGAGGAGTGATAGGGGTCCCGAAGTTCGACCTCCCAACGATGGCACCAACTCGGTCTGACCTCGCAACCTTAAGTCGAAGAACTTTCCCAGGAGGTTTGAGACTTACACACTTCTCTCCCTCCCAAGGAAGAAAATCCTTATGGAGATAGAGAAGAAGACCTTCCTACAAAGGTCTCGCCCGATGAGGAGCCCCTCCGCATCAAGGAACAAGGACAAGTACTGTCGATTCTATCGTGACCACGGGCACAATACAGAGGATTGCCTCCATTTGAAGGACGCGATCGAAGACTTGATCAGGCGGGGGTATCTGCACAAGTACGTCCGATCCCAGAGGAGCCGGGCTGAAACTTCTATCACCAGAAACTCTCCTGAGGAAACAGAGCTGCCCAACCAACGGCCCACCGATGAAAATGTTGGCATGTTTCACCGCCGGTCCGACTGGAGGGATGAATAAGGTTAGGACATCTTGAAGAGGCCTCAGGGTTCTAATGTAATTAGTTTTTCCGACGAAAACCTCCGAGAAACCTAGGTCTCTGGGAATGATCCTGTTGTTGTGTCGGCAGTAATTGCCAACTATGATGTAAGGAGGATCCTCATTGATAATGGAAGCTTTACTGAAGTTTTGCTGTATGATGCCTTTGTCAAAATGAACCTGCCTAGAACCAGGCTGCTAGAATCTTTAATACCGTTAACTGGGTTCGGAGGAAACTCCGTTGGCATAGAAGGAAAAATAACTCTGCCCATGACCATCGGATCAGAGCCTTGTCAAAAGACTTTCCTTTTTAATTTTGTGCTCATCCGGATGACATATGCTTACAATGCCATTTTGAGGCGACCGGCTCTGAACAAATTCCGAGCCATTGTATCTACTTACTACTTGTTGGTGAAATTTCCGATTCGGAACGGAGTCGGAGAGATGAGAGGGGATCGCAGGATGGCTAGACAGTGTTTGACCAATCAGGACAGGCAATCGGGAGACCATTCCATCTTGGAACAACTTGATCCCAGGGCCGAAATCGACTGCTGCGGAGAACCCGTCGAGAGGATCCTATATGTACCCTTTAGGCAGGACGATCCCACTAGGGTCCTGCAGATCAGGTGCACGCTCAGCGAGGAGGCCAAATTGAAGCTAGTCGGCTTCCTACGGGACAATGCCGACGTCTTCACCTGGTCGATGTCAGACATGCCATGCATCTCGTTGGAAGTCATAACCCAAGAGGCTCTTCGAAGCTGGCTTCATTAGAAAAGCCCACTATCTCGATTGCTGGCTGGTGAATATTATGATGGTGAGGAAAGTGGAGGATATGTGTGGACTACACTAACCTCAACAAAGCTTGCCCGAAAGATAGCTTTCACTTACCAAAGATCGACTAACTGGTGGACGTCACTACCAATCACTAGCTTCTGAGCTTCATGGACGCCTTCTCCGGGTACAACCAGATTAGTAGGGACCCGGAAGACAAGGAGAAGACAGCCTTCATCACTAACAAAGGGCTGTACTGCTATAAAATGATGCTATTCAGCCTAAAGAATGCCGGAGCTACTTTCTAGAGGCTGATCAACAGGGTCTACGAAGGGCAACTTGGAAGAAACATGGAAGTATATGTTGACATGATGTCAAGAGCCTTCGGAAAGTCGACCACATTAAGGATCTGAAAGAATCTTTCGATGCCCTGAGGTGCCATTGGATGAAACTGAAATCGGCCAAGTGTACCTTTGAGGTGACCTTGAAAAAATTTCTCGGCTTTCTGGTCATCCGGCAAGGAATTGAGATCAATCCGGATAAAATCAAGGCCGTCATCGACATGGGGCATCCAACCAACAAGAAGCAAGTGCAAAAACACACAGGTCGGATAGCCTCGTTCAGTCGCTTCATTTCTAGGTTAGCTGAAAGGTGTCTCCCTTTCTTTAAAACACTGTGGCAGTCGGATCGCTTCCATTGGATCGACGAATGTCGGTCGGATTTCGAAGCACTGAAGATATATATGAAGACCCCCCCTTACTTGCTAAGCCTGTGGAAGGACAGTCCCTGTATTTGTATCTATCAGCATCGAATGAGTCTGTGAGCTCCGTCCTTGTTCGGATTGGGGAGAACAACCAGCAAAGGCCGGTCTATTATATCAGCAAGGTACTCCACGACATCGAAACAAGGTATCCTAAGATGCAGAAGCTTGTCTACTCTCTAATTATAGTGGCCAAGCGATTGTGGCCCTACTTTCAGGTGCATCCAATCATCGTCTTGACCGATCAACCTCTCAAGGCAATCCTTAGGAGTCCTGATACCTCGGGGTGGCTCGCCAAGTGGGTCGTCAAGCTTGGCGAATTTGACATCTCCTTTCAATCTCGATCGGCTATGAAGGCTCAGGAGATCGCCGACTTCATAGCAGAGTGTACCTGGAGATAGGATACACTTCTGCAAATAGTCGACACACATGAGGATGATATTGCTGAAGGGTCAGACCCCGCCTGGACACTTCATATGGACAGGGCATCTAACCTTGCTGGTTGTGGAGCATGATTAATCCTGGCCGACCTTGATGGACAGAGCCTGGAATATGCCCTGCGTTTCGCATTCTAAGTGTCAAATAACTAGGCGGAGTATGAAGCCCTCCTCACAGGACTGAGGATAGCTGATGAACTGGCATCGGACGGATCAGAGCCTTCTCAGATTCCCAACTGGTGGTCAACCAGGTGAGAGGCGAATTCGAGACGAGAGATCCGACCCTGGCCAAGTACTTAAGTAAAGTGCAAAGCCTTGTGGCTCGACTCAAGTTTTTCGAGATCATCCACGTACCCCGGGTGCAAAATTCTCGGGCGGATGCCTTGTCACGGCTGGCCACTGCTGTCACTGATCCCTTCGACCGGGCTTTCGTGGAGCACCTACAAAGCCCAAGCATTGCTGGAGAGACATCGGGAATCCATCAAGTGGAACGAGAGGCTTGTTGGATGGACCCCATCCTTGCGTTCCTCAATGAAGGAACCTTGCAGAAGATAGGGCCGAAGCTAAACGTGTACGCTGGACAACCTCAAAGTATATCGTCCTTGGCGGGATCCTCTACAAGCGATCATTTACGCAACCATTGCTCAAGTGCCTAGGACCGTCGGACGCCTATTACGCACTCAGAGAAGTGCATGAAGGCATATACGGCGACCACCTGGGAGGTAGATCCTTGGCCTACAAGATTATCCGGCAGGGCTATTACTGGCTAACCATCCAGAAGGACGCTGCTGACTTTGTTAAAGGTGCGATGCATGCTAGAGGTACTCCAATGTTCAAAGGTGACCAGTTAGTTAGCTAACCTCGCTGACCGCCCCTGGCCATTCGTACAATGGGGAATAGACATCCTCGGACCATTTTTCCCAGCATCTGGACAACGAAAGTTCCTAATCATAGCCATCGACTACTTCACCATGTGGGTGGAAGCTGAACAGCTAGTGCAGATTACTGAAGCCAAGGTGGAGACCTTCGTCCGAAACTGCATCATTTATTGGTTTGGCATACCGCATGCAATCATCACCGACAACGGGAGACAATTCGACAACTCGAAGTTCCGGAATTTATGCCAGCAGTATCATATCTCCCACCAGTTGACTTCAGTTGGACACCCCCAATCCAACAGGGAGGCCGAAGTCACCAATCGGACGATCCTATATAGCCTGAAGACCCGACTGAATGATACCAAAGGACTCTGAGTTGAAGAATTCTACTTGGTACTTTGGGCCTACCGGACTACCTCCCGCACGGCGACCGGAAAAACTCCATTCAATCTCACCTATGAGAGTGAGACGGTCATACTAGTGAAAGTCTCCTTGCAGTCCCTCCGGATTGATCATTTCGTCGAACCAGCCAATTCTGAGCAGAGAATGGCTGACCTCGACTTGCTCGAGGAGACCCTAATCCAGGCGGACCTGAGGATGGCAACCTATCGTCAAAGAATGGTTAGATATTATAAATCTTGAGTCAAGGCTCGAAGCTTTCGGGTCGGAGACCTGGTTCTGCGGAGGTAAGAGATATCCAGACCAACTGAACAAGGAAAGCTCTCCCCTAACTAGGAAGGCCCTTATCTGGTAGTCGAAGTGATCCAGATCGGAACTTACCGACTCGAGCATCTAGACGGACGACAAGTGGCACGTCCTTGGAATGTAGATAACCTTCGCAAATATTATCAATAAAGGCAGTAATTTACTTTATAAAGAGATCCAACCTCGATTGGCAAAGGCTTTAGTACAGCCCACTCAAGTCCGACCTCGATCGACAAAGGCTCTAGTGCAGCCCACTCAAGTCCGACCTCGATCGGCAAAGGCTCTAGCGCAGCCAACTCAAATCTGACCTTGATCGGAAAGCATTTTGTGGGATCCTTAAATACTTAAGGTATTTCCCTACAAACAGCTAGTTTGAAAATCCCTTAGAAATATTTCTAAGAAGATGAGTTCAAACTAAGCTGACCTCTCGATACTTAGAAATATTTCTTATAAATGGCTAAGTTAAAAGCCAATGGGGCACTCGGCAATCCAAGAAAGTACCGCTAGTCGGCGACAAGAGGCAAGAATAGCCCGTTGAAAAAAAGAAAAAAAAACAAGACAAAACAAAAGATAAATATCAAGATGTCATTTCATTAATCAAAAAATTTTGTATAAGATATGGGCAGACTTTTACAGTTGATCTTAAGTATTGCCAAGTATTTACAAAAGAGAGAGATCCTTCCCACTCGTCGAAGGAGCTTCGGCTTCGGCCTCCCATGCAGCATCCGAAGCCTCGACCAAGGCCTCCGCCGATCCCTCATCAACAGTGGTTTGGGCGTCAACCCCGGTGTCAGCCATGCCCTCTTTTTCTTCCGACGGGTGCATCAGCTGTATTGAGGTCAAGTCGAGCTCCGGGAAAGCTTCGCCACCTTCTTCAGGCAATCATCGAAGTCGTATTCGTAGCTCGCCATCCCAGCCTCCTCCATCTCATTGTTAAAGTTGGCTGAAGTCTTGTATTCCACCACGGTGTCGCGGTCCTGCTTCGCCGCCAGCTCCTTCGCCTCTTTCAGTTCGGTCAGGTACCTCCCCGCCAATGCCTTGTGGGACCGTGCACTCCTTTCGGCATCGACGGACCGCTCCACCTCGTCAGACAGTCGACGGGTCAAAGACCTGACCTTTTTCTTCAGCTTGGCCTCCCGCTCGGCTAGCTGGGTCTGCAGGCCCTCTGCCTGCTTCTTTAAATATTCGACTTCGGCCAAACTGACTGAAAGCCTCTCCTCTACGGCCTTCTGCGATGCCACTGCTGCCGCCTTGGCCGCCTTCAGTCCTTCGGCCTTTGCCACATGGGCCATCTCGTCGAGGCCTTCATCCATCATCGAGATCTCGTGAAGGAGCTACAAGCAATGGAACATATTAGTCATGCACAAGAAGGATGAAGAAATTGAAGGGACGACAAAAGTACCTTCATCAGACTGAGGTAGGCACCTCTCGCCACCTCGTGCAACTTGCACTTGCTCGACTCCTCCCAGTCGGCCTGGGTGATGGCCCCTTTAAGTAGGTCTCTGGCCTGTCGAGGGTTGTGAAGACGTGCCAATGCTGGAAGGTGTCGTAGTTGACTTCTTTAGTGTCTACCCCTCCAGCCACCCCTTTCTTCTCATCTACGGGGCGGGCCACCTCCATCTGCTTGGCCGATGGCGAGGCTGAGGCCATCCCCACCTCGGTCGGCTCTGATGGGTCCGACTTCGATCGGACGGCTGACTCCCTGACTGTAGGCAGAGGTCCTGACACTTTTGCCACCAATCGCTCCAACAAGGGCATATTGTCCTCGTCGGAGCCCGATGCCACGATGATCACGGGATGTTCTTCTGCCCGCTGTTTCTTCTGCTTGCCCGCGGTTAGCTCCGTAGACCTGGCGACCCTCTTCCTCGTTGCCCGCTCTACTATCCTTACACGGTCGGGCTTCATTTTTCTTCCTGTTACAAGAATAAGATCAGAGTAAGGAAGGAAAGAATATAGCCGACGGAACAAAAAGTTCGACGGCAGTGATTTCTACCCTACCTAAGTGTCATGATAGCTAACTCCGGTTGAGTGGAGGCTATCCTCCCGAAGCAGCTCCTTCACCATTGTGATACCGATTGCCTCTAACTCGTTGAAGTCGGCTTGGTCGGCCATCAAGACCGCCCTCCTTCCATTAGCTGTCGGCCTTGGTTCCCCACATGACAGGTTGAAGCCCCAAGGTTGAAGACTCTGTACGAAGAAGAACTTTGACTTCCACCCATGAATGGCCGACGGAAGATCTCTGATTATCTTCTGCCCGGGATGGGGGTTGAACACCCACCACTCCTTGCTCCGGAAGTCTTTCTTCAGGACAAAAAAGTTTGCAAAGAGGGAAGTCCTAGGTTCTACTCCAACCCTCTGGCACAAGACCATGAAGCAGCTGAATACTATTCGGGATCAGCTGCGCAGGGGTGACTCGATATAGGTTGAAAACCTAGACGAAGAAGTCGCACAGGAAAAATCGAAGGCTGGCCTTCAAGTGATCCTCATACACCGGGAGGGCTCCCGGGCTCGGCAACCAGATCACCCTCTCATCCCGATCTGAGATAGTGAGGTGCAGGGTGGAAGGGATATTGAACCTAACTCTAAGGGCCTCTACCCGATCCCGCACTAGCTCATATTAGACCTGGCTGGGACCTAGTCCCTCTATCCTACGGCTAGAGCTCCGGCTACCAGAGGCCATTGCTACGGAGTTTGGAGGGAAGAAGAACTGGCTTGAGGATTGGGTTTCCTAAAAGGTTGAAAATGTTGGAGCGAGCCGAAATCTCTCTTCAAGGGCGATCTCTCTCCAAGGACGAATGCGGCAAAAGCTTCGCCCACAGTCTCAGCATCCCCTTTTATAGTCCTTGAAAGAAGCGGTCATCACTATTCCTCGAGCGTCGCGACCCAGACATCAGGCGGTATAACATTCCACACAGCGGAAGCCGATGCGATGGAAGGAAGCATAGTCTGGCCACGATCCGCGTGATCGCCGGATTAGCAGTGGATGGGTCGCCCCCAGCATGGCACCAACTGCCCAGATGTCACCATGTCACTCAAATCGCCTCTGAAGCCCGACAGTCGAGCGAGCCGGGTTGATCGCTCATCATTGCACCCCTTCTGCATTAACTGCCGCTCCCTCAGCTTTCAATGCGGGGTCGACACCTGTCTCAGGCACGAGCTTCTGGAGTGGGAAATGACCAAACACAGCACACCTGATCAGATCCACAATCCCTTCAAGGACGAATGTATTCAATGCGAGAATGATGCTCTTGCCCTTCGAAGTTACAGGCCCTCCCGAAGGCCAAGAGCAAATGGGGCAACTGTTATACACAACCGGCCTCCCTCTGAACCAAACCGGAGCCGACAGCCCTTCAGCCAGGTTTGACCGACCCATCAGAGGCCCGACCGACCCACTTCAGCCAGGCCCATATCGATCCAAAATGGGCCGCTCCAAGGACGGCCCGGAGGCCTCGGAAGTCACTTCCAGCTGGTACCAAAATTATGTTACAACAGATTCCTGACATCTCAGCGCCACTACTCTGCAGATCTCGTGACGCCACTCCGTCCTGGTGCCACTTGGCCACTATCAAGATTTCTCTAAGGGCAAATCTGCCATTTCTAGCCTAGCCCCTAACAGATTCCGGTAAAGTTCCACGCCTATATAAGGTAAAAGGGAGATCCCGAGGTAAGCTGGATTTTCCTTCCCCATGAGCTATCTCTTTGCAATCCCTCCATTCTGTTGCTCTAAGTCTCCCACTGACTTAGCCATTGAAGTGTCCCTCGCCGGAACACCATCAACCCGTGGAATCTTTTTTGCAGGAATCGAGAGACGCGCACTCCAGCCAGCCCCGTCGAGAGAGCCCGGTCTGGGAGATCCAGCGGCAACACTTTTAATATATATTTAGCAGTGATCCAATACAAAAGGCATGCCCTAAAAATCATGTATTTATTTATCTAGAGATATATATTAAAGTATTGCTAGATATGTATTAAACAAGCTTGCAGTATATATCCGAAAGTTAATGTATATTATCATGTTATGATATATAATGCTTTAAAATTGTTTATCAATTTGTTTATATATGTATATTTTATTACTAGATTATTAATTTAGTAAGCGTATCACTTTGTTATGTATTATATATATTGTTGTACTCTTTAATTTAAAATGACATATCGCTTTATCTAATTTTATATATTTGATTATTATTAAAGGTATGTAAAAAAGCCCGTGATATAATCAAGAAATTGATAAGTGTATATTAGTCTATCATATAATATATATTGGTGGACATAATATTTTGAAAACTATGTATTAATTTATTTAATGATATGTATTAAATTGCTAGGTGACTAATTTGCTATATATATATATTGTATATTTATAAATTTTATATTCTGAAAATTATATATTAATTTATTTAGAGATATGTATGAATTTATTTGATAATTAATTTGCTTAGTATATATTGCTCGGCTATCTAATATGTATTGATAAAAAATATATTATGAAAATAAAAAAATATCATATTTTTTAGTTTTAATTACAAGACTAACTATTCTATTAATAGTAGTCTTTGATTTTTGTGCCAACGTAGTCCCTTTATCTAATTTTGACTTTAATCATTTGGGAATCTAATTGGAAGCTTGGAGTATTGCTGATGAGCTTGCGTGCAAAAAATATGTAATAATTAACAAAGCTGAGGCTTAACCTGATCTCAGACTACGTTGACATCCAGGTTTACCTTTTTCTGAGCTATGATATGGTTAATGCTGCTTTATTTGTTTTTGCCATTGCTTGATTATTCCAGATAATTTATTCGAGCATGTACCTAATCGCTTATTATCTTCTATCATTGAACCGCGATGTGGTTTTTATCACTTTTTCATCATTAGTTGCTGTTGCCAATTATCAGTTATTCGTCATTAGTTGTTATTCCAGATTTCTGGATGCACGTGATCGAGGATCGGAACGACTGCTACTCCAGCATCATAGTGGGATTAGGCTGACATACTCATCAATTAGTGAAAAAGATACGCAAAAATTTATGATTCGAACCGAACAATCATCTAATGGATTGGAACCCGAATGGGGAGCTACACCAGGAATTTCTCTACCTCACCCTTTTGGTTCATTAAAAAAAAAAAAAAATGTAATCGCTCCACTTTGTCAAGGAAGCTAAAATTCCAAGTAACCCGAAGCTTTGGACTTTAGACAGAAACCATAGACTAGAAATTCCAGAGAATTTTTCAAAAGATAATATTATAACCATTACAACTGCCATTAAGATAGTTTCAGCCACCTCCGTTTCTATTATTTTATATTATAAGAGAGAGAAAAACTAACAGCTATTATTGTACATTTTTCCCTATTATTACCGTCCATTATAACATAAATAAATCACCATTTTCACACGTTCCTTTCCCTAAATAAAATCTTAATTCAAAATTATTTTTAATTAAATTTCCTCGAAAATTGATTTTACAGTCAAAATAATTTTTTATTTAATACCATTATGTTCTAACATCTGCTGTAGTGATTATTATTTAAATATTAAAGTTTGAAATACCAAGTTTTTAAAGAAGTGGCTATCATAATCATTATAGTGATCGATTAACAAGTTGCTTGTTTTTTACCAGGATGGATGACTCGAGCTAAAAATTTAGTATAAATATATCTAATAAAATTTTAAAAATAAAAAAATTATCGGAACTACTACTAACTCAGTCCATGGCACTTTACCAAAAATACTCTACCTTGAAAAAGACCATCTAACCCTAAAAGTCTTGCAAAAAGTGTATAGTCGTCATCCCTCTGCATCCACTTAACCACCATAACAGAGTTACTCTCTATATGGATATAGATAAAATCAGCCCTTAGGGCCAGCCTCATAGGGGTCCTTTGTAATTATTCAATGCCCTGATCGAAACCTTGGACTCCAATATCTGGGAAATAACAAGGTCAACAAACTATGTGCTTAATTGATTTAACTCAATTGCCAAGAGTAGTATCATCATATCAGGAAGCTGATATGTAATTATCATGTCCCTGATCCAAGATCACAAACCAAAGAATGCGGTAACCACTATATATTCATCAAAAAATTCTTTTCATAAGTTTACAAGGTCTCTTTTTATGATATCATAAAACAACAATATAATAAATAATTAATAAATTTAATATAAAATTTAACTAATTAAAATCAACTTTAATTCTCATAAAATTTAACAGTATTTAAATGATCTTACATCAAACTTCACTAATATTTTCAATCTAAATAAAAATGTCGAAGCTTTGCTTCTAATCTCTCTCTCGAATCATATTTCCATGTTATCTTAATTTTTAAAATTTACAAAAATAGTAAGATATGGGATGATAAGCTAGACAATCCAGTAAGTAATGAATATTTTAACTAGATAATTCATACAATAATGTAAGATGCAGTAGTCAAAATATAATTTATCATTAATCAATGATAAACATGATCAAATTTATTTTCAAAATATAAATTCAATAATTCTAATATCTTTCAAATATTCAAATACATATTCGAAAATTTGATTCAAAAAAGTAATCATATTTAATAATCCATTCAAAATAAATTTCATTCACTTATTAGTCTTTAATCATGACTATACTTATATCTTGTGGCAAGGTTGAAATTATAATGATCTAGCTTTTTAGGCCTTTGGGCTAGCCTAAAACATCAAACCCAACCCACCCATGGTCTCAGGCTGAAAAGCAAGGGAGGAAGAAGACTCTTGATGTGAGTCTTCCCCTCTCCCAAATCTCCATCGAAGAGGGAGATTTCTTACCTAAACTGGGTTTCAAAAGCCCTAGATCCCATCTATAAGTAGAGATCTCCCTCTCCTTGAAATCCCATCACTGGATTTCTGAGAAATCGTCACCGGTTCTAAGAAATTTCATCAAATTTCCATGATTTGTTTTCATTGTGAGGGATCATCGGATTACCATCTTAGCCTCATCGAACTTAGAAAAAGGACCTAAGCCCTTGATTTCTCCCTCCTTCCCAATACCATGGCCATCATTTGACCTTGATTGGAATCAGCTAGTTTGATTAAGAACAGGGCCTCCCTTGTTTTTCATTTCCTTCTTTCATCGAGCCAGTTATGGTTATCGAACATGGTCAAGAGTAGGGTCATTGCAAGTATTTGCTACAACCCTCACCGGGAAGGGTTGCTATGATGGGTTGGTATAGTGAGTTGTTGGCTATTCATGGAGAAGGGAAAGAACAATTCATCTCTATCTTAAGAAAAAAAGAAAAAAAAGCAGGAGAGTCTTTCTCTTTTCTTTCTATATTCTCTCTCTTCTTTCCTATTGCTCTCTCTCTTTCCTTCTTTGCTCTCTCTTCTTCCTTATCTTTCTTCTCTATCCCATTGTCTCTCTAGCTAAGTCAAGGGTTTGAGTGAAGGGATTAAAGAGGCTTAGTAATGGTCCATAATGGACTCTATTAAAAAGGTCTAAGTTAGCAATATTCACTATATGATTTTCTTTTGATGTTTAGATTGATTTGGTAGAGGAGTTGTCTACAGAGGAAGGCTTGATCAATTTATATAGCATCCTAATTAGTAGGTTTCGATGTAGAATTATCTAATGTATCAGTTTGTCTTCAATAGAGGTAAGGGTTCTTGAATATGATTATCAATTCATACATATATTTTTATATTATACGGTTTTTATCCTTGAACATGATTATTGGTATATAAGAATATTTATACACTACATAAGTTCAATTTTCATATGGTTTGGGATTATAATACCGGCTATTGAATATTTAAAAAGAACATAATAAGATACAATATTGTTATGGCATTATTGAGATTTGATAACTTGATAACTAAGAAAGAGATATTTGGACTAGCCATGTTTAATAGAGAAAAGCCTAGCCATGGATAAATATGTAGATATATATTGAGAAAGGCCTAGCCACGAATAGATACATGGTATATATATATTGAGGATCGCTTAGCCATGAATAGATACATGGATATATATTGAGGATAGCCTAGCTATGGACAGATACATGGTATATATTGAGGATGACCTAGTCATGGCAAATTTAAGGATATATTGAGGATGGCCTAACCACAGGTAGATATGTGGTATATATATTGAGGATAGCCTAGTCATGAGCAGATACATGATAGATACTTGAGTTTGCTAGTCATGGATTGGAGTATGATCGTGATTAGTCCAAAATTCTAAAAGATAACGAGTTGAATCATGTTAATAAGATACAAATAATAAAACATGAAATCCTTTATATATATATTGATGATGGCCTAGCTACGTGCAGATGCTTGAAAAGATATTTGAATTTGCCAATCACAAATTGGAGCGTGACCATGATTAGTCCAAAACCCTAAAGGATAATGATTTGGATCCTATTAATGAGATGGGATAATAAGACATGAAACCATAGTTAAGTAAAAAGAGGATTTATTTAATGACATTGTGGTATATTATTTTTGAATAAGATGGATGTTTGGTGATGATTGATGTATGTTTTTGTATATATTGATATTAAGTTATATCAATCACTTGATATGAGATTTTGAAATTTATATTTTTTTGATACTATTTAATGCTAATTTCAAAATATATTGTATTATATTGATGTGAGTATGTAGGGATTTTTACTGGGTTGTACAACTTACATCCCTTACTTTCCTTTCTTCTCAAAGTCGTAGGATGTCTATGCTTGACTGTGGTTTGAATTTATGGATAAAAAAATGAGTAGAGAAAAAGTCATTGATTTCAATTGGATGAATGATGGATGACTAAATTTGTAATTATATAAGTTATATTATTTTTTTAATATTGAGTATTTTTTTATAAATTGTGATTAATAGTATTCATAGAAATTGAAGTTATAATATATTTTAAAACCTTGCATGATCTCTAGAATGTAGTTTTAGGGTTCGTGTAGCCAATCGCATGGCCAAATCGGGTATTGGGTTTGGGGCATGATAGAATAGTATCAGAGCTTAAGTTATGATTATTTAGGATTGTAATATAAGGAACTAGGGTATAATAGAGTGGTTACTAGAGATAGAATAAAGTAGCAAGAATAGATTTAAAGATTGGATTTCACATCACAGGATATGGTGATAGAATTTGTGCCTAAAGGCTTGACTTGAAATAAGTACAAAAGGGCCAAATAGTTTTTGTTTTAATCATGATAAGGAGGCAAACGATGGATATAAAAAGCTGGATAAGATATGTCTTTGCTTTTGATAAATGAGTTTTGATCCAAATATCAGAGGTGCTAGCATGGAAGTATGGTATATTCTGTTATTAAGTTTTGTTATGTTGTACATACTTATTCAATTATTATTTAAAGTCCCAAACTTGATATGGATACAAATCATGATAGTATGCTAGTTTTGTTATTAATTATTTGGTTGTAAATTTTGGAACTATTAAAAAAAATATTTAGGGTGTAGCTTATGAAAGATATTAGAAAGGAATATTTTTCCATGAACCTAAATGTGGATCATGATTGAAACTATATACGAGAAAATGTATTTAGAATAATACATAGATTTATAACTACCTATTAATGGATTAGATTGTATTGTGTGGACATGGCATACATAACTTGTTTTAATCTTTGATAATTTATATTAGCAATTTTGGATTGAATGACTTAATCCTCCTTATATTTAGGGCTAGAACTGGGCTGGGCCTGCTTGATGGGCTTTGGGCCAATCCAAAGTTGGGCCAGGCTTTAGGCTAGGCTCCAAGTAGATTGGCTAGGCTCGGGCACCCCTTTGGCTCGGCCTAGCCTGAATCTAGCCCAAAAATAAGCTTGAATACCAACCCAACCCAAGCCCAAGATTTTTTATTTATCTCTAACTCTCTTTCGTTTAGGTTTAAGTCTCCACTTCTCTCTTTTATTTCTAGCCGCCACCACTGCCACTCGATGCCCCTACAACCCAATGTTGACAATGCCCGCACCTCGTGCCACCCACTGGCTCCGCATCAACCCCTTGGCCATGGCGGCACCCACACCCCGTGCCCCCTGGTTATGTGTGACCTCACCATCTCCCAGCCTCGATCTCCCTTCCCCGGCCCCAGCACTCGCACCTGATGCTCCTATCCCTCCCACATGACCCCACAGCCCCCTGGCTTCGATCTCCCTCCCCAGACCCTAGTGCCAACACTTGACGCCCCTTGCCCCCACACGACCCCACGATCCCCTCCAGCTTTGATCTCCCTCCCCTGGCACTAAGGCCTGCACGTAATGCCCCCTACCCCCCGTGCAACCTCGTGGCCCCCCAACTTCAATCTCCCTCCTGCAGTCCCAGCTCTTCTCGTGGCTCCGACCAGCTTTTTTTTTCAGTTGTTCAGGCTCAGGCCAGCTTTGATTCGGGCTCGAGCTAGCTTTGATTTAAGCCGGTTTAATTGGGCTCGGGCTTGGTCTTGGGTTTCAAGATTTTTCAGCCCTAAGCCCAGCCAGCCCAATTTTTTTTGGATCGGGCTTGGACAGGGGTGTGGCCCGGTCCTGCTCGACCCAGTTCCAACCCTACTTATATTTGTTAGAAACTCTTGGATGTGTTAGGACCTAAGTAACTATTTAGGTTTATAAGTAGATATATAGTATTTCATTACTATTGATTGATTTAAGCTGAGAAATAGATTTTGGAAGATTTATATAAGTTTAGCTTACGAGGGACAACCTTTCAGGTGGTTTATCAATTGATGTTAAGAATTATGGTAAGATAACTCTATAAGCAATAACATGATTAAACATACTCACGAGAACATTGACTTAGAGTCATTTACTTTATTAGAGTTTAAGTTAACATTCTAAGAGAAAAGTTAATCTAGATTATTTAATTAAATTATTAAGAAAAGCATGATTAATTTATGCTTGGACTAGAGTTATTGATGTCTTGAAAGGATGGTGAAATTTATGTAAGGACTTCACATATGAAAAGTAAATTGATGTTTAATATTGATGTAGTACACTCGAGACATGGTAAGAATAAAAAACTTAAATTTTTTTTTTTAAAGGTTGGATCATTTAAATTCTAGTATAAAATAGTATTTTTGTCAGAAATTCATATGATAAAAGTAGAAAATCTGGTAAATGTAGATCAGAGTGTACAGCAAAAGCATAGTGGTTTGAACTTGCTAGAAGTCTTAATTATTGATCCAAAAGGTATTAAGATGGAAGACTTGAATTAGTAAAGGAGGGGTTTTTTTTTTGACAATGGAAGGATAATATTATTGATACTTTGACTAATCTAAACATAGCTATATAATTTTTACCAGTGGATTCTTCTATTGTAGGAAGAACCTTGGACATTCAAATTTATTGTTAATAGATTAATGGTTCTTGGGTTAGGCTTGGACATAGATTGTTGTGGCATAGATTACTTTCTACCAGTTCTAACTTTGTTACTCTATTTGCCTGAAAAGGGTTGAGGTTCTCTAATTATAAGAGTCTAATTTTGAATTATAAAGGAAGTTAAGAGAAGAAAGAAGATAATGGATCATGAAAAGCATCTAATACTCAAGTCTTCTTCAAATTTTGTTTAGAATAGATTAGATGGATTATGATTTTTGCATGAAATTAATCAAGATCAAATTAATGTTATGGGCAAGACATTACGATATTTTAATTATGATTAGGAGGTTAATGTTCATTTGAAAGATATAAGAAAATCTGATATGTGTTGTGGATGAAGAGGATCTAATTAGAAGACACCAAATAATCTTATTTTCAAGAATTTATGGAGTAAACACTATATATGATAGACTATTTAGAAGCTCGAGGATGATACGAGGATTGAGTATATTCAAAGTTTGGAACTTCAAAAACCTAAGCCCTTAATTCCTTCCTCCTTGATCCCATGGCCATCGTTTGACCTTGATTGGAGTCGGCAAGCTATCGATTTGATTAATAATAGGGCTTCCCTTATTTTCCTTTTCCTTCTTCAGTGTACTAGCCACAATTGCTGGACATGGCCATGAGTAGGGTTGTCGCAGGTGCTTGCTGCAGCCCTCGTCGGGAAGGGTTGCTGCGACAAGCTGGTATGGTGAGTTGTTGGCTATTCTTGGAGAAGGGAGGGAACAGCTCATCTCTATCTTAAGGAAAAAAAAAGAAAAGAAGAAGAAGAGTCTTTCTTTTTTCTTCCTATCTTCTCTCTCTTCTTTCCTATTGCTCTCTCTCTTCCCTTCTTTGCTCTCTCTTCTTCCTTCTCTCTTTTCTCTCCCATAGTGTCTCTAGTTGATTCGATGGTTTGAGTGAAGGGATTAAAAAGCTTAGTAATGGATCACTGGTGGACTTCATTAGAAGGTCTAAGTTAGCAATATTCACTATATGATTTTCTTTTGATGTTTAGATTGATCTGGTAGAGGAGAAGTTGTCTGCAGAGGGAGGGTTGATCAAAGTATACATCACCCTGATATGTATGTTCCGATGTTGGATTATCTACTGTATTATGTTGGTCTTCAGTAGAGATAAAGGCTCTTGGACATGATCACCAGTTTATATATATTTTTACACTACATAGTTTTAATCCTTGAACATGATCATTAGTATGTATGATTATTATACACTACATAACTTCGATTTCTCATGATAATATTTATTTTATGATTACTGGTATGATTATTTATAATCTTTTATATTATATATTTATATCAAATATGATAGTTTTTTATATGGTTTGAGATTATGATACCGGCAATTGAATATTTAAAAAGAACATAATAAGATATAATATTGTTCTAGCATTATAGAGATTTGATAGGTTGATAACTAAGAAAGAGATATTTAGACGGGTCATATTAAACAGAGAAAAGCCTAGCCACATGTAGATATATAGATATATATTGAGGAAGACCTAGCCACAAGCAGATACATGGTATATATATATATTAAGAATGACCTAGTGACGGGCAAATGCATGGATATATATTGAGGATGGCTTAGCCATGGACGGATACATGGTATACATTGAGGATGAGCTAGTCACGAGTAGATACATGAATATATATTATGAATGGCCTAGTCATAAATGGATACATAGCATATATATATTGCGGATAGCCTAGCCCTGGGAATATACATGATAGATACTTGAATTTGCTAGTCACGAACTGGAACATGACTATGCATGACCATGATTAGTCCAAAATCCTAAAGGATAATGATTTGGATCATATTAATAAGACATGAATTTTATGACATAAAATCATAATTAAGTAAAAAGATATTTTACTTAATTATATATGTGGTATATTACTTTTGAATAAGATGGATGTTTGGTGATAATTGATCCATATTTTTGTATATATTGGTATTAAGTTATATGATTCACTTGACATGAAGTTTTGAGATTTATATTCTTTTTAATATTATTTAATATTTATTTTGGAATATATTATATTATATTGGTATGAGTATGTGGAGATTCTTACTGGACTATAAAGCTTATATCTCCTACTTTTCTTTCTTCTCAGAATTACAGGATGTACATGTTTGATTGTGGTTTAAATTCATGGATAAAAGATAAGTAGATAAAGAGCCATTAATTTTAATCGGACGATTAAAGTATGATTGAGTTTGTAATTATACGAGTTATATTATTTTCTCAATATTAAGTATCTTTTTATGAATTGTGATTAATGGTATTCATGAAATTAAAGTTATAATAGATTTTAAAGCCTTGCATAATCTCTAAGACATAGTTCTAGAGTTCGTATAGCCAGTCATGTAATCGACTCGGATGCTAGGTTCAAGATATGACAGAACTACTACACTTATATTATGTGACTTGGCCAAAATACCATACTTATATCCTATAACTAGATATAATACCATACTTATACCTTATGATAAGGCTAAAAAACTATGCTTATATTTTTTGGCAAGATCGGAATACAATACTTATATCCTGTAATCAAGCCAAAAATAAAATCTTGAGCTTAGAGTGCCAATGTAGAGTTCGGAATATAGTCAAGTTGAAAGTTTAAATCCAATTCATATCAAAATTCTTTTCACAAAATAACACATATTCCATAATCAAATCAAAAATGCATATATGATTTCGTACAAATAATTGCAATAACAGTTCAAGAAATATTACTTTAAAATTTAATATTAATTTTCATTCAAAACATATTTTCAAAGATTCATGAATCACATATAAGTCAATTAATAATTTATTCAATATTTAAAATAATATTATATAAATAAAAAATTTAGAGAAAGTGAATCATTACTTAGCTTTGTAGAAATGATGAACTGATAGATTCAATCAATTTAGAGATTCTCCTTCAAAACCTAATATCCAAACATTATTATTGCTCTAAATTCTAGCTTGGCTTCAAAGTGGCTAGAAGACTATGGTGATAGCTAGGTTAGAGTTGCATTACCTACAATTAAAGTTCTTAACCAAAGTTGGCTCTGGCAGGGAGCCTCTGATGCTCAAGTCAATAATCTGGAATAGATGGGAAGGATTAGAGTTTGATCAAAAGAAATCTCCTACTTGAGAGTCTCTTTGGGCTCTTATTTATAGGAACTGCTAAAGAGCCATGCAATGGTTAAGAATTAAGCCATTACTAATGCCTTATCGAATGACATTTATTTGTTATGATTTGCTTATTCTGGTGAGATTTGATATTTATGCTCTTATCTTATCTGTATTGAGACCAATTATTCCCACGAATCGTGGGATCTCCTTAGGAGTACAGGATCGAAAGTCAACATTGTCCCATCTACTAGTTGAGATTAGGATGCACATGCCTTAGATTGACCTAGACCATGGTTTGGCCAGTTAAAGCCCTTAAGATTAAGGAAAGGGCCCTTACATTATCCTGAAGCTAGGGGTCCGGTGTATTGGCCATGGCATAGGGTTGGTCAATACGAGGCTCAAATTCTATCAACTAATTTAAGAAAAATTCTCTTCCCTATATCAATTGCCCCCCACTCTCAAGTCTGAGTTGTTGTAGTTTAGGCAAAGAGAGTAGAGCCAAAGGAAACTTTCGTAGTTTCATGGTATTTTCATGGCCACTTGTATTATTAGTAAAAGTATCATTAATCCGGCTATAATTAATGGCTGCTTAGCTCAATTGTCGAGGATGCTTGGCTAATTAGATCATTACAAACATCGATTATTTAGAGGGGTTAGCTAAAATCATATGCCATCTTTACCTTTTAAGTCTGTGATAAATGGAAACACTCCTCGTGGTTTCCTTCACTCCTTCATGCTCCTTTTTCATCATGAATGATTTTAGGCAAGGTATTTTTCAAGTATAAAAAGGGTTTCCAAAGATTGTGTCCTTCATTCAGCTTAGTTGACAAATGGATCTAAATTATGAAGGGTAGTAAAAAGGTTGAGATTATCTAGATCACCCCTAGTGCAGCCAATGCACCATCCTGAGATTTCAGGGGCACAACCAGCATCTTCCTCTAGCAAGGCAACCCTATACCAAAGTCTTCTGATTTCCTCCATCGAGTGCCATGGTGAAGCCAGAAGTTCAAGCTAGGTTATTCTCGATGCCTTGGATAACCCTGAGCTTGCTCGGAGCATGGTCAAGAGGTTCCTTCTACCTATTAACGATGGCAGCTTGGCTGTAGCGAGGCTCAATTCTCAGCAAGATGATGCCCTCGATGCATATCCAAATAGGAACTTGCTCTCCGTCCTTATCTATGCTCCATTTCTTACTAGACATTTTTGCTATGTAATTGGCTCATCACCTGGACCATTTTATATTTGTGTTTGCCAAATCATGGGTAACCGATGGCATCCATGAGATTGAAAAGGCAGAAAAAATAGCTTCTGAAGCCAAACGAAGAGATTCGAAAGTAGAACACAAAGCTTTAAGAGCTAGCAAGGCTTGAGCCAAGGTTGTTGTAGAGGCAAAGTGCCTCGACAAGATTTTGAAGGAAGCTGACGGATGGGTAGCTTGAAGTGCATTCGAGCATCCGAAGCCCAAGCAGAAGTAGCAAAGATAGCTGACCTTGCATAGGCTACCATCAAGGAAGTAGAAGAGGACACTGCCTTAAGGGTCAGCTACCTCTGGGACAAGCTTTGAGCAACAAGGTAGGAAAATAATAGGCTTTGAGAGGGGATTTAGATAATATAACAAAAGAATGACTGGGTTCGAGTCAAACTTCAATTGGAGGATGAGAGCTGCATCTTGATACCCCTTTTTTGCCTTAGAATTGGAGGCTTGGATTTTACAAGTAGAGCAAGCTTTGGATGAACTAGTTGCCAAAGCACAGTGCCTTTGGCAAGAGTTGGAAGATATGAAGAGGAGCACCATGGAAAGAGCTTAGGCTAATGATATCCATCCAAGATCCACTCAAGAGGTGATCATGCTTAAGATCAAGCTTTGTCTCATAGAGAAAAGGGTCAAACTCTTGAAGGACAAGGCTGATCGTGAGCAACCTTGAGAGCAAACTATCTTTAAGCAAAGTTAAAATCTACACTGTCAATGGAAGACTCCAATGGCTAGAGAAGGAGACTGCTCTTAAACAATAGAAGCTTATGGAAGAGTTGTCAAAGGCTTCTCATTTAACCTATGAGGTAGGCTTCCAGGAGTGTAAGAGCTTGGTCAAACATATTCTCCCTTCCATAAACGCCGACATTCTTTAGGTTCCAATTTTGGGCTCTTGCATTTGGCCATGCTAATCAAGTAGCACTGGTGGAAAGAGATTCTTTCCCTCCAACAAGGGATGGTTTGGGCCAACAAATATGAACAATTTTTTTTATAAATTGATTAGTTTGGTTCCCTCGGGAGCCTAATTTTATAATAGATCTTTTTTTATTAATAAAGTATTATTTTTTCTCTTAGTTGTATATATTTGAATTTGAACTTTAGGTCAAGACCCTTCAAATTTATATCAAGATGGGTCGAGTCAAGCTCAAGATCGGAACATCGTAGATTTAGGATTTGCCAATCGACATCTTGATGCCTTCTTCAAACATTATTCGAATAGTCACCTCTTGATGGGATGCTTAAGAAGTCGCATCCTTTGGTGATTTGCCAGGGGGACTAGATCTCCGAGTTTTCAAAATCCATATATCAAAGGCCCAGTGTAATGGTCCAAATTATTGCCCCTTCAATTTTTGCTAAGTTAGCTATCAACATCATGATCTGTGTGTGGGTTGTCTAGGTCAATAGGCGGTCTCCAAGTGTTGGCAATCAGGAAGGCTAGCCAAATCACCAATCCATCTAGGCCATCCATGGTTCTCATAAATAGTGGGAGCCTGGTGTCGAGGACTTCTATTTTTTTCTACTTTTTTTTCTCAGCGAGTTCTTCTATGATTAAACATATTTTATGTCGATTTCTTTAGGCAAACATTCTCCAAATCTTTTCATGCTCTTATTATTTCTTTGCTCTTTCTTTTTATCCTTTTTTATCTATTTTTCTTTCATTTCTTCATTTACTTTGAAAGCCTCACTTTGGAAGATGGATAAGCCTCAATACTCGATGTATATCTGATTTTCTGGCCATAACCCTTCGGTTAGGTTGGAGGCTTCCTCTTCGAGGAATGACCAGCAAGGACCCAAGGAGACATTTAATCATCGGTGCTTCATATATGTAATCAGGGAGACATACCTCAAGTTTCTTTGAATTCTTTATCAAGTCCCACCCAAGTATCGACTAGAGGCATCCGACCCCGGTGACAAGGTTTGCGACCCTCCGCGAGATAAGCTAGCCCTTTACAAGGAATATTTTTGGACCGGCATTAGACTCCCATTACACCACTTCTTTATTCATCTTCTTCGTTATCCTAACATGTCCTCGTGTTTGGTCATACCAAATTCTTGGTATTTCATCTATGACTTCATATTTATCTATGTTTTGGTGGTTATTACCAATCTTTTAGGGTATTTTTTACTTTTTGTAAATATCTTGGGACTAGTGGATGGTGGTACGTGTCTCTTCGGAGGAGGGATAGCCACCCTTCCTTGATTCAGAGGGCTCCTCCCTTGGTTCACGGATGGAAGGAGAATTTTTTATTTATTTATATACCATCCAGGAAAGACTAGGGCTTTGCTTCATGGGAAATTCTTTATACATCTATGTGAAAAACTCCATCTCTGGATGATGAATAGGGTCAAAGATATCGGACCTTGCTTACCTTTAAGGTTCCTGAGCTGAGAAAGCTTTTATCTGACTAAATGCTCTTTAATATTGGGATCCATCAGGTTAAACCTCAAGGTAAGTGATATAGAGAGAATTTTTCTTGGACGATCTGATGGTAGCTTACCCTCACCTAGCTAAGTGCTGGCCGAGGCCAAGGATACGGGGCCTAATTTTGGAGATATGTGGAGTCCTCTTAGAATCGAGAGAACCTTAGTAGGTTGAAACATTGTCTAAGTCGATACAATATGCTCTTCTATTAATTGGGCAACGTTAACTTTTGATTTCGCATTCTTATTAAGATCCCATGATTCACAGAGAAAGTTGACCCTCAATACAAATAAGGCAGGAATATAATTATCAAATCACACTGAAATAGACAAATTATAGCTAGCAAAACACATCCTAAAAGGTCTCAGTAATGCCCTGATTCTCCAACTCCTATAAATAGGACCCTAAAAGGACCTCTAAGTAAGAGATTTCTTTTGATCATGCTCTAATCATTCCCTTCTATTCTAGATTACTAACTTGAGTGCCAGAGAGTCCCACCAAAGCAAATTCTAGCTAGGAACTTTATTTGCAAGTATCTATTCCATACCAGGATTGCTTCCCACTCTAGCACCTTCGATGTCAGTCCATATTCTGGAAGGAGCAAAAAGCTAGCAAGACATGGCATCAAGAAAGGAAGCATCCTCATGGTGCTTTAACACCACTTCTTGCTAGACCTTTGGTTGATGTCCATGCACTGGCTTAGCTCCACAACTAGATAGATCGTCTCCATCTCAACCCACCACTAAAACAAGGTCAGATAAAATTGACCTGCTATTCTAGCAGGTCTAAGCCTTGATCGTAGCAGTTAGGCCTTGCAATAGCCTAGTCTAACCCTGCTTGAAGCACCTCAACCAGAGCTGCATCAACCTCCACATAGTTTGGAACAAAAAGGACAAATGCATCAAAGTCAACCAAAGAGTCCAAGTGAGCAAAAAGATGCTCTCCCATGCTACAATCCAGAAAGGGTTCGACCCTAGGTTATTCTCTTTTCAAACCTTTGAAACCTATTCAACCCATAATACTGATGTAGATCACCAATTCTAAGAGATGAATCGGCAAAATTCAAGCACTGTAGAATAGGCCCCTGCTCAAAATGATGGGTTTGGATTCAACACCAACCCATTTTTCAGTGCTTAGATCATGCGAGAGACTCTTCCCAACAAGTTTAAGATACCACAATTAGAGTTTTACGATGGTACTTCTAATCCCATAGATAATATAGATAGTTTCAAAACTCTAATGCTCCTCCATGGGATGACTAATGGAATAATGTGTCGAGCATTTTGCTATACTTTAAAAAAAAGGTAACTTAATACTGGTACTTAAGCTTAAAGTCAAAGTCCATCCATAATTTGACCAACTCGACAGATCATTTACCACTCACTTTATTAGCAGTAAGAGGCAATGTTGAGAGTTTGATTTCTGATTAATGTCAAACAAAGGAAAGGGAGTCACTTCAATCTTATATGAACCACTTCAATACAGTCACATTAGAAGTTCGCAACCTAAATCATTCGGTTGCTATGACCACTTTAAAAAGTAAGTTACAAAAATATCAATGCCTTTTCTTATTGGAAGGAAGGTATCCTTTCGATTTTGTAAAAATGTTAGCCCGAACAAAAAAGTAAGCCAATGTAGAGGAGGGTATGAATTACATAGGGCTCCTATTGAAAACAAAGTCAAAAAAAAGAAAAAGGTTGACAACTTTAGACCTTAATCAAGGGAAGATCATAAAAGGGAAAGACTAAATCCCGAACCCCGCCTTGACATTGCAGGTCTAGGACCCCCCAGAATTGATGGACTAGAAGTCCACGGGAAGGCTAGCGAGACACTTCCCTCCCAAGAAGGTTTAACATGTATGCCCCTCTACATGTCCCGAGGGTACAAATATTGAAGCAAATAAGAGAACAATTGCTCGAAGCTTAGAGAATGAGATGAAAACTGCACCTCCATAACCCGGCCACAATACAAAAGAGTGTATCCAGCTGCAAGACAAAATTGAAGAGTTCATTCAAAGAGGATGGCTAGATCAGTTCCTCCATCATAGAAAAGAACTGCGCGATGCACTACCAGGACCTCCTCGCCTACCCAAGCCACCTTGGCAAGTCGAGGCTCTGGAAGATCAGCCATTAGTTGGAGAAATAAATACTATCACTAAGGGATAGCTTATTAGCGAAGCTAGCAATTCGAAAGAGTCAGGTAAGAGGTAGAGGTTGAAGAAGACATTGTCTTCAATCAGGACCCCCGAAAAGTCTAGTTTCCTCATAATGATGTATCGGTTGTAACTCTTAATATTGCTAACTATAATATATACCACATCTTAGTGAATAATGAGAGTTCAGTCGATATTTTATTTTATAATGTATTCTCCAAAATGAGTATCCCCTTAGAATGATTATGGAATCTCCATTCTCTAATTATGAGATTCTCTAGGAAAGTAGTCCTAGCCGAGGGAGTAATCATCCTGTTAATCATAGCAGGCCAAGCACCCCTATGATCCACTATTCAGCTTTATTTTTTGATAATAAAAGTTCTGTAGACATGCCAGCCATAAGCCCCAAAGTAATAATGCACTATCTGGGTATAGACTTTATCGGCTAGTAAAGTAGAAGAAACAAAGCTTTGCTTCGGAGTGGTAAAAGGCAATTGCCGACAAGGTAGACAAGTTAATAAAAATTAGTTTTATTAGGTAGGTGATATATCCTAATTGGTTGGCAAGCATGGTCCTTGTAAAGAAAGCCAACGGAAAATGATGAATTTATATCAATTTTACTGATTTGAATAAGATGTGCATAAATGATAGCTACCTATTATCTCAGATCGACCAATCAGTAGACGTGACAGGCCATGAACTCTTGATTTTTATGGATGCCTTCTATGCTTATAACTAGTTATGGATGACATTTGGAGATGAGAAAAAGATAGCTTTCATAACTAATCATGATCTTTTTTGTTACAGAGTCATGCCCTTTGGATTGAAAAATGCAAAAACTACATATTAGCAAATAGTGACAATTTTTAAGGATCAAATCAGGCAAAATATGATGTATGTAAATGATATGCTAGTCAAAAGTTGAATCTCAACTAATCGCATCAACGACCTTAAAAAGACTTTCGTCACTCCATACAAGTATAAGATAAAGTTAAATCCAGCTAAATGTGTTTTAGGATCATCTCTAAAAAAATTTCTCAAATTTTTAATTTTGCATCAAGCCATAGAGACTAACCCCAAAAAGATCCGGGCTATATAATAAATAGGACCCTCCAAATCCATTAAGAAGTCCAACTACTGATTGAAAGAATTGTTGCTTTCTATAGGTTCATCTCAAAGTCTGCTGAGCACTGGCTCCCCTTCTTTAAGATCCTAAAGCATCTTAAAGGCATCTGCTGGGCTAAAGAAAGCCAAAAAGTCTTTGACAAGCTCAAAAATTACCAGGAGAGAAGTAATACTTTACTGAGCCGTCTCGCAGATAACTATTAGCATTGTCTTTGTTCGAGAGGAGAGATATCAAAAGTTGGTTTACTATATTAGCAGAACCCTCCATGGCACAGGTACTCTAACCTTAAGAAATTGATTTTTGCACTTATAATTTCAGCTTGAAATTTGCTGCCTTGCTTGCAAGCCAATACTATAGTTTTCCTCGTGGACCAGCCATTGAAAGCCTCATGACATCGACCAGGCACTTCAGGTTGAGCAGCTAAATGGCCACTTGAGTTAACGAAGTTCAATTTGCAATTCCATCCATGGCATTCCATAAAAGGACAAGTAATAGTGGACTTCATCCTGGAACGTTCCATCCCCAAAAAAGAACCTAAGAAGGTTCATCCTATAGAAAAATGGCTTGAGGATCTCTAGATCATGCATCTTGATGGATCATCCAATTCAACAGGATCAGGTAGAATATTTGATATTCTACGAAGAGAACACTTGAAACCATATATGTGCATAAAATCAATATCAACCAAATTGTGATCTCTAACTTCTAAAATGAGTAAAACCCGCACACCTCAATTTAATTAGGCAAACAGTTATTCAACATCATCTGAAAAAGACAGCTAATGGAACTTCTCCAAAATTGCAGTCAGAACTGATAATAGACCACCAGCCAAATTCCAAGCTTGGCATCTGTAACACTGGCCTGCATAGAGCATAATAGCACCATTCAGCCAGCCAAAGTCTTCAGGGACAAAGCCTCCCAGAAAACAGAATGAGCATTCCTCAGGGCATCGTTATCCACTAGTACAAACGCCACATTTAACATCCTGTTCAGATCTCGCCACTGGTATAGCCTAAAAATCATTACAGTAAGGTTTTCGAGCCACAGGAACAAACCAACCCTCAGCCAACTCTGTTTGCTTCAAAGATCTAAGATCTACAGCTTGATGAACTCAAGACAGTAATAAAAATTTAAGAAATGTTTATGGTTCTAATAATAATGAGATCTAAACCTAGAACCACACACATAAAATCATCCAACTCATGAATGACAAAATGGAATTCCTGAGAACAGCAAGGAAGATAAATATAACAGCAATGATAGTTACAATAACACCATTAATATGAATAATATCATATTTCAGATGACTAGCTTGCAAAGGACTTAGGAGTTCACGGTTGCTGTCTTCAGTTCCTGCAACTGTCAATTGTGTACAAGTTAATAAAGCTGTAGTGGATTGTCATTCAAGGATATTCAAACAAAGTAATTACCTGATACAGATAATTTAAATGTACACATCTTGGTGGACATTATGGGAGATATATATATATATATAATTAATTGCAAAATGTTGTGTGGCATGACTTCAAAGAAATGAAAGCCATGATTCTGAATATTCTTAAAGTTCTAGACGACATGCTTAACATTCAGAAGAATGAACTGTAAGAAACAGATGATATTCTGGAAAGTCCAGATTAATTACTTGCATTGGTCTTGTATCTAATGCGTAATTGTCCTTTATATCCTACATTGTTTGCTTGTTATATCAATGATGCGTGTACTGCATTGTAGTTGAATGCTTGGGCAAATAGCACATGCAAAGAAAAATTGACAAAAATCACCAGCCAGCAAAGAAGTGCAAGCTGCCATGCAAATCTATTTAGCAACTTTCTGAAACAGAGAAATCAGGGGATCATGCCACTGGTATATTATAACCCTATCCACAGAATCACCAGCACTTAAAAGATGAGTATTTTCAAAAGTGGAACAAGCTAAAACTGAGGCGCCAGATAATCATAGGATCCGAACTAAGGTTATCTTTTTCTTCTAGAACCTGTCGCAAAGCCTTCTTTTATGAGGAAATGGTGGCGATCGCCGCAGGGGGGGGGGGTGGTGTGCGAAGATGTAATCAAGAACAATACACTTCTGATCTCAGGTATGGTGCTCCATTCTTATTACAATATTATTTGAATCATGAAATATAAAATTAGCAAGTTGAGGCAATGCATCTGTTAAGAATGTATTTGCAAATGTTAGGGAACCAAGAATTTTTATCTAAGTCGTATTTTACAAACACAGATGTTTCAAAAATAATCATTGATCTATAGAGGGATCAGTCTTTCTCAATCAATAACTTCAGTGAAAAAAAGCATGACATCAGAACTACACTAGTTCCTCAAAATACAGATGAACAGTACAAGTCATACTGTTCCTACGAGAGCATTTTCCCAATGTACAATTTGCCAAATTCTACAGTCAATTGATAAAGAAACTGAATATTTCTCTGCTGCAACCATCTTAAAAACAAACTTGCAAACATATTCTTCCTGTAATGGGATGGTAACAAGTGCCAAAATTTTTAAGCAACAAACAAAGTCAGAAAACCAAGATCTTGAGAAAACACAAATCATCAGAATTCTGATAATGTAACTTTATGGGGGTTCAGAGAAGTATCTTAGTAGCACCATTACAAACAGCCAGTCATTCTTAAATCTAATTGCATAAAATCAACTTAAGAAATATTGTTCCTTTCCAAATTTTAGTATTACAACTAATTTAACCACTTTCATCACTTAGATACATGCCCCAATCACAAAAACACTCTCCATGTTAAAATGCCACTCCTTTTTCAAACATTTAGACCACAGTTCTGTGATGCATTGCATCAATGCTGTACCATTATTCACTATTTTTTAAAATCATTTATAATCAGAAATTTCACCAATCAACTAAAATGCAGACTTAAAAAGCTCCTGTACAACAAACAGGAACTTGCTCCATGTTAAAATGCCACTCCTTTCAAACATTTAGACCACAGTTCTGTGATGCATTGCATCAATGCTGTACCATTATTCACTATTTTCTAAAATCATTTATAATCAGAAATTTCACCAATCAACCAAAATGCAGACTTAAAAAGCTCGAGTACAACAAACAGGAACTTGCACTAGTCTAAATACTCTGATCAGGCTCGGTTCTGGATTGACATCCTATTTGTGATGGCTACCATACTGTGCAATTACACATTCTATGTAACATCTAATACATAAAAATCAAAAAAATGCAACCCTGGATGGGGATAATTTACTGTTTTCCATGTATTAAGAGTAAAAATTTTATGGCAGCAACACCTCAGTACTTTGCTTTTGTAGTGACAAGTCTGCACTCCCACATATAGTTTTGATGGTGTAGGAGAAGGGTGACCATGGAGATGGAAGGCACAGGGAGGTGGTAATTGTGGTGTACCGCAAAGGAGGGAGGAAGCTGGAGGTCATACAGTACCTAGCAAATGTCTCGCACAAAACAAACAAAATGTTGAGAACTTTTGGACTTCATTAGTCAAAATAATTGCCATATTTTTATGTTGGCAACCAAAAGACCCCAACCAAAAGGTTTCAATCATCTAACTTGGATTAACATATTACAAGCTTTTAAAACATATCTGCTTACAATTAAATCACAAGAAACCATAGCGTACTTAATGACTTTTTCCAACAGTGAGTCCAGTCAGTACCAGACTCCTTAATCAGTCCAAAGACACCATAATGTCTTTTCTGACCTTAAAATGTCACCAGACTCCTTTATCAGCTTAAAAATAACTTAACATCTTATCTTCAACCCTAAAATGTCTTTTATAGCACTTCTTAAGTAAAAATGAGTTAGAGGTTCACCTTGAAAAGAAATGCATCAGCTTGTAATTTGGTCCGAGCTTTCAAGTCGTGGAATAACCCCTTCTCCAATATTGGACAACTTTCCTTGGAAAGTTTGCCCATGTGCAACACAACAATTTGCGCATAAGAGTGCAGATGATTCCAGTGAGCATCATGGTGACTTATTTTTTAGGATAATATTGTACAGAGTAAAATAAGGAAACTCCTATGGATGGCTTATGCACATATGGGTCTTCAAGAGTAGTAAGAGAATGAACAATTCCATTGAGATGTATGGTGAATTGAATGCCATTAGCATATGGATTGTCTGTCAAAACAATATAACACTTCAATTTATTACTGAATATCGTGATTAAGCTTATGTAGCAAGATTATGTATAAAAACATTTTAAGAAAAGGTATATTGCCTTTGTATACAGTTAGATGATGTTCAGAAATGGTTTATACTTTTATACAATGGTTAAGGATGTACCTTTCTGTAGCTTCTATTCACAAATGTCAAAGTCCTTGCCTTGTGTTTGACATAAAAATAAATTTATTAAATAAGCTTGCATTCATTTCAAGAATTATGAAACCATCTACTATTCTTGACAAACAAAAGATCTTTACTATAATGTTTTATAATGCTCTTGTGAGCAAGGACCACCAAACCATTTCAAATGGAGCAGCAGTTCAAGGTGTACCAAAACAGACAAGCCAAGACCCAGGAAGGTTCAGCTACCCAATTTGGTCCCAACTGAGAACCAGGATGAACTGTTTGGATCCACACAATTTCAAACCGTTTCTGGCTCTTTCGAACCAAACTAGGCTGTTCAATAATTTATAACGAGTCATGAGCTGTGACTCCTCAAGTTGCCTCCCCTCTCTCCCAATCTTCCTCCAAGCCATTGTAGCCATCACCACCAACAACAACAATGACCACAGATCACTCATATGCATCCATTCCTTCATCTCTTTCTCTCTCCCCACTTCTCCATTCAAGAACACCCTACACCATGTCCCTCGACATGCTAGCTATCTCCTCCCCTAAAGCCCCGCCCATGCAACTTTGGCTTTACCCAAGATCCTCGACCCCAAGTGAGAAGAACTCTAATCCTCTCTATCTCCCTCCTCCTCTCTCTCCTCCCCCTCTCTCCCTCTCCTTGCCCCTCTCCCTCCCCTTGGTTTCGATATGCTTCGAAATGGCACAGTACGTAATGTACCAAATTGGTAGTCAGTCAAGTACAACTCCCTGGTACTGGTTTGGCAATCCTTATTTGTGAGTATTGATGATGAAAAGTTACAAAAAAATAACTTCTTGTATAAAGATTGAAAGGGTGCTAACATGAGAATTTTGCAAAAAGCCGTAAATGTCTGTGGGCAACCAATACTTGTGTCAGTGGCAAGAATCTATCACAAGACTAAAATAACTGGCCCTAAGCACCTAATTACTTCTGGAAGCAAGCACTGCAATGATTTTGTCACTTGTGATCCACCCACAACTGCATGCTAGGACCACAAAAGATCCATCTACCATTCAAAAGGATGACAAAGGATGGAGGGCATTGTAATAAGGATGTAACAAGACAACTAAAAACCCTCATGTGTAAGGATAATCAAGCATCTTCTTTCAAATTGTGCAAAGCAACATTGATCGCTATTGGAAGGTCAATGACAAGTCTTTTCAATTTTATGGCAGACCAACCTAACATCATTGACAATTTTCAAGTTCAAGTATACAATTGGTGATGTTCTATGAGGATCATAATCACCCCCCACTCCATGCTACATATAAGAGAGACAAACAAAACCACATGCACAGAGCAAAGGGGGCATGTATTCTAATGATAGGCTAAATAGCAAATATTTTGCTGATTGGGCCGCCCACAATTTATCATATACAATTAAATGTGTACAATGCCTCTTTCATGTTATGTTCAGGTTCCTGGTGAACCCCATTTACTTTCAAATCTGAATCAGGATTATTACATGCAAACAACGTAGATTTAATTTAGAAAGCTCATGGTTGTTAAGTTCATTGGAGCCTGAACTACAAGGTTGGTTGTTTAGTTCTAGTTTGTGTTCATCATTTGAAATTCACTACTTTCATAATCCGTTCCTTCATATTTCCTTGTTATACAGATTTTGGGTTCACCCAAAAGCTTAAATGAGACACTCATGTTCAACATTTAGAAAAGATGACTTTTACATTTTTTTAAAATTTAAGTGGCTCATGCTAGGTAGATATTTTTACAAGGTAAACAGCACAACATTGGTTTAAATATGGGAAAAGAAAAGCATAATTAGCTATCACATTAACTGATCAAGTATCGGTAAAGTCATTAATTTTTTGGCAAGTAGACTACCTTTTTTTTCAAATCTAAAAGAGAGAATCTTGAACTTTCAAATATATTTGTCTGATCCATATGGTTAACACATATATGTATGTAATTTTAAGACAATTCACCATTTAATTTTACAAAAGCTATAGAACAGCATGGAAGAAGCGAAGAGTTTTAGGGATTTCATAGGCTCTCCACGATCTTTTATGCCCTTTCACTTTGTTTCCTCACTAATAACATTCCAGATTTTAATTGCAAATCCATCTCAAGTGCCTCTTCCATTTCAGAAAGTATTATCAGCACTTATACAATGACTTGCAGTCTCAACCACCAAATCTGCTGATGAAGTCTTCTTGGTACCCACCCAATTTTAGAATTAAGCATGCATAGAAGTTATGCTCTTATCTATTCTGGAATCTCTCATGCATACAATTTAAAGTGGAAAATTTTCAAAATATGCTGAGACAAACAGAAGTACAGCAACATTTTGGGCATGTTTTGAACATTGGCCCCTGAAACTTCAGACTAATCTTATACCTTGATTTGCTCTCCTTCCTGCAGGCATCCATGTCCATCCTTATATACCCTTGTCATGACACTTCTGGCTTTCATAAAGTTGATTACATGCATGCTTCATCCACCATTTCATGCATCAGCGCACACCCACGTCCGTCCTTAAATAGACTTGTTGTGACACTTCTTTCACAATGTTGATCACATATACACTTCATCTTCCAGGAGTTGACTCCTGCACAGCTTGTACTCAAACTAACATTTAATTAGACTCATGGACTTCTACACTACTCTTGCATGACATTCCTTGACTTCTGAAACTCATGGTCAGAATTAATATTTTGAGTCTGACACCCAAGAACTCCAGCCTCCAAGATTTGAAATCATGATATCCTCTCCACCTACCCCAATCGTTCAGCATACATTGTTCGCTTTTGGATGGGACTCAACCTCTAACATACACATCAAAATAGGACTATCCTCTCATACCTTTCCATCATTATTGCTTCTATTCGGTTTACCCAAAACAGATAGTCTTTTAAACCATATCTCTACGCAGAAACTACATTTTTCGTCCAAGAGCAATCTGTTTGGCATATCAGTTCTGAAGATATTGACTCACAAAATATATAGATATGCAGCAACTTGAGTATCATGGATAACAACAAAAAGATGCCCATGAATATCCTATATTCATGTTTTAATCAAGCTTTAAAGCTTTGGTCAGGATTGAAACATTTTGGCCAAGACGAACCTGAAAACATCTCAGTTTTAATAATTTTGGCAGTTCATGTCAGTTGTCATTAAAATTTAACATCAATGAAAAGTTCTAATCAAAACTAACAAGCATAAAGTAGAAAGACTTATTTTTATTTTTACTCATTTTTGAACTAAAGCTTTCTCATAGGTGATAAACTCAGCCTCTAGAAAGCATTTTCACCAGATTAAATTCCAATATTGCAAGTTTTGAGTAGATTGGAAAGCATGTGAACGTTATTTGCAAAATATTTAAGGTACAGATACTTGTTCAGAAGATTATTGTTATAAAAATCCATAAAACTTGCTTACTCTTTGGAAGAATCACGATTCGACCAGTCAACATGAAACAAAATATATGGTGCATAAGATTTTTTTGCTAAGTTTTACACAATAATCTTCAAATCATCAAATATAGTTTTCTTGCATGTATTACTTTCTACTTTTATAATCTTTTAGGCCTTACTTTAATAATTCTTTTGGATTACAAAAAAAATCAAATCATTATAATATATAAAATACATGCCCAAAAAATATCCAGCATTATCAGTATAAATTCATTTTTTTCCTTTTCTTGGGGAAAAAAATTCAAAGTTGAAATGGACTTGCCAAAATTCAAACTTGTTCAGCTCCATTGAAACAACAAAATGTAAAAGGAAAACTAGTTTTCAAACCAAAGTTTGAAGCTTGGTAACTTGGTTTAAGAGGAGATATGGAAGCAAATTCATCTTTGGTGAAGAGGAATCAAAGCTGTTAAAAATTTAGGGGAAAGAATGCCTGAGGAGTGGGTCCAAGGACCAAGATTTTGAAGTGATTAGAAGCATGATAAGCAATTCATATAAAAGATTTCAGCTACTAAGATTTGAATCTCTGTGAGAGTTTCTTGTTGGAAAACAACAAACTAGATTCTTAATAGGTGCTAAGCCTAACGGGTGGAGTGACTGTTTTGCACAAGAAGATGATTGGAACTTTAACAAGGGATCAAGCTTGACCATGAAAGAAGTGACATCTAAACATGCAGCCCCCAGCGAAAAAGATGTTGAAAAACCTGAGCAGTAAGATAATTCCTAGTAATGAAAGCAAACCAAAAATTAAGATCACAAGGAATGGTAGGCCACAAAGCTCCATAGCTAATTGTAAACTGCCACATTGACACCCTTCTTCCAAACAATAAGATGAATAAAACTGCCACGTTCATGTTTTGAATTGATAAGTGAATAAGGCTGCTGGTGCAAAACCTCACCTTCAAGAAGCTCCTTTTTTATTTAGTTTTGAAGTATCTGCCAAAGTAGGAACCATGAGATGCATGCCATGGTGGATGTGGACTAGATCCAAAGGCCCCTATTAATCACTCTACACAAGAGTTGAGGTGCACACAATTCATAAGGGCCATTTGATCCAATCCATAGCCCTGTCGACTGCATTGCACAATGCCCGCATGCAAACTAAACAAACTGCTCAAGCAAGTACTTTATTACCTCAACTAGTTCCATATAGAAATCCAACATAGGAGATGTGTAAAGGAATTTGGTGGTTGTCCATTATGTTTGGAAAAATTGGAATGGCAAGCACCTTATCGATCCATAGCTGCTGCTTCCTAAATATCTCCTAAAGAAGATTTAAGAAGGAATTTGATGGCCACACATTGCTCTCAAGTGACTGTTAGATTCTACTTTAAACAAAAGTTGCAAAGTTGAACCATCATTAGTAGACACCCACCCAAATTAACTTTTCTGTGAATTACAATATTTAGACGGGAATAGCCACAAAAACAATTTCATGACCTACTTACAAAGAATATAGGCCTCTTTTGAATTCCAAATATCTTATAATGCTCGCTTTTAACTCAGCCTAGATTCAAAAATCAAGCATATCAACTTACATATATGAAACAAGTCGTTTTGTTCATGCAAGAAGTAGAAAAATCAAGAAATAGGATAGATAAGCAGTCAATTGTTTCAGGAGCAACTTCCTAAGAGAAAATAGAGGGAAACAAAAGTTCAGGGCGGCTGACAGATAAAAAATATATATATATATATATATATATATATATAGAGAGAGAGAGAGAGTGTGTTAGAGATGCTTTAGGAATTAGACATAAGAATTATTCAAATAAATCTTATTCCATTATTAAGCATATAGATACAGCTAATAAAAATAGTAGGAAATTATCACCAAAACTATCTTCATCCAAAGATTTCAATTAGACTCCCCAAACTTAATTATTAAATTCTTTGCATTTCTTTTTTTATTTTTTATACATGGACTCTTAGACATCCTAGGTGTGAGGGTTATTATTTAAGACCACCACAGTGGCTCAAAGCACAGCTACGGTCAACTGATGCAAACCACCAGAGTCGGATAGCATTAAATAGTTTGAACAGACCCATATCATATGCAAAATATCAACAATTATTCAATTTCCTTTTTTAGATGTTCAAATAATTTTACATATTACATCATGCTACAGTCACATAAATTTCATACTGTGATATCAGTTTTAAAAAAAAAAAAATCAGAGCATTAAATGTGATCATTTTTTAATATTTTTGGGGTAGCATAGTTTACACACACACGACGATTATTTCTTCAGCATTTTCCGTATAGATAGGCTACTTGAACTGGCTATTCGACACCTGGTCTAATGAACAAAATAAGGTGACCACGGATGGATGGAAACGCACGATGGAGGTGATTACCGGCAGTGGACATCACTGATTCAGTTAGAAAAGCTAGGGAATCAAAGAAATGCCCCTTGGAAAAACAAATATATGCCCAATGGCAACCCAAAATGAGGATCTTGATAAAGGAACCATAAAACACAAATACCCAAAAGGCACTCCAAGAAACCTAGACTAAATTGAAAGCAGACAAGTGCCTTCAATTAAACTATTTGATTAACAGTCCATTTCGCAGAAAAAGCGCAAGCATTTATCATCGAGGAAGTCATAGCTAACAGGTGAAGCCTCTTACCAGCGAGGAGAAGGTGCACAAGAGGTCTCAGCTCTTCCCTTTCCCCTTCAGGTCCGAGTGCCGGTAGCCATCCCCATAGCAGAGTTGCAGGCGGCCATCAAATCCAGCAGAGAACTGGTTCTCCGTGGAGGTGGCAGCCGCAGCTGGAGCAGCGGAGCCAAAGAAGAAGGGCAGGTTCGATCCGTCTACCGGAGAAGAGAGCCTCTGGAGGTGGTGGTGAGGCAACTGAGATGGTGAATTGGACTGAAGGGTCCCCCTGTTGAAACCTGCAAGACCTGAAGAGATGGGGAAGTTGAGGTTATAGTCTCCCGGCCCCGCTGCCATGGCTGAGGCGGGCATGAGATGGTCCTGCAGGAAATAGAACTGCTGCATCTCCGGATGGTCTCCTGCTCCCACTGCTGTGGCGGCAATGTTGAGCGACGCCATTCCCATGGGAGAGGTGTTCCCAAAGTGGGCTTGGGATGAGAACCCTGATGGCAGCTGGTGGGACTTGTGTGCCTGGGGAAAGAGACCTGCTTGGCTGAAGTAATCGGCAGTGGTGGTAACGGCCGGCAGTTGCCGCATTTGCTTCTGGAGACAATTAACGCTGGAATTCGCCTGCGCGGTGGCGACGTCAGTGCCATTGGTGCCGCTGCCACCAGTGAGAAGCTCAGTGAAGGAGGTCTGAGAGTTGAGGCAAGGGTTCACATTCTGGTGATGAGAGATGGTGACATGACCGTCATCTCGGTCTTTCTCCTTGTCCTTCACCCTTTCCCGGGCGCGTTCGCGCGCCTTGACACGGATCTCGGAGCGGGAGAGGGAGAGGACCGACCCCTTGCTCGTTTCGGAGTTGCTGCTGCAGCCGGACTTGGAGAGCGATAGATGCTGCTGCTGGTTGTAGCTGGGCTCCGCCTCGGCATCAGGTTCCTCCTGCGGTGGCTTGTCTCGGGATGATGAGGTTTTGGAACCTCCGGGAAGGAGCCGTCGAGAGCGGGCAGCTCCTTGATTGCGGCATCAGCGGCTTTGATCAGCCATTCGATGGCCTTGCTGGGCTGGTCGTAACCGAGGCGGTCCTGGAGGTCATAGAACTGAATAGCGGTGGAGACCGAGAGGCGGACCCTCCGGTCCCGGAGGCCCTTGGCCGTGTACACCTTGCTGTGGCGGTCCTTGCCGCCGGAAGTCCGAGACACTCTGAAGATCCTGGAGGAAGGGTGGTGCCAAGACATGACGCGGCTCTCGGCGGCGCCGCCGCCGCCGCCGCGCCTCACTTCTCCATCCTCGTCGTCGTCGTCCCGGTGCTGGGTCTTGCGGCCTATCCTGGCCGCCTGGTTGCCGCTGATGGCGGTGCCGTTTCCAACCCGGGATCGTTTGCAGGCGTGGTTCTCCTCCATCTCCATCCCGCTTTCATGCCTCTCCAAGCCGGGACGGGGTGGGTGGGTTGGGCTCGTCCTTTATCACCTCCGTCCGTCCTTATCCCAAGATCTCGTTTTGGGAAAAGCGGAGAGACTGTGGCATGGAGCTGACCTTGGGCTCGGGCTAGGGTTTCTAGGAGTCGGTGGCGCTGTCCTTTAGCATTGATGACAAATTCACACTGCACTACTGGTGGATGGGATAAAAGAGAGAAATAAAGAAATAGCTAACAAGAGAGAGACACGGAGAGAAAAAAGAAGGAACCTTTGGACGCTGGAGATGGCGTTGGTGGCCGGAGATGTCAGCTCTGAGCCTCAGCTTTTCCACAGCGATATCATAACAACATCTAGAGAGATGCGCTGGTCTCCACTCGCTCTCTCTTTCTCTCTTTCTATCCCTTTCACTACTCGCTCGCCAAGCGGACAGAGATCAGCACTGCCGCCTGTACGCACTGCAGCAGCAGCAACAACAGCAACAGGCCTCGAATTCGGACGGTTTTTTGAAGGCAGTCTCCCTACATAAAAAAATACAAACACAAAAGCAGCCAGGGCCTTTAATCCTCGCAGCTTTAAAGCCGAACGACGACGACCTCAAAACCACAAAAAGGCAAAATACAGAAAACAAGACAAGCAACTCTAAGCTCTAAACTTGCTCGGTTAAAGAAACCCTACTCCAATCTCAGTCCCAAACTCACCTTCTCGTCCTCCAATTCTTATACCAAACAAAAAAAGAAAACAACGCACCTTAAGAGCATAAAACTTCTAATCTTTCCTTGCCGCTTCGATCCAAGTCTTCAGCTTTCAGATCTATAATCTGCTATCCCTTTCCTCTCCGGATCTGTGGCTCCACTCCAGATACCAAGAATTCGAGCTTCTTGAAACACTACGATGACTGTTTCTCTACCGACTGGAAGAAAACAAGCTCCGATCCAGCTGCATTCCTCAGCAACGGACCTCGATCGCTCCGCCGCCCAGCGCCGCGCTCGTGCGCCCCAGATTACGCTCACGAATGCTGGCCTCGTACCTCCCTCGGCTCCACCTCCCAAAGCGGCCCCCTCCGGATGAAGCCACCACACAAGATCCCGCCAGCCGGCCGGCCGGCCCCCCCGCTACGCGCTCTTCGGACAAACCACCGCCATTATCGGACCTCGATCCTTCCTCCCCCTCTCCCCCCCCCCGCTCCGTGATCCCCTCGAGAAAGACCAAAGAAACCGGAGAGAACGAGCCAGCGAAAACGCCAAGGGCTCGGAGTTTTGCGAGAGAAGAGAAGAGGAGGGGGAATCGGAGAGAAGGGATTTTTTTTTGGAGTAGATTAATATATCCGAGATGAGGGATAGAGGAGGACGACCTCTGGCTGGATGCCCTAGGCGTTCCCATTCGAGCAATCACCGAGCTTATCGCGAAAGGTCAGACACTCCGCCGTCCCCTCTCCCAACATTTTATAGTGGAATGCCCTCCATTTTACCCCTCCCCTTCCCCTTATTCACCTATCAATCGCCCTCCATCTCCTTACCAAACACTCCCCTCCCCGTCTAGCCCGCACCGATTTATCCCACTCCTAACTCGCCACGGGGTAATAAATTATGTAAGTTTCGGCCTTCGTTGGACGAAAATGGTGTTTGGCGTGTCGGGGTTGGTAGCGTGGAAGTGAGAAACTTTGCGGGTGCGGTGGGTTTCGGATTGGGGCCGGCGTTCGAGGGAATTATGAATTTGGCCCTCTGCTTGCGCTTCTACCGTAGATTTTTTTTTTTTTTTTTTTTTTTTTTGTAATACAGAAAAAGGGATGGGGGAAGGGTTTTTAAACCCGGTATAACTCCCTGGACGTCGCTATCCCGCCGATAATATTTGATGCAGGATACCTAAATTTTTTTTCATATATATAATATTAAATAAAATTATATTTTTCACGTAAAACAAGAAAGATTTATTTTTATTGACATACATCCACCATTAAATTTTGAAATACTCGCATTACAATTTATGCAAGTGGTGAGTTGCCATCATTCAGGATGCTTTGAGATTCGTATATAATACGATCTAAAAATTAGGATCGAAAAAAGATTAATTTTTATTTACATAAAATATATAACCCGAACTATATGCTAGTCTACCAATGGTGACTATAAGACCGCATATTTGTTTAATAAATTATTTTTATTAATTATAAACTTAAATCAATTTGATTAGTTTTTGATCATGTATTCGGAAGTGCAGTAGAACCATCGTAGTTAATACGTAATAAGTCGCAGAGTGGGCAGAGCAGTGGCAACTTACGAATCATATAAGATATTTATATGTACTTGAAATGAGATGAATAAATATTAAACGCTACAAATATTTGATAAAAAATTGACTACCATAAAATTTGAGGGCCGGTTTGTCAAATGTGAAAGGTTGGGAGAGAGAAAGAAGGAGAGAGCAAAATATAAAGAGGGAGAGCACAGATGTTTCGGTTGAGTGACAAAATTTACCAACCAACAGTTAACCGCACCTCCTTTCTTCCTTTATTGTGCTATAAAATGTATCTCTTTTCTTCCTATATATGTTTTTTCCAACACATTCTATATGTCATATTTTTCATTTGTTTATTTTTTTTCTAAATTTACCTTCTATTTTTAAGAATGGTAGAAGAGAATAGGGTTTTTTGTTTTCTAACCTTCAACAAAAGAGTTGCTATAATTTCATATTAGTTTTTTTGCATTATATCAAATGTTTCCTTGATCTTGATGAAATCAAAGTGAGCTTCTTTGCGTGCTTTAAGATACAATAGTCTTGCCCTTCCACATAGATGTCGCTCCTTTGAAGGATAAAAAGGACCATATCCATGAATGTCAAACTTTTGAAGGGTCAAAAGAACCATATCAATGAATGGCATTTTCACATGAACCTATTATGATCATTATCCTTTAATTATGCTTTGACCAACTTTGCTGACTTTTGCTTTCAGATATTTTTGTCCTGGAAAGATATCCCTATGTCTATCCAACTAAAATGAGAGGGACAACTCAACCTCTCTCTAAAATTCAAAAATTTAAAATATATATATATAATATTTTTAGAAGTCATATATATCTAAATATATTACAAATCATCAAAAAAAATAGTTTAGAAAGTTATGTTCCACTCGAGATATTTCACTCCTTGCATATAGAGAAAGAAATTTGAAAAAAAAAAAACAAATTCTTATTTTAAGAAGTCATATAAATGTATTACAAATCATTATATATTCCTCCAGAAATATTTATATCCACACACGTAGAGGAAAAAATAAAATTCAAAAAAAAATTGGTGATTTTGTAAAGCATTGTATGTCTAAATATGTTAGAAATCGTCGCATATAGAAAAAAAAATATATATTTTAGGGGGGCTCTTCTTAATTATTTTAAAAAATATTGCAACAAAGAATTTAATTTAGATTATTTTAAAAATTATTGGTTGTTTAGAGTCCGTACCTAAAAAATAAAAAATAAAATAAATTCAAGAAACTTTTCCTCCAGCATGCTTAGATAAAAAAATTTCAAAATAAATTTCATAATTTTAAGATTTTGTGTATATGTAAATTCTTAAATCACCATGCATAGAAAAAAAATTATGAAGCTATAGTTCTTTTGCAAATATTTTCCTCCATGCACTTAGACTAAGGACTCTTCTTAATTATTTTAGAAAATAATCGAATTCAAAGTTATTTTAAAAGGTTGTTAACTAATTCTATGCATGTGGAAGAAAAAAATTTCAAAAAAAATCAAAACAAGTTTAAATTTGAGGTGGGCTCTTCTTCATCTTGACTATTTTAAGAAAAACTACTATAAGACAAAAAAAAAAAAATTTAAATTATTTAAAAAAAAATATTGGTTGTTTAGATTTTATGCACAAAAAAATGAATTTAAGAAAATCTTTCTTTACTATAAAGGTGAAAAAAATTGAAATATATTTTATAATTTTAAATAGTACTATATATCTACATATATTAGAAATCACTACACATAGAAAAATTAATTTAGAAAGCCATGTTCCTTTCAGAATATTTCCTTCCATGCGCGTAGAGGAAAAAATTCAAAATAAATTTCATGGGACTCTTCCTAATTATTTTAGAAAAGAATCAAACTTGGATTATTTTAGGAAAAGATTTTTTGATGTTTAGAGCTCGCAGAATGACTCTTATAATTTAAATACAAAAAAAATTTTCTTCTGCACACATAGAACAAGACTTTTTTTAAAAAATAAAATAAGTTCAAATTTAACTGGAATATTCTTAATTATTTTAGAAAAAGATTTATTGGTTGTTTAAAGTCCATGTCCAAAAATGAAATAAATTCAAGAATTTTTTTGGGTACAACAAGAAAAAAAATTCCTTTCAAGAATACTTCCCTCCTCCATAATTTCTTATTCTTTTATTATATAAATTAATACCTATAATTTCATGATCTTTCTCCACGGCACATGGGTGTCATACTTGTACATTGTTAAGTGCTCTTGATAAAATGATAGATTTACGATAAAGCTATCAAATAACCTCTCATCATGCAGGGATCTAAAGTTTAAGATATTTTCTAACAAAATAATTTTCTATTACTCCATGGTTAACTAAAATGATTAAAAAATTAAAATCAAACCATTAAAAACTTTGCTCATCTTAAATTTATTGAAATAGTTGTTTCAATTACACTATTAAGAAAATCATATCGATCCCAAAGAAATGTATTTTCATGCATGTATGTTCTTTTGGCTCTAGCCCACACTAACAATTTTGATAGTATGATTATAGTATAAAAATAGAAAATACTGCCATTATCTATATATATATATATATATATATATATATATTTGATGAGGATATATAATGTACATTGAAATTATATGATGTCAATGTATGTTGTTTTCTTAACAAAACCTGAATATGGTGGTTGACTTTTTAAATGTATAGGTACTAAATTAACCATGCTTAAATTTTGTTTTCGAAATTAGTTTTAAAAATATGAATAACATATTTAATTAGATTATAACTTGATCTGGTTATTACAATCATATTAGATAATAGATTATATCCCATGCTTGTCATTCTTAAACCTTTTTAGCATAACCTACACACTATGAGCAAATGATGTTTATTGCCAAAGCAAAATCCTTAATTGACATGATAGGATATCAATAGAAATAAATCATCTGCAATATAACTCATAGGTTTCTCGGTTGTTGAAATCGGTAGACTCATGAGTCAAACTCAAGTTGTCCACTCCTATTAATTTGGATCTAATTATCGACTCAATGACTTGCAAAAATTAAAATAAATATTAAATATAAAGTCAAGGCACTAAAATTTATGCTAATAGAAATGTTATTTAGAAATTACAAAATTGATTTTGTTTGCTTCACTGTTGACTATAAATGAACAAATGTGGCTATGCAAGATAGTAATCAAAACACTAGAGGATTCTATAGAATCAAAATTTTGAAAATATTAAAAAAAATTAAAATAGTATGAATAATACATGCTTGATGCATTAAAGTCCAAACTATTCAAATATGAAGTTAATGAACTAAAGCAAGGTTTTACTTTTACCCAAGTTCACTGGATCATTTGAGCCATAATTGGCCTAGTTGAGTTAATATATCATTTCTCGTGAATTGGAGCTAGGTTGGCCTCATGATTCCTCTCTCTCTCTCTATATATATATATATATATCCAAAAGGAATTCTTTCTAAATATATCCATCTATCCATGTCATGATAAAATCCAATCCTAAACTTTGAAAATGACTCGACCGAGCCAAATCATGAATTAACTCACCGAGGTTTTCAACCTTGCTTGGTAAAAATTAATTTGATAGCCTGAAGAAAAAAATCTAGATGAGCTATTCAATTTCCACCTTAAACCAGTAAGCAAGGAGTAACCGGGATGGATTGCACAGTCCGCTAAAAAATATTAATTCTAGTGATCGGTCAAGCAGTTAGACTGCAAGAATTTCCTACAACCGAAGTTACAGAGAATTAACACTCATGCATCAACTTTTCTCCTCTTCTCTATCGACTAATCCCAATCCTCCGAGCGTTAATTTATTTGTAATATTTAATACTCACATACTCCCCACCCCAACAACGAGGCCTGATGGAGCTCCCCTTGCAGACCTCCTACATATCCTGCCAAGATGAACTCATCCCACCACCCTCTGGCTTTATGCATGAACTTCTCACAGTACATATCATGACGCAGGTCTGTAGTACCCCCACAAACCACCACCTTCTCATTTAAAAAAAAAAAGAACAAGAACATGAAGGAGAAGAAGGGATTGGCGCACAGTAGATCACTTTATATATGACCCCCCTTCCTGCTTCTTTATCAAGCAGTACCAGCTCCAAAAAGTATAATAAAGATATACATACATACATGCATGCATATATATATATATATATATATATATATATATATATATATAGAGAGAGAGAGAGAGAGAGAGAGAGAGAGAGAGAGAGAGAGAGAGAGTAGAGAGAGAGAGAGTGTGTGTGTGTGGGGTTACTTATAACGTTGAACCATGTAGCTAGTGAAGTAGAAGAGGCATGTTACCTTCCTCGGTGGCCATGGTAAAAAGGTAGAGGGCACAACTGCACAAGCTTGCTTCCCCTTTAATTGAGTAGGTGACAATCCCCCAACCCCACCCATATGTCACGTAGGGAACAGAGCAGAGCATATTCACGTCTGATCACGAGGTGTAGTAGTTATAAAAAGTCCATATTATAAAATAAGGTCGAGGCTTTTGACGTATGTGCGCATGCCACGTACTGTGCAAGCTCTAAAACAACCAAATAATTTCTGTACAATGATGGAGATCCGAGAGGACACCATACGTAGTGTTTCTCTGTCTCCCCTTCTTTAATCATCGACCCTCCCCTTGGGTGGCCGTTGGGCCCGTGGCACTTAAAAGAATCAGCAATACCAAGGCCTTTTGTTCCCATCGTGACCGGTGCTCTCCTCACCCAAGGCCTGAGGCGGGGGGGGGGGGGGGGGATCCCACAAACATAATTGTGTACTTTACCACCACGTTAAAGCCAGTGTACAGTGGGACGAAGGGCAGGGTGCATGCGCCGCTGACATGCAATGACCCTAGACCCAGTCCCACACATAAAACTGTAGTAGGATCCACTGCTCCCTTGTGCTCGGCTCCTGTTGCATCTAAATGCTCTCCAATCTTTTTAGATGATATTTACTTCATTGCAGGGTGATTGATCTGCTATTTAGTATGTACCATGTGTGGTGGGTGAGTTATTATACTGTCTCCACTTATTTCTTGAGCTGAAGAGGATCCATGTCTTGAAATTTGATACATTCATGCAAGCATGCATGAATGTCGATTCCGTACGTAAATGCACCAGGCTGAGGTCACGGTCTGTTCACAAGCTTTATTGGGTTTTATGGATTCATGATCTAGCCATCATGTTGTTGATGGCACCCTCTCGGACCACTCCACCAAGGATGAGGGATGATAGTGGCGTGCCTCCATCGCAGCACATCATCCAGCCATGATGTTTTTTATTATGTTTAATTATCGATGTATTTTTTTACATAATCTTAATGCATGAATATATATGAAGTGTGGCTGGCTAGGGTAAGCATCAAGATGTGCCATGTTTTAAAATGGATGTCAAAGTAATTGATTGCCATGATAGTTAAATCAATACAATAATCTTACAAATTTATAAATTAAAGTTGGTTTAAGCATCATATTATGTATATCACACGCATATGGCAAAAAACTAGGAAGAAGTATTGCATACGTGAACCTGCATACGTATCAATACTATATATCAAGCATCGCATACGTGAACCATATATTTGGATAGGAAGAAGTATTGCATGCCACTATTTATTATCCATCAAGAATACAAGTTCTGACCTGATAACACTTGGCATTTAACTTGTTTTGAGTTGCATATATACCAAGAGAGTTCTATATGTATCTCAAGCCAAGCAATGTGTATCTAGTGGTGGGATATGCAGCATACGTAACAAACAGTAATTTTTTTTTTTTTTTGGCTAGTATAATTATCAAGTTTTCTTCTAGAAATATCCGAATGCTAGCCCATGCTCTTTTCATAATTGATCATGCTACTGCAACTTCTCCCGGACCGGGTTCGATCGACTTGGCCGGAATGCTCATCTCTCGGTTCCTGCAAGAAAGTCTCCAAGGATCGGTGGTGTTCCGGCGGGGGACGCTCCGATGCTTAGGTTAGCAGGAGCTTGAGGGCAACATAATGGAGGAATCGATGGAGATAAGCTTGAAGAAAGAACAGAGTCCTTACCGTCCAAAGTCCCCCGATTTATCTTATATAGGTGCGTAACGTTATCAGAATATGTTAGGGACTAGGTACGGAATGACTGATCTGCCCTTAGGAGAATCCGGGAGTGGCCATGTGGCACCGAGATGAGGCAGCATCGTGGAGCTAGTAGAATAGTGGCGCTGATATGTCAGGATTCTGTTGTAACATAATTCTGGTATCACTTGAAAGAGATTTCTGGAGTTCTCGGGCCATCTTTGGAGCGGTGCTTCCGAAGTGGGTCGGTCGGATCTCCACACCGGTCCTGTTCGAATATGAGCCGATTGGGTACAACAGATCATAGGCGATCCCTCCCGCATAATTTCGGCTAAAAAACAAAAATAGCTAGAAAAGATAGAGAGATGCAAAGTGTATTTCCAAAAAAAAAAACAGTTACTTTTTTTTTTTTTGATACAAGAAACCGTTACTTCACTTGCAAGATGCAATTATTAATTTGACCGAATGGTAGCTGAAGCAGAAATCATCAAAGCAATTGAACTTCCTGTAATCATTTGAAGGAAAGCTTCCAAAATAGCTTTGTTCGCTTTACATAAATCCAACACATGAACAACTTCAATCCGGCCCTAGCTCGGTGCTGGACAACTTCTCACTACATCACCCTTGACACCTCACCCGAACCCCCATGGGCAAATCTATATACCAGGCTCAAGCTAGCTTGCAAATCCATCAACAAATATTTTAAGGCACCTTGTTTGTTTAGTAACCTATAAGGTACAATAATAATATAAGCTCCAAAACACATTTCAAAGCTCCAAATCTTCCAATTTAAATATCGATCAAACTGTTGAATTAGTGGTGTCATGAATCTAAAAATAAGAAGATAGAGCTCTAAATTATGCGAGCCTACTCCTAGCCTTTGAAACATAGGGCGTTGGCTTTAGGGACATAATATATATATCAGCATCCTTGTACCCCTGCGGTGAAGCTTGTGCATTGTTATTAGTGGAATATAGAGGCCTAACCCTCGGTAGTCGCCGAAGAATCGGAGCACCGACGTCTTGGCCCCTTGGCCTCTTTTTTTATAGGTAACAAGACTCTAAACCTTGGGGGAGGTCGTTGCTTGGCTCTGCGCCCCGATTCTAATCCACGGCACAGCGCTGTCTCTCGCTCGCCTGCCAAGCGCGCGAGGGCGAGCGCCCTTCGAGATCGACGCGTTGCAGCGTGGCTGGATGCCCGGCCCCTTGCCGGAGAAAAAGAGGCCAAAGTGCGATGCCGATGGCTTAAAAAAAGAAAGGGGGGGGGGGGGGGGAGTGAAGGAGCTATGAAATCCAGGCATTGGAAGGAGTGACCAAAGTTAGAGGACGAGAGGGGGCGAAAAAAAAAAGAAAAAAAAAAAAAAAAAAAGGGAGCTCGTGGATAGGTAAATCTAAAGGCAAAAGAGCTTGCTTGGCACTTAACCAACGGCATGTGGGATGGGGTTTGTTTAATTGCTCCTTGTGCTTGCCACTTGTCTAATTCTTGTAGTTTTCACGATGACACGTTTCGTAATTTGAGTGGGTCGTTTGTGTACGTAAAAGATCTTATCTTGATATGAATTTGGTTTATAAAATGCGAGGTTAGTTATAGCTACGCATAAATATAGCCTAGCATGTACGAGGATTAAGTATTAATGTTAGTCTTTGGTTTGCATAGCAAAGATATGTCCGCCGAATGCCGAGAATATTTAATATGTTGGAAGGACAGATAAGAAATGGAACGGTTTCATAAACTTGTTGTATGCAAGTATCTTTGTGAATTAGATCGCATCTGGAGTATTGTCGTGCAAACTTGTACAATTTTTAGAATTTCTTATTTTTTAAAAAATTTTAATCACTATATTCTCCTAATTATTGTTAATTTTTTAAATTATTTAATTTTTTTTGAACGATCGATTTTTTAAATTATTCTCTTAAAATTAGTTGGTCCAAAAGTATTGGATGACTCTCGAATCGTGCACGAGTTTTATAATTTATTCATAATTATTTTATGACTAATTTTTTTTTAAAAAATATTATATATGCAGATTAATTATATCATAATTGTTGCCAGCAATGAATTTTGTTTTCTGCTATCATTTATTATTTTATATCTCTATGTTTATTTTTAAGACGATAAATATATATATATATTTTTAAATGCTCGCATATTCTTTAATTTATTATTTTATCGAAATTTTTTGAACTTTCGATATATATATATTTTTAATTTTGAATTGTTATATCTTGTCAAATCGTTCTGACATGCATGATTATAATCGCATAAATTTGGAGAACCCAATAAAAATTCTGCTTCGGAGGAGAAGCCAACTTAAGAGGCAACTTTTATCCCTGATCTCAAGCCACATCCTACATGTATCATACTACATTCAATGCAAATGGTAGTATATTTTAGGAGGTTGAAACTATAATTACTCCATTCAAGCCGGCTATGAATGGTAGGCCAGAATAAATTTTGAATAATCGTGGTGCAATATATCTCTATGCAGTCTTTAATTCACCAGCATTGTTATAGCAAACTAACTTGCACACCTGCTATTCAAATTATGAAATTTCTTTACAAAGTTGGGGTATAGCGAAAAAGGCATATATGCAAACAAAAATGGTGAAGTAACAATACTTGATGTTAGTAACAGTGAAACATTACAATCAACATCTATTTATAAAGCAGAGAGCCATGAGCTTGGATGGGAGTCCCCTGTAATCAATGCAAAAATATTTGCATACTGACATTGTCTTCCATCTTTGGATATGGCGAGAATCCTGGATGTTTGCATGGTAAGTAGTAATAGGTTCGGATTGTGTTTTTCATATGAAAGAATAATTTATTTTCTTTCGCTACATCATCCATTGGATCATACTCAGCGCATCTCTCGAAGCATTTCAAATCTTTCTATTTATTAATCTATATAAATCTCAAAATAATCATCCTATGATCCAATGATAGATTTGTACAAAGGAAAGTAAATCCTTATTTCATGCGAGAGAAACAATCTTGTCGACCCATGATAGCAGCTCTCGATACTTTGTCGACTCCATTGCACCTTCCATTTTTCAACGTAATTCATGTCAGTTTAATACTGTTTATATACATATTCAGAGACTTATTTTTACTTTAGCGTATGCTATTGCGAGGAGAAGTCCAAACAATGTAAGTAAAGCTACTATTTGTGTGATGGATAGAAATGGACCAGAGATATGCAGTGATAAGACCTGGATATGAAAAAGTCACGGGCATCCATAAAGTCCATTGACTTCACTGCATGTTTCCATGAGTTTAGCTCAAGAGGACCCAACATCCTCTCATTACGTAGCAGTACAGGCTTTTTATGTTGTATATACGAATGGCATGGCTAAATTGCACTCTCTATGCCAACCAACCATTTTAGTGTTGGTTCCATTATTGTTGATGCTACTATTACAACTCATAATGGCAGTGTTCCCTCAAATGGTAGTGGTATTCATCAGACATCTTCATTAGATGTGCTAAATGATTCTTTGGAGGGCCCATGTAGATGTCTAGATATTGCCATTTGGAATCTCTCGCTTTATCATTAATCATGTTCATCTTCCATCATACTCAACCTCATCACATTAATTGTCAGTTGCTTATCCAACCAGGAATCAGGATTTTAAATCCCAATATATCGGTTATCTTGGTGAGTGATCCAAACCAAGATGATCTCAACCAATATGGTTAGTACTTGGTAGGGAGATTTGAGGAAAACTGAGGTTTTCCAAGGTCTTGGCCAATATTTCCGGGTTGAGAAACTAATATGAAAAAGATACATCAATATGAATATATCATATTGGCCAAAGTCTCGGATTTTATCGATTGATATTGGCCAAGAAAACAGAGCTAAGATTTTTTATACATATTCATTGGCAACATTCGACACTTATACAGATCTAGATATCGGTCGAGCGAATATAAATATTTTTTCTAGCACCTTATGTCCAAATTATATTCACATCTTTGTGTTTTGTATCAATTGTTTTCTAAGCAATTGATAAATTATTTATATGTTTTACAAGATGGCTAATGTCCCAGCATCTCTATTTTAAAAGCCTAGAATTTAAGAATGATGTATCTTCAAAAGGGTACAAGCTAGCAACCTTAATTTTCATCGAAGACCATCTAGACGGAGAAGTAACGTATCTTTAAAAACAAGCGCCATGGACTTTATTGAACCATGCCCAATGAACTATAACATTAAAGTTTTGGTTTCGAGGCACTCCTTGTAGATTTGAAGCTTGGCTCGACCCTGATATCTTTGTCGGTTAGCAAGCTTATCCCTTTTGATTAAGTTGGAGGAACCTAGAGGTAGCTTGCCATCATGCATTGCATGAAAGAGCTTTCTTTTATGAAAAAACTCTTTCCTTTTCCTTCGATTGAATGAATACGAAACAGAGATCAATCAAATCAAGAGGTTATACGCGAAATAGTGTGCCTTTCACCTTCTCTCTAGCGAGAGTGGTGTTGATAAATCTATTCGACTGGAGGAAAGCTAGGCATTGGATTCAGTTCGTATCTTTTGCATGAAAAAATGGCTCGTCTACATCTATTATTGGATTGATCATTATAGGGCTTTCAAAGTATTTCTATTTTTTTTTTAATTTTTTTTTTTAATCCATATATTACATTGTATATTGGAAATGTGTAATGCACGATCCAACGATTGATGCGCCGAACAAATCAACCATCATTACACAAAGTTGTGGCAAGAAAAGCAAGCTCTCTTTTTGTTTTTTTAAATCTGTACTTCAGTCTTATGTGAAAGAAATTAATCAAGAAATGATGCTAGCTCCGAAAGCCAATGGCTAGATCTCAAACTTTGTCAAAGAAAATAAAATTCCAGATTGAAGGCAATCCAAGTTTGATTAGACCGGCACCTTCCACGAACCAGTGCAAACCCAATCTTGCAAGTAACATGATAAGATTACCATTAAATTGATAGTACGGATGGAACAAGTTTAGTTCCATGTATCACACGTCTTAGATTTGAGGAATGATGCGACGATCGATTCAAATAATTTTAAGATTAATCTTAAAGCTTGGATGTAAGTACGATCGAGCTCTTTAATCAAGATCCGTCTATTATTTTAATTGGATGGGGATGACGTATCTATGTGATATGAGATTTTAAGATTATGCTTAATTGATGCATTTTCCAATAAGGTAGAGGCCTTCATGATGATGTTAGTGGGACGGGATGAAGTGATTATCTATGGTTGAGAAGTTTTAGAATCACTTATTATAATGAAGAGGGGCTGAACTATATTTGTTATTGTCATACATCGGATATTTGTTTTCGAAGACGCACTCCATTTTTCTTTAAAATGGGAAAACTTGGTAGGATGCGTTTCCCCTCTCCATCCGTTTCCCCTCGAAGTTGGTCTTTTCTATGGAATCCACTTCTCGGGCGAAAAATAAACAGTAGAAACAGACAACCACCGGGCCCGAACGTCGCTCCGGGAGACGGAACCCAAGATCCCGAGCAAGTATTTCCATCTTCTTTCTTCTTCTTGTTTTTTTTTTTTTTCTTTTTTCGCTAGATGAACTAAAATAGTGTTTAGATTTTTCTTCTCTCATCTGATTCTATCCATCTTTTCCATTCCCCTTTCTTCAAAACTTTCATTCTTAATCTTGAAATGCCGGTACTTCTCGAACTAATATGCACACGACTTACTGACTAAGATGTCAAGCCTTTTCTTCAAGAAAAATGAAGATGAACAGCATGATCACAAGTCCTAATCAGAGATATATAATTGGTAACCAAGTGAGAATGAAAAACCTTCGCTCACAAATAGTTCTTGGTCTGTGGATCATCACTCACTCACTCTCTCTCTCTCTTTTTTAATTTTTTTTTTTTAACAAGTATTTCGTTGGTTTGGTTTGACAAGGACGTGTCATATGTGATGATGCTCTTGTGCTTCGCGGAGTCAATGCAGAGTACGCTCATGAACATGTTTCGATTGGACCATTCACGTGGAACTGATTTGTCGGACAAATCAAGCATGGGATGTGAGAGCATGTTGTAGTGTCTCTTGAGTATATGCTTGAATTACACACCTCGGACCTACCTGTCCCTCGTGGGATCCGCAGAGCTTTGGCATTTCATTTACTTATCTTCAGTTGGTAGCTTTGTTCTTTTATGGTAATGATCAACATTTCTTGGGGGATTGAATTAAGTAATCTTGTTCCATGGCATTCTTAGTCTTGGAACAATGCCCATATAGAAGTTGCTGATAAGGCTCAAATGGAACTTGATGCATGTTCATGTTCTCTGTCAGATCCACTTTGATGGTGGAGCCTTGATATTACTTTTCTTCGGTGGCAAACTGCCATGGTATATGTTCCTTACTTTTTGTCTGTGCCATCAGACCTTCCCATTTCCCTCTTGAGTGTTTGTCTCATGGGTTCTCTTTGTCACCTCTTATTCTAGTATCAGGAGAAATTTTTACCAGTGATTATGATTATTGTCGAGAGGATCTAGATGGTTGCTTTTTGCCTGAGAGGATATGAATATGTTGTGACATTTTGAGCTGCAATATCATGAAAACAGTACTAGTGGCCAAGGTGAATTTGATTTTTGGTATTTTGGTAAGGTCAGTGGTGATTGTAGTGTGTTAATAACAAGAAGAAGCATAGGTTCAGTTCTTTGAATTGCAAGTTATTGAATGAACCATCTGATCCTGACGTATAAAGATGTTCCAAGATAACAGAATCATGGTGAGAATAGGTTTCGAAGGACATAGAAGGGCCAGGTTGCATGTAACTTAGATGTTGCAATGGAAAACTTACTGCATATGTTTTCCTTAATTTTGCTCTCTTTTAAAAGTTCCAGCAAGGAGCTTTGAGTTTAGAGCATGAAAACAACTCCATTGACAAAAAAATTAGAGGGGTAGACGGAGGAAGCATGCCCCCATTCTTTTCTGAAGGTTGAATTTTTTTTCCTTCAATGAGGACAAAGTTTGAAAATTTTTATTAGCATATGCAGGAAAAAAAGTTTTACATGATAACTCTGCAATGTGGAAGGCGCAACTTAAAGCAACCCTTTTCTCTAGTAATAGTAACTCATCTAGACTCAATCATAGACTTCTGATTTCCCCAATCTTCTAAAAATTGGCGTAGGAAATAAAAAGGTATTATGAGAATAGTTTATGAGGTTTCTAAAAGTTGACTGTTTTGTGGGCCCTCCAAATAAGTGCCACCCCCTCCACCAAAAATAGAAAGAAAGAAAGAAAAAATATTGTTACAGAACAGCAATATTCCCTTTGATATTGTTACAGAACAGCAATATTCCCCTTGATATCTGTTGGTTGCAACACTTAAAAAATTATCCTCTAGGACAACCATCTGGTTGCGTGGGTTTAAGAAGAAAAATTACGGTTTTAAAGAAGGTCCATCTTCTTTGTAGTGTCAAAAGTTCAAATTTTCAAGGTCACCATTGAAGGAAGCCTCCCATGCCATTGCTCCCTCATTAAAGCAGAACAAAAATGCAGTAGTCATGATATTGTCCAGGCTTAACGAAACTTCGATTAAAGAAAAGCAAGAAGCTTTGGAATCCTCCGGGAGTCAAAAAAAAGAAATTCAAAGAAAATATTATTAACATTTTCTATAATTTAGCTGAGCACTGTTAAGCGTTAAGTGTTAGGTGGTTTCACTAGATTAATATAATATCAACTTTATATGGATTTTCTTTTTTTTTTTTTTGAGAAAAATATGGATTGGAATACTAAGTAGCACCAAGGGTACATTTTCAATATAATGTTAATTCTTAAAATAGGGAGTTATGCAGTTATGGTGGAAATAGGAAGGATGGACTTGGTGATAATTCATGATGATTTATGCAAAGCTGAGCAGTACAAAAAAAGAATAAATTTTAAAAAGTTGTTTATCAACAAGGATGGAATTAATTTGGTGAGGAGAGACCAAAGACTAGTTGCGCAGAAATAGTGAGTTGATGTGAGAGTACTTAAATAAAATGCTTGAATATGATATGTAGGTGAAACCAGGTTTATTAAGTCAAACCCAATTAGATGATACAGGGCTTGTTAGTCACATGCAAATTTTTAAGTTTTAGATGTTATACTTCTATCATTCAGTGCTTGGCAGAGTATATATATTGGGCTGCACTTGGCAGGCGCGAACAAGACTTCCATGTGGATGGACAAAAATGCATGAAACTACACTATAAAGGCTTATGCATTTTAATCTAGACTTCTTTGTCTAATTTAGCAGTCATGACAAGGCATGTGAGTATGTGACCTTTTAAAACTATTTTTGTTTGTGATACTGATCCAGGACCATCAAAGAGATGAATCTTATTAGTCGAGTCATATTAGATAGGAAAAGAAATAACAATTTCCTGGGTTAGATGGGATTTAGGTAATTAAAGTTGGAAATCTGTCAGTTATACATTAAAATTGAATAGGAATTTTGAATGTAAGTGGCTATAATGGTGGATTTCTATGGGAATTTTTTGTTGGACATGTTGGGCTAAGGTTAGACCAGAGTTTTACAAAGCTATAGTTAAGTCGCACATTTGCTATGATTTTAAGACTTCTGATGTTGTGCATATGGCAAAATTGTTCTTTTAAGAGATTGTATGGTTGCATGATGTTCCAAAAATCAATTACTTCAGATAGGGATTCAAAATTTCTAGATGATTTTTGGCTTACTTTATGGAAGTGATTTGACTCGACATAAGTCAGAATTATAGCATCACCGGTCACCCTCAAACTGATGGGCAAACCAAGGTTACAAACAGAAACTTTGGGAAATTTGATTCACAGAATTTGCCAAGATGAGCCTAAACATGGGGCGATGCACTTGCACAGACTGCGCTTGCTTCAATAGAGCATTCCACAGTTCTACTAGTAAGGTCACCCTACTCCATTGTATGCTCAAGAGTTCCTAAACATGCACCAGACCTAGTTCAATTACCTAAAGTTCCTGGCCTGAGCATAGCAGCAAATAATATGGCAGAGCAAGTTCAATCCATTAAGGTAGAAGTAAAGTAGAAAACTGGTGGAGGGCAATGCAAAATATGAGGCAGCAGGTGATAAGCATTAAAGGAATAAAGTGTGAAGAAGGGGATATGGTTATGGTCTTTCTGCAGAAGTTCCACTGGTCCTGAAACCATCAAAGAACACCCATTAAATTATTAGGCACTGTGCAGTCTGCAGAGTATTTGAAAAATGGGTTAGATTCTTGCTGGCACCAACAATAAGCTAAGACAAAGGAATATGGTCCCTCCTAAAGAAGATAAATGATAATGCTTCTCTGGTCCATCTCCCTGAAAATTTTGGCCATCTCAAAGACATTTATTGTTGTTGATCTATATGAATACTATCTGCCTGGAGAACCCCTCTACCTGGAGGCCAACTTAAGGATGAGTTCTCCACAAGTGGAAGGGACTGATGTAGACCAAGGATAAATTACTTGAGAAGCAAGTTTATCTGGAACTGTTAGACCTGGTTATGTTTTTAGTTGTTGACTTGCATGATTTAGTTCGGTAATTAAATTAGAGTCTTAGTCTAATTATGTTAAAGTCTTAGCAAAAAAATGTTGTCTTTTAAAATCTTTTGCTAGGATAGTAGTTTACCAGTCAGATAAGGCTTTCTTGGAAGAAGAGAAGGATCAGGTTCAAGCTACTATAAATATGCCTTGTGCTGTACTGGTTGAGATAAGCCTCTTTTGTGATGAGTGAGCACTCTTTTTGAATATGTGCATAAGAAAAGCAGGATGATAAACAAAATGAAAAACTGCCTAGAGGATATATGCTAAACTGGCTGTAGTATACCACCATAGACCCAAGGCATCAAGGAGGTGCACTTTGAAGTTTGAAGCATCAAGTGATACCAGGCAAGGATTCAGGTCCCAGCGGGACATCCCACGGGACACCGGGACGGGGTATTATCCCATATGTTGGGACAGGACATCCCGCCAGCGTCCCAGTGTCCAAATCGGGATACCTTGGTACATTCCCTGTCCTGAGTGTCGGGATGGGGCTAGATGCCGACGCGTGCCGTTCCAGGAAAAAAATCAGGACAGCCCTGTCCCACGGGATTTAAAACCTTGATACCGGGTAGATGAAAAGATATAAACTCTTGCTTTATTGCCTCAAAGTGGCTTACTCTTTTTTGTATAAAGAAATAAAAGAAAGAAAGAACTAAAAAATGTAAACAACTTATGCGATTCAGACTCTTATGGAACACTATAAAAACACTTGCAACTTTCTGGCACCAATCGCTATTTTTTAAGATTTTACTAGCTCGAATTGTATATAAAATGGGACCTTTAGATAACAATATTACCCTTAATAGATTCTAAAGCCATATCAAATGAGCACAACCAAAGCTCAACCCCAAAATTTCACTAAGCTGAAAAAGTTAAAGTTCCTCATGGCAAGTCAAACTAAAATCAGAATATCCACTTAACTCAAAAGAACGTTCCTACATATGCTATAAAGTTATAATTAAATAATTTGAAAATTTGCCTCTCTTATTTTAATGAAATATTACATTTTCATACGTTGGGGTAAAACATTGTCTATTCATTTTCATGAACTGGATCTGCTTATATAAGTACATATCATTGTCTATTCTTGTGTTTCACACTGTAGTCACCATTTCACTATGGTACAAGGCAATACTTAAACAAAGACATTGATACATCAATGTTTGTGGGCCTGTAGCATGTTGATGGGACCATAACATGGTTCATATGGCACCATAGGATACAAACTCACATTTAATCGTTTCTTTTGTCTATGTTTTATGTCTATTTAAAAATAATCCACTTGTCCAAAATAAAATATCAACCTTGTTAGATGTCTGATTGAACATGAACAAGTGCAGGTCCTAGAAAATTAACTAGCACTGACTTCAGGAATATTCTTCTGCCTATATTCTTGACGTGTTAGGAGTATGAAAGCAATAGAAGGCTAGGATTTCATGAATGCTACTATATTTTTTGATCATCACCATATAATTAAAAAAAATTGGTGCTTTGTGTGACAGTATCTAGATGCTAATGAGACTTGCAGCTTATATTTTTGATTAAAAAAGAAACATGATGCTTTATAAAAGTGATTGTCTGCTTATTATGAGACTTAATAATTGATTGAATGAGTTTATCTTTTATGATATCTGAAGGTTCTAATTGTTCACATATATGCACAAGGAGAACCTTAGTTCTAAAGGTGTTCACTTGATGCGGTCAGTTGAAGGAGTAAATAATGTGGCAACATTTGTTCATTGTCTTTAAATTGTTTTTCTGATCATCGTATTGTCATTAATTATGTTTCAGTGTCCATTTAATTGAGTGCTTGTTGAGTAGGAGGCCTCTTCCTTTACTTTCTAATTAGGGATGCTCTTTTCTTATGGGCTATTTGACATATAACAATTTTTCCACCTTTGTCACCTTTTTGAGAGTGCATGTCTCCTTTTCATTTCTACTTTTTTTTTGCCTTTTTTGTTCTCTCTTATTGTACTTATTTACATTTGATAAATTCTCTTTAGTTAACTGGGTACATTGAATACCTTTTCTCTCATCCAACTTAAAATCACAATCAGGCCAGTGCAAAGGTGATTTCTCATAAATTACAACTTTGCAGGGAAATCTTTTGATTTCTTCTTTTTGTGCAACTTACTAGGTTCTATGATTCTCATAATATATACTTTTCCATTCTTCCTCCTTGGTATGGACTAGCTAGGTTGATAGAAGAATGAGTACAAGTTTTACTTCAAAATTGTTCATAGGTATGTGCTACTAAAATTTGTTTAGAACCATTTCCTTTCGGTTACAATTTATGCTACAATAGTCATTGTTCAACATTACTATTGATGCTCATGATCCCAAAATCCTTCATGTTTCTTTTGTAATATTAATTGCCTGACATGCTTTGAGGAAACAATAAAAAGGATTTATCATTTAGAGGTCATCTCATTTCTTTTATGTTATTGTTTGTACTACAGTGGTCATTTTTCATCATTATTATTGATAGAAGTAAAGTAAGTGAAAAAGAGAAAATCAAAAGCAAGTAAGTGAAAAGATTTCTTCCATATCTTTCACCATGATATGTACATCCTTATATAAAGGTGAAAAAGAAAAAATTAGGCAGGTAATTACAAGATCCTCCCAATCCCAAAGATCATGTAGAATATTTAGCAATCCCAAAGATCATGTAGGATATTTTAGCAATCCCAAATATCATGTCTAAGAATATTCTAGATAATATATTTCCTAATATTCTATACATTAATAAGGAAAGCTAGCTGATGTATTTTGATAACTAATACACAGCTGTCTAACATTCCCTCGCAAGCGGAGCATCTGGTGGATAAATGTGAAGATTGGTGTAGAGAATATGAAAGCACGATATAGATAGTGGTTTAGTGAAGATATCAACAATTACTTTTTAGAGAAAATATGAAGCACGGATAGCTCACCACATTGTAGTTTCTTCCAAAGAAAATGATGATCAAGTTCAACTGTTTAGTACGAGCATGGAGAACAGGGTTGGTGACAAGGTAGGTTGCACTGAGATTGTCATAATATAACTAGACTGGGTATGACAAGAAGCTTCCCAAATCATGAAGAAGACGACGGACCCAAACTGTTCCAGCAAGTGCCAAAGCCATGGCACGATATTCGATCTCAGAACTAGATCTAGAAATAGTGGGTTATTTCTTTGTAGACCAAGAAATGAGATTGGATCCGAGAAAGAGACAAAATCCACCAGTAAAATGTCGGGTATCAAGACATCTAGCCCAATCAGCATCTGAATAAGTAGTAAGCGATGGATTTTGATACCAAGAGAAATGTAATCCATAATTGAGTGTACTACGAACATAACGGAGGATTTGCTTCACAGGTTGAAGGTGTGGTTTACGTGGCGCATAAATAAACTGAGCTACCAAATTCATAACATAAGATAAGTCAGGCTGAGTGAATTAAGGTATTGTAAGATCCCAACAATTTGACGATATTCATATGGATCTAAAAGAGGCTGTCCTTCATGAATGGAGAGATGTGTGCTACAAGAGAGTGTTGTGCTAACAGGTTTGCAATCCTTCATACCATGGCAAGAAAATAACTCCATAACATACTTGCCTTGTGAGAGATGAAGACCTAAGGAACTAGACTTAACCTCAATTTCTAAGAAGTAGTGAAGTGACCAAAGATCCATAGCAAACTCAGATTAAAGTGTAGTAATGAGAGAGTCCGAAAAAAGGCCTGAACTATTTGTGACTATAATATCATCCATATACAAGAGTAGTATTAAGGTGCCATGAGTACTGGAATGAACAAATAGAGATGAATCCGTAGCACTAGAACGAAAGCCAAGCTCAGCAAGGAATGAGATAAACCTCTGAAAACAAGCATAAGGAGCATGCTTGAGACCATATAAGGCTTTCTTGAATCTACAAAGGTAATGTAGATTAGCAGCATCAACAAATCCTGGAGGCTTGTCTCATATAGACTTCCTCCTAAAGAATGCCATAAAGTAAGGCATTCTTGACATCAAGTTATTGAAGGGGCCAATCTTGCGATAACGCCACAGTGAAAACAGTGCGAACAGTAGTGGCTTTAACAACATGAGAGAAGGTTTTCTCAAAGTCAATACCTTATTATTGCTTATATCCCTGTGCCAAGAGATGAGCTTTAAGATGCTCAAGTAAACCATTAACATGAGTTTTGACTTTATAAACCCATTTGCATCCAATAACGTTAGCATGGGATGGAGGAGGAACAAGATCCTAGGTACAGTTTAATATCAAAGCATCATATTCTTCCTGCATAGCAGCAATCCAACCAGGGTGCTGAGATGCCTTCTTGAACATCGATGGTTCCTGTGGAAGATCAAAGCTAGAAGAGACAAGCAATGCAGAGGGGTTTACCGAAAAAGAGGATTGATGTCTAAGAATCATATCGTGCGACTATTATAGAATAGGACGAGGTTGTTTAGGAGATTTGGAAACAGTAGCAACATTGGATTGGGTAGAATTTACTTGGAAGGGTGTGGAAACCAGAGTAAATTTAGGAGGAGTCTGTACCCGGGTGCATTGATACACAATCTGATTCGGTGGTCGATCCACTTTACTTCCAACAGAAACTTCTACTAAATCGTTAATATCCACAATAGGAGTAGGAGAACGACCAATAATACTGGATGGATCTAGGGCTAGACTAGATGCAGATATAGTTGCAATGATGTTATAATTGATATCAAATTATGATATATAAAATACTAACTCAGAAATGGAGCAGGTAGTAGAGGGATCTAAATCATGTTATAGATGTGAGACAAACAAATTCAATTTATTTAACTCACCAGCAGTAGGCATGTCATGTGATTGCTTTGAAAATGACTATAAACAAGTGTACAAAAATATATACTCAACAAATACAACATGACATGAAATAAAAACTTTAGCAAAGGGAGGATATAAACAATTAAACCCCTTGTGATACTCAGAAGGGCCAAGAAAAACATAAGACAGAGACCATGGTTGCAGCTTATGCGATGCAATATCTTGAATGCTCGGATAACAAAGACATCCAAAAATTCTGATAACATTCATATCAAGAGGAGAATATCCATGAAATTTTTGATAAGCAGTTGAGCCCTTCAGAACAATTAATGATGGAGTGCGATTTAAAAGAAATATAGCATAGTATAGGACTTCAACCCAAAACCGTACTTGCATAGTAGATTGAAATAAAAGAGTATGAATAATGTTTGCTATATGCTTATTTTTACGCTCAGCAATGCCATTCTGTTGATGTGTATAGGAACACGATAATCGATGAAAAATATCATTGGCACTCAGAAAATTAGTAAAAGCCTTATTAACAAATTTCTTTTTCCCATTAGAATGAAAGTAACAAATATTTGCTTTGTAAATATTTTTCATCATGGCATGAAATTCCATAAATTTATCATGAAATTTATGTTTAAATCTAAGAGTATTTACCCAAACATATTGAGAAAATCATTAATAAACAACGCATAATACCGATATCCAGAGGGAGAAAGAATAGGGGATTGCCAAACGTCGGAGTGAATTTGTTCAAATAGAGAAGAAGATTTTGATTGAGAAATATTAATAGATAATTTGACATGCTTTCCAAGATGACAAGCATTACAATTGTTGAATCGAACATACTTAATTGATGTATGTGAAACATTATTAATATTTTCAAGAACAAAGCAAAACATTATAACTAGGATGACCTAATCTCTATGCCAAAGTTCAGGACTCAACTGAATAGTTGTTAATATTGTCTTATACCTAACATTGACAGAAGAAACATGAGAAGCAATATGATAAAGTGACGAGCCAGGACTATTGCACCGAAGAAGCTCCTTTTTCTCAGATCTTTTATAGAAAAACTAGAATCAAATTCCATAGAATAATTATTATCGTGACAAAATTATCGAACAGATAACAAATTTTATTAATGAAAAGAATGATTAAAATATTATGCAAAGCAAAGTTAGTATGAGGTGTATGTAGCCTAGATTCACTATTAGCATGAATAGCAATTTATTCTTCATTTCCTACTAGAATACAATCATCACCGTGATAAGGTTGAAAGTGCGAAAGTATACCTGAATTGGCAATTATATAGTTCATCACTCTCATGTCAGGGTACCACATCTTCTAGTCAGACTCATCCTGTGAAATACTCATGGTAGCAAAGGATTGTAGTATATTATAGGATATATAATTATGATTAAAGCGCCGTCTACACTAAAGTGCTGTGTAATTAAATTTACCACATATCTAGCATGTGGGGCCAGATTACTTCTGAAAAAGGGAAGGGTTAGGAGAAGGTTTGGGAGGCGGTGGGGCTTGGTAGTATGGATGTTGCTGCTGGTAGTAGTTGGGCTTAGCACCATATTGATAGTTAGTCATTTGTCCTGATCTCTGATATTAATCCTCCATGATTATCTATACCTCACGAGATCGATCTCCGTAGCCACCTTGATTGCCTGGCCGACATCACTATGTACAGCCACAAAGGTAGTAGAATTGCTAGTGGGAGAAGCGAAACTGTGAAGAGCACTAAAGTAATGATCTTGTTGTTCCTGCTGAAGTAGCAAGTGAAGCTCCTTAAGATCAGGAAGATTATCATGCATAATAATAGTGATAATAAAACTCCTGTACTTCTCGAGAAGACCATGAAGAACAGCCGTTACAAGTTCACGATCTGTGCCATGACTACCATTCGAGCGAAGATTCTAACCAATATCCTTAATTTTTAGGATATAGTCAGAGATAGATATAGTGCCCTTCTTCAAAAGGTGAATCTCACTCTCCAACTGGAACCAATAGCAGTTATCTTGTCACCAAAATGCTTCTCAATGACAAGTCAAATGTTCCTAGCCATGTTCTCAGTACCAAAAAGAATATAATAGTATGAGCAAGGTCTGCTGAACCGGTACCAGGACCCGTACCGGTTAGCGGACGGTATGGTACGGTACGGTCCGTACCGTAAGGTGTACCGGCATGCCAAATTAAATAAAAAAATAATCTTTCTTCCCCCCTCCCTGAACCAACCCTGAACCGACCCGAACCGGGCCGAACTGGGCTAAACCGAGCTTGAACCGACCCGAACTGGGTGGTTTCGTACCGTACCGGTACCGTACCGTACCGTTTCGGTATGAATTTTTTTTTTGTTTTGGTCAACGGTCCGGTGTCCGGACCGTTTTTTGGTGGCGAACCATACCGGCTCTTGGTCGGTACGGTACGGTTCCGGGAACCCTGAGTAGGAGACATGGTGGCAACGAGCTACAGCTGAACAGTGCTATCCTTCTCCTGCTAGGTCTTAAATGCCGGATTAGGAAGATGATTTTTTGAATCATCTTCAATAAACACAGGAGGTGAGAGGCTGGTATCATTCACATGTCCTGACATCTTAAAGGTAGAAAGAATATTAGAAAAAATCTTCCAAAATAAGAAGTTTTCAGTCAGTTTGATGGTACAAGACTCTTAATGTTGACGATCGGAAGAGCCATAGTAGTGGAACTTGAAGCTATGGCCGGGACGGAATGGTGCAGCTCGAGGCAAGGCGGCATGGCAGCACAGTTGGGATCTAGGGCTTGAGCCTTAATGCTCCGATATCATGATAGGAGAAGTAAAGTAAGTGAGGAAGAAAAATTCAGAAGCAAGTAAGTGGGAAAGATTTGTTCTACTACGATATGTACATCCTTATACAAAGGTGAAGAAGAGAAGAGAAAATCATGTAATCACAAGATCCTCCCAATTTCAAAGATCATGTAGAATATTTTAACAATTCCAAAGAACATGTAGAATATTCTAACAATCTCAAATATTATATCTAAGAATATTCTAGACAATATACTTCGTATTATTTTGTACATTAATAAAGAAAGCTAGCTAGGTATATTTTGACAACTAATACACAACTATCTAACAATTATTATTGCTCCTAATCTCAAAATCCTTCATTATTTTAAAATTCTGTAATCTTAATTGCTTGACATGCTTTTAGGAAGAATGAAAAAGGCTTAATCATTTTAGAGGTGAGTGACAACCAGCCTATGTGTCCCAGCATACATGTACATGACACATTTGGTAGAAAGATCGATATTTTTAAAGGAAGCCTATTTGGTGACACTTATTTGGTTAGTACATTGATTGCATTACTGTTTTTTTGAAGGAGATGGCACAAATGAAGAGTATTCAACTTATCAATAGTTATTTCAAGAATGTTATATTTTAAAGATGGAAAGGGAGGATAACTTATAAGACGGTTTGATACCATGACTTCATATATTTTTGATCCAATTAAATCAGTGAGCTCTGGCTACCTCCAATTTTTCATCATTGTTGAGCTTCAGCATCAAAGCAATGAATTTTTTCTTTAGAAAATAACTTCAATTTTTCCTAACTTGCTTCTAAAGAAACTGCACAAGAATGTTTATAATCTAAGTTTTCCCTAGATTTCATCCTAATCCTTTTCTTTTGCTTTATACATTTTCCATCAGGAATAGTTTCCATGAGGTCCAATACTGGCTCATTAATATCACTTCCTCAATCAATGATACAAAATTTGATGCATGGAGCATTGCTTGAGGGCTGGCACAATATCTGTGTGTAGTGCTGGCGAAGAGTACTGATTGGTTGTTATGGATAATAAACACCCCTTTTATGGCCTATTTTGACTTTCAAAATTATTTTTTTTTCCTCTTTATTTTTTAGTGCTATCTGTTTGCCAACCTTTGATAAGTGTATTGACTTTAATGCCTTAATCATCCTTTTGATGTTTTCTGAACCTTTTTCTTGCTTATTTAATATACATCTTCATATTATCTGCAATTAAAGATTCATTAATAAACAAACCAACTACTAAAGGTCATATGTTCATGGTGATGTTCATGCAACAAGAAATCTAATTTGAGAAATAATAAGTGCCACACTCCCAATCCGAGATCGCGAGCCAAGGGTTAGCGGCAGCCACTGCATATTCATGGAGAACTCTCACCATAAGCATGCAAGGTATGTTTAGCATAATATCAAATACGTCATATCATGGATAATTTAAATAACTAAAATCTAAAAATTCAATTACTCACAATCCAATTGATAAGTAGAATTCAAAAGTTTTACATCAATTAAACCTCAAATAATAATCCTCTAAAAAATAGTAATAAATCTTAATCTAAATAATGTTGATATTGTCAAATCTTGCTTCTAAGCTCACTCCTAAATTAGTATCAAGGTCTGGAATTAAGTGTCTAAATATGAAAAGAAAGAAGAGATAATGAGCTCGACAATCCAGTAAAAAATGAATATCTTAACTAGATATTTCATATGTTAATATAATATTCAAATACAAATGCCAAGATTAAGCATGAGAACATAATTAATTTACTTTACCAAAATACAAATTTAGCAAATCAAATTTATTCATACATAATATATATATATATTTAATAAGTTGATTCAAAATAAATCTATTCAACTTATCAATCTTTAACTATGACCACATTTATACTCTATTATCGAGCCCAAAACAAAAATAAAAAAATGAGCTCAATAATAATTAGAGTCCCAATATATAATCCTCATTGGCAGGATCTACAATCAATGCATAACCCCTACTGGCAAGGTCTAGTACCAATACACAACCCCTATTGGTAGGGTACAAGAACCAATGCATAATCTCCATTGGCATGGACCAAAATATAGTTAGGTTGAGAGCTCAAATTCAATGTATACCAAAACTCTTTTGCAATGTAACATATATGTCATAATTCTAGTAAACATGTGTATATTATGTAATAAATTGATAAACCATAATATTCCAAAAATCTCAAAATTGTAAGTTTACTCTTCATTCAAAATACAGCTTCATAATTCACACATAAATCAGTAACTAATTGTATTGTTTGAAAATAAAATTATTTAAATAAAATATCTTGAAAAGATGGTTCATTATTTATCTCTGTAGAAATAATGAATGGAGAAATTTAATCAATTCTAAGAGGGCCCTTCGAAACCTATTATTTAAAATATATTCTTTTATCAATCTTAAGCTACAACTGATTAAAAATAAAAATTCTAAGTTGAAACCTCACAAGATTGAGTTAGTAATTAGGAGTGCCTCAGATTAGATTCTTCCAGATAAAATTAGGCTAGGGTTGAAAGATGGATCCTCTAGATTTACCAATCCCAAAAAAAAGACATAGAGAGACACGAGGCATGGTAGAGAGAGAAACCTTTTAGAGAGGGAAAGTGGGGAAGAGAGAAAAGAAGGAGAAGAGATGGAAACTCTCTCTTTTTCTTTCTTTTCTTTTCTTTTTTTTCCTCTTCTCATCAGTGCCAAAAAAATCCAAAATAATCATGAAAAAATAATAAAAAATTGGAGGCTCAGTTTTTCAAGGAAAATCCAGTGGTAGCGGCTGGAATCAAAGCTCTAAAGGCTAAGAAGGATGGGGAGAAAGATTAGCTAGAGGTTTAGGGGATTTTTATCTTGCTTCCCTGATATTTAACTGTGATTCTGATGAGCACAGTAAATTTAATCAATGGATTTCTAGAGAAGAAAAGGGAAGAAAGATGGGTGGAGGCTGTGACATGGGTGGTCGGCTTCAAAGGAGAGGTCAAGCCCTTTAAATGGAGGGCCAATCAAGGGGTAGAAGAATGTAAGAATCGAATTCTCAACCAAATTTGGAGTCACTATTGGAGAAGGAAAGAAGTCTCCTTTGGGAGTCTGCTTCTTGATCAAGGTCTCTAGCACATGGTGGCTTAAGATTTTATTTTATTATTATTTTTTTTCTGGCTTGGATTCAACCTTAGCTTCTGGGCAAGTCAAAAGGACCAGGCCTAGTTTATTTGGTAGGGGGTATTACAATAACAAATAGATGGGTCCAAGATATAGATAGTTCCCACCATCTTAATAAAAATACTCTAGCACCAGAGGAAATTTCCTTTGCAATGGGAGCAAAATTATCTGCAACATTTGGATGGATTCCAAGAATCCAAGTGGAGGGGATCATTGATGCCTAGATATCAACTAGATGGACTGCCTAATGACTCCAGCTGTCCTCTGATGTGTTTATAATTGCACAAAAAAGGAACTATAACTTTGATAAAAGCATCCCTTGATCATTTGACTCTATCATCTTTATGTAGAAAAAATTATGTGACCCAGCGAACAAAAATAAAGGGTCTTTTGTTGACACTTGAAGGTAAAATTAAGAAGAATTTGACTGGAATGTATGGTCTACTAAAATGTTTAGCAAAAAATTTAACAATTGCAATATTGGAAAAAGGAACTCAACTTCCACAAGTTATACTTCCTCTTTAAGCACAAAAAATCATGATTGTGAGATGAATTCAAACATTACCAAATATATCAACTTACAACAAGGCGTTGTAAGACGTATTTGTATATGAAGTATTTCTTATGCTGTATTATTGAAATTAACTTAACATTTACAGAAAATTAGTAATTTCATTAAATCTGAACTTTGTTAACTATTGCAGCTAACATTGATGGAGATTGAACTTTCTATATAATAGGCAAGCATAATCTTGATTTTGAACAGGAGGAGAAGAACGAGGAAGAGGGGACAAAAACAAAACAAGGATAAGAGGAAATTAAGAAGAGAAGGATAAGAAATTGAAAGAGAAAGGAAAGTTAGAATAAAAGTTCCATAGGATGAAGGAGAATGGGAAGAATTAGAGGAATGGAAGAGGTACTAGAAAACAATTGAAGGGGAAAAGAGAGAGAAAAAAGCTTTAGCGAAGAATCTGCTTGGCATGGAGTGGTGCTAAGCAGTTCGGGCTCAACATGGTCCAAGCTAGTGTGAGGGCACTCAAGTTGTCTGGCTGGTGACCATGTCCTAACCATGATCATGGCATCAGTCTTTATGCAAATGCTAAGATTATGAATTGTGAAATCATGGAAAACACTACTAACACAGACCGTTGTAATATGTCAACCATGGTTAATAATTTTGAACTGGATTTGATATTAGTTTTTCTGGAAATTATAAATTGGAATACAAGATCCTTTTCTCTAAAATAAAAAGATGTGTGGTGGAACAAACACTCCTTAAAGAAACTTTACCATATGATAAGCATCTTTAAATTATCAAGATGGTACCTGATCAACTTCTAAGATTAATCCTAAAATATTACTTAAGAAATACCTTGGGAATTTGATGAGAAAGGTGAGGATATTTATATGATATTTACTTTGACCGAAAACTTGCTGCATGAAGGCTTAATTAGAGGCAAACCGTATTTCATAATATGATGTGGAAGCAATCAATTAAACTAGATAGTTTTCTTATTAGGCTTGGATGTTTACTTTGGTCGGCTTGTTGTTCAAGTAGAAAAGTTAGTGTGTTTGATTATTGAGTTTCTCAGTTTACTAAGAATTACATTGGCTATATAACAAAATAATTCAATAGACTGCACTTGACACCTAGAGTCATGATGATTTTACAGAGGAATGCCCTTATCAGAACATTTTTGCTTTCGGCAGCTAGCAGTAGCCTTTCTATGGATGTCCAAAAATCTGTTTCATATAGCTGGACAAGGAAATTTTGAATCATGGACATAGGAGCCTTTTACATGTACAATCTATTGATCATGCAATTTGGGATCCTTATTTCTGTCAACTAGCTGAGAAAGCCTTTACTCGAAGGGATGTTATCGGCCGAGTGAATATCATTTATTTTAGCTTTATCAATTATAGGGCTCTTTCAAGCTATGGCAACAAGATGGTGGCATATATCTATATTTTTTTCTCTTCATTATGGGGATCATGTTAAACTGTGTGGAATGTGACATTCAATCACTCAAGTTCAATAATGCAATAGTTTGTTTTACCTGATCCAAATCAATCCTGGAATCTTGGCTATTCACCCTTAAACTGGGATCAGAATAAATATCAAATTGGATTTGGTCCTCATGTTGGATCTGAAAACTTGTTGGTTCTGTACCATGTAGATGTGGGTCCTAACCCCAGTCCTCCATCTGTTAACTACTAACCTTTATTATGCATTTTTTATTTTTTAATATCCATGCCATTGAAATGTCAGTATTAGTCCTACAATATAAGCCCTTAAACCCCCCTTCCTCCCAACAAAGAAAAACAACCAAAAAGGGAAAAAACCTGCAATAGTGTTTTTTTTTCCTTAATATTTAGTGTAAGGCCTCGGTTTAGACTTCTGATTCCTAGACTCTTCCAATTCCTAGGGGAGCAGTAGGTGGTGCTTCTGGAGGTGGAATTTGGACTTGGATCTCAGTTGACAGATGTTGGCTGTGGTGGTGGATCTCAGTGTCTTGTCTCCAATTTCATAATGATTCATGGTGGCGACTAGGGACTGAACCCTGCTCTGTTCACTTGAGCTTGTGTCAATATTTGCAAGAGTGGAGTGTTCAGTAATATAGATGCAAGGCCTAGAGAGATTGAGTTGATGATCATTGAGCTGGTGATATGATTCCATCAAAAGGGGGCCTCAAATAGCTAGATGGTAGAGACGTAATTGCAATGGAGGGGCACAAAGTAAAGGGATGGAAATGAAAGAATTGGATTGCCAGGGAATAACAGCCAAATGAAGCAAAGCTGCTTTGTCTTGGTACCGTTCGATGAAATATCTAACATATTTGTGTTGGGCTAATCAAGTGCATTTAAAATAGATGTTCATTTACATGCTCAGATGAACGTGTCATATTGTTTAATCTTATCTTTTCATCCAGAAATTTGAAGTGTTTTAAATTGAATTATGGTCAGGGCAATGACATTGGAGAGAGATTGAATGTGACCAGCTGCCTGATTCCTGTTTCAGGATTTTGCAATGTTTATTTTCAACGGTTCAAACTACTCGCTGATTGTTCTGTTACCATGATTAAAATATGTTTCTGTAGTCCTTTTCCATGTAAATTTGTAGACTATAAACAGCTGGGCAGAAATCAAATTGCTGTGAAGTAGAAGGTTGATGAAATACCTGAAAGGGAATCTTCATGGTAAGCAACAAATGGCTGCATAAGCGAAGAAATTTGGCAGCCAACCATAAAGAAAAGCCCACCTAAGTGGACCTGGAAAAGCTAATGAGTAGGCCCAAGAAACTTCTTGAATTGTTGTAGAAACTTTGGGGAAAACCAGGAAACTTTGTCCTAAAGAAGTCGGATGAGATATCTGATAGCCATCCAAGTTTAAACCGACATCCAGTTTTCTGGATCCAATATCATTTACAGATGATGCATATTTTTATTTAAAACCAGATCTATGTTCTGGTCCTATTGAAGCAGTTCTGGTGCAGATCCATATAGGATCCAACCTGAGCTTTGACTAGTTGATGCTTGAAAGCCCTAGATGTTAGTGGATTTTTTTTTGTTTGACCTTAAAATGTTAAGAACTGCAGACTCGACTCTGTTAGAACAGTACTCTTTGGTGAACATACAACACAGTTAGTTATTTATTGTCTCTTATCTCATCCTTTATGCAACAGTGGCTCCTATTGCCTTCATAAAGCCAAAATATTTTTGTTTATGATTATTTTAAGGCTTAGGGATCTTTTAAATATGATTTTAAAATTGTTTCATTGTTATTTTGTTTCATATTGATTCCGAGATCATATGATTGCTTGATAGTTGCAACTAAGGTTCTCGAAACCGTCCCGAACTGTCTGGTTTGGGACATACCGAATCATACTAGCCAAGAATCGATACGGCTCGGACATGAAAAATGGTTCAGACTTCAGAATCTCGACTATTCAAAAAATCGCATACCGGATCGGTACAGTATGGTACGGTACGTACCGGTGTATTTTGCCCGGTTCGGATCCAATTCAGGTTAAACAATGTAGCCATGGAGAAAGGAAGGAATTTTTCTTAATTTCATGGGCCCAGTACGGGATCCGGTATGATATGGTACTATACCATACCATACCATAACGGTCAGTGACCGGTACGGTAACCCGGTACCGGTTTAGTATTTCTTGGTTGCAATTGTAAAAATATAGACAATGCATAATTTCTAGCTTGAAAATATATGCCAAATTGATTTTGAATTATAAAATACATAACGACATCTAGCTCTTGTAGAGTGCCTTGCCACTTGTAGACATATAGATCTTAGTCACAGTCACGGTCTTGGACTGGAGTCCAACTTAAAGACCATGCCTACTTCTGCATACAATAGTCTAGGCCTCCTGGATAGCTATTTAGATACTAATACTAGGTAGGCCATCCGATCTGAGAGTCATGATGTCAAAATTTGGCCCATATTTTGGCTGAGGCTTTGGAGAGTGGTAGCTACTCGAATGTGAATCCAAAGAAGCTCCCTCATCAAATATGCTCCTAATACTTGCATATCACAAAAGTATTTTGTTCAAAACATTATTCTCTTTTGTAGTTATTTTCAGGAACTTACATCGCTGCTGGGACTTAACATTTGTTGCAGGTTCAGAACCATATGAAAGCACCAATATATATATATATATATATTATTTATTTATTTATGAACTTGGTATTACTACCAGAATCATCGGTGGTGAGAGAAAGTACTTAATACTACCTTTTCCTTTTCTAACATATTATTTCATGATCCTACTTGGCTAGATCATATAGATGAAATTTCTTGTTATCGATATCCAATTTTAAGAAGGGTTTTGTTGATACATGATAAAAATTCTTGTTGTGCTGCCTAGATATATGAAAAGTAGGAGCAGTAAACAGCTCCTTTAAGGATTGGAGTACAAGGAGTAAGGACATTAGTTCCTGCAGACCTCAAGAGTCAAGCAATGGGCTCCCAATTGTCCCTTGTGAGTTGGTTGCATGGAGTTTTTTCAATGATTCCTGTACTCTTTTTCTGATAGAGGAGAATGTTGCTAGGAAAGGTGACTGGGAACACAAGTTTGGGAAGATGTGCATCCCTTTAATTTTCAAATTGCAACCTTAATTGATGGAGGAAAACTTGACCTGAGCATTCCTATGAGTATTTTATAAAATGCTATTTTTTGTTATAATATGATTTAATAGAGGATCTTGCATCATAAAATTAATGTTTCAGTTTTGGCTGAAACCAATTAATTTTTACTTGAACTAATCAATTTTGGTTGAGACCGAATGGAAACTGACTCCCAATTTTGTTTTTCATTCAGCTTCTTCTGAAACTAAGAGAAACTAGCCATATACGTCTTTTTAAATAATATTTTTTGTTTACTATTTTAGTCAATTTATTTATTTAAGTCCTTAGGCTATATGGTACCAATTTTCAACAATTTTTTTCCTTGAGCTAAAGGGTGATATATAATAAATGTAATATTTGATAGGCTAAGGTCTCTAAAATAACCCTTATTATAGTGCTTTACAGGTATCGTTGACAATAACTAAGACAATACATTTTACAAAACTACTGTTGTTTATATACAATAGATATAACATTTCATAACTACATGGATTGGTGGTGAGCTATCTCATTGTATACTCATCCTCATTAGTTTTCTCACCCACATGGCGATAATGATGGCCACTGTTATTTATGGGATCCGCCTTGCAATAGTATTTGGTATTGAATGATAAATCTAATTTATTGTATACTCTTATGTTCTTGTCTGGTTAGTGTATGCTTGATTGAGTGATATGCATATTTTAGTTAAGAGATTAGTACATTCATATGGTACATTAAAGCTAACAAGCTTAAATTTTGTTAAATTTCAGCATGAAACTAGCTGATGTATATATATATTATGATCGTTATCGATAATTTAAAATGAAATCATATGCTATGAAATTACTTGTATTGATTTTTTCTTTCTTTTTTTTTTTTTTTTGATTTTTTCCTAACCTTCTTGACTGAAGCTCCAAAACTTAGAGTGAAGCTACTGAAACAACTGAAACTAAAACCAACTTTTAAAACCTAGCATAAAACAACTTACAATGAGAAGATATGATTTTGCCATCATTTTCCTTAGGTCCATGTTTCATAGATATAATTTGGCATGTTTCATGTCAAATCAGAAATCATCTCATTATTAGAGTTGTTGCTTTCATAGACATTTTAGTTATGTGAGTGTTTTCATTCACATACCAAGCAATGTGATTGTATGCATATGTTTGTTTTGCTAAATTATATTTTGTAAACTGTAAATAGCAAAGTGACCAATAAGATCTCATGCAAGATTTTATATCCCATAGGATAGAGGTGTCATGGTATCTCCATTCCATGGAATAGGACACCCCGCTATCCATCCTATCTCAGTAATGATCCTAGCCATGCATTCTAGTAGATATCCTTCATCTCTCTCCTCTTCTTTTTTCTTTTCTTTCTTTCTTTTTCTTTTCTTCTGCCTTTCTTTCTTTCTTCTTTTTTTTTCCTTCTTTCTTGTCTTTTTTTCTTTTTTTTTTTTTTTCTTTCTTTCTTTCTGCCTAATATTGTGCTAGGCTAGCCAGTTGGCCCATAAGCACTGCATAGCAAGAAAGACTCTTGATTGGAGTCTAATTCATCCTTTGTGATTCCGGTGAGAGAAGAACCACGATTCCTATAAGAGAAGGAATTCCACCTGACTCCAGTAAAACCCTGGAAAAATCTTGTAAATTATCTTTCTATCCCCTTTAAACACTCTATAATTGAAGAAACCCTTTTAGAGTCATCGATTTTGAATTTTTCCACTAAGAATTTTAGGGTTTTTTTTGTCAATCTGGACACAGGATCTCATTAGAGTTGAGGAAAGGGTCCTTGATCCTTCTTCTCCTCTTTTTCATGATGCTAAGGCTGCCATTGTTGACTAGATTTGAGCGATTAATTGCCATATTGGATGCCATGTTCTTTGCCCCCATCTTTCCTTTCTTTTCTTTTTTGTTGATCCATCATTGCCAGACATGGCTATGCTTGGGTTATTTGAGGGACAAAGATGCTGTTGTTACCACCATATGTTGGTGCTGTTGTAGCCCTTGAGCCCCTTCACCTTCCCCTATTCCCTGTGAAGAAGAACAAAATGAGAAATAGAGAGGGAAAAAGATTTTCTCTTCCCTTTTCTCTCTACATGTTTAGTGGATCATGGCCTAGAGATGTTTCATGGGTTTAGGTAGGAGGGGTCCCAGTGTTGTATGATTAGGGATCCCGAGCTAGCATCATGCAACTATCTATCCTAATCTTCTTTAATTTTCCACCAAAGATCCTGGATGTTTATAATTGATTTGATGGTGATGACTAGCTCTACAGATGAACAATTACTTGGGCAAGATGGCATTGAGTTGAACTCTTGCCCTCGAGTTCGTAGGTCAAGGAGCAAGTTGATGTTCGTGGTGTTTGAGTCAATCATGTGTAAAGGTAAGGATTTTTGAACATAATCATTTATATAGTTTATGAAAAATTATGTATGGATGTATCTACACGATTGATGTATATTTTATATATATTGGTACGTATATTATGCATCATGGAATGTTGCACTGTCATGTACTGCTCGGTGAGGGGAATTCCATACTGTACTATACCGGTCTCATATCGGTATGCTATTTCAGAGCATACCAATACTATGTACTATACTAAGTTGCATACCGAAACTGTAATAGAATTTTATTGGTACAAGATCCGATGTCGAGATGATGAACCTTGTTATGCATTATTAATTTGATATTACAGGGATTATGTTTAATGCATGCTTGATTATGGATATCATGATGAGTAAGAAAAATCATGATTTAACACAATTAGTGAGGTGTGGGAGGCATTTGGATTAGTCAGTCATGCAAGAAATATGGTATGTATGTTAGATGAGCCTTGGATTGGGATGCAGCATTGTGTTTGACCTACCATGGGCTAGAGCATGACTTGACTAGTTAATATTGAAATCAAATTATGATTTTAATATAATTAAAGGGGCATGGGTGACATTTGGATTGGTTGGCTATGCAAGAAAAATTCTGTATGCTGGGTTAGCCTTGGATTGGGATGTGGTATTGAATTTGTCTACCACAAGTTGGAGTATGGTTATAATTAGTCTAATGCCAAAAAGATAAATATAATTTCTGCATAATCTTAAGGGTGAAGAAAAAGGGAGCATGTGGACTAGTTGGTCATGTATCAAACGTGGCATATTAGCCATGGACTAAGATGAGATATTATGGTTGCCGGCTATGGACAGAAGTATGGTATGCATTTGTCTTGCCATGGGTTGGAGTATGATTGTGACTAGTATAATATTGAAATTAAGTCAAGATGATGAACTATGTCTAACTGAAAAGTATCTAGACTAATCAGCACGTGTGAAACATGGTATTTGTGATGTCAGTTGTGGGCTGAGATATGGTTGCTGGCCATGGGCATAAACATGGTGTGTTTGGCCTGCCATGAGCTAGAGCATGGGTGAGTCTAGTCTATTACCAGAATGACAAGTAATCTTAATGAATTACTATTGAATAGGTTTACTGATTTGTGATATGTGGCATGTTAAACAGAACTACGGTGTATTATTCAATCGAATTGTTATTGCATGAATCTTACTATCTTTCTATTAGCTATGTATATATTTGCTAAAAGATTATTTTCATATTTATGTTGATGTGAGTATAGGAGATTCTTACTAGAATGCAAAACTTACTCCACCTCTTCCTTTTCCTTTTAGAGTTGTAGGACACAATTTCGGATGGATTTGACCATAGAGTTTGAGTGATGGAGTCATTTTATAATCTTGCATGATCTCTAGGGCTTTTCTTTAGGGTTTATGTGGCCATGTCATGTAGTTGACTCGACTGTTGGCTCTGGGGCATCGCATAAATGATATCAAAGCATAAGTTTAAGATTGCTGGGGACTGTGATAAGAAATGATTTGTAGGGTTGAGTGTGGAAGGTTGGATCTTTTGAGTGTCAAGATATGATTAATTGGATTTGACATAGTCTTGAGTTGTTTTGGGCCTCCTCAATTTCTTGTCTAGAGTGGCCTCTTGATCGGAAGTTATTTAGTGAACTCGGATAACTCTGATAGGTTTAGATTAGAGTGTGCTGCAAAAGCATGGTGGTTAAAGTCATTTAAATTGGTCAAAAATATTAACTTTAATTTGGAAAGTGTTATGATAGAGGTCTTAATTTGGTTTCCCTAGTGAAGAAGACTATTTAAGAGCTCGAGGATGGGAGGAGAATTAAGTACCCTCAATGTTTGATAGCAACATGTTGAGGTTACATGCAGCAGATTGGATTGCTTTAGGTTTTCAATTTAATACTTGAACTCATTCAGGCATTTCATCGAACATATCAGAAGCATAAATAACAAGTACAAGAAAGATAAAAAATTTACATGGTTCGGCAAGCCTACTACATCCATAAGAAGGAGGAGCATTCCACTATATAACTGTCCTAAATTGGGTACAAAGGCAATCCAAATACCCAAATTAAAGAGTCTCGAAATAATAACAAAGAAGCATAATAATAAACCAAACAGGAGGCAGCAAATTACCAAACTCAGCCTCAATGGCAGATTAAGAGGATACCTGTTAGAGAGTCAGACCAATCTTTCATAGCCTCGGTAATTGATCAAGAGAAAGAATCCCTTGCCTCTAGTGAACAAACCACCAAAGAAAACAAAACAGAGGTCTCGATCTCAAGACAAAGAGCTACAAAAGGGATAGAGCAGCCTTGGCATGGAAGAGGATCATTGATATGCCAAACACCAAGAGTCTTCAATGTATGGAACACAATCAAGCCGAGGGCAATGTATGATCGGGACAGAGAAGGGAGCCAAGGGAACTAAGAGCAATAGGGACTTGGGCCTGCTTTTAACAGAAAGGTCTCAATCCATCTTATAAAAGGGAAAAAATAGAGCAAGTCAAGATTGATTCCTTCACACCACAAGCCGGAGATTTCGAGGGAGAAGACAAGTGGAAGAAGAATTCTTCTATCCCCCAAAACCCATCTCTCAGTGAAGAAGCCAATTCCCAAAAACTTATTGATGAAGGAACTCCATGGAAGAAAAATCCCATCGAGTTGTACCGAAGTCGATCTCATCATGCAGATTTCTCGGAGAAGAAATCCCATGGAAGGAGTCTGGATGAAAAAGAGTCCAAACGAAGAAGCTCTTCCATCCCAATATCCATCGGAGAAGAAGAAACCCATCGTTTCCAAACTCCACTGAGACGAAGCCCAAATAAAGTCTCAGTGAAGAAACCAAGCCTAAGACAAAATGAAAGTGTTTTGGGTATTTTGCAGAAAACCCCTTGGAATAGTTGTTATTTGGAGCAACTATATTTAACTATCCTCTTGCAACAAACAATATGCCTCTACCAGATATGGATAATAAAACTTCCTCCGCACCACAAGCCCCGAAGGGCATCACATGTGCTCACACCAATCAAGTTTAGGAAATTCTTGAACCAACTGCTGGGATTGGTTTAGTGAGCATATCAGTCGGATTATGAGTAGTGCAAATTTTCTGAAGTTGGATGTCACTATCCTCCACCAAATCTCTGATAAAGTGATGCCCAACATCCATATGCTTAGTGTGTTTATGATACATCTGATCTCTGGTAAGATGCAAAGTACTCTGATTGTCAGTGAATATCCAAATATTTTGCTTGAGATCCAAATTATGTACCAACCCTTTTAGCCAAATAGCTTTTTTTGCTGCCCTTGTTAATGCCATAGACTCTATCTCTGTAGTAGACAAAGCAATTATAGACTGCAAAGTAGCCTTCCAATTGACTGTATAACTAAAGAGAGTAAATATATATCCGGTTAATGACCTTCTCCTGTCCAAGTTACAAGCATAATCAGAATCATAAAATCTTGTAATAGTGCTACTACTCTATCCAGAGAATGTCGATTCCAAACTAGAAGTGCCTTTTAGATATCTAAGTATCCATTTCACAATTGACCAGTGAGTCTTTCCAAGCTTATCCATGTATCTGTTTACCATACTTATTGCTTATGAAATATCAGGTTGAGTGCAGACCATCACGTATATGATGTTGTTACTGTACTCATATATGACACTCTAGACATACCTCTCCTCATCCTCGTTTAAGGAGAGATCCTAGCAGATTGTTTGAAATCATTGGCAAAGAGAGTAGTGACTGGCTTAGTTGTAAGCATACTATATCTATCCAAGACTTTCTCAATATAACCATGCCGAGTAAGAAAGAGTCACTTGACTATCTGTCATGAATGATCTTCATCTCAAGTATCTTCTTTGCCAGTCTAAGGTTCTTCATTTTAAATGCAATACCGAGCTCAGCTTTCAGCTTCTAAATGACTGACATATCCCTGGCTGCAATCATCATATCATCCGCATATAACAATAAATAATAAAAGGACCTGTCTGAAAGTCGCTGATGATATATGCAACTATCATATGGAGATCTACTGAATCCATGGTCGATCATAAATTTGTCATATTTACGGTACCATTATCTTGGAGACTGCTTGAGACCAAAGATGCTGAACTAGTACCGGGACCCGTATCGATTAGTGATTAATACGATACGATATCGTACGATATTATACCATACTGGTACATGTACCGATTTTGATGAATTGAGAAAAGATTATCTTCCTCTCCCCTCTTAAGCAAGGATCGCTGAACCGGACCTGAAACAGACCCGAACCGGGCCAAACCAAGCCCAAACTGGATTGATCCGGACAGTACCAGTCTGAACCAACCCGTACTGTATCGAATTGACCCATACCAGTCTAGTTTAGGTCATTTTTTATGGTTCAGGTCTCGAACCATTTTTGAGAATTGAACCGTACCGATTCTTGGTTGGTACCGGACAGTTCAAGATGGTTTTGAAAATCTTGCTTGAGACCATACAATGATTTCTTGAGTAAGCATACATAATCTTCTTTGTCTGGAGTCTCAAAATTAGGTAGCTATTGCATATAAATTTGCTCCTCCAAGTCACCATATAGAAAAGTTGTCTTCACATCAACTTGTTCTAGCTCCAAATCCTGAGAAGCAACTAAAGTAAGTAATATATGAATAGAAGAGTATTTGTCTACAGGAGAAAATACCTTCTTGTAGTCAATACCCTCCATTGACTGTAACCTTTAGCCACCAACCTAGTCTTGTATTTGAAATTCTAAGGATTGGCTCCTTCCTTCTTCTTGAAGATCCATTTATAGCCAATTACCTTCTTGCCCTTTGGTAACTTGACTACTTTTCAAGTTTGATTCTTTTATAAAAACTGTAGCTTTTTAACCATAACCATGGTCCACTGCTCAGCCTATGCACTACCAATAGCCTCCTGATATATGGTCGGCTCATTATCAATGGTGTTTGCAACACTCAGAGCATAATAAACTAATTCAGCACAAGCAGAATTCTCAAAATCATATTTTTGAGGTGCTCTAATCTGGTGCTTGGATCTTTGAATGGCAATACTATTATTCTGATCATGACCTTGCACGGTAACCTTCTCCTAAGTCTGTATCTCTGTATATGTTTATTGTTGCTGCTCATGTCGAATATGAGTATTTTCATTTAGCTACTGTTGCTATAATCTAGTCCAATCAATGTCCATAACAGTCCTATCTTACTGACCCTGAACTTGATCTCCTTATGAAGAACTAGGCTGTAGGTACTGTGATAAGTGCTTGTCTCATGAAAAGTCACATCCCTATTAACCAGAAAATTTTGGAATCTAGGCTCTGTGTACCATAATTTGTAGCCCTTCATTCCATATATGTATCTAAGAAATATGCACTTCTTAATCTTGGGATTCAGCTTTCCATCTTTAACATATGCTTAAGTTGGACAACCAAAGACTCTTAGTATCGAATAGTCAGCATGTCTGCCTGTCCACATCTCTTTCAAAGTTTTCATGCTTAACACTGATGCTGAAGATCTGTTTATTATATAGCAGGTTGTATGTACAGCATCTATCCAAAAATCTCTACTCGATCTAGAACTTGATAGTATAGATCTGACTATCTCTAATAGTGTACGGTTCATGCATTCTGCCATACCATTCTGCTGTGTACCCATTGTGGTCCTGTATCTGACAATGCCCTCTGACTTGCAAAAGTCATCAAATTCCGTAGAATAGAATTCCAATCCATTATCAATTTGGAAGATTTTCATCTTCCTTTTAGTCTACCTCTCCATCATAAACTTTCACTTCTTAAATGTATTAAATACATTACTCTTATTCTTGATAGTGTAAATCCAGACTTTGTGAGAGTAGTCATCAATAAATGTAAGTACATACCTGGATCCACCCTTGGATATAACCGGGATAGGTCTCCATAGATCAAAATGAATATAGTCCAACATATTAGTTGTCTTGTGCACGCCTATAAAAAAGCTAACTCTATGTTGTTTTCCAAATATACAGTAGTCACATAATCCAAGTGTACTAACCTTCCGACCATTTAGCAGACTATGTCTGCTGAGCTCCTGTAAACCTTTATCTGACATGTTGCCCAGCCTCTGGTATCAAAACTATGTCAACTACTCAATAAAGTATTGTACTACTGAAGCCTGTCTAAACACTGTACTGCATCCAGATAGTAAAGGGTGTCACTCAATTTATCTCTCAATAGAGTTAATGCTCCTTTATTGATAGTAATAGATCCTCTATCTTATTTGTCCTCGATATCTGTACTATCAAGGGCATGCACTGAAAGGTTTCTTTTCACTTGAAGAACATATGTGACATCATTTGGAGTTACTATTATATTTACATGAGATTTGATCTGAACTATATCAATACCTTCCACTTTGCAAAAGTCATCATCTCCAAAAAGAACAGTATCCCCCTTACATAGTCTAAAAGAAAAGAACCATTCCTTATGTGGTGTTATGTGGAAAGATGCTCCAGAATCCATAATCCAGGTATTAGCTTGATTGACACTGCAAACAGCTATAAATATTGTATCATCTGCAACACTATTATGATCTCCTAAAGTAACTGCAATAGATGCCAAATTTAAGACTGTTCCTTTATCTTTTTATGCATTCTCTTTCTTGGATTGTAGAAGTCTATGCTCAGATTTTCATTTACCTAGCTTCTTGCAATAGTGGCAACACCAAATCTTTTAGGTCTAGACTTTGATATAGTTTTGGACTTCTATCTACCTTGTCCAGCTTTCTTTTGCTTATCTCTGCCTCTGATTGTAAGTTCTTGAGCTAGAGTCGGAGTCCAATGCTCTAGCTATACTTTCAATCTAAGCTTATTGGATAACAAAATGGCTTTTACCTCTTCAAGACTTATAGTCTCTCTTCCATAGAGCATTATAGTAGTAATATTCTTGAAAGATTTAGGCAAAAAATAAATCAGGATCAAAGCCTTGTCTTCCTTATCAACATCAAAACTAACATTTGCCAAATCAAGCAGGAGCTTATTATAATCATCTAAGTGATCTTTGAGTGAAGTTCCTTCTACCATGCGAAATGTGTATAACTTTTTTTCTCAAATATGGTCTATTGGTAAAAGATTTTGTCATATACAAGCTATTCAATTTATCCCATACACTTTTAGCTGTATCAAGATCCATAATATTGCATAGGACTTTGTCACTTAAACCTGTAAACTAAGTTCCTAGTGTTTTTTCATTAATTTTCTCTTTAGCGACCTCATTATCTCTTGGGATTGCATCCATACCCTTGAAGGCTATTGCTACACTCTTCTTGACCAACAAATATTTCATTCTTACCTTTTATAGTATGAAATCTCATGTATCATTAAACATCACCACTTCATGCCTTGTGGTAGTGGAATGTAAAAGAATTGCCTCATGAGCAATTGAAAAACTTTATTATCTGTCACTTGCCATCCAAACACTCTTATACCAGTTATTAAGGGGCCCATAAAAACTTTGTTGTTCGTCACTTGCTATCCAAACACTCTGATACTAGTTGTTGAGGTTGCACGCAGTGGATTGGATCATTTTAGCCTTCTAATTTAATACTTGAACTCATTCAGGCATTTCATCGAACATATTATAGGCATAAATAACAGGCATAAGAAAGAAAATAAATTTACATGGTTCGGCAAACCTGCCTGCATCCACATGGAGGAGTGATCTACTATATAATCATCCCAAAACTGTGTACAAAGGTGATACAAATACCTAAATTAAATGATCTCGACATAATAACAAAGAGGCACAATAATAAACCAAATATGGGATAACAAATTACCAATCTTGGCCTCAACGACAGATCAAGAGGATACCTGTTAGAGAGTCGGACCAATCTTTCACAGCCTCGATAATCAATCAAGAGAAATAATCCCTTGCTGCTAGTCAACAAACCGTCAGTTGAATCAGAGAAGAAAAGAATTAAGATTTTTATTAATTTTTCATACATAATAAGATGGGGGTCATTCCGATTTTATACAGGATACATATCCTCCTTCAAACGAAGGTGATGATCTATTTTGGTCATAACCTCAACAAGGAATGGCTTAACAAGGAAGGATCATAACAGGAAATTAGGCCAGGCAAGGCAGTCAACACTCCCCCTCAAGATGAGGCGAAGATATCACGAAGCTTCACCTTACTATAAATTGAAGAAAACATAGAACTACCAAGACCCTTTGTCAATATGTCTGCCAATTGTTCTATTGATTTAATAAATGATAGATGTATAACTTTCTGATCAAGTTTTTCCTTGATGAAATGGTGGTCAATCTCTATGTGCTTGGTTCTGTCATGTTGAACAGGATTATTTGCAATATTAATGGCCGCACAGTTGTCACAGAACAGAGTGAGGGTGAAGGTTGGAGAAGGTGTAATTCAACAAGCAACATTTTCAACCATAAAATCTCACAAATGCCTTGAGCCATAACTCGGTATTCAACTTCTGCACTTGATCGAGCGACAACATCTTGTTTCTTACTGCGCCAAGTCACAAGATTTTCACCAACAAAAGTACAATAGCCCGAAGTGGATCACCGATCATCTATAGAACCTGCCCAATCAGCATCTGAATATGCTTCAACTTTAAGATGTTCATGATGAGAGAAAAGAAGACCTGGCCCTGGGTAGCTCTTAAGATATCAAAGGATCCCGTACACAGCTTCCTGATAGCGCTCACGGGGATCATGCATGTACTAACTTACAACACTGACAGCAAAGGCTATATTAGGCCTTGTATGGGAGAGATAGATCAATCTGCCAACAAGATGCTGATATCGCTCACGATCTACTGGCTTACCACTGTCAACAGTAAGACGTGATTCTGCTAAATAGGGGTAGTAGTAGGTCGACATCCTAACATTCCTGTCTCAGTCAATAAATCCAGGATGTATTTTCGCTGTGAAAGAAATATGCCATGGGATGACCTGGCCACTTCGATTCTAAGTATCGTAAATTTCCCAAATCCTTGACTTCGAAAGATTGTGCCAATTGAGTCTTCAAACGAGCCAGCTCTGGAAGATCATCTCCAGTAAGAATGATATCATCTACATAGATAATTAGGATAGCAACCTTGCCTTTATTATGATAGAAGAACATGGTATGATCAGCATTACTTTGGTGGTAACCTATTTCGAGCATGGCATGATGAAAGCGATCAAACCATGCCCTGGGTGACTGCTTTAATCCATAGTGTGACCGGCGTAGACGGCAGACCTTGCCAGCAGTTTTTGCACTAGTAAATCCAGGAGAAATTTCCATATACACCTCTTGAAGATCACTATGTAAGAAGGCATTTTTTACATCTAGTTGGAATAAACTCCAGTTAAGATTTGCTGCACAAGATATGAGGGTTTGAATGGTGTTGATTTTTGTTACAGGGGCGAAGGTCTCTTCATACTCAATACCGTATGTTTGTGTATAACCTTTGGCAACAAGGCGTGCTTTATAGCGATCAACTTTGCCTTCAAGGGTCTGCTTCAAAGTATAAATCCATTTGCAACCTACTACATGTTTTTCAGCAGGTAAGGGAACCAGTTCCCAAGTCTGATTTTTTTTCAAGGCTTGCATTTCTTCAAGCATCGCTTCTTTTCACTTAGGATCTATCATAGCATCCTTCCAGTGTGATGGCATAGAGGTAGATTCTAAAGATGCAATAAATGATCTATATGTAGGTAAAATAGACTCATAGGAAACAAAATTAGCAATATCATAACGATATCGAGAAGGAATAATATGAGGACGAGAAGTTTTTCTATGAGCAATAGGCAGATTTAAAGTAGGGTCAGAGAAAATATTACCATTATCAAATGGAGATGCTAGAGCTGAGTCAGAAGAAGACTGTTGGGTAGTAATAGAATGCACAATGGGCTCAGATGCTGACTCTCCTTGTCGATTAGAGTTATTGTCTGACTGCTCACCAGTGTATTTTTGCTCCTCGATTTGCTTTTGCTCCTCAGACACTATAATCTCCCTCTCTTGACCAGTAGCTCTAGAAGGGATACTGGGGGAGCAAATAAACTATTGGGCCAAGGACAGAGGAGCAGGAGGCTAAGGTATTGGAACAGCATCATAATAAGGTTCAGCCTCTCGAAAGGTCACATCCATACTGACAAAGAATTGCTTCTTAGGAGGGTAATAACACTTATAGCCCTTTTTTGTAGCAGAATAGCCCACAAAGACACATTTCAGAGATTTAAGATCAAGCTTGCCAACAGTAGGACGATGGTCTTGGACAAAACATGTATATCCGAAGACTCGGGGGTACAATAAAAGAAGACTCCCCTTGAAGATATGCAAGTGGTACCTGGTACTCCAGAGTGCGAAGAGGCATGTGGTTGATCAGATAAGCTGCAGTGAGAACTGCTTCACTCCATAAAGTTTTTGGAACCCGCATAGCAAATAATAAGGATCGAGCAACTTCTAAAAGGTGTCGATTCTTACGTTCAGCAATACCGTTCTGGGTAGGGTTATCAACACAAATAGTCTGGTTGACAATGCCATGAGTAATGAGGTATTCATGAAACTCCTTATGCATATATTCGGTACTATTATCAGATCTCAGTATTTTAATCTTAGCACTGAATTGGGTATCCACGTATTTATAAAATTCTTTAAAGCAACGGATCACTTCATTTTTAGACCGCAGAAGATATACCCATGTTACTCTACTATAACAATTAATAAAAGTAACAAAATAACGATGCCCAGAAATAGAAATAGGATGACAGGGTCCCCACACATCATAATGAACAATTTCAAAAAGCTTCTTACTACGAGTTCCTGAAGCCGCCGGATAAGTAGTGCGCGTGTGCTTAGCATACTCACATGCATCATAAACTAACTGTTCTTTAGCACATAAATGATATAAACTGGGAAATGAGCGTAATAACATAGAAAAGGAGATATGACCAAGCCTACGATGCTGTAACTGAAGGTCCTGCAGGATATTATCAGATGATGAAGCAACCATACTAGCTTGCTGAGAATGAGTCTTTAGTTCTCCTTCATCCAAGTAGTAGAGCCCGTTGTTCATTTTACCATACCCAATCGTCTCCTCCGTTGTCAGCTTCTGGAAAACACAATAAGTAGGAAAAAATGTGACTGTACAATTCAGATCATTGGTAATTGAATGGATGGAGAGAAGATTAGTAGGAAAACTAGGGACATGTAAAACCGCAGAGAGTTGTATGGTTGGTGTACAGTTGATGGAACCTTTCCCAAACACAGGCCGGAAAGAGCCATCAGCTATACGTACTCTGTCTGAATATAATGAGTAAGATTGAAAATTATCAGAATTACCGGTTATATGCATAGTGGCACCAGAATCAATGATCCATGCCTTAGAGGTATTAAAGGAAGAGTCAAAGTTAGCAATATTTACTGTACTAGACTTGATACGAGAGATATGGGATTGTGCAAAATGAGAATGAAAAATGGAAGGAGGAGAACTGGAAGAACTGCTTGGCAAATCGTTAGCAGAAGATGGAGTACTGCTGGAAGAAACATTAAGCCGGTCCATAATGTGGTGGAGCATTTCATCAGTAGAAAGTGAGCGACCGGTATCAGTAGATAAGGAAGCAGGAGGCAAGGCCTTGGCAGATGAGGCACCTCCTTCTGGGTGCTCAGAAAGATGTGCCTGAGGATGACCAGTAGATCCACCAGAACGTCCTCCTCCTCGACGGCCACCCTGACCATGTCTGGAGGGATGACCATGCAGCTGCCAACAGGTTTCACGTACATGTCCTGTTTTGTGACAATATGAGCATACTTGCATATCTCAGCTACCACGAGAATTTGACGGAGACTGAACTACCAGTGCAGATCGGACTGTATATGTAGGAGCAATCATCATCTGGTGACGAGTTTCCTCACTCAAAACAAGGGAGAAGACCTGTTCAAGAAAGGGCAGATCCGTTCTTCGACCCAAAATTTGAACTCTGATTGGGTCAAAGTCATCATTGAGTCCAGCAAGAAAATCACAGATTCGTTCTTCATCAGTGTATTTCTTGAACTCAAGGGCATCTTGCGAGCAACAGGCCTTGAAGGGATGATAAAAGTCCAGCTCAGACCACATCCACTGGAGTTCGGCCATATAGGCAGTAATAAAGAGTTCGCCCTGTCGTAGTGCACGTACCCGGTGTTTGATCTCAAAAGCTTGAGCAGTATTGCCCTGTTGAGAATAAGTTCGAGCAGCAGCCTCCCAAATTTCTCGGGCGGTGTCACGGAAGGACATACCTTGAGCAACTGAAGGTACCATAGAGTTAAGAAGCTAAGCCATCACAAGAGAGTTCTCCGATTCTCATTTTGATAATGCATTGTCTCTTAATTGCGGTTTTTCAGTAGCCCCGGTGAGGAATCCCTCAAATCCACGAGCTTTAATGTACAACCGCACATTTGGAGACCACACAAGATAAGTGAGAGGTCCATCTAACCGAACCGAAGAAATCAGAAGAGATGGATTATCCATCACCGTCCGAGAGCTGGGAATAGATCACCATAGAAAATAGCTGCTCAAAGTTGCTCAAAGTAGGTCTAGGAAAAAATAAGGCTTCTAGATATGTTCAACAGGAGGTGTATGTAAAAAATAAGCCATGAAAAATGCATGTGGCCTTCTGTCTTCGGCCATGGAGAATCAGGGAGGCTGCACGGGGTGCAAGGGACAATATGCAGTTTCACGGTGCACGGCGCAGGGCACAGGTCTCAGTCTCGGCCTTGTCCTTGGCCTCATCGCGGGGTGCGGCGCAGGCTCGTCACAGGCTTGGGCTCGTCGGAGGGCGCAGCAGCAGGGGCGCCGGGCATGGGCGGCGTGGGTGCCGGGTGTGGACGGCGTGGGCTTTGGTTGCAGGGCGGCAGTGTGAGCACCGTGCGCAGGGCGGTGGCGTGGGAGCCGGGCACAGGTCGGCGGCGTGGGCGCTGGGCATAGGGTGGCGCCGGGCGACAGATCTGGGCGGCGCTGGTCGAGGGCGACGGATTTGGGCGGCGCTGGTCGTGGGCGGCGTTGGGTGACGGATCTGGGTGGCGCTGGTCGTAGGGTGGCGGCGTGGGCGCCAAGTTCGTTGGAGGAGCCGGAGAAGACGGTGGCAGTGGGCAGCGGGCGTTGTTGCTGCGACGGGAGGCGACTCTCAGGGAAGAAGAGGGGAATAGGATGGGAATAATACGGGAATAAGTTAGGGATAAGATTGGAATATGTGAGAATAAGAGGGAATCGGTCGGTGGCTTTGATACCATGTTGAATCAGAGAAGAAAAGAATTGAGATTTTTATTAATTTTTCATACATAATAAGATAGGGGTCATTCCCATTTTATACAGGATTCATATCCTCCTTCAAAGGAAGATGATGACCTATTTTGGCCATAACCTCAACAAGGAATGGCTTAACAAGGAAGGATCATAACAGGATATTAGGCCAGGCAAGGCAGTCAACACTGTCAAAGAAAACAAAATAGAGGTGCTCGGTCTCAAGATAAAGAGGAACAAAAGGGACAGAGCAGCCTTGGCATGGAAAAGGATCAACGATATGCCAAACATCGAGTCTTCAATGTCCGGAACACAATCAAGCTAAGGGCGATGTATAATCGGGATAGAGAAGGAAATCGAGGGAACGAAGAGCAATAGGGACTTGGGGCTGCTTTTAACCGAGAGGTCTCAAACCACCTTATAAAAGGAAAAAATATAGCAAGTCGAAGTTGATTCCTTCATGCCACAAGGTGAAGATTTCGAAGGAGAAGACAAGTGGAAGAAGAATTCTTCCATCTCCCAAAATCCATCTCTCCGTGAAGAAACCAATTCCCAAAAACCCATCGATGAAGGAATTTCATGGAAGAAAAAATTCTATCGAGTCATACCGAAGTCGATCTCATCATGCCAGGTTTCTTGGAGAAGAAATCCCATGGAAGGAGTCCAAATGAAGAAGTCTCAAACGAAGAAGTTTTTTCATCCCAATATCCATCGGAGAAGAAACCCATTGTTCCCAAACTCCACTGAGAAGAAGCCCAAATAATGTCTCGTTGAAGAAACCACGCCTGAGACAAAATGAAGGTGTTTTGGGTATTTTGCAGAAAACCCCTTGGAATAGTTGTTATTTGGAGCAACCATATTTAACACAACTAAGTTAAATTTCAAGGACGAAACTCTTTAGGGGGGGAATGTGAGAACCCATTCTTTTGGCTAGATTAGCCTAGGGAAAAGTCTTTCTGCACTGTGTGCGGTGCAGAAAATCCAGCGTGGCCCGCACCGCGCTTTTTTATTGGTCCAAATATATCCACTGTAGCATGACAGGATGGGAGCTGAGTGTGACTAGCATTAATTACCATTCAGCTTTTATTTGAAATTTTCGTCCAGACCAAAATACCCTTCCCTCCAGTCCCTTTTCTGCATGGATGTCATAGGTTTTGAACTAGGATGTCGTAGCTTTTGAACTAGGGTGTTGTAATACTGTTTCAGGTTTTAATTTATATTTTTCTGCAGGGGTGTCGTAGATTTTGAACTAGGATATCGTAGCTTTTGAACTAGGGTGTCGTAATACCGTTTCAGATTTTAATATTTATTTTTCTGCAGGGGTGTCGTAGGTTTTGAACTAGGATGTCGTAGCTTTTGAACTATGATGTAATACTGTTTCAGGTTTTAATTTATATTTTTCTGCAGGGGTGTCGTAGGTTTTGAACTAGGGTGTCGTAGCTTTTGAACTAGGATGTCGTAATACTGTTTCAGGTTTTAATTTATATTTTTCTGCAGGGGTGTCGTAAGTTTTGAACTAGGGTGTCGTAGCTTTTGAACTAGGGTGTCGTAATACTGTTTCTGATTTTAATTTATATTTTCTGCAGGGGTGTCGTAGGTTTTGAAATAGGATGTCGTAACTTTTGAATTAGGGTGTCGTAATACTGTTTCTAGTCATTTTTGAACCAGGATGTCGTAGGTTTTGAACTAGGATATCATAAGTTTTGAACTAGGATGTCGTAATACTGTTTCAAGTCATTTTTGAACCAGGATGTCGTAGTTTTTGAACTAGGATGTCGTAGGTTTTGAACTAGGGTGTCGTAATATTGTTTCGGGTCATTTTTTGAACCAGGATGTCGTAGATTTTGAACTGGGGTGTCATAGCTTTTGAACTAGGATGTCGTAAGGGTATTTTGGTCTGGACGAAAATTTCAATTAATGCTAGTCATCTCAGCTTTTGTTTCATCATGCTACAGTGAATATTTTTGGACCAATAGGAGCGTGCGGTGCAGGCTACGCTGGATTTGCTGCACCGCACGCGGTGCACAAAGAATTACTCATTAGCCTTGTATTCTACTAGGCCAGCCACTTGGCCCATAAGCCCGTGCATTGCAAGAAAGACTCCCGAAAGGAGTCTAATTCATCCTCTTGGATTCAGTAGGAGAAGAACCGTGATTCGGTTGGGAGAAGGAATTCTAGGGTGTGTCAGGCTCCAACAAAATCCTTGAAAAATCCTATAAATTATCCTTCTAGCCCCTCTAAACACTCCATAATTGATGAAACCCTTTTAGAGTCATTGATTTTGAGTTTTTCCACTAAGAATTTTTTGGGTTTTTTCATCGATCTAGCCATGTGATCTCACCAAAGTTGAGGTAAGGGTCCTTGATCCTTCTCTCTTTCATGGTGCTAAGGCTACTATTGCTGACTGGATTGGAGTGATTAATTGCTAGATTGGATGCCATGTTCCTTGCCCCTATTTTACCTTTTTCTTCCTACTGAGCTGGTTGCTGTTGCCTGGCTGTGCCCAGGTTGCCAAGGGCCAAAGATGTTGCTACTACTACCACCATGTGTTGCCACAGGGTAGCAGCCCTTGAGCCCCTTTGTCCTTCCCTATTTCCCATGAAGAAGAACAATATAAAAAACAGAGGAAAATAATCTCTCTTCCCCTTTCTCTCTCTTCTTCACTTTGTCTCTCTCTTTACATGTTTACTAGATCATGGTCCAAAGATGGTTCATGGGTTCAGGTAGGAGGGGTTGCATACTAGTGTTGTATGATCAGGTATCTTGGGCTAGCATCGTATAACCATCTATCCTAACCTTCTTTCATTTTCTACAGGGATCCTAGATGTTTACAATTGATTTGATGGTGATGACTGGCTCTATAGGTGAGTAATTGCTTGGGCAAGATGGCATTGATTTGAACACTTGCCCTCAAGTTCGTAGGTTGAGAGGCAGGTCAGTGTTTGCAGTGTTTTAGCCAATTACTAGTTGAGGTAAGAGTTAGTCAATATAATCATTTGCATAATTATGAAAAGTTATCTATAGATGTATCTGCACTATTGATCTGTGTGTATATATATAAATCGGTACATATATTCTGCATTGTTGATTTGATGTTGCATGAATTATAATTAATGGGTGCTTAATTATAGATATTATGTTGAGTAAGGAAAATCATGATTTTAACATAATTGACGGGGTGTGGGTGGCATCTAGGTTAGTCAATCATGCAAGAAACCTGGTGTCTATATTGGGTCAGCCTCAGGCTGGGTTGTAGCATTGTGTTTAGCCTACCATGGTTAGGAGCATGACTAACTAGTCTAATATCAAAATCAATTATGCCTTCAACATAATTGAAGGGGTATGGATGCCATTTGGATTGGTTGGCCATGCAAGACATATTGTATATGCTAGGTTAGCCTTGGACTGGGGTACAACATTGTATTTGACTAATCATGGGCTAAAGCATGGTTGTAATTAGTCCAATGCTGTAATGACAAACATAATTTTTGCATAATTTTAAGTGAAGAAGGGGAACATGTGGACTAGTCAACCATGCATGAAACATGGCATAACAATTGTAGGCTAAGATGTGATATTATGGTTGCTGGCCATGGACGAAAGCATGGTGTATATTTGGCTTGCCACGGTTGGAGTGTAGATGGGTCTAATTTAGTACTAGAATGATAATATTGTTAGGATCATAACTGTATTAACCAGTTAATGACAAGTAATCTCACCGAATTACTATTGAATAGAATTGTTGGTTTATGATATGTGCCATGTTTGTTATTATTCAATTATTAAATTGTTAATGCATGAATCTTATTATCTTTTTATTAATTATGTACATATATTTGCTAAAAGATTGTTTTAGTATTCATGCTAATGTAAGTGTGGGAGATTCTTACTGGATTATAAAACTCACACCATCTCTTCCTTTTTCCTTTCAGAGTTGTTAGGCACATAATTTTCAATGGGTTTGACCATGGAGTTTGAGCAATGGAGTCATCTTATAGGCTATGCATGATCTCTAGGGCTTCGCTCTACAGTTTCAGCCATGTCACATGATCAACTCAGGTATTAGGTTCAAGGCGTGATACTCTCTCTTTCCTTTCTTCTTTCTTTCCTTTATTTTTCTTCCCTTCGTTTCTTTCTTTCATTTTTCTTCTTTCCTTTCATATCTTTCCTTTCTTCATCTTCTTTTTTTTTTTCTTTTTTTCTTTTGTCTTCTCCTCTTCCTTCATGCATAGGTGGGTTTTGGAGTCTTGACCCCATCCCGGTCCTATTTTCTTATAGAAACATATAGGATTGGGCAGCTGGGACGCTTCCTGTTCCATAGATGTAAAACCTTGGTCTCATGGTGTGGATGGATGCATACTGCTGCTTTGACTTCCTTCTGGAAGGACTATGGTATAATTGAAGAGGATCTCGATGCTTTAGCAACTACAACACTTATAGCTTTGGGGGAAAGAACAAGCTTGTTCTTACAGCATCCAATTTCATTGGGATGGACCGTATTGCCATAAGCCTACTTTCATTCTGATAAAGTCTTGTTTCCATTGATTCATGTGAAGTGTCCAGGGTACATTTCTATGTTACATAATAGTGTTCCCTTTAACATAATGAGGTGTCTTACAAAAATGTTGATAAAAGCTGCATATCATGATGATATCTATATTTGTATCCATTATTTTTTTGTGCAATTATAAATCTCCGTTATGATGTATTAGCTTTTCAGATTGACAATTGTTGGCTTTGCAGCAGTGACTTTCTAACTAATGCAGTGATGGTATGTAGCAATACATTAACTCATGCTTTTCCCCTTAAAACTGAAAGTTTATGTTTATGTTGTCACCTTTTTTTTCGTGGATGCTGTTTACAGGCCCTACAGTGATCCAACTTATTTATCTTGGACCAGGAAAAGCAACGCCAGCTAATGTGAGGTTTCAGGACCAGCATCTTGATAGTTTCAACCTCATTTATGTCTTTGACACACAAGCTTTATGATTGAAATCTTGGTTCCAGTACAGGTTATTTTCTTTAGCTAATCTGGGTCCCAGACAATCGGTGTTTTACGGAGCGGTCCAAGCCACTAAGGTGGCTTACTGTCAGAATCCTTTCAGTTTCATGTGGCCGATCAGTGGCTGGAGATCATCTGGATTAGTTATGGTGTCATTTAACCTTAGCATCCCAATTACAGACCATATATATTATGTTTTGGTGCTGGTGCAATCAAGGGCGACAGCAACTTGCCTTTTTTCTAGTAATTCTTCCCGAAATGCTCCAATTCGTATATCTACCTGCTGGGCTATTCTCAGCTCAACAAACGTTATTATTTTGGTGTACACTTTCATGTAAATCTCTTATAAATAAAGGTCGAAGGCAATTTTACTGATGAGTGGAGCTGCTACAGGTTAATATGCTTAAATCCTTAACCTTTGCATAACCAAAGCCAAAGTTTTCCTTTTGTTCATCTCCCAAATGCCTATTCTAACTAAGAAGTGGTTGGCAGCTATACTGTGTGCTATTGGCTGTTATAATGGATTAAAGTTCTTTTTGGGGCCTTGTTCTTCGTTGAGTAAAGAGAATTTCATCTCAGTAAATCGGGAATCCTGCTATAGAAGGGACCTCAACATTGTGAGCTCTATTTTCAGTCATGGAGATGAAATGCCTGCTGAGTTGGTAAAAAGAGACATACATTTGATCTACCAGTACCCGGTATGTTGATGCATGTGTGTATATAGATGGATCATGAGGGTGAGACAGATTGCATTTGATGAGACAGAAGTGATGCCATTAGACTGTAATCCAGAGAAGTATTTGGTAGCAGGATCTGGACGAAAATTTTCGTCTGTATCCTTTCATCTTTACAGAAGTTTGCCCTTTCATATATATCCATCTCCATATGGTAACTTATGCGTAGTACCATTTTCCTATTGTCTATATATGTATGTATATATATACCTTCAGGTCTCGCATACTTTCCTATCTATTGCACCGATCCCTAGAATTGTATTAATCGATGTCCTTCCACATGACTAGGCAATGTATAATGCAGTGTTTTTTTTATGATTTTTTAAAAAAATCTTAGTTAACTTCATTATCTATCATTATTATTATTATTATTATTATTATTTTACAAAGAAAAAAACTCGTTGGTGGTAGGTGTCATGAGTGGTCGTATGGTCAGACACTGGGAAGAGTCGGTTAATGGTTGAAATTCTAAACGTCACCCACCGTTGCGTTCTGTTTTTTATTATTATTATTATTATTTTATCTCTCTCTCTCTGGGTAGCACGCTGATCACATGGCCTAACCTGTGTACGGCGTCACCGTGAATGGCATGGAGTTTTTTTCCCGGAAATAGAGCGGCGAATGCTGCAACCCCTCCTCCTCGTCTCATTGATCGCGCTTCAGCTTTTAACTTGTCTTCTTGCGATGAGTAGTGAGTGCACTGGAAAAGAAAATATAGTAAAGAAAAAAAAAAGAAAAAAGAAAAAAAAGAAAGAAAGAAGGAAAGAAAAAAAAGCTAACGGCTTGGGTCGTGGACCCACATGCAAGACGTTATCCTATCCGACATTCCTATTCAGGTCCGGATAACGTTATACCGGAAGAATGGAGATTAGGGTTATTTTTAATAATGAAATGCTTGCAACTTTACTAAGAAACCCCTGTTTAACAACATCTCTCGGTTACACAAGAAAAGAGCGATGAAAAAGAAAAAAACGCCCGGGATCTAACTCCTCCCCTCCGCTTCTTGGTTCATCCCAAAAAAAAAAAAAAAAAAAAAAAGTAGACGGGGGTGGAGGGAAGGGGGTTGGGGTTAGATATAGGAGAGAGAGAGAGAGAGAGTTTTAATATAGTTTAGAGCCAGAGAGCACCGGCTTGTTTGAGGAGCGGGACGAGGGAGCCGTTGATGTGGCACGACATGACCTTCTCTACCCCACCTAGCAGCTTCCCTCCCACGAATACTGCGGGCACGGCGGCGTTCAGCTGGGCCGCGGCGGACGTCGTCGACGGAGAAGGAGAAGAAGACGAAGGGGAGGAGAGGAGCTGGGCGAGGACGGCCTGGATCTCGCGACCACCGCGCTCCTGGTCAAGCTCGTAAACGGTGGGCCCCACCCCCAGCCCCAGCAGCAGTCGCTTCACCACGTGGCACATGCAGCAGCCGCTGACGCTGAACACCACCACCGCGTTCCCGCTCGCCATCCTCGCCACCCTCTCGTACGGACTCCTCCCCACCATCACCATACCCTCCTCCTCCCCCACCTCCACCTCCACCTCCACCTCCTCTTCCACTACCCTCATGCTATCCCTCTCTCAAGCTAGCAAAGCAGCTTCTACTATAGAGTAGAGTGTTTGAACGTTAAGATAGGCGTTTGAGAGAGATGGAGGAAGAAGGAGAGAGTGCACTTGAGAACAGCAAGTGATATAGCCTCGTATGGGAATGGGTCTGGCTTTTGGATGTTATCTAAATAAGGGGAGAAAGGGAGTCAAAGCGACACGGTTCGGTAGCCTTTTTAGGCAGGGGCCGTCTCTGGAGACTGGAACCCGGCAATCTCTGCACCCCACCCCGAGAGAGAGAGAGAGAGAGAGAGAGGGAGTCGAGGGTTCTAATTTCTTTTGATGCATTATATATATATATATATAATATAGGAGAGGCCTATATGGAGCTCCTGGTTCTGTACGGTGCCAAAACGGAAGGAGACAACGGGTTCCACATTTGGGAAACGTCCGTCACGGAAGAGCAACCGACAGCCCGACATCCATCCTCATCCCGCCGCCGTTTGACCCTTCTTCCTCGGGACTCGAACGGAGACTGATAACGTCGTCAAATCGCCGTCCACTACTAACGGCCCCAAGGACGGCGAGGCGGGTTAGTTTAAAGGGTGCGGCCGACCCGGCGAGGTTGCATGCGGACCGTTCGCATCCAAAAGGCCCGCCGTACCCTTCCCTAACGCAAGGGGCATTCCCGTCAATTCCCCTTTCACGTGATTCCTTTTCCTCAGCCCCCCGGATCGTAACCGCCGTACTCCTAAATCGGATGGTCCCCACCATCGACCGTTGGAATCATTTTCGACGGCGCGGATCGGTGAGCCCAGAAGGCGGATAATAACCGGTTGCAGTTGAGAACCCGAAAGGCGTGAAACGTCACGCGAGTCGGCCCCACGAGACCGAGTCGAGCGAGTTGACTCGGAGGTTGGGACAGGGTTGGACTGGCCTGTTTGGTGGCTAGCAGCGGTCGGTCAAAGATCACGCCTCTTCTCTGTTCGACGCCTTGCTGTTCGGATGTTATTCGGCGGGTGGCAACATGGACGTGATATAAAAAAACGGTCCGCCCCTCTTTTCGCGCACGCGGCTGACAGCCACCGCATGCGGCTGGATCGGATGCGTTTGTTCTGTTGGTTGTTTCTCGCCGGTCTTACTCTCTCTCTCTCTCTCTCTCTCCCTGGGGGAGTGGAGCATTGGAGTGCAGAAAGGCATGCACTGCTTTGAAAGCCGTGTCTGGTTGACCCTTTTGGTAGGATCTTGTTGGAACTGGAACTGTAGAAGGTTCCTTTGCGGTCCGTTTCCTGGTCCTGAAAAGATGAGTTGGGTGGGTTAGGTCTTGGTTGCTATATATCCCACAGGTTAGCTAATTAGCTTGTCTCTAGAAGATGCCATATAGAACAAATCTTCGCACGAGAATTCGATGCAATGATGTGTCAATTTGCCTTCATGCAAGCCAGATTAATTGACACCTACAGGGAAACTTTTCTGCGGAAACTTTTGTGCTTGTTTTACTAGCAAGGTTATGTTTTATCCATGTGTCCTAAGGATGCGAGTTATTCATCGTTATAGAGGGAAAGGTGATGCAATTCATGCACGTACGTGTCAATGTGAACATGTTTAGGGAACAACTAGTGGATGATTGTTTAAGAATTTAGACACCCTAATCATTTTTAAAAAGGCCACCTAGGTACCGTTTCACTTTGTCCTATGTCACAGGAGTAATATTGATGTCATTTGTTAGTATATTGGCATATAATAAAGAACGCTTTCGGTGGTAATTAACCAGTGACGTGCCTATTGCACCATAACGTATATTAAAATGTGGCCGGGTTTTATCTTGTATATGTTTGGTTGGCACGAAATACTGCATTAGTTTTATATTTGTACGTACATATATATAACTAGCTTACTTTCCTCATAGAAAGGTAGAGAAATGGTTAAAATAAATATACACCGAATTGATGAAAAGTGCGGCTAAAATGTAAATGGATCGAGCCTAGGACTTGGAGGGCTCTAGTTAGGTGCCCCCATCACGTCACCAAACTCCTGGTGCTTCCCTTTTTCTCTTTCGAAGAATTAGGTGCATGTGATGTTGAGGGCAGTGTTGGGGAAGGAGTGCAGCTTCGTGGACAGCATCATCAGGTTCTACGAAAGTAGTACTCAGAAAGCGAGCATGGTGTTCATATATCCAAACTTTTGCCCCCTCCCTTCTCTCTTTCTTTTTTTTTCTTTTCGGTCTTCTACTCTTCCTTCTATGACGCATAAGGAAGATGGTCAGGGTTTAGAAATTACGGTTCCTACTTTCTGGTGCCAAGGTTATTGTTTCTTGAATTAATTAGGGGGGATGTTTGGTTCGCAACCGGAATCGAAATCGGAATCAGAATGGTTATATCCTTCGGAGCATTTGATTCGTAACTACAATTGGAATCGAAATCCTTATCCAAATGAAAATTTGAATCTTTAGGAGAGTTGGGATTGGATTTAAGCCCAACTAAATGGTTGGAATGAGAGTTACTCATTTTCATTCCCATTTCAGGCTACAAATCCTCCCGACCAAATATCCCTTAGAAAATTCAGGTTATTGCTTCCTAAATTGGGCCTTGGTGGGGTTGTTATTTCTCGGCTCAGCATTATTCAATGTTGAATTTGACCGATGAGCAATATTGGACAATGTTATTTCAAATCCTATTGGCCTTTCTTCATATTTTTGTCAACGGTTTTTTGAAACTTTGTTTAGTTAAAAATTTTTTTGAAAAGCAAGTATCTACAAAAAGAAATTGTGTTAATTATGCCTTTTGTTTTGCTTTGATTGATTCCGTCATAGGTCTTCTTGTAAAGTCAATGTGATTAGCAATAGTATTTAAAAACAAAATTTTAATATATTTGTTATGTATTCTATTTATGACCTTGTTGGTTATGAAATAGATTGGTAAATTGACTTGTGGTTGAGCTAGTTATTCATGATCGAACAAAAATCATATGGGGCAGGCTTCATTATTTATCATATTTTACTTTTCATAAATCTTAAAGAACAAACATAAAAGTCGAACATCTTTTCTACTAACGGAGTTATAGTTCTATAATTATGATATTCTCTTTTTTTCTTGTTTTCAGTCCATACATTTTATTGATATATAATATGTATTAGTAAGCCATCTAGTATATATCATTTGATTATATACTATGTATTGGTAAGCATTATATTTTACAAACTATGTATCAATTTATCTAAAGTTGTATATTGGGATATCAAATAAATATTTTGCTAGGTGTGTATCAACTAGCTATATACTGTATATTGATAAATAATATATTCGAAAAACTATATACTAATTTTTTTATAGGTATGTATTGGATCACTACTAAGACATATAAAAAAGCTTACAATATGTATTAGTAAGCCATCAAGTATATATCAATTAGCCCTATATTATACATTAGTAAATATTATATTCAAAAAATTATGCATTAATTCATCTATAAGTATTATTAGATTATTACTAGATATGCATAAAAAAAGTTTATAATATATATCGGTAACATTATTTTCAACACGGTTTGAATCTCTGAAATTTTGTCAAAGTACTCTTCCATACAGAGAGTAGTGCACGATCTCAAGTTTCTTAAAAAAGGGGGATAGAGGCCAGGTAGAGTAGTGCATGGTAGTAGAAAGAGACTAGAGGATCTCATTGAGAGTTAAGAGCTTTATAAGAGATTAAAGAACTTCTTGTTGAGAGATTATTTGTACGGAGTTGAGAACGTGGGTTCTTCTCTTGTAAGTAAGTTTTTTCTCTTATAGTGAAGTCATGCATATCCAATTAAATTATGTTATGTGTCTTTTCTCTTTTTTTCTCTCTCATGGTATTAACTTTGTCGATGAAGGCACGATCTTGGTTCGAGATTCGTATTATGCAATCTAAGGGATCCCATACAAATGATATTAATATAAATAATACAACAACAACTAGTATCAGAACGAGGCTATTCATATTACAGCAATGTTGATCGAGTTAAAAAAGATGGAGAAGATAAGTATAATTAAGATAGAGATCAATCGGTATGATGGAAAGAATAATTTCTTCTTATGGTAAGTAAAGATAAAAGATGATATCATCAAACAGGGATTAATCAATGCTTTCTTATACGAGAAGAGGCCGGCTATTATGGAGGACAAGAATTGGAATCGACTCCAAATACAGGCAATGAGTATAATCTGTTTATATACCTAGTAGATGATATGGTGATCCATATACTTAGCAAGACTTTTTCAATGATGATGTGGATGAAGCTCGAGAAGATGTACATGGTAAAGTCACCCATAATCTATGCTCTCTTTCTCTGAAAGCAGTTCTATCAACTATGGATGAACGAGGGATAAAGTATGTAGGAGCATCTCAGTAATTTTTATAGGATCCTTATCGATCTCTTTAGTATTGGTGAAAAAACTAAGGAGATGACCAGGACACTGATCTTGCTATTATCACTTCCTCCATTCTTTGAATCCTTGGTAACTGCTCTTCTAGTAAAAAATCAAAATGAAAAGATCACTACAGCACTACTCTAGAATGAAGTTCTTAGATGGGAGAACTGAGCTTCAAGGTTAGGTGGCAACTAGAAGCGCAGGTGGTAAATGATAAAGCAAAAGAGGATCATGAGGTATGTGGTCCAAGTCCAAGTCAAGGAATGCAAGCAAGATTAATTATTACCGATGTAATGAGTTGGGACATCATATCAAAGACTGCCCATAACTCAAGGATTGTATAAAAGCTACTGTGATAGTGGTGGATGGTAGCGATAATGATAGATACAGTGAGGTGCTCATGATATCCAACAAGGTAACTACTTTTTTATAATAAATTTTAGATTCTGCATGTCCACATCATATTTATTACAAAAAGGAGATGTTTGACTCTAAAAAATGTAGAAAGGATTATGTCTACTTATCAAATAGATCGAGCTAAGTAGTCAAGGATATCGAAACAATCAATTTGAGAGAACATGATGGGATGGTGAATAAATTGGACGAGATTTGATACATAACTAGTTTTTATAGAAATCTGATTGTATTGAGCATATTGGATTTAAGGAGCTATAGGTGAAAAGTTGATAATGGAATCCTGAAGATCATGTATGGCAGCAGGATTGTATTGAAGGAAAAGAAGTATGGAGTACATTACCTCTTGACACGGAGTCTGGTGCGAGATGGAGTTCCTAATATAGATAGAAACCTTGTATAAGATAGAGTTTCAAGAGTAAGTAGATCGAGCATGAGATAAAAGACTGGGAAGAACGATGGCAATATCATAGAGTGAAGTTTCTATTATCGCAAAAAACTTTTTCAAGTGGGTCTTAGGTTAGTAGAGCACATTACATGATGAAGATGGAATCGAGCAGCCTGGCTCAATTTATGTTTGTCTATCCATGAGCAGTAGACAATTACTCCAAAACATCAAGTGAGATCTTTCAAGAGCCCTCAAAAGTTAGGTAGATGCCGAATATCTAGTCAAGATGGAGATTGTTGAAAAAACACCTTGATTTGGTCCAAAATACAAAGATTAGATACCAGAAAATTTAAGAGAAGACCCAGTATAGGCCTAGGAGTAGACCAGGCTTGGCAGCAATGCACCATGCATTTCATATGGTCAATGGGACCGTTTCGCACAATCTATGCACATTTTCCAAGTGTTTCATGGGATGCACAATGGATCGTGGGTGCAGGTGAGCCCAGGCATTAAGGCTGGAACTAGGTCGGGCTGGCTCGATGGGCTTTAGGCCAGCTCGAAATCGAGCTAGGTTCCAGGCCTCATACTAGAGCCCCTTCAATTTTTAGGTCGGGCTTGAACATCTTTTTGGCCCTGCCTGATTGCAAGTGAGAGGTTTTTTTTTATAAATAAGTATTTTTTTCTTATAGTGAAGTCTTGCATGTCTAATTAAATTATGTTGTATATCTTTTTTCTTTCTTTCTCTCGTATAGTATTAATTTCATTGATGGAGGTGCGATCTTGGTTAGGAATTCATATTCCGCAATTTGAGGGATCTCCTATAAATGGTATTAGTACATGTGGTACCATAATACCTCATGACTTTGATATTCCTAGATATTTGTCTCGATTACATACTCAATGCATGGACGATTTTCTTGTTGAATCGATCCCTCATTGAAGAAATTGGCACCTCTCCCAACCAGCCATACCCAGCCAAGTCCTGCCCGCTGATCGCCTTCGCCCAATCCAGTCTTGGCAACGAACGATGCCTCCTCATCAATCGATCCTCTAAAAGATATCGGCAAGTGATCACCTTTGACCATGATAGTCCAATCAAGCATCTTCGAAACAACTATCCCTGGACTTCAATAGAGGCACTCGATCAACCTTGGATCCATGTATCTGATAGCAAGCATATCCTTAGACAATAATTTCTTGGACCGTCCGAAGGTTGGCACAACCAATGCTCATCTCCATGCCCTGGGCTGCATAACTAGAAGGTCACATTATACTCCATGATCATTAATTACCAGCATATCTTAGCAATTAAGGAGAGCATGACTGGATCCATGCAGTGGACAATACATCATTAAGAAACATGATTGATTCTATATAAAAGATAAAGTTCCAACTAAAAGGGAGTGGGTATTCTGTACAGACAGAAAGATCCTTTAACAGTTCGTGTGATAGGATCTTTAGCCCTATCACTTCTAACCAAATCTATTGAGATTTTTTCATCCCTAAAATATTCCTGTCTCTTATCTATAAAAGAGGATCCCCTAGAAGTCTCAAAGGTATGCAAAAATATTCTATTTCACACTTCTTATACTATTGGGTTGTAGATCTGATTTGAGTGTCGAAGGATCCTTGCTAGAACATCTTCTGGCTAGAATTTTTTGCAGGTCTTAGCTCTGAAGATCCTCTTTTATTATTAGCTCTAGCATCTCTAGTGCCTGATGGATTTTAGTACCAATAATAGGCTTTGATTAGATATCTTGGTTCTCCTTAATATGAATTACTAAGATTTAATGGAAAAATTACTTAACCCCTTAACTTAGAACTAGCTTCATTTCATGATGCTCAAGTTTAAAAAGTTTCAAATTTTTTGATGTTAGTTAAGTGATTTAATATGGTTCTTAAGTTTCATCCTGTGTCCACCATAATTAAGACACCGCTCCCTCACTTGACCTCTCTAGTTCTGCTTCAGGTTAGTCATTGTCTCCATCTAACCTCTCTACTCCTCTTTTCATCCCTCTTTACTCCATTACCACCTCTTCTAACACTACCTCATCTTCCTTTCCAAAACCTCACCACACTATCCATTCCTTCCATCCTTCTCTCCTATTTAAACCTTGCCACTATCCTCATCCCACCTTTCTATCTAATATGACCCCACTTGAGTTCTATCCACTCCTACCATTCCTTCCATCCTTCTCTCCTATTTAAACCTTGCCACTATCCTCATCCCACCTTTCCTTCCAACTTGATCTTGAGCTTTGCCACTCTCACCACCTCCTCCTCTTCTAACACTCTTTCTCCTTCTCTCCAAATCCCACTACTATTCTTATCCATCATCTCTATCTCTTTTCTACATCTAATTTAGTCCCGAGCTCCATACAAGCCCTACCCACTAGTACTCTTACCACCTCATTCTCTTCAAATCCTGGTACCAGTCTCATGCCTCCTCTTTATCTGACTTGGTTGCAAGCCCCACCCAATCCCATCATCACCTTCTCTTCCAACACCATCGCCTCCTCCTTGCAAAACCTCACAACTATTCTCATCTCTCTTGTTCATCTAACATGGTCTTAAGATACACCCTCTTTCTTTATCCTTTCTCATCGACCTTTGCCTCATTGTCTCCTCCCTCTCACTCCTCTCTTGCATCATTGACTTCCTCTTCTCCATAGTCACCTTCGTTGTCCTATTGTTACCTTGGACCTTGTTAGTGGCTCATTGTTATTCTCTCAGTCTCCTACTCTATCCCTATGGTCATGCACTGCATGGAGATTAAAGACCATAGCACCATCTTCAAGCCTACCACCTTTGATCATAGCACCATTTTTAAGAGTTGCCAAAATAAGGGCATTTTAGTCTTAAAAATCTCACATTACCATTTTATATGATTGATTTTTGTGAGCCCAAGTAGATGGTGGGATTATATTGAACTACGACTTAATTAACTTTGGGGACTACTTGAAAATTTTTTAAACTTGAGAACATGAAGTGAAATTAGTCCTAAATTGAGGGTATGTCTAAGTAATTTTTCTAAATTTGAATCTAAGAAATTAAAGATAATAATGATTTAAACCCCAAGAAAATCTTGCATGGATATGACGATAAAATTATTACAAAGCAGATAATAAAGGGTAAGTGGAGGAGAATTAAGCAAGCTTATCAAGGAGAAATAATTCATTTCTTTCTCTAGATGAACGTACTTATCTATACTTGATTCACTCTGTACTAATTATTCAAAATTAAACATGTTAGTTAACCAAAAAAACTGACATGTCACAAGGAAGCTTGAAATTTCTAGTGATTACATGAGAAAATCTGGCTTGAAATCTTGCTTTCATGAAGGTTTGGCAAGTTAAGGATATGCATAAGTGGGCTATATATCTTCGGTTGCATAGCACATTGGCAATATGCACATCTTATATCCAAAAGAAAATTGTAGGATTAATTCTATATTTTTCTTTGACCTTGCATACTACAAGAAAATAGTGTTTTAGCAACCGATTTTGCAACCGATTTTTTTGGTTATATTTGTGACTTATTTTGCAACCGATTTATTTTCTTAATAATTTAGTAACCGATTCAAATCGGATACAAATGCAGTTGCAAGATTTCCATTTTTCAATCGATTTTGCAACCGAAACCGAAATTCAGTTAAAAATATTTTTTTTTAAATTTATTTCTTAATTTTGCAACCAAATTGTCGGTTGCAAAATTTTATTTAAAATAAATTTTAATTTTCTTTAGAATCTTGCAACCAAAGATTGGTTGCAAAAAAATGATAATTTAAAAATATCTTTTTAAGTTTATTTCTTAATTTGGTAATTAATTTTTGGTTGTAAAATTTATTTAAAATTAATTTTAATTTTCTTTAGAATTTTGCAACCGAAAATTTGGTTGCAAAAAAATGATCATTTAAAAATATTTTTTAAAGTTTATTTCTTAATTTTGCAACCAAAGTTTTGGTTGCAAAATTTCATTTAAAATTAATTTTAGTTTTCTTTAGAATTTTGCAACCAAAAATTTGGTTGCAAAAAAATGATCATTTAAAAATATTTTTTTAAGTTTATTTCTTAATTTTGCAACTGAGTTTTCGGTTGCAAAGTTTTATTTAAAATTAATTTAATTTTTTTTAGAATTTTGCAACCAAAAATTCGGTTGCAAAAAAAATGATCATTTTAAAATATTTTTTTAAGTTTATTTCTTGATTTTGCAACCCAATTTTCGGTTGTAAAATTTTACTTAAAATAAAATTTAATTTTCTTTAGAATTTTGCAACCAAAAACTTGGTTACAAAAAAAAAATGATCATTTAAAAATATTTTTTAAGTTTATTTCTTAATTTTGCAACCGAATTTTCGGTTGCAAAATTTTATTTAAAATAAAATTTAATTTTCTTTAGAATTTTGCAACCAAAAATTTGGTTACAAAAAAACAATCATTTAAAAATATTTTTTAAAATTTATTTCTTAATTTTGCAACTAAATTTTGGTTGCAAAATTTCATTTAAAATAAATTTTAATTTTCTTTAGAATTTTGCAACCAAAAATTTGGTTGCAAAAAAAAATGATCATTTAAAAATATTTTTTTAAGTTTATTTCTTAATTTTGCAACCGAATTTTTAATTGCAAAATTTTATATAAAAGTAATTTTAATTTTTTTTAGAATTTTGCAACCAAAAATTTGGTTGCGACAAAATTGATTTTTTTAAATTTTTTTTTTTGGAAATTTCCGATTATGAATTTAATTTTAAAACATATATTAATTTTTTTATTTGTTGCAACCAAAAAATCAATTACAACAATTTATCTAAATTTTTAATATAAAACCCTTGCCCCTCGCTACCCCTCTTCTATTCTTCGATTAAATCCCTAAATCGAAATCTTCTCCCGATGCCCCCTCGACGGTTGACGCCTCCCCTCCTCAGTCCCTCTCCAGTCTAGATTAGTCATCGGCGTCCATCGCCGACCATTAAGCCCTAGCTACCCCGAAACCCGATCGAGCCCTCTCCCATCCTCTCACTTCGGCTGTCCGCTACTCGAGATCGCCCTTCATCGACTCTCCTCGCTGGAACAGAGTCTCCCCTCTCCTCCCACTTCGCCCGTCCGCTGCTCTTCATGGCCTCCCTCCTTCGCCAACATCTTGCTCAGGTAAGACCTTCTCTCACTCCCACTCTCGTTCGAGCCTTCTCCCATCCTCCCACTTTGGCCGTCCGCTGCTCGAGATCGCCCTTCGTCGACTCTCCTCGCTGGAGCAGAGTCTCCCCTCTCCTCCCACTCCACCCGTTCGCTGCTCTTCGTGACCTCCCTCCTCCGCCAACATCTTGCTCAGGTAAGACCTTCTCTCCTCTTTCTTCTCTGCTACTTCCAAAAAAAATCCTGAAACCCTTTTTTTTTTCCTGAATTCTTTTATGCTTGTTTGGGTAGTATCCTAGATTTTTTCAACAGTTTGATCGATCTAAATCTAGGGTCAGGTCAAAAAAAAAAGGGTTAGGATTCGGATTCATTATTTTTTTCCTTCTCCCTCCCTCTTTAGTACTATTTTTTCTTTATGTTTGGAGATGAGGGAGTTAAATCTCGAAGAGCTGTGCATGAAACCCTAGATTGTTAGGGTTATGTAATAAGATGGAAGGAATTTGATTTATGATGGAGGAGAAATTATCTATGATACTTTGTAAGCTTTTACAATTTTCTTTTATCTGATTGTTGGAGCTAGTTTGTGCTTGAGGGATTATGGATATCATTTTGAAGATGTTTGGTAACCATCTTATACTGTTGGAAGCCTCATGGACGTGCTTGCGATGATTGTTTTGTTGTTGTAGTTGATACGCATCAGTTCATGATTATTATAAGCTTGATATGCAACAGTTCATGCTTGTCATTTTCATTGTCAAAATCAAAGTTCAAACATAATTAGTAGAAAGTTTGCACGTCTTGAAAGTTTGTATCGCAAAGGAAGCAACATCATCGTCTTGAAAGTTTTAGTCCTTTTCTAGGTAGAATATTTCTTAGGTGGATGTTTTATTTAGGAGTATATTGCTAGTCAGCCTTGGAAATGTATTGACATGGGTCTTAGTCCTTTTCGAGTATATAGTTTTATGTTTTTATTGGTTAGTACATGACATCCTTCTTCAGGGAGCCTTATAGTTTTATATTTGATTGGTGTTTTAGGGTTTCAAAAGGCGTCTTTCTGCTATAATACTGATTATCATTCATAGAAAATACATTCATGCTTCTCATCTTTTCTCCTCTTTAGAAGATTGTGCATCAATTTTGAACTGTGTGCAGCCTGTTGTTGTGGATTCTACATAGACTTCAAAAATCAAGGAAGATCCAGAAGTTATTGTCTTTTCTTCTCTTATCTAAAATTGTTTTTGGATATTAGTACCAATGTAGATCGACTGCTTGAAATCAACTTTGCACCATAAATCCTCATATATTCCTGTAAACTTGAATAGACTAAGAGGGAAGATGACAAGTTTTGATACATGGAATTAAGTCCTTATCAAGTTTGCAATATAACTAAGATGAAAAAAAGACCAATATAAGATGTTATTATAAATTCTAACTGGTAGTACATGAGCATGTTGGTATAAGAATGTAACAATAGAAGCATGCTTGTGTTGAGAGTGTGACATTGTGCTTGTGTTTTAACTTTACAGTAAGAAATTGCATACCAATCAATGTTTGTACCATCTAAAATACTTATGAACTCTGAAAAAGATGTGCAATTCGGATGCCTCTTCTTCAATTCCTCATTTAAGTTATGACACATAATTTCTCGTTCATAGGCAGTTAATTGTTTTAAATCATTATGAGTGGTACCGATAATTTTTCTTCGAAATGGTTAAAACTTTTCTTTGAGAAAACTATTTCTTCAATGAACTTTGTCATATTATGTTATCTAAATATAATGCATATGATCCAATATGAATCTTATTTTTCCTCTTAAGATACATCTATTAAGCAATAGGTCTTTTAAATTATATCAAATCAAAACTAGTTTTCAAGACTTTTATTTGTAATTTTTGAGTCTATGTTCTAGTATTGCTCCTTGTTTTCTTTTAGTGATAATAGCTCATGATTGCAGGGTTCATTTGGTAAAATTTTAAAAGCTTATTGGCGTGGAACACCGTTGCAGTTAAACGTATTCTTCCATCGCTATCAGAGTATAGATTGGTGATGTAAGACATCTTCTTCCTTTTCATATTTTGATGCACAATTTGATATGCCAGATTCTTTGCCCTTTTTTAAATGCATAAATACAGAATTTTCTGGATATATAAATACTCAACTTTTGAATCACTATTCAATCTAGTATATTTGATTAGTTTGATAATAGTATTTTATTAAAATGAAACTATGTAAGCAAAACTATAGTATAATCATATTTTTTATGCATCCATCTTGTTTAACAATGCTTAGTCCAGCCTCATTTGATTTTTCACATTATAATTTGTATCAATATTTATAAGAAAAGATAATTTTCTGTATCCTCATGTTTTGATATGATACAGAATATGGATATCTTTCATCTTCGTAGTTGGATGTATAATAGACTTTTACCGGATCGAAAGAGATATACCGAAGAATTTTTAAAAGGCGTGGAAGATTTTATACTCTTTGGGTGTCAGCAACCTTACTTTCAAAGTGAAGAAAAATTCAGATGTCCTTGTTGCAAGTGCAAAAATCAAAGGTACTTAACTACTGATGAAGTGAAGCTTCATCTTTACAAAACAGAATTTGTACCTAATTACTGGTATTGGACATCTCATGAATAGAGTATTTTTAAAGCTCTGCAATTAGCACTTCTTGGACTCATGAGCCAAAATAATCTTTGGTGTCTCTGTAGTGTTTCATCCTGAGCACAATTGGTTCTTTACATACTCCAATGATCAATGCAAGCATGGTTAGTTATACTTCCCATCAAAACAATCCAACTATTAGGGACTCTTTGCAAGAAGGGAATATCAATGGCAATCAATAATTCAAAATCTTTGTGCGCATGACGTTCTATATTGTAGGATGCTGATTATGCTGGCGACTCATCTAGGAATATTGAAATGGTTCACACTATTTCATATTGCAAAGTATTGAATGATGTGCATGCATAAAAACACATATAAATATTGAATGCACATATTGTATAATTTAGGTGCCTTGATGATATCAGATTGCCATCATAATGTACTTGGTATTGGTGTGGCTTATGTAATTTTAAGAATTTTTCCAGAATGTATGTATGTATTTGTGTATGTATTATATACATGTATATATCCTGATGGATTCATAATTGCTGGTCTGTTCATGAAAATATATTTAAAAATTTAAACATGTTTTCACCCATAGTATTTCCATTTTAACTGTTTAAGATGGAACATTGAAGCCCTAGCTAGCATTTGTTTATCCTTAAATTCTTTTAAACATACTTTTAAGAGCCTCATATTTCTTTAGGAACTGATTATAGCTTAAGTAGCTGATTTGCAAATTCAAGGCTGTGGAATCAATCCATGTTTTTTCATTTAGAAACAAAGCATTGGTGGCTCTGCTTTGCTTGAACTATTCTTGTGGAATAAATTTTGGAATCTATTTTTTTTTGTGGAACTGTAGGCACTCAATTAATTTCAGTATTTTCACTTTTTCATTTGTAATTCATACACAAATGCAATGATAAGTTGTATCATCATTATACCCAGGACCTTCATTTGATGTGGGGTTTCCAAGATTCTAAATTTGAAGTGTCTTTCCTATAGAATTTAAGACATGAATCGCCATTTTGCAAATATATTTTTTCTTTTCGTGGGTCATCTGAGTTTAATATGAGTATCTCTTGTCAATAACAAGTAATACACATGTTCAAAGCACTTGTCATAAATCCACATTTCTGTCAAACTATAGGCATTTTAGTTTATTTCACTATTTTCCCTACCTTTTCTTTTGTAGTATATGTTGATGTGATGACAGGCTGCATTTTTTTTGTATGCTGGAATTTCATTAGATATGAGATTCTTAAGATTCAAAGACTTCTACATGCTTGTCATGTGTATGTATGGTAGATTTCTTGTCTATTTTAAATTATTTTTGGGATATGTCGTAGTTACTCATTAAACTCTCAGTTGTTGGAATTTTTAGCCTTCTAGCTGTCATACCCCCTCTGAAATCCCGCTCCTGCACTTCCTAATTTTTCCAAATGTTGTTTTACTTATTGCAACTATAGTTTAACAATATTTTTGTTAAGACTGAATCTCTTATTTGTTTTGTAAAGTTCTTATGATATGTATTTCTTAAAAATGAAGCAAAGCAATTTGTTAGTAGTCTCATAAGAATTTGCATTATTTTAGAAGGTGCTCATTATTTTTAATTGTTGAGCTTGAGTTGCCTGCTTTTACCAAAGTCTGGTTCCACAGCTGCTCCTAACATGCAATAATGATTGAATACTTTCAGCCTAAAAAAATTATGCATGGACAGTTAAAACCCATATAATATATGATAACAATCAAAATGTCTGCCCCTGATTTTTTAATTAACCATGCATGGTTCTTTATATGTAATTCTTATTACAAATGCTAAAGCTCAAGGAAATGTTGGTGTTCACTTGCATGTGCTCCAGCATGCTTCATTTAGGAGGTTGGATGTGGCGTTCGCTTGCATGTGCTCCAGCATGCTTCATTTTACTGTTGTCCAATTTTGCTGCCAATACTGCTGCCCAATTTTGATGTCAATACTGCTGCCCAATACTAAATTATTGTACTCCGAAGAAGTCTTGTGTATTGAAATGTCTTGTGTATTGTAAAATACAGGAAAAAAATAGTACTTTAAACTTTTTTTTAATTATTCTCTTTTAGCAACCATTTTTGCAATCGATTTTTATTTTTTTATAAAGATTTATTAATTTGCAACCGTTTTTTATTTTTTTTATAAAGATTTATTAATTTGCAACCGATTTTGCAATCAAATTTTAAATTTTTTTTCAAATTTTTATTAATTTGCAACCAATTTTGTAATCAGTTTTTAAATTTTTTTTTTCAAATTTTTATTAATTTGCAATCGATTTTTAATTTTTTTTCAAGTTTTTATTAATTTGCAACCGATTTTTTTTTACAAATTTTTATTAATTTGCAACCGATTTTGCAACCGATTTTTTTAAATATTTTAAAATAAAATTATTACTTGGCAACCGAATTTGTAACCGATTTTTTGACTTGAAAACATTTAAAAAAAAATAAAATTTTTTAAATATACCAAAAAAATTAAATAATCGATCTCTAAATTGGTTGCTAAATTTTTGCAACCGAAAAAAATCGGTCACAAAATTTTGCAACCGAGGTCTTTCGGTTGCAATATCGGTTGCAAATTAATTTTGCAACCGATTTTCAATTATTAGTAACCAATTTTTTGGTTACTAAAATACTATTTTCTTGTAGTGTTGGACCATGATATTGGCACTTGCTACCCGTCTATACCTCCTGAGAAACCTCTCCACATAGACGGTGCCCTTTCAAGCCTAGTATTATAGGAACAATGTATAGAAGGTACTTGCCTTTTGAGTCCAAATCAATGACTCATGTTTTGCATTTACATGCCAAACATTACCCATATCCCTTCTTATCTCCCAATCAGGTAACCATGAATCCATTCCTATCGCATGCTAATTATTAATTTTTATAAAACCTAACCTTGATAATGTATGCTTCTCTAAAAAAAAAGTTGCCCAGTGCTTTTGCTGCCGTAGAACTTGCATGTGAAGGCTAGGATCAATGCATGCAACCTTAACCCATATATAAAATAATTAATTATTTTTTATATTTTAAATTTGTGATATATTGATTAGATGGGAACAATCTTACCAATTATACCGAGGTTCACATATATCCAAATCTAGCTTCATAGATCATCTGCTATATATAAAATGCCAGCCAACCTTGCCAACATATCAATTACGAACCTTCTTCTTTCATATATATAGCCTTTAATAATTGTTCAAAACTTATATCACAACAAAATATAACACATCAATATATATGCTAGAAATCCGGAACATGCATGTAAGAAGGAAAGAAATTAAAAAAAAAAAAAAAGACAATATAAAATGCATGCACTGACGTATTAGAAAACCAATGAGGCATAGCGAGGGAGAGTTGCACCGCCTCACGTCAAAAGCGTTGTAACAAAATAGTAGCCCACGCTTCCGTTTCATGACGTTAAAAGTCTTTAGGGGATGGACGTCCACCCGCGCCAGGCCCGGACCCCGCCGACATAGCCGGCGATGCAGGCGAGCGCCCGCCTCACCGACTGCGCCACGAACCCGACGCACACCTCGAACGGGTCCCGCATGCACCCCTGCCAGCTCGCCGACACGTGCCGCCGCTGGAGGCGCCGCCACAGGCGGGTGAGGCAGTTCTGGTTGCGGGTGGCGAGGATCGCCGCCGACTGGAGGTAGGCCGATGCGGCATGCTTCACCAGCTGGTTGCGTATGCCGATGGCGGAAGAATTGAAGGCGTGGACCTCATGGATCGAGGCGCGGCCACCGCCGCCTCCGCCGTAGATGGCGGTGCCGCCGTCGTTGGAGGAGCGGTAGGTGGGGGAGTCGAATTGGAGGATGTCTTTGAGGCTGGTGTACCTGAGCTCGCTGCTGGAACCGTCAATGCTGGCCTGGCTGCTAGATCTCTTCGTTATCGCCAGCCGCTGCATCTCTGTTTCCATCCTCATTATCCATTCACAGTTGAGAGACTACGGAGGAGACGAATAAATTGGTAATGGTTTTCTTTCCTTGTTATTCTTTTTTTTTTTTTTTAAATTCCAAAAAAACGAGTAATTACGTGGGTTGAAGTGAGGGGAGGTGGGAGAAAAGGGAGCTACCCATCATGGGATCTCCTTTTTCTTTCGTTTTGCTCTTTGGCTAACTAATTTGAGAGAGAGAGAGAGAGAGAGAGAGAGAGAGAGAGAGAGAGAGATTAAGGGAGGGAGGAGAGTGAAAGGAGGGAGGACTTTGGAACAAATGGTAGGTTGTTTATTTGGTGGCTACTATATGTGTGTATGGGAGGTTCCTAAATATGGGGATCTTGACCCGGAAAAATGCAGAGAAAGGTGTGGTTATTGTGTCGTTAGAAATATTGGTGGGGTGTTCCTTGTTACAGCTTGGGCTCAGTTCGACGACAATTGAGGTCATTGTGTCAGAAAATGAGCCAAAATCTAACATCATTTGATGCTTGACTGAAAACAAAGCCAAAGTTCAATGCTTTAGCTTTGCGAAAATATATTAAAGCAGCACCCTGGCTTGATGACAAGCTTTGTTTGTCTATAATTTTTGCCGTCTTTTTTCTTTTAGATTAAAGCTGGCTCCATTATTCTTTGGTAGCTTTCAAGCTAGCTTTTTTAATTAGCAAAGTGCAAAGCTTGAATATATAACCGTTATCAAGCTAAAAATCTTCTCATGCATGTTTAGTTCAAATTAATTTAACACCATTTTTTGTATATATATATATATACAAACGATAGAGTTTGAAATAGTGGAATCGCAAGAGTATGAAAAAAAATATTTTATAAGATAATGGAAGCTTATGACTTTTCTTTCAAACTCTCTCTATCACTCTTTCTTTTCTCTTTTCTTACCGTACTTCTTCACTACAACCACATATTTATAGGCACTAGAAATGATCTTTTAACTTTCCTACTAAATACATAATTATATAACATTTTGGATTTTTCATATGACCTTTGGATGACCCTTTGAATTCTCTATATGACCCTTTGGATTCTTCATATGATCCTTTGAATTCTCCAACACAATTAAGTTTATCAACTTCCAACACATATGACTTTTTGGATTTTCCATATGACCTTTTGAATACCCCAACATAATTAAGTTTATCAACTTCCAATAATATATATAGATATATATAACTTGGCATGATTGGCTCATCTCATTTGCACTACACTATCAGAAATTAACCTTTCAGCGAGGGACAAAATCCCTTGGTGAAAGTCAAAAATCCCTTGGTGAAGATTTTCACCGAGGGATTTCCAAGGAAATTCGTCCCTTGGAATATATGATGTTGGTGAAAGTCTCCCTCAGAAATCCCTTGGTAATTACTGAGGGATCTAAAACTTTCAGCAAGGAAATTTTTCTTGGTGAAATTGTAGTCAATTTGCCAAAAACCAACCATTTTCCAAGGGATTCATTAACCAAAATGCACTCAGAAATCTCTTGGTAATTACCAAGGGATTCATCGAGGGAATTTCCCTTGCTAAAAATTGGCTAACTGAATGATTTGTAAAGAATTATCCCTCGCAGATCCCTTGGTGATTATTTGAAGTTTGTTAAAAAATCCCTTGGTAATCCCTTGGTAAAATTTTCATCTTACATTCTATTTTGCTTACAAATCATTTGGCAAAGCTTTCACCTAGAAGACAATTTTATAAATATAATAGCAGCTCTATATACATTATAATTCTCAACACATCAACCATAACTCAATTTTTATAATACGAAACAACATCATAATGTATTTAAGTAAATTTTAATATGTCTATTAAATAAGTTTAACATCCATCAAGGTTTCAATCCATAAACAAATAAAACTATATAAAAACATGAAACAAAAAAACTCCAGTTAATACCCAACATCAAACATATATATAATAAGTTCATAACAAACATCAATCACATGGAGAACCAGTTGAAGGGTTAGCAGACTCAGTTCCTTCTTGTGGAGGAGGTGAAGATGGCTCAGAGGATGTAAAACCAATACTAGAAATGAGAGATCGCAACATTTCTTTATGTTGAGGGTTCATCAAAACTGCTATAATATGCTCCTGCGTATTCTCCATAGCTCCTTGGATAACAGAGTTGGTGGTAGGTGCACTTCCTGAAGAACTGCCTAGTTGAGAAGTAGAGCATGATGTAGAAGTCCTCACGAGTACATTGGATGAATGTGCATGTGGCCAAAATCCGTACACCTTGTTTTTAGAAACACCTCCTGTGGCTTCCACCTATATAGTAGCATCAAATGAAGATTGTGATTCAATCTTCGAGCCATACTTTTCATTAAGACCAGTCTTATATGCCTCCTGCAACCAAATATCAGAATAAAACAAATATAAGAATTATAAATAAGCAAATATATCTATGTCATGGATGATATGCATAAAATTAAAATAAACAAAAGAATAATAAATTAATCTATTAATATATATATTAACATAAAATATATTTAGATATAAAATTGAAAACATACACTAACTTTCTTGGATTTTGCATCCACAAACTCTCCTGTCCCTTTCTTCATATGGGTACGCTCAAAAAGCGATGCAATAATAGGTTCTACACCATTCTCTTGCATCTACAACAAGTTATTGTATCATAAATATATTATGAATATAAACATCAATAGGAATTAAGAAATACTAAATAAATTACCATTCTCCTCTTATGCGTCACAAAAGGAATGGAACCCCCTGAATGCTTAGTGATTGAGCCTTCTTTTTGCTTCATTCGATTTTCCTGACCGCTTTAGACTTCTGCTGCCACTTATCTTTAAGCCAATGCCTCTGACATAACTCATCCCATATTTCTTGTCTCATCCAACTTGGATGAACTTTGCCGATCGTGTCTGCAAGTGTGGCTAGTAGATTCCTCTCCTTTAACTCATCAACACATTTCTTTCGTGCCTCACTCATCATGCCTGTCAGTAGAGATCTGTTGGTACTCCCCAACATTTTCTAATATTATAATCATCAGCTGGAGATCATCTATACCTTGCCTGTAAAACATATCAAAGACTTATGCTATGTTATCATAATAACTTCGTTATGAACTAAGTAACAATTTAATACATCACCTCAAATCTATGTAACAACTCATCTTTGGTTGTTTGCTCCACTAAACCCCACAAAGGCCAAGCTTCTTTAAAACATTACTTCAACCAAACACTCATCTGACGTGATACCTCAGGCTCGATGAATCTATGCATTAAACATCAGGCAAATTAATCATATGAAATAAAAATAAAAATAGATATCAAATAAAAATATATAATTATAAAACTTACTTATTCATTTCTATTGTGATGGAAACTTTATCTGTTTCAACTGTCGGCTCAGGAGCAGGCTGGTTCGGGCCTCTTGTATGTGTAGAGCCAATCGAACCTACACTATCAGGCACATGAGGTGAAGGATTGGCAGAGGGCTCCTCCATGGGCACTGATCCATGTTGCTCAACACGCGGAGGTGTGTTAAATAGCCTACGGGTAGATCATTGTGGATATCTTCCAGTATCCCTATCATTTTCATCTTGAAGCTGTTGTCGGGATACATCTCTTCCTCTACCACCCCTTCCACGAAGTCTAGATGCTCCATCATGTGTCATTATCCTTGTTGATATGCAAAGATTAGATGCATATATTAAATATCATGGATGTAATTTAAGATCATATATATTATTTACAATAATATAATACAAACCCACAATGTAAACATAGTGCAAATAATCAAGACAAATATTTGATAAATTATTATCAAAATTATCCAAAATATATAAATTATAAATAATCCTCATTACATGGAAACTAAAATTAAATGTGAATAGCAACATTATACAAATCAATCATTATCACTATCAGACAATTCAAACTCATTTTCGTCCTCATTAGACTTATCATTGTCTTCAAATTCTTCTTCTTCCTCATCTTCTGCATCCTCTCCATCCTCTTCTTCTTCCTCTTTATCTTCTACCACTGCTTCTTCTAATCTTTGTTGCAACTTACGTATCTCATCATCATTAAGCATTTCATACTGAGAGAAATCAACTAGCAAATAAGGTATGTCAAGATCTTCATCAGCTTGAACTATAGATAGGTCTGTGATCTCATCCTCTTGATAAATATCAATATCCAGAGATACATTGATATTACTTGTATCCACGAAAGGGATATTAAAGGAATTCCTAGCTTTAGCTTTATACACAGCCCACCAACCATCTGTCTCCCTACTCTTGCATGGATAAGTGGTGTAATATACTTGTTGTGCCAATACAAAAGGCTCATTGGTATTCAATCGTGATTTGTAGCGCACGTCCACAAGGCCATGATCACGATGCACTCTAATGCCTCTCTCAGTATCATACCAATCACATTTAAATAATACAACCTTGTTTGCAGCACCATAATAAGTTAACTCCAAAATCTCAATAAACATGCCGTAATAATCATGTTCAAAGTCATTGTAACAGCTTCCTTTTACACACACACCACTATTTATTATTTGTTTATTAATGCCATATTTAAGTGTGTGAAATTTGAAACCATTGACAAAATATCCTTTGAAAGTTGTAACTCCTGCATTTGGGCCTTGTGCTATATCTACGATACGTCGATCAATTCCATGCCTCTCACTCTTCACCTATTTTCAAGAAAAAATTATCACAATCATCTAACTTAATGATCAATAATAAAAAAAACATATTACATAAAGTACATTATCAACTGACCAAATTTTTTAACCATCTTGCAAACTCTCGCTCACGTAGTCTCTCAACTTCTACATCGGTTATTTGAGGTGAACATGCTCTGACATGCAACTCATATCGACTGTATTTATGTTAGTTGCACATAGTTAGTCCAAATGATTTAATACCTTATATATATTATAAATTAAAAATGGAACACTTACTCTATAAACGGTCCAAGCTCTTCACAGTTAAGCAATACATAAATATGTGCAGCATCATACTCTTCATCAGTCATTAACCTATAAGATGCAGTTGTTTTCATCGCTCGTCCAGGATGTGAAAGTATAGAAAGACATCCTGAAGGCCTCACATCTCCTCCATCATCATTTCGTGGAACTCGAGTTAACCTTATTTGTACCTCAGGCTCAAAATAATATGAGCAAAAAGAGCTAATTTCTTCGATAACATAGGCCTCACATATTGAACCCTCGATAGAGGACTTATTTCGTACCATTCTTTTAAGTATAACATGTACCTAAACAACATAAATTTTACTTATATAAGATAGAAATTTAATAAATTATATACTAAAAATAAAGAATGGTATCTCTCAAATAAATACATCCATCTAAATTGATTTGGTCCTCCAACCTTTGCTTCATAAGCCAAGTGAACCGGCAAGTATTCCATGGAATCGAAGAAAGCGGGAGAAAAGATTTTCTCTAACTTACATAAGGTTTCAACAATATTTTTCTCTAAGATTTCCATATGCTTAACCTGAATGATAGTAGAGCAGATATCTCGAAAGAAATGGCATAATTAGGTTATTGCATTCCATACTGAAGGTGGCACCATATCCCGAAAAGCAATAGGAAGCAATCTCTCCATAAGTATGTGGCAATCATGACTCTTTAATCCATAGAACTTACAATCATCAACATTCACACATCGAGATATATTTGAGGCATAGCCATCGGGAAGCTTCGATTCCTTTAACCAGTTACAAATATTCCTTTTCTGTTCAGCAGTCAATGCATAAGAGGCTTTAGGTTTGCAAAGCCTGTCATTATATGACTTCAAGTGCAAAAGAGGCCTACTGCAATATCATTCCAAATCTTTTCTTGCCTTTGCATTATCTTTGGTTTTATTCTTAATATCCATTACTGTATTAAAAATATTCTCAAACATATTTTTTTCTACATGCATAATATCAAGGTTATGTCTGATAAGATTTGTGTGCCAATAAGGCAACTCCCAAAATATACTTCTTTTTATCCAATTATGTTCAACACCAAATCCAAGTAATTTTTGTTTAACATGTTGTGTGCCAAATGTGATATCTGGAAGCATGCACACTCTGTTTACTATTTCTTCCACTACAAGAAAAATAAGTTTTAGCAATCAATTTTGCAACCAATTTTTTTGGTTATACTTGTGATCGATTTTGCAACCGATTTTTTTAAAAAAATTTGTGACCGATTTTGCAAACGATTTTGCAACCGATATTTTTTCTGAGTAATTTAGCAACCGATTTAAATCGGTTGCAAATTTAGTTGCAAAAATTTATTTTGCAACCAATTTTGTAACCAAAATAGAAATTATTTTTAATTTTTTTAAAGTATTATTTAAAAATTTAGCAACTGAAAAATTCAGTTGCAAATTTTTTTAAAAAAATTAAATTTAAATAATAATTTTGCAACCGATATTTCGATCAAATTGCGGGTCTTATGAAAGAGACCCTTCCACCGATAATTCCATACCTCATGATTTTTATAGGACAAAAAAATTGGTATCCAAACTCGGACTTACTGTTGAGAAGATTGATTGTTGTATTAATGGTTGTATATTGTATTATGGTCAACAATATGAAGAAAAGCAATACAAATTTTGCGGGGCTGGTAGATATAAATCTCGGCCTCGTGCAGATGGTAAATATAAAGAGGTGCCGATAAAGAGAATGCATTATTTATCTCTAATTCCTAGATTAAAAATATTATATGCTTCAATGAGTTCTGCACCACATATGACATGGCATTATGAGAACAGGCGTGGGCCAGGGATATTGTGTCATCCATCAGATAGAGAAGCCTGGAAACATTTTGACCGAAGCTATCCTGATTTTGCAGCTGAACCATGCAATGTGAGGCTAGGCCTATGTGCTGATGGTTTTACTCCTTACAGTCAGTCATCAGTCCCATATTCTTGTTGGCCAGTAATTATTACTCCCTATAATCTGCCACCTGAATTGTGCATGACCATTCCTTATATGTTCTTGACAATAATTATTCCGGGTCCACATAATCCAAAGAGCAGGATAGATGTGTATCTACAGCCTTTGATAGATGAGTTGAAATATTTGTGGAAAAATGGTGTCCTAACATATGATATAGCAAGAAAGTAAAATTTTGTGATGAGGGCTGCATTGATGTGGACCATCAATGACTTTTCTGCATATGTAATGCTGTCCAGATGGAGTACAGCTGGAAAATTAGCTTGTCCGTATTGTATGGACCGATCAAAGGCATTCACTTTGAAACATGGTCGGAAGAATTCTTGGTTTGATTGCCATCGATAGTTTCTGCCTATTGATCATGTACTGAGAAGAAATAAGGATGCATTATACAAAAATCAGATTGAAAAGATCAACCTCCACGAAGTTTGACTGGAGAGGAAATATGGGAAGCTGTATCTTCCATTTCAAATGTAATCGAGCATGGTTCATGCAGAGTTGAAGGATATGGGGTTACACATAATTGGTTAAAACATAGCATTTTGGAATTTAACATATTGGAAGACTAATTTGATCGGACACAATCTGGATGTGATGCACATAGAAAAAATATATTTGATAATATTTTTAACACTGTAATAGATATCAAAGGCAAAACCAAAGATAATATCAAAGCATGAATGGATCTAAAGGAATACTGCAAGGGAACTTGAGTTGCAAGAGTTGGCTAACGAAAATTTATTGAAACCAAAAGCAACATATTCTTTTAACCTGGAGTAGAAAAGAGGTGTATTTAAATGGATGAAGGAATTAAAAATGCCTGACGGTTATGCATCTAACTTAAGCAGATGTGTTAATATGAATGAGAAAAATTAACTGGAATGAAAAGTCATGACTGCCATGTTTTCTTTGAGCGTTTGTTGCCAGTTGCATTTTAAGCTCTACCGGATCATGTATGGAAGCCTATAGCAGAGCTAAGTATATTTTTTAAGGATTTGTGTTCAACAATGTTACGGATCGACGATTTGTTGCTAATGGAACATAATATTGCTTTGATTATATGCAAATTGGAACGGATTTTTCCACCCGATTTTTTGACTCAATGGAGCACTTACCGATTCATTTACCATATGAAGCAATAGTTGGTGGTCCAGTTCAATATCATTGGATGTATCCGTTTGAGAGGTAAATATGTCACATATCAATTCAACAAACCTATTCTTTTGCAACAAATCTATATCATGTACGTAAGACAGTAACCATATTTAATGCTTGAATGATGTAGGTTCCTTAATAAAATAAAACGGATGATCAAGAACAAAGCTCGTGTTGAAGGATCCATATGCGAGGCATACCTATGTCAAGAGACAACTTCTTTTTGTTCATATTATTTTGAACCACATGTGTAGTCATCAAGAAATAGAATTGGAAGAAATGATGTTGTGGGTCAGGATATGACACGTGAATTTACTCTGTCAATGTTTAATAAACATGGCCGATCTGCTGGTAGATGTCAAAGTCAATATCTGAATGACAGGAATTAGCTGCTGCGCATTTACATATATTGCTCAACTGTGAAGAGGTTCAACCATTTATCGAGTAAGCTTAAATAATCGTTGATGCATAATTATTCAAACCCTATATCGATTATTGAGATACTAACTCTGAAAAAATCTTGGTTTCATAATTTTTAGCGAGCAATTATGGCTTTCGACACCAAATATAAGCACCACAGAAATTGATTCTAGGATTGCATCTGACTTTCCATATTGGTTTAGGTCTTTTGTAAGTGCTTTTTCGAATTGTGGTATATGTCTATCAAATTATGTAATATTGATGCGTAATGGCATTCATGCATTTCGTTATATCATGTGTAGGTTCATAATCCATAGAGTCAAGTAAACAATCGATATTTTCATGATTTGGCATGGGGCCCAAAAAGAAAGGTTCTTACATGGCAGACATATTTTGTCAACCGTTATAAGTTTCACACAGATGAATGGAGTAGCTATAAAAAAATAATTAATAGTGGAGTGTGCGTCAAAGGTTCAGAACAAGCTGCAGAACATAATTATTACTACGACATAATTAAGAAAATAATTCAAGTAGAATATCCTGGCCATCCAATAAAATAGGTAGTTTATTTAATTATGAATGGTTTGATACGGTATTGAATCGTGGCATAAAGTGCTTAAGGATTACGAGATCATTGAGATCCGGCACAGCAGAAGGTATTCAAGATACGATCCCTTTATAGTTACACAAAAAGTGATTCAGGTATACTATCTACCATATCTAAGAAGTTAAGGGACAAGCAATATTGGTGGGTTGTATTATGACTAGACCGAGACGTATGTGGATGATCGATATATAATTGAGATTGCTTACCAAGAGGATACAATATCTCATGTGAATAGTATACTGCATGATAATACAGTTAAAAATTTGGTCGACAACGATTGTATTTTTGAAGAAGTTGACAGAATCGTCGATATGGATTTGAACATAGACGATGAAGATGAAGAATAGAATAACGATTTTGATTCTAGCCAAGGGGATGATACCGAGCATGACCAACATGGAAGTTCTTCTGATGATGAATAGTAATCGTATAAGCAGACCCTTAATTTTATATGTACGGACTGTATTTAACTGCTTTATCATATTATTCATGAAGTTGACTTAAATTCTTTATGTTTGTTTGTAGATGATAGATCAATCCGGAAACAGTCCTGCATCATCATCTAGGGGTCGTGAGAGGAGGCATCATCTTTCCGTTACTATCCCATCCCCATCATCCACTATCCCACCTGCGTTTTCACTTTTCCTGCGTCTCCACTCATTAGTCCACCACATACTACTACTACGCCATATTCACCAGGAGGCACGATGTCACCTCCATTATATTCAGGGCCTCCTATTGATGCTCCATGCCCTATCATGTATACTATACCACCCCCTACTTATTCTACATCTCCTACAGTCCATTCATCATCTCCTTAGTTAGGATCGGCCACTATTTGTTCATCATCTCCTCATTCATCCACCGGCGCAGTTCATTTAGCATCTCCTCATTCATCCAGCGATGGCAGGGCTGTACTGATCCTATATGGAGAGGGGTAATAGTCTTAATGTCCCCTGTTAGAAAATTTTTAAGTTGTATCATATTTGTGGGTTGTATCATATTTGTTGATTGACTTAAATTTTGTAGGTTTTTACCATCTCATCCAGCTGCCAATGCCATTACAGACATAATGAGGAGCCATTTTGAGGAGCCGTGGGTATCATGGAAAAGAATACCGCACGGTGTAATGGATATGTGGTTTGATGAGTTCAAGGCAAGTAATTTTGCTTTGATAGATGTAAATGAATTTTGAATTTTATTATTGTCATTTAACCGGTTGTTGAATTTGTAATAGAGGAGATATCAGTTTTAGCCACCGGATGATATGTGGGCACGTCGTAATTTTGAAAGACGTGGTGCGGCTCGACTTAAAAATCTCCTTGCTACTGCTAGAAGAGTTATGGGGAGACCGTCATGGCTAGGAGAACTTGTATGGAATAGATTATGTGAGCACTGGCACACCGCCAATATCAGAAGAAGTCAGAAAAAGAAAAGCAAATAAGGCTTCTGATACTGATGGTTTTGGTCCTTCACGTCATACTGTGGCTCGATCACTACACCAGCACAGATACAATTTGGTAAGCAATATCAACTGAAATCTTTAATATATTACAATTCATATTAAAAAATATCTTGTTTACGAGTTACAGACTTCGAAGACTGGTACCGTGCCTTCTCAATCTAAGATATTTATTCATACCCATCAGAGGAAGGATAAGACATGGGTTGACAGGAGATCAGAGCATATTTGCTGATGGTTTTGGTCCTTCACGTCATACCTGTGGCTCGATCACTACATCCCAGCACAGATACAATTTGGTAAGCAATATCAACTGAAATCTTTAATATAATTACAATTCATATTAATAAAATATCTTGTTCTACGAGTTACAGACTTCGAAGACTGGTACTGTGCCTTCTCCATCTAAGATATTTATTCATACCCATCAGAGGAAGGATAAGACATGGGTTGACAGGAGATCAGAGCATATTTGCGTAAGTAATTTTTAAGTTATTATAATTTTTTTTTAATACTAACTGAATTAAATTAATTTCAGTCTGAATTTAGACGGAACATGGAAGAGTCACAAAGTCAAAGCAGTGCTGATTCTAGCCAGCAGCAAACTCCGCCATCATAATTAGATGTATGGATACGTATTGTGGTGGAAAGAAGAAAGGAAGAGTGTATGGGCTAGGATTAGAGTCCACTATACTGATGCCAACTTCAAAATTTTCAGGACAATCTTCTTTTCCCGTACAATCGTTGAATAGTAAAGAATTCCAGGAACAAGTACGGAAGCAGGTTGAAGACGAAGTCAAAGAAGTAAATGCTCGGGTACAAGCTGCCGAGCAAGAAAGGGATGAACTGCGGAGACGAGTTGAACACAATGAACAAATGTTGTAGGATATATTAGCCAACATAAATTTTCAACATGCAGCAACTCTTGCAACTTATGCTTTTAGTGAAAATCCTTCGCAACGAACTAGAGTCGATCCTTATCAGATGTATCATGGACAAGGATCACGGCTGGACGAGGAGGAGGATGACGCTGAGGAGGACGAGAACGATGAGGAATAGGAGCATTAGCACATTATTCATATTATCTTGCTCCACTTATTATTCTTATAAGTTTTGCATTATATTATGGACTGCACCTCTTCTTATCGTTATATATTTAGATTTGTATTATGATTAGTCTTATATGTTTTGCATTATATTATGAACTGCATCTCTTGTTATCGTTAATTGTTTAGCTTTGTATTATGAACTGCAAATCTTGATGTTGTTTTTGTTGTTTATTATGGATTTTCATTAATTATCTCCTCTTATTTTATACAGTTAGAGGCTGTGATGAGTTGCCTTGGTATCTTCGTGATGCTTCAAATGCTGAAAGTGTATGCTGGATAGGATCGTTTTGCAAGGATCTAAATGGTGTTGCAAATTTGGATGGCTTGCTCTTTTTGCAAGCAACCATTTGCTACCTTTCGCAATGTACAAAAAGAGGCAATCTTGAGCTTCTGAATCTTATTGTTTGAAAGTTTTGTTCGATTTTTGCTATTTTATTGTGCATTTTAATTTCATTGATTTTCTTTTGTTACCTACGGAAGAGGCTGTGATGAGTTGCCTTGGTATCTTCGTGATGCTTCAAATGCTGAAAGTGTATGCTGGATCGGACCATTTTGCAAGGATCTAAATGGTGTTGTAAATTTGGATGACTTGCTCTTTTTGCAAGCAACCATTTGCTGCCTTAGATCCTTCGCAATGTACAAAAAGAGGCAATTCCGAGCTTCTGAATCTTATTGTTTGAAAGTTTTGTTCGATTTTTGCTGTTTTATTGTGCATTTTAATTTCATTGATTTTATTTTGTTACCTACGGCTAGGGCTGTGATGAGTTGCCTTGGTATCTTTATGATGCTTCAAATGCTGAAAGTGTATACGGATCGGACTGTTTTGCAAGGGTCTAAATGGTGTTGCAAATTTGGATGGCTTGCTCTTTTTGTAAGCAACCATTTGCTGCCTTAGACCCTTATAAATGTAGAAAAAGAGGCAATCCTGAGCTTTTGAATGTTATTATTTTTTTATAAATCTGACGATTAATTACAGTATTCAAGTTATGACTTATAGAATTTTTGTGGTTGTTTACCTTATTTTGTACCTGGTATTCAATTCGGTTAAACCCATTTGGTGTATGTAGTTGTTATTTTTGGATAATTGGATGTGATTGAACCCTTGAAATGAATATCTGATTTGTGCCTAAGCTGTCTAATGGATGCTTTATATGTTGCGATTGTGTCTAATGGGTGTGATTAAACCTTCTCAATGATTTGTGGCTAATGTTGAAATGAATATCTACTTTATATATCTCAGCTTAATTTATAAATTCAGAAAAAAATTCATATTTGGTAATTTTTTTTAAAATTATTCAATTTTAGCAACCGATTAGCAACCAATTTAGCAACCGATTTTTTTTATTTTTTCTGGATTTTGTTTTAGCAACCGATTTAGAAACCAATTTTTTTTTATTTTTTCTGGATTTTTTTTAGCAACTGATTTAGCAACCGATTTTTATAATTTTTCTGGATTTTTTTTTTAGTAACCAATTTAGCAACTGATTTTTTTAATTTTTTTTGAATTTTTTTAGCAACAATTTTTTTTATTTTTTTGGATTTTTTTTAGCAACCGATTTAGCAACCAATTTTTTTTATTTTTCTGGATTTTTCTTAGCAACCGATTTAGCAACCAGTTTTTTTTAATTTTTTTTGGATTTTTTTTAGCAACCGATTTAGCAATCGATTTTTTTTTTTGGATTTTTTTTAGCAACCGATTTTAAATTTTTCTAGAATTTTTTATAGCAATCGATTTAGCAACCAATTTTTTTTTTATTTTTTCTGGATTTTTTTTTAGCAACCAATTTAGCAAGTGGTTTTTTTTTTATTTTTTCTAGAATTTTTTATAGCAACCGATTTAGCAACCGATTTTTTTTTTATTTTTTCTGGATTTTTTTTAGCAACCGATTTAGCAACTGATTTTTTTCAGAATTTGTTTTATATTTCTTGATTTTTTTTTTCAAAAAAATTATGTCAAATTTGGTTGCTAAATCGGTTGCTAAATTTTGCACCGAAAAAATTGGTCACAAATTTAGCAACCTACTTTTGCAACCGACTAATTTCGGTTGCAAAATCGGTTGCAAATTAATTTAGCAACGGATTTTTAATTATTAGCAACCGAAAAATCGATTGCTAAACCTGGGTTTTGTTGTGTAGTGTTCTCTAGATAATCGAGGAGGGGGTACATCTCTCTCAACTCGACCATGAGAAAAAGCATTCCGTTGTCTCCTGTATTGATGATCAAGAGGTAAAAACTGACGATGACAATAAAAAAAAATGATGTCTTGCCACCATTTTTTAGGATGAATGCCTTAGTGCGCTCCATATAATAAGGACATGATAGTCTCCATGTGTGCTCCATCGGATAACATGCCATATGCAGGGAAGTCACTAATTGTCCATAGAAGTGCTGCTTTCATTTAAAAATTTTGCCTTCTACTCACATCATAAGTATTCACCCCCACTCTCCATAACTGCTTCAACTCCTCAATTAGAGGCCTTAGAATTACATCAATATTCTTGCCTGGACTCTTCGGACCTGGTATCACCATGTTTAAAAAATATACTATCACTTAAGACACATCTATGGAGGTAAATTATATACCGCAATCAAAACAGGCCAACATGAATAAGGTGTTGATGAATGTCCAAAAGGATTGAATCCATCGGTACATAATCCCAAACGCACATTTCTTGGATCGGATGCAAAGTCAGGATGAATTCTATCAAAATGCTTCCATGCCTTACTATCACACGGGTGCGCCATAAATCCATCTGCACATCTATTTGAAGCATGCTAAGTCATATATTGTGCTATTTTTGATGACATAAATAACCTTTGAAGCCTATCGATTAATGGAAGATATCATAGTACTTTAAAAGGAATATTCTTTGCCTTTACACCACAATCATTTCTTCTAGATTTCTATCGAGCATGACCACAAATATTGCATTCTGTCTTTGCCTCATCTTTTAAATAATATAATATACACATATTAGGACACACATCAATCTTTCGATAGCCAAGGCCAAGCTTCCCCATCATTTTCTTTGTTTCATAGAAATTGTCTACTAGATTCTCATCTTCTGGTAACAAGCCCTTGATAATTGACAGGAGACGATCATAACAGTTTTCACTCATATTGAATTCAGACTTACAATTTAATAGTTGCGATACTGCAGATAATTTGGCGTGCTTTCGACATCCCTTCCATAATGGCTCATTCGCTGCTCTAAGCAAAGAATAGAATTTCTCAGCATGTGGATTTGGGGGTTCATACACATCATAACCTTCTTCATTGGTGATCTCCATATTTGGTTGGAATTCTTGAAATTCTGGACCGAACCCTTCTATTACCAACCTTCTGTATAGATTAATATCATATTCTGAAGATTCTCCGACATGACTATAAGTCTCATCGTGTGAAGTCCATACAGTATAGAGCTCATCAAAATCTTTATAGTAAAGGTGCAAAAGAACTTCATCTCTATCACAAAATTTTAAGTTACGACACTTTGAACATGGACATCTAATTTTATTTCCATCTACATGATTAGGTTGCGAAAATGCAAATTGAAGGAATCTTTCCACCCCTTCCTTAAATTCGTTAGTAATATATCCATTTCTCAACCGATTATACATCCAATTGCGATCTCCTGACATGTTGTATCTTTGTACCTATATAAAATTATATATAATCATAAATTTTATCAATCTATTTATCAAAAGAAAAATTAACATACACTTTTATAAAAAAAAGAAACTTATATAATGAATAAGAAATATAAGAGGAAAGGAAGTATTGGCATTTGGGCAAGATGATCCTATAGTTACTTTAAGAATGCAGTAACTCGTTCAAGCTACTTAGATTAGCAACCCTATCACTTATAATATAAGTAGTATAAGAACTAACAAAGCCATGGCATTTGGACGAGATGATCCATTCCAAAACTTTTTCTACTAACCAATTACATTGACCACAAAATTCATAAAAATCTGTTAGCCTTCACAACCCATTTTTTTTAATAACAAAATCCATCTTAACCTTGGCTTAAATATACAACCCATTTTTTTTAATAAATAAATCCATTGGCTTAAACTATTCCCATGGCAGAAAATTAAGAGATCGAGGATGGGTATTATACTAGAACCGGAACCATCTTTTGAGACAAAAAAAAATTAGATAGCAGAGGAAGGAGCTCCTCTTCGGTTGGGTGGAACCGGAACCCCGGTGGCACTCCAGAGTTCGACGGTGACGATGACGACGACGACGATGCAATTCTCCCCCGGAAGCGCCCCGGTGGCCCCCGCTCCCCCGGAAGCGCCCCCGCTCCCCTGGAAGTGCCCCTGCGGAAGCGCCCCCACGGCCCCCGCCCATTGCTTTGTTTTGGACCGCCGGCCCCTGCTCCCCCCGAAGCGCCCCCGCGGCCCCCCCTCCCTCGTCAGCGCCCCTGCGGCGCCGCCCCTCCCCATTGCCGTCCTCAACCCCCCTCCCCGGCGGCCCCCCTGCGGCTCCGCCCCTCCCCACTGCCGACCTCAACCCCCAAACAACCCCGACGGCCCTGCCCCTCCCCACTGTCGATGTCAACGGCCCTACCCCTCCCCTCTCCGTCGTCCCGCACCCGCTCCCCGGCACCGGCCATGATGATCTTCCCTCGCCGGATCCATCAAAGAAAAAAAAAAAAAAAAAAAAACCTATCAACCAACAATGGAAACGAATTACTCACCTTCGTTGCCGTCACTAACGATGATCTCCACCGCCTTCGCCGTCGCCACTGACGATGATCTCCACCGCCTTCTTGCCAATCGACATCGTCCTAGGGCTGGAAACGGAGAAAAGCAGGAAGAAAAAAAAAACCCGTAGATATGTAATTTGCGTGCGGCGCCAAACCGAAAAAAAAAAGGTTCGGCCCATTCCACGCACAGCCCAAATAGCCCATTGGAATAAAACTATTCTTTATAAAAAATCATATATAGCACGAAAAAAAATCGATCCATTCCCTACACCTAATCGAGAACCCATTAGAAATAATATTATTTTTCATAATTATCCCTCATCCATCAAAAAAAGTCATACATAAAAAAAAATTCAGTCCATTCCCTATGCCCAATCCAGATGGCCCGTTAGGAATAAAATTATTCCCGACGATTATCCCTCATCTGTCAGAAAAAATCATATGCGCTCAAATGAGATGGTCACGGGAGTTTGCAGGCCATGCCAAACGAAAAAAAAAATCCGGCCCATTCTCTACGCCCAATCTAGATTTCCCGTTGGGAATAAAATTATTTCCCTAAAAAAATTCGGCCCATTCCCCATGCCCAATCCAGACCCTATTGGGAATAAAATTATTTTCCATAATTATCCCTCATCCATTGCAAAAAATCATATATAGTGCCAAAGAAAAAAAAAATCAGTCCATTCTCTAAGCCCAATCAAGACGGCTCATTAGGAATAAAATTATTCCCCATGATTATTCTTCATCTGTCGGAAAAAATCATACATAGCGCCAAACGAAAAAAAAAATTCAGCACATTTCCTATGCCCAATCCAGACGGCCAGTTGGGAATAAAATTATTTTCCATAATTATTCCTCATCCGTCGAAAAAAATCATACATAGCGCCAAACAAAAAAAAAATTCGATCCATTCCTTATGCCCAATCTAGACGACCTGTTGAGAATAAAATTATTCTCCATGATTATTCCTCATCCATCCGAAAAAATCATACATAGCGCTCAAATTGAGATGGTCGCGGAAGTAGTTTGCGGGCCGCGCCAAATAAAAAAAAAAATAGCCCATTCCCTACGCCCAATCCAGATTATCCATTGGGAATAAAATTATTCCCTATGATTATCCCTCATCCGTCGGAAACAATCATACACAGTGAAAAAAGAATTCGGTCCATTCCATTCGCCCAATCCAGACCCCATTGGGAATAAAAACATATGATATGCTATGTATTAGTTTGACGGAGCTCATCTATGCAAGATAAGTTATTCGCGAGCTACTCATCTCTGCTCGTTCATTAGAAGGGTGGAGAGGTGGTGTGGAGTGAAGGGAGAGGCGGAATGGTTTGTTTTTAATTAGAGAGAGAGCGGTGTTTTGATAAGCTTTGAACGAGTTAGAGAGAGAGGGACGAAGAAATTTTTTTTTGTTTAATTAATAGTATTAAAAATTAGTGCATAATATTAATTTTACCTATGACTTTTATTTTTATGCCAGTGAGAGAATCTATAAATGACATTTGCTTGGTACAAGATTTTAAAATCACAGGGATTTCTAAGAAAAACCCCCCTTCGATACCATTTTTTTGTTTTTTAAAATATCATACCAACACCAAGGGATTTATCCCTTAGTAAATCTCCAAGGGACCGAACTTCCCTTACAAATCCCTTGCTAAAAATTGTTTAAATAATCATTCACCGATTCCTTGCAGATTACCAAGGGATTTCCAAGGAATTTATCAAGGAAAATATATCCCTGGCAAATTCCTTAGAAATTCTTTATTGAAACTAAATTTTGAATGCAATTTAAAATTGCTTGAAAATTCCTTTCTAATTTCTTGGTAATTTTTCGAGAGACATATTCCTTGATGAAAGGCTAATTTCTGGTAGTGCCGTTTTCACGGTGCGCGCGTATAAATCGATTTGCACTCTTCTCCCGGTACTCACGTTTGAATCGATTTGCTTCAGCAGTCTGCTTGCATGCTCGCGTTTGTTTTCGTATCCACCGAAGCCCGGTATTTACTTGGATTGAAAAGAGGTGGGCGTGCTTTCCTGTTCTTTAATGCACCCTTAACTTCAGCTAGGCCAGGTGCCACATTTATCAGCCCACCGGACCTTTGTTTGGTTTTGCTCTGGAAACACCCTCCATCGACTCATCCACTCATATCCTACATTGCCGGATCGCAACCATCCAAGCTAAGATGTCATAGACTTGCACTCCAAAATATTTAAGCTATTCAGTGACCGACCTAGGCTTATAAACATATGCATGGGATATCCTTCATCAGCTAATGTGGGACTATAACAATCTCCCCCACCCAGCTTTATGATATCCTCATCAAAAATTGGCTCCGACGATCTCGAAAACAGACCACCACGCATAGCTTAGTTCCTCCGTGACACCCATATCCGAATGAGGCAGGGACCGTATGACTGATAAGGTATGACATACATTAGGCTTGGCTCTCATGATTAAAAAAATTCTTGGAAATACTTATAATTAAAAAAGCTAAAGTTATTAGGTGGATGGTCAACCCGACCTCATAAAATCACCTGGGGCACCTTTTTATGGGCCGATGTTGGACCGTGATTGGTGGCGAAGAGTCAGGAGTTAGATAAGTTATGAATATTAATTTATATTTTTTAGTTATATTATTATAGGTAATATTTATATACAAAATATATATAATAAAAAAGTTGGATCTGGTTGAAAAATAGCAAACATCATGAGCTTGTCCCAAATTTTGTTGGGCTGAGAAATTAGGTCCCGCTTGCTTCGAGTGGGTTGAAAAATTTCAGCTCGAGACCACTAAAAGTGCAGTTGGTCAAATTTAGTTTGCTAAAATCTAGCTTAGATAATTAAGGCTAGACAGCTGTGTATTAGTTGTCAAGATACATTTAGCTAGCTTTTCTTATTATTGTACAGAATATTATGAAGTATATTATCTAAAACATTCTTAGGCATGATCTTTGGGATTGCTAGAATATTTTATATGATCTTTGGAATTGCTATAATATTCTATATGATCTTTGGGATTGGGAGGATCTTGTGATTACCTTCCTGATTTTCTCTTCTTCACCTTTATATAAAAAAGTACATATCATAGTGAAAGACATGGAACAAATATTTCCTATTTGCTTCTAATTTTCTCCTTTTCACTTTACTTCTCCTATCATGGTATTAGAGCATTAAGGCTCAAGCCTTAGGTTACAACTGTACCACCACATCGCCTCGCCCCAAGCTGCACCGTTCTGTCCTGACCATGGCTTCTAGTTCTACTTCTATGGCTCTTTCGGTCGTTGACATCAAGAGTCATGTCACCATTGAGCTGACCGAGAACAACTTCTTATTTTGGAAGAAGGTTTTTTCTAATGTTCTTTTAACCTTTAAGGTGCTAGGATAAGTGAACAGTACCGACCTCCCACCTCATGTATTTATTGAAATGATTTAAAAAATTATCTTCCTAATCCAGTATTTAAGACCTGGCAGGAGAAGGACAGTATTGCTTAGCTGTGGCTCGTTGCCACCATGTCCCCTACTATGCTTCAACATATTCTTTCTAGTACTAAGAATACTGCTAGGGATATTTGACTTGCCATTGAGAAGTACTTTGGTGATAAGACCACTGCTATGGAGTTCTAATTGGAGAATGAGCTTCGCCTTTTGAAGAAAGGCACTATGTCTGTCTCTGACTATATCCTAAAAATTAAAAATATTAGTCAAAGTTTTCGCTCCATCGGTAGTTATGACCTAGATCATAAACTTATGATGGCTACTCTCATGGTCTTCCTAAGGAGTACAGAAATTTCATTATTATTATTACTATGCATGGTAATCATTCTGATCTTGAAGAGTTTCACCTATTACTTCTTCAGCAGGAACAGCAGGATCAACACTTTAATACTTTACGCAGTTCTGCCCCTCCCACTAGAAATTTTATTGCCTTTATGGCTGCACGTGGTGGTGGCCGGCCATGCAATTAGGATGGCTATGGAGATCGATCTCATGGAGGCAGAGGTAATCATGGAGGACGATGCTAGAGACTAGGATAAATGACTAACTATTAATATGGTACCCATCCTAACTACTACTAGTGCAACATCTACACTACCGAGCCCCACCACTCCCAAACCTTATTGAATGACCAACACCAGTCCCTATCTACGCGCGATTGAGTGTAGAGTTTATCTTTGTTTGGTCTCTTGGTTTGTTTATTTTGTTTGAACAATGAGTTTTTAGTTTTATCATTAATTAGTTTCAAGAGTCCATTTTTAGTTAAAGTTATAGTGTTTTTATCATGTACGCTAGAGAAGGCTTTGATATAAAAAAAAATATGAAAAGCATCAATGTTGGTGTGGTTGCAGCAATGTTTTTTTGTTCTTCCCGTCTTCCAAAATTTGTGTGCGTGGGTTTTGGGTTCTACAATTTTGGTATCAGAGCCGGTGGTGCCCGTGGTCCACCGTGCATCCGCCTCCAAACCTTGCTGTTGTTTGGAGAGCCTTAGAGAGCGTGAGCTCTTTCTTGGACGACGTGATGCTTTGATTGAAGAAAGAAAACCCGTGTGCGGTTTGGTTGTGAGAGAGGAAGGCCGTGTGCAGCGGAGAAGATCAAAGGAATTCCATAACGAGCGATCATTGCTGATCTTCATGTTGTTGGTGGCATCAAGAAGCTCAACAATCAGAACTACAACTCCGGGTCAACCTGCATGATTTCATATATGCAAGGCCAGGATTTGTGGGAGGTTGTAAACGGCAATGAAACACGGCAACCTGATGAAGATACGAACGGGATGCTGCGGAAGTGGAAGATCAAGGCGGGCAAGGCGATGTTTGTCCTGAAGACGACGGTCGAAGAAGACGTGCTGGACCATATCCGTGAGTTGAAGACCCCCAACGAAGCTTGGAATAATCTTGCTGCATTGTTCTCTAAGAAGAATGATACCAGGCTTCAACTTCTGGAGAGCGAACTACTGTCGGTGGCGCAGCGAGATCAGACGATCGTCCAGTATTTCCACAAGGTGAAATCCTTGTGCCGAGAGATTTCCGAGTTGGATCCAGAAGCTCCAATTGGCGATACCAGGATGAAGCGAATCATCATCCACGGTTTGAAGCCTGAATTTAGGAGCTTTGTTGCTGCTATACAGGGATGGCAAAATCAGCCATCGCTTGTGGAGTTTGAAAATCTGTTAGCCGGCCAAGAAGCCTTAGCCAAGCATATGGGAGGAGTCTCGTTAAAAGGTGAAGAAGAGGCACTCTATGCCAATAGAGGCAAGAAGAACTCTAAGCAGCATATTGTTAAAGGATCTAAGAAGAAGGATGATGAGGTGGAGAATCATCAGGGCGAAGGGAACTCTCGTGCAGGGGGCAGATCAAGAAACTCTGGCAATGGTAAAAGGTTTGAAGGAAAATGCTACAATTGCAAGAAGAAAGGTCATATGGCAAAGGATTGCTGGTTCAAGAAAAAGGAGGTAGAAAGCAATGTTGCAACCTCAAAAATCGAAGATGAATGGGATACTGAGGCACTTTTCGCTACAGCCGAGGTTGAGCAAGCCTTCACGGTAACAACTGTCACCGAAGTTGATAATGAAAATGACTGGATTGTTGATTCATGGTATTCAAATCACATGACCGGTGACAAGGAGAAGCAACAGAATCTATCTGAACATAAGGGAAGCCGGGTGGTGGTGACAGCAAATAATTTAAAGCTATCGATTGCTCACACTGGCAATACAACAGTTGCTCTTCCTTGCAATAACAGTGAGGTGCCGCTCCATAATGTCTACCATGTTCCAAGGATGAAAAAGAATCTTCTCTCTGTGGCATAGTTGACATCTTCTGGCCATGTTGTTGTGTTTGGCCCACAAGATGTCAAGGTATATCGGGATCTTCAGATTGTCCAAGAACCAGTGATGAAGGGGCGGAAATTGGATTCAGTTTATGTGATGTATGCCCAAACCGCCTATGTAGACAAAACCCGGAAAAATGAAACAGCTGTTCTTTGGCATATGCGACTGGGACATGTCAGTTACTCCAAGCTCAATGTGATGATGAAGAAGGTGATGCTGAGGGGCCTTCCACAGCTTGAAGTAAGGACTGATACGGTTTGTGCTGGATGCCAATATGGGAAAGCACATCAGCTGCCTTATGAGGTGTCCAACTTTCAAGCAAAGGAGCCCCTACAACTAATTCATTCGGATGTGTTTGGACCAGTCAAGCAGGCTTCCATCAGTGGAATGAAATACTTGGTGACCTTTATTGATGACTTCTCGAGGTATGTTTGGATTTATTGCATGAAGGAGAAGTCTGAAACCTTCTCAAAATTTCGAGAGTTCAAGAAAACTGTAGAAGCGGAAACTGGAAGAACTGTCCACTATTTACGGACAGATAACAGGGGAGAGTACACCTCAAAGGAGTTCCTGGATTTTCTTCAGAAGTGCAGAATTCACCATCAGTTCACTTGCACCAATACTCCACAACAAAATGGCGTATCAGAAAGGAAGAATAGGCATCTAGCTGAAATCTGTCGGAGCTTGCTTCATGCGAAGAATGTACCGGGTTGATTTTGGGCTGAAGCAATGAAGACAGCAGTCTTTGTGATCAACCGGTTGTCTCAAAAAAGGTTATCCTTTCTTTCACCCTTTGAAAAATTATGGAATTCAAAACCTGCAGTAGGACATTTTCGCGTTTTTGGATCTGTGTGCTATGTGTTTGTACCTGACCATCTACGCAGCAAAATGGAGAAGAAGGCTATCAGATGTATTTTTGTAGGTTATGATAGTCAAAGAAAAGGGTGGCTGTGCTGTGATCCAGTTACAGGAAGATGCTACCCATCGCGGAACGTGGTATTTAATGAGGCATCTTAATGGTGGTCTGCGGACAAGAAGGAACTGCCAAGTTCGGATGTCTACAAAGAAGATCTGGAACCCTCACATGTTCAGCTTAGTTCATAGCAATTTGAAGTTGCAGAAAGTAGCGGTAATGGTGAGGAAAGAGCTGTTCAACATCCATGGCAGACAGGTGTTTATCAGAGAGTAGAAGAGGAGGATGAGCCATTATAGCAAAATATGCCGACTGCACTTAGAAGATCAACCAGGATTAGAAAAGTAAATCCTAAATATGCTAATGCTGCATTAGTGGAGGATCTGGATACAAGGGAACCAGAGACATTTGAAGAGGCTTCACAGCACTCGGAATGGTTCAACGCAATGAAGGAAGAGATTGCTGCACTTGACCGAAATCAGACCTGGGAGTTGATGGCCAAGCTAAAGGATGTGATGCCCATCTCATGCAAGTGGGTGTACAAAATCAAGCACCGTGCTGATGGATCGATTGAGAGATACAAAGCTCGTCTTGTAGTTCGAGGGTTCTCCCAACAGTATGGGTTAGATTATGATGAGACCTTTAGTCCTGTTGCAAAGCTCACAACAGTGAGAGTTCTCTTGGCTTTGGCAGCAAGCAGAGAGTGGAATTTATGGCAAATGGATGTAAGAAATGCTTTCTTACTTGGAGAGCTAGACCAGGAAATTTACATGGAACCTAATGCAAAAATTTACTTTCAGGAAGGCAAAAGTCTGACAGATATCACTATATATCAGCAACTGATGGGCAGTCTTATTTACCTCAGTGTTACTAGGCCGGATATTTTGTTTGCTGTTGGGGTGATAAGCCAATTCATGCACAATCCAACGAACCTTCATCTGGAAGCAGCTCAGCGAATCTTGAGGTACGTGAAAGGAATGCTCGGTCATGGCATCATGTACATAAAGAACAGTAGTTGCAAATTGGAAGGTTATTGTGACGCTGACTACGCAGGTAATCTTAATACTCGGCGGTCAACTACTGGGTATGTGTTAAGCTTGGATCTGGAGCAGTTTCATGGAGCAGTAAGAGACAGCCCACTGTCTCTTTGTCAACCACAGAAGCTGAATACCGAGCTGCTGCAATGGCATCTCAAGAAATTGCCTGGCTAAGGCAATTGCTGAAAGATCTGTTTCAGTTGGAAGAAGGTAGAGTTCTCTTACATTGTGACAATCTGTCTGCAATAAAGCTGGCAAAAAATCCAGTTTTTCATGCTAGGACAAAGCATGTGGAGGTTCATTATCACTTCATAAGAGAAAAGTTGCTGCAGGGGGAGGTTGAGTTGAAATATGTTCGAACGGAAGACCAAGCTGCAGACTTGTTTACCAAGAGCTTGTGTGGCAACAAAGTTGAAGATCATTGTCATCAACTCGGTGTAGTAAAGAGATGAAGTGCTGGCGTTGAGGGGAAGTATTGAATGACCAACACCAGTCCCTATCTACGCGCGATTGAGCGTAGAGTTTATCTTTGTTTGGTCTCTTGGTTTGTTTATTTTGTTTGAACAATGAGTCTTTAGTTTTATCATTAATTAGTTTCAAGAGTCCATTTTTAGTTAAAGTTCTAGTGTTTTTATTATGTACGCTAGAGAAGGCTTTGATATAAAAAAAAAATATGAAAAGCATCAACGTTGGTGTGGTTGCAGCAACGTTTTTTTGTTCTTCCCGTCTTCCAAAATTCATGTGCGTGGGTTTTGGGTTCTACAAACCTTATCCTAACCTTTTCCTTTTTTAGAAGCAATTTGGTCTCATGTGCCAGGTATGTGGTAAATTTAATCATACAACACTCAGTATAGACAATGCTTTAATCATAATTATATAACCTATGATATACCACAATCCTTTGCTATCATAAGTATTTCACAGGATGAGTCTGACTAGGTGTGGTACCCTGACATGGGGATGATGAACTACATGACTGCCAAATCATGTATGCTTTTGCACTCTCAACCTTATCACGATAATGATCATATTCTAGTAGAAAATGATGATAAATTGCTATTGATGCTGCTGCTGAATCTAGGCTACATACATCTCATACTAACTTTGCTTTACATAATATTTTAGTAGTTTCTTTTATTAAAAAAAATTATTAGATGTTCAATAATTTTATTATAATAATAATTATTCTAGAAAATTTAATTTATTTGGTTTTTCTATAAAGGATCTGAGAACAAGGAAGGAGCTTCTTCGGTGTAATAGGCCTAGCTTATCACTTTATTCTATTGCTTTTCATATTTCTATCATCAATGTTAGGAATAAGATAATATTAGCAACTATCCAATTGAGTCCTGAACTTTAGTATAGGAGATTAGGTCATCCTAGTAATAATATTTTACTTTATTTTTTGAAAGATATTAAAAATGTTTCATATGCATCTATTAAGTCTGTTCGATTCAATAATTGTAATGCTTGTTATCTTGGAAAGTATGTCAAATTACCTTTTAATATTTCTTAATTAAAATCTTTTTATCCATTTGAACAAATTTACTATGATGTTTGGCAATCATATATTTTTTCTCGATATGTTTTGGTATATACTCTTAGATTTAAACATGAAGTTTATGATAAATTTGTAGAATTTCATATCATGGTGAAAAATATTTACAAAGCAAATATTTATTACTTTCATTCTGATAGAGAAAAGGAGTTTGTTAATAAGGTTTTTACTAATTTTTTGAATGATAATGATATTTTTTTATCGATTCCCCGTATACCTCAATATAATGGCATTGGTGAGCACAAAAATAGATATATAGCAAATATTATTCACACTCTTTTATTTTAATATTTTATATAATGGATTGCTAGAATATTCTATATGATCTTTGGAATTAGGAGGATCTTGTGTTACTTGCCTGATTTTTTCTTCATCTTTATATAAGGATATACATATCATAGTGAAAGACATAGAATAAATCTTTCTCGCTTGTTTATAATTTTTTCTTCTTTATTTTACTTCTCCTATCAATCAAGTTTCTAAATCATATTCATGCCCCCTCTACAGCTATCGCCACCCTCTCCTTCCCTCTAGCCAATCCCTGACCACCGAAAACTCTAAAACATGGTTGGAAATCCAATGAAGGCTCTCGATATGTGCCCGACCATCTTAGTAGAGCTACATCTTCTCAAAGGATCTCTACCTCTCTCCAATGGAGGGAGGCTTCAAGTACTTTCATTCCTCCCACAAATCATCTTTCCCGGTCTTGCTTCATTACAATTATTTTTAATTCTTGTCTAATTTGTTGACTTTGGCAACAATCTCTCAAATTACGTGGCTTAGAACTTCTTATGAACATTAATTTAGTTAATTTTTGATGAGAATGTGATGCTTCTTTGATAAAATATTAGGTTTTGGGTATATGATGTATTTATGGAGCTTGCCTACGAGTATAGGTTGGAAGGCATTGGTTTAAGGAAGTTGCTATTATACTCTTTTAATATATTTTATTAAAAAGTAGCATGTATCTAGATTGTTAATAGGATTAGGTTAGTAAAGTAATTTGATTTTAGCGGTCACTGAACCGGTCTCTTCTTTTCTTCCTCCTCTTTTTTTTTTCTAAGGCTCATGGAGAGGGATTGGTGGAGGTGGGTGGTGCCGCCGTGTGGGGGGGGAGGGGAGGGGGTGCCAAGCATCATGGGGGGAAGGGTGGACGGGGGCAGGGTGCAAAGAATGTGCTGGGTGGACCGAAGAAAGAAGGTGACCATAGGGGGTTGCGGCCGAAGGAAGAAGGTGGCTACGGGGGGGGGGGGGGGGTGCGGGTGGCGCGAAGGAAGAGTGGTTGCGGTGGTGGGGTGTGCGGGATGAAGGTGGAGGTGGGAGGGGGGGCGGAAGAAGAAGCTGGAAGCCTATGGGGACCCGAGGAAGTAGGTGGCCACTGTGGGGCCGGGGAGAGGAAGAAGGTGGCTGCGCGGGAGGGGAGTGTGAGATGCATGGAGGAAGAAGGTGGCCACAAGGGGGGAAGGAAGAAGATGGACATAGGGGGTGGGGGCGGTTGTATAGAGGGTGGCGGCGATGAGGGGGTTGGGGTTTGGAGAGCTGGCATATCGTGGGAGGTAGGGGTGGGAATGGAGGAGGTGGCACGCCGGCGAGGGATGGTGGGCGGAAGAAAGATCTCAAATAATTACACTTGAAGTTTGATAAAATTACTTGCACCAACCATGCACATGACTGGCTATAGAATATTACCAATGGATGGATCTTGATGATCCATATTAAATTAGATGGCTAGCATGTTTTTCTTGAATAAAAGAAATTTCTATCCTTTGGAGTACCGTAGCAAATTTCTTGGTTTAATGTTAGTAGACATATGCCTTATGATTTTGGATCCTAGGTATAGGTTTGGTGACTTGAAATAGAAATCCTTTAACAATAGCTTGGAGTGTGTTTGCAGGTTCCTTCGAGAGAGTCTACTAGATATTTTGTCTAGGTTATCGTGGTACCAATTGTACTGATATCACTTTCTTAAAAAATCTTTCATGCAGAATACGAATCCCTATTCCTAGAATCACAATGTTGATGTTGATGATGTAGGAGAAAGAAGAAAAGAAAATAAAAATAAGAGGTGCAATAATTAGGCATGCAATGTTTTACTATGAGAAAAAATAAAAATTTATATGATTAAAACTTCCACTCTCAATTCCGTACAATTCTCTCAACAAGAAATCCCAAATCCCTCATAAAGCTCTTAATTCAGTCCCAGGGCATGAGGGCCTCTATTCCTATTTTTGTAGTCTCTGGCCTGAAGAGCATCTCACCAGGATTCCAACATTCTAAACCATATAAAAAATGGAGTCCTATAGCTCTTCCAACTCGAGTTTGATTGCAAAATTTTTTTAGCCATCTAATCACCTTGATCGCCCTACAGATCTATGGATTAAGCCTAAACGTAGTTGAAAATCTTCTTGGACAGTCTAATTTCATTATGGAATGCGCATGGCTACTCAATCATGCGATTGATGTGCAAAGACCATGATAAACCAATCATAAACCATGTTAGCCATGGTTATGGATCCTCACTCTTGTAGATCGTGAAATCTCATGTGTAGACCGCTCCTTATCGTGCCTACCTGTGGACCACCAAAATGATATGCCAAAGGGGAGGGACTGCTTGGGCCTGGGCTGGCCTCCTGCGCTCGTGCACGTGCATGCTTGGTGATGCCAGGCCATGCATTAGGCTGCATGTGAAAAAGATGGGCGTATGTATTGAGGTGCCTTCCCAACAACCTCTACCTTGATTCGATGCTCAGCCTCTATCTAATTTTGAGAGCTCTTAAAGGATTTTGCCCCCATGCCCTGGGACAAACATCTGGTACTCATAGATGGGCAAACATGGGAGTTGAGCTAGGCCACTCAATCCCATCTCTGTTGCATGCTGTGCTCTACCTGACCTAAGACTTGCTCGGGAAAGCCTCCTATGGCAATAAAAATTTTAATGTATAACATTGCCTATCATCCTCTCGAGTCTTATGTCTCATGCTTGATCCACCTGTTATTGGTGCTCCACCTTATACTAGGCTCCTTTCTACACGAGGGACACCACCTCTCACCAGACTTTCTATCAAGGAGTAGTATCATTCACGCTTCTTTCCCTGTAAAATGATTCTACTGCAATGGATAAGCTTTAGGATTCTATCACCGGCTATTAACATGTAATTCAATTTATTGAGTAAAATCAGATTCTTACTAAAACTGGATATGTATTGAACTTCACCCTCTCACTATCCCATCATATGCTTTCAAGCAAACTATCTGACACCCTTGATCACATAGCTTGATTCATCTAGTAGATGGATAGAACCCTCTCTACTCTATAGAGAGTTAAACATCTCTCTGCAATATATATGATGTGGACATGCAGAATTTAAAATCTACTGGAAAGAAGAAGATACTTCATCGGATACCTTAAGTGCATCACTATAGTATCCATCACCATTGCTACTCTCGATCATCGTTGCAGTAGCCTTCATGAGATACTTTGTCGGATACCTTAAGTGCATCACTATAGTATCCATCACCATTGCTACTCTCGATCATCATTGCAATAGCCTTCATCTGTTTGTTGAGCTATGAAAAATCTTTAATACGATGTTCTAAATCATCACACCAGTAGCACTTTTTTTTAATCTTGCTCACATTCTTTGACCTAGATCGCCTGCCTCGCGATCCTCTGTTGCTCCACCTTTTACCACCTGCTCCTCCAAAAATTGCCAAGGCTAAGTTTTCATATGAACTCAAAGCTTGGTTCTCCATCCTAAAAACCTCGTTTTGGAGTAATGTCAAGGTGACCTCCATCTTAATGGTACTCTTCCCTACTAGAAGAGCTATCACCAAGGACTGAAGGATTACATAAGTGATTATAGTAAGACCAGCGCCTTGGTCTTTTTCTTAACTTTCTTGTCAACATTGAGAAGATCGGTGAGGATTCTTTGAAAGTTGATTAGATGCTCTTGCATGCTCTATCCTTTAATCATCTATAGTTAATAGAATTGCTTCCAAAGTAAATTTAACACTCTCGATATCAGTCTGCACCCATATCCTCGACCTAGGTGTTACAGAACTTACTCAACGTCCTCCTGTCCAAAAAATTATCTTCCTTCTACTTGGGTTCCATCCACAATCTATCCATTGATACCCTAATTTCATAAATTTTCTAGGAGAGAAACTTTTAGATCTTCCTTTCTAAATATTCATTTTATTCTTTATTTTCTCTCTCTTTTCTCTTCTCTCTTATCTCTCTCCTCTTCTCTCTTCTCTCTTCTCTTTCTCTCTCCTCTTCTCTCCCTTCTTTTTCTCCCTCCTCTTTTCTCTCTCTTTCTCTCTCCTCTTTTCTCTTCTATCCCTCCTCTTGTCTCTCTCATCTTTCTCTCTCTTCTTTTTTCTTTTCTTTTCTTTTCCTTTTCTTTTTTTTTTCTTTCCTTTTCTTTTCTTCTCTTTTCTTTTCTTTTCCTCTTCTTTCCTTTCCCTTTCTCCTTCCTTCTTCTCTCGCTTGGCCAAACAGAGCACTTGCACCCCCTGCTCTTTTTTCCAAAGCTTAGGATTTCTCGCTTGGAAGAGGGTGGCCGAGACTGCAATTTATGGTGGTGCGGTCTCCATTCCCTGTCTAGCATCCATCAACGGCAGCGATGTTGGAGAACTAAGGTGATAATTTCCTTTTCTTTTCTTTCTATGGATTATTCTAGCGATTGTTGGCCGGAGATGGGATGTGAGACCATGAAAGGAGGAGAATAAGGAGAGGGAGGAGGGCTAGGCTTGTCCCGACCTCCGACGATGCCCATTGCTCTGGTATCGATGAGCATGATGAGGAAGGATGATGGAAGGAGAAGCTCTCTGCGATGGAATTCAAGGAAGTCCTTTCTTATACCCAGAAATCCTATATATTCAACTTGCTTGGATTTTGATTAGGAGAAGGAGAAGACTCCCATTGAGAGTCTTCGTCCTTTGATTTTTTTTCTTTAATTTGGTCGGGTATTACAATGAATACTTTGTCTTTCCTCTTCTTAATTACACTTAGACTAGAATAGTTTGCTGAAAAAGAAAAGTAATTTGCCTCTATTTGTTTCTCTCAAGTAACTTTGCTTCTTGATAGATCAAGGTCTTAAAAATCTATTATAACTTTAATTTCTAAGAACATTATTGATCGCAATTCATTAGATAATACTTAATTAAAAAAATAATATAACCTATATAATTACAAATTTAGTCATTTAATCATCCAATCGGTACAATGATTCTTTATTTATTTATCTTTTCATTCATTAATCCAATTCACAATCAAGTTTGAATATTCTATGCAACTCTGAAAAGAAATGAAAGTAGAGATGTAAACTTTACAGTCCACTAAGTATCTCCATATATTCACATCAATATAATATAATATACTTCAATAATAATAATAAATAATATCAAATAGAATATAAATATCAAAATCTCATGTTAAGTATCAAGATAACTTAATACCAATATATACAAAAATATGTATCAATTAATACCAAAATAAAAATAATATATCATATATGTCATTAAGTAAAACCTCTTCTACTTGTTAGTTGTTATATTTAATCTAGAGATGCCTCTGCCAGGAAAAATGATATCATGTTATAATGGACAATACAAGGGAAAAAAGAACCATGTTTCCCATTTGTCCTACCTAAACTAAAAACAAGTTTGTTGAACATGCAAAACACTTTAAAACCTCCATTTCTTTTTTCTTTTTTGTTTTAAAGCCAACTACGACCTTGACATGGTTATTCCCCCCATCAAAATAACAGCCACTGGATGTAATATAATTGACTACAGGATGCAATAAAAAGTCGGGGCTATGTATTACTAAATGCTTGGTCCATCTACTAGAAAACTGTGGTTGCTAACATAAATTAATGTCCAAGAGCAATACAAAAAAACTCGGTTAAGTCTAAGGGCCTTATTAAACCATCACTGACATGTACAATGGTTGGCAGCAGCAGCCACCAAGGGCAGGCGTAACCATGAAACCTTCCTTGAAAGCATAGTCTAAAATTGATCTATTTCAAAACTTCTTAGGCCAACCATTTCTCCGTGTCCACCAAGTTCTTCTACCAGGCCATGATCATTGAGCAATAGTGCAGTTTGATCCACTCCCATATGGACAACACCGGGTTGTTGATTGATATTGATGCTACAATTAGATAGGAGGTCATTTACTTCTTCAACTCAACATAGACTCTGACACTTTGGGGGGAGTAGCTTGGGTTCCATGATCGACTTCCATGGCAATGAGCCTGTAGAATGCTTTCCTCATTGAGTAGGTGTCTACAAAGGAGGAACAGTATGCCTTCTATTCCATGGCAGATGATAAATTGTTAGGGCTAGACAGGTTTCCTCCACTATTCTTTAGAAGATAGTGACCCATCATTAGGCTGGAAGTTGTTGCAATAGTCCAATAATTTTTATCATCAGGATGATATTAGAGGAGTACAAGAAAACTTATATCACCCTCATCTCGAAAAGATATGACAAATCAAAGCTCAGACATTATAGATTGATTAGCCTCTACACTACTTTGTATTAAGCTATTGACAAAATTATGGTGTCCAAAATGCAAGTAATTCTCCTTGGGCTCATTAGCCATGAGTAAGGGACTTTTGTGGGTAGGAAAAGTATTATAAATATATTCTTTTTGCCTAGAAGTTTATGCATGATCTTCAGAGAAAGCCTATGACTGAATCTATTAGGATTTTTCTGGTCTATTCCTTGGAGAGCTTTGGGTTCCATGGGAGATAGATTGATTGGATCATGGGTTGTGTATAGGTCCTTTCTTTCTCTATCTTGGTAATGGCATGTTGACTCCCTTCTTTCACTCATTGGTGTGCCTTCGCCAAGGTTGTCCTTTGTCTCCTTATTTATCATTTGTGTTGATACTTGGTTTTAAGCCTTCTAGATAGTGTACATGTTCCAAGCATTGGAGGCCTATGCTTTGGCTCCGGGAGCATAGCCTATCTTGCACTTATTCTTTGTAGATGATTGTCTCTTGCTAGCATGAGTATTTAGAAGGAATGTTTTGGCTTTTGAAAGGATTCCAGATGATTACTGTGCTACCTCATGCCAATAAGTGAATTTTTCCAAATCAGCCATTTGCTTTAGCATAAAGGCAAAGCCACAAGTGAACTAGAATATCAGAGAGTGCCCTGGGATCAAGGAGTAGGAGGAGACATGGCGATACCTGAGTGTTCTCATCACTAGGTGGTGGCTTTGGATGATAGAGTACTATGCCACACTTGAGCTGAGCATTCAGGAGTGGTTAGAGTGTTGGTATACCAGCTCCCTTTTCATGATGGGTTGGTTGACTTTGGTGAGACCGACCTATTCTTAGCTCCATGCTAGTTTATCTCATATCCAAAAGTGTTGCTCCATGGCTCTCAATTATGAGGATAGAGCAGATGTTTTAAAGTTTTCTATGGGACTCTCAGTTATGAGGATGGAGGAGTCCATTGAAAATGTCCTCTTTTAGTGCAAGAGGGCATTGCAAATGTGGAGAGTGATGGGCACTTTCTAAGAGGTTCTTCACATGGAAAGCCCCCTAAATTTGTTCCTAGCATTGTTGAGGACTAGTGCCAATAGCCACATTCTAGGATGATAGCCATCAACAGAGCTTATATTACATATCCTGCTTGGCTATCTAGGAATACCATGAATATCTTTAAGGCAGTAGTCAGCCAATGAGATTTATAGTGGAGAGAGCCTTAATTCCAATGCTGCAAATGGGTTGGGTTAACCCATGACCCACCCTTGCCTGATCTATTGAGACACTATCCAAACCATTTTAAAGGACCTATTTGGATGGGTTAGATTCTAAAATTAAACCCGTTCTATTTTTTGAGTTGGATTTAGATTTATTAGTTTTTAAATGGATTTGACCTGAATCAAATCCATTCTACTTTTACATAACGTTTTACTAAAAAAAAGTATGTTTATTAAGTATTATTCATGTAATTTTGCTGATTATTTGGATTAAAATATGATTTATGTAAGGCTACATAAGGATAAACAAATATCATTTATGCTAATATTTCAATTACTCTCCTAAGGAAAATATGTTGATGCTGTTCTTGGAGTAAGCTACTAGCTAGAATGAATCTCAAAACTCTTTCAATGGGATGGAGAAAGAAGCATCCTTTTAAATCTTACAACATTTTAAATGGGATGGGGAAAGACAATGAATCTTATTGATAGTAGAGACTAGCATAGGTTGTAAAATTTTCCTAACTCGATCATCCAGGAGGATCACCAAATTCAATGTGGACCACTTTAGCTACTATAGTTAGGGTTGGACTGGGTCTAGGAGCAAGATCCACCACATCAAGAGTTAATTCGCAAGTCAAAACTCTTAGAGGTCATAACTTGATCATATAATATCAAATTTTGATATTCTTTTTTTCTAAGATAGGATATTTTTTGAGATTTATAACATGATGCCACACATGAAGGGGATGGTAGCCTAGCAATTGGACCAAAATTTTTTTGTTTGTGCCTAAAACGAGCTAGTTAACTCAAAATTTTTTCTTTTCGATAAGACTTTGATTGAGCATAGCTTTCAATGTGAAAATAATTCAATAAAGTGATAGAAGATAAAATTGATATAGAAGTTAAGATCTACTTCCCGAAGACTTCTAGGTTTTTCTAGATTATTTTTACTAGACATAACTATTTTAGGTAAAAGAGTCCCACTAGAACTGGGCAATTCAATCTGACCAAAAGTTCATAAGCAGAAGTTTATCTTAAGGCTAGGAACATGAATCCGATCCAAAGTATGTTAGGATGGACCTCGTTACTATAAATAGAGGATATATATCTCATTTTTTTAATTAATAAAAAGTATAGAAAAAAAGGGATTTTGATCCCTACTTTTGAAAATTTTACTATTCTTCTACCAATTTTTTTCTTTATGAGATTTGAGTAAAGTAGGTTGAAGTAAATTTTCTTTCTCCCCAATCATATCACCTAATTCGAACCTTAACCAGATCTACATTTTATGGATTGAGACCAGGTTTTACAAGGACCTGAGCTAACTCGAATGATCTGTTGGATCAAGAAATTTGATTATAGAACCGGCCCGACCTGACTTTCTATTAGATTAGATTTGGATCCAATATCATGATCCAATCAAGGAACCATGTTGGGTTGGGGTCACTCATAACCTGGTCCGACATGTCCCATTTGCATCCTTATTAATTAGTTCAGGTGGAAGAGATTGCCCATTCACACACCATCAGAGATCCTTTGACAACTTGGGATACTTGACTCCTTTATTGCTCATGTAGTGCTTTGGATGATCTTTTTCACCTAGAATTCTCCACTACCGAGTTTTCTTAAGGTTAACTTCAATGGTAGCATGATTGAAAGAGATAGTAAAGATGGATCGAGTGGGATTTGTGATCAAAGGTCTGATTTGAGACTTTTGGTGGCCGGTGGCAAGGGAGGAGATTCCAATATTTTTTAACACTTTGGTTTCGAGGACGAGTTGAGGGCTGCATAGAAGGGATGCCATTGTGCCTAACATATTTTGAGAGCTATCTTTATTTTTGGAAGGTGACTCTGCTACAATGATTAGATGGATGCTTAGCCTAGATAGGAGGACTAGCGATTACCCTTTTGCAAGACATTGGCATCTAGCAAGAGAGTGCATCGCTTTCATTGCGAGGCATACCTATTAGGAGGTGAATGGGGTGGTAGACTAGGTGGCTTTATTCATTGCTAAGCACTTCAAAAGGTGTTGTAGATTGGTTTTGACATTGCCCTAAGGGCATTCCATGATATTTTAGCTAGTTTCCGACTTTTTTTTTTTTTTTGAATATATTCATACCTGGATGGTGTAAATCGCCCGTCTTAGCAGAAAAAAGTATAGAAAAAGACATAAATATGAAGAGAATTTTCAAAGACATTAGCCATCAAAACAACAAGAGAACGGAAACCAAAGCATGTGGTCCTTGACTTTGAATCTTGCTAAAACTTGGATGGAGCATATTGTACTTTGTCACCGGGTGGGTGGTGAGGAATGGGATGCCTCAATATATGGGACCATCAGCAAGGTCTAGCACATACAAAGCCCAAGAATCCTGATTTTTTTTTTTTTTCCTTTTCTTTTAAACCTTCCTTCTATGGCTTTACCAGATATAATACCTCTAAAGAAATTTATAACTAAGATAAAATAAAGGTGAATGTTTGTGCTCATTTTTTTGGAGGATATGTGGTAAAATGCGACACGTACTCGATTTACATGTAGGGAATATCACACTTCACTTGCTTATTGGAAATGCAATGCCTAATTTGATCTTTATGCCATTCTATCTTAAAACGCAAGCTTGCCACGAGATTGGACAGTAGTTATAAAAAAAAACTAATGTAGAACATATCTTTTCTACCATAAATTTTGCAAACTAATGTAGAACATATCTTCTCTATCATAAATTTTGCAACCATTGTGCCTGAAGGCTTTTCTCATTAAAGTCCTAGCAAAGAATGTTGCAACAATGGCACGTATATTCCAAGAAACACAGAGTTTTATCTAATCTAGTCGTTTCGCCAGGCATACAGTTAATTTTCAACTAAATATAGATTTTTTTTTTGAGTTTTTCTGTCTCCTTTCTGGGTCAGAGGGAGTGCTTCCATGCTATATCAGACACTCAAAATCACACTAACTGAGAGCAGCATTGTTCTACTACTTTAGAATTGGAGACTGTTAGAAGGAGAGGAATTTAGGAAGAAAAGTATTTCTTCATTCTTTTCTTAAATCCAAATGACAAATACAATGAGCATTTATAGGTAAAGAAAGATCCTTCCATTCTACATATTCATGAACCTGAAGAGACCCTTCATTTTCAAACATATATTATCCACATTTAATACATTAATCAATCCATTTAAGAATTAAATGCTAGATACATGAACTTCCTATGAACTATCCAATTAACTTTTCCAAATATAACTCCAAGAATGATATTTGTCTATTCAAATTCCAAAACATCAAAACATACAAATTAATTATTTTTAACACTCTCCCTTAATTTGAAAATTTTTGTTTCTTCAATCCAAGTTTTTCTCTCAATCTTCGAAAATCTTCAAATTTGAGTGGCTATGTAAAAATATCAACAATTTGATCTTGAGTTTTCACATATTCAAGCTCCACTTCTTTATTGGCAATGCTTTTTCTAATAAAATGATATCTTGTATCGATGTGCTTGCTTCGATCATGAAACATTGAGTTTTTAGCAAGTGCTTGTGTAGACTTATTGTCAATGCAAATTTTTGTAGCCTTTTCTTGTGGCAATTGAAGTTCCTTCAATAATCTTCTTAGTCAAATAGCATGATAAGTACAAGATGTTGGTGTCACATATTCTGATTCACAAGTTGAAAGTGTGACAATGGATTGCTTCTTTGAACTCCATGTAATAGCATAATCATCCATAAAAAATACAAAACCAGTAATGCTCTTTCTATCATCTATATCTCCCGCAAAATCACTATCACAAAAATCCACAAGCTTGAACTCATTAGAAGGAGAATAAAATAGCCCAAAATCAAGTGTATCTTTAAGGTAATGAATGATCCTTTTAGTCATTTTCATGTGAGTGGAGGTAGGGGCTTCCATGAAACGACTCACTACTCTAACTCTAAAGAGGATATCGGGCCTTGTACATTTAAATATCTCAAGCTTCCCATGAGGCTTTTGAAAAGCGTGGGGTCTTTCTTTTTTCCTTTATCAAATTTTGATAATTTTACTCCAACTTCCATGGATGTGTTCACAGGATTACAATCAAACATTTTGAATTTATTCAAAACTTCCTTTGTATAGCCTTCTTAGGAAATAAAGATACATTCTTTCACTTGCTTCACTTCTAAGCCCAAATAATATGACATGAGCCCTATGTCAGTCATTTCAAATTCAAACGACATTGCCTTCTTGAATTCTTTAAACAAATTTGGATTATTACCAGTGAAAATAAGATCATTCACATAAAGATAAATAATCAACATATCTCCATTGGCATGAATTTTATAATAAAGAGCATACTTAAGAGGGCAACGAACAAACCCATTATCTTGAAAGCACTTGTCAATGCGACTATTCCATTCCCTTGGTGCTTGCTTCAATCCGTATAATGTCTTTTTTAATTTGAAACATTTGTCTTCATGCCCTTTGACAAGGTAGCCTAATGGTTGCTCAATGTAGACCTCTTCTTCAAGAAAACCATTTAGGAAGGCTGACTTCACATCAAGTTGATAAATTTTCCATTTCATTTGAGTTGCTAAAAAAATACGTAATCGAATAGTCTCCATGTGAGCAACTGGTACATAAACTTCATCATAGTCAGCTCCATGCTTTTGCTTGTAGCCTTTGGTAACAAGTCTTGCTTTATATCTCTCCACTTCTCCATTAGCAGTTTTCTTTGTTTTGTATACCCATTTGACTCCAATAGCTTCATGATCCTTGGGAAGAGTTGCTAATTCCTAAGTATTATTCTTCTTAATTGCTTTAATTTCTTCATCCATGACTTGTCTCTACCTTTTGTCATTTATAGCTTCCTCAAAGTTCAATGGTTCACTATCTCCAAAGAGACAAAAGAAATCATTAGCATCAAGAATAACTTCTTGGGTGTTTCTATAGATCTCTCTTAGATCTTTTATTTTTCTTGGCCTTTCACTTAAACCTTCTTCTTGAAAATGAGGAGTGGGTGGATGAGGCGGTGACGGAGGTGGAGTTGTATCTTGTATGGGTATCAAGGTCCCTCTTTCTTTTTCTTCAAAATATGGAAAGAAATCATAAACTCTTTCATCCTAGGCTTCCCAATTCCATGTTGCTTCTTCATCAAATGCAACATCATGGCTCATCATTACCTTGCCATTGCTTGGATTATACAACTTGTAGCCTTTAGAGTTTGAGTCATAGCCAATGAAAATATACTTGACACTATGATTATCAAGCTTAGATCTCTCTTGTTGTGGTACATGAGCATATGCAATGCTCCCAAAGACCCACAAATGTTTGACATTGGACTTGCTTCCACTCCATGCTTCTTGAGGAGTTTGATCTTTGACATTTTTTATTGAAGAGCGATCAGACAAATAAACTGCATAAGAAATAGCTTCGGCCCAAAACTCCTTGGACAAATTTTTTGCTTTTAACATGCTTCAAGCCATGTTAAGAATGGTTCCATTCTTCCTTTTCGCTACACCATTTTGTTGTGGCGATCGAGGAACCGTTAAAAGATGACGAATTCCATGAATTTCATAAAATTTATTAAATTCTTTTGAAATGAATTCGCCTCCTCTATCAAATCTCAAAGCCTTAATTTTATAACCACTCTCCTTTTCCACAAGAGCCTTAAAATTTTTGAATGCAACAAAAGCTTCTGATTTTTATTTCAAAAAATAAATCCAAGTCTTTCTACTAAAATCATCAATAAAGAGCAAGAAATATTTACTTTTACCAAATGAGGATGGATTGATGGATCCACACATATCGGTATGAACAAGTTGGAGTGACTCAATTGCTCTTGATGTAGCTTTTCTTGGAAAACTCCTAGCTTGTTTGCCGAGAAGACATGCTTCACATAATTGATTGGGGTGGTTGATTAGAGGCATTTCATTCACCATCTTCTTTTCTCACATGGCCTTTAGTGCTTCAAAATTCAAATGGCCAAATCTCATGTGCCATCTCCATGCTTCATCTTATACACTAGCCTTCAAATACTTTGCATCAATTGTTTTGAGATTCAAAATAAGCATTCTATTGCTTGACATAAAAACCTTGGCAATAAAATTAGCATTTGGATCTCTAAGCCAAAGACATATCTTTCATGAGAATTTCATAGCCTTTTTCAAGAAATTGGCCCAAACTTGCTTTGAGGTGGTTGCATCAGTCACCTTTTCAAACATAGAGTCATTCAGACATTGATGGATGAGAGTGAGGGCTTGTTGATCCTTCTTCCTTATCTTTGACAAAGTCTCTCTCATTTTGAGACAAATTGTCTTCATTTTGGGGAGCCTCATAGCCTTTATCTACAATCTCCCAAATATCTTGAGAGCCAAGTAAGGCTTTCATGCGAAGACACCAACTCTCATAATTTTCTTTTGTGAGACAAGGAAAGTGAAAAGAAAGAACTCCACTATTTGCCATCTCTGTAATTTTTTTTAACTCAACTCTTCTTTTTTTTCTCTCTCTCTCAACACTCTTTTCTCTCTTCAGTCTTCAATGCAAGTAGGGTTTTTCGCTTCTCCTCCCTTATTTTCTCATACTCCTCTAGAGTCATCTCTTTGTGCTCAGGTTCCTTTTCTTCTTCATTTGCTTGGACATCTTTATCATTATTTACCTCTAAAGATGAAGCATCTTCCTGCTCTTGCTGCTTCTCAGTATCAATAATTTTATCATCAGCGTTCACTTTTTCATCACTAGCCTGTGCAATGATGTCATCGGTGGTGGTTTACCGGCTGCCATGCCCTGCTCCCTCGCATTTGATCTCATACCCACGACCAGTACCACTATGTCGCTCATACATCTTGCTTGGGGGACGTTCTTTTCAAACATATATATTATCAAATTTTAAAATATTCAAATTAATTATTTTTAACAAAGATTTCAAGTAGATACTTCATCCATATGTCAAGATCCCATGATTAATTTAAATGTGGTTTTCAATTATAGATCAAGTGGAGATACATGATAGACCTTTGGTTCCCACTTCATTTTATATTGTGATGCAATACTTAACCAATTGGAATATTGGAGGATTGGTCTATGATATGTTGCGTTGTGTGACATGTAAAATTTGTAATATAATTTTTTGAAAAACTGTAATTTGGTGATTCATTTCAAAGCACGAGTTTCTTTCGTTTGCTTTTTCAATTTACACAAAGGGTGCATTCGGTTTGTGACTAAAATCAGAATAGGAACCGACATTGGAATGGGAATTGGAATGGTGATGCATTTGGAAGCTAAAATTGGAATCAGATTTTAATACTAAGTGAGAGTCCAGATTGAATTTTAGAAGATTGGGAAATTCTCATTCTCTCTTAGAATTGGAATGGAAATGAAGCGCTTCTAATCTAATTAAAATGAAAGTCACTTATCCTCATTTCCATTTTAGAATCTTACTCTGTCCAACCAAATATGCTTTTAATTTTTAACTTTCTCAAAAGAGTAGGGTTGAAATTGGATTGGATATAGATCGGATATAGTATATTCATATCCATATTTATTTTGTTTGATGAATACAGATATGGTATGGATATTAATCTAATACAAAAATTTATATTTATATTTATTTTAAATGGATATGGATATAATCAGATACTGGAAATATTGATACAAATATAGAATCAAAGATATTACTGAGTAAAAAATAAATTAAATTAATATCATGTTTATATGCTTACATATTTTTTTAAAAAAAGTTAATGAGTACTTTATAAAATTAAATAGAATTACAAGTATAATCGGATATTCGAATATAAATCGGATAGTTGTCTATCTATATCCATATATATTTATTTTTTATGGATGATGCATTACAAAGTATCGGCAAAGCATCGCCTATCAAAGAGTGGAAAGAAATTTTCATGATCAAGAGGTAAAAATATACTAACATTTTTAAGATAAAATATCCATCGATGTTTTAAAGCATCCATGGACTTATTTTTTTTAAAAAAATTAAATACAGATGGATTTGTGCATTCTCTCCACTGCTAGTGCCACCAACTCCCCACTAGCCTTGTCATCGTCACCGACCAAGCATCGGATCATTGTTTTGCACCCCTTCCCCCTCCGCATGATATCCAATCCCGTCACTCCCACCGGCTGGTCCTTCTCCTACGATCCCGATGACCTCATCCTCTAGCTTCGTTTCGGCCTCCCTGTGGACTCTATGCCATAGCTTAAAACTATACTCTAACACTCAAGATGAAAATTAGAAGCACCTAGAAAAAATTAGTCCTGAAACAAGTGAAATTTATTCGCCCCAAATGTTAATTTCTCACATGATCTGAAGAAAAGAAATCGATGTTTGTAGAAATTGCTCAATTATATGAGAAAAGAAGTATATGGTATGTGTTATGATATCCCGGTTTTATTCCAGTTAACTATTGGGTCAATTCTTGAACCAATTTTAAATCTTTGGATTTGTTATGCATCGGAGGAGATTTCTTAGACTTAAAAGTTCTGGTCTACAAAAGGATACTCTTGTCTTCGGCTTCGTATGGTTATCCTGGTCCAAAGATTGCTTAATATCCCTGGCTACATATTCTTATCTTGTTCCATAAAGGGATAGATTTATTTAACTCTGGGTCTTCGGCTTCTTATGGATATTTTAGTCCGAAGACCATGCCTGATATTTATGGCTTCGTATATTTGTCTTGGTTCAAAGACCATGCTTAGCATCTTCATGCCTATGGTTGCAAGCCAAGCTTGTTAACTGTCTTCAGCTTCGTACTATCCTCTCGATCCAAAGAATTGGTCTAACATCTTTGTCTATACTTTCAAGCCAAGTTTATTAACTCTATGTCTTCGGCTTCGTACTGCCATCTCGATCTGAAGACTTGGCCTCTCAAGCGAATATCTTTGGCTTTATTCCTTCAACATAATCCGAAAAACGTATGATCCCATTTTTTGGACTGTAAGTGTTTACTTTCGTTATTTCCGAAAAAGATCCATTCGAAGTGTATATCTAACATTTCCTTTAAGAGCGCTACTAAAGAGAATGTTGAGCTCACTTCGAATTTACTCTTGAAGAAGGAGAATTCTTGAACATGTGGATTTCCTGAACACCAAAATAGTTGAAATATGTTTTAGTTGTTGCAACCACCCACATGGCTCAAAACCTTAGATTGGATGTAACTGATTTTTCGACAGCCACCATTTACAGTTATGTGGAAGTTGCGTTTGCCAGCTCCTCATAACCGTAAGTAGTTATGTTGGAGCCTATAAATACAAGTAAGAGGGGATACTCGAGGTAAGCTGGGCTCACTCCTAGAAATTTGAATCCTTCTTCTTTCCCTCTCTGCATTGAAGCTCTCCATTTTGCTTCCTGAGTTTCTTTTGACTTTGGCATCGGAGTGTCCCCCGCTAATCTCCGGTCAGGGATCTGTTTTGCAGGTTCTGGTTGACGGCGGTCCAGTGGAAGAACCACTCCACCCGGTCGGCGGAGATTCAACGTCAATAGATTGGCGTGCCAGGTAGGGGAAGATTCAAAAATTTTTCTTTCTTGATCAGAGGAGATCTCCATTTAAGCGGAAATGGTGAAAGGGAAAGCTCGAAATCCTTCCACGAGCCAGGAGCAGCGCGCTCCTCCAACGAATGGCCCTCCTGTAAGTGGTTTCCCGGCAAATCAGGAAGGGCAGCCTCCCATGATAATGGTGAGGCAACAACAGTTTGAAGACCTTCAGAACAAGGTCAAGGCCTTAACAGTTTTGGTCCAACACCTGCATGAGGCTGCAGCTCAAAGGCAGCATCCACCACCAGTTTCACCCTTCGGTCATCAATCTTAAAGGGAAGGAAAACAGCATCAAGAAATCACCCCCAATTCCTCACAAGTCCGGTCATCTCATGGCCGTTATGCTTCTCCACCATATCGACAAGCAGGGGATCATGGTGGGAAGAAGAGGGTCCGGCGATCTCCCTCTGTTTCTTCTAGAAGTTTTGTACCAGAAGAGGCCAAGCAGAGAGATATCAACTATGAATTTCAAGAAAAGTTCAAATCCATGCAAGCACAGATTGCAAGAATGTCAGATCTGAGAAGAAACGATGAGGTCATCACCTTCAACTCTCTACCCCCTTTTTCTGATCATATTATGGATGAAGTCATTCCCAGATACTTCAAGATCCCATAGTTAAAAGCCTATGATGGGACTTCAGATCCTCTTGACCATCTGGAAAGCTATAAGGCTTATATGATGGTGCAAGGAGCAACCGATGCTCTTTATTGTATTGCTTTTCCTGCCACTTTGAAGAAATATGCTCGAATGTGGTATTCGAGTTTATCCCCGAAGTCAATTCATTCCTTTGTTGAGTTAGAGCTGCAATTTATCTCGCACTTCAGGACATGCCAGAAGATGCCACGCAACACTGATAGGTTATTCCTTCTCCATCAACAAGAGGGAGAAAGCTTGAAGGGATTTATCCACAGTTTCAATTCGGCCACTCTGGAAATTTCAAATTTAAATGAGCATGTGGCCATGTCTGCTTTAAGGAGAGGCTTAAAATCGTCCAGGTTCACTTTTTTCCTGGACAAAAGGTTTCCAACGGGCTATGCCGAATTGTTGTCAAGGGCTCAGAAGTATGCTGCTACTGAGGAACAAGTAGCAAGTCGAAGACTGGTAGAAGGAAGGTTTCCTTCTAAGAAGAAGAATGCCGGAGGACCGAACGTGTCAACATTTTCTAACAACACTTCGGCCCCCAAGCGCAACCCTAGGACTGGACAGCAGAACAACCGATTTGATGCTTACACACCCCTCACTTGCCAAGGGAGATGATTCTGCTAGAGATTGAAAAAGAAAAATATTTTCAAAGGCCACATCCCTTGAAGACATCTGCAAAAGCAAGGGACAGAAGCAAGTACTGTCGATATCACCAAGATCATGGCCACAACATCGAAAGATGCTTCCAGCTTCGGATGCCATCGAGGATTTGATAAAAAGAGGGTATCTGGGAAAGTATGTCAATCGCCCAGAGTCTCAAGCCGAAGCAACTGCCCTTCCAAGAATATCCGATGAAGCTGATTTGCCTCATTAAAAGTCAACTGGTGGAGACGTTGGGATGCTTCATCGATCATCGGCATGGGACATAGAAGCTGAAGAAAGTGTCCCGAAGAGGTTCAAAGGAAAAAATTCTATCACTTTCTTCGATGAGGATGTCCAGGGTGTACAACTTCCACATGATGACCCTGTAGTGGTCTTGGCAGTAATTGCCAAATTTGATGTAAAAAGAATATTTATTGATAATGGAAGTTCAGTTGATGTGTTGCTGTATGATGCTTTTCTTTGGATGGGATTGTCTGGACGTGAATTGCGAAGATCCCTTATTCCAATAACTGGTTTTGGTGGAAATTAAGTTGGGGTTGAGGGTGAAATGGTCTTGCCCATAACTTTTGAGTCCGAACCATTTCAAAGAACTCTTCCTATCAATTTTATTGTGGCTAGAATGTCTTCAGCTTAAAATGCAATATTGGGACATCTAGCATTGAACAAATTCAGAGCCATTGTTTCCACATACCATCTTCTGGTACGGTTCCCTACCAGGACAGGTGTTGGGGAAGTAAGGGGAGATCAAAGGATTGCGCATCAGTGTTTAATGATCCAGAACAAATAAGTGGCCAGGTCTTTAACACTTGATCAACTGGATCCGAGGGATGAATCCGAAGACAGTGGAGAGCCAATGGAGAAGACACTCTTCATACCTTTATCCAAAGACGATCCAACTAAGCTTCTGCGAATTGGCAGCTTACTTGATGAGGAGTCAAAGGTAAAACTAATTTCTTCTCTTCGAGATAATGCTAATATTTTTGCTTGGACAGCTTCAGACATGCCTAGAATTCTGCTTGAAGTGATTACGCATCACTTGGAAGTATCTTCCAACTTTAAGCCAGTACAGCAAGAGAAAAGGAATTTTGCTCCAGAAAGGAAGAAGGCAATTGATGAAGAAGTTAATAAACTCCTTGAAGCAAATTTCATAAGAGAGGTCCAATATCCAAATTGGCTAGCAAATGTGGTCATGGTAAAGAAATCAAATGGCAAGTGAAGGATTTGTATAGACTATACGGATCTCAACAAAGCATGTCCAAAAGACAGTTTTCCTTTGCCAAAAATCGATCAGTTGGTTGACGCTACGGCTGGTCATCAAATGCTGAGTTTCATGGATGCTTTCTCAGGCTATAATCAGATCCGAATGGATCCTGAGGATGAAGAGAAGACTGCTTTTGTTATAGAGAAAGGACTCTACTATTACAAGGTGATGCCATTTGGATTGAAGAATGCTGGGGCAACTTTTCAAAGGCTCATCAACAAAGTCTTCAAAAATCAAATTGGGAGGAATATGGAAGCTTATGTTGATGATATGATTGTGAAAAGTCTTCATAAGTCTGATCACATCATAGATCTAAAGGAATCTTTTGATGCTCTCAGACATCATCAAATGAGATTAAATCCTACCAAATATGTCTTCGATGTAACTTCTGGGAAATTCCTGGGATACTTGGTCACCAAGCGAGGTATCGAAGTCAACCCAGAAAAAATCCAGGCACTTCAGATAATGAGGCATCCCACTTACAAAAAGGAAGTACAGAGGTTAACAGGGATAGTTGCTTCTTTAAGCCGGTTTTTCTCCCGTTCTGCAGAAAGGTGTTTACCCTTCTTCAATGTTCTTCGCCAAACTCAAAACTTTGAATGGATGGAAGATTGCAGAATTGCCTTTGACAAGCTGAAAGAGTATTTGGAGAATTCCCCTCTGCTCTCAAAGCCCTATGAAGGAGAAACACTTTATTTATATCTGTCAGCCACAGATGAAGCAGTTAGTTCGGTTCTAGTACAAAGAGATGCCAATCACTCACAAAAACCGATCTACTACACTAGCAAAGTATTGCATGAAGCTGAAGTCTGATATCCTAGAGTATAAAAGATTATCTTTTCTTTAGTGGTTGCAGCGAAGCATCTTCGGCCTTATTTCCAAGCCCACTCTATTGTAGTTCTGACAGATCAACCCTTGAAAGCCATACTTCGTTGCCCTGATACCTCAAGAATGATAGCTAAGTGGGCTGTTAAATTAAGGGAGTTTGATATTGAGTATCAACCCAGATCAGTAATGAAGGCACAAATTTTTGCTGATTTTATAGCTGAATGCACATGGGGATCTGAAGAGGAACAGCCAAGAGCCGAAGAAGGCACCGAAGACAATCCGGAGTTTATTTGGATGTCACACGTCGATGGTGCTTCGAATGCCAACGGTTGTGATGCAGACTTAATTCTTGCTGGTCCAAATGGGCAGGTTATTGAATATGTTTTTCGTTTTTCTTTTCAAGCTTCAAATGATCAGGCAAAATATGAAGCACTCATTGCTGGACTTAGAATCTCCCAAAAATTGGAGATCCAAAGTGTTAAAGTTTTTTTCAATTCACAGCTGGTGGTGAATCAAGTGAAAGGTGATTTCGAAGCTCGAAATCCAAATATGATCCAATACTTAGAAAAAGTTCGAAGCCTGACATCTGGTTTGGAGCATTTTGAGATTGTTCATGTGCCAAGAACAGAAAATTCTCGAACAGATACTCTTTCAAGACTTGCAACCACTGCACCGGATTCTCTTGGGAGGACATATGTGGAATATCTTAAAAATCCCAGCATATTGGAATCCCCAGCTGAAATCTGTCAATTTGAACATGAACCTTCATGGATGGATCCAATTCTCAAGTTCTTAAGAAAAGGCATCTTACCTGAAGACAAGCTAGAAGCTAAGCGGCTTCGGTGGACAACTTCTCAATATGTTATCTTGGATGAAGCATTGTATAAGAAGTCCTTCACACAACCTTTGCTGAAATGTTTAGGCCCATCCGATGCAGATTACGCACTTAAGAAAGTGCATGAAGAAATATGTGGAGATCATCTGGGGGCCAGATCTTTGGCATACAAAATAATCCATCAAGGTTATTATTGGCCAATCATCCAGAAGGATTCTACGGAATTTATCCGAAGATGTGATCATTGTCAGAGATATGCCAATGTACAAAGATGACCTACTAATCAGTTAACTCCATTGACAGCTCCCTGGCCTTTTGCACAATGGGGGATAGACATTCTTGGTCCATTTTCTCCAGCTTCTGGGTAGCGAAAATTTCTTATAGTGGCTATTGATTACTTTATAATGTGGGTCGAAGCTAAAGCATTGGCACAGATTACTGAAGCAAAAGTTGAAACTTTTGTGAGGAATTTCATCATCTTTCATTTCGGGATTCCCTATTCTATAATAACTAACAATGGAAGACAGTTTGACAATCCGAAATTCAGGAACTTCTGCACTCAATATCACATCCTTCACAAGCTTACTTCAGTAGCACATCCTTAGTGTAACGGAGAAGCTGAAGTGACCAACAGGACTATCCTTCATGGTTTAAAAATCAGGCTGAATGATGCTAAGGGATCATGGGCTGATGAATTGAATTCGGTTCTTTGGGCATACCGAACCACTCCCAGAATAGCCACTAGCGAATCTCCATTTCATTTGTCTTATGGTACCAAAGTAGTTCTTCCTATAAAGGTCTCTTTACAATCTTTACGGATTGAACAGTTTAAAGAGCCCGAAAACTCTGAACGCAGAAGAGTTAACTTGGATTTATTATAAGGCACGCGGCTTCAGGCATAGTTGAAAATGGTTGCGTACCAGCAAAAAGTTGCAGGATACTACAATTCTCATGTAAAAGAACGGGCATTTCTTTCTGAAGATCTAGTTCTGCGAAAATCTAAAGTATCCAAGCCCACAGAGCAAGGTAAACTCTCTCCTACATGGGAAGGGCCATACCGAATCAAAGAAGTTGTTCGACCTGAAACTTATCGGTTAGAAACTTTGGAAGGTGTTCTATTACCTCAACCTTGGAATGTGCGAAACCTCCGCAAGTATTATCAATAAAGGTTTTATTCAAGGTTATCAAGACAGATTGTCTTTCTATCTTAATTCTATTTCTTAAAGGCATAACGACGATCTCCGTGATCTACCGTGCGAAATGCCAAGGTAAGCATAACTAGCCTATCTTATTTTTCTCTATTAAAGGCATAAGGATGATCTTCATGATCTACCCTATGAAGTAACGAGTTGGACTCAAACCAGTCCATCTTAATCACAAAGGTATAAGAATGATCTTCATGATCTACCCTATGAAGTGCCGAGTTGGACTTAAACCAGTCCATCTTAATCAAAAAGGCATTCGGATGATCCCAGTGATCTACCTCACGAAGTGCTGAGATGGGCATGATCAGCCTGTCTTAATTCCAACATGAAAAGTCATGAGAATGATCTCCATAATTTACTCTACTAAATGCCGAGGTGGGCTTGATCAGCCTATCTTAGTCCTTGATAAAAAAAGTACAAGGATGATCTAAATGATCTATCCCACGAAAGTGTCAAAGGGATTTGGCATTCTCTTATTGTGGAATCATCCCAAGTCCGAAGACTTTAGTGTATTTTGAAGACGTGATGTATTGGAATTCTAGTTATATTTATATTGCTATTCAGCATCATATGATCTTGGATCAAATTTGGGAGTTCAATTTCTTAAAAGATTATTATTCTAAGTCCGAAGACTTAGTGTCATTTTCAACTTCGAAGACTTGATATTTATCTGAAGATTTGGCACTTTTTATTCCTAAGTCCGAAGACTTAGCATATTTCCAAGTCCGAAGACTTGAGTCACCTGAAAATTTGGTATTCTTTTTTTCTAAGCCCAAAGACTTAGCATATTTTTAGGTCCGAAGACTTGATTATTATTTACAGAATTAATATAAATTCTTTTAATTCAAAGACTTGAAATCTCGGAATTATTCTTATTCCGACTTTATTATCCAATGAAATATGATATTGGATCAGATTTGGAATTCTGTTTCTTAAAGAACTATTATCTTATGTCTGAAGACTTATATATACTTCGGAGCTCTTAATTATTCGAAGACTTTACACTTAGGAGAATTCTCATACGCATTCATGAAAAAAAAAAAAAGGGAGTTCTCATTGGAAAAGATTTTCATTGATACGATCACTTACATATTATAAAAAAAAAAAGAAAAAAAAAAGAGAGGAAAAGTTGCTAAGCATCTTTTGATGAGATGTCTTCAGTGGAAGTAGTTGGATCCATCGCCTCTTCAGCTGTTGTTGCTACTTCAGGATCCTTCTGTGATTTGGGCTCATCCGGACTTTGGGTTTCGAATAGTTGAATCCTCGAGATATCCAAATCCGGGTAAAGATTTTTCACCTCCTCCACCCCATCATTGAAGCCTCCTTTATAACTGTGGATCCCAGCTTCAACCATTTCGGCCTCAAAAGCTGGAGATGCCTTGAAATCTTCTATCACCCTTTTCAGCTGATTTTTCAAAGAACAATTTTCTTTGGCGACCTCCTCGGATTTCTTCGCATCCTCCTCAGATTTTTGCTGGGCCTCTTTAAGAAGAACCTCCAAAGAGCGAATTCTACTTTTTCTTCTCTTAAGCCTTGCTTCTTGCTCAGAGTTCTTCGACTGAAGTTTCTCCACTTCAGCTTTCAAGTTCTAGGCCAAGGCGTCACTCTGGGCAAGCTTCTCCTCCATGGCCTGCCTCTGCTCTGCAGCTATGGCCTTCTCGATTTTGGCCGCCTTCACTTTCTCCTTCATCCCTTTGTAGGTCTCTCTAAAGTCGAAGATGCTCTCCTCTATATGAGTGATATCATGCATCATCTACAATAACAAGCTGGAGAGTTAGCAACAATAAACCTATATTTTGAAAGGACAAACAGATATTTACCTTTAGTGCCGATGAAAACACTGAATCAGAAATTTCTTCAATACACTGGGACTTAACTTTGTCCCAGTCTTTCGGAAGGAGAGTGTGCTTCAACAGTTCCGTGGCTAATTCAGGGTTCTCCAAGCCCTCTTGATCCAAGAAAATGGTGAAGTCCACAATGCATCCTCCCTCCGAAGAGGCATTCCACCTATGATCGTCTTCATATCGGTACTTTGATCTTTCCCGACATTTGTTTTTTGGAGGTGCAATCACGAATTCTTTATTAAAAGTCACGTCACGCTGATCCGAAGTGGGCATCGGTCGAGGGCTCTTCGGAGAAGACATCCTTGGAGATGAACTTCTGGCAGGATCAAGTGGAACTGGGGAAGCAGAAGGAATATCTTCGTCCGATGTGGCCCTCATTGGAGGAGTGCTTGAGCCTTCTTCGGCTCTTCTTTTCTTTCGGATTTCGGTTGTTGTGGGAGCAGCCACTGGTCTTTTTCGGGAAGCCTGCCGAACTTTTTCGAGTGGAGGCTTCATTCTTCCACCTGCAGTCAGAGAAATTTTTATCACCTAAAGAAAAAGGGGAGGAAAAGGATACAGAGAATAAAAGTCTGAAGACTACTATCTCTATACATAATGATGGGACTTCGCTGATATAGGCTCGATAAAGGTTTTATTCCTTCAGCAGTTCTTTAAATGAAGGGATCTCCGACTCCGATAAAGTATCAAAATCTTTGGCATTGGCTTTCAGGATTCTCTTCCCGGCATTTGCATCCAAACATGGAGTTTTCCATTCAGTATTGAATCCCCAGTGGATATAATATACAAAAAAGAAGCAAGGTTTCCACCCATGTATTGCACTAGGGGTTCCTTTTATCAGTCTTCGACCAGGCCGAGGACCTATAACCCACCACCTTTTATCATGAAAATCCCTTTTTAGCATGAATAAGAATGTAAAAAGGAATGTCTTCGGCTCTATATTCTAAAGTTTACAAAGAACTAAAAACCCGCAGATGTTCCTAAAATTATTGGGGGTCAACTGAGCCGGAACTATACGATAAAGATTGAAAATTTTTATGAAAAAAGAGTGAAGTGGAAGTCGAAGACCAGCCTTGAAGCGGTCTTCGTATATGGCAATAGATTGTATTGGAGGCTTATCTACCCTTTCTTCAAGTTTCGGGAGAATCATATTAAAGGTTCGTGGGATGTGGTAGCGTTGCTTAACCTCTTCTATCCTAGCAAGAGAAAATGAACTCTTAATAGAATCCGATGATCGTTCCGGGCTTCTCTTTTTACCGAAACTTTTTTCCCTACTGGTTTCGCCTCCTGGCAAACCCCTACTAGTCCCACCTCCTGGTGAGCTCCTGCAGGTTTCTCTTTCCGGCAGTTCCCTATCGGTTTCACCTCTCAGTAAACCTCTGCTAGAACTAAAAGAAAGGTTCCTAGAGGACTCTAACATTTTGAAGAAGAAGGAGAAGAGAGAAAGGACCTCTAACCTTTGGAAAAATAAAAATGGCAGACCGTAGGGAAAAATGGCAGGCAGCAAAGGGAAGACCCAAGCGTGAGGAAAATTCTTCCTTTAAAACTTTCTTCCCTTTTATAACTGAAAATGTGGGATTTCGAGATGCTTCGGAAACCTTCTCGATCATGCACCGTATCACTGGCCCTGATCGTGGGTACGATTTTCTCATTAATGCAGCAGTAACCGCAATCCTTGTGAAATGATGTGGATGGCCATGATATCTTTTCAACTGTGATTAGTTTTCAGATGATTGCCAAGTGTCCTGCCTTAATTGAGTGAGCACCTTTTTTCTAAAGAGGTTTTTCCGGATTTTTCCAGATTCGAAACATTTCATTTGAAATGGCGAATGAGGCAGTGACACGTGTCCTCTCCACGTCCTGCCCGCCACCAGGCAGTTATTGCGAGGAGGCGTGCCATAGTACGATGCCATCATGATACAACATTTTTTGGTACAAGACAAAATTGGAATACTCCCAATTTTTGAAATTAAATCATTTCGAACTTGGGTGTGGAGGACAGCTGTTATGATATCCCAGTTTTATTCCAGTTAACTGTTGGGTCAATTCTTGAACCAATTTTAAATCTTTGGGTTTATTATGCATCGGATGAGATTTCTTAGACTTAAAAGTTCTGGTCTACAAAAGGATACTCTTGTCTTCGGCTTCGTATGGTTATCCTGGTTCGAAGACTGCTTAATATCCCTGGCTACATATTCTTATCTTGTTCCATGAAGGGATAGATTTATTTAACTCTGGGTCTTCGACTTCTTATGGATATTTTAGTCCGAAGACCATGCCTGATATTTATGGCTTCGTATATTTGTCTTGGTCCGAAGACCATGCATAGTATCTTCATGCCTATGGTTGCAAGCCAAGCTTGTTAAATGTCTTCGGTTTCGTACTATCATCTCGATCTGAAGAATTGGCCTAACATCTTTGTCTATACTTTCAAGCCAAGTTTATTAACTCTATGTCTTCGGCTTCATACTGCCATTTCGATCCGAAGACTTGGCCTCTCAAGCAAATATCTTCGGCTTTATTCCTTCAATATAATCCGAAGAATGTTTGATCCCATTTTTTGGACTGTAAGTGTTTACTTTCGTTATTTCCGAAAAAGACCCATTCGAAGTGTATAGCTAACATTCCCTTTAGGAGCGCTACTAAAGAGAATGTTGAGCTCACTTCGGATTTACTCTTGAAGAAGGAGAATTCTTGAACATGTGGATTTCCTGAACACCAAAATAGTTGAAATCTGTTTTAGTTGTTGTAACCACCCACATGGCTCAAAACCTCGGATTGGATATAACTGATTTTCCGACAGCCACCACTTACAGTTATGTGGAAGTTGCGTTTGCCAGCTCCTCATAACCGTAAGTAGTTACGTTGGAGTCTATAAATACAGGTAAGAGGGGACACTCGAGGTAAGCTGGGCTCACTCCCAGAAATTCGAATCCTTCTTCTTTCCTTCTCTGCATTGAAGCTCTCCATTCTGCTGCCCGAGTTTCTTCTAACTTTGGCATCGGAGTGTCCCTTGCCAGAAAATCTCCGGTCAGGAATTTATTTTGCAGGTTCCAGTTGATGGCGATCCAGTGAAAGAACTACTCCACCCGGTCGGCGGAGATTCAGTGTCAACAGTAAATAAATAGAACTGGAGGAGAGGAAAGTGGGAAGGAGACGAGAAAGGATCAAATCAAGATGGAGAGAGAGGATTGAAAAAAGAAGTGGAGGAGAGGAAAGTGGGAAGGAGACGAGAAAGGATCAAATCAAGATGGAGAGAGAGGATTGAAAAAAGAAGTGGAGGAGAGGAAAGTGGGAAGGAGACGAGAAAGGATCAAATCAAGATGGAGAGAGAGGATTGAAAAAAGAAGTGGAGGAGAGGAAAGTGGGAAGGGGACGAGAAATGATCAAATCAAGAGAGACAGAGAGAGGGGTACCTTTTAGAGAGTTGGTGATGGTGGATGCCATGGAGGGGTACAAGCAGTTGGCAGCTAGCTCGAGTTGAGAGAAGTAGAAGTGGTTGCTCTACGCTGACACCATCTCCATGATAATTCCATCAACGCAGCCACCTCTCTCCCCATCTCCGACACCTCCAAGCCCCCTTCTCCTTCTCCCTCTCGATCACTTGCCTCTCGCTCCGGATCCGCTGTGGGAGATGATGGATAAGTCATCCTTGCCAGTGACGGTAGTAGATGCCATGGAGGGGACCGGGGATGACTCAAAGCGAAGGAGGATGGGGTGGGTGGGGGAGGGGGAGGAGGAGGGGACGGATGCGGAGGCGGGCTCGAAGACGTGGAGCAAGGTTCGTGGAAGTTGATGGTGGAGGTAGTGGCACTTCCTATTGCCGCAGCAAGGACATGGCTTGGAGAAGCCGACGGTGTCGGAGGAGGATTGCGTTCAAATTGTGGGGAGGGAGGGGATAAAATCATAAAAATTTTGGGATGGAAGAAAAGATCAACCGGAAGGAAAATTTAGAAAAAGGGTAGAAGATAACCCAAGAATTTGGGGAGGAACTTTTTAGCAATGTTTAATAAATTTGGTTTTTGCCGATGCTTAAAAGCGTTGTTAGTTGACAACGCTTAACTAACAATGCTTTTCGTGAGTATCGGTAACTTTTCATCATCTCTGAAAGTTCCCTTCTAGCATCATAAATAAATTAAAAAAAAAAAATCGATCCTCTCTCTTACCATATTGATATGAATATGAATATCAGTAAGATGTTCAAATTTTTATTTATATTTAGATGGTTTTGAATATGAAATTGAATGTAGTCAAATATTATCCATGCTATTTTTATCCCTTCAGAAGAGACACAACGACTACAATATATGAGTCTTTATGGAGAAAATTTGAAATGTCCGGTTCCTTTCTAGCATCAAAAAAAAAAAAAAAAAAGGTTGTCAACACCTTTTTTTGCTGTAGTGATATGAATATAGATATTAGTAGAATGTTCAAATTTTTACTTATATTTAGATAGTTTTGGATATGAAATTGAATATAGTCACTTATATTATCTACACTATTTTTATCCTTTCAAAAAGAGGTGCAACGTCTACCATATACGAGTCCTTATGGGAAAAATTTGAAATGCCCGATCCTGCTGGATCCCTTTTTGACTTTCAGACCAATCTCTCTTCTCAGGATTTGCTACTTTCTCCAAAGTTGCAGATGAGCTTAGGCAGCCGTATCTCCTGATCCAATCATCATGGATGCTCGTGAGCCTCTTCTTTTTCCACTTCGATCCTTTAATAGATTCCAAACAAATACTTTTTGCGTTTGAAACGATGAAACTGTTGGACTCTTGGGTGTCAGGAGAATCTAAGAACATTGTAACTTTAACGTCATCAAATATACCTTTTTGAAGTAACATATATTCTAAGGACTTTTATGCAAATTGACCTATAAAATCAATATTTGCCAGAAACATATAGGTAAAACACTGATAAAAAAATCAACCTTAAAGCAGTGTTTGCCATTACTTTATGGAGTCCCCGTTGCAACAAAAGCAAGTGGGGAATGACACTCATTTGATATAAGAGACCAACCAAAGACGCAGGATATATTTCCCCGAGGGAAAGATAAAGATATGGTATCTGATCCATCCTTATAAAGGTTAAATTATATGAGCACATACATAAAAATTTTGAGTAGTTAGGTAGAATATCTAGATCTCGGCTGAATGGTAAAGATAAGAATTTTGGAATAAAAATAAAGACATAATCATGTTGAAGCACTAGTAATTAGAAACATCATCCAATATTTGAATACAATAAGCTCCTCACAGGTGGATGGGGATACAATCTCAAGGTTGTAGTCCAGTTTGCTAGATGATCAGTTGCATCAAGTATAGTCCACATTCAGTCTAGCTAGACTTCTGAAGGGAATTAAACTAGGAAAATGAAGTAGCTTGCATGGGGATGTATTTTTGAAGTAGAAGGTATAATATTTGTGCCAGGGACATGTACACTGTTGTCAAGGAAGGGCTTCAAGAACGGTAGCCCGCAAGTTAAACTGCCAAAAAAGTGTTAAATAGATAACTGAAAAGATGTCAAACATGATATCACATAACACTTTAATTTTGTCACGCCCCGAATCCAATACCGGAAACGACTACGTGACCGGCCGCACAAACCCTAGGTTTTACCCTAGAGATTATGCAAGGCCTAGGTACACAACAATTCAAATGTATCCAAAGTAAATGAATATCGTATAAACAAAACATTAACAATGTATAGTTCATAATTAACTCGAGATCATAAAATGGTCCACTGACTCAAACGTCAGTAACCGGACAAACTAACTATATATCTCAACAAACATGATGCTCCGTCTCACGCCCAGCCCAGATCCTCCTTAAGTTTCCTGAGTCTCTGAAAGAAAACAGATGGTAGGGAGTGAGCTACATAGCCCAGTAAGGGTTCCAAAATAATCACCGATAATAATTTACATGTATATGAAAGCAGTAAACATTACCATGACGAAATCAACAATTTCGTTTTCATGTTTAACAAAACTTTGGAAACTTCATATTTTTCTTCTTATTGAATTTCCAATTATTTAATCATTATCTTTAGGGTTCTGGACTAACCACGGTCACACTCCAGCCTGTGACTGGCACACTGTTGTCACACTTCAGCCTGTGACGGGCACACTGTTGTCACACTCCAGCCTGTGACGGGCACACAAATTGTCACACTCCAGCCTGTGACGGGCACACTGAGAAACCACGGTACCGCCGTGGCATGGCTAGTCCAAACACCAGTTCTCTTAACACTTTATCATTTCTCTTCACATAAACGAATCATGTCACTTTCCAGCGATCGCTATCACGATCAAATACATTTCAAGATCACATGGCAAATACAAATAATACTAACCACAACTTGATCCGTAACCCGGAAATCAAATCATGCTATCCGAAAATCACTATGCATGAAAAATATTTATTTATGCTCGAAATACATCAGATCATGTAAAATATATTAATAAATACGGTGATTAGGTTAGAATTCCTTACAAATCCGTTATTCACGCTTGTACTAATCCGAACCCGAGATCGGTGCGACGTCTTCCCGCTCAGAAGACTGATTCTCTACATAGATAAATAAATTTTATATTAAAACTAAATTCTCAATTTTTCAGGAATCTTGAAAAACAAATCGCTGATTTTCTCTCTCTTCCTTATCTCCCTTCATTCTCTCTCCTCTTTCTCTCTCCTCCTTCTCTCTCATCCTTCTCTCTCCTCTTTCTCTCTCCTCATTCTCTCTCCTCATTCTCTCTCATCCTTCTCTCTCCTCCTCTCTCCTCCTTCTCTCTCCTCTTTCTCTCTCCTCTTTATCATATTATATATATATATATATATATATTTACATATATATATATATATATTATTTAATTATTAATTTTTTTTTTTCCTTCTTGGCCGTACCAAACTCTTTTTTTTTTTTTTCCTCTTTTCTTTTCTTTTCTTTCCTTTTCTTTTCTTTTCTTTCTTTTTTTTTTTCTTCTCCTTTCTTTCTTTCTCTTCTCCCGAACACCCCTCGTTTTTTTTTTTTTTTTTTTTTCTTCTTCTTCTTCTTCCTCTTCTTTTCTTCTTCGGCCGACCACCATCTCACCCCCCCCCCCCATCTGCCGGCAACCACATCGTGGTTGTCGCAGGGCCCTCCCGGACCAGGCGAAGGCGGCGACGACGGCGGCGGCGACGGCGGCTGCAGCGGCGACTTCCCAAACCAAACCGAACCCAAAATTTCATCCAAAAACTCACAAAAAAATTGCAAATAATAAAAAAAACCTTACCGGCGGCGTTGAGGGAGCTTCCGGTGTTCGTCGGGGAGGGAGAGAGAGCGGGATGGGGGTTCTAAGGGCGGCGGTAAAGGGTTTAAAACGAAGAAAACAACGAGATCCCCTCGCCGTTAAAAACCCTACCACCCGTCCCAAACCCTTACGGGTCTTCCGCCGAACTCCTCCCTTGCCTCTCACGGCTCCTCCCTCCGAGTCCTCCGGCGAAAAATCCGGCGAAGAACCCCGTTCAACTCCGCCTCTTCCTCCCCTGTTCCGGCTTCCATCCATTTTTTTTTTTTTCTCAGTCTGGGTTGAAGTCGGCTGGGTCTGCCGACTTCAGCCCAGGCCCAGCGTTTACATTCTCCCCCCGTTAAAATAAATTTCGTCCTCGAAATTTACATACCTGGTATTTCGAAAAGCTGTGGATATTTTGTTCGCATCTCTGCTTCTAGTTCCCATGTAGCTTCTCTTTCACTGTGATTGCTCCATTGCACCTTCACATAGGGTATGGTTCGGTGTCTCAATTCTTGTTCCTTATAGTCGACAATTCGTAAAGGCACCTCCTCATAGGTCAAATCCTCCTGAAGTTGCAATGGCTCATAATCTATTGCATGTTTAGGATCAGGAATGTATTTTCGTAACATAGATACGTGAAACACATTGTGCACTCCAAATATAACTGGTGGCAGAGCTAATCGGTAGGCCACCTCACCAACCTTATCCAAAATCTCAAATGGTCCCACAAATCTCGGGCTCAACTTTCCTCGTACACCAAATCTCATCACACCCTTTGTGGGAGACACTTTCAAAAAGACATGATCACCAACATCGAATTCCAGTTCTCTTCGTCTCTTATCAGCATAACTTTTCTGTCGGCTCTGAGCAGTACGCAAACGTTCTCTGATCATTTGTACCTTTTCCACTGTTTGTTGCACTATTTCTGGACCCAACAATTTTCTTTCTCCCACATCATCCCAGCAAATAGGCGATCTACACTTCCTACCATATAAAGCCTCAAAAGGCGCCATTTGAATGCTAGCTTGAAAACTATTATTGTAAGCAAATTCTATTAACGATAGATGACAGTCCCAAGCACCACCCAAGTCCATAACACAAGCTCTCAACATGTCTTCCAGAATCTGGATGGTTCGCTCAGACTGTCCATCAGTTTGGGGATGAAAAGCTGTACTAAAATTTAATTTGGTCCCCAATGCTTTATGAAGACTCTTCCAAAATTGTGAAACAAACCTACTGTCTCGATCCGATACTATAGAAATTGGAATCCCATGTAGTCTCACAATTTGTTCTATATACAAATTTGCTAATTTTTCCAGAGAGAATCCGATACGAAAAGATAAGAAATGAGCTGACTTCGTTAGTCGATCCACAATCACCCATATCGCATTATTTCCTTTAGGAGTTTTGGGTAACCCTGTCACAAAGTCCATAGTAATGTGCTCCCATTTCCACTGAGGAATCGCAAGAGACTGCAATGGCCCAGCAGGTCTTTGATGCTCAGCTTTTACCTGTTGACACACCAAACATTGAGCCACATACTGAGCTATATCTTTCTTCATACCAGACCACCAAAAGTTTTCACGTAGATCTCGATACATTTTTGTACTACCCGGATGCATCGTATATACTGAACTATGTGCTTCTTCCATAATTTCTTTCTTCAATTCTGGAAGTTTAGGAACACATAATCTGTTACCAAATCTCAAGGTACCATCCTCATATATAGTAAATTCTGATTGTACACCAGACTCAACTGTCTCTTTAATTTTCTGAAGCTCTAAATCTTCCTTCTGAGCTGATTTAATTTTGTCAATCAGGATAGGTTGTACCATAATATTTGCTAATTGCATCCCAGAATTATGAATTCGTACCTCTATCCCTGATCTTTCCAGATCCATTAAGATGTGCTTTTGATTAGTAATTACGGTTGCCAACTTACTCGGGGTTTTCCTGCTCAGGGCATCTGCTACAACATTTGCCTTTCCTGGATGGTAGCTGATAGTCAGATCATAATCCTTTAATAGTTCTAGCCATCTTCTCTGTCTCAAATTCAATTCCTTCTGAGTAAATATATATTTTAAACTTTTATGATCTGTAAAGATTTCACAACGACTACCATACAGGTAATGTCTCCATATCTTTAAAGCAAATATTACAGCTGCTAACTCTAAGTCATGAGTGGGATAATTTGACTCATATGATTTCAGCTGTCTAGAAGCATAGGCTATCACTTTTCCATTTTGCATTAGCACGCAACCGAGACCCTTTCGGGATGCATCACTATATATGCAAAACTCCCCTGTCTCTGCAGGAACAGTCAATACTGGGGCAGTGATTAACCGTTTCTTCAATTCTTGAAAACTCTGCTCACAATCATCTGTCCATTCAAATTTTGTTCGTTTCTGGGTCAGGCGAGTTAAGGGTATAGCAATAAGAGAAAATCCTTCAACAAACCTTCGATAATATCCTGCCAATCCCAAAAACTACGAACTTCGGACACATTAGTGGGTCTCTCCCACTCTACCACTGCTTCCACCTTCTTTGGATCCACAGAAATACCATCCTTTGATATAACATGGCCAAGGAAAGAAATTCTGTCCAACCAAAAGTCACATTTTTTTAGCTTGGCAAATAATTTCTCTTCTTTGAGTATTTGTAATACTATCTTTAAGTGCTTCTCATGTGCCTGTAGACTTTTTGAATATATCAGTATATCATCAATGAATACTACTACAAATTGATCCAGATATGGTTTAAACACTCGGTTCATGAGATCCATGAAAACTGCAGGTGCATTCGTCAGACCAAAAGGTAAAACCAAAAATTCATAGTGTCCATATCGGGTTCTAAAAGCTGTCTTTGGTACATCCTCTGTCTTAATCTTCAATTGATGATAACCAGAACGAAGATCAATTTTAGAGAATACTTGTGCCCCCTGTAATTGATCAAATAGATCATCAATCCTTGGTAAGGGATATTTGTTCCTTATAGTCACTTTGTTCAATTCTCGATAATCAATGCAAAGCCGGAAACTTCCATCTTTCTTTTTTACAAATAAGACTGGAGCACCCCAGGGAGACACGCTAGGTCTGATAAATCCTTTATCCAACAGTTCTTGCAATTGCTCCTTAAGTTCTTTTAATTCTGCCGGAGCCATTCTATAAGGAGCTTTGGAGATGGCACCTGTACCTGGTATAAGATCGATAGAGAACTCAATCTCTCTATCAGGAGGTAATCCTGGCAGATCATCGGGAAAGACCTCCGAAAATTCTTTCACAACAGGTATGTCTTCCAACTTAAGATCCTGCTATTGAGTATCTATCACTGTTGCCAGAAACCCTTCACAACCTTGTCTGAGGAGTCGCTTGGCAATAAAAGCCGAAATTATCCTCCTCATAAGAGTTAACTTGTTTCCCTTAAAACAGAACTCTGACTGATCAGGAATTTGAAATTTTACAATTTTCTCAAAACAATTGATGGAAGCATGGTTTGCTGTCAGCCAATCCATTCCAAGGATTATATCGAAGTCTTTCATATCCATGACTACCAAATCGGCTTCCATTGTTCTACCTTCGATATTCAATCTACATTTCTTACAGATTTGATTAACCACAAAAACATCCCCACTAGGAGTGGAAATACAGAGTTCAAATTCTAAAGATGTCGGGGTTAACTCATTATTCTCCCTAACCAATCTAACAGATACGAAAGAGTGTGTAGCACCAGTATCAAAAAGAACATAAACATTACTGGAAAATAATTTGATCATACCTGTCACTACAGAATTTGAAGCATTAGCATCCTGCTGGGAGAGTGAATAAACCCGTCCCTGAGTTACTGTTTTCTGTTGCCCTTCAAATTGCTGTTTTCCACGAGGTGACTGATGCTGTGACCCCTGACCAGATGGACATACAACTGCCTTATGTCCCGGTTTACCACAGTTATGGCACTTCCACTCATCTGGCCACGTACAATCCCGCTTATAATGAGAACCACCACACTTAAAGCACTTGACATCTTTCTTTGGTTGGGTCTTGTCATCAGAAGTAATATTGTCAAGCTTTCTGGTTTTTGCATTGGTTCCCTTATAGAATTGGCCTTGATTCCCTCTTGTTCCAGATCTCTTCTTTAATGCTTTCTCCCTTTCAGCTTGAGCCACATCCAATCCCCTTTCAATAATTAATGCTTTGTTTACAACCTCTTTATAAGTTGGTAGCTCAAAAGCAATCACTTGATGCTGGATCCGACTTCTGAGTCCATTTTCAAATTTCCTGGCCCGGATTCCTTCATCAGCTAAGAGTGATGGAGCGTATCTCGACAATTCCTCAAACTTTGAGGCATACTGAGAAACAGTTAAAGTACCCTGCTCCAAGCGATCAAATTCTCGAAATTTTTGTACCCGAACACTTTGAGGAAAATATCTCTCATAGAAAACCTTTCTAAAATCTGTCCAGGTAAAAGGTGTATCATTTGGTCCTTGTTTTCCGAGCTCCAGTTCCCACCAAGCAGCTGCCTCATCTTGCAATAAAAAGGTAGCGAATGTAACTTTTTCCTCTTCTGGACACCGCAAGGCTTGAAAAACTTTCTCGACAGCTTTAAGCCATCCCTCTGCCTCCATGGGATCAGAAGTCCCCTTGAATGCCGGTGGTGCATACTTCTTGAAATCTATTAATGTAATTGGCCGTTCTTGAGGAATTCTGACTTCTGGCTGTTGTCGTTGTAATAATAACTGTTGCATAAATTGCTGCTGTTGCTGTTGGGCTTCCATAAATCTTAGTGTATCAGCTCTTGCAGTAGCTTGCTGCTGCACTAAAATTTGTAATAGCTGAGGAAGACCCATCTGATCCCCAGGCTGAACTCCAGATCCACCCGGTGTTCCTGTTTCAGCAGTTCCAGTCTCCGGGGTGTTATCCAAAGGATTGGGCACTGGCTCATGATGATGCTCCTCATTACCAGTGTTGTCTACCAGATTCGGCATTGGGTCCTGTGGACGTTCCTCATTATCAGATAAGGCTCCAGCATTCTCATGCTGCTCAATAGGATCCCAAGCATTTGCTCCATCTGCAAATCTTGTGGGCCTCCTAACACGTCCACGTCCACTACCACGTGCCATGGAAAACCTACACCAATGTTGTCAGTAAACAACTAACACTCAGATGGTCAAAACAATCATGACATAATATCTACCCCACATATAGATCAACCCACACTCTCTCTCGTTGAGCTTTTATCCTAAGATCCAAGAACCTGGTTTGCTCTGATACCACTCTGTCACGCCCCGAATCCAATACCGAAAATGACTACGTGACCGGCCGCACAAACCCTAGGTTTTACCCTAGAGATTATGCAAGGCCTAGGTACACAACAATTCAAATGTATCCAAAGTAAATGAATATCGTATAAACAAAACATTAACAATGTATAGTTCATAATTAACTCGAGATCATAAAATGGTCCACTGACTCAAACGTCAGTAACCGGACAAACTAACTATATATCTCAACAAACATGATGCTCCGTCTCACGCCCAGCCCAGATCCTCCTTGAGTTTCCTGAGTCTCTGAAAGAAAACAGATGGTAGGGAGTGAGCTACATAGCCCAGTAAGGGTTCCAAAATAATCACCGATAATAATTTACATGTATATGAAAGCAGTAAACATTACCATGACGAAATCAACAATTTCGTTTTCATGTTTAACAAAACTTTGGAAACTTCATATTTTTCTTCTTATTGAATTTCCAATTATTTAATCATTATCTTTAGGGTTCTGGACTAACCACGGTCACACTCCAGCCTGTGACTGGCACACTATTGTCACACTCCAGCCTGTGACGGGCACACTGTTGTCACACTTCAGCCTGTGACGGGCACACTGTTGTCACACTCCAGCCTGTGACGGGCACACAAATTGTCACACTCCAGCCTGTGACGGGCACACTGAGAAACCACGGTACCGCCGTGGCATGGCTAGTCCAAACACCAGTTCTCTTAACACTTTATCATTTATCTTCACATAAACGAATCATGTCACTTTCCAGCGATCGCTATCACGATCAAATACATTTCAAGATCACATGGCAAATACAAATAATACTAACCACAACTTGATCCGTAACCCGGAAATCAAATCATGCTATCCGAAAATCACTATGCATGAAAAATATTTATTTATGCTCGAAATACATCAGATCATGTAAAATATATTAATAAATACGGTGATTAGGTTAGAATTCCTTACAAATCCGCTATTCACGTTTGTACTAATCCGAACCCGAGATCGGTGCGACGTCTTCCCGCTCAGAAGACTGATTCTCTACATAGATAAATAAATTTTATATTAAAACTAAATTCTCAATTTTTCACGAATCTTGAAAAACAAATCGCTGATTTTCTCTCTCTTCCTTCTCTCCCTTCCTTCTCTCTCCTCTTTCTCTCTCCTCCTTCTCTCTCATCCTTCTCTCTCCTCTTTCTCTCTCCTCATTCTCTCTCATCCTTCTCTCTCCTCTTTCTCTCTCCTCCTTCTCTCTCCTTCTCTCTCCTCCTTCTCTCTCCTCTTTCTCTCTCCTCTTTATCATATATATATATATATATATATATATATATATTTTTACATATATATATATATTATTTAATTATTAAATTTTTTTTTTCCTTCTTGGCCGTACCAAACTCTTTTTTTTTTTTTTTTTTTTTTTCCTCTTTCTTTCTTTTCTTTCCTTTTCTTTTCTTTCTTTCTTTTTTTTTTTCTTCTCCTTTCTTTCTTTCTCTTCTCCCGAACACCCCTCGTTTTTTTTTTTTTTTTTTTCTTCTTCTTCTTCTTCCTCTTCTTTTTCTTCGGCCGACCACCATCTCACCCCCCCCCCATCTGCCGGCAACCACATCGTGGTTGTCGCAGGGCCCTCCCGGACCAGGCGAAGGCGGCGACGACGGCGGCGGCGACGGCGGCTGCAGCGGCGACTTCCCAAACCAAACCGAACCCAAAATTTCATCCAAAAACTCACAAAAAAATTGCAAATAAAAAAAAACCTTACCGGCGGCGTTGAGGGAGCTTCCGGTGTTCGTCGGGGAGGGAGAGAGAGCGGGATGGGGGTTCTAAGGGCGGCGGTAAAGGGTTTAAAACGAAAAAGAAGAAAACAACGAGATCCCCTCGCCGTTAAAAACCCTACCACCCGTCCCAAACCCTTACGGGTCTTCCGCCGAACTCCTCCCTTGCCTCTCACGGCTCCTCCCTCCGAGTCCTCCGGCGAAAAATCCGGCGAAGAACCCCGTTCAACTCCGCCTCTTCCTCCCCTGTTCCGGCTTCCATCCATTTTTTTTTTTTCTCAGTCTGGGTTGAAGTCGGCTGGGTCTGCCGACTTCAGCCCAGGCCCAGCGTTTACAAATTTCAAGTACAAATTATTGCTAAACAGAAAACTGACCACTAAGACGGTAGCCCGGTTGGTAGAGGCCTTGCCTCACTACCAACAGATCGGCGGTTTGAGGCATGATCATGTGGGTGACTTGATTAAATCCAGGATTTTTCTGGAGCCCTCGACAGTTGTGTGTGAGTGAGAGGTCAGTCTTCCCTTTGTCCCCGATCTACTGGCCGGCGTCTTAGTGGTATCACCGATCTACTGGCCGGCGTCTTAGTGGTGTCAGGTTGACCTACTTACCATTAGGTTGACCTACTTATCCACCCCTATCCCTTTTGTTCATCAAAAAAAGAAAAGAAAAGAAAACTAAATGGTAGGGTAGAGGATGATAAGTTGGTTGGTAATGTGCTGGGTAGTATCGGCTGTGGAGGAACTTGTTTCTAGCAAAGATGGAGTTCATATCTATTGACTTCAGCTAAGAGGCATACGAGATAAAATGAAGTGAATTGCTTTGGTAGTGTAATACCCGGTCAAAAAAAAAGAAAAAGGCTAGGGAAGAAAACTCTTGATGAGAGTCTTCTTCTCCCAAATGAAATTGAAATCCAATTGGATTTGTTTCTAGCAAAGATGGAGTTCATATCTGTTGACTTCAGCTAAGAGGCATACGAGATAAAATGAAGTGAATTGCTTTGGTAGTGTAATACCCGGTCAAAAAAAAGAAAAAGGCTAGGGAAGAAAACTCTTGATGAGAGTCTTCTTCTCCCAAATGAAATTGAAATCCAATTGGATTTGGAACTCTCTGGCTATAAGAAGAAATCCTCCTTTCCACGAACCCCCATCGTCAGAGAACCTTTCTCCTCGTGCCGTTTATTCCCTTGATTTTTTCTTGCTTCGGATGACCCTTATCGTGCTCACCGGATTTCTTGATGGATGACCGTGGCAAGGAAGGAGAGTCCGATGGCATGAGGAGTTTGGATGGAGGTGAGGCTCGGTCAAGTTTCTTCCTCGAACGGCAAGGAAATCCCATCATTTTTCATTGTAAATCTTTCCCCTCTCTCCACTTCCAAGCAAGTATTGTTCGAGCCAATTCCACCGTCTTTCTCCTCTCCAATGAGCGGTCATGAGTCCGTTAATGATGGTAAGCTTTCCTTTCCATAGATATTTCTTTAAAAAAAAAGTAAAAAGAAGTTTTTTTCATTTTTCTCTCAATCTTCTTGAATCGGATGGACACCGATGACCGCGCTGCCCGATCCCCCTCTGTCCGGCCAAGCCAGCGAACCTTCTCCCCATCCTCCACGTCCCTTGGTTTTCGAGAACCATGAGAGGCTATTCGGGCCGAACTAGGAAGGGAACAGGGAAGGGAAAGAAAGAAGAAGGAAAGAAAAAGAAAAGAAAAGAAAAAAAGAGAAAAAGGAAAAGAAAAAAGAGAAAAAGAAAGAGAAAAGAAAAGAAGGAAAAAAAAGAAGAGAGAGAAAGAAGAAGAGAGAAAGAGGAGAGATAAGAGTAGAGAGAAGAAGAGGAGGGAGAAGAGGAGAGAGAAAGAGGAGAGAAAAAGAAAAGATAAAAAGAAGAGGGGAAAAGAGGAGAGAGAGGAGAAAGAAGAGAAAAGAGAGAGAGATGAAGGAGCAAGTTAAATAAATAAATATTGAAAAAAGAAGATCTAAGAGTTTCTCTCCTAGGAAAGTTAGAAGTTAGAGTATCAGTGGATGGATCGCGAATGGAGTCTGGGTAGAAAGTTTTGGATTTATAGTTGTTGTGCCATAAAGTTATTCATATTAAAAATAAGATTATTATTATAGAAGGATAATTTTTTGGACAGAAGGACATTGAATGAGTTCTATGATACCTAGATTGAGGATTCGGGTGCAGATTGATATCGAGCACGTTAAATTTATCTCCAGTAAAGGTAAGGATTTCTAGACACGATTACCAGCTTATATATATATATACATTGCATGATTTGATCCTTGGATATGATCATTGGCGTGAATGATTATTTATATATAGTATGATTTCGGTTTCTCATGGTATATATTCATTTTATAATTTATTAGTATAATTATTCATAGTTTCACATAATATGTTTGTATCAAATATGATTATTTTTTTATGATTTGGATTATGATACCAGTTAATGTAAATCTTGAAAAGAACATAATTTGATAACATGTTTGTAATTTGACAAAGTAATAATCAAGAAAAAGGGATGTTTAGACTAGCCACATTAAATAGATAATCACCGAGCCATGGATGGATATATGTGGAATAGCCGAGCCACGAGTGAATAATACATAAATGCCGACCACGGGCGGATAGTACATGGGATAGCCGAGCGACGGACTTAATATGTGGAATAGCTGAGCCACGGATCGATAATACGTGGAATAGCTTGCTACAGGCAGATAGTACGTGGGATAGCCAAGCCACGGACTAATAATATGTGAAATAATCGAGCCATGAGTGAATAGTACATGGTTAGCCTGGCCATGGATGGATAGTACATGGTCGATCTTGAGATTGCCACTCACGGGTTGGAGCATGATCGTAATTAGTCCAAAACTCTAAAAAATAACAGTGGTTGATCCGGATCATGTTAATAAGATGTAAATAATAAGAGATGAAACCATAATTAAGTAAAAAGAGTGATTTTACTTAATGACATATATCGTATTTCATTTTTGAATGAGATGGATATTTGGTATTAATTGATGCATGTCTTTGCATTTATCGACACTGAGTTATCTTGATTACTTGACATGAGATTTTAAGATTTATATTTTATTTAATACTGTTTATTGTTATTTTAAATTATATTTTATTATACTGGTGTGAGTGTGTAGGAATCCTTACTAGACTGTAAATCTCACACCCCTTTCGTTCTTAGAGTTATACAGAATATTCGAACTTGGCAATAAATTGGTTTTGTGGTGAAGTGATGAATCGATAGAGAATCATTAAAATTGATAGACAATTGAAGAGTAACCAAATTGGTAATTACATAAGTTGTATTATTAGGTATTCTCTTATGAAATGTGATCTATAATATCTTTGGAAATCGAAGTAGTGGTGGATTTTTAAAGACCTTGCATGATCTTTAGAATGTATTATAGGATTCATACGGCCGGTTGCGTGGCCGAATTGGGTACTGGGTTCAAGACATGACAAGTAGCCTTTAGGATCGCATGCAGGTACATATAGAGAGAGGTGCACCCACCAAGAGTAGCTAAAGAAGGTAAGATAGATCACTACAAAACTATATCCTTTTAGTAGCAACTTTCTTGTGGCAACTACCTAGAGCAACCACTAATGTTGCGGTGACTATGGGCTATCATAAAAACTTATATGGCAACAATTTAAATTGTATTCTCATTCAAAAAACAATGAATATTGTGTTTATAGTGGTGGCTACCATGATTGATAGGGGCACTAATAGGTTGTTAAAATTAGTTTCATATTTAGCGACGAACAAAATTATTATAGATAAATTAGTCCGCACATAGTGTAGTCACAAAATGTAGAATTTATAGAGGCGATAGTTATTATTACTAATTATTTAGAAACTAGTGAATGCATTCAGACACCACATACATGTGGTATGACCTTTTATCATTTTATGGTGACGAGGCATAAGTTGCCACCATGATCGTTGCTAATAATTTTAGTGATGATATTTAGACTTTTAACCGATGGCTTTTTGTTGAGTGTGGTTTAAATTTTAGTGTGACCCAGTTTATCACATGATCCGATTATTCTGAGAAGACAACGAGACGATTTTTCATGAGATTTGTGGTGGTATAGCAGAGGGAGGGCTCGGGCCCAGTGCCCACCATTGAGATCTTGTTGGGGTGCAGGGTTGCAACCCCCGTGGTACAGACTTGATCCATTTTTGAACTTTAGTCGGCTCATTTGGATATTTTGATCTTTTCTGATTATTTTAAAATTTAATAATTATATATATATATATTATAATCATGCTTTTTGTTGTTAGAGCAACCGAGGCATACTCATTGTACTTCATCTTTCGATATAGTCCACGCTATATTTGCTAGTGAACGTAGACCAAAAGCTGAATTATATAAATTATTGTATTTATTTTTTATATATGATTACCTGTTATTATTTTGGATTTTATACTGATTAACGAGTAATCTTGCAACACTTTTGATGCCACTAAAAGGCTAAAATCTTATAGAATTTTCATAACATTAAGTGTGCTAAAATGCACCTTGGATGAGAAAACTTTTAAGTAGCATGGTTGCATGAGAGAAAATATATATATATATAATATGTATGTATATTATAACCATCGAGGATTGGTTTGACTCAGGTAGGTGAGGTGTAGAGTTGATGAGGTATTCACAAGCCCAAATAGCTAGCCGGAGATGGATCTCGAAAAAGTTGATGGTGGCTAATTAAATATTCCCTTGGACGCTCGAATTGGCCTTAAAATACCATAGATACAGGGAGTCTACTTGTCAAAGGTTTTCTGGCGGGGGATCCATTGTAGGTTGGGTAAAACTTGTCCCATTTGTGTTGGATTGGGTCAAGTACATGATGAGATGGAGCAGTATACTGCCATCTTTACTCCTTGATCCTATTCTGTTATAGAAAATATATAAATGACCGGAACATAGCTCATGCACTTGAACTTATTCCCTTAAAATTTGTGTGACACCTAGTTCTATAAAAAATTCTCTAATCATGGGAATTTCGATGAGGTCCAGCAATCAATATTATTATATAAATGCTTAAATTATCATATCCAAGAAATATAATTAATTATTCTAGATCGTGGCATATAAAGCATCGAGCATCAAATCTGATGGGATGTTTTCTAAGTAATCCTAGTGCATCAGCATTTCAACCATGATGTTATTAAATAAATATTTGTGGTTATCCCATTTTCCCTGGGTAGGTTGATCCTTTCCATTTCCAAGACTATCCTTTGTTCTTAGTATTTTCATGTGACTTCTAGGACTAGAACGATGATCCTCAAGGCTTCCTCAGCCTATTGTAAACGTGCATACCTATTTACTATCAAGGTGGTAGTTCAAGTGATACTGGCCTTGTATTGCAAACGATCTGGTTCAAAACGTGACGCCGTGGCTGAGTTGATTAAAACACGGGTTTCCTATCTACCCGGGTATAGAGTTTGTAATTTAGTCATGAATCTCCTGATATCTTGGTGGGCTAGGATGACGTACTCATCCATATCATTTAAATATAGTGGGAAATGGTTGAGCAATTTTACTTGTCACTATAAATTAAACACCCCCACCCCAACTACTTTTTCTTATGTGCATGCCTATTTTAAGTTTGCTAGTTATAAAAGAATACATTTCATCTGGTGGGATATTTATGCGGAACATTTATTAAATAAAATTGTCACTTGGGAAGATTTATCCATGATTCGCATTGCTGGCTCCCTTGGGATTTTTTTTTTTTTTTTTTTTTTAATTTTTGGATGATGATTAAAGAGGCAGCAATGCTACAACCCAGATTTTATCAAACAAGAAAGTAAAATTTACAGAGCTGGTTAGCAAGGAAAAATTTTCTAACCATCAGAGAAAAACGAACCGTAGAAGAAGAGGGAATAACAAAGGGGTTGTTACAGAGAAGTTTCAGAGATAGCAAGCAGCCAACTAGTCACTGTTTTAATGAAAACACTGTTGAAGGTCTTTCAATTCCATGTTTTCCTGTGTTGTTCAACATATGAATTCAAATCCGAAGATGAAGAGTCCGAATTCCTTCATGAGTTAGTTCATATGCATTATTTGAAGATTTCTAATCTTGGACCAGATTCCAGCAAACGAAGGTAATATGTTCTGAGTCGCGGATGGCTGACCAAGTGTCGAAGTCAACAGGAGTCAACAGGCTTTTGTTATTTCATGCCTGTCTCTATTGCAATTTACTGAAAGCATCTAACCATGAACCATGGGAGTCAATAGGAAAAGGACCAGGAATCTTCTCATTTGTGTTTATAAATAGGACTCCTCATGGTTACATTATCAATGTCTCTTCTCTCCCTTTCTCTCGCTCATGCACACACCAAAGGAGTGGCCTTGTTCGACAGACTTTCTATAGTAACTTGACCAACTACTTTTTGTGTTTATATAAACAGTATCATACTGAAGGATTTGCCCTCAGTCACTCTGCAGCCTAGGAAGAGCCAATGGAAGGAGGAGTTCATGAAACCGATGCCTCTACTTCCAAGGAATGCTTCTCTCTTGCATGGAGAAATCCTTATGTTCTTCGACTGGCCTTTTCGGCAGGAATTGGTGGCCTTCTCTTTGGATATGATACTGGTTAGGTGTACTTGCAGCTAGTATATATATACTTTGATTTTCCCTCCTAGTCTCTTTCTATATTTCTTGTGATGAAATCTTAGAAAACCCATCACTTATTTTTGATCAAGAAAATATATGCAATTAGAGGCAAAGAAATGTGCATAAATAACATGTTAATTATCGAAGTGTGGAGTGGATAGAAGGTATAACCCTGTGCAACTCTTGGTGTCATAAAGTCTATGAAGATCATTTCCCCTTTCTAGTATGAAGTTCTAGATTTATTTTTTTAATTGTCCTCCTCTATATGGGCATTTTTCATATTCATGAGCTCTGTAGAGAAGGCTAAGATGTTAGCTCTTTATACTCGTTGCCAGAATTCAAGATTGCTTTCTAAAAATATTAGGCTTGGTGCTTTTAGATGACCGAAAATTATCACCTGGAAGTCAGGATTTATGAACACTATATTCTGGAGAATTTCATCTTCCTTTTTCCTTATCTAATTTTGATCCTTATCATGTTAATAACGGTATAAATAATTTTCTCACAAAAAAAAAAAAGAAAGAAAAGAAAAAAGAGGAATGTAAAATCAAAATCAACATGTATGCTTTGTTTTCTGATAGCCTTTTAGGGATGGTACAGTTGTAGTTTGTGCCTAATCTTTCCTTAGCAAAGTGCAGTTTCAATGAAATCAGAAGCTTGACCAGACCTAACCCAACTTTTTAAGGCCACTAGAGTTTGGTTCTTGGATTTGAAATCTTTTTTCAGATCCAGTTAGATATGAATTATTTCGATCCAGCTGATGTAAATAAATTCAGATCACCAAATTACAGGTGGATAACTTTCATGGATCATCCCTGGAGATCATTCAGCCTTACAAGGCTTGTTAAAGAGGAAGTCAAGTTTCAAAAATAAAGTATCTTTAAGTCATAGGCAACACCTTTTCCCAGTGAATCCTTTTCCAAAAGATAATCATGTCTGCCCTTTCCTCACTGATGGGAAGTGCACTGATTGGATTGTAACTTTTAGCTGTTCTAACTGATGATCTTCTATTTCCAGGAGTAATATCTGGTGCATTACTTTACATTCGCGATGATTTTTCTTCTGTAGACAAGAAGACATGGCTACAGGTGATTCAGTCTCTTTTTATGCCTATTTTCTTTGGTTTCGATGATATTCTCCATTGAGTTTTCATACTGCTTTAAGCATTGCATTACAGTATGAAGCTGTCCTCCACTCTGTCAAATGATGGAGACCATCAGCATCCAGTCCCCCCTTCTCTCTATCCCTATGACAATAAGTTTTCAGCACCTAAATAAGAGGTATCCTTGTCAACTGAACATTGAAAAGGAAAATGATCTTAATGCCTGTAGGTGGGTCTCCATCATTTGACATGTTCTGATGGTATAATTATTCGCATTATACACAATCTGTGCTCCACTAAACACTTGTTTGCCAACCTTTTTTTTTTTTTTTTTTCTAAGCTCCAACTTGTCTAATATTTTCTCAACTTTGTCTCTCTTCATAAATTATCGACGATGACCGATCCTGAAATCTCCATGGTCAATGAAAAATATAGGAGAGTATCGTGAGCACAGCGGTTGCAGGGGCAATCATAGGAGCAGCAATTGGAGGATGGGCAAACGATCGCTTTGGAAGGAAAACGTCGATCCTTGTGGCAGATTTCCTCTTCTTTACAGGTGCGGTCATCATGGCCTCTGCTCCTAACCCCGCACTCCTCGTTGTAGGCCGTGTGTTCGTCGGACTTGGTGTGGGAATGGCCTCGATGACATCCCCACTCTACATATCTGAAGCCTCTCCTGCAAGAGTCCGGGGAGCACTTGTCAGCACCAATGGCTTCCTCATAACTGGAGGACAGTTCTTATCCTATCTCATCAACCTGGCCTTCACAGAGGTAGACAACCATATCGATGCAGCACCGATTCAGGAAGCTAAGACACCGAAAATATCATAATTAAAAAGCAATGTTCTGAATCTTCTCTCTCTGTTAATGATTCGTCAAAATCATTTTTAGACCTATATATAATATATACTTCATGAAGCTTATAACAATTTTCTTTTGATGTTGGAGAAAGAAATCAAATCTTAACAATTTTCTTTTGATGTTTCATTCTAGGCCCCTGGAACGTGGAGGTGGATGCTTGGAATTGCTGCAGTTCCTGCTCTGCTACAACTCATATTGATGTTACTTCTACCCGAATCACCCCGGTGGCTTTATAGAAAGGTTTTCGTCTCTTACATCCGTGCATAACTCAAAAAGTCATTCATGTTGGTTTATATTCGTCACGGGACATCAACATTGATTCATCAGTACCTGCATGCATGAATCACTTAAAAGAGTGTTGCTTGGAAACTTCGTCTTGTTAATTTCAGAGAAGGGAGGAAGAAGCTGAATCCATACTAAGAAGAATATACCCAGATCACGAGGTTGAAGGAGAGGTCAGAGCACTCAAACAGTCGGTCGAAGCTGAGACAGAGGAAGCGAAATCTTCAGAGAGGATCAATTTTATCAAGCTGTTGAAAACCAAGACGGTGCGAAGAGGGCTTGTCGCCGGAGTCGGGCTTCAGGTCTTCCAGCAGTTGGCGGGTATAAACACCGTGATGTACTACAGTCCTACCATCGTCCAATTAGCCGGCTTTGCATCGAACCAGACAGCGCTTGCGCTCTCTCTCGTGACCTCTGGTCTAAATGCTATGGGATCGATGGTTAGCATCTACTTCATCGATAGGACAGGGAGGAAGAAGCTTTCGATCATCAGTTTATGTGGCGTCGTTCTTTCGCTCGGAGTACTATCAGCTGTCTTCCATGAGACCACGTCACACTCACCAAGTGTCAGTCCACGGGAGACCAGCCATTTTGCTCGGTATACCTGCCCGGATTATCAACAAGTCTCGAATAGCTGGGATTGCATGAAGTGCTTGAAAGCATCATCTCCAGACTGTGGATTCTGTGCCGCTGCTGCTGCTGCTGATAAGGTACGTGACAAGCTCCTCACAGACACTTAGCATGGAACCTCCAAAATATTCCAGACTTGCATATGTTTTCCACCCAAGCTTTAACAATGTTTGTTCCTGGTTCTTTCTGCAGCTATTTCCTGGAGCATGCCTGATTTCGAATACGACGGTGAAGGATGCATGTCATGGGGAAGGCAGGCTATGGTATGAGAGAGGATGTCCTGGTAGATATGGATGGCTGGCATTGATTGGATTGGCACTATACATCATATTCTTCTCACCGGGAATGGGAACCGTGCCATGGATTGTGAACTCTGAGATATATCCTTCGGTGGTGTTTGGATGTTAAAAAGTTAATCCTGAAATAGGGATAGTAATTTCTGGAAAATTAGTTGGTATTCTCGTTTTCTGTTTGATTGGAAGTATGGAATAATGTTGTTATTCCAATATAATTAATACAGTCTTATTCCTATTTGTGCTTGGTTGATATGAGAATAAGGCTTTATTCTTGGAGGATAGTGGATGAATTTTATTAAAATAATAAAATTATCCTTGAAGATTATATTGTAGAAAATATTAATTATTTTTTTAGTAAATTATATTTAAGTTGGCAAATTTTCATGTTAACATGGATAGGGATATCAATTTAGATATGATTATCTCCAATAAAATATTATAAAATTATTAATATTTTTATTAAAAAAATTATTATCAAATAAAAATGAATAAAATAATTTTAGGCATTAATTTTAAGAAAAGTAATATTAATTAATAATATTTTTTTATTAGTTATTTTGATAATAATATATTATTAAAAAAATATGATCAAATAAATTTCACAAAATATAATTTACATGAATGCCCTTGGAATACCAAATCACGAATAACGTAATTCTATGGGGACCCATGGAATTAGAATTCGTGAATAAGAGGCAGTTGACCGGAATAAAAAGCCACCCCAATTTTTCCTCATTAATTGGGCTGTTTGGTATTTTAACCGCGAATAAACCCTTATTCCAACCCGCTATTCCATTACCAAACACTACCTTTAAGATTCAGGGGAGTTTGTGGAGGAATTGCAGCCACTGCAAACTGGGTTTCAAACCTGTTCGTGGCACAATCATTCCTATCTATGACCGAGGCAATCGGGACTTCATGGACCTTTATGATCTTTGGATCGATATCGGTGGCTGCACTGTTCTTCGTGTTGATCTTTGTACCGGAGACCAAGGGGCTGCCGATCGAGGAGGTGGAGAAGATGCTTGAGCGACGGGTTCTTCGATTCAAGTTTTGGACGAAGATGCCGGATCCTATCAAGAACAATTCAGAAGCTGTCGATCATGTCCTGAATCCAGCACCCGAGCATTGTCATGCCCTGAATCCAGCACCCGAGCATGGGCACACGAGATCATATTAGATCATGTTCTATGATGCGAAACGTGGACCATGCATAAGCATCGAACTTAGACCAGTTGCTATCCCATATTAATAAAAATAATTCAAATGATGTCACGTCCTGAATCCAGTACCCGAACATTGGCATGCCAGATCATGTTAAACCATTTTCTATGGTGCCAAACGAGGACCATGTATAAGCATTGGACTTGGACCGGTTGCTAAATCACATTAATAAAACTATTAAATGAATAGAAAGTTTGGCACTTTTTAATCAATATAAATTTAGGTTTATATTGATCAATAAAGAACCATGGCATTGTCCTTTTCTAATATATGTTCGATGCTGAGTTCATGCGATCCAGAGGAAAATCACTGACCGATACTGTAAAACTTATGAAAAATATATGATAGCATGAGTAGAAGATAAGAAGCCACCATCACCAAAGGGGGGAAAAAAAAAGAAGCAGCAGCTAAACCACAAGTGATTTATCTCTATAAATTAAAGCAATATTCTCAAGTAAAATGGTGGAAGTTCACCAGAATATTTCGCTGCTAAATGAGATGAAGTGTAGGCCGTGGCTGACAGAGAAATAAGCAAATAAAAGGTAAAGCGGAAGACTAAGAAAAGAGAAGGGAAAAGGTAGGCAGCCCAAGCCAACCAAAAAGGCTAATCCAAGTGTCATGCCTGGAACTCGGTACCTTGGTCGGTCATACGACCGGCCGCATAAATTCTAGGCATCATCCTAGAGATCGTGCTAGACCTGAAGTATACAAGAATCTCATCATCTTGAAAAATCAAAATTAAATAATCAAATACTATTAAAATAAATTCATAATCACCAAATGATCAACTTGTTCGATTACATTGATATCAGAAATAAAACTAACTAATCAATTTAATAAATCTTGTATTCAAATCTCATGCTCGACCCGTCTCACGCTATGCATCCCGTGACACTAAAAGAAAAAGAGAAATGGGGAAAGTAAACTTTACAATTTAGTAAGGATTTTTATACGGTCTACCAATAATAATACGATTTGAAAATAGCAAGGAAACAATAGTAGAATAAAAAATTATAAAATAACATGTCATGCAATCAAAACAACCCAACCATCACATATAACAAAATCATATTCCATTTTTATGTTTCAGTTTAATTATTAGTCTTCTTTAGAATTTTAGACTAATCATGGTCATACCTCAACCCATGACTGCAATCTCAGTATCACATTTTAGCCTGTGACTGGCTATCTTATTGTCATACTTTAACCTATGACGGGCAATCTTATTATTATACTTCAACCTGTGACTGGTATTCTCACTATCATACTTTAACCTGTGACTGACAATCTCATTATCACACTTCAATTTGTGTCTAGTAATTTGGTGTCATGCTTCAACCTGTGATTATAAATCTTAGTAACCACGGTCCTATTTGTAGTGTGGCTAGTCCAAACTAGAGAGAGAATGGAGAGGAGAGAGGAAAGAGAGATTTTATTTTTTTTTCTATTCATTTTTTTTCTTCTTTTTCTCTCTTTTCTTTTTTCTTTTCTTTTTTCTTTTCTTTTCTTTTTCTTTTCTTCTTTTCTCCTCCTTTTTCTTTCTCCTCTTCTCTTCTTCTCTCTTCTTCTTTTGCTTGGCCGAACAGGGGACCTTGTGCTCCCCGTTCATCCCCCCTCTAAAATTGGGGTTCTTACCAGGAGGAAGTGGCCATGGTTGAGTCCATGGTGGTGCAGCCATCAATCCCGATCTAGCACTCAACGATGAAGGTGGCATCAGAAAAACAAGGTAAGAATAGAACAAGGGTTTCATTTTTCACAAAATATTTCAGCAATTGCCGGCCAAAGATGAGGTGTGAGGCCACAGGAAGGAGAGGAATAAAGAAAGGAAGGAGGGCTAGGCTTACCTTGGCCTCCGACGATGTCAATTGCTTCGATATCGATGAGCACGATCGAAGCTTCCATAGCCTTGATCTCTGGAAGGGGAAACAAGGAAGGAATGTTCTCTAGCGATGGGGGTTCGTGAAAGGTTGGGGATCCTTTCTTATAGCCGAAAAATAATGGGATCCGGCTTGATTTGAGTTCCTCTCAAAGAAGGAGAAGACTCCCTGTTTTTCTTCCTCGGACTTCTCTTTTTATGGTCGGTTTATTATATTCTCACCATTAAAATAATTTTGTCCTCAAAATTAATGTACCTAAAGTTCAAAGAGTTATGGATACTTGTCTCTCATTTCTGTCTCAAGTTTCCGGGTAGCCTCTCTTGCTATAATTGTTCCATTGTACCTTCATATATGATATAATTCGATGCTGTAATACTTGATCCTTCTTATCAACAATTCATATGGGAACCTCCGCATAGGTCAGATCCTTATAAAGATGCAATAGCTCATATTCTACTATATGACTCGGGTCTAGAATATACTTTCATAGCATCAATATATGAAATATATTATGCACACCTGATAAAGTCGATGGTAGTGTTAATTGATAGGCCATCTTCCCGACCTTGTCCAAAATTTCAAATTGACTTATATATCTCAGGCTCAATTTGTCATGCATTCCAAACCTCACCACACCTTTAGTAGGAGGAATTCTCAAGAAAACATAGTCACTTACTTGAAATTTCATTTTTTCTTCTTTTGTCAGTGTAGCTCTTTTGCTTGCTTTGAGCTTATTCCCTAATTATTTGTATCTTGTCTATAGTTTGCTGCACTATCTCTGGACCTAATAGTTTTTATTTTTCTACATCGTCCCAGCAAATAGGAGATATATACTTTCTATTATACAATGCTTCAAAAGGTGCTATCTAGATACTTGCTTGGTAACTATTATTATAAGCACACTCTATCAATAACAAATGGCTATCCTAAGCACCACCCAAGTCCATAATGCAAGCTCTCGGCATATCTTCCAGAATTTGGATAGTGCATTCTGATTTTCCATAGATTTGGGGGTGGAAAGCTATACTAAAATCCAATTTGATATCCAGAGCTTTGTGGCGACCCTTTCAAAATTATGAAATAAATCTACTATCCCAATCTAACATAATAGTAATCGGAACTCCAAACAATCGAACGATCTAATCCATATACAAACTTGCTAATTTTTTCAAAGGGAGGCCAACTTCAATGGATAAGAAATGAGTTAATTTTGTCAATCAATCTATAATTACCCACACTGCATTATTACTTTTAGAAGTTTTGGACAAACCCATCACAAAGTCTATAATAATATATTCCCATTTCTACTGAGGGATCACAAGAGATTGCAGTGGTTTGGCAAGTCTTTGATACTCAGCTTTTACCTATTGACATATTAGGTATTGAGCTACATATTGTGCTGTATCATTTTTCATACCAAACTATCAAAAGTTTTCTCTAAAATCTCGATATATCTTGGTGCCTCTTAGGTATATCGTATAAGTTGATTTGTGAGTCTCTTCTAAAATCTCATTCTTTAATTCTTGAATCTTAGGAACACACAATCTACTGCCAAACCTTAAAGTATCATCAACATATATACAACATTCAGACTGGGCACCAGACTTCACTATTTCTCTAATCTTTTGTGATTCTAAATTCTCTTTTTGAGCTGATTTAATTCTTTCAATCAGGATAGGCTACATCATAAGATTAGCTAATTAAATTTTGAGATCATGTAGTCCTACTTCAATCTTAGATCTCTTCAAATTCAATACAATGTGCTTCTGATTAGGTAATTAAAGTTGCTAACTTGCTCGAAAACTTCCTACTTAAAGCATCGGCTACAACATTTGGTTTTCCTGAATGATAATTGATGGTCAGGTCATAATCTTTTAGTATCTTCAACTATCTTCTTTGTCTTAAGTTTAGCTCCTTATGAATAAAGATGTATTTTAAGCTTTGATGATCCTTGAAAATCTTACAGTGTCCACCATATAAGTAATGCCTCCATATTTTTAGGGCAAAAACCATAGTTGCTAGTTCCAAATCATATGTAGGATAGTTCGACTCATACAGCTTCAACTGTTTAGAGCCATAAGCTATCACTTTTTCATTTTGCAATAGGACACAACCAAGACCCTTGTGAGATGCATCACTATATATGATGAAATCTCATATTCTAGTAGAAACAATTAGCACTAGGGTTGTCACCAATCATCTTTTCAATTCTTGAAAACTTTGCGGGTACTCACTTGTCCATTCAAATTTTACTCACTTTTTGTTCAAGCAGGTTAAAGGCACAACAATAAGAGAAAATCCTTCCATGAATCTTTGATAATATCCTACCATCCAAAGAAACTATAAACTTCAGATACATTAGTAGGTCTTTCCCAATTTACCACTATCTCAACTTTTTTTGGATCGATAGAGACTCCTTCCTTAGAGATGGCATGCCCGAGAAAAGAGATATTATCTTACTAGAACTCACACTATTATAACTTGGCATACAATTTCTTCTCCTTGAATGTTTGTAATACTATTCTTAAATGTTCTTCATGCACTTATGGATTCTTTAAATAAATTAATATGTCATCAATGAACATCACTACAAACTGATTCAGATAGGATTTGAATACCCGATTCATGAGATCCATAAAAGCTGCAGGTGCATTCATCAAACCAAAAGGCATGGGTAGGAACTCATAATGTTCATATCTGGCTCTAAAAGCTATCTTAGGCACATTCTCAATTCTTATCTTTAATCTATGGTATCCAGAATAAAGATCAATTTTTAAAAATACTTGTGCCCCTTGTAGTTGATCAAATAGCTTATCAATCCTCGATAAGAGATATTTATTTTGTACTGTTACCTTATTTAACTCCTGATAGTCTATCAAAGCTGAAAGCTACCATTCTACTTCATAAATAATTTTGGAGAATCCCAGTGAAATAGCTAGGTCTAATAAATCCTTTATCTAGCAGCTCTTTCAATTGCTCCTTAAGTTCTTTTAACTCAACTAGAGCCATCCTGTACAGAGCTTTAAAGATGGGCTCAGCACTAGGTATGAGATTAATGGAGAACTCGATCTCTTTGTCAAATGATAAACCTAACAAGTCATTTGAAAAAACATCTAGAAAATCTTTCACAATAAAAATGTCCTCTAATTTGAGTTCATTTTGTTGTGTCTATTACTAAAGCTAGAAATCCTTCACAGCCCTTCCTAAGCAATCACTTGGTGTGAATAGTTGAAATCACCATTTGATGAGAGGGTAACTTGCTACCTACAAAGTCAAACTCTGGTTCGCCAGGGATCCAAAAATTCACTACTTTCTCAAAATAATCAACAGAAGCATGATATACGCTAACCAATCCATCACAAGGATTATATCAAAGTTCATCTCTAGGACTATCAAATCATCTTTTATCTCTTTACCTTTGATATCCAATTTGCAATCCTTGCAGAATAAGTTTACTAGGATGACATCTCTACTTGGTATGGAGACACAGAGATCGATTTCTAGGGGTACAGGAGATAACTCATTATTTTCTCTAACCAACCTAGCTGATATAAAAGAATTAGAGCACCAGCATCAAATAGAACATAAACATCTCTAGATAATAACCTAATCATACCTGTTATCATCAAATTAGAAGCACTGGCATCCTGCTATGTGAGTGCATATACCCATCCTTGGGTTCTCGACTTCTATTGTCCTCCTCCTTGTTGATGTCCATCTTAAGATGCTTGGTTAGCAGAGGTTCCATAAAAAGCTTGAGATCCTTGGTGCTGTGACTCCTTTCCATTGTCACCTCCTTACCGTAATTGTAACACTTCCTTCCTAGCCATGTGCAGTTTCACTGATAATGAGGCCCACCACACTTATAATACTTGACATCATCTTTTTGCTGAGCCTTATCATTAATAATATTGTCAAACTTCTTAGCCTTTGCATTGGTATTCTTATTATATTGACCTTGATGTTCTCCCAATCTAGACCTCTTCTTCAAAGCTTTTTTTTCTTTCTGCTTAATCAATATCCAAACCTCTTTCTATCACCAATGCTTTATTGACGACCTCCTTATAAGTGGGCAGCTCGAATGCAGTCACTTATTATTAGATCTGACCTCTAAGTTCATTTTTAAATTTTTTAGCCCAGATCCATTCATCTGCTATTAGTTCGGAGTATATCTAAACAATTCTATAAACTTTGCTACATATTGGATAACCATCATACTACCATATTCCAGACGATCGAGCTCTCGAAATTTTTAAAATTAGACATTCTAAGAAAAATGTCTCTTATAAAAAATCCTTCTAAAGCCTTTCCAAGTAAAAGATGCATCATTTGGTCCCAATCTTTCGAGCTCCATATCCCACCAATCTGCTGCCTCATCTTGTAGCATAAAAGTGACAAAATTAACTTTTCTTCCATTGGATACCACAAGGCCTATAACACTTTTTCTACTATTTTCAACCAACCCTCCGCCTCTATAGGATCAAAAGTTTTCTTGAATACCGGTAGAGCATACTTCTTAAAATCTATCAAGATTACTTAATGCTTTTGCTGGATCCCAACTCCCTGCTGTCATAAGAAGTCCCTTGTTGCTGTTGCTACTGTAGTAATTAATGCATAAATAGTTGTTGCTGCTGCATGAGTTGTTATTGCTGCTGTTGTGCCTCTACTATCTTTATCACATCAGTCCTAGCAGTGGCTTGTATTGCACTAGTAATTGCATAAGTTGGGAGAGGCCAACTTGTTTTCCAAGCTAAACTTCAAGTCCACCCGATATTCTCATTTCTATTATCCTAGCCTTCAAAGTATTGTCCATGAGAATATACAATTATCCTTGTCGATGCATACTACTATCTAGTGAGGGTCCTACATCTTCTTACTAATTTGAGGACTCTCAAGTATTTGAACCATCCATAAATCATGTAGGCCTCCTAGCATGCCCACACCACCTCCACGTGCTATGGAAACCTATACCGATCATTATTAGCATTCATGTATCACCTAAGTCTATATAAATATATTATGTTATCCTATCCCAACCTAATGATCGACCTATACTCTCTCTTTTTAAACTTACATCCTAGGATCCTACAACCTAGACTCTAATACCACTTATCACATCCCAAACCTAGCACATAGATCGGCTATGTGACTAGCCACACAAACCCTAAGCATCGTACTAGAGATCATGCTAGGCCTAAAACATACAAGAATCTCATCATCTTCAAAAATTAAAATTAAATAATCAAATACCATCAAAATAAATTCATAATAACTAAATGATCAACTTGTTTGATTAAATTGGTATTAGAAATAAAAATAAATAATCAATTTAGTAAATATTGTATTCAAATCTCATGCTTGACCCGATCCATACTATACATTTTACGACTCTGAAAGAAAAGAGAAGTGAGAGGGGTAAGCTTTACAGCCCAGCAAGGATTTTTATACAATCACACCAATAGTAATATAATTTTTAAATAACAAGAAAACAATAAAAGAACAAGAAATTATAAAATAATATATCATGCAACCAAAACAACCTAATAGTCATATATGACAAAACCATATTTTATTTTTATATTTCAGTTTAATCATCAATCTTCTTTAAGAATTTGGACTAATCATAGTCATGCTTCAGTCCATGACTGGCAATCTTAGTGTCACACTTCAGCCTATGACTAGTAATCTCATTATCATACTTCAGCCTTTAACGGGTAAACTTATTATCATATTTTAGCCAGTGACTAGCAATTTCAGTGTCACATTTCAATCTATAATTGACAATCTCGGTGTCATGCTTCAGTCTGTGACTAGTAATCTTAGTAACCATGGTCATGTCCATGGTATGGCTAGTCCAAACATCCTTTTTCTTGATTATCATTTTATCAACTCTCAACAAATTATCAAATCATGTTTTTTTCAAGATTTTCAATAACCGGTATTACAATCAAAATCATCCAAAAATAATCATGTTTGATATGAACATATCATACGAAAAATATCAGTAATAATACCAACAATCATAAATATCCATCATGCAAAATCAAAATATATAATATATAAATAATCATACATACCAATGCTCATATCCAAGGATCAAAATCATGCCATATAAAATATATTTATAAACTAGCGATCATATCCAAAAATCCTTACCTTTACTAGAGATAAATTTAACATATCCGATATCAGTCTATACCCGGATCTTTAACTTGGATGCTATAGACCTCGCTCAACATACTCCTGTTCGAAAAATTATCATTCCATAATAATAATCTTATTTTTAATAAACAATTCCATGGTATGTTAGTTTTAGGTCTAGAACCATCAACTTGGGTTTTATTAGTAATTCACCCACTGATCCCTAACCCTAACTTTACAACTTTTTCAATCCCTAGAAGAGAAACTTTTATAAAGAAAAAATTATAGAAAGAGAAAGTAGAGAGAAAAAAGTAAAGCGATAAAGTGGAGAGAGAAACTAGAAAGAGAAAGGAGAGGAGAGAGGAAAGAGAGAATTTATTTTTTCCTATTTATTTTTTTCTTTTCTTTTTCTTCTTTTTCTTTTTATTTTTCTTTTTCTTTTTTTTTTTTTCTTTTTCCTTTTCTTTCTTTTTTCTTTTCTTTTCCTTTTTCTTTTCTTCTTTTCTTCTTTTCTTTTCCTTTTTCTTTTCTTCTCTTCTGTTCTTCTCTCTTCTTCTTTTGCTTAACCGAATTGGGGACCTTGTGCTCTCCGTTCGTCCCCCTCTAAAACTTGAGGTTCTTACCATGAGGAGGTGGCCGCGATTGAGGTCCATGGTGGCACGGCCACCAATCCCGATCTGACATTCAACAACGATGGCAGCACCAGAAAAACAAGGTAAAAGGGTAGAACAGGGGTTTCCTTTTCATGCAATATTCTGGTGGTTGCTAGTTGGAGACGATAAGTGAGGCCATAGGAAGGAGAGGAATAAGGAGAGGAAGGTGGGCCATGCTTACCTTGACCTTTGGCAATGCCAATTGCTCCAATATTGGTGAGCATGATCGAAGCTTCCATGGCTTTGATCTTCGATGGAGAAAATGGGAAAGGAATGTTCTCCATCGGCGTGGGTTCGTGGAAGGGTGGGGATACTTTTTTACAGCTGAAAAAAGATGGGATCCAGCTCGATTGGAGTTCCTCTCGAAGAAGGAGAAGATCCCATTGGAAGTTTTCTTCCTCATACTTCTTTTTCTTTTTGACCGATTTATTACAGGAAGAACATATAAATATTCCCCTTCCAAATCCACTACACATCCCCTAAGCCCATACTATCCCAACTAAATTAACCCACTACATTTAATAGTCTTTACTTCAGAAATTCTTATATAATGTAATTTCTAAAACTTTATAAAATACTATTTTAATTTTCTAAAAAGTTGATTTCTAGTTTTAGAATTTTTGAACATTAAATAGTTTGAAACATAAATGCTTATGAAGTAAATTTTGCAATATTTATTTCCAAATAAAAAATCAGCTATACTTAAATTTTTTGAATATCATAATTTTGCTTTTTAAATTTTTGTATGTTATATTTATTTATATCATAAATTCTAGAATTTAAGATTAATACTTCTTTAAATTAATTTCTATCCAATAAATAACAAAGTTCAAAATTACTAGTAATTAAATTGCCCTATATATTTATATTTTAGGAACTTAATTTCAAAAAAAATAGAAAAAAATATGTTTCAAATTTTTGTAAAATAATTTTATGGATCTCTATGCATTAATTTCAAATGGCTGATTATTAAATTTGAATGTTATATATGTCTAATTTTTTCAAACTAAGATTTATGTAGTATAAGATGTACAATAAATTACAACCAAGATTTAGATTATTAAATTTCCTGTATAAGTATTATATTCAATAGTTGAACTTCATATAATATGTTTGATGGACTAATTTTTAGGCTAGTCAATTCTGTACAGGCTTAGGATCATTTTGGGTCAACTAATTATTAGTTTTTATTTAAATCCTAGGATATCTAAGACTTAGAATTTATTAGATTATATTTTCATAAAAATATTATTTTTGGAATATTAGGTACTTCATAAATTTTTCAGGATTAGTTGGAATTTTTTCTTGAGTGTTCTTACAACGTAATAGGCAAGTTATGAATTTTATGAAATTATTTTTGTTTGAAAATATTTTTGTAAATCGAAAGCACTACTTTATTACCAAAAATTATGCATATTTTGTCAAGAATTTTTATATTGAATATGCACACATAATTTAGAGTCTCACATTTACATGATGTATGAATAGCTTTGATATGTTTTGATTGTTTGACTCTTATCCTGCTATGTTTTGGACCTTGGAAATGGGGTTGCACAACAATACTTTGGTTATTTCAAAACTTACATATAATTTTAGCGTACAATAAAAGATATACTAGTATAGTATTTAGGTCTAGAGTATAAGTATGATATTCTAGCATACTTGTAAGGTATGGGGACATTTCGTATGGGATGATCTATTTAAGACTAAGGATAATAAGGATGAAGGTGATGAGATTACTGCATTTAGTTATACCATAGTAATCTTACATGGCAATGATCCTAAACCACCTCCACTCTTTAAATCATCATCCAATCCAATGATGGAATATATGTCCTTAAGGTTAGAAATTGTAATACCCGTCAGAATAGAGGAGGGCTCCCCATTTGGAATTAGAGGGAGACTCCCGACGGGAGTCTTCTTCTTCGATCCACTCCTATTGGGATTCAAAGAGAGAGAGCCGGAGGGAGTTAAAGTCCTCCCTTCCGTCCTCTTCAAGTCTTTGAACACCCCCTCTCAAAACGCACCAAAGTCGAGGAATTGAAGAGAACTCAGCGGTTTCCACTACCACCACAGCCGATCGCCATCGGGAAGCCAGGTATAAGGGGATTCCATTCTTTTTTTCCTCCTTGGAAGCCAGATCCTTGATCGTCGACCATCGGAGGCTGCATTGTCATGGAGCATGGTCTTGGCCACTCTCCTCCAGGTGAAGGATCCATGCATTAGAGAACGAGTAGGGGAATGGGAGTGTAGGAGTCCTTTGTTCAGCAAATGAGAAAAGAAGAGGGAAGGAGAAGAAAAGAAAAGAAGAAGAGAGTGAAGGAAAAGGAAAGAAAAAAAGAAATAAAAATGGAATAAGAAAAGAAAAAAGAAGAAAAAGAAAATAAAAGAAAAGAAAAAAAAGAAGAGAGAGAAAGAGAAGAGAAAAGAAGAGAGAGAAGAAGAAAGAGAAAGAGGAGAGAGAAGGAGGAGAGAGAAAGAAGGGAGAGAGAAAGAGAGAGAAGAAGAGGAGAGAAAAAGAAGAAAGATAAAAGAGGAGAGAGAAATAAGAGAGAATGAAGAGAGAGAAGGAGGAGAGAGAAAGAAGAGAGAGAAGGAGGAGATAGAAGAGGAGAGAGGAAAGAAGAGGAAAGAGATATAGAGAGAAGAGAAGGGTAAGATAAATAAATAAATATTTAAGGGGATCTAAAAGTTTTCTTCTAAGAAATTTATGAAGTTAGGATATCAGCGGGTGGATGATTCGGATAGAAGGTTTTGATGTATAATCATCATAGAGTTATTTATTGATTTTAAAAATTATTATTGTAAGAAGATTATTTTTTGAGCAGAATGATGTTGAGCGAGTTCCTGGTATACATTGATATTGGATATATATAGTTTATTTCTAGTGAGATAAGAATTCCTGGATATTGATCACCTAACTATATAGAAATTATTTTATGTTTCAGTCATTTTGCTCTATGTGATGTGATAATTACATGTAATATTCTTATTTATTAAGTACATATGGTACATGATAGTCATCTATTATATATATAAATATTCAATGTATGTGGTTTTATTTGAATTATATATTATTTATCTTGGTTGGTTAATTTCGGTATTCATGTACATCCCATTGGATGAAAGAGTATATTTTGATATAAAATTTATAACGAACATGAACTGATTTTAAGATTGCATGATGGTTGGTGATGTATTAGACTAGCCATGTATTGATACCCTGCTATAGGCCAGAAATGTAGTATTGTTGATGCCCCGTTATAGACAAAAAATATAGTAACTTTGATGCCCCACCATAGGCCATAAATGTAGAACTGTTGATGCCCCACCATAGGCTAGAAATGTGAAACTCTGATACCCCGCCATAGGTCAAAAATATGGAACTATTGATGCTCCGCCACAAATAAAAATGTAGAACTCTTGATGCCCCGCCATGAGCCAAAAATGTGATTATGGTAGTCCTGAGCCGAGCACCCTAAGATGATTAAATTTGATTTATGATGATTATGAGGGTTATATGATATGATATTTTGCATCGCATGGCATATGTTGATACATATGAATGGGGTATTTTGTGAAATTCATATTGCTTCTAAATTATTTTATTATGATGGTGGGAGTATGCGGAAATTCTTACTATGCTATAAAGCTCACTCTTCACTTTTCGATTTTTTTCAAAGTCGCAGGATGCATAGCAAGGGTCGGATCGAGCATGAGATCAGGTACCAGAATTTTTAGATTATTTAGTTAGTTTTATTTCTGATACCCATGTAATGAACAAGTTGATTATTTAGTGATCATGAATTGAACAAGTTAATTATTTAGTTATTAGTAAATTATTTAAATGATGTTTGGTTAATTAAATTTAATTTCTGAAAATGATGAGAATCTCGTGTACTTAGATCTAGCATGATCTTTAAGATGATATATAGGGTTTGTATGGCCGGTCGCGTAGTTGATCCCGGTGCTGGGTTCGGGACGTGATAAAATGATATCAGAGCTTAAGTTGTAGGATCCTAGGGTGTAAATTCACAGAGAGAGAGGCTACTTGGAAACTTGAGATATAAATGAGAGACAAGTATCCACCACTCTTTGAACTTTAGGTATGTTAATTTTGAGGACAAAATTATTTTAAAGGGAAGGGAATGTAATGCCTGTCAGAACAGGTGAGGACTCCCCATTTAGAATTAGAGGGAGACTCCCAATGGGAGTCTTCTTCTCTGATTCACTCATACTGGGATTCAAAGAGAGAGAGCTAGGAGGGAGTCAAAGTCTTCCCTTTCATCCTCTTTAAATCCTTGAATACCCCCCTCTCAAAACCCACCAAAGATGAGGAATCAAAGATAACTCACCAGTTTCCACCGCCACCATAGTCGATCGCTACCGGGAAGCTAGATAAGGAGGATTATGCTCATTTTTCTTCTTGGAAGCCAGACCCTTGATCGCTGACCACCAGAGGCCGCACCATCATGGAGCATAGTCCCGACCACTCTCCTCTGAGTGAAGGATCTGTGCATTAAAGAATGAGTAGGGGGACGGGAGTACAGGAATCCTTTGTTTGGCCAATGAAAAAAGAAGAGGAAAGAAGAAAAGAAAGGAAGAAGAGATGAAAAAAAAGAAAAAAAGAAAAAGAAAAGGAAAAGGAGAAAGAAAAAAAAGAAGAAAAAGAAAACAAGAAAAGAAAAAAAAAAAAGAAAAAAAGAAGAAGAGAGAGAAAGAGGAGAGAGAAGAAGAGAGAGAAAGAGGAGAGAGAAAGAATAGATAGAGAAAGAAGGGAGAGAGAAGGAGGAGAGAGAGAAGAAGATGAGAGAGAAATAAGAGAGAGAAAGAGGGGAGAGAAGAGCAGAGAGGAGAGAGAGGAAAGAGAGAGAAGAGAAGGATAAGATAAATAAATAAATATTTAAGGGGATCTAAAAGTTCTCTTTCAAGGAATCTGTGAAGTTAGGCTATCAGCGGGTGGATCACATATAAAATTTGGATTGAAGGTTTTGGATGTATAATTATCATAAAGTTATTTGTTGATATTAAAAATTATTATTATATGAAGATAATTTTTTGAGTAGAAGAGTGTTGAGTGAGTTCCTAGTACAGATTGATATCAGGTGTATTTAGTTTATCTCTAGTAAGGTAAGAATTTTGGACATCGATCACCTAATTATATAAAAACTATTTTGTGCTTTGATGATTTTGCTTTATGTGATGTGATAATTGCATATAATATTCTTATTTATTAAGTACATGTGATATGTAATAGTTATATGTTTATATATAAAAATGTTCAGTTATGCGGTTTTATATGAATTATATATTGTTGATCTTGGTTGGTTAATTTCAGTATTCATGTGCATCCCATTGGATGAAAGAGTGTGTTTTGATATAAAATTTGTAAAGAGCATGAACTGATTTTAAGATTGCATGATGGATGGTGGTGTACTAGATTAGCCATGTATTGATACCCCGCTACAGGCCAAAAATGTAATATCATTGATGCCCTGCTACAGACTGGAAATATAATAACTTTGATGCCCACCACAGATCAGAAATGTGGAACTATTGATGCCTTATCACAGGCCAAAAATATGAAAATTGATGCCCTGCCACATGTCGGAAATATGGAACAGTTGATGCCCCGCCATAAACCGAAAATATGAAACTTTAATACCCGCCACAGGCTAGAAATGTAGAATTGTTGATGCCTCGTACAAGCCAAAAATGTGAAACTATTGATACCCCACAACGGGCCAGAACGTGGTTATAATAGTCCAAAGCCGAGCACCCTAAGATGATTAAATTTTATTTATGATGATCACGAGGGTTATATTATATGACATTTTGCATCGCATGACAGATGTTAATACATATGATCGGAATATTTTATGACATTACATATTGCTTCTAAATTTTTTTATTATGATGGTGGGTGTATGCAGAAATTCTTACTGGAATGTAAAGCTTACTTTTCACTTCTCTATTTTTTAGAATCGCGGGATACATAGCAAAGATCGGATCGAGCATGAGATCAGGTACTATAATTTTTAGATTATTTAGTTAATTTTATTTTTGATATCCATGTAATGAACAAGTTAATCATTTAGTGATCATGAATTGAACGAGATGATTATTTAGTTATTATTAAATTATTTTAATGATATTTGGTTAATTAAATTTAATTTCTGAAAATGATGAAAATCTCATGTACTTAGACCTGTAATGATCTTTAAGATGATATCTAGGATTTGTGTGGCTGGTCTCGTAACCGATCCCGGTGCTGGCTTCGGGACAAGACAGAAATCCAAGATGACCCTCAGCAAATGACACTACAAGAATTAAGGTTATTAATGATGGCTAATTGCCATCACTAATAACAAGTTTATCGTCGTTAAAAGTATTGGCAACAGCATACAAAAAAAATCCAATTGCTGAAAGCCCTTATTAGTAACGGCAATAAAGCCATCACTAAAAAGAATTATTAGCTACAATATTAGCGACGAAAAAGCTATCACAAATATTTTTTTATTTTTAATTTCAATTAAAAAATAGTAGCAATGGCTATTGCCATCATAATTAGCAATGATGATTTGCCATTACTAATATCATTGATAATAATTTTTTTAAAAAATAAAAATATATTTGCTAAAACATGTTTTAATTTTATAATAAACAATTATAGTTTGTAAAACTTGTTATAAGTAAATTAATAATAAACTACCATAATCATAAATTAAAAACTAATCATATTATATTAAAAATATAAATTAAATAATTTTATAAATTAATACTGATTTACAAGTATCAAAAATAAATACATAATATCATAAAACAATCATATGAGATCCTACTTATCATCATCGTCCTCCTTGCCCTACTCCTATACATCCTCTCCAACAACTGGTGAATGAGAGCTAGATATCCCAACATCCTGAAATGAAAAATAAAATATTATTAATAAGTTTTGATATGGAAGCGTATATGTCGATATAAAGAGATATATTTCAATATACTCATCTGATTCTCGAATAGATTATTCTTATATATTCCATTCGATGATATAGAAGTATAGACACCTAGGCTCATCGATTGGATAGTTAGATCGAATTTTTATCCTCTAGATTCCTTTTCCCGACTCAAATCTAATTATGTAGAGCTTCTAAATATAAAAATTTACATGTAAAAAAATTTATTAATAGACTTACTTACCATGTGATTGTAAGAACGAGGCTAGCTGCTTGTGCACGCGTTTAGTCCACTTAGGTGGAGTTTTTTGAAACTCGAGAAAAATGTCAACAGCTTTTGTGATTCCATTGCCTTTATTGAAGCTATTATATTATGATGTTACATTGATTAAATCAGAAACTTGATGCCTTGCATGCTTATAGGGTAAAGATTTATAAGTATGCTGTGGTTACCAAGTCCCTAATCCATCATGATTTCAGGTTGGAGGTATGATAGCAAGTCAGAAGCCCAATGTGAAACGAAAAAAAACTAAATAGTTATCAAAAAACAAATAAATGTTATCTCGAACTTGATCAAAGTCTCATCAAAAAATGACAGCCGAAAAAAAGGATTGTGATTAGTTTCATTAGATGATAATGGAGGAAAAGACACCATTTTTTTTGGAAAAATGAAATTATGGAAGCCATCGTAGCCAAGATAGCTAGAGAAAGACATAAAAGAGAAAAAGAATCAATCTGACCATGTATATTGCAAGAGTTAATTGGAAGTGTACAATTTTTGTTAGGAAGTTAGCTTAGCATTCAAGCCTTGTGGACCAAACATTTCATTCTCGACCATTGGTCTTGGCAACCAATTTATTTTTTTAGTGCACATCTCGAGTACAAGTGTGTGTAAAATAGACATAGAGAATCAAGTATAATTGCTTAAAACAAAGAGCTAACATAAATGAAACTTGGCCAAGGACTAATTGCAAAAATAGTCAAATAAAGGGATGGAAACCAATTTTACCATGAATATAAATCACCGAGCTATATGGAAATAAATCCCGCATGTGATCATCCAATCCAGTCCATTGATAATATTCTTTTTTGTTACGTTGATAATTTTATCATGCATATCACTGGATGAGCTACAAGGAAATAAATCTCGCATGATCATCCAATCTAGTCCATTAATACTATACCTCTCTATTGTATTAATAATGATTCATGTTCGATCTCTCCCTGATACACCTATTTTCTTATGTATATACAATGTGTTCATCTAAAGAGGACCATCTCCGGTCTCTCCATCCACTTGTAGGAGTAGATGGAAGGAGGACTTCATGAAGTGGCTGCTTTTGCTTTCCAAGAGTCTTTTTCTCTTGTCAAGAAAGATATGTTCATTGATTGGCCTTGAATTAATTGGAGACATGCTCTTTGGCCATGACACTAGTAATGACTGTGTATAGATAGCCCAATACTATTTCAAATGTTTGTCTAATTTTCTAGTTTGTTCTTGTACTTGAGTAGGATCCTAACATAAAATTTAGTGTTCATTACTTCACTTTTTAGTGCAATGATTGAGTTTTTCAAATGATAAAAATACCCCTATGCAAGTGCAACCATCTAAAACACTACATTGGTATATTCTTGAAATATGTGGGGGAGATCAACCAAGCTAGTTGTTCCTTGGGAACAAAATAGTTGTCCTCATGTATGTGCATAATGTATGGATATATGTATGTAAATATGTACATATTTATGCATGCATACTTGGTATATGGATGTATTAGGTGGGACCTCCATCATTCGATCTAAACCTAACTGGATTTGAGAGGAGATCCGCTCAATATAGCCAAGTCCGAAACATTTCATTCATAGTGTTTTAATGATTGTGAAAATTTCTACCAAAAAAATGATTGTGGAAATTCTTTATATCAATATCCTTATACATGTGTTTGCCACAAACCAAATTTCATATCAATTTTTGAATAAATTCTTGACTCTTGAATTCTTTCTTTTAAATTGTACATATTAGTAGGATATCTAATCCATTGTAGAACCTCATTCAACAATATGTATTTTATTATCAGTCCCAGTACTCTGCTTTCCTTTTCAATGGCATTTTCAACGTAGAAGGTTGCAGAGCTCCAAAGAGATAAAGTCTTCCATATATAAAGATACACACACATACATACATATGTAAATATACAAGTAAAAATACATATGCACAAACTTTCATATTTCCAAACATTAATGTATATATGTATCTATATTATGTATATTAGCAACACTAAGCCCTCTACTACCATGCTTCTAGTAACCCAACCATTCTCTCCCAACCCCCTCATATCTTTTCTAATATCTACCATTCATTAGATGCAAATATGAGAATTGAGGGATTTCTCAATGGGAAAAAATGAGACAAGTGGGAAGAGTAGCATTGCATTGCTGAATTACTAATGACTCCATCCAAATTTCAGACAATTTTATATTTGTAATTGCATACATTTTGGTGACTCTAAAATGCAACTAAATGAATGAATGAATGAATGTGTTAGAAGTTTAGTAAAGTGGACCTTTACTTCAATCAAATTGCCAGAGGTATTTTAGAGAAGTGCAAGAGACTAGCCAAGGTCTAGTTCTATTTGCTTTTAAGAGTACTATAAATTGCTTGAGTATTTTATCCCCAACTATGAATATGTCAGTGGATAATTGGATATTTTCTTTTTTTTTCCCACACAAGTATAGGAAAAAGCAAATATAGAAATTGTGAGTATGCTAATATATATATATATATATATATATATATATATATAAGGATTATATATATATTAAAAGCTAAACATGAAACATAGAATTAAATATATATTGAAAAACAATTAAACCCTTATTGGAACTAAATCATTGCCTTATGGATTGATAGTCAAATAAATAATTATAATTAGTTTAATTTTGGTGGATATTAGAGCAAAAGAGACCAAAATTTATTGAAAAGATAAAACTATAGGAACCATATGGTTAGAAAAGGAGACATGAAAAAAAAAAATCAATTTTATCATAAATACAATTCATATATGGAACTAAAATGTGCGTTTTAACATGCGATCCCTCGATGGACTTATGTGTAAGGAAAAGAGGCCATTGTATAAAATGGATTATGTGCATTGTGGAGAAGGATCAGGAATTTAAAAATACCTGGTCAAATGGACCAAGCATTATAAAAGAGATAAGGAGGGGCCTTTTATTAGACTTATCCTCTGATAGACTAGCAAATAAGTTTCTAAAATAAATTCCAGGTGTAATCATTTAATTCTATATATAACTTTCCTTTCAATTATATTCATGATCTCATCAAACTCTGTCCACCTTACATCCCCCTTCTTTGTTGGTATCCGAATCACCCCCTTGGCCCCCTCCCTATCCCTTTCTTCTTTCTTTATATACATGGTGTGTTTATTTACAAGGGTTTATCTTCAGTCTCTCTAACCCCTAACAGGAGCCGATGGAAGGAGGTGTTCTTGAAGTGGATGCATCGGCTTTCAAGGAATGTGTCTCTCTTGCATGGAGGCAACCATATGTTCTTCGATTGGCCTTTTCTGCAGGAATTGGAGGCCTACTCTTTGGTTATGACACTGGTAATGGTCATATGTAGATAACACAATATTTCAATTTGTCTAATTTTTCATCATTGTGTTTCTACACTTCATTACATAATTTTTATCTTGAAACCTTTTCTTTTGAGCAAAAGAAAACCAATATATATATATATATATATATATATTCAAAGTAGAAGATTGATGCAATAGTAGAAAAAAAATGTTTTCCACTAATAAAGTTTATAGAGGATAACGAGGCCTTTTTCTTTGAAGAGTATATAATTAGTAGCAAAATGACCTAAATCACTTATACGACTCTCAAGTGACTTTACTAACTTGGTAAGCATGCACCTTCTCATACTGGATGGTTGCAATATGGATTTTTTATTATGGATTCCATATGCTAGCAATACATTCATGTCAAAAACATTGACTCAGTCCTATGTCAAGATACGCACCCAACTTACATCCAAATCCTGTCTGAGTTTTTTTTTTTTTGGAATTAAATTACACAAATCCCCCTCAAGATTAAGTATAAATTGTACTTATATCCAGTAATTTAGAAAATCTATGTTTACATCCTTAAGATTTATTTTTAACCTACACTTTAATCCATACCATTAGTCAGACAATTAATCTTAAATGGGACCCAATGACTTAACAAATAACCAAATGGCCAAAATGAAGTCGGAGACCCTCCCCACATAATTGGTTTACTCTCCATGTATCAGGCATTTCGACATATGGCTACAAGAATGCCCACCCAACATGAAATAATCATACACATAGAAAGATTTTTGCCATCACACCATTTTGTAATTTGAAATTCGTGGAACAATAAGTACTATTAATTGGATGTACGATTACGCTTCATCATTGCTTACCACTTGTGTGAACTTGATGTCAAGCATCATCTTCTTCACAGCATCATACTTCCCCTCCGAGCACAGTGCTTCCATCAACAAAGCATGGGTAACCGCATTCCGGTTGCATCCCCTTCCCACCCATCTCTTCTTTCAACTCCAAATCTATGTTCACATTCCCATTCTTGCTTGGAAACCCAACGAGAATATTGTAAGTGATAATTGATGGCTTCATCCCTCTTTTGACCATTTTGTCGAATAATTGACGGGCTCTTTCAAGTGCATCCCATTCCCAGCAGCCTTTCTTGAGAATTATGTTACAGAAGATGATATTTAGATATATGCAAAAGTTGGAGCACCGATCGAGCAATCCATGAGCATCATTAAAGCAACGATTGTCGATGAAACAATTGAGAAGAAAATTGAAGGTCTAGAGGGAGGGGGCAGAAAGGTAGTTAAAAAAAAAAGGGTAGGTCGAGGAAGAGGTGGAGGACTTGATCGAGGAGGGCATCGAGGTAAGAGAAAAGGCAGGCACGAGCAAGGCGGTGGATGAGAGTGACATAGGTTGAGTAGTCGTGGAAGAGAGGGGAGGTGGAGAGGAGGTGGTGGAGGGTGGCGGTAGCATCAAAAATGGATTCGAGATCGACGAGGAAAGGGATGGTAGACTATGGCAAGGTTTTAGAGAGAAGCACCATTAATAAAAATTTTTAAAAATGAGAGAAATATCAGGGGATACTTTTATCTTCTCGTATTATGCAAATGGTTTGATTGATACCATTAATGTAGGTTTTATAAACTACCAGGTATACGTGTATAAACGGAAGCCTCGGGAGGTTTTCATAATTTACTCTCTTTTTTAATTTTTATTTTTTAAGAGACAGAGCAGAAATGGACCAACCATTTCATCATAACAGATGATAATAGATTTTAAATGACTTCTGTTGGTTAATGAAGCAATGTTCCACAAGAAATATTGATAATCCTTATCCAATAAAGAAAAGGATAAGAATACGGCTATTCATTGTCCAACAAGAATGATAATTATAGTCCTTATCTAACAAGACTAATAATTCTAGTCATTATCAAACATAACAAGAATTGTCTATATATATATATCCATTATCTTCTATTTTTGTAAGGAAGCATCTAACGGATGGTTTTAACTTTTTCTGGGTTCCTTTTCTTGTATTATTCGGATCTGGATTTTATACTCTTGTTCTTGTTGTAGAGTCGGAACGGTAGGCTATCATTCGAACCTTATAAATTCTTTGCATTCTTTCCCTACTATTTTTGCTTTACCTTTTTTGTGGTTTTATCTATTATTTTAGTTTCTTAAACGATCTTTGTTTCTAATAATTGGTATCGGAGCCAAAAGTTCATAAAAAAGTTTATGCAGTGTCACCATGATGGTAGGAAAATGTACAACCAAGTTTAAGATCTGATACTTTGATGGAACAAACTTTGCACGATGAAAACTCAAGATGCATGCAATGCTAATGAAAGATGGTTGCGCGGTCATCTTCTTCGATAAAGAAGATAAGCCATAAGGGAGGACTGATAAGCAGTTTATGGAGAAAGATGAGATGACTTTGGTAAATCTCTTTCTAGCATTGGAGGATATTGTTCTTTTCAACATTGAGAATGAGACAACTCCAAAAAGTTATGGGAGAAGCTGAAAATCATATATAAAGAAAAGTCTTGGTGAACAAGATATTCCTCAAATGGTAGATACCAAAGATCAAGGATAGATCATTAGTTTAAGAACACCTCAACTACTTTAATTTCTTAATCAATAAGCTTATGTCCTTTGATATTAAAATTGATGATGAGAAATAGGTGAGCATTTTACTTTATTCTATGCTAGATTCTTGGGATAATATAATCATAAATCTTAGCTATGTATAGTTTTTTATGAGATAGACTTTATTGTAGCATCACTTCTCACTGAACAACTGAGGTGTTGGTCAAGTTAAAATTTGTCAGCTGATATAAAGATAGCATGAGAAAAGTCCATGAAGGGAGATCATGGTGTTAGAGAAAATTGTAGATCGTGTCCAAGGTAAAGAGAAAGATAAAGTGTTGGAGCTATGGTAAAGTAGGGAATGCAAGGAAGGATTGTAGACTAAAAAGAGAGGTGGAGAAAACAAGCTCAAGTCTAGTAATTTCCATGAAAGCGTAGTAAATATTTTTCTACTACATCTAAAGAGGAAGATGCATTATCTGGTAAAAAAAGATCGAAGATACTTAATCAGTGGAATCTTAATTCAGGTGCATCATTTTGTATGACTCCTCATAGAAAGTGGTTTTATACTTACAAACCTTGCCAAGGTGGCTTTGTCAAGACAACGGCGATTATGCTATTGTTGGAGTAGGAGATATATGGATCAGGATATTCGATGGCTATATTCATATAATTTTAAATGTTAAATATGTCGTTATGCTCCGAAAGAATCTTCTATTTTTAAGGATATTCGATGAGCATGGTATAAAATTTATCAAAGAAAAAGCATAAGTTGAAAGTTGTTAAAGGTTGCATGATGGTGGTAAAGGGAGAGTTAGTTGGTAATCTCTACAGGTTAATTGGCAAGACTCTAGTGGAAGAAGCCATTGTTGCTAACACCAAGTCAGAGTCTACTATTGTCTAGCATAGAATTTGGGATATATGAATGAGCACGGGCTTTAGGTACTTTCTAACGAAGATCTTTTCTTGGTTATAAGTCTACCTCTTTGAATTTCTATGAAGATTGTTTGTTTAAAAAACCACAAATTTTCTTTCTATTTTTCCTAAATAGAAGTAGGAATTTTTTCGAGTTGATTCATTCTGATACTTGGAAGGCACTTACAATTTCTTTGGATGGTAATTCTTGAGTTAGTTTTATCAATAACTATTCTTGAAATATGTAGATTTATATGCTCAAGAGAAAATAGGATATATTTGAAAATTTTTAAGCTTTTCAAAGCTTAGGTTAAAAATAAAAAGGATTTCAAAATAAAGTGTCTCCATACTGATAATAAAAGAAAATCTTGTTTTAAAAAAATTAAAGCCTTTTGTAATGAACATGGAATCAAGTAGTAATTAACATTTCTTAAAACACCACAGTAGAATGGTATTGCTGAAAGAATGAATGAGACTCTCGTGGAATATGCTAGAAGCATGTCAAGTATAACAAGGTCTAGCAAAAGATTTTGAACTGAAGCTACAAGCATAGCTTAATTTTTGGTAAAAAGAGCACCTATAGTCTCTCTTGGATTATAGATTCTTGGTTTGGCAAGCCTCTTGATTATTCTTGTCTCTGTATGTTTAGTTGTGATGCATATGTTTGGGTTCCGAGAGAGAAATGGACTAAACTTGATATGAATTCTAAGAAATGCATATTTGTTAGCTATGTGAAAGGAACAAAAGATATATATTGTGGAATTTTACTATCCATAAGATTATCATTAGCTAATATGCTTATAATGAAATTCTTTTCAAGAAACTATTATATTGCAGGAAAAAAGAAAATTTCAGTGGACTATGATGCATTCAATGATGTATAACTTGATGATAGAGTGATAGATGATAAGCATAGATCAGAGACTTCTTATTCACCTCATGAGAGTAGTTCACATGTCAAGACACTAGTTGATTTAAGGCATCCTAAGAGGGTCATTAGACTACCATGAGGTATGATGATTATATCATATCTTTCAAGCTTGAGACTAATATTGTTAATACTTATGTTGCTTTGGTAGGGGAGCATGAGCTAACTTCCTACCAAGAGACTTGTGAGCCCACCTGTTCAGATAGATGGTGATATGCTATGGAGGAGGGGATGGAATCTTTGTAGAAACAAGACTTGGGATCTTGTTGATCTACTTAAGGGACAAAAAGTAAATGGATGCCATTGGGTGTACAAACTGGAGGACTTTGAGAGTCATGTTGAGTGATTTAAAGTGAGGCTAGTGGTCAGGGGTTATTCTCAAAAACCTGGTATCGATTTTGATAAGATTTTCTCTCTAGTTGTTCATATTATTATTTTCAAAGTTGTACCGGCAATTGTGGAAATTATGGACTTGGAGTTGAAGCAATTTGATGTCAAAACTACTTTCTTATATGGTGACCTAGAAGAAGAGATTTATATGACACAGCTTGAAGGCTTTATTTCATATAAGTTGAAACATATACCAAGGTATTGATATAGGCAATGTGATTCTTTCATTGTGAGCTTAATTTTTTTCATTATGAGCTCAAATTTTCATAGATAGAATCTTACTACTGTACATATTTTGGCAATTATAATGATGATAGTTTTTTTCTTGCTATTATATGAATGATATAATTGTGGTAGTTAATATTAAGCATCATATATCTACGTGTAAAGCTTAATTGGTTGAAAAGTTTAATAAAAAGGATTTGGGAATTGTGATCATATTCTTGATACGAAGGCATTAAAAGAGAGAAATGATAAGAAGATATGGTTAACCCAAAAGATTCATGTGTAGAAGGTTCTGCAATGCTTTAATATGCAGAATTCAAAATTAATGAGTACCCCCTTTCCTATTTATATGAAGTTATCATCGAAGCAATCATCCAATATTGAAGCAAAGAAGGCAAATATGGTTCTAGTACGATATTCATCAGCAGTATGGAAATTAATATTTGGTATGGTATGTATGAGATCTGACATTACACATATAGTGGGAACCTAATATAGCAATCAGTCGATACATAGTGAATCCTTAGATATCTAAGGGGTACTTCTAATTATTCACTCTATTATAGGCTTATAGGTTTGCAGTTGGCTTTGTTAATACAGATTTTACTTGAGTTAGAGATAGGAGGCATTTTACCATGAGATACATGTTCTCCATGATAGGCAGTGTTGTGAACTAGGAGTTAAAGTTATATTTAGTTATGGCTTTGTATATAACAAAGGTAAAGTACATTGTAGCTTTGCATGCTTCCAAAGAAGCCATATGGCTTAGACTATTATTTGGAAAGCTCAAGGTGAAATAGAATGTATTGGAATTGTATTGTGATAGTCAAAGTGCTTTATGTTTAGTGAAAAATCTAGTTTTTCACTCTCGTGCAAAGCATGTTGATGTTTGTTTTCACCTTGTGCATAATGTAGGGAGGATGGTCAGGTATCATTGTTGAAAATCCACACAAATATCAATCCAACAAATATGTTGATAAAGCCTATGGCTCGAGAGAAGTTTAATTGAAGTAAGACTTTTTCAAACTTGAAGCTACGTGATGAGTAGAGATTAGCAAGATCTTCGGTTAGTATTTTGTTGATAGCACATGTTTCAAGTGAAAGATATATTAGTTGATGAAGCCACATCTCACAAGAAATATGGATAGTCTTTGTCCATTAAGTCCTTATCTAATAAGAATAATAATTCTAGTCTTTGTTAAACTCAATAAAAATTGTCTATATATATATATGCCCATTGCCCTCTATTTTTATAAGAAAATATCTAAGGGATGGTTCTAACTCTCTGTGTATTATTTTTTTCTTGTATTATTGGGATTTGGATTTGTTAGTTGATAATAATATTTGGCTACCTAATTGAAAAGATCGAGTCTAGAGTTACACTCTATGTTCTTAAGATAATTTCGTCCCGCAATGATGCTTACGGTTTATGACGATTGTCTTCCAGGATACAACGGTCTTCTTCTGGTGAAAGCAGTACTACAAATCACCTGAAATTCGAACCATAAATGCTTTTCTCTCTTTGTATGCACTATAGCTATACTCTGTTATTCAGAGTATGCAAATGCCTAAGAGATTGCACTATATCTATACTCTGTTATTCAGAGTATGCAAATGCCTAAGAGAAGGAAAGAAAATGATTGATAGAATGAAATGAATGAGGAACAGGACCTATTTATAGCCTTAAGATGCCTCTCGGAAGCAACTCCTCATATGTGATTGGAGGAAGTTACCAATGACTTTTCATGGTGAGATATGCCTTTTCTCAATCACGATCTGAAGATTTCATGATCAATACGCTTCCTCAACCACGATCGAATGCCATGATATGTTGATTCATATCGTGATCTCTAGATCACACGATCAGCATGCTTCTTAATGCATCGTTTCATGATTCGATGGCACCCGTGATCATCAGAGGAAATGTTGATCCGTGAATGGACATGTGATTGCGCTATCAACGCCTCCAGATGTGTGATCAGTTATTTCGTGATTTCTTAAATCCCATCATCTGAGTCGGCTCGAATCCTCAAGTTGACTCCTTACTGCAGAGAGCACTCTGGTCGAGTCGGCTAGAATCCCTCGAGTTGACTCGGCCAAACCGCACGTTACCATTCTATGGATCCGAGCCGGCTCCCAGTCATCCGAGGTGACTCCCAACAGAACCGAGTCGACTCGCCTTCCTGCAACCCTAATGTGGTGCCAATCAATCTCGACCATCTGATCAGAAAAAATTTAAAGGCTCTTCAAGCTCCTCACGACGATGAGTACGTGCAAAGTGAGCCTATAAAGCACCCATTGCGTCCTTGTCGCCCATTGCACATGTGTGCGCGTGCGAGTGATGCTACGCATCACCCTTAAGCTCTCCACCTATGGTGAGCCTAAATGTAAGAGCATGGAAAATGGTTTTTGATATGGCTACTATGCTGACATGGCGCACGTGTCAGATCCAGCCAGACACGGTTAGTACCACATGTTTTTTTCAAAAGGTCCCCCGTTCGGGAAGAAGTACTCCTGCTCCTTCGCCAGGTGGCGCCCGGAGACGGGTCCACCTCTGTCGAGGTCGAGCACCTCTCTGCCACTCCGCCAGGTGTCCACCCAGGAGGGGTCCACCTCGATCGAAGCTGGCAGCCCCTCGCTCTCTCGCCAGGTGGCACCCGGAGACGGGTCTACCTCTGTCGAGGTCGAGCCGGGCCCTCCTGCTCCTTCGCCAGGTGGCGCCCGAAGATGGGTCCACCTCCGTCGAAGTCGAGCACCTCTCTGCCTCTCTGCCATGTGTCCATCCAGGAGGGGTCCATCTTGGCCGAAGCTGCCGACCCCTCGCTCCCTCGCCAGGTGGCACCCGGAGACGAGTCCACCGCCATCGAGGTCGAGCCGAGCCCTCCTGCTCCTTCGTCAGGTGGCGCCCAGAGACGGGTCCATCTCGGCCGAAGTCGAGCACCTCTATGCGCTCCGCTAGGTGTCCACCTATGAGGGGTCCATCTCGGCCGAAGCTAGCGGCCCCTCGCTCCCCCGCCAGGTGGCACCCGGAGACGGGTCCACCTCCGTCGAGGTCGAGCCGGGCCCTCCTGCTCCTTCGTTGCGCCCGGAGACGGGTCCACCTCCGTCGAAGTTGAGCACCTCTCAGCCGCTCTGCCAAGTGTCCACCGAGAAGGGGTCCACCTCGGCCGAAGCTGCCGGCCCCTCGCTCCCTCGCCAGGTGGCACCCAGAGACGGGTCCACCTCCGTCGAGGTCGAGCCGGGCCCTCCTGCTCCTTCACCAGGTGGCGCCCGGAGATGGGTCCACCTCGACCGCAGTCGAGCACCTCTCTGCCGCTCTGCCAGGTGTCCACCCAGGAGGGGTCCACCTCGGTCGAAGCTGCTGGCCCTTGCTCCCTTGCCAGGTAGCACCCGGAGACGGGTCCACCTCCGTCGAGGTCGAGCCGGGCCCTCCTGCTCCTTCGCCAGGTGGTGCCCGGAGACGAGTCCATCTCGGCCTAAGTCGAGCACCTCTCTGCCGCTCCGCCGGTGTCCACCCAAGAGGGGTCCACCTCGGCTGAAGCTGCTGGCCCCTTGCTCCCTCGCCAGGTGGCACCCAGAGATGGGTCCACCTCCGCCGAGGTCGAGCCGGGCCCTCCTACTCCTTCGCCAGGTGGCGCCCGGAGATGGGTCCACCTCGGCCGAAGTCAAGCACCTCTCTGCCACTCCGCCAGGTGTCCACCCAGGAGGGGTCCACCTCGGCCGAAGCTGGCGGCCCCCTGCTCCCTCGCCAGGTGGCACCCGGAGACGGGTCCACCTCTGTCGAGATCGAGCCGGGCCCTCCTGCTCCTTCGCCAGATGGCATCCGGAGACAGATCCACCTCGGCCAAAGTCGAGCACCTCTCTGCTACTCCGCCAGGTGTCCATCCAGGAGGGGTCCACCTCGGTCGAAGCTGGCGGCCCCTCGCTCCCTCGCCAGGTGGCGCTCGGAGACGGATCCACCTCTACCGAGGTCGAGCCGGGCCCTCCTGCTCCTTCGCCAGGTGGCACCCGGAGACGGGTCCACCTCGGCCGAAGTCGAGCCTTTCTCCGCTCCTCCGCCAGGTGGCGCCCCCTGACGGGTCCACCTTGGCCGAGGTCAGCCCTGCTCAGCGAAGCCTCCGAGAAGTAGAAGCGCGGGTTTCAAGATCGCCACTCGGGTAGCGCGCGCCGCGCCCCATAGGTGCCGCCAGTACGGTCTGCAATGACACGCGAAACCTCGTTTACACCAATCGGATGGGCCCTACAATCGAGAAGCGGAATCCTTGCGGGCAGGAGCCCAAAATGGCTGGGCACTCATCGTTAACTCCTCGAAGGGAGAGCACCCGCACTCGGCCCAAAGCCTCGCCAGTATCCTCCCCCCCTTCCTCGTTATGCACGATGAGCGAGGCGATTCGGCCACTGAGTTTCCAGGCCCGAAGAGGAAAGGAAGGGGGGGAGAAAGATGAGAAGTGGGAGGAGAGGGGCTGGAGGCAATGTGATGATATAAAAGGGATGGTAAAAACGGGCAGCAAGGTAAGTGAAAAAGAGGAGAAACACACCAAGAGAACGATCCTGGGAGTCCTCAAGGAGTCCTCAGGCGTGAGCTCGGTGAACTCAGTGCGGGGAGCTGAGCATCAACTCCACTCTTCCCCACACTTCTTTCATTAACATCTCCTCTAAGCACGGGAGTCCTTCGGGAACCCGCCTTAGGGATCTGTTCCATCTCGCCGCTTTGTTGAAGAGATGGCTGGAATCCATCAAATGGAGTGGGAAGCCTCTTGGATGGACCCCATCCTTGCATTCCTCATCAAAGGCACCCTATCGGAGGATAAGACCGAAGCCAAGCGTGTACGCTGGATTGCCTCAAAGTACGTCGTCCTTGATGGAATCTTGTACAAACGGTCGTTCACGCAACCATTGCTCAAGTGCCTAAGGTCGTCGGACACCGACTACACACTCAGAGTGATGCATGAAGGCATCTACAGTGACCACCTAGGAGAAAGATCCTTGACCTATAAAATTATCTGGCAGGGTTATTACTGGCCAATCATCTAGAAGGACGTGTCAGACTTCGTCAAAAAGTACGACGTGTGCCAAAGATATTCCAACATTCAGAGATGACCGGCTAGTCAGCTAACCCCGCTGACCACCCCTTGCCATTTGCACAATGGGGAATGGACACCCTTGGGCCATTCCTGCCAGCCTCCGAACAACGGAAGTTCTTGATTGTAGCCATCGACTACTTCACCAAATGGGTAGAAGCTGAGCCGATGACTGACTTCGCCGGCCTCCGCTCCTTCGGTCACTCCCTTCCCCTTATCAGCTGGGTGAGTTATCTCTGTCAGCCCAGCTGGAGACGAGGCTGGGGTTGTCGCCACTTCGGCTGGCTCGAACGGTGCTTTCGTCGGTCGGGCAGCCGACTCCCTGGCGATGGACGAAGACCCTAGCCCTTTTGCTACCAACCTCTCCGATAGAGGCACGTTATCCTCTTCGAAGTCTGATGCCACTATTATTGCGGGCCGTTCGTCCACCCGCTACATCTTCGGCTTGTCTGCGGTCGGCCTCGTGGACTGGGCGGCCCTCCTCTTTGCCGCCCGCTCTGCTATCTTAGCCCTGTCAGGCTTCATCTTATCTCCTGTTGCAAGGATAAAATCAAAGTGAGTACAGAAGAAGATAAAGTCTGTAAAGTGCAAAAGGAACCAACGACAATGACTTCTATCCTACCTAAGCTTCCATGGCGACTGATTCCGGCCAATTGGAGGCTGTCCTCTCGAAGCAACTCATATACCATGATGATGTCAACCTCCTCCATTCTATTGAAGTTTGCCTGGTCAGCCATCAACACTGCCCTCCCTTCGTTGGCCGTTAGCCTTGGCTCCCCCCACGACAGAGTAAAACCCCAAGGTCGAAGACTATCCACGAAAAAGAACTTTGATTTCCATCCATGGATAGCCGATGGAAGAACCCCTAGTATCCTTCGTCCAAGATGGGGGCTAAACATCCACCACTCCTAGCTCCTAAAGTCTTTCTTCAGGATGAAAAAGTTGACGAAGAGGGAAGTCCTAAGCTCGGCTCCTGCTCTACAGTACAGAACCATGAAGTAGCTGATCGCCCGAATGCTATTCGGAGTCAGCTGCGTAGGGGAGATCCTATAAAGATTAAATACCTCTACAAAGAAATTAGGCAGGGGGAACCTAAGTCCTGCCTTAAGATCATCCTCGTACATCGAAAGAGCCCCCGGACTTAGTGGCCCGGTCACCCTTCCTTCCCGATTTGGGACATAAAGGTGCAGGATAGAGGGAATGTTATATCTAACCTTAAGGGTTTCTACCCTCTCCCGTGTCATCTCAGATCGAATCTCACTGGGACCTACCTCGCTCTTCCTATGGCTAGAACTCCGGCTACCAGAGGCCATTACTATGGAGTTTGAAGAAGTGGGAACTAACCTGGGAGTTGGTTTCCTAAGGGGATGGTGGCAGCGGAAGGAGGCGCTCTATCTCTTCGAGTGCAAATGTAGCAGGGAACTCCACCCAGACCCCTATCACCTCCTTTTATAGGCTCTAGGAGAGTTGGTCCCTGCCGTCCCTCGACCCTCACGACCCAGTCGCCAGGCGGCACGACTCTCCCCACGACAAAAGTCGATGCGATGCAGGGAAACACATCCAAGCCGTGATCCACGTGATTGCCATATCAGTGGCAGGGAGTTCGCCTCCAGTGCGACGCCGACCGTCCAGATGTCGCCACGCCGTTCCACCCACTTCCGAAGCCCAGCGGTCGAGCGGGCCAGGCTAGCCCTCCATATTGCGCTCCTATCGCATTAACTGCTGCTCCCCCACCTCCAATGCGGGGTCGACACCTATCCCGGGTCATATATCTGAAGACTGGAAATGGTCGGACGCAGCATGCCTGATTAGATCCGTAATCATTTCAAGGACGGGTGCATTCGATGCAAGGATGATGCTCTCGCCCTTCGAAGCCACAATCCTCCCGAAGGCCAAGAGCAAGGGGGCAACTGTTATACCCAATCAACTTTTCTCTGAACCGGACCAAAGATCCGACCGACCGGCTTAAGGGCCGACCAACCCACCAGAGATCCTGCCGACTCACTTGAGGCCGACCGACCCACTAGAGGTCATGCTGATCTACTTGAGGTCTTGCCGACCCACTTAAGATCCGACTGACCTGCTTCAGCCAGACCCATACTAATCAGAAGGCTCCATAAGCCCCTTCCAGCTGATACCAGAATTCTTTTACAATAGATCCCACGACGTGGCCACGTCTTGGTGCCACCTGGCCACCATCCTGATTCTCCTAGGGCAGATCAGACATTTCTAGCCTAGTCCCTAACAGATTCTGGTAACATTCCGTGCTTGTATAAGGTAAACGAGAGACTTCGAGCGGTAAGGGCACTCTTCCTTCTCCACGAGCTATATCCTTTTGATTCTTTCATTCTGTTGCTCTAAGGCTCTCGCTAATTTGGTCATCGAAGTATCCCCGCCGGAATACCATCGGCCCGTGGGACTTCTTTGCAGGAACCGGATAGAAGCGCTCCAGCCAGGCCGAGAAAATTCGATCCGGGAGGTTCAGCAGCAATAGTGTGACTGTATATATACATATAAAAAATCAAGAGAATAACGTGCCATGACAAGAAGATAAGCGACACAAAGATGAATAACAAAAAGAATTAAAAAACATTTTAAAAATTTTAATATTATTTTTTAAAATAAAATATAAAAAATTAATGATATTATAATATTTTAATTATTTTTATAATAAAATAGTATAAAATAATATCGGAATGAAATTGCCGTGGGCTAGACAAGCATTTATTAGTTGCAATCGATCATTGCGGTGAATTCAAGGTATCATCACGCTGTTCACCGTTTGAAGACCTGTCAATCTTTTCTCAACGTCCATTTGCCAAAAACTACAAGACACATAAATACATTTTTAATCTAAGGTCAAAACTTATCAGATTAAATAAATATTCTTAATGCAATCCATGTGAAATATTGAATTAATGGCGTTTTTCTAAGGTCCTCGGATTCTTTGTATCAGCTTTTTCTAATGGAGTCAGGAGGAAAGCATGAAACGTACCGGCGCCCCCCTCGAACACGGTCGGAAATAAATCGCCTGCTATAATTGCAGCGGCACGCCACCCGCGCTACTCCCAACGGACGCACGACAAAACTGATGCCACGATACGTTTCATATGCTCATTGGCGACATAAACACCTTGCTGTTACATCAAAATAGTAGATCCGTCATGGATTTAATCAGACGGCCAGGATCGTCTAATTCTCCTGAGACTCACGAGCATTATGATGAAGAGCACGAAATCCTAGCCGAACATTCGAATCACCCCCTCTGATTTCAAGGATCTTCGGACGGCATTAATCGCGCCCTATTTACGGTAATTTAGCGAGGCTAGAAGTTTTCAAATTTCAAAAAAGCCCTAACGGTCGATTCTCTCTCTTCCTTCTCCAAACGAAGGAAGATTAAAAAGCCCTCCTTTGGAGATTCCACCATTCCCTTTTTCTTTCTTCTCTTTTCTCATCTTTATTTCAAATCCATTCCCTCCATCCCTTCGCGTCAATCCTAGTTTCCATCAATCTATAGCCCTTGTTGCCATTGTTTGCTGCTCTTTAGCGAAGTTCCCTTTTCAGCAAAGAAGAAGAATTCATGCATTGGGGGAAATGGCAAGAAGTGGAGAAAACCCACCTCCTAACGTTGCGACCGGTATGTTTCTTTGCCATTTACTTGCCATCTAGATTTCTTATGTATCTAACAAAGATAGATAGCATTTTAAGGGAAGGGGAGAAGTTTAATTTCCAATTGATTCGATCAATTCGAAATCTTGGTTATCTTGTTCCTCCTTTGTTTTCTTTAATGACCATTTTCAGGTGATTCTCGACGAAAAGAGATCGAAGAAGCTGTAAACATTGCTGAAACCAGTGATCTCAACTTGCATGACTCGACCGCTGGTAAGTTCATTGAGTTCTTTGATGCTGCCTGGTATTGACAAATCCTATCTGACCTTTTGTTGCTAATACAAAAGATCTAATGATCATTAACCATCCGCATGTGATCAACACTATTGTAGATCTTCTTTATTTAAGTGGGTTCTTGAAAAGAAAAAAAAAAAATACCAGTTTTAAAGAATTCTTGAAGCCATCTTCTTCTTAAATGGTGGGGATTGTGCAAAAGTTTGGTCCTTTGGTTTGGATTTTTAAAGGGCAGATCATTTGCAGGCAGTTCCAGTTTTTTTGTGTTCTCGGCGTCTCCAGATCTGACTGTCTGCACGAGTCCGCCGGATATCCCCGGTGACCAGATCCAAGAAACGCCGGATTATATCAGGAGGAGCAACCAGAGGAATAGAATTGCTCCTATTGAGCTTTTTTGCAACAGAGAGTCGGATAATTTTAGACCTAAATGGGGCTTAGCTGGAACAATGCCGGAATCAACTCCAGAGATGCGGTCTTTGAGTAGAAATGAAACCTTAGAAGTTTCTCTTGATCTTGGAGTGATACCAGATGTCCAGGATAGCTTGATAAGTATAAATGCAGGTGGGACTGATGAATCCATAGTTTGTGGTGGTATTGAGTACCGAAAGGATAGCTTCTATACAGGTGGAGATGTTACCAGGAAAGATGTGGCAATTGGGGATGGCAAAGGACTGGCATTGTACCAGTCTGCTAGAGTAGGGAACTTTTTATATAAATTCCACGACCTGGAATCAGGAGATTATCTTGTTGACCTGCATTTTGCTGAGATCATATTCCCTGGTGGTCCACCAGGAATGAGAATTTTTGATGTCTTTATACAGGAAGAGAAGGTAAGGGAACTTATAATGTTAGTGTTGTGTGTTTTTTTCTTTTGAAAAAAGATCACCCTCATCCCTGTTCAATGCATATTTTTGCAGGTTATCTCTGCAATAGATATCTATGCACAGGTTGGTTCAAACGAACCACTTGTTTTATCAGCTCTGAGAGCTTCGGTTGTCACGGATGAGGGGTTGACAATTAGATTTGAAGGGTTAGTAGGAAAACCTATTCTTTGTGGCATTTCGATAAGACGTGATTATTCTGCAGGTAGATTTTCCTTTTCTGAGTTTTTCTTTATGATTTTCTTATTTTTGAGCGCTCAGACTAATGGTTTCAAGATCTTGTAAAAAATGTTTTTCTTTGAAGTATCAGGAAAGAGTGGTGGAAACTTGGAACCAATATTGGCCATAGAGAAGGAAATGTTACAGGTAGGAATGATGTAAGCTATCATTGTCTTGATTTCAATAAATGTTCTAATAAGTATCTCATGGGCAAAAGTAGTCTAGGTTGAATGACTTCTCGAATAAAATGCTGAATTTTACAGGAACAATGCAATGACTGTAGGCGGCTGAAACAAGACTATGATTTGCTCTTGAAGGAGCAAATAGAATGCAAAAGAGCAGTGGAGGGTTTAAAACTGGAGAATGAACTTAAGAGTAGAGAATATCAGAAGGCCTGGACATCACTGCAGGAACTTCAGATGGAGCTCATGCGTAAATCAATGCATGTTGGTTCTTTAGGTATCAAACTTTTCTAGGTTATGACTTTCTAATTGAAATTCTTTCATAGGTTACACTTAGCATCTTCTTGCTGCAGCTTTTGCTGTCGAGGGGCAAGTGAAGGAGAAAAGTCGGTGGTTTCAATCTCTAGCAGATTTGAGTGAGAAATTTAAAGTACTTAAAACTTTTATTCGAGTTAATATATAGTCATTCTACTTTGCCCCCATCTCCTGTCTTTTAGTTTCATTTGCATAAATTGTTCAGGAGTAGGCATTTATTTCCATTCTTTTAAATTCAGTAACAAAATGTGAATGCAACAGTTGCTGAAGTCCAAGCATGCAAAGCTGTCAGAGGAGGCACTGGAATACAGGAGGTTCCTTGCAGATATTACCCATATGTCTACTACTATTCAATCCACTAGTAAGTTTGCCTATCTAATATCTCATTTGTTAGTTTCTTAGTCATGTATCCATTTCATTATAGCAATTATGATTCATGAAGAATACGAGACATTGTTATTTTTTTATTGACAGTGGATCATCATCTCAACCTGGAAAAGGAGTACAAAGACATTAAATTTAAATATGTTGAAGAGGCAAAGGAAAGAAAAGACCTATACAATAAAATCATAGAGCTAAAAGGTTGGTCAAATTTTTGATTTAGTACAATATGGACTGAAATAAATGAGAAACATACAGCTTACAGCAAAATTATTCTTGTTTCAGGAAACATCAGAGTTTTTTGCCGCTGCCGGCCCCTTAATGCAGAGGAAATTGCTGGAGGGGCTTCTGTGGCTGTTGATTTTGAATCAGCCAAAGATGGTGAACTTATTGTAAAAGGCCATGTATCTTCCAAGAAGATCTTCAAGTTTGACAGTGTCTTCAGCCCTGAAGAAGATCAAGGTAATCAGTTGAAATCATTTTCTTTATTTATTCGAAAACATTGCTTAACTTATTCATGGACTGAACATTATCTAACCTTATGAACAGAAAAGGTTTTTGAAAGAACTGCACCTCTTGCAACGTCAGTGTTGGATGGATACAATGTCTGCATATTTGCTTATGGGCAGACAGGAACTGGCAAAACATTCACAATGGAAGGAACTGAAGAAGCCCGAGGAGTTAACTATAGGACTCTTGAGGAGCTCTTCAGAATTATCAGAGAAAGGCAAGGGTTATTCCAATATGAAATAACTGTAAGTGCCTTGGAGGTCTACAATGAACAAATACATGATTTACTTCTAATGGGATCTCAGCCTGGAGTTGCTGCAAAAAGGTAATAAAGAAGTTAAATTCTGTCAGAACTTTCGCATCTGAACATATCTGTGAAATTTGTTACTGTGTTGTTTATTGACAGACTAGAAGTAAGGCAAGTTGCAGAAGGAATTCATCATGTTCCGGGGCTGGTTGAAGCTCATGTAAGCAACATGGATGAGGTCTGGGAAGTGCTACAAACGGGCAGCAAAGCCAGAGCTGTGGGCTCAACTAATGCTAATGAACATAGCAGTCGATCACACTGGTTATTTTTTAGTTTTTTTAAAAAAAATTATTTAAAATGATTTCTCAATTTGATACAGTTGAAGGCTTTTGTCTGAAATGCCACTTTGCTTTTCAGTATTAACTGTGTGATGGTAAGAGGGGAGAATCTGATGACTGGAGAGTGTACAAGAAGTAAATTGTGGCTTATTGACCTAGCTGGAAGCGAGAGAGTGGCAAAGACAGATGCTCAAGGAGAGCGACTGAAGGAGGCACAAAACATCAACAAATCACTTTCTGCACTAGGTGATGTAATATCCGCACTTGCAACTAAAAGCCCACACATTCCCTTCAGGTTAGTAAATAAAGATTTTCTACAATAACCTAGTCAATTTATCTCAAGATACATGTTCTGAAATATAGTCTCCATCTGAAAATATGTAGGAACTCAAAGCTTACCCACTTACTTCAAGACTCTTTAGGTACTCTATTATTCCTCTTCTATTTCTTGTTTTCATATTGTTTGTCATTTTTGACACTTTCTATCAGGTTTTAGTGTGACTAAGTCCAGAGTAATAATTCAGGTGGCGACTCGAAGACTTTGATGTTTGTGCAGATCAGCCCTAATGAGAATGATGTAGGAGAGACTCTTTGCTCTCTTAATTTTGCTAGTAGAGTGAGGGGAATTGAACTTGGGCCTGCCAAGAAACAAGTTGATGTTAGTGAACTCTTCCGATACAAGCAAATGGTATGAATATCTACATGGGATTCAGCATTAATAATGACTTATCATGCTACGGTAAAATGAGTTTCATTTTTGCATTTTTGGCATCTATTCTTATATCTCTATCTGCTAATTGCTAGGTTGGGAAGGCTAAACAGGATAGCAAGAACAAAGATTCCCAAATAATGAAAATGGAAGAGACAATTCATTCTCTTGAAATGAAGAACAAGGCAAAAGATCTGGCTGTAGCAAATCTTCAAGAGAAAGTATGAACTCAGTCCTATCTTATTTGATCCAAAAATTTGTTGAACAGAATGACAGAAATTAGTGTATACTGACTTTCCATGATCAGACTTTCATTTAATTGGTTGGTTGATAATTTTAAATAAACTTTTTCCTTCTTTCTAGTTGTCATTTAATTAGTCATACCTCACAATTGAATCATATCTCAGGCACTCTCAGATTGTACTTTATAAGTTCTGGTGTGTGACACAAAGTTTGAGCATGTGAACTTTGTGTTAGACACCAGAACTCGAGTATAACCTGGGATTACCCGATGTATGACCCATATGAACTATCTAGTTGTAGAAGATACAACGCAATCACGTATATGCTGGCTTTCATGTTCAGCACTGTTATAAAGGCAAAATTTTTCTTTTTCTTTTTCTTTTTTATGTTTTTATGGGAAAACAAAGAATGCCATCATGGGTTCTTTGAACCTCGTTGTCCAGCTGAACTAACATTTTATTATTTAAAAAATATGACATTTTTTAGTTTGCTTCGTCACTCTTACCTGCAAGTTACTTGGATATTTTGAATATTAACTACCTCGAGCATATATTTGACACTTTAAAAAGGTTAGACTTGGAATGGTAGTTCACTAGTACTTGCCGTGATAGCATAAAGGTGCTTGTGATATATTATGTTCCTTTGCTTTATCTTCATTTGGAGAATGGACAACATTTCAAGGTCATTCAGTTTTCACTTAAGTGGGATTCCTCAGGGTGTTTTCAGAGGATCCGGCATTATGATGAACATGGGGAAAGCCAGGCATATTGTGTTTTGGTTAATATAGATGATATTTTTTGCAACATGTAAACACCTGGTGTATTGAGACCAAAGTGTTATTATTGCTGGTGTCAAGGTTTTAAATCCCATGGAACGGGATTGTCTCAATTTTTTTATGAAATAGGATGTGCTGGCATCCCGCCCTATCCCGACACTCAGAACAAGGGATGTACCAAGGCATCCCGATAGGGGTGTTGGGATATTGGCAGGATGTCCTGTCCCGTACATGGGATGGTACGTCGTCCCGATGTCCCATGGAACATTCCGCTGGAACCTGAATCCTTTGCTGGTGTTGTTCCAAAGATTGCTTGTGGGAAGTATCTGTAAGATAATATTTATATTTTTCAACTTTGCGAAGAATGAAGTTTTCTATTAAAATTAAGCTATAAGGCTCCAATCTTGGAACCTGGCCACTTATATGGGCCAAAACAAGCAAGAAACAATAGAATCCTGAAAGATAGTCAATAAGGTCCACCACGGCACAAATGCAAAAGTATAATATTTGTTACTCCCATACTGCGACTTAATCCACAGCCTTTATAAACACTACTAACTATGACCCAGACTACAACGACCTAGGCCTTTTTGGGTGAGTCCTTGGTCCATTACAAATGGCTATAAAAATAGATCCGACTCATGGCTCATGTGGATTATAGAACACCTACAACACAGGTCTTTTTGAGACCTACCATGGCTGATCATGGTGTTTATGATTATATTTGATTGGATTTAGACCCTTAGCCTGGTGAGGAGATGCTGGTGTTTAAATAAGAGATGAGGATTTGTGTAGGCATGTATTTAATTACACATTAGTTGTGCACTAGAGATATTGGGTACTTATACAAAGATAGTGCAAGGAACCAAAATAGTACCTTTTGGCTAGATTTATTGGGTGAGGTCGAAGGTTGTCAGACAGACCTTCCTAAGCTGCTAGCAAATCATTTTTTCTCATTTAAATGCAATGTTATTTGTATGCTTTTTATTGTTTTCAAAATTTTTTGAAGCATTGACACTTCTATACTGTTGAACATGAATGCCAAGTTCAGATTCCCTTTGCACTCCAGAAATGAAATGTCTTGACACTTTTCATAGTTTTTTGGTGCATCTTGTCAAACCGGTGCATAAAAGCTTGTGAAAACTTTGAGCAAAGAAGGATATTAACTTGAAGTACCAGGAAGTTGTAATTAAGTGCCATACCCACTGTTATGTCATACTATAAATTCAAACATTGTTGATAGTGCAACTGAATAGTCAAATTAGTTTACTAACAAACATGTTTCTGTTAATTTATATATTTATAAGTTAAATATTTATGTTTTATAAAAGTGTTCTAGTTTTGGGTTCCTTAACTCTTATTAGTTGTTGATGGATGCTTCGAGAAGCTTGGACAATGGCACCGCTGCACATAGCGTCTTTAAATACTGCTAAGGACTTGATTTTCCTATTAAACTGACAACCTAAGCTTTTGTCAATATGTTGAGCCTTGTTGAGATAAATTGCAGCAAGGCCTGTGCATGCGAGAAGTATAACAAATATACATAAATGTTGAGTAGCAGTTGATCCTTTCTGGATTGCTTTGCAACTACCTATTTATACAAAATGGATAAGTATTATTAATTTTTGAAACACCCTTTGCTTTGCAAAGCAAATATCATTTCAAAACCACTTTTTGATATTTCCCACTTTCTTCAGACTGAAATCATTTTTGCTCCTGATGCTATGAAGAAGAGAATTTGATTTCTCTTGCAAGTGCAATTAATTTATGTCCTTTCCTTGCATTGGAGTAGGAAAAAACAAAATCCACCGTTTATAAGAAGTTGAGCAGAAGGAAGTTGTTTATTTTGTTGCATATCTCATTGAAGAGTGATTTTATAGCAGCATCAACCCTTTTTTATATTGGCCCGCGTTCTGTTTTGCTTGTTTCACTGGCTAAATACCGTAGTTGCCTGATTTTGTAATAACAACCATAACCTCATTATTATTTTGCAATCAATGTTCTAGGATCTATCTAATTTCATCATCAGCCTTGCAGGTCAAATTAGTAATAGTTTTGCTCAGAAAATAACTCCTTTTTTGTGTTTCTCTAGAGATCAGTAGGGCGAACTTTGTTATGACTCCTGAGAGATTATATCAGCAAGTCCTGAACTTCAGTCTATTTTGCAGGTTAAAGAGTTGGAATCACAACTACTGATCGAACGAAAGTTGGCAAGGCAGCATGTCGATGCCAAAATAGCGGAAAACCAACAGCAGTTGCAGCAACTAAAAGAGCAAGAAGATCCGAGCATATCATTGATGAATCCTCAATCAGTTATTCGACCAATGTCAGAAAAATTTCACGACCTTGTTGCAGAACAACCAACCCCAATGAAAGAGCTAGGTAATGGAATGCGACCACTTGTCGAGAACAACACCAACAGGCCTATGCTGATGTCTCCAACTGACAACAACATTGTCAAGCGTTTCCCATCACCAAATGACAAGGAAAATAAGCCAGAGCTGGCTGAAGAGCAAACCCCAAGGAAGGCCAGTAGAGTTTCCCTTTTCTATAATACAGCTCGCCAGGTTCCAGCCACTCCAGCACCCCGCCGTTACTCGCTTATTCCACTTCCTACCTCAAGAGCAGTGGTTGCACCGCCACCACCATTGCCACCTACCATGGGCAATCTTTCACCACCACTGCCTTCACCATTGCCAACCATCATCGGTAAAGATGGTCCTCAGCCCAGAAGTACGAAGAAGATTAACAGCATACTTAGAAGAAGCCTCCAAAAGAAGGTAATTATCAGATCCCCGTTCCCTCAGACAATTAGAAGGGGAGGTACCATTGGAGGGGCAGAAAAGGTCCGGCTCTCAATTGGTGGAAGTGGGAGGAAGGCAAGGAGAGTGCCTGTAAGTAATGGTGCAAAGGCCGACAAACTAACAGTGCAGAAGAAGAAGGAAAAAGAGAGAGGCTGGAATCTTGGAACGACAGTCAGGAACATTTTCTGATTTGTTTGTTCCTCATTATCCTTGATGATAATTATATACACAGTTCATTTAGGAGGGAGATTGGTAGTTTGTAACTAGCCCCATTAACCCTGTTGTGTGCAGTCTCTTAACCAGAAATGTTGTTCCTAAGACCTTGTTTCTTCTTCTTGTATGTGATGAAAAGCATCATCATATTGGTGAAGGTGGCTTCTAACAGAATGCAGAAATGTGCTTTACCTTTCTTTCCTGTCCATATCAAATTCGGGATTTGAAAATAATAGTGTCTTTCTCAAATGGACAACCGGGAGCCCTAATCTTGTACTGGCAAGTAAAAATTCCGCATTAGGCTCGATTTGAGGCTTTCTTTGGCCCTCTTACTGCTTTGATGTTGTGATATCATGGTGTGAAAAAAGGGTCTTGTTTATTCGGATTAGTGTCCTGATGGGATTTTGCAGCAGATATGCTATTTCCTCTTCAATTAATTTTCCTCGATTGCTTGCTGGTGATCGATCATCGATCAAGGATTCGGATTCCAGCGAAACATCCTACAGGACACCGAGATGGAGTATTATCCCATGTATCGGGACAGGACATCCCGCCAGGATTCCAGTATTCCAATCAGATATCTTAGAACATCCCCTGTCCTGAGTGTCGGGACGGGACGGGATGCCGACGCTCCCGTTCTAAGAAAAAATTGGGATAGCTCTATCCCACAGGATTTAAAACCTTGTCATCAATCATATTTTATAATATCCCGTCAGAAGGGTAAAACTTTTCCGTCTCTTCATAAATGGCAAGAATTTATGAAGAATGAAAATGGATCATGTATTGCTAACAAGGTGGTAGGTCAAGTGGTATAGGCCTTGTATTCTAACCATTACATCTTAGGTTCGGATCATGATGTTGTGGTTGAATTGCTATGATTACTAGCCATTTGATTGAAGCTTCATATGTAAGTATAAAAAAAATTTTCCTCTTAATTTTATGAGTCTTTGTTATTGCCATCCTTGTTGTCATAAGATTTTGCACGGCTATCACATGCAGGAATGTTAACGACATCTTTATCTTGTAGTTAGTGGTGGAATAAAATTAGGAACATCTTTATCTTGTAGTTAGTGGTGGAATAAAATTAGGAAGTTGTACCTGTCTATTATAAATAGACCATTTGATAGAAGCTTAATATCTTTATCTTGTAGTTAGTGATGGCATAAAATTAGGAAGTTGTACCCGTCTATTATAAATAGGCCATGCCATTTGATAGAAGCTTAATATATATAGCCTTTCGTTACTTCGCATCTAGTATAAAAAAAAAAAAAATCCACTCAATTTTATTTCTTCGATCTCTACTTGTTTTGCTCCTTTATTTTGTGCAAGTGATAGTACATCACTAGTATCAGAGCTGGTGCAATGAACAATTCGACTCAAATCTCAGTTCTTGTTTTGAATGAAAAAATCATAATCGGTGGAGTGTCTAAATGAGGGTGCTTTTTGATTACCATAAGTTGCTAGAAGTCATGGAAAATGGAGTTGCTGATCTTGTAGAAAATACTACTGATGCATAGAAGAATACCCACCATGAGCACAAGAAAGATAAGAAGGCATTATATTTCATTCATCAAGGGGTGAATGATGAAGCTTTTGAGAAGATTGCAGGAGCAACCATATCAAAGCAAGCTTGAAATATCTTGATGACGTTGTACAAAGGTATGAATAGAGTTAAGAAGGTGAGACTCCAAACTTTGAGACATCAACATGAGCTCCTAAAAATGGAGTCTTTAGAAACTATTACTGCTTATATTAGTTAAGTTCTTGCTTTGTTAAATCAAATGAAAATATAAAGATAGGAGTACAAGAAGCAGGCTATAGTGGAAAAAAAATTTATGATCACTTACTTTCATATTTGAGCATGTCGTGGTCGAGATAGAAGAAGCACTTGATCTCTCTTCAATGACTATCAAGAAATTATCCAGCACGTTGCAAGCCCATGAACAACGCATGAATGAGAAAAAAGTTGAGAAGCCAATTGAGCAAGCTTTTCAAAGCCAAGTCTTCATCAAAGGTGATCAAGGTGGTGAAACAAGCCAAAAGTATAGTGGTTCTCGTGGCAGAGGAAGATGACATGGTGGCTTTTACTACAACAGTGGTTATGGTGGTCATAATAATAATCATGGAGTTGGAGGCAATGACTAAAAAAATCAAGTTCAAGCTATCAACAAAATTCAAGAGGTCATGGTCATGAACATAGTATAAGAAGGTATGATAAATCTATTGAGTGTTATTCTTGTCATAAATGTGGCCATTATTCAAATAAGTATAGATATAAGGATAATACTCAGAGGGCTCATAATGTACAAGATGATGATGATGATGATGGCGATCATGCTCTGTTGATGGTCACTGTAGCTGGTGAAGCACCAAACTATATACATGGTTCCTTGACACTGGGTGTACAAATTATATATGCGGCAAAAAGGAGCTATTTGCTGATCTTGATGAGTCATTTCGCACCAAAGTCAAGTTTGTCGATGACAGTACTATACCAGTGACGGAAAAAGGATAGATTCTCATCAACTTGAAGAATGGAGATCATAAGTATATTTCTAATGTCTTCTATGTACCAAGTATGAAGAGTAATTTGCTTAGTATGGGTCAGTTGATAGAAAAAGGGTATGCTATGAACCTCGGTGGCAACCAACTTTCCATTCTTAATAAAAAAGGTACACTTATTCTCAAGGCACCTTTGACAAAGAATCATATGTTTCAAGTTGATATTTTCAGTAATGTTTATAATTGTCTCAATGCTATTATAAATGATGAGCCTTGGCTGTGACACCTTCACTTTGAACATTTAAACTTTCAGAGTTTAAAAATGCTTGCTAGAGAAAATATAGTGAAAGGCCAGCCTGGTATTCATCATCCAGAATAATTGTGTTAGGCTTGCACTCTTGGAAAGCATCATAGATTGCCGTTTGCAACAGAACAACAACGTGCAACACAACCACTAGAGCTCATTCATTCCAATGTATGTAGCTCAATGAATACCTTGTCAAATGGTAATAATAGATACTTCCTGACCTTTATTGATGATTTTACTTGAAAGTCTTGGATCTATCTTTTGCAAAGGAAGTATGAAGTTTTTGATTACTTTAAGAAGTTCAAGGTGCATGTTGAAAAGCAAAGTGGTTATTCTATTAAAGTTCCGCAAACTGATGGTGGGTTTAAATATACTTCCAATGAATTTAATAAATATTGTGAAGAATAGAGAATAAAGTATGAAGTCATTTTTCCTTATATTCCACGGCACAAAAAAGTCGCGGAAAGGAAGAATAGAACTATAATGAACATGGCAAGGAGCAAGCTAAAGGTGAAACAAATGCCCAATTCATTCTAGGATGAAGTTGTTCATGTTGTGTTTATTTATTGAATAGGTCTCCAACAAGGAGTGTCCAAAGTATTACCCTTGCAAAAGCATGGAGTGGTTTCAAGCCAAGTGTAAAACATCTTAAAGCATTTGGTTCTATTACTTATGCCCACGTTCTGGCAGATACAAGGACAAAGCTAGATAATTGAGTAAAGAAGACTGTCTTTATTAGATACAAGTGGGGGGGTACAAGCTATTCAATCCCGTGACAAAGAAAATGATTGTCAGCCGAGATATAACTTTTGCTGAACAAGAAGCATGGAAATGCGATGTGGATACCCCTAAAGACTCTCGAATACCTATTATTTCTATTCTTGAAGAAAAAGCAAAAGCTCCCATCACAATGAAGAAGCCTCATCAAGCTCTGCTCAAGAAACTTCTTTGCCACAGGCCCTGGCAAAATCTGGAAGGCCCAAGGTAGCAATGCCAACAATCAGTACACTTGCAAGATTACAAGGTAACTCTTGATGATGAAGTTGATGATGATGGAGAATTAATACACTTTGATTTCTTTGTAAATAGTGAACCTATGACATTCGAGGATGCGATCCAAATCCTAAATGGGTGAATGCCATGAATGAGGAGATCAAGGCAATTGAAAGAAACAATACATAGAAAATTTCTAATATCCCATGAGGTCATAAAGCAATTGATGTGGAGTGGGTTTTCAAGACAAAGGTGAAGTCAAATGGTGAGGTGGAAAGACACAAAGTAAGATTGGTGGAAAAGGGATTTGAGCAAAGACCTGGCTATAATTACCAAGAGGTTTTTTCTCCTGTTGCTCAAATTGAAATAATTAGACTTATAATTACTTTAGCTGCCCAAAAGCAATGGAAGATCTATTAAAGATGTAAAGTAGGCCTTTTTAAATGGCCCACTTGAAGAAGAGGTTTTTGTCATGCAACCACCTAAATTCATGAAGTAGGAAAATACAAATAAGGTGTGCACATTGAATAAAGCTTTGTATGGCCTCAAACAATCACCATGAGCATGGAATGGGTGCATCGATTCTTTCTTCCATAAGGCTGGTTTCCAAAAGTGCCCATTTGAACATGCTTTGTATATGAAGATTAATGATTCTGGTGATACATTGTAAGTGTGCCTTTATGTTGATGGTCTAATTTTTACAAGCAATAATCCCAGAATGATTGAAGACTTCAAGAAGTCCACGATGCATGAGTTCGAAATGACAGATCTTGGCCTCATATCATATTTCCTTGGCATTGAAGTAGTTCAAAGAAAAGATGGAATTTTTATTTGCCAGAAGAGATATGCCACTAAACTCTTGAAGAAATTCCATATGCAAGATTGTAATTCTATGAGAACTCCCATGGAGGTTGGTACAAAATTGTCAAAAAATCGAGAAGGGGCACCTATTGATTTAACTTATTTCAAACAAATTGTTGGGAGTTTGAGATATCTCACATGCACAAGGCCAGATATTTCTTATGGTGTTGGTTTGATTAACAAGTTTTTGGAATCTCCTGGCTAATCTCATTTGCAGGTAGCCAAAAGAATTATGCAGCACCTGAAGGGCACTTATGATCATGGTTTATTCTATTTCTCATCTAACAATTATGCTCTTATAGATTCCTCCGATAATGATTGGGGTGGAGATTTAGATGACTGTAAAAATACCTCTAACTACTATTTTAATTTTGGTGCTACAGCTTGTTCATGGTCATCAAAGAAGCATCACATAGTTGTACTTTTAACTTGTGAAGCAGGGTATGTAGCTGCAGCTTCAAGTGCATATCAAGCAATATGGTTGCTTAATATAATGAGCCAAATCTATACTATAGTTAAGGGGCCAATGAAAATCTTTGTTGATAATATTTTTACAATTAATTTGGCAAAGAATCCCGTCACACATAGAAGAAGCAAGCATATTGACATATGATATCATTTTTTGAGAGATCAAGCTAGGAAGAAAGCAATTGAGTCAGTATATTGCAAGTCTAAAGACCAAGTGGCAAATATTCTCTCCAAACCGTTGAAGTATGATGCCTTTACCAAGTTAAAGCATATACTTGGAATGATGGTTTCTTTCTTGAATCTAAAGGGGGGATGTTAGTTGTTAATCCTGATTCTTTTGCTTTATTGGTTTTTTATTTGAATAAGTCTTTATGAGTTTGTTAGTCCAAATAATTTTATTGAGTCCAAATCTCTTATCATTATTGTGAAATGTTAGCGACATCTTTATCTTATAGTTAATGGTAACATAAAGTTAGGAAGTAAGTTGTACATGTCTATTATAAATAGGCCATTTGATAGAAGCTTATATATATAGCCTTTCATTACTTCACATCTAGTACAAAAAAATATTTCTCCTCTCAATTTTATTTTTTCTATCTCTACTTATCTTGTTTTTATATTTTGTACAAGTGATACTACATCAAAAATAAGCGTTCTTTTTCCCCCTCATTGCATGCTCATATTTCATGACACAATACCTCCCCCCTAAAATTGATCTAGAGAACATTTTGAACTACTCCACTCTTATTATACAGAAGTACAGCCAATCCTAACTTTAAAAATGTCATTTATAGCAATGGTAATATTAGTCTGGCCACGGTAATATGATCCAAAGACAATCCTACAACCAAAAAAGTGCAATTAACTATTTAAAGCTACACAAAAAGAAGAATTTAGTAAACAACCAGAAAGAGTTTAAGCAAATATTTGAATAGCTAAGGGCCATTTTGGTATTACTTTGTTTTCTCCTTTTGTTTTCAAAAACCCAAGAAGAAAAATAAGCTAGACTAAACAACATCTATGATGAAACCCTTTTGGTTCTTAGAAATTGTTTGTAAAATTTTATAGGTCATTTGGTAGCAAAGATTTATTGTTTTTAAAAACATTAATTTTTTTAAGACAAAAATGGTACTTGCTGTGGGTCTGAATATGAAAAATACTGGTGTTTGTAAGTATGTTCTCAGAGTGAACCTGCAACATTCTTCTATATCCAATGCATATATTTTGGTAGTAGTCTAATTATTATTTTATATATTAGGTAAATCTTTCAACTAAGAGGCACTGAATTCATTTCACCTCTCTCTGTTCAACTCCCTCAAAATGTATTATGCTTTGATTCAGATCTATACTCAATTATAGACTAAAACCACTTCCTAATATTTGCTATAAAAAAATTTTGAGGTTTAGAGGTATTATGGTTTTTATATTAGTTTGCATGCTTATTTATCTGGACAGTGTGATGTGCCTAAACTTTAGGAGAGTCTGAATTTGTCTGAGATGTGTTGATTTGCTTTTGCATTCATTAAGTCTTTTACATGCCCTGTAACTACATGTTGTCTTTTGTGCCCTCATCTACTTCAAGTCCATGGTGTTGCCATCTTAGCTGCATATATATGATTTGTGGCATATGGCTCTTATTCTAGCTCATATTTTCGTTAATAATTACTGCTCTTCTTTACTAAGTGCATGTAGGATTTATTACTTTTATATTCATAGTTAATTATCTTCCTTGTTACTCGAAAATCATCTCATGTTTTATTAGTTGGATGTTTAAGTTTTAGTTAATAATTGCTGCTCTTCTTTGCTAAGTGATCATCTCATGTTTTATTAGTTGGATGTTTAAGTTTTAGTTAATAATTACTGCTCTTCTTTGCTAAGTACATATAGGATTTATTGCTTTTATGTTCATAGTTGATGATCTCTCCTGTTTCTCGAAAATCATCTCATGTTTTATTAGTTGGGTATTTGAGTTTTAGTTAATAATTACTACTCTTCTTTGCTAAGTACATATAAAATTTATTATTTTTATGTTCATAGTTGATGATCTCTCTTGTTACTTAAAAATCACTTCATATTTTATTAGTTAGATATTTGAGTTTTAGTTAATAATTGTTGCTCTTCTTTGCTAAGTACATGTAGGATTTATTACTTTTATGCTCATATTTGATGATCTCTCATGTTACTCGAAAATCATCTCATATTTTATTAGTTGGATGTTTAAGTTTTAGTTAATAATTGGTGCTCTTCTTTGCTAAGTGCATGTAGGATTTATTACTTTTATGTTTATAGTTGATGATATCTCCTATTACTCAAAAATCATCTCATGTTTTATTAATTAGATGTCTGATTTTTAGTTAATAATTGCTGCTTTTCTTTGTAAGTGCATGTAGGATTTATTACTTTTCTGTTCATAATTGATGATCTCTCCTATTACTCAAAAATCACCTCATATTTTATTAGTTGGATGTTTGAGCTTTAGTTAATAATTGCTGCTCTTGTTTGCTAAGTGCAAGTAGGATTTATTACTTTTATGTTTATAGTTGATGATCTCTCCTATTACTCGAAAATCATCTCATGTTTTATTAGTTAGATGTTTGATTTTTAGTTAATAATTGCTGCTCTTCTTTGCTAAGTGCATGTAAGAATTATTACTTTTATGTTCATATTGATGATCTCTCCTATTACTCAAAAATCATCTCATATTTTATTAGTTGGATGTTTGAGCTTTAGTTAATAATTGCTGCTCTTGTTTGCTAAGAACATGTAGGATTTATTACTTTTATGTTCATAGTTGATGATCTCTTCTATTACTCAAAAATCATCTCATGTTTTATTAGTTAGATGTTTGAGTTTTAGTTAATAATTGTTCCTCTTCTTTGCTAAGTGCATGTAGGATTTATTATTTTATGTTCATAGTTGATGATCTCTCTTTTTACTCAAAAATCATCTCATGTTTTATTAGTTGGATGTTTAAGTTTTATTTAATAATTGATGCTCTTCTTTGCTAAGTGCATGTAGGATTTATTACTTTTATGTTCATAGTCGATGATCTCTCCTGTTACTCGAAAATCATCTCATATTTTATTAGTTGGATGTTTGAGTTTTAGTTAATAATCACTGCTCTTCTTTACTAAGTGCATGTAGGATTTATTATTTTTATATTCATAGTTGATGATCTCTCCTGCTACTCAAAAATCATCTCATGTTTTATTAGTTGGATATTGGAGTTTTAGTTAATAATTGCTGCTCTTCTTTGCTAGGTGCATGTAGGATTTATTATTTTTATGTTCATAGTTGATTATCTCTCTTATTACTCGAAAATCATCTCATGTTTTACTAGTTGGATGTTTGAGTTTTAGTTAATAATTGCTACTCTTCTTTGCTACGTGCATATAGGATTTATTACTCTTATGTTTATAGTTGATGATCTTTCTCGTTACTCAAAAATTATCTCATATTTTATTAGTTGAATGTTTGAGTCTTAGTTAATAATTACTGCTCTTCTTTGCTAGGTGCATGAAGGATTTATTACTTTTATATTCATAGTTGATGACCTCTCCTGTTACTCGAAAATCACATCATGTTTTATTCGTTAGATGTTTTATTACTTGAATGTTTGAGTTTTAGTTAATAATTGCTGCTCTTTTTTGCTAGGTATATGTATGATTTATTACTTTTATATTCATAGTTGATAATCTTTCTTATTACCCAAAAATCACATCAATTTATTGAACCCAATTTATCGATCCTTTCTCAATAATAAATTTAATAAAATTTTAAACTCCTTCAAAATAATCTTTATTGGACCTTGACTTATGTTTCCAACTTTTGTCCATTAAGAATAACAATTTACCTAAAAAAGTTATACAATAAAATATTAGCTGAGCCCCCTTCCAAAAAAAAAGAATTTGAGTCTTATATATTGTTAAATTAACACAAAGATACATCTTTGGTTCATTCAATTTGCTGCCTCTTAATGAAATCATCTTGACATCATCTTTTGTTCTTAAAAGCATTTAACTAGATCAATTAGGAAACTAGTTATAGAGAGCAAACATTGAGAAAAGTATATAAATGCATGCATAGATGTAGAAGAGTCTCATAGTTAGTCCGACCCATTATCGAAAAATGAATGATACTTAGAAATTTACAAAAAAACACTTACCTGTGGTATAAAATATAAATTGCTAGCAGCAAATCTGATAAAATACACTCATGTTCAGGAACAATAGACTAACTAATGGGTCCTAGGCATATGGCTTGATTGAAATTAATGAACCCTATATATGGAGTCCTCAAGAACATGCAAGTAGATGCCCAAGCAACAAGTTGAAAAATTTGGGGTAGTTAAAGGTTCAATACACAGGTTAATTTTAGCTCGATCGATTCTGTTTTCGTCTCAGATTATAGATTGTAAATCATGTTTATCGAACCTCATCTATTCAAGCAACCGTATTAAGTGCGCATAAAATACAGAAAATGTTGTTTCTATTTATTCTATGTATTTTGCACAACCCACATCCATGTTGTCTTAGATCTTCTCCTCCTCTAAATCCTTCTGCACCATTTAACTCACCCCTCTTACTAGAGCCCTTAAACAGACTTTTAGGTATTATTCCATTGTAATGGCTATCACACAATGGAATGGTAGCTCATATTTGACTTTTTATGGATTGCAGATTAAAGTATACATGCTTTGTTATCATTTTTTTTACAAGTTTATAGAGTTATTGTCAGATTGAAGACTTATTTTTGTCAAATAAAAGTATGTTCAGGCCATTGGTTTTTTATTCCCTGTTAAATAATTATTCAATGCATCTAAGAAAAAAGCTTTTACCTACCTACTAGTCATTAATTACCTACCTACTTGTCAAATATGAGCATGTTTATGTCATTATTTTCTAATTTCTGTTCATGGTTATTCGATGCATTTAAGAAAGAAGCTCTTACCTGCCTACTTGTCATTAATTAAATACACATCATGTTTTTTCTCTGCTAACAAGAAATCTATTTTTATTTTGTTCACATTAACTTACAAAAGGTTCATAGAAAAAAAATTATAGTTCTCAGAATTGCCATGATGAATATGTGCAAGAGATACAAAAGCACGATAGAAAACACAATAAAAGGGGCAATTGTACTTTTCTTTTTCTTAGAAAAAGGATCCAGTAAACTCTTTGCCCAGAGCACATCCTAAACTAGTGCATGAAATTAGACCGAGCATTAAGCAAGAAGAAGAATTTGTATAAGAACCTTTATCTTATTGCAACTATAAAACAAGCAGCATAAATATGTGCATATATAAACACATCTAATCAATTGTACAAACTAATCTAATCAAATACTATTGAGTCAGGATCCAAAGAAGACTTAGAAGGAGATATACTTCGAACAAAATATGTGGCAAAGAATTGTTATCATAAAAAGACTAAGTCTTTGACAACAAAATACATCTAAACTTCGAGCGGATATAATCGAAGACGTAGGATTTTGCGTGGTGCTCTCGAGCATTAGAGAGACTTGGGAGGTCATGGTAGGGATGCTGAAGGCGATCCCTGGAAGCTTGGAGGTGTGTCAAGTAGTTTCTGAAGGTATTTCGGGAGGGGCTTGACCCAGGGTTGAGGATTTTCTCATATTGATTTGTTGGGGAGAGTGTTTTAAGAAAATGTAACATAACCCAGTTGGGTTATGGGGTTGGATCCAGGTTTGTTAATTGGTTAAGAGGTTAGCCAGTTGGTTGGTTGTAACCAATTAGGAAGCCCAACCATGTGAGGATGTCTAACTAGTTTATTATTTGACCATCCAAGTCCTAACCGCCGAAGAAGATGTAGTCCAACAAGAAATCCAAGATATGTAACCACCCACATGTGATGAACCGCCCACTCTTATTTATATGGAGAGGGGGGTGTGCGTAGAGATCTTGATTTGCAAGGGGTCCGTGAGGGACCACTTGGTGCGTGAGGATCCAAGAGAGTCCGTGAGGACTTTTCACAATCATGGAGTGACCGTGAGGGAACGCCTCTTGGGGGCGGGACCATGGGAAGACCTCCTGGGTTTCTGAGAGACCACGGTTGGTGGGCTGCAGAGAGGCGCACGTGGAGGGCTTGGACCGTAGGGTATTCCACGGGGCTTTGGAGAAGGGATCCTGCGTGAGGGAGTCCGCAGGTGGAGCTTCTTCTCGGGTTTCAGAGAGGAAGGGACGCACGTTGAGGTATTGTCCGTGAGTAGCCGTACGTGGGTTCTTGGGGGGTGAGGCCTACAAGAGAGAAGACATGCGGGTGACAGCGAGAAGCTTCTAGGATTTTAAAAGGGATGCCGTGGGGTATTGTATCTTGTCTTGTAACAATGTTTATCTCCAAAGGATTAATAAAGCAACCTCTTTTTTTCTCCTACATCTCTTCTCTGTTTCTTCTTTGTTGCATGATATTGAATTCAAGAACAGGTTGTTGCTGATTCTTGATCAAGAATGTTGGTTCTTAATCTTTTCCTCGCTGTTTTCGCTGCATAGGCACTGATCCGGATCTCCCACCAAGTGGTATCAGTGCCTAGGGATCTCAACAAAAGATAGTGCTAAACCTTATTTTAGGCCAAATGCTCTAAAATCTTTATTAAACTACATCTATCCATTCCTTGATTTATAGCTTGAATCTAAATCTAATATTCATTTTATTTCCATTGCTCATGATTCTCAACGTTCTAGAAATCATTTGAAAGAGGTATATCAATTAGGAACGATTCAACAATACAAGTGCTCAGAAAAGGTCTAGCGGACCTGAAAGCCTCTTGAAAATCTTTATCTTTCATGAAATGTTGTACATCTTAACATTGGGAGAATCCTAATCTTATATCTAGAAGTTATAAAACTTCTCTAGAATCAAATTAGCTTGAAATCACTTAAAATAACAAGTTTGCAAAAAAATGTTTTTGAGGACTCAATGAAGTTGTGTATTTTTCTAAAACTGAATAAAGATCCTTCTATTTTTCTTAAAATTGAATCTTTCGATATTTGGAATGAAGGGTTTTAGGGCTCATGTGAACTCATTGAAGTGTATTAATGGGTATTCCGATGGTCATTAGCATCATCATTTGCAAGTATCAAATAGATGAATGATGGGTTGAGAAAGGATGCTTAGGCTCAAGGTTTGCATTTGCTATTATATTTGCTTCATTGCGTTTAAGATATTTTGTCGCCCATACAGACAGAAAGCATCTCTAAACATAAATTTTTCCCTTGGTGTGCCAAAGATCACCCAATGAATCCAGAATTTGTGTTCAATAACAAAAAAATAATAAAAGATATTAGGACAAAATTTGTGTGTGTGTGTGTGTATATATATATATATATATATAGCACAATGAAAATTAATTACAATTTTTTATTATAATTATTTTTGATGGATTTTTATATTTTTAAAATATTGTAAGAAGTTTTTATTTTGAATATTATAATGTGTCATTAAGCATGGGACAAGATATTCCTCTTGTCGTTATACATATGGTTCCGTAGGATGCTAACATGACATATATCAAGAAATGTACCGAAAATAATCAAGTTCAAAAATATAAAAAAATATTATATTTATAAAAATCAAATAAAAAATATATACATATGTTAAAAATTTAGCAATTAAAAAATATCTTCTTAAATTCTTGAAGTGATATTTGCACATGATTCCTTTATTCATCTTTCTTTTTTTTTTTTCTCACTTTTAATTTTATTTTTTTAGATATCGTACAGTTTTTTTATGAAAATTTTGTATGATTTCCTAAATTTTTTTACTATCCCTTTTCTTTTTCTCATATATAATTTTTAAAATTTTTAAAAAATCTTAGCCTTTAATGCTAAGGTGGTAGCCCGATTGGTAGAGACCTAGCCTCACCTCCCACCGGTCACGGATCTAGGCATGATCCTCGTGGGTGACTCGATTAAATCCAAAAATTTTTCTGGAGCACGTGATCGGGTGGCGAGGGAGCGCACTACTCCGACATCTTAGTAGTGTCAGGCTGACGGAGCGCACTATTCCGACATCTTAGTAGTATCAGGGGAGTGCACTACTCCGACATCTTAGTAATATCAGGCTGACGGAGTGCACTACTCCGACATCTTAGTAGTGTCATGCTGACGTATTCACCAGTGATGGAAAAGTATGCGAAAAAATTATGATCCAAATCGAATATAGCCCGACGGAATTGAGACCTAGTGGGGTAGTATGCGAAAAAATTATGATCCAAATCGAATATAGCCCGACGGAATTGTGACAAGGGAGCGCACTACTCCGACATCTTAGTAGTATCAGGCTGACGGAGCGCACTACTCCGATATCTTAGTAGTATCAGGGGAGCGCACTACTCCGACATCTTAGTAGTGTCAGGCTGACGGAGCGCACTACTCCGATATCTTAGTAGTGTCAGGCTGACGTATTCACCAGTGATAGAAAAGTATGCGAAAAAATTATGATCCAAATCGAATATAGCCCGACGGAATTGAGACCTAGTGGGGTAGTATGCGAAAAAATTATGATCCAAATCGAATATAACCCGACGGAATTGAGACCTAGTGGAGTAGCTACCCTGGGATTTGTCCACCCTCTCTTTTTTTTTATCAAAAGTTTTTTTTTTTTTAACCTTTTACACTTTTTAGACCCTTCAAAAAAAATATTATTATTTATTTTCATTTTAAATATTGTTTTAATAATTCAATAAAAATAATATTAAAAAATATATTATTTTATATTTATAAACAAATAAGAATTTCAGTAGGGGCAACTGCCCCTCTGTCCCCACTCTACATCCGTCGGTGATTCCTGGATCAATATAAAAATCGCTGATTGGTTGGTCTTATCTGCCAAATCTGCAACCGCTGATCACCCAATGTATTATATTGATCCTCAAGGTGCTTGGGAATTTTTTGATTAAATGTGCTTGATTATTCATTAAAAAATAATCACAACAACTAAATATTGAAACACTTTCAACTGCACGTATTTTTTTTAAACTAAAAAAATAAAAATAAATCTATAAAGCGAAAGTTCCAGTTACATCAATGATTATTGATTTCTGGAAATTTTTTGAATTTAGTTGAATTATCCAAAAAAATCATGTTTTAAACATAATTTAATAATATAATAAAATTTTTATCAACCGAGCCGACGGTCAAATGCATGTGCTAAGTAACGATGCTTTGAAAAAAAAAAAAAAAAAAAAAAAACTCTATGAATCACCTGCCAACTTACGTCCTCGTGCAACACGCAACCATCTTATGGTTATATCATAATTTTGTTTTCTATTGCCGATATACATCCACGTGCAACTTAACCGTGGTAGGCCCCGACCGGAACATCTTGTTGCTCCAAGAAAACGACATCACGCCGTCCATATCTTCCGACTATTTTTTTTCATAAACGTACATAGCATTTTTAATATGCAACAAATCTCAACCGTCCATTATAGTTACCAAATCGTACCCACAATCGCTCATGCCTACCTCAGGACTTGCATGCCCGCGGCCCAGCGTAAAAATGAACGGTGGAGATGATTCTCGTTGGCCACACTGACGACGATGGTTATTTTCCACCTGATATTTGTCAGAGTTATTGTCACCGATCTAGTGAGAATAACCGGCCCAGACGTTCGAAATTCGCGCCCAAATTTGGCAACACTTGAGGGAGGTAACCGTACTTAGAGAGTGACCGGAACCATGCCCATGGCAAAATGGCTATTAAAGGGAGCACCCGTCCGCAAGCGGAGAGCTCACCGGATTTGCCTTACCCATCGTTGGGCTTGCCGGAAACTCGCCGGAGGTACTATATCGCCGTTTTCCGGCGTGGTTTTGGGGCAAAGTTTCTACGTTCTTGCTCCCGAAGCCGTATGAGCTGGATCGCGAGGTTGGGCTGCTCGAATCACTTGATCACCTTCTTTGTGATTTTTATTCTCCAATACTCTCCTCGTTTCCGACCTTCCATCTTGAATTCGAGTTGCCGTTTGAACGGGGATCATCGATATGGAGAGACACGAAAGAGTTGCCGCTAAGAAAGGTGATTCCTTTCGTTTTTAATTTTGAATTTAGGGTCATTTTTTTGATTTTCTTGATATAAATTTTGCCATGACAAATTGGAATTCGTTCGAGTTTTATTTTTGTTTTGTTTCTTTTTTCTTTTGTTAAATACTGTATGAATGTATATTTACAGAGTTTAAGTTTTTTTTTTTTTTTTTTTTTTTTTGAGAAAAGAAAATTAGTCTGGATTACCAGGTGAAAGGTGCTGAAGTCTCGTTAAATAGAGGTCTATTTATTTAAATTCTATTTATCTTTAAAATTCTTAACAATTTTTACTCGGAGGACATCTACTTTTGTTTTTTTCGGAAATTGTAATTGTGCCTAGTAATAAATACCATATATATCTTTCTCCGTCTAAGGGCTTAAATCTATGGAAAATGCTGAAATATTGCAAGATTTTGGCTTATATAGCTCGAGCTAACATCTTGGAAATAGGAAAATTTAGTAAAAATAAAGATAAATTCTATTTCAGCTTTCTTTCTTTTAACTACTTGATCATCAAAATATTTGTATAAATTTCTAAAAAAAAAAAGAAAATCTTGGTTGAAATCTCAGGATAAGGGCCTAGATTTTGTATAAATATTGCAAGCTGAGATATTGGCTGAGACGAGAAGTGTTGCGCCCAATCCCGAAATGGCTTATACCATTGTATTTAATATTTAGGCTATCTTGGATTGGCAAAATATCAGTCAGAATTTATGTTTTGTTACTACATATAAAAATAACTAATTTCAAAATTAGAGAGTATTCTTTCTTGATTCCATGTATCCATTTTTATGCGAGGATACTCCTATTTATTTTATAAAAAATATGCTAATATTATTCCTATAGGCCGTGTTTGGTTGCGGAATACTGCGAAGAATAAGCCCTTATTCGCGATTAAAATGCCAAACGGCCCGAATAACGAGAGGGAATTGAGATGGTTTTTTATTCCGGTCAACATGGCCTTATTCACGAATTTTAATTCCATGGGTTCCCATGGAATTACGTTATTCGTGATTTGGTATTCCAAGGGTATCCATGTAAATGGCCGATCGGTGTTCTTCTCGAACTCTCTTCGTCCCGACTCATTCTGAAGAGGTCTTGATTTTCCGTCTCGCTCCGGTGTCCTTGATTTCTTCGTCTCGCTCCGGTGTCTCTGTCCCCTGTACTCCTTATTCACGGTCGGTCTCCTCCCAGGTTTTTCTCTCTTCCATGTGTACTGAATGATTTATTATATTGCAATGCCCAGGTTTATATTTTGAAATGCCCAGGTTTATATGTAGTATAATGAATTTGTATTTTCAAATGCACAGGTTTTAATTTTGCCATGTGAATTGGTCTGAAGTTGTATATTGAAATGCCCAGGTTTGTATTGTGCCATGTGTTATGGATGATTTATTATATTGCAATGCCCAAGTTTATATTTTGAAATGCCCAGGTTTATATGTAGTATAATGAATTTGTATTTTCAAATGCACAGGTTTTAATTTTGCCATGTGAATTGGTCTGAAGTTGTATATTGAAATGCCCAGGTTTGTATTGTGCCATGTGTTATGGATGATTTATTATATTGCAATGCCTAGGTTTATATTTTGAAATACCCAGGTTTATATGTAGTATAATGAATTTGCATTTTTAAATGCACAGGTTTTAATTTTGCCATGTGAATTGGTTTGAAGTTGTATATTGAAATGCCCAGGTTTGTATTGTGCCATGTGTTATGGATGATTTATTATATTGCAATGCCCAGATTTATATTTTGAAATGCCCAGGTTTATATGTAGTATAATGAATTTGCATTTTCATTATAAAATTAAAAAGTTAAGGTGGTGTTTGGATGCCCAGGTTTTAATTTTGCCATTTGAATTGATTTGAAGTTGTATATTGAAATGCCCAGGTTTGTATTGTGCCATGTGTTATGGATGATTTATTATATTGCAATGCCCAGATTTATATTTTAAAATGCCCAGGTTTATATGTAGTATAATGAATTTGCATTTTCAAATGCACAGGTTTTAATTTTGCCATTTGAATTGGTCTGATGTTGTATAATTAAATGTCCGGGTTCTTAGAAGGCTATGTTCTATATTGCTGGATACATAATTGTCATAGAAAAATGTATATCTAATCTAATCGGCTGCGTCGAATGATTTGAAGTCAACAGAGCCTTTGCCAATATTCATCTATTAGGTGTATTCTTGTTTTGGTCTTGACATTGATATTGTGTTATGACATTGATGTTGTAGAAATTGTATTTTGTAAAATTTATTTGATCATATTTTTTTAATAATATATTATTATCAAAATAACTAATAAAAAATATTATTAATTAATATTACTTTTCTTAAAATTAATGCCTAAAATTATTTTTATTCATTTTTATTTGATAATAATTTTTTTAATAAAAATATTAACAATTTTATAATATTTTATTGGAGATAATCATATCTAAATTGATATCCCTATCCATGTTAACATGAAAATTTGCCAACTTAAATATAATTTACTAAAAAAATAATTAACATTTTCTACAATATAATCTTCAAGGGTAATTTTGTCATTTTAATAAAATTCATCCACTATCCTCCAAGAATAAAGCCTTATTCTCATGTCAACCAAACACAAATTGGAATAAGACTGCATTAATTGCATTGGAATAACCACCTTATTCCATGCTTCCAACCAAACAGAAAACGAGAATACCAACTAATTCCTAAAAATTACAATCCATATTCCAGGGTTAACTTTTTAACATCCAAATACCACCATACTTTCTCACCTAAGTTAACCTGCTCATGCACTCTCTCTCTCTCTTCCTTCTTCCCCATCACATCAAACGCCTTTAATAAAAATCTAAACTGGTCTATCCGCCTTGGACTCCCAAATTGTTTAGACACCCTAATAAATTCAATACATGGGACCCGCTAACTCACTCTCTCTTTGCTTCCTGCAAGCTAGAGCTACTATTCTCATGACTGTGACATTCAGGTCAAGATTGTAACAAGTCAGGATTATAAAGAAAAAGTGATATGACACCTCATTCTTAAAATATTTAAGTATATCATACCATCTTATTAAATTTTTTCGCAGGAGTGGGTACCTGTTCATTTAAGTATTCTGATGTTAGCATTTGAACTTTACACTAGACCCAAAAGAAACAATCTCCAGACCCAAGTGTTGTGCAGTTGTTTACTGTCAATGGTGGGCTCCTTTGTTCTATCAGAGATTAGTAGCATACCTCTGTATGTAAAATTTGTCATTTAATTCTACTGTTGGAGGATTTCATTTGCCTAAGAAATCTGTCATATAATTTTAGTGTTGATGGATTCCATTTATCTAAGAATGCTATTACAATTATGTAGTGCATATATGTGCATGCTATTCTATCTGCATAAAATGGTATTAAGGCCTAATTTTGTAGCTTCATCTCTGTACAGAATACTTACATATGTATAAATAAATGGAACTTATAAATAAATATATAATACAGGCATTGATATATGTTGCCCAGTAAGCAACCTAAGAAGGGGATAAATTGTATCTCTAAAAATTAATACGGCAAGCTATTAACTTAATAAAATTTGATACTAAGCAAAGCAATTCAATTCAACAAATATATAACAAGGTACTATGATTCAAATGCAATGCTCTAAAATATAAGTGCAGCGGAAATTAAGAGTAATAAATAAAGAGCAAAGTGAGAGAGATCAAGCAATCACAAACACCAAGAACTATAGTGGTTCGGTGCTATACAAGGCACCTACATCCACGCCCCAAGGCCCCCTTGGGAATTCACTATAATCACACGATTACAGCCGATTAGTTTTCCGGGCTCACTAATCAAAACCCGACTTGTTTTTACAAGGCTCACAAGTCACAACCTCATTTGATTTTATGGGCTAACCAAGAACTTAATTGGTTTTCACAAGACTAACCAATAACCTCGGTTTTCCGGGCTAACCAAGAACTTTAGTAGTTTTGCGGGCTAACCACCAACCTAATTGGTTTTCCAAGGCTTACAAATAACCTCACTTGGTTTTACAATAGGCTAACCAAGAATCCTTACAAAAAATAAGGTTTAGAAATAAAGAACCAATGTAAGCTTTCAATAACAAAGCGAATATCTCGATGTAGCTCGATGTAGAGTTGCTTTGCACTTGTTGAAGCCTTTTGAATGCCCAAGTATGGATGATCTTTAATGCTCTTGAATGCTTTGAGGCTTCCTTTAGCTTAAAGATGGTTGAAATTTGAAGGAATAGGAGTTAAAGCTCACTTCTCTTCTCTTTTCTCAAAGCTCTTTAATGTTCTTCAATAATCTTCTTTTTGATTTGACTTTGGAGCATATAAATACCCTTCCAAGGTCTCAAAATCGATTTCTAGCCGTTACACTTGAAAAACTAGCCGTTAGGAGCATTTTGGGCAAGTTCTGCGTTTAAAAAAACTAGCCGTTACTGTTGCCAGAATTCCATGTATCGACACTTCCTCAGTTGAGTCGACATATAAGGTCGACACATGTTCTTCTTGAGTCGACACTTAATTCAAAAAGTTCCATTCAGATTTTCTGGAAATCTCAGATGTGCCGACACTTTTTCAGTTGAGTCGACACCTTGAATCGATACCTTGCTTCCATGTGTCGACACTTCAGCTGTTCCTTCAACTTCTGCAAGTTATGTGGCTTGAAAGTCTCAGGCAATGTGTTGATCCATGTGTCGATACCTTGAGTCGACACCTCATGTCCATGTATCGACACTTCATCTGTGTCATTTGAAACATTATTGCGTACCAGCCTGAGTTGACGTTTTTTCTTCATGTGTCGATACTTCATGTCATGTGTCGACACTTTGAGTCGACACTTCTTTGAAAAATACACAGAAACTGCTGAACTTGAGCTGGAACAAGTTTCCACTTAACTTAGCCATCTATTCAATCATTTCTTAAGTGTCCAAGTCTTCTTTTTGAGCAAACTTCTCATTCAACTTGGATTTTTCAAAACAATTGGGCTTCATCAAATTTTGTGAGCACATTTTCAATAAAAACACACTCAAAACAAATCATTAGTCCTCAACTTATACTTAACTGTTTTGCTTATCATCAAAATCAATTTGTGGAGTCAACAATCTCCCCCTTTTTGATGATGACAAAATCTTTAAGTATAAATTGCTTTAAAATAAAGCTTTTAAGAGAATTAATCAAGGTGCATAAAATTGAAAGTATTAAGAATATCAACATTACTCGCATAAATGATATGACAATTTAGAATACAAGTAATAGTGCCAGAGCTTGTTATAAAGATAGAGAGTATCAGAGTTTTGATATTTATTTAAATGCATAGAAAATATGTATCATGATACTCTACAAGAAAAAATTTCAGCAAACAACAAAGCTCCCCCTGAATCAATGATTCATAACAAAATTTGTAAGAATCTTTTCAAATATTGAAAGAGGGCTTTTAGGATGAATTTCATTTTGAAAAGATTTCCAAATGAAAATAAAGTAAAGCTCCCCTTTTCTCAAGGAATTTTATAAATGATTTTCAATTCAGGTTTTCAAAAAAAAACACTACTTGCATATCACAAATATAGATCAAAACTAAATCAAAATTACTTCTCCTTAATGTTTGAGAAGAATACACATTTATACTTAACTCTCACTAAATTACTCCCCCTTTTTGTTATCATTAAAAAGGTAGGAAAACAAATAAATTGAGTAGAAAAGATATAACATTAAGTTAATAAATTCATTTTCAAAATTACTCTCCCCTTTTTTTTTGTAAGAAATTCGTTCAATGAAGAGTGAGGACATTGAAGCATAAAAGCAATTCAAGATATAAAATTCATTTTCATCAAAGACATAGAGATGAGGAACAACAAAGATTTTTCATATAAATTTAAAAGTTGTACAACAGATACATAACAAAGATAAAAATACATAGAAGCAGAGAAAGCAAACTATCTAGAAGTATATAAAAGTCCTAATCCTTATCCATGGAATCATCAGAAGATGAACCGATCTCAATCGATCCTGTATCAGTAAAGAATCGAGCTCTCGGCCATCTCGATCGAAGATCTTTTAGTCTGGTCCTGGTCGGCTGTGGAGGGGTGCTATGACCACGTCCTCTGCGACGAGTATATGTCCGACCTCTGGTTGGAGCAGTAGAGGTAGATGCAATATCCTTCGCAGGAACAGAAGTGATCGGAACAATAATCTCAACCATCGCTGGAAGAGGTGTGCGATCAAATGAAGGTCTAGAGTCGAGATGCTGAAAGTCGGGTATATAAAACCCAAGCTCTCGAATCAACGATGATGTGTAAAGAGTAGGAGTATCAGTAATCGGTGTGTCAAAGATAGGGATAGCAGCTGATGATACAACAGGCGTATCAAGAACAGAAATATCAGCTGTAGAATGTATCGATGTATCAACAGTGGAGGTCTCAATGATAGGTGTATGTATAAATGATGTATCAATATTAGGGGAATCAATATCAGGTGTATCAATAACTGGAGTAAGGATAGGAATGGGAATAGGTGTGCGATCATCCGATCTAGAAGGAGAAGATGGAATAGGAATCTGGACAGGTGGATAAGATGGGTCAACAACAGGGCTCGTAGGCAAGTCATCCGTCACCTCCGCAACTGGCTCTGAAGTAAGATCAGCAATGTCATATCTATCTGAGTCAGTCTCCTCGTCTCCAACATCATCTCCAATAACTGTGTCACCAACAATATCATCTCCAATAACAGTATCAACACCAGTGTCAATGTCTACAATATCATCAGCTGGTATGGGAGCAGGTACATGAGCAAGCACAGGAGCAATGTCAGCAGTTGGAGCACTCGCTGAAGATCTGGACAGTGCAGAAAGAATAGCCGAGATGCCATGACTAAGTCCAATATGGCTCTCTCTCGTCTCAGCTATAAATACGTCAAGACGTTGCCTCATGATAAACACGTCAATCTCTATGCGTCTAACTCTGTCCTCTAAACTATCTAAAATGCCAGGAGTCTCCATCTGCGCTGGCTGAGGCTGTGCAGATGTAGAAGGATCAGACTGAGGAGCAACCGTTGGCTGCGCTGCCATCTCAGACCGAGTCTTGCTAGGTGCTGCCTCACCGGAGAGAATCCGCTCCTCCTCTGCTGCGTCGTCATCATCAGCTCGATCCTTGGCCTGACCTGATATCCTGCATGTCCACTGGCCTCGGAATAAGTGATAGCCCATCCAATGCAATGACCTGATGTCATACACATCGGTGTGAAGTAATGTACGATAAGGCTCATCCTGAAAGCTGACTCCATACTCCCGAAATAATACTGTCAATCCCATGCCATAAGGTAAGCAGAGCCTCTAGCTAGTCGACGCCTCTGTGATCTGATGTACCATCAGTATAGGAATGCATATTGGCGTGCGTTGAACCAGTGAGACCATCACGAGCAGCTCCCGCTCAATGATATAGTCGAAACGTCCGATCTTCAGTAGAAGAATCCGGGCGACGATGTGGTGTAGAAGTCTCATCTCTGCAGACAACCTGGATGCTGGTACAGTGGCTCCCTCTGGTAGAATGTCAGACTCGAAAATACACTGAAGATCATTGACTCGATCCATCAAACTATCAACAACAGATCCCGTCATCGGTATATCCTATACTCTGTTCAGAATCTCTGAAGAAATGGGGATATCCTGTCCTCTGACTTGTGCTATCCATCCATTAGACCCGCGGGCGAGTGATCCGTAGAACTCTCTCATCAGCCCGGGATAATATCTCTCATTGAGTGAACAAAAAGTGGTCAAACCAGCCTATCAAATCCAATCTCCTATCCGAAAATGCTGCTGGTCCACAAATGAAAAATCCACTCAGCATCCTCCAACCACTGTCTTCGAGCTCATCCGGCTAGACGAAACAAACAAGGGTCGTGCGGGCGGATCCGGAGCTTAAGACTCATGTCAGGCCTTCGTCCTTCGCTCTTCTTTCTTGGTTTGACTGACGAGGTCGACGAACAACTTGTTTGCGAGGATCCATTGCTTAGATTCAAAGTTTGGGCAAGGTTTTTGGTGGAAAATGGGGTTTCTAGGGTTTAGAAATCAAAACCTAGGAAGGAATCCAACAAAAAAACGGCTACCAAACTTCCAAATCCAAGAAAACGTTGGGAAAAAATAACGAAATAGAGAGATGAACGGTATGGGTGCCTTGCAACCTAGTGTCGGCTCGGAGGAGAAAAGATTTTGGGGAAAAACGGTTTGGAAACCCCTTAAATCTCAGTCCGCTGTCGTTCATGTGTCGGCTCACACATGTATCGACACATTTTGGTGTCGATACATAAATGTGTCGACTCAACGACTTAAAACCAAAAAAAAATTGGGATTTCATGGACAGATTAAAATCAATTGAAATAACATAAATTTGGAGTCAAATCAACAATGATTGAATATGATTTATCATGATTAAGGTCGAATTGATCTAGTTTGAGTCAAATGTAGGAAAAATTTAATCAAACGGATTGATGATCCCGAGCTCTCTTCTAATCATACAAAATCGATCTTCCAGAAGATGTTTAGTTAAAATATCAGCTAATTGAAATTCAGTACTAATAAATACAAGCAAAACATCATTGTTTTCTACATGATCCCTAATGAAATGATATCTAATTTCAATGTGCTTACTCCTAGAATATTGAACAAGATCTTTAGTCAAGCAAATAGCACTGGTATTATCACATTTAATAGGCGTACTAGCCAACTTGATTCCAAAGTCTTCAAGTTGTTGCTTAATCCACAAGATTTGAGCACAACAACTTCCTGCTACAATATACTCAGCCTCAGCTGTGGATAGTGCAACTGAAGTTTTTTTCTTGCTAAACCATGAGATTAAGTTTACTTAAAGAAATTGGCAAGTACCACTAGTACTCTTTCTATCCAATTTACAACCAGCAAAATCCGCATCAGAATATCCAATCAATTCAGCAGATGAATTTCTAGAATACCATAAACCAATACTAATAGTACCAGACAGATACCTAATAATGTACTTAGCAGCCATAAGATGTGATTCTTTAGGTTCAGACTGTTATCTAGCATACATGCAAACACTAAATATTATATCTGGTCTACTAGCAGTTAAATACAATAAGAAGCCTATCATACCTCTGTATAACTTTTGATCTACAGGTTTACCATGTTCATCTCTATCAAGTCTACAAGAGGGGCTCATAGGCATACATATTGGTTTAGTAGTCTCCATTCCAAACTTCTTGATAATTTTTCTTGTATACTTAGCTTGGTTGATGAAGATACCATCAGTAGTTTGCTTGATTTTGAGTCCGAGAAAGAAATTAAGTTTTTCCATCATGGTCATCTCGAACTCACCCTACATTAGCTTAGCAAACTCTTGACAAAGAATTTTATTAGTAGCATCGAAAATGATGTCAACATATATTTGCACTACTAACAAATCATTATCTTTTCTTTTTAAAAATAGTGTTTTATCAACATTTTCTCTAGAAAATTCATTTTCAGTCATAAATTTGCTTAGTCTTTCATACCATGCTCTAGGTGCTTGCTTTAATCCATAAAGTGCTTTGTGTAATTTAAAAACATGATCAAGATGTGCATGATTTTCAAATCTAGGTATTTGTTCAATAAAAACTTTTTCAGATATAAAATCATTTAAGAAAGCACTCTTAACATCCATTTGAAATAATTTGAAATTCATAAAACAAGCAAATGCTAATAATAGTCTAATTGCTTCAAGTCTAGCAACAGGAGCAAAAGTTTTATCAAAGTCAATCCCTTCCTCTTGATTGTAGCCTTTAGCAACTAGCCTAGCTTTATTTCTAATAACAATACCATTTTTATTTAATTTATTCCTAAATACCCATTTAGTGCCAATAACTAAAACATTAGATGGTTTTTCTATAAGTGTCCAAACATTATTTCTATCAAATTGAATTAGTTTTTCTTGCATAGTATTGATCCAATTAGAGTCTTTTTCAGCTTCTTCAAAATATTTAAGTTCTACTTGAGATACAAATGCTATATAATCACATTCATTTCTAATAGAAGCTTGAGTTCTTATCCCTTTAGATGGATCATCTAAGATTAATTTTTTAGGATGTCCATGAGCATACCTCCACTCCTTAGGTAGATCTTGATGCTTTGGAGTGTCATCTTCTTTCTCATCCTTGTCTTGATCTTCTTCATTTGGTTGAGCTTGATTATTCAATGTTAGCTTTTGAAGCTTGTCAGCACCTGCACATTCATCTCGAGGATTTGTTAGTACATTCTTCAAATACAACATGCACTGACTCTTCTACAACCAAAGTTCATTTATTAAATACTCTGTATGCCATGCTTGATGCAAAGTATCCTAAGAAGATACCTTCATCCGACTTGGCATCGAACTTTCCAAGATGATTTTTTTCATTGTTCAAAACAAAACATTTACAACCAAAAACTCGAAAATATTTCAAAGTCGATTTTCTTTGATTCCAAAGTTCATAAGGAGTTTTCTTTAAAATAGGGCGTATTAAAACTCGATTTAAAATATAACATGCTGTATTAATAGCTTCAGCCCAAAAATATCTTGGCAAATCGTTTTCATAAAGTATAGTGCGTGCCATTTCTTCTAAAGTATGAATTTTCCTTTCTACTATCCCATTATGTTGAGGTGTCCTAGGTGCAGAAAAATTATGTTCTATTCTTTTTTTATTGCAAAAGTTTTCGAAATCTTGATTTTTAAATTCAGTTTCATGATCACTACGGATACAAACAACTGAAACACCTTTCTCGTTTGAAACTTTTCGATAAAACTTTATAAATACTGAAAATGATTCATCTTTTTGTGCTAAAAAGAAAATCCAAGTGAATCTTGAAAAATCATCCACAATGACTAATCCATATCTCTTGCCTCCTAGACTTGATATTCTAGTTGGTCTAAAGAGATCCATATGGAGTAGTTCAAGTGGCCTACTAGTAGTCACAAATCCTTTTAGTTTAAAAGAAGTTTTGACTTGTTTACCAAATTGACATGCTTGGCAAATTCTATCTTTTTCAAAGCAAATTTCAGGTAAATCTCTAACCAAATTCTTTTTGCAAAGTTTTGAAATAAGGTACATACTAGCATGCCCTAACCTTCTATGCCATAGCCAACTAGTCTCTTTCTTAGTAGAATTCATTACAACAAGGCATTCATCATTAGGCAATGATAGATCATTTAGGTTTACCAGATAGATATTTCCATGCCTTTTTTCAATAAATTGTACTTCATTTATATCTGGACTAGTAATCATGCAATATGATGATTTAAAAATTATTTGAAAAACTTTATCGCAAAACTGACTGATGCTTAAAAGATTATGCTTTAAACCATCTACTAAAAGCACATTATTAATACTACTAGAATGAGTTATGTGAACCTTACCAATATCAATGATTTTTTCTTTACCATTATTACCGAAGGTCATATTCCCTCCATTCAAAGCTTCAAGAGAAGTGAATTGCTTCACATCTCCAGTCATATGTCTTGAGCAACTACTGTCAAGATACCAAACTCTTTTGTTCTCCTTGGTTGCAAGACGTACCTGCAATAAAATCAAGCTTTGTTCTTAGATACCCAAGCCAATTTGGATCATTTCGGGTTAGCATTCAAAATGGTTTTTTTTGGAACCCACATTTTACCAAAAGAAATGATTTTTCTAAAGTTACATTGATATGATTTATGACCTAGCTTTTTGCAAGTAAAACAAGTAATGCTAGATGATGCAGGTACAAAAAAGTTTTTAAAATACTTTTATTATTTATGTGGTTTATATCCTAAACCTGCCTTATTAAAAACTGCTCTTTGATTATTTAAGAGTAAATTTAACTTTTTTGAACTATAAGTGAATTTCTCGACAAAATGTTTTATCTTTTAAAGTTCATTTTTGTACTTAACATTTTCAAGTTCTAAATCCTTGTTTTTCTTTAAAAGATCATTGTTAGAAATAACATATTTAGGCCTTTTTAAAACTTCATTTTCCGTAGATAAAGCATTGTTTTTCTTTTCCAAAACATCTAATTTGGATTTCAAAGTACTAACATCATTAAGTAAAAAGTTATTTTCAAAAGAAAAACTATTTGCATGCTTTTTCAATTTCTTATTTTCAGATAAAACTAATTTATAATCTTGCATGAGTTCTTCAAAAACATTCCTAAGTTCATCAAAAGTGAAATCAATTTCAGTGTCAGAACTTACCTCATCATTGTCCTGATATGCCATGAAGCAGAGATTTGTAACTTCAGTCTGCTCTTCTTCTGAACTGGAGTCTTCGCTGTCACTCCAAGTGGCCATCATTGCTTTCTTCCTTGATTTTTTTCTTGATTTCTTGAGGAGAGGGCGGTCGAACTTGTAGTGTCCCGGCTTCTTGCACTCAAAGTATATAGGTACTTCCTTCTCCTTTTCTTTTTCTTTCTCTTTTTCTTTTCCTTTTTCTTTGGATTGATGTTTCTTTTTGTAAGGAAATTTCTCTTCTTCATGAATCTTCTAAACTTTCATGAAAGGAGGGCTTCTTCACCTTCTTCTTCCTCTTCATCTTCAGACTCATCTATTGAGGATTCTTCTTGGATATTTGACTTGAAAGCAATCCCCTTCTTCTTCTTGTCAATGTCCATGGATTTCTGTTTTAGATTGAGTTCATAAATCATGAGCGATCCCACTAGCTGCTCAAGAGGTAGCTTGTCAACATCCTTTGCTTCTTGAATTGCGGTCACCTTTGGATCCCATGAAATTAGAAGTGACATAATAATTTTATTCACAAGATCAGCATTAGACATGACTTTACCAAGACTTCTCATACCATTAACTATATTAGTAAATCTTGTATACATATCAGTAATAGATTCATTTGGTTCCATCCGGAATATCTTATATGTGTGCACCAACATATTAACCTTAGTGTTCTTCACTTGATCGGTACCCTCATGGGTAACTTCAAGTGTGTCCATATTTCTTTGGCAGACATGCATGTAGATATCCTATTAAATTTGCTAGGATCTAATGCACAATAAAGGAGATTCATTGCCTTAGCATTAATCTCGGATTGTTTAATGTCATTTTCTTCCCAATCCTCTTCAAGTTTTGGGATGAAAACATCATTAACCACTACCGAAGGAATATGAGGACCCTTATCTACTACTTTCCATAAATTGTAATCAATAGAATGCATATAAATTCTCATCCTAGTTTTCCAATAAGTATAATTTGTTCCATTGAAAAATGGAGGCCTGTTTGAGGATTGTCCCTCAACTACACTAGTACCAATTGGGGCTGCCATAGATCTTTACTCAAGGCGATAAAGCCTATACACTGAGAACAGGGCTTTGATACCACTTGTTGCCCAGTAAGCAACTCAAGAAATGGGTGAATTGGGTCTCTAAAAATTAATACGGCAAGCTATTAACTTAAAAAAACTTGATACTAAGCGAAGCAATCCAATTCAACAAATATATAAGCAAGGTACTATGATTCAAATGCAATGCTCTAAAATATAAGTGCAGCGGAAATTAAGAGCGATAAATAAAGAGCAAAGTGAGAGAGATCAAGCAATCACAAACACCAAGAACTATAGTGGTTCGGTGCTATACAATGCACCTACATCCACTCTCCAAGATCCCCTTGGGAATTCACTATAATCATACGATTATAGCTGATTAATTTTCCGGGCTCACTAATCAAAACCCAACTTGTTTTCATAAGGCTCACAAGTCACAACCTCACTTGGTTTTACAAGCTAACCAAGAATATAATTGGTTTTCACAAGGCTAACCAACAACCTCCCTTGGTTTTCCGGGCTAACCAAGAAAGTGGTTTTGCGGGCTAACCACCAACCTAATTGGTTTTCCAAGGCTTACCAATAACCTCACTTGGTTTTACAATAGGCTAATCAAGAACCCTTACAAAAAATAAGATTTAGAAATAAAGAACCAATGTAAGCTTTCAATAACAAAACGAATATCTCGATATAGCTCGATGTAGAGTTGCTTTGCACTTGTTGAAGCGTTTTGAATGCCCAAGTATGGATGATCTTCAATACTCTTGAATGCTTGGAGGCTTCCTTTAGCTTGAAGGTGGTTGAAACTTGAAGGAATAGAAGTTAAAGCTCACTTCTCTTCTCTTTTCTCAAAGCTCTTTAATGTTCTTCAATAATCTTCTTTTTGATTTGACTTTGGAGCATATAAATACCCTCTCAAGGCCTCAAAACCGATTTCTAGCTATTACACTTGAAAAACTAGCCATTGAAGGCATTTTGGACGAGTTCTGCATTTGAAAAAACTAGCCGTTACTGTTGCCAGAACTCCATGTGTCGACACTTCCTCAATTGAGTCTATGCATAAGGTCGACACATGTTCTTCTTGAGTCGACACTTAGTTCAAAAAGCTCCATTCAGATTTTCTGGAAATCTCAGATGTGTCGACACCTTCTCAGTTGAATCGACACCTTGAGTCGATACCTTGCTTCCATGTGTCGACACTTCAGTTGTTCCTTCAACTTCTGCAAGTTCTGTAGCTTGAAAGTCTCAGGCGATGTGTTGATCCATGTGTCGACACCTTGAGTTGACACCTCAGGTCCATGTGTCGGCACTTTATCTGTGCCATTTGAAACATTGCTGCGTACCGGCCTGAGTCGACACTTCTTCTTCATGTGTCGACACTTCATGTCATGTGTCGATACTTTGAGTCCACACTTCTTTGAAAAATATACAGAAACTGCTGAACTTGAGCTGGAACAAGTTTCCACTTGACTTAGCCATCCATTCAACCATTTCTTAAATGTCCAAGTCTTCTTTTTTAGCAAACTTCTCATTCAACTTGGCTTCTTCAAAACAATTGGGCTTCATCAAATTTTGTGAGCACATTTTCAATAAAAACACATTCAAAGCAAATCATTAGTCCTCGACTTATACTTAACTGTTTTGCTTACCGTTAAAATCAATTAGTGGAGTCAACAATATCTAATTATTTCGGTGGGCCTGTAAATGAAAAGTATATTTTAGTAGAAATATGTTTAAGGTGAGTTTGATTGCAAGAAAACTTGTCTGGAAAATTACTTCTTAAAAAAAATAAAATCAAGTTTGATTTTATTAGAAATATATTTAGGGGAAGTTTGATTGCAAGAAAACTTGTCCGAAAACATACTTCTTAAAAAGAAAAAAAAATCAAGTTTTCCATTTATTTATTTTATTAGTCATTGATAATTTGGAAAGATATAACAAATTTTTCAGAAAATTTTTCCTTTCCATTTCTTCATGGATTTCCTTGCAACCAAATATACCTTTAACACTCATATTGATCCATATGTTTTTCTACTAATGACAACCTTGAATTCGTATAGGCCAAGATGGTGGAATCGTGCTTACCATACTGATTACTTGCCAGTAATAAATAAAGCGATTATCAGCCTACAGCACAGCTAATATTATCTTGCATTTGTTTCCCTTTTTTTTCATTTTTTATTCCTGAATTTACATTAATCCTAAATCTAAAAGGGAGGTTAATGATTATATTAAGGACTTGCTTGGTTTGCGAGAAGAACTTGTCTGTTCTAAAATGTTATTCCTAAAAAGTTGATTTCTAGAAATATAATGCTTAAGAAAATAGTTTTGCCATATTTGGTTGACTATGGAAAAGTGGCTTATTCTTTGGTTAAGCATCCATTTTTCTAAGAAAACTGTATAAAATATTTATTATTACCCTTAATAGATATAAGGTCATTTTTTTTGGTTCCTAAATTTTATATAAATATTATATAACATAGAGTTTCCTGAGAAAAGGTATAAGGTCATTTTTTTGGTTAAGCATCCATTTTCCTAAAAAAACTATATAAAATATTTATTATACCCTTAATAGATATAAGGTCATTTTTTTTTTGTTCCTAAACTTTATATAAATATTATATAACATACATATTAATATAAATATAATGTTAGTATAAATATTATATAAAAAATAAATAAATATTACATTAATATAATATAATATTAATATTAATATAAAAATAATATTGATATATTCTAAATATTATAATATTTATATTAATAATAAAAAAGATTAATAACAATTTATTATATATTATATATTATATTTATATTTATATAATATAAAAGGATAGCATTAAAAGGGTATTTTCAAGAAAGAAAACAGGACCTCCAATTTCCATCCCATTGGAATTCTAAAAGCCCACCTCCCCCATGGATTTTCTTTCCAATAACATAAAACATGGAAATTGTATTTTTATGGAAAGATCTTTTTCCAATTTCTCTCCTTTGAAAACTCCAACCAAACCAAGAGTGGTTTTTTCAACTTTCTAGGAATCACATTTCCCCCTTCCAATTCTCACAAACCAAACGAGCCCTAAGTTTCAAGTGGTTGTATATTTTAACTTGGGGCACCCTCTATTCTGGGTTCTTGCAGCTTGTAAATTTTAGGGCCTAAAACATTTGATCTTTCCATTCCTAGTCTATACTTAACAGTCATGCATTTTGTAACACCCAGAAAATAAAAAAATAAAAAAAAATTTTCCGCCCGCTTGACGAACCGGCCAAATGACGCGCGCGAATGGTTCTGCGCGAGGAGCGCGGGGAGCGAGCGCGCGACGCGCGGGCGCGCGGTGCGCGGCCCGGCCCATCGCGGCGGGCGCGCTTTGCGCGGCCCAGGCCCACGCGCGCGGCACGCGCGGGCGCGTGGGCTCGGCCCAGCCCGTGCCGGCTGTCGCGTGGGCGTTTCCCACGCGTTTCCCAGGTGTTTCCCAACCGTTTCTCGCGGTGTATGGCGGTCCATGGGGTTTCTGAGTGATCTGGACCGTCCGATCATCCGATCGAACGGCTGAGATTGGTCCGAAGGAATTTAGGCTTGATTAGGTGCTTTTGGATTCGGATTTGGACGTGGTTTGAGACGTCGATCTCAGATCTGACGGCTGGGGAGATATTTTAATGGTTTTGAACTTCCTAGGTTGCGTTTGAGGTGATTTTAGATGGGTTTTTCTCCTCTTTTTAAACAGGACGTCGATGGAAAGCAGGGAAGAGCCTGCTGAGAGCCATAAAAGAGAGGAGAAGAGAGAGAAAGAGAAGGGAAAAGAGAAGAGAAGAAGGAAGAAAGAGAAAGAGGAGAAGATAGAGAAAGGGAGAGGGAAGGGATTTTGGTTTGGAAGATGAGGGAAGAGAAAATCGGGGGGGAACTGATTTGATGAATTTATTTATTATGGTAGGAGATCAATCTTTTGAGCAGGGAGGATTTGGACGAATTTCGGGTATAGATTGATACCGGATATTTTGGATTAGCGGTTGAAGGTAAGGATTCTGGACGTGATCACCAGTTTATATATTATTTTATATGCATGGTTTTGATCCGAGTGCATGATCATTGGCATGCATGAATTATTGTTATATGATGTAGTTGAGTTTTATGAAGATCAATATGATTATGATTGTTATTATTTTATATTCCGGATATCATGTTTATCGGATAAAAGTTCTATTTTGATGATTTGGACCGTGATGTCGGTCAGTGGAAGAGTTGAGATTTCATGTTTGATATTGTGGTTTTATCATTATTATTGTCGATATCTCATACGTGATGTTATAAAGAAGATTGATATCCGGATGGGTTGGACCATGATACCGGATTGCTAAATAGGTTGAACCATGAAACTGGATATCGAGTGGGTTGGACCACGATATCAGTTATTAAATTGGGTTGGACCACGATATCGGTTATCGAGTGGGTTGGACCACGATACCGGTTATCGAGAGATCACAAAAAATATGTTTTGACAAGTGTTAATGAAGTAAATACGGTATTTGGTCTAGCCATGCTACGGTTGCACCGTGGTTATACAGCCTGAGCCACGGGCTTTGTACGTGGGAGCCGGCCACGGGCGGATAGTACGTGGGACAGCCGAGCCACGGGCTTAGTACGTGAGCAGGACCGACCATAGTATGCATGGTCGCTTTGAGGTTGCCAGTCATGGGCTGGTACATGACCGTGGTTAGACCAGAACCCTAAAGATAAAGGTGCAATAATGAGAATATTAAAGGAAAAATGCAAAGTTATCAAAGTTTTATAATACATGAGGCTTAGATCATTTAATTATATACTGGTATTTTGTTATTTTAGAAATGTATATTATTACTGGTGTGATCATATGAAAACCTTACTGGGCTGTAGAGCTCACAACCTACTTTCTTCTTTTACAGAGTCGTGCAGATACTTGGCTTGGTGATGAGTGAGATTTTCTTGAAGTAAGTGACTCTTGTGTACCCAGGCCTTGCATGATCTCTAGGGTAAAACCTAGGATTTGTGCGGCCGGTCGCGTGCCGATTCCGGTGCTGAATTCGGGGCGTGACACATTTTCCTTGGCCACTTGTTAATCTTGCATAATCTCTAAAAACTCTCACTTTACAACTTTCAGTCTTTAAGTGGTCTCCATGCATAACAAGGCTTATTTTGAGGTGGTAGCAAATAAGTTTGATGATTTATTTTTCTTTTGTGAGTGTAATAGCTCATCACCTGTTCCATTTAGCTGCATGCCTGCATGTTTGGGAATGTTTGATAATGTACAAGTATATGCTTATGTTGAAAAGTTGATGTGTTGAGGTTTATATTTATTCACCTTGAAGTCCTTGCAATACAATGGTCCACAAGAGAATATCATGATTTTTTTTCTTCTAATTATGCAGCCTTCAACTACCATGATGATGGGACAAGGCATTCTCGTTCTCCTTCTGCCATTGTCATAGGGGCTGGCTTTGCTGGCCTTGCAGCAGCTCGTGCACTTCAAAATGCATCCTTTCAGGTAAAGTGGGTGTTGGTCAAATTCATTCATACGTAGATTTCTTATTCTAATCTTTTTGCTGCAGTTAGTTATCTGATTATCATATAAAACCTCAGGTTGTTTTGTTAGAATCACGAGATAGAATTGGTGGTCGAGTTTGGACCGACTACAGATTTGGATTTCCTATTGACATGGGAGCTGCTTGGCATGCTTCTGATTTTTCTGTTACCCTGTGCTTCATCACATACCATACTAAGGTTTTTTAAACTAGTATTGATACCCATACCAGTCATCGGTTGGTACAGTATGGTATCTATTAGGTACTGTATCAAGCCAACACGTCTTTTTTTTTCAAATGCTTAATGCCTTTCTATCTTTATATACATGATTTTCTCCATTTTCATATGATAACCATAGCAAAATCTTTCTGAATTACATGGTTATTATGAAATATACTATTATAGTATAAAATGGTTAATATAATTTTTTTCTTATGTTGTTTCTTTTTTAAAATATGTTAATGCCTTTCTATCTTTATATAACTTGCTTTCCTCAATTTTCATTTGATAGCACTAGAAAAAATATGGTTACTTGTTTTTCTGAATATCTCGATGCCTTTCTATTTTTATATAATATACTTTTTTCTATTTTTATATGATAGCCATAGCTGAATCATGGATGATTACTATGAAATATACTATTATGATATGAAATGGCCATTATAAATTTTTTTCCATACTATCTTTTTTTTAATGTATTGATACCTTTTTATCTTTATATAACGTGCTTTTCATCATTTTTATATGATGGTATGAGAAAAAATATGGTTATTTATTTTTTCAAATATTTTAATGCCTTTCTATCTTTATATACCATGTTTTTCTTCATTTTTATATGATAGCCATAGCTGAATCACCATGGTTGATTACATTAAAATATACTATTATAATATGAAATGGCTAATATGATTTTTTTTATGCTGTCCCTTTTTTCAAATGTGTTGATACCTTTCCATCTTTATATAACAATGTTATGCTTTCCTTCATTTTCATATAATAGCCATGGTGGTACGTTACTTTTCTAGAACAATGCTTAGCTGGGATATTTGTGAGCATCTACCGGTCAATTTAAGCAATAAATCTTATGTGAGTAAGTATTTTTTTTTTACGAAAAACTTACAAATTTTGATAACTATGGTGCTCATGAATGAAAAATCTAATAAAAGCTTTAAATGAAAATAAGCAACAAATTGTTACAAATCCTTTAAGATGAGATTCATTTAACCTTCATCAATATTGTCCCAAGGTATTAAAAAATAATTTTTCGTTTGATAAAAATCAAATTAAAAATAAGAAAGTATATGGAATTAGTCATGTTTGGTAGATTTAGATTAGAATATTATTAAACTTTTTAACAAATTGGTCATCCAAAATTAAGTATTTTAAAATGTTCATATGGATGAAAAAAGATATTTATAGGTTTTTGTAAGATCAAAGTAGAAAAAAAGCTCTCCTATAATCATAGAATTATGGCTAACTTTAGTTTTAGAAGAAAAAAGCTGAATCGGGCAAAAACACCCGGTTCCTATCGGATGGGGAGCTGGACCGAAAACTAAGCCCAAACCGACTTGGTTTAGGTTCGGTACGGGCTCAACTGAGGGGTTCGGTTTGGTTTCAAAAACCATGCACCATGCCTAGTTTACTCTTCAACCTGTGGGCCTCCTTAAATGATTAAATTGATGTATTCCATGTTCTTCATGCGTAAGGTTGCATGGTATCTGCAAAGAAAATCCCTTGGCACCTTTGATAGGAAGACTGGGGCTCCCACTATACCGCACTAGTGATGATAACAGTGTATAGCTTGATCATGATTTTGAAAGGTAATGTTACATTTTCTCTACTCTACAGTGCTTTTCATAGTCAATATCTTATTCAATGCTCACTTCCTTTCTTGATGCTTAATTGCCATCTTTTTCCAGCTATGCACTCAACCTTGCATAGCTTGTTTGAACATCTTTTTCTGCACCACATCTTGGTCCAACCGTGTTTTAGGTCATCTGCTGCACTTCGAATAGCTCGTTTGAACATCACCTCTGATCTCCTTGGATGATTAGACATTGCACCTTGTTCTTGAATACAGATCCAATAACCTGCATGCTAGAGTTTTCTTGTACTCTATCTGAACATTTCAATAGGAAAATCTTCCGCCTATTATCATGAGATGTTCATTCCTTGCTGTATTATTCTTTGTTTATCTCACATCCACCTTCGTATTCACAATGCTTGACTGGAGATTCTCCCACAAATTCATGTATCCTAAGATCATCTTGTACGAAATTTAGAAATAGATTTTATGTTTTCCGGATTTTAATGATTCGGTGTGAAGTATTCCAACATGTTTATTCTCCAGGATTCAACTATGATAGTGCCTTTGTAAGGACGTGCTCCAAGTATTAAGATTTGATTGAATTATTTATGATTATTTCTTGCTTCAAGAATAAATATGGGGTAGTATTTTACAGAAAAAAGAAAGAAAAAGATGGATGGCTTCGTTGCAAGGAAGAGAGGAGATACACAGGAAAGGCATTTTCAAAAAAGAAACAGGAAGATATTCAAATGTCTGAATGAGAAGAAAGAACATATATTTATTCAAGAATTTTTATGGTATTCTGGTCAATGGAAACAATCGTTCAATGCAACAGTAACAACTATTCAGATATCGATTTTCTTCTAGATGGATAAGAACAGAGGAATTTGAACTGTTTTGAAACACCAGATTTAAATAAAAAAATAACCAACAATCCTCCACATGTTTCAATGCACTTTTCTAATATGGCTAGAGACATGAAAAAGGTCTGCATAGTAATGATATCTTATGGGTTTAAACCATACCTTAGATGAACAAGCTAGGGATCATAGAAATATTGTGGAGCTATGCTTATTTAACCAGATTCCTTTAGCATGATACAACCAAATTTGTTGTTCACACAATTTTCTCTGATCATAGAAAATTTATGGCCATGCACCTACCCCGATGTTCATGAGTGCTCTAGAGACTTGCTTTTGTTTCACAAGGAGCAGTCCAACTCCTACACTCATAGGTGGCATCCATAAGAAGTATACTATAATTAGCATCCCATCTTGAATCAAGATCTATGGTTCCATTAAGAGCATCAAGCTCGGCCTTGCACTCATTACAGTAGCATTGTTGTATACCATAAGAAGAGACTCTTCAACAGTCATCGCATATGATAGTGGATAGATAATGTGACAATGCTGCCTTAGACATGCTATGATTCTGTTGTTTTCCTATCGAACCTCCTTCATAGAGTCTCTGATCATAAATTAAGGTTTGGTATCCATCATATCATCTCTATAATAGGCATGCATCGGTCCTATCATCCTTGGATGTTTTGCTCACTAGCTCTCTGGTCAGTGGCTTGGTTGGAGGATCAGCTAGAATTTTTTCTTGACCATGCAAAGTCCATGGACACAACACCACTCAAAATTAGCAGCCAATCTAATATATTTATTTTTTTCATTATAAATTTTGCTTCTAGCTCGAGCTATGGTAGCCTAGCAATCATAATGTAAAGACATAGATGTCACAATTAAGTCCTTTCCATGTAGGAATGTCCATCAACAATTATCTTTAGCCACTTGGCTATAGATATTTGCATTCTATAAGACATTTTTAGATTCCATGGTGGACGTCACGATAAAAGTCTGCTTCAATGTTTTCTAAGTGATAGCATCACCCGCTAAAGTAAACACATAATCAACAATCACTCCATCTATATTCCAGATGGTTATATCCTATTACAAAAAAATAGCAAAACTATCTTGGGTAGTACTACAGAATTACGTACCCAACCAGTTCACTCTTTCATGCTATGTTTGTTAAGGCACTTACAAGTGTAGAGATAGGATCTTTTACTTCACTGTCCGGATTTGCATCAACTCAAAAGCTATCATATAATGAGCAGCGCTTCTTTTACTTCCGGATTGTATTATCACAATGTTGGCTGGTTGCTTACATCTTTTTACTACAGGACACTCTAGAACCAAAGCTTCAGCATCCAATCGGTGTTATCTCAGTTTTCATATAAATGTTCAGATTTAATGGCCCCAGTCTATGTCCCTTGTAGACCATTACTGCCTGCTGTACGTTAAGATCATTTCCTTGGGCTCTTCTTTAGGTTATTCTACTTTCAATCTGTGCAACTTAATTATATGTAATTACTACTGTAAATGTGTTTGGGTAGTCCAACAACAGCTTAATTTTCTTTTTGGGAGATGTAATGTTTCAGGTTTCTTTGAACATTCAGGATATTGTAAAGTTTAGTTCTGTATCAATATATGGAGTGAAGGCTCCTCTTTCTACCGAAAAAAAAAAAAGTAAACACATAATCACCTGTTGGTTTCAATTCTTCAAAATCTAAAACCCAATTACCATCGATATATTATTCTAATATAGCTGGAAACCCATTATATGTCAATCCATGATGCATGGTCCCTCTAAGATATTTTTCTACTCTGCATAATGCAATTCAATGATCAATATTTGGATTATAAGTGTATCTATTGAGCCTATTCTTGGCATATATAATATTAGGACAAGTAGAGTTCATTAAAAATGTTAAACTACCAATGATCAATGCACTCCGTTTGTAATATACTATTACCAAGATTTTTTATTAAATGCAGCTGAGCATGATAAGGAGAGGATACAATTGTTTATGGTCAAAGTGATCAAATTTTCTAACTATTTTCTTGACATCATGTGATTGTGACAGAATAATACTATCATTTAATAGCTCCTATACCAAGAATTATATTAGCTTCGCCCATATCTTTCATGTCAAAAATTGATGCATGAAATTTTCTTTGTATTATTTACAATATCAGTGTTGGTATCAAAGATCAACAAATCATCAACATATTAGTAGATAACAACGCAAATGTTATTGACAAATTTACTATATATATATATATATATATATATATATATATATATATATATATATATATATATATATATATATCAACATTATTATTTCAAATCCATTAGAAAGCATAACCTTATCAATTTTTTCATGCTATTATTTAGGAGTTTGTTTTAAATCAAACAAGGATTTACTAATTTACATACTTCATACTCTTGTCGGGGGATGACACATCACTCAAGTTGCTCCATGTAAATTTCTTCTTCAAGTTTACAATTAAGAAATACAGTTTTAACATCCATTAAATACAGAACAAGTTTATAAATAGATGCAATAGCAAACAAAACCCTAATAAATGTAATTCTAGAAATTAGTGAATAAGCATCAAAATAATCTCTTTTTTTAATAACCTTTAGCATCCAAGCATGCCTTGTATTTATAAATTGAGCCATCTAATTTTAATTTTCTTTTAAAGATCTATTTACATCTAATTGGTTTTATTTTAGGAGGCAATTCAACTAGTTTTCAAGTATGATTAGATATAGTAAATTTAATTTCATTATTAATAGCCTCTTTGCAAAATGGTGCATCAATGGAAGTTATAGCTTTTTGATAAGTTAAATGTTTATTATTTACATAATAAACATAGAAATCATCACCAAAATTAGTCTTCTCTAGCTTCTTGAAAACTTCATGATTTGGTAGCAAATCAAGAATCAAGGCCGAGAGTTTCACTGTGGCTTACATAATAAACATAGAAATCATCACCAAAATTAGTCTTCTCTAGCTTCTTGAAAACTTCATGATTTGGTAACAAATCAAGAATCAGGGTCGAGAGTTTCTCTGTGGCTTAGATCTTCCCACGTAGTCGCATCTTGTAAGAGAGTTTTATCGGAATCTGAGACAAGGTGCCGGAAGTGTGGAGTCCTTTGTGAAGGGGACATTGATTGTGGTAAGCAAGCAGAGATTGGCTTGGGCATTCTTTAGATGCCCACCAAGGACAAGACCTAAATCAGTTATCAAACAAGTAGGCCTGAGGTGCATCTTGGAGTATCAGGATGTTAGCATCGTGAAGGAGGTGTTGGCAAACAATCTATCGATCGAGATGAGGCTTCTCCACCACATCATTATCCATATCCTCTTTTTAAAGATGGGATGATTTGATTTTATCTTGAAGAGAGATATCTGTTTAGGGTATCCTCCTGGGATTGCTTTCCCTTATGCTGTAGCAAATGAGAGAGGTTGTTAGGATGGAGAAGGCTTGCCTATCCTATGGCATGGCACCTATCCTCATCTTCAAGGAGTTCAAAGTGGCTCTGAATAGAGAGATATCCAAGGTGCTCATGCATTCTAACATCTACAATAATCGATCCCTACATTGCATAGGGTATCAGAAGTTGGATGGTCATTGGGTGCGGAGAGGCTCAAGATAGGAGAGATAGTCTGACAAAGCCAAGGCAAGATCCAACATAGCTCAGCAGGAGTCAAAGCCCGAGTCCCCTCCACTAGTAGTAATAGAGCCATCGACACCTCCAACAACAACCCCTTCTACATTAGCACCCCCAACGACACCCACAAAAGTGACCCAGACTCAACACTCGTCAAATGGATGAGGATCAGATGCAAAAGATTGCTAAGTTGATTCTGATTGGATTGAGAGCGGAGTAGCAAACTACATTAGCTCCTATCAAATTATCAGAGATCACCTCCATGGCCCAAAGAGAGCTTGGAGGACTTAGAGTGGAACTTGGCAAGTCGATTAATCATGTGGCAACACTTGAGTAGTTGACCATGCTAGACGATCATAGTGACTTATCAAACTTGGCCAAAATGGTTATAAGGGAAGGATTGAGATTAGCATATCATAGATCCAGTTTAAGATATGTGGACTTGGAGCAACATGAAGGTAATATATTCTCACTTCAGACTTTTATGGGCCATCTAGTAGAAGAGCTTAAGAGCATTGCATTCAGAGCAACAACAATCATAGGAGCTTGAGGTCGAGGTCATAGCTCTCTGACGAGATCCACTTCTTAGCACAACTAGCCTTCCCGGCATCCTCTACCTACCCAAACCTTAGCCTTCATCCAGTAGCCTATAGCTTTAGACCGCCCTTTAGGACCTACACTAGGTCAAATATAGGTTTTCCTACTTAGTCTATTGGTCTATCTAGTAGAACCAAGAGTAGGAGAGGCAAAGCCCCCACCTCTAAGGCTAGCACCTCCACCACTATAAAGCTTCCTTCTAATGAGTAGATTTAGAGTCCTATTTTAAGTTAATGTCTCCTAATTATTCCAGTTAGTTTGTCTTTGTATTCTTATCAATAACTTTTAGTTGTATCTTGGTATACTGCAATGGATTGTTTCATATATAATATATTCATTTTGCTTGATACATTTATACAAATTATGACTTAATGTTATGCAAGGAAACTATTTCTATAACATTCTTCTATTATTTGTTTATCTTTTTGATTAATGACAAAAAAGGGAAGAAATAAAGAAATATAAGCAAATTTAATTCAATAACCCAACTCAATTCACTATACAACTAAAAGGAATTGTTCACTCTTGATACCACATTGCTTTGATACTTTTGATACTCTTACTAAGTTTGCCGATCATTGTGTGATACTCTTTGCTATGAACTCGATACATACTCTTTTGCTCTAATTTATGCTCTAATACATTTCTTTTTCCACTTATATTTTGGCAATTATGAACTTCAAGATTCTTGAATCTAATACAAGATGGAAAACCTATTATTTTGCTCTGATACCATATACATCTATGGTACTTAATGAATATTTGACATTTATCCTCTTCTTCCTAATAGTTTGCTAGCTAAACAAATCAAGAATGGTTTTACAAAAGCATTGCTCTGATACTTAAATTCACATCAATTAAATTTCTTCGATATTTTGATATACTTGAATTAAAATTCTTTGATACTTCAATTCACTACAAATAAAGTGCTCTGATACTTTGATACATTTATATGAAGTGCTCTGATACTTTGATACATTTATATAAATTATTCTGACACTCCAATAAACCTACATCTTTTGTATCATTTGTTTATACTTAAGATTTTGTTATCATAAAAAAGAGAGAGATGTTGATCCAAGAAATGATTTTAATGAATACAAAATATTTGAGTATATAATAAAACTAATAATTTATTGAAGTGTATATCAAGAAAGTTTTAGGAAGCTTTAATCATTGGCAAAAAAATAAAAAGGGATACACTTAATTACTCAAGAAAAAAATCAAAGAAAGCAAGTTTGGAAGGCTACATTATATGGAGATGATCAATAGTTGACTGCAAGCCTTAAAGAAAAGACTCTAGCACAAAGAAATCAAATGGCATAGGTCTCTCTTTAACTCCTGGTTGCCCCGAGTCGACTCGCTCATAAAAGATATAGAGTTGCATTTTTCAGCCTGGAGCTTGAGTCTATCTCAGTAAATCTTGAGTCGACCCCTAACCAATCTCGAATGGACTCTCAAAAGCCAAGTTGACTCTCCTTAATCAAGATAGAGAGGCATATTTTTTATACTAGTACTCGAGTTTCCCTCAAATATCTCTAGTAGACTCTAGGATAGCTCAAGTCAATTCCAAGGCAACTCGAGTCGTCAATTGTACTGACAATCATAATTGCTAGTTGTATAGAACTTGCAAAAGTATGCGAAACTGCTATAATGATTAGTTTTGGGTATTCAATGATCAAAAACTCATTTTTAGATGTTCTAAGAGCTTTAAATGCTATTCAAACACATTAAAGAAGAAAGAGAAGAATGAAAACAAAGATATAAGCCAAAGAACATTGAGTAAGCATTCAAGAAAGTGCTTCAACTTCCAACAACCACAAGATTGAGATTTTAGTTGGTTTAAAGAAAAAGAAGAAAGCATTTATTGCAAAGCTTTCTTATCAAAGTTACAAGAACCTCGTTGACATTTTCTTTTGTTTATTAAGAAGCTTTTTGTTTATGTCCATTTGTTCTCTTAATTTGCTATTGTAAACAAATTTTAATTGGATTTTAAATGTGAGGATAAATCCATTCAAGCCTTGAGTTTGAGTATATTGGTTTGCAAGCTTAGGATTGGCTTGAAGAAGAGTGATTTTGATTGATTTTCACTGAAAAAATCATCTAGATTTTGATTGTGGGTCCAAAAAATAATCGGGCTATAATCTTGGAGATATTATAGTAAAATTTCTAAGAGTATGCTTGGAAGTGGATGTAGACATTGAGTTTGGCACAAAACTACTATAAAAAATTATATTTATTTGTGGTTCGATTGCTTCTCTCGTAGCTTTCATTTGTATCTAATCTATATAAATTTGGCACATTGCTTCTCAGTATTCTCACTTCAATTAGCCTAAAAACCTATATATATTTATTTTTTTAAAAAAAAACTATTCATCCTCCTCTTGGATTATCTTTCTAGGTAATACACATTATATCATTATTTTATAAAATGATCAAAGTACCCTTCTCCTTGTCCTTCCTCCTTTCTACTCTTTGATTACTACCCTCCCCTCCTCCATTGCCAATGTCTCTCGTTCCTCCTTCTCCCTTCTCACCTTTCTCTCCTCACCTCCTTTTTCTCCTGTTATCCTTCTCCCTTCTCTTTCCTCTCTCCTCCTCCAATCTCATCCTTCTTCTCTTTTTTTCCTCCTTCAATCCTGCTTTCCTCATCCTCGTCCAATCCACATGAGGCCTTTAATGCTGCCCACCCTCTCCATGTCGACCTCCATGACTCCGCCCTCCTCTCCACAACGGCTCCCTCTACTTCCGCCACTTCCTCACTAGTGATCTCTCTTTCCCCCTCCTCCCTTTCCTTCTCACCCTCTTCTCCTCCTCTTCATCCTTCTCACTCATCTTTCACCCTCCTCCTCATTCAATTCTATGCTTTTCCTCCTCTCCTTCCTTCTTCTCCTCTAATCCCACCCTTCTCATCCTCCTTTTTCTCCTCTTCCAATCTCATCCATGAGGCTTTCAATATCATCCCTTTCATGCCAACCTTTACGACTTCACCCTCTCTCTCCATGGTGGCTTTCTCCAACTTTGCCCTTTCATAGCTAGCGATCTCTCCTTCTCTTCCTCCCCTTCCTTCTCACCTTCTTCTCCTTGTTATATTTTTCCCTCCTCTTTCCCCTTCCTCCTCTTCTAACCCAGCATTCTCCTCTTCCTTCTCCTCCTCCAATCCCACTCTTCTTCCTCTTCTACTATCTTCTCCTTCAAGTCCATCTATGAGACCTTCAATGCTGCCCTCCCCCTTCACGATAGCTCTCTCCATCCCTTCTTTGCTAGTGATCCCTCCAATATGAGTAAATTACATTTTCATCCATTAAAATGGCAAACTAATATCATTTGCTGGTTAATGAATAGTAGGACTATTTTGAAGTATCTTGAAAATTTAAAGGATTAGTTTAATATTTTTTAAAATTAAGAGAGTATAAATAAAATTAGACTAAAGTTAAGAGGGTATTCCTATAATTTATCCTTAAAAAATTTAACCAGTATGCATTTTTGTCCCAACATTGAATGAAAATGATTAATTAACAAGGATGTTAGTGATCTGGAGGCTGTTATTAAGGATCTATTACGGATGTAAATAGTATTATGGTATCACCTACACTGATACTACTTATTAAAAAATCTCTCGTATGGAATACGAATCCCCGTGCCTAAGAGCATGATCTTGTTATTATTATTGTAAGAGAAGGAAGAAGAGAAAATAAAATAGAGAACATAATCAATAGAGAATGAATGTTTCACTATGAGAAAAAATTACAAAGGTGACCTTATACTCTCATGTTGTACAAAAACTTGAACAAGAAATCTAAAAATCCTTTTCACAAACTCTCACCTCTTAAGAAGACCCTCTAGTCTCTACAGACTTTCTTTATTCTACCATGTATCTGAAGATCTCTCTAGATCCACATACATTTCTTGATCGCCTACCCTCTTTTTTATAGCCAAAATTAAGTTCCAAAGCCTGTGAACCGTACTAAAACCATAGCAAGGCCTCCCCGTATGAACTAGCCAACTCCCACGTGCCATGTGGTGCCCACACACATCCATATGTGTAGATCACTTGAAATGCATGGAAAAATCGCCTGTACTACATGAAGCACAGTCCACAAACTATTCAAAATATGGTCCCATGGACCATGTGCGTGCACTACACGCCCGTGCGCTTGAGCCTTCTGCCATGTATTTGAAGATCTCTCTAGATCCACATACATTTCTTGATCACCTACCCCTTTTTTATAGCTAAAATCAGGTCCCAAAGCCTGTGAACCATACTAAAACCATAGCAAGGCCTCCTCGCATGAACTAGCCAACTCCCACATGCCATATGGTGCCCACACACATCCACATGTGTAGATTGCTTGAAATGCATGAAAAAACCGTATGTACTGCATGAAGCACAGTCCACGAACTATTCAAAATGTGGTCCCATGGACCATGTGCGTGCACTACACGCCTGTGCGCTTGAGCCTTGGCTGCATGCCTGCATGCCTAGGCCTAGGCCATGTATCTGACGCTCGCATGCTGGGCCTCGCCTACTTACACGTCTGAGCCTAGGCCTGGCCTAGGTCTACTGCGGGAGTGATCTGGATCTTTTGCAAGGTTAGTGGGCTAATTGAGCCTTTTTGGACTGAATCAATGTGCCAAACCTAGCAACCTCCATCTTGACTCAATATTTGGCATCCACATGACTTTTGAAAGCATGTAATTGCCACCCTCATACCCTGGGATAAATGCCTGCTACTTATGAATGGGCAAATATGAAAGTTATGCCAGGCCACTCGATCACATCTCCATGATTTGCTCGAGGTAGCTTCCTGCAATAATAGGAATTTCACTATGCAATGTCGCTTATTGTCCTTCTGAGTCTCTCATCTCGTGCCTAATCCACCAACTTCCCGAGCTCCATCTTGTACTGGGCTTTCATCTATATCAGAAATTCTATCTTGCATTGGACTCCCTATCAAGAGGTAATATCCTCTACACTTCTTTTTCTGCAAGATAATCTTACTGCCGTAGATAACTTTCAAAATTCTATCACTAGCTCTTCATGTATAGCTATTTGAATTCAATTTACTTAATGAGATTAGATATTCATGCTGAAGCTGAATATGTATCAGACCTCGTCTAGATTTTTTGATATTCCATGATGAAACTTTAAGCTAATTATCCCTTCACCCTTGATGGCATAACTCGATCTATCTGGTAAGTGGATAGCATCCTCTCTACTCTCCAGAGAGTCAAACAGTTCATTTCTATTATATACATGATGAAAATATACAGAATCTAAAATTCACTACTAGAAAAAAGGAGATACAATCGGATACCATGAGTGCATCACCTTATCTGTCACTATAATTATTATCAGCTACTGCCATAATAGCACTCATCTAATCTTGAGCTACATGTAATCTCTGACACGATATCCTAACTTATCATATCGGTGGTACTTGATCATACTATTATCCTTCAACTTGGACTTAGACCGCTCATTATATGATTCTCTGCCACTCTATCCTATGCCACTAGCCCCTCTAAAGACTACCAACACTGAGTTTTCAACTAAACTAGAAACTTGGGTCTCTTGCTTGAGAGCCTCGCTCTGAAGAAGTACTAAAGTGATCTCCTTCATCTTGATGGTGCTTTTTTTTACTAGAAGAGCGGTCACCAAGGACTCAAAAGAAGTGCAAAAGTGATGATAGCAACAGCAACGCTTTGGTCTTTTCTCCAATATTTTCATATATACTGAGAAGATCGATAATAATTCTTTGAAAATTTCTTAAATACTTCTGCACTTTGTCCTTCGCTCATTCATAGTTAAAAAAACTACTTTTAAAGAAAGAGCATATTGATGAGAAACTTTACCATGTATAATTTCTTGAACTTTCTATATGGATTATCATGTCATCCATCAAATACAAGCGGGCCATACTCACTGCCTACATTTGGAGCCATTTCTAAATCTTATTATCTATGGTGGCTGGCCTCTTCTTATATATGAGAGTATTGATTATCCCCTACTAGATAAGTATGTCTTTCATCCTTGCTTACTAGAAAGAGAAATTACGCTTTTTATCGAATTGGTTGATATCAATTTTGATTGCACTTATCTTCTCCATCTTCTTCAATCTTGATCAACATGAATAATCTAAATAACCTGGAGCTTTGATACCAGTTATTATAGTATCACCTGTACTGATACCACTTATTGAAGAATCTCTTATACAGAATATAGATCTCCATATCCAAGATCATAATGTCATTGTTGATGCTGCAAAAGAAGGAAGAAGAGAAAATAAAAATAAAGACCATAATTAATGGAACATGCAAGGTTTCATTATGAGAAAAAAATTATAAAGGAGATCTTACACTCTCACCTTATATAAAAAACTCAACAAGAAATTCTAAAATCTCTCTCACAAGCTCTCACCTCTCGAGAAGACCCTCTAACCTCTGCGGGCTTTATTACCATTGCCACACCTTTGAAGACCTCTGTAGATCTACACACTTTGTTTGGCCACCTGTTCCCTTTCTTATAGGCCTTGAGATCCATACTGCTCTCTATGTTGAAGTCCTCTTCGACAAGAATTTAGAGGTCTAAACTAGATTAAAAAAGGAGTCCAAATCAAGCCAAAACCATGTCTCGAAGCTCGTGAACTGTGTGAACCATGCTAAAACCGCTGCAGGGCCTTTCCTACATGAATCGGTAGTGAACCAACCAACTCCCATGCACCATGCAGTGCTTGTGTGCATCCACGCACATAGACCGTGCAAAATGGATGGGGAAACTATTTGCACCATGTGAAATGCGGTCCTGTGGACCATGCACATGCATTGTACACTGCAGGCTAGGTCGCGTGCCCTTTCGCCCATGCGCTGGGCCACTCCTACATCCTTTTAGGCCTAGGTCGAGCATAGATCTGCTGTGGGCATGGTCTGGATCTTTTGCAAGGTTCATGGGCTAGCCAGGCTTCTTCCGAACCAAATCAAGGTGCCAAACTAAGCAAATGGATCGAGTCAAACCAAGTTACAAATGACCCCAACCGATATGGTTTCTTGATCAAGTCCTTATATTAGAGCTAAATCCAATCCAACAAAAGATCAGTCAAGTCCATGGCCAAAATTTTTTATTCAATGGATTATTCAAGTCATATCCATGTATAACCTGGCCCCAATCCAAAAAATTTAGATCTGGATGGGGTTCGGGTCAAATATAGCCAATTATATTTTAATTATCACATGGCCAACTACTATTAACCATATAAAATAGATAATAAATAATATTACTCTAAAATAAATTAAAATATATAAATAATTTTAAATCTATCTTTATATTAAAGACATGATCCATACAAGTTTTAAATTATAACTTGGATGTATAAATAGGTTCAAATCTTAAAGGTATTACTAAGTTTGGATTGCATCGAGTCCAAATTCAGCAAACCCAGACTTAACCTAGAAAATGAAACTGGTTTAATTTTTAGAATCTGACCTGAATCTATGGATTCTTAAAAATAGGTCGTGTTGGATCGGGTTTAAGCAAATCAGGTTGAATCGAGTACAGGTCAATCCGATCCATTTGCAGTTTTAGAACCTACATTCAAATCTTACCCTCACCAAGATTAATTTCTCATACTCTAATAAATTTTTAAAAAGTCAGTCACTATGTGTAACAAAAACATCCTCACTTATGCAAACCAAGAAATAAATAAAGAGGGCAACCCACCTACACTATAGTTGCCTAGGTCCAAGTTCTTGGCCATGCACCAAAAAGACCCCCCATTCTCTATGCAACAATTAAATTAAATTATAATAACCATGGTCTTTAATTAAGCAGATACGATTCAGCTTTTAAGGGTTTAGATTTAGTTAGATAAAATTATAATTCTAAACAATGTATATCATATGTGCTTTTAAGGGTTTAGGATTTACCTATTAGTTATTTTTTCCAACTTATGTCCTTCATCCAAAATCTAAATGGTTAAAGCAATTAAAAGATCACAAACTCTTTAACTAAAATTCACCATTAATGTTGTGTTTGGTATGAGGCAATATATCCAGATTGTCAATAATTTAAAGGGACCACATCATATTACTATGTTCGGTATATTTTTTTAGGGCTAGAAGGGATGATAATCGAGATTACCATCTTTCAGATAATCTTTCAAGACAACGTTACCCTCCCCTTTTTCCTTCATCCTATATTATAATATAATATAAAATATAATATAACATTATGATAATATAAATATATTATTAATATAATATATAATATAATATAAATAATATTATATAATATAATTTAACATATAATTTATGTTATATTATATTTAATAATATAATATATAAATTTAATATATTATTTAATATATTCAAATAATATATTAAATATTATTTATTTAATATATAATTTTTTATATTAAATTTATTTAGTATAAAAAATAAAATTATTAAATGTTTACATAAAAATATAAAATGTAAAATATATATATTTTGTAATATAAAATATAAAATATATATTTTAATAAATAGATATAAATATAAAAAATATATTTTATAATATAAATATATAGATTTAGTTTAGGGATATTTTAAATTTTTATTTTATATTAAAATAACATTAAATGCATATACTAAATATAATAATTTATATTACCTGCAATCTACATATACTAATAATTTAACATTATTGGTACATCTATATTATCCTTTAAGATTACTGGCATTGCCAACCATTGGACTAAATTAAAGCCATGCAGCTAATTTTGTAGTTTTTTAATATTGATAAGGGAGCCTATGCCTCATTTCCAGTTCAAAACCTAGCCATACACAAAAGAGAAGAAAATAATGGCAGACGACAATTCAAAATAGTGACATCAAAGCTAATCAAGAGAAATCGAGGACAGCCATGCATTGTGCTGACTGGTTGGCCTCTCTACAAATGTCATGATAGTTATACGAGAAGCAGTCAGCCCCATATCATCCTACAACACCCTTATCCCATTTTAAATCTAAATAGACTATATGAATAAATCATCTCTCTGTTAAAAAATTCATACAGCAAATCATATATGATTATCAAATGTGTTAGCCTAGTCTTTTTTTTTTTTTTTTTTTGATGAAGGGTGTAACTTATATTAAAACAGATATTTAGCAATAAGCAATAACAATCATATCCTAAAGAGCCTAGTCTTTAGGATAGGAGATATCTGTTTACACTTAACTAAAAATATATCTTTAAAGCATTTGAAAAGGTATCTCCTTTTTACCAATGTTTTTATGACAAATCCTTGCATGCATCTTTTGTTTTGTGATAAGCGGCATTGTCAAGCATGAAAATACTCTCAGACAGCTACTCGCTTTAATCATTAAAAATTTTTATCCACCAAAATGATTGTGGTGGTAGTGGTCTGTCTTTTTTTTTTTTTTGTTTTTTTTTTTTTCAGATAAATTCTTGATGATAAACGTAGCCAGTGCCGATCATCTCTAAGAATTTGAAAACACAGAAAGAATGCTTAAAAAGCTAGAAACATATTCCTACAATCAATTTCGACATATATATATACTCCATGCATGATCAGCATTCTACTAAAATAGCCAAAAAAAAAAAAAAAAAGAGGACAAAATGGAATAGCACATAATTCTGCATCCACTCAATATTTACATTATATTATAATCACAGATATCAATAGAAAAGATACATAGGTTGCACTCATCCTCCATAAAGGAGGAGGTTCCAAGTTTAAACTTTGCAGGTTCTGTTTCCTATGTACATCACGATATTATATATACTTAACACTGATATATGCTCACAGAAAAAAAAAAAAAAAAGTACATAATGTAGTATTCCAATCTAGATGAGCATGAAGGCTTATTGCACAACTCTAATTGTATGTCGACCAGCTTTCGTTGTTGCCATGAGAATATGATGATGATGATGATGATGATGATGATGAGAACGGTTCCAGCATCGATGACCTTGCAGGATGAAGATTCGATGGACCGAATTTATCCAACCCATCTTCCTCAGAAATTGTATCCAAGGTCACGCACGCACGTCTCCTCTCGAAGCAAGTGATGGGTGGAGGAGCAATGGCTGAATATGGAGTCTTGGGCGATCGAGGAGAAGAACCGCTGGAATCCACCTCGAACGAGAAGGAAGCCACCTGAGTTCCATCCATTTCTTTGATATCAAACAAGAACGAACTTGGTTCACAAAGAGAAGATTAATGAACTAGGCTATGGTTGCCCATGTAAAAGAGAAGGGAGATTTATATAGAGAAGAAAACTTCTCAACGACCCTTTGTTTTCACTAAATTGCAGCCCTATATTTGGAACAGTCCAGCAACTGAAAGGGAGAAAATAGGCATTGCGAGAAGAAGTAGAAGAGGCTGTTAAGGAGTACAGGTGGATAAAGCTCAAAGGCCCGACCTTTTGCAGTTGCTTTTCGAATTAAATGCTCAGTTTGGAGCTATCCATGCTGTCCTATTCCATTTGAGGGCGATTAGATGCCAACCTCCCCGTGTTAATTATTAGTTGCCTTGTAACAGTCCTCTCCTCTCTCTCTCTCTCTCTCTTTTTCTTTCCTTTTTTTTTTTTAAATTTTTTTTATATTTTTTTTGGATGGAATCACCGTCCCTTTCAATAGCTTGGTTTCAACAATACCTTGCCGACCATCTTTTATATATACTTATCCACATGCGTGCATGCATCAGAAAGTAATAGGTATATATCGTATCTTTTGTGCCTCTTGGATCACGCAAAAGCCACTTCAACAATCATGCAAACAGATGAATGAAAAAAAATCGAAATGCCATGCAGAATAAGATTCAATAGCCAACAATATATATATATATATATATATATATATATATATATATGCAAAGAACATCGATCATTCTTTCTTATGAGAGATACAAACAAGGACAAGAAAAAAGGATGCAAGTGCAAAACTAAAGATTATAATAAGGATAAATCTTGCGAAGAAGAGCCAAATATCATAAAATAGTTTTAAATATCAGACATCTTTTTTGGATGCTTAGCACCATATATATGCATGCATGAACGATAATGATTCGTTAAGAGTTGCAAGCGTAGCATATACAAGAAATCTAGCTTGTTTTAATTTCTTAGGATCAAAGAAGAAAAATGATCAGCGATTGACTTTGGCTTTAGGGATCTTGTTTAGCTCCTATCACTGCAAACATCATCAGCAATCTACGTGTATATATATATATATATATATATATATATTTTGCTTGGTAAATGAAGTACTTTCATTCATAAAATAAAGGTGTGACTAAGGGTGACGCCATGGAAAGCATGGCACCCAATCTTCTCCTTTCCACAGATGACAAAACTATTCGACCAAGACAGGTACGATCATGCGTACGAGTAATTAAGAGGTTGACAGCTGCATCGAGAATAAGACGTCGATCAGATGCCGTATAAATTGCGGAACCCTTGTACAACATAACCACCTCATAAATTGTTGAGAGTATATGGATAAGATTCTTGTTTTGATATTCGAAGAAGAGAGAAGCTAATAATTAATTGAGTACTACGTACATTTTGTTTCTTTTGAATAAAGGTTGAGGGTGGCATGCATGCATGCATGGTTCTATATATCATCATCCAAAGCCATTAAATGCATGAGAATCTATTATCTTTCAGTACCGCTGCAGCTTGGTCCGCACACTGGTGCAGGGTTCACGTGGTTCCTTCCCCTCATCGTCGTGCCATTCTGATCCATGAATGCATGAAAATAGATTGCCATGCACGCCCCATGCATGGCATGCAAGCTCGTGCATCCTTCAGGGGCTTCGGCCATGGTGACGCAGAGCAAACATGTGATGGGCTGGAAAGATTTAGAAAGTCGTAGAAAATCTATGGAAAATCTTGTTGATGCCGGACAATCCCAATTGAGTGGTCACGACAAGTATTTATTGAGAGATTCTCCCTCTAGAAGAACAAAATTATCTTGCTAAGCAAAGAAAGAGCAAAGACCAAAATAAGATCCCTTAATTAAAGAAATAACACTTGACTAATTTTGCCAATAAAATATGCCATGGAACTGATTAGTATATCAGGTAAGAAAATATGCCATATAGCGATAATCAACAAATTAATTATCCAAGAAAATATTTCATAGAGATAATCACTAATTAACAATGGCAGTTGCAGTTCTTTTGTTAGAAAATCTAGTTTTAGCCTCTGATATGTTATTTGATCGAGATTTTTAATGATCATTCTAAAAGTCATCAGTTTGCTAGACAAGTCTGCATCTCTTCTTGCATGAACATAAATAACAATCTTTGTCTTATCCAATTAATGCAGGCACTAACTATATGGATGCAGCCTCACCACTGCTTCTTATTCAAAATGAAAAGTGTCCTCATTTTCCTCCTAAATTCTTCCATCCAAGTCCGTTATGGTGTCCTGTGATTTCAATCTTAATCATGACCTTAATTCAAGGACCTGGCCTCATTCATTATACTGAAACTGCGATTCTTTCTTCTGAAGCCATTATTAAAATTTATAGCTATTCCTAGAAGTCTTTGGATATGCTGCTGCATTAATTTATACCTCCAAAATGATCGATCGGTTATATCTGATGTAAAATTTGCTAACAACTAGAAACTGAAGGAATCTTCTTTTTTTTTTTTTTTTTTTTTCTGAATAATGTGTGCTTGTTGAATGAGTTGAGAATAATTTTCTGGGGAATGGATTTAGCTCACTCCCGGTAGGCGGTGCTATGCAAGATGGATGGTTTTCTAGGTTACCATGCATGAGATTACGGATTGACGTACATTTAGCTGGTACGCTTATTGTATCAGACTAAGTATTTCATTGCATGATCGTTAACACGTTGCATGTTGCATATCAGTACTAACCTGCTGGTTTACTGCGTTTCGACCAAGGGCAGAAAGATCATGCATGCCGGTCCCGTGCCAGCCACGAGCCAGTCATATAGGAGCTAGAATGCAAGGTGGCGGATAAACCAGGTGCTGTGACAATAACTCGGTCACTTGATCTCAATGTGATGAAGCTAGCTAATAACAAAGATGGCTAATCAAGAAGTATGACCAGAGCTAGCTAATAACAAAGATGGCTAATCAAGAAGTATGACCAGAGCTAGCTAATAACAAAGATGGCTAATCAAGAAGTATGACCAGAGCTCATGAAGACCAATCATAGCTCATAAAGACCAATCAGAGCTCATAAAGACCAATCAGAGATCATCATGGCCAACCAACTTGAGGCCCCATCAAGAGCGAACCTGGTTGTTATAATCACCAACTAGGTTGTTATAACTAACTAAGTATATAACCAACTACTGGTTGTTATAACCAACTAGGTATATAATCAACTACTGGTTGTTATAACCAACTAGGTTTATAACTAACTACCAACAATAATTACAATCGGTTAAGGAAGTTATACTAACCAACTTCCCCAATCGAAATCAAGAAAGCTTAACTACTTTTAGTTATGGCAAAGCTTATAAAAAGAGATAAGAAGGGATCTCCGATGAAAGAAAATCTAAGACACGCCCATACTATACCACTTTGACTCTTCCCTTTTCTATCTATCTTTCTTTTAACTCTCCATTCTGTTGCCTAGATCATCCTACTGACTTGAACGTCGGAGTGTCCCTCGTCGGAAATCCAGTTCGGGGACCTTTTGCAGGTCTCCATCCAAGAAGAGTGCCCGAAAATAAGATCTCATCCGGTTAGAAGAGCGAGCGGAGTTGCCCAACACCACCGAAGCCTCAGCCACAGGTGATTTAGCATCAATACCAGGCATGTATTCTCTTTGCATCAAAGTATATTCATGTTTTGAGTCCTTGAGGGTTGGGGCTGATCAGATAAGGAGAGAGGTATAATGCTGCATTTTTAATTGATGATCCTTTCAAGTGCATGTTTGGGTGTTAGCCGGTGGAAATGACTAAGGGGATATTTTTTTCTTTTTCTTTTAGCATTCGAGGGACTTTGATGGACTTCTAAGATATTGTTGAGGCAGAATAGTTGGGTAGATGGACAGATGATCATCATTATATCAAGGAAAAGAAAAAGGAGACTGGCATCATCTCCAGCTCAACACGTCCCATGGCACCATCTCCAGCTCAAATGGAGGTATGAAAAAAATATCATTTTTACTTTTTTTATTTATGTTTCTTGTATTGTTTCTTTATTTATTAAAATATGATGTTAGACTTCTACTTAAGAGCGTCATACATCATGAGACGATAAAGATGGACAAAATATTAGTTCCCATGCTCCATAGTTCTTGCCTTTTAGTATATATCTTTTGTTTTATGCATCAAATAGTTATTTATGTATGAATTTTATATATGTGCATGACATGCGCTTTGTATATAAGATACTCTACGTATTTTTTTATGGTATGTACTTTATTAAATTTTGGTATTATTTGATGTAGAATTGTTATCATTGCTGGATGGCTTGAGATCTATTATTGGATGGTTTGAAATTATTATGATTGTTATTAGATATATAGTAGAAATATATAAATATTATGTTATAAAAAATATATCTAAAAAATTTATGAAAGATTACAATTTAGCAATGGATTAGCAATAGAAAGAATTTTAAAATATATTAATTAGCAGTGAATTTACAACATATTAGCAATGGATATTTGAAAAGTGTGCAATGATTTAGAAATGGATTTGCAACGAAAGATTAAAATAATAGCAATGGATTGATAATAAAAATTTAAAAAATTAATAATGGATTTGCAACGGATTTACAACAAAAAATTAAAATAATAGTAATGGTTTTACAACGATATAATTAACAATAAAAATTTAATAATTTAATAATAGATTAGCAACCGATTTGCAACAAAATTGCAACCGTAATTATTCAGTTCGGAAAGTTGTTTTTCAAGAATATGCAACGGAACTATTTCATTGCTAAAAAGACATTAGTAATGGAATAGCGCAACGGAAATGAGTTATAATTCTAATTACCTATGGGATTTTCAGTAATTATTAATACAAGCAAATTCGTTGCTAATCCATTACTAAGTCATTACTTGAAATATTAGCAATGCATTAGTAATGGAATTTGTCCGTCGCTGGATAGCATTTTTCTGGTAGTATAATCAGGCCATGCCTGGCTTTCGCTTGGAGTAGTAATGATTTCACTACTACTGGTGAAAATTTATGAAAACTTGTTCTATATCAGTCCCTTCACTTGCAAAGAACTAGTCTTTGATTTTTAATGCTAAGTTATATGCTTCATCCACTATCCACACTATTCTAAGATCAATTCACTCATTAATTAATGGAGAACTTTAAAATACTCGAATACATCTCGTTGCATGCTGCTCGTAGTTCGTTGAAAGCCGAAGAAATTCTTCCATGCATTTTGCGATAGTCTTGGTGTACCCTACGTGCAAGTTTGATATCGTTAAAATAAATATTATTCTTCGTCGAGAAGGAAAAATCTACTCTTTAATAATTTCTTCATTTCAAACCAGGTTGTCATGGATGCCTTTCTTTGTCTTTGATGGTTAATTTTCATCTGATTGCTCCAAGCCAATGCTTCACTACCCTCTTGACTCTTTTCTCATCACACACATCCTTCGTCTTGAAGAACGTACTTCTCAACCTCATAATTCCAATCTAGAAAGGCCTCAGTATCTGATTAGTTCCCATCAAAACTAGGAATATCAACTTTAAGATCATAATCTTTGTTCAAGCCTATGATCCACTGCTTGGCACCGAGCCTCCATTAATGCTACCAAAAGGGTCTGCACCCCATGATCATCGTCCATATGGTGCTTGTGCTTGTCTCCGTTGTTTGCTATGTTAGATTGCTGAAAAGTTCCAATACCAATTGATGCATAGCGAAAATATGATGGGCAAGAAAGATAGACAACTCTAGAAATTGGCAAAAATCTCTGGATTTTTTTTTTTTTTTTTTTTAATACCCAACTATTATGTGATTTGGAAACCCTGGCCCATGCAGCAAATGGTCAACATAGAAAAACATGCATTGTTTATCGTTACTTCAATTTTTTAATTTCTTTATTGTTTAATGCATAGACCGGAGATATCCGGATTATATAATTTTTATTTGTAAATAATTTAGAGGTAATAACTTATATCCAATAACTTAAATCATCGATGTGAGATATCCTACCATCCGATCCAAATTCAATCAGATTTGAGTGGAGATTATTGGCCCAATAATTGATTTTGATTGATAACAAAGTATTTGAGTATACAATGTATCTAATAAATTGAATGAATTAATGTTTCAAAAAATATTAAGTATAATAATTATTGATTTGAAAGATGGATTTTAAAGTTTCAGAGATATGGAAAAGTCAATGAAAATCATGTAAAAATATAGTATTGGGATGTGGAGTCGAGAATTTTTGAAAAAATCAAAGTTTCGGTCCGACATGAAAGAGTTTTACTTTGCACAGAAAAGTTTCAGCTAGCACGCTGTCGAGCCGAATTGGATGAAAAATGAACCGACTCGACAGCGGGAGCTAAATATACGAAAGCTGCAATTCTGGAGGCTGATTGGTGAGATGACTCAAATAGAAACTGAGTCAACTTGGATGGAAACTAAATCAATCCCATGAATCCAAGTCGACTTAATAATGAAAAATAGAAAGGTGTTTTTGGTAAAAGAAGACTGAGTCTACTCAATTAAAGAATGAACTAACGCGAATGGGATTCAAGTCGACTCGATAACTGCTGACAAGCATAATGACTAGTTCTACAGTAAGTTTAGATTGATCCAGTTTTGAATCTAACGGCTATATTTCATCCTTCAACGGTCAGAAACAATCATATTGATCTTGGAAGCATAATTAAAGTCTACCAAACTTATTAAATATCAGGAAAAAAATTAAAATATACCAAGAGCCATCAAGAACAAAGAGATAAAACCAAAGCATTGATTTGAGAGCTCCAACTTTTAACCACGTGAAATATTTCTTTAATCATTGACTTCCAAGCAAGGAGACAAGCATTGAAGATTCTTTAAATTCCTAGGAGTCTTCTTTTGTACATAATTATTTTATTCTTACTCTTTTCAAGGAGTTTTATTACTTGTATTATTTTTTCTTGATTGTTTTGCTTACTAACTTTAATTGAGGATTGAAGTTAGGTATTTGCCTAGAAATTAATTATTAAAGGTATTTGGCTTTTTGAATCCTACATAAAGCCAATTGGATTTGATGTGATAGGGTCGCTGACGTGGAGAAACCGGCAGGCGCCACGTCAAGAAAAGATGCCATGTCAATTCTCCAGCCCGGATCCCACTACTGAGCTGAGCTGAGCTCCCTCAGAACAACAAGTCGAGCTCAGTCCTCCGCCAGGTCGTGCTCGCGAGCTCGGGATGCCTAGGTCGGAGCCGCCTCCGCCCTCCAGAGTGAGACCCTCGAAGGCTAGTGCCCTGCGGTCGAGGTCGAGCTAAGCGCTCACCCGCCGATGTGGAGCCTCTCCGAGCGCACACCCTCTGGATCGGGTCCGCTTTCCGCCCTCCAGAGTGAGACCCTCGGAGGCTAGTACCTTGCGGTCGAGGTCGAGCTAAGCACTCACCTGCCGATGTGGAGCCTCTCCAAGCGCGCGCCCTCTGGATCGGGTCCGCCTTCCACCCTCCAGAGCGAGACCCTCGGAGGCTAGTGCCCCTGTGTATATCCTTTTACTACTAGGCAAGCCTTGTACCTCTTAAGTTTGCCTTCGACATTATGCTTTATTGTATATACCCATTTACAGTCTACTGGTTGCTTCCCACTAGGTAGAGTCACCATATCCTATGTATGGTTCTTTGACAAAGCATTCATCTCCTCTATCATCGCCTGCCTCCAATTTGGATTTATCATAGCCACCTTCCAATTAGTGGGAATGCAAACAGAATCTAATACAGCTACAAATGATTTATAAGGAGGAGATAGGGACTCATAGGATACATGGTTAGAAATATCATAATGATAGCGAGAAGGAGGAATGATTAGGCTGGAATCTTTTGGTTTAGCAATGGGAATATCTAAATCAGAGCAAATACAGTCGTTACCATTATGCATAGAGGAATAGGAGGACGTAAAAGGCCTGAATGGAGCTATGCTCGGGGTAGAGGCTTGGATGATTAGAGAATACATAATAACCTCACTCTACTTCCCCTGAATACCATTGCCCTGTGCATCACTAGTATCCTCTTATGTATCATTAGTCACTACTTCCTTATTAGTTGTTACATCCTGATTCTGCTCCCCCTCACGCCAAGGGCTACCAGATGGCATGGTCAAGAACTCATATGACATAGAGATGCCACTTGGCTCAACCGAAGGGTTAGACAGTTGTTGTTGCATCCCATAGTAAGGGTCCATATTTCTCGAAAGGTTATATCCATGGTGACAAGCATCTACCATGTAGGTGGGTGATAGTATTTATATCCTTTCTTAGTGGTATAATAACCTACAAAAATATATTTCAGAGCTCGAGGATCTAGTTTGCCAACATATGGGATATGGTTCTGAACAAAACAGACACAGCCGAAAATACGGGGTGGTACAATATATTCAGTATTTCCTTGCAAACATTCAAGCGAAGACTTGAAGCCAAGAACTTGGAAAGGTATATGGTTGATCAGGTAAGCTACAGTCAGAACATCCTCGTTCCACAAAAATTTAGGAACTTGCATAATAAACATGAGTGCACGAGTTACCTCTAGCAAATGTTGATTCTTTTGTTTGGCGACTCCATTCTGTGTAGGAGTATCCACACAAATAGTCTAATGAATGATTCCATGATCCCATAGATAGGCATGAAATGCAAGATTTGTATACTCCGTACCATTGTCAGATCTAAGTATTTTAACTTTTGCTCCAAACTAGGTGTCCACCAATCTATGAAATTCCTTAAAACATGAGAAGACTTCATGCTTGCTTTTCAGTAAGTATAACCAGGTCGTCCGACTGGAGCAATCAATAAAAGTAACAAATCATCGATGCCCTATAGTGGAAATAGTACTACAAGATTCCTAAACATCCAAATGTATAATATCAAACTTATTTATGCTTCTATTATTAAAAAGAGAATACACCCACAGGTATGTTTGGCAAATGCACAGTCATCAAAAACTAAAGTAAGCTATCAACATGACTGAGAAGAGTAGAAAATAACTGACATAAAGCAGAAAAAGCGATATAACCTAGTCTTCGATGATGAAGCGGGAGCTCAAAAGAAGCCTTTTCCATAGAGAGAGAACATCTGAGCAATGAATCATGAAGCCGCTCCCTATCATTCTCCAGATAGTACATGCCATTGTGCATTTTATCATATCCAAGTATCTTCCCCGTTGCTAGCTCCTAAAAAATACAATGAGATGGCCAAAATATGACAGAACAATTCAAATCTCGAGTAAGGAGCTAATAGATAATAAGTTCATGAAAATTGGAGGAATATGCAAAACATAAGATAACTGGACAGTAGGTGTACAGTTGACCGTACTCTTACCCGACATCGCTAAAAAGGAACCATCAGTTATACGAACTTCATCTCGACCAGAACTAGGAAAATATATACTAAATGATGTAGAAGAGCCGATCATACGACTCGATGCTCCAGAGTCAATAATTCAGGAAGAAGACTTATCTAGATAACTAAATGCATGACCTGTAATACATATAATACCTGACTGGGCGAAATTAGAAGTGTACAATGGCTGGCTATCTGAAGCTGGTAGGGGCAATGAATTAGAGGTAGATTCATATTTGTCCAACAACCGCTTCATGGTCTGATAGTCATCAATGGAGAGACCAGCAAGAGACTCCTCCACTTCTTCAGACAGATGTGCATTAGACGGACCACAACCCCGGCCACGGCCATGATCCCAACCTTTTCTCCTAGGCTGAGTAGGGCAACCATGTAATTTCCAACAGGTTACTTTGATATGACCAGGCTTATGACAATAATCGTAGATAGGAGATGCTTGGTCACCAGATCTAGGCAGTGATTTAGCTATGAGGGTAGAGCGGATCGACTTACAAAAAGCAGCGAAACAGGTCCTTGTCTCCTCTCATAAAATAGTGGAGAAGGCCTGACTGAGGCTTGGCATCTTCTCTCGTGCTAGGAGTTGTACCCGAACTGGCTCAAACTCAGGATTCAAACTATACAGAAAATCCTGGGTGCGCTCCTCATCCAAGTACCTCTGAAAATGCTGGACATCGACGGGGCTCTCTGGAGTAAAGATATGGTAGTGGTCAACTTCTGCCCATAAGCATTTCAGTTCAATAGCATATCAGTAACAGAAAGGGTGCCTTGACGGAGCTGCTTCAATTGGCATCGGATCTCATAAACCTGTGCATGATTAGCCTTCTGAGAATATATCAAGGCTACAACCTCCCATATTTCATGTGTTGTCTCCAATAACTGGACGCTCTTTGAAATATTCGGGACCATGGTATTAAGTAAAAAAGCCATGACCATCGAATTTTCTATATCTCACCGAGTCATGCATGGGACTCCATCTGCAGGTCTTTGTGCAGTGCCAGTGAGATATCTTTTCAAATCACGACTTCTGATAAGCAATCGGGTATTGCGAGATCATGATAATTGGCCCATCAAGCTTGACGACAACCTGAAGGGCATTCAATGATGCACTCTTTTTCATGGATCCACCTTGGTGAATTACAGTCTGAATAGCAGAAACTTATGCTATGAGCAATCTATCAATGAGGTCCTTCAAATTTTGAGCGGCGACAGGATGCGATATATCATACGGGAACTTAGCCACACAAAAAGTATAGATCCGAAAAAATAACGGGAACCAACCGGTCAACAAGCATGACACAATATTGAAAGAATAAAATAGGTTATGCGTGGTGGTCAAAAAGAGCTACTATCACCGGGTGACGTGGTGGTCATAAAGAGCTACTATCACTGGGTGACGAGAGCTGCGAGGGCCGTGAGGGGAGGGGGGAACGGCGGAGATGGGCCACGGAGGGCGAGTAGCAACAGGAAGGGCGCTGTTGATGGGCCACGGGGTGGTAAACGGGCCATAGGTCGGGGTCAGCCGATGGGAGGCCGACGCGGAGGGAGGAAGCGGCGGTGCCGAAGGGCGAGAAAGCCCGTCTAGCGAGAACGGCGAGGGCGGTGCCGAAGGGCGAGGGTGGAGGGGTCGATGAGCGGCGTCGAGAGGATGAGGGCGGTGTTGGGAGGACGGCATCGGGAGAGGGCGGCGAGAGAGGACGACTTCGGGAGAGGGCGGAGGGGTTTGACGGCTTCCGAAGAGGGTGCTGCCGAAGGACGAGGTGGGCGGAGGGGTCGATGAGTGGCATCGGGAGGGTGAGGGCGGCGTCGGGAGGACGGCGCCGGGAGAGGGCGGCTTCGGAAGAGAGCAGCGGCAGGAGAGGGTTTTCATCGCGAGAGAGGGGGTTGGTGAGGGCGCGTTGGGAGAGAGAGAGAGGGTTTAGGTCGGATGTGGGCGAAGGCGTTGGGAGAGAGAAGGTTGTTTGGAGAGGGTTTAGGAGAGAAGGACCAGGGAGAGGGTTTAGAAAGTTCTGATGTCATGATAAAAAAAGATGGGGAAAATAATTTGATAGTTTATTTATATAGAATCATGAGACATATAAAGATACAGATATTAGATAAATAGGAAGCTAAAACTAGAAAGAAAAAAAAATTAAAAGAAGAAAATAATAAGATGCCATATATATATATATATATACGAATATTTTCAATATTATCAATTGCTGGTAATTAGCTATTTAATTCATTTGATACTAGCATTAACAATTTATAATTCTCTCGCATTACACATTCAGCTAGATCATGAATTCTTCGAGAGAATTTAGAAACCTTTCCTTTTTATATCAGCTACTCAGAGAATGACAAAACCGTTTTCACTCAAAATAAATTTTGTCAAGATGGAAAAGTTTCTCGATGACAAAATTCTTGTTGTTGATCATTAAAATTCTGCTATGTCAAGAGAATCTTCCTCTGCTGTATTCTTCAAGCGCTCGACGGCCTTGTCGACCTACAAGATAAAACCACACAACAATCACCCAAGGATCATTTCAAACAGAGGCCTGACTTGAAGCAAGACAAAATCCAGCAGCTCCCAGCTGTGGGAATGCGCCTTACCTCCTTGTTCCAGTTTGTCCTGGCCGTTATGACTATGAGAGTAACAGTTTGAACAAAGACTCCTATTATCAAACCCCACCATATCCCCTGAAATAGAGAGGGGATAAAATTAGCCATTCGTGCATTAAAATGGCCCATGCAATCACATTTACAGAGAACAGGGTGCTTACAGCTGCTGCTAGTCTTGTCTTGAATCCAAGAACACATCCAATCGGAAGTCCAATGATGTAGTAAGCACCAACATTCACGTAAGCTACTATTGCTTGCCACCCACTCCCAATAGCAACTCCTGTAGAGTTTCATGCAGCATTAATGGAATTCCACCAGAAGAGGAATTATTGTCCGGATGCAAGTCCACATTTTATGGGCATCTCAAGTGCTTTGCATGGTGAATTCGAACAGACAATGCGTGCATGCCATGTTTCTTGGCCATGCAAAGTTGTTCGACAGGACACATCAATTAGCTAATGCTGAAACAACTCATTGATTTGTAATGTTGTCTTGATAACCAAAAGAGATCATACGAAACTATCGAAGATATGGAGGAGCATATCAAGCTTGAAAATTAATTTTATGATGAAATTTGTTTTGATGCTAAAAATTTTAAAATGATCGACAGAGCACAACTTAGCATGGGCCTAAACTAGTGTATCTTACCAGAGAGAATTGGTTGGATTCCATTCAAGAATATTGAGATCGCGAGTAATGGTGTTAGATTTGAGACTGCCTTTATCACATCTGTACTATCGGTGTAGAGCTCGCTCAAGGGAGTGCGGAGTATAAGAACCAGTGCACTGATGATCAAGCTGAGGATGACGCACGTCGAGACCACGACGATGACGGCGAACCTTGCGACTCTCGGGTGTCCAGCACCGAGCTCATTCCCAATACGAACGCTGTTACTCGAGGCCATGACCAAGTCAGTATAACATGATCCTCGGCAAGGGAACGAAGCAGAGCTTTTGAAGCATGAAATAAAGAACATCTTATGAATGTACAAAATAATTTTCTGCCACTGACCTGGCTGCATTGCTCAATCCTAGCATGATCATGAAATCCCAGTTCCAGTAATTGACACTGTGGTGAATCACACAAATTGCAAGAGAAAATGAGATGAAGAAGTATCTACCAGTTTAAGAACAGGGACATGTCATTGAAAACCCCTTAAAATTTTCTCAAAGCAAAAAAAAAAAAAATGAACTAGGAATTAGGATACAAAGTTCGCACTCAGAATTCACAGCGTATCTAAATTATTTCAACATTCTTTTCTTTTCTTATTTGTGTCCATGAAAGCAAAAGCAGACAAACCTAAATAATAGGTTGGTGCTTCATGCCAACAAGCGCCGACCACCTTAAACTCGTGTCATGGTGCATGGAGCTGGTACCAGTTTACACAATACCACTTCTCTAAAACAGAGCATCAGTCGTGCGGATCGAGAAAATATACCAGATAGATATTGCAATAAGGCCAAAGTCCTCTAAAGGCCTTCATGGAAAGGCCAGGCCATGTGGAAAGGCCAGGCCATGTCTCCTTGCAGGATGGGCTGAAGATTATGAACATCCATGTTATAAGCACAAGAATCCACCAGGAGAGACTCAGCGTGAGGGAGGCTCCCAGGATCCAAAGTCGAGAACAAACACAGATAACCATGAGAGCAGTACGTGCAACAACAAGACAGCAACTGACATGTAAGCCACTGGGTTCACAATGTTCTGGGCCTGCAAGTATCTCTGCATGGGGCAGTAGAGTGCAAAGGCTATCAGCTGGGGGAGCAGACCACGAGCATAGACTTGGCCGATCGATGCTACGGAGTCCGATTGGCCGATCAATTTGAGCAGCGAGCCCGAGTACCAGTAGAGGAATGACAGGATCATTGCTGCTATGAAGTGAAGTATGAGGGCTCTCTGGCAGACGATGCCCATGGCTTTATATTTCTTGGCTCCATAGGCTTGCCCGCATACTGTTTGCACCGCACTTGCCATCCCCAGCTGCAAAAAAGACTCTCATAGATGGTCAATGAGCAAGTCTCCTTCCCTGCCCTGCTAATGTTCGTGTATGTTTTCTAAAGAAGTTTGTTCTTTTGCCTCGTAGGCTAGATTAATTTCCATGAGATTGGACCATTACTACTGTTATTAATTTATTTATTTTTTTCTTTTTAAGTTTGCTTTCCAATCGAGTAATCGAGACTTCGGAGGTTAAATTTTTGTTATCAGAGTTTGTCTAATTCCCTGCTCTGTCCTGGGTCTGTATACACTCTAATCTTGTAGCAATCGAGAAAGGTGCATATGGCAATCCAACAACATTTTAGTGGCAAACGCTGGTTAGATGCAAAAATTAATCTAAAACATGGGAATCCAACGTTTAAATGGTGACTCAAATTACGTGACAGGATGCTAGTGTCTAAACTTACGTCCTCCAAGAAATTATACCGTGGATCAAAAACTAGTCGAGTTCCAGATCACTGGAACTGGCGACATTGCCCTGTGGTACAATTACCCATGCTACATATATCATCTAATTGGGCTTGATGACTCATGATGGGCTTGTGCCGAGCCACGTTCAGTGCTGGAACCTGATATGGATATCACATCTCGATTTGTGCATCAACGTAGCCCGAATCAAGCACGTCGGCCGGCGCATATGTGGCCCGGGTTGTTGTTAGGCCTCAACCTAGCCCACGCCTCGTTCCAGCCCAATGTATGCTTGCGACACCGAGGATAAACAATCATGATCACGAAATTTGATTAAAATAATATTTATTTTAAATTTGATAAATAATTCATACTTTGGAATTTGGAGGTGCTGCTATTTTTCTGATGTTTTTTTTTTAAAAAAAATATTATTCCAAGTAGATTTCTTAAACAAGGCGTTATTATAACAAGAATAAGTTTTCGGCATGATCATAATGGCTGTTTTTTAATCAACTAAGCCACGGTGTCACGATTCAAATTCAGGTTCCTTGGTTGGAATACAAGGCCAGTATCAGAACAACCACCTGGATGGTTATAGATTCTTTAAATAATAACCTATAACGTGCCAAGCGACAATATCAGGTGGTAGATTCTTTAAATAATATCTATAACGTGCCAAGGCACAATTTTAGGTGATTGTGATAGATCCATCAAATAATCTATTTGGTATTTTTTAAACTGATAATCTATTGATTCAATATTAAGGTTGCGTTTAGTAGACAGTAATCTATCCAGATCACCGGTAATTTTAAACTGGGCCTACCAAATGGTATTTTTTTAAATCGATAATCCATATTGTAGTGGTAATCTGAATTACCTCTCATTCAGATTACTTCGGGGAGAGATTACCTCTCATCCATCCAGATTGCTTCAGGGAGGGTTGACTATCCAGATTACCGGAGATATGGTAATATGATATCTTTTATTTTTACAAAATTGTCCTGTCCCTTTCGCTATTTATTTATAAAAATATATTTTTTACATTTTAGCTGTTTATTACAAATATAATTTTTAAATATAAAATATTTAATATGTTTATATACAAATTAAAAAATTGAAAATTATTTTTTATACTAAATAAATATAAAAAATTATATATAATCTTTTAAATATACTAATAAATATATTAAATTTATATATATTATATTATTAAGTTTAAAATAATATATAATCTTTTATTTTATTTTATTTGTAATATTGGAAAATATAATATTCTAAATATATATTATATAATAATAGAGTGTAATATAATATAACTTAAATTATATATTACATTACAAAATATCAAATAATATATTATATTAATGTAATATTATATTATAATATATTTTTAATAAATTTAACTTAGTGATATTTTGAAAATTTGAGTTTAGATTATTGGTAATCTATTTATCATGTCAAATACAGTAATCAATCTTACCGATAGATTACCTGTATATATTAAACACAGTAATCAGTATTACCGGCAATGATAATCTACCTTGCAAGTAATCAACATTATCATAGAGGATTGCAAAATTTAAGGAGATGCCCTTGCGAGAGGGGTGAGATGAGTGATATTTCTATCAGCAGACCGGTCGAGAAGGGAAAAGATCGTGGCTGCAATTCGTTGCGACATTGGCCGGTTTCGATCAAGAAATTCGCATCCCTCGAAAACAGGATTAACATGGATGATCTTCTCCACAAAAACCAAAAATGAGAAGAAAACTAAACTTTCCAGGTCGGTGCAAAATGGATTAATTTATCCACCAAACAAATTAATCCTGGACTTGCAAACGTATCCACGGTATAATTAGGCATCCCCAAGGCCCCATTATTTTATAATCAGAGACCAGCAATTCATTTATAATTTATATTTGCAATTATTTTCAAAATAATATATATATATATATATATATATATATTCAAAGAAAAATGGATCGGGGATAATCCAGTATGGCTACTTCCAAAAGCCCCTGTTCCATTGGTTAATTTAGTGGTGTCATCTTGTCATGTTATTTTATTTATGCAAGCAAATTGGTAGCATGAAGAGACGGGAGAAATAAATACCATGATTCCATAAGCGAGGCCCTGGATTCCAATGTTGGCAATGGATGCGCCGGCGAGGGCGAGCTCGCCGATATGGCCGACGAACATCTGGGTGACAAGGCTGAGCATGAAGTTGAAGAGCATTATAACGATGGATGCCCACGACAAGCGCCACAAATTCTTCGACTCCCACACCGCAACCCGGTTCAGCACCCTGCATGGCACCGGCTCCCACTGCAGCATCTCCTCCGATGCTCGCGACGACTCCTCGACATCCAGAAGCAAATCCTGTCTCTCCCCGCTCTCCCCCATCTTCTTCTTCCTTCCCTCGCGAGTGTTTCCTCGATCGCTTCTCGCCGCCGAGGTTAGCTGGATGGAACTCTCCGCTGAAAAGGTTTTAAAACAGAGATTTAGCGCATGGTTGTCGGAACCGCAACTAACAGTCCATGGCTTCCCTTCTCTGACATCTACCAAACGGTTTACTTCTCCCGGTAAAATCGAAGTCTGAAAGAAAGTTAGGCAGAGCCGGTCCCCAGCTAACGCCTACCTCATGGTCATAGCCGATGAGAAATTCCGGTGTGTCGCATATGGTAATTTTTTATTTTTTTTTATTTTTTATTTCTTTTTTTATTTTTTTTTTTTAAAGGGTCGTGGAGAATAACCCCTTAGTATAGCTTTTCCCCAACCTGGCGATCGTTCGATACGGGCCATATATTTTTCGCGTACCCCCATCGATCGGTGAATACGTCAATCTAATCCCACTGTGATATCGGAGTATCGGCCACTCCGCCTCCCAATCATATCCATCCAGAAATTCGGAATTTAATCGGGCCATTAATTTGTAACTCAAGAATGTCTATTGAACTGATTTTGCGTATGTTTTGAATGTCTTGGGATTAATTGAAAAGCCCACAAGTTTGAATGTCTTGGGATTAATTGAAAAGCCCATCAGTTTTGAATGTCTTGGGATTAATTGAACTAATTTCGGATGAGCCTGCTGACTTGGGCTGCGAATATAAGATAGAGAAAGTTACAGGAACGCTCCAAATTTGGACAGCTTACGCTTAAGTTTCAAAAATTTTAAAAATTTTAATTAGCTATATATATATATGTTTTGTTATAATGTGATCCGACTATTTATCTCTGTTACATATTGTTATCACGTGGTCACCATGTGATAATAAAATATTCATAAAAATACCTTTTACACTAATTTTTTTTTTTTTTTTCGGAATTACATGAGAGGAGAAGATGATCATAAAAGCTTTTTAAAAAAAGGAAGACAAAAAAGAAAAAGAAAAATCAAGATGATCCACTATTAGATCACCCATTAGTTGCTTTAAAATTTTTGCAAGCAAATTAATATAAGAAGGCCATCAAGATCCATGCATATAGATAAATAACAAAGAATGAAGTGCTTTAAGATCTATGCAAATAGATAAATGATGGGAGATAGAGCATTTTAAGATTTGTGCAGATGAATAAATAACAGTGGATTAAGGCTGCAAATAGACGGGTTGACTCATGACCGACCCAACTTACTTAGACCCGACTAACCCATTTTCAAAGATCCATGGATCCGAGTCGGGTTTTAAAATTGGACGGGTTCTATTTTCTAGGTTAAGTCTGGATTTCTTAAATTCGGATCCAAACCTAGTAATACAATCAGGATTCAAATATATTTGAGCTTCTAAATTGTGATTTAAGATTCATACGGATCATATCTTTAACATAAAGATAGATTTAAAATTATGTTTATATCCTAATTTATTTTAAGAGCAATTATATTTGTTATCTATTTTGTATGATTAATGGCAGTTGATTATATGGTATTAAAATATAGTTAACTATACTTGACCCGAACCCAACTTGGACTTGACCCAGACCCAATCCAAATCTAAAATTTTTGGATTGGGGCTAGGTTATGCATGGACCAAATCTAATCCAAATGATTCATTAAGTCACAAATTTGACCATGGACCTGACTCGATCCAACCTGATCTGATTTTTTATTGGATTGGGTCTGGGTCCAATATTAGAACTTGATTAAGGAACCGGGTTATGTTAGGGGTCACTCATGGTCTAGTCCAACATGATCTATTTGCACCTTTATAGTGGATGGAGTACTTTGAGATCATCTATGTAATAAGTAGGTTATCGATGGGTCTAGATGATTAACAATGGATGGATCGAACTTGACAAATTAAGGCATCAATGCCAACTTGGTGCCCTCCGATCTCCCCTAAAAAAAGGAGCAAAGGTGCAGTGCCCTCAGCCCATAACTCTCAGCCTCATCAATATAATGCCCTTAGCCCTTGGCCACGTTGAATTAAAGCACTCTTGGAGCAAAGACATGATGCCCTAGAAACATAGGAAAAGAAGTGCCCTCGAAATAGAAGCACCCTCAAAATAGAGGTGTTATGCCCCTGGAACGTGATTGCCTTAGTTTGCTAGCACTATGCCCTCGTCTCTCAATCCCGATCCTTGGTTTCACTGGACTAAGGCACCTTCAAAACTATGGAGCAATGCCCTTGGGTGGACGAGGAAATGGGAAGAAGAAAGAGGGTTGGAGTGGGTTTGGGTTTTGCCATCATTTGGACTCATCAACGGATCTCATCATTGATGCTCAATCTTGCTGATGGACTCATCGATGGCACACGCCTTCTCATCATTGGAGGCCTGAATGTCATAGGAGGAGATGACTTGAGGTCAAGGCATTCATATAGCAAGGAGATGACTCATGTTGTGATATGTGTATAAACTCACTTTGAGTTGTGCCAATATCAAGTACATAAATTTGCTTGGAGATTTATGTTGATGGAAGAAGAATGAATAATAGATGATTATTAAAGATTTTTTTAAAAAAGAAAAAAATCAATGTGATCCAATGTTGGATTACCCATTAGTTGCTTTAAAATTTAAGCGGACGAATAATAAAAGATAAAGCATTTTGAGATCTATGCATACAGATAAATAATAGAGGAAATGGAGTGCTACAAGATCTATACAGGTAGATGAATAACATGAGATAGAATACTTTGAGATATGTGCAGGTGGATGAATAATAGTAGGTGGAGTGCTTTGAGATATATATGGTAGGCTATTAGATTGTCAGTGGGTCTAAATGATTAGCAGACAAGTTAGGGATCAACATAGGAAGCGAGGATGAAGGTGGATATCAATGTGGGTCGATTGAACTACAGGATTTTCCCTTTGATCACATGTAAAAGATTAGAATGCAAAATCTAAAACAAAACAAAGGATCAACCCATTACAGAGCCCATTAACCTTATGCCCTAGGATTTCCATAGGCGTATATATATAGAGTGGAGTGGGAACCTAGTCCAGCTAGTAATTGCAATGGGTCAATCCATTACAGAGCCCATTAAACAAATCAGGTCAGCACTGATATACATCATATAACTAAGATAATTGGATCCAAATAATAATATAATTACAAAGAATTATAAGCTCCTTAACCATTCATTCAAACAACAACTTAATCTATATTTTAAAATAAATTAAAATCTAAATTGGTCCATAATCAATAGAAGCCCAATTTATGAGAATTTTCAACATTCTCCAACTTGGATAACATTGATCATTCATTTATTTATCATTTATTATTTTTATAAAAAATATGTTTTATATATACATATATATATATATATATATATATATATATATATATATATATATATATATATATGTGTGTGTGTGTGTGTGTGTGTGTGTGTGTGTGTGTGTGTCTTTTGAAAATGATTCTCGGGTTAAGTGCATCTCATGTGGTCATATATGCAAATATCCTAAATGAACAATATCTTTAGTTCAAATCCAATTCGCTAAAATTACTAACATTGAATCACAGCAGTCTTCATACCATTTATTAACATAAAACCCCTCTATGGTTATAAATATTAATAATATCACCAACATGGATTCTAGTGATATAGTACATATAGTGTGAACTTTATACTCATATGATCAAACATACAAGTTCATCATCAATCCACTTTATATCATAATTTCATCCTATATCTCAATATGAGTCCTTTATGTCTTAAGGCAAACTATGATATCAATGATAACAATTATAACGTTAGCAATACAGTTATGTTTAAGCAAAATCTTTATGCTTAAGACTTTTATTCATCAATATCTTTATGCTTAAGCAACATGTTTATGCTTAGGCGATACTTTTATGCTTAAAACTTTTATTTAAATAATATTTACAAATAACTATATATGCACAAATATAAATATCATATTTTAACATGAAATAGTAAAGAACAATACTATAAAATAATGCTCTCACTAACCAAGCATATCAAATAGATTGGATCAAATAATTTGGTCCATAGATCTACTAGCATTGTATTAATCTTTATGTGCGCAATTATAATATCTCCACTTCAACTAAAATCTCTAACTTATAAATATTTTAATCTTTTATTATTTTTTATTATTATAATAAATTTTAAGTGATTTTGAGATGGAATCAACGATCATAAGTTTTAGAACAAAGTCCCTCAATCAAATTTCATAAGTTATGGCTCTATAATATGTCACAAACTCTATCTGCATAATTGAAGATGCCATACGAGTCTGCTTTATACTTTCCTAGAAAATAGCACCTCTAGCTATCTAAAAAATAGATTTTATATTATTCATATGACTAGTAAAATCAAAATTATAATATCTAGTCACCTCAAAATTATTAGACTTTTCATGATATCAACATAAATTTTATTTTGATTTTTCTATAAATATCTTATAACCTTTCAAGCTATATTTCAAATGCTTTATATATGGATTTGCTATATAATTGCCAAAACACTACCAGTACACACTATATCTAAATTGATGAAAACTTATTGCGTACATTAAACTGTCATGGTATTACCTATACTGATTCTACTTGTATGGGAGTCCCTCATATTAAAAAAATGGATCTTCATCCAAGATCGCATTTCCATCGACGAAGTTAATATCATAAGAAAAAAGAAGAAGAGAAAAGATACAATACAATTAAATTGAGCATGTAAGACTTTGCTATGAGATAAAAAATTATTTATAAGAGGAGAACTCGCGCTTTTAATCCTGTATAACAATTTTTCAACAAAAAGCCCTAGATCCCTTACAAAAGCTAGCTCTCAACTTTCAAGGAGACCCTCTAACCCTTGCAAGCTTTCTTTATTGCTACCATGATGCTCTTCTAGCCACCTGCACCCTTTTTATAGATCCTGAAATTGTGACTGCTCTCTGTATCGAAAGCAGTTCGACAGGGTCCCAGAGATTCAAACCATGTTGAAAATAAAGTCCAAACTAAGTCAAAATACCTGAAACTACATATGAACCATGCTAAGCCTCCCCTACATGAGCCAACACATGGATCAGCTTATCCCCATGTGCCACATGCATGCCTAGGCTCATTTGTGCCCATGGTCCACTATATATCGCACGAAATGCACATGAAACATGCATGGACCATGCAGAACGGTCCCACGGATGGTGCGGTGCACCACAAACTATAGGATGCATGCCTGGGTCTTGTGCCTGGGCCCCACAACCTAGGTTGCATGGGTCTAGGCCCCGTGCACCTGGGCCACATGCACTTGACCCATGCATGGCCTATTGTTGCCGAACTTCGTCCACTCCTAGGCCTGCAATAGTCTTCTCTTGAATTTTCTGGTACCTAGATTTTGCATTTTTAATCAAATCAAGACATTTTCTCAACAATCTCACCTCGACTTACATTCAACCTTCACTTAACTTTTGAGAGCTCTTGAAAAATCTTGCTCTTTATCTTGGAGCAAATGACTGCTATTCATGGATGAGCAAATATGACAGTTGAGCCAGGTCATTCGATCTATCTCCATCATCTACTGTGCTCTGCCGAACCTGAAACTTGCTCAAGAAAGTCTCTTGCAATAATAGGAACTTCACTTTGTGATGTCACCTATCATCCTTCCAAGTCTCATATCTTGTGCACGATCCACTTCCAAAGCTCCACCTCACACTGGGCTTCCATCTGCATTAGGAACTCTCCATCGTACTAGACTTCCTGTCAAGAGATAATATGCTCTATACTTCTTTCCCTTTAATACTATCCTACTACCATGCATGACCTTCAGGATTCCTTTTACCTATAGCAGCTTAAATCCAGTCTACTAAGTGAAATCAGATTCTTGTTAAAATTGTATATGTATTGGATCTCGTCCAATTTTTTTACTATTATATCATGTGCCCTCAAGCTGACTGTCATGATGCCCTTGATCACACATTTCAATCTATTTAGCAAGTACACATAACCCTCTCTACTCTATAAAGAGTTAGACATCTCTTCTCTATAGTAGATATGGTGTGGACATGCAGAATCTAAAATTCACTATAGAAAAAAATAAATAACCTTATCGGATACCATTAGCACCTCATCGTATCCATCACTATTGCTACGATCGACCACAATCACAGTAGCCTTCATCCAATCCTTGAATTACGAACAATCTCTGACATGATGTCTTAACTCGTCATATCAGTAGTATCTGATCTTGTCTACATCCCTTAACTTGGACCTGGACCACCCATCTCATGATTCTCTATCGCTTTATCCTTTGCTACCTGCATCTCTACTCACCGCCAAAACTAAATTGCTATCTGAACTCAAAGCCCGATTCTCCCACCTAAGAACCTCATTCTGGAGTAGTGCTGCAATGATCTCTTCTATTTTGATAATATTCTTCTCCACTAGAAGAGCGGTCATCAAGAACTCAAAGGATGGGAAAAGCAATGACAGCAAGACCAATATCCTGGTCTTCTCCTTAACTTTCTAAGAAGATCAGTAAAGATCCTCTAAAAGTTGCTCAAATACTCCTACACGTTCTATCCCTCGTTCATCCATAGTTGGTAGAATTGCTTCCAAATAAAAATAGCATTGGTGAGCAACTTTGCCATGTATTTCTTCTTGAGCTTCATCCACATCGTCATTGAAAAAGTCTTGCTAAGTATATGGATACCACGTTATCCACTAAGTATAAGCAAATCATACTCATTATTTGCATCTGAAACCACCTCCAACTTTGATCATCTATGGTAGTTGGCCTCTTTTCATATAAAAAAGCATCAATCAATCCTTGTTAAATAAGCATGTCCTTCACTATTACTTGCCATAGGGAGAAATTGCTCTTCCCATCATACCGGTTGATTTTCACCTTGATCGTGCTTATTTTCTTTATCTTCTTTAACTTCGATCAACATTGCCATAACATGGATAGCCTCATTCTGATAATAGTTATTATGGTACTACCTGCATTGAAATACTAATCCTTACCAAAGATCGCACCTCCATCGATGAAGTTGATACCATAAAAGGGAAGAGGAAGAGAAAAAATACATGACATCATTTAATTAGGCATGCAAGACTTCACTATAAGATAAAAAAATTACTTACAAAAAGAGAACTTGCATTTATAATCTCTTACAATAATTTCTCAACTAGAAACCTAAATCTCATCCAAAAAGCTCTCAAAAAATATCAAAGGATGTTCTCTATCATCATACAAGGTTCCTGATATATTTGGTCTATTTTGTAGATCCCAGGAACTGAATTTGGATCAAAAATGAATTCTAAAATGTCTCAAAACTATGTCCGCTACATATAGCCCCAAAAATTCATATATCCATGTGTATTGCATATAAATCACATAAAAAAAAGGCCATGGACCACATCCACCATGTGTGGATCGTGCTTCTCATGCATCGTGGTCCACAGACCATGCACTCTGTGACCTATGCACATGGGTGGCCAAATAGAGGTGCTTTTCCCAACATAAACTATACATAATAATAAAATAATGCATATTTTTTACTTTTGTGAATTCTATTTCCATATCATTATTAAGACATGATTTCTGCTGAATTTATCTTTCTTGACCACATATACATCTCCTGGTTTGCAATTATGTATTTCAAATTTACTCAAAACCATTATTAAAAAATAAAACATTATCTTTTATATAAATAGAAAAGATGTCACTCCCACAAACCTTAAGGTACATATATTGATCCATTTTATTTTCAACAAATTCATGAAAACTCATAATATCATTAGATTTAAGATATTATTATCTCAATGCTCATTCAAAATAGCTATCTTAATATCCTTCTAATGAAGTTCTAGGTCAAAATGAGCTATTAGTGCCATAATTATTCTAAAAGAATCTTTACAACAAACTAAAGAAAAGCCTCATTACTATCTATGCCTCCTTTTATGCGAATCCTTTTGCAGTCAGTCTAGCATTAAAGTATTTAATATTATCATTAGAGTCTTTCTTGATTTTAAACATCTACTTATACCTTATGGGTTTAAACTCTTTACATAATTATATTAAATCTAATACTTTATTTTTAACCATAGACTACGTCGCATCACACATAGCTTTAAGCCATTTAACTTATCTGAAATATGTAATAATTTCATCATATGAGACTAGATTAATCACGTGACCAATGTCATAGGCATTCTCACCTAAATAAATCAAATAGTCTAGTTTCCACTTTCTTTAAAATGATTTCTTTTGTAGTATTTCATTAATTGTAGAGGTGCTATAATTAGTCCACATATCTAATGTTGCTCTCCCACTATCCTACCAACATAATGAAATATGATATTTTCTTGAATAAAAGAAATAAGAGCAATGACTTATCTTACCTCTAATATCATATTTTCAGTATAGGAGCATCTACAATAATCCATAACAGACTTTATAAATTTGGCATGATTAGATTCAATAATCTCTCTCTATCAGGATAGTAGAATCTATGTCATTTTAAAAATATCTGGATAACTAATTAAATGATCACATATGATTTTAGATCTAACTTTATTCATCAGTAGATTATAAATCTTGACCTTTATAGGACAGTCCCAAATATGAAAATGATTAATACTGAAATTTTATCTTATCAGATTCTACGTACCTCTTAATAATTAGATCAAAGAATTATTTAGAATTACCATTCTCTAATATAACATCTAGAATGGAATAAAAAATAGATATTTTCATAATCTTCAAATTAAAATGATTCGATCTTTACCACTTATTATATACATCTTTTATTCTAAAGTACTCTCACTAATAATCCAAGATAGAGGATCATTACATAGTATAATATCCAAATTTCATCAAATTTAGTGCTAATTCAATTTTACATTTTCATATTTTATAGTTTATTACAGTCGGAGTCTTAATACAAGTAATAACATTATTCAGTGCAAAGATATTAACTGCTAAACAAACTTTATATAGTTAATTAATAGAAAATATGGTCATCAAATATGCTTGAGTAGCTTTATAAACATTATTTCTATGAGAGCCCTTAATGCAATATCATAAATTTTTTTTAGAAAAAAAGTAACCCATACAAGATACTCTCTACAATGTGTAATGTCATACAATACAATGGTGCTAATTACTAAATATCTTTATACAATTAATCAAAAAATATAGGTAAATAGTATTCTCTAAAATATTTATAAATAGTATTTTAATGAGAGCCCTTGTTGAAATGCTACAAACTTTCTTTGAAAAAAATGTAACCTACATAAAGTATCTTTCTAGTATTTAGTGGAATCAACTAGTAAGGTATCATTAGCTTTTAGAAATCCGCCTACTTTAGTAGAATGAATTTCTAGACCATGCACACTCATTAATCATACAATATTTTGCTTCAGAATTATAACTCATAATAAGCTCCATTCAAGGAGATGATTGTATACCATAATTTCGTAACGCATCTTAATTCCTTCAAAATATCATATTGAAAAATCTTGCAAATGTTAGCAAATGAGCCACTTTGGTGGTCACTATCCATTGAAATCCATAAAACTTCAAATCAAGGATCAATCAGTAATGTCTATAAATCTATTTACTAACTTAATATACTAATAATAAGCAATAATAAAAAGATTAAATATTTTTAATCTCTTGAAATATCAAATAGAAGAATTCTATAAATCTTAATGAATGGACCACTTTGATGGTCATCATATATTAAAATCTTACCCATCTAAATATCAAAAAATGAAGATGCTCCTTTGGGAGTAATACAATACTTCAGTTGCTTAAATGCAATCATGACACTATTAAAATTTTATCAGATCAATTAAACTTATCTAGAATAATACTTTATAGAAAATTTTTGATTTTCTCAAATTCGTAGTCACTATTGTAACTGCACTAAAGCAATCGAACTAAAAACTTTCTATTCTTTATAAACGGTATCAATAAATTTTATATTCAAAACATGGCAGTAATGCATCATCAAAAGTATGATAATAAGCCTACAATTCTTTATTTATATAAAAATAATATTTAAATATAAATTTATGAACTTCAATGTAATAAAATTATTTAACAAAATCATAATCATAATTATTAGGGATCTTTATGTAATAAAAGCTTATTACAAGAACTTAAATATGATCCAAGGGCTTCATGCAATAAACTTTATAACAAGAAGCTTACGGTAACTTTTAAAGGACCTGTATGTAATTTAAAATTATGGGATCTAACTTATAAAATTTTCCTTGAACTCAAATTGAACCATGGCTAAATTATAAAATTTTTCTTGAACCCAAATTAAACCAGATCAATTCGGTCCGGTTCAGCCAATTAACTAAGAAGGCTAACTAATAGATCCAGGTGTTGATGGGTTGAAACTCGAAACCCATTAACCCAAAGTCCACTTAACTCTTTCTTCTTCCTCCTGGACTCTCTTTCCCGTTTCTTTTTCTAAAATATTAAGAGAGGCCAAAACCTCCATGCCCGGTGGTCATCTTTATCGGTAAGACTACGCCGGTGGATTATCGGCCCATCCCTACCGCCGGCGATCATCTCCCGATCACCGACATGCCCAAGGCAGTGGATAAGAAGATAGCGCATCAAAGTATGGCCTATGGCTTTTTTTTTTTTTAAATTCAACTCCGCCATTGACCCACCTACCAAACCAACAACCACCAGCAATCGGTGGCCTTCTCCCATCCATCCATTAGCGAGCACAAGCAATTCAAAAAGCGAGTTCGCTGGAGGCTAAAACTTGATGCCGATTCAAAGGAAGGAGAATCGGTAGATGGGTGGCTGGTAGAGAGGGGACGACGCGGCGTGCGTTGGCGATGGGTGGCTGGATGGGACCAGAGGTCCATTCCCCAACTAAGAGCAAGGGAGGAGGAGATGGTATTAGTTCCAATTTTCCTTCGATTACGGTGCTGGCTATGGGCTGACCTGAAGGGCAATGCCGACTTCAATAGAAAACAATGATGGTGGTGGATCTGCCATCTTTCTTTTCCTGAAATATTTTAATTTAATCAAGGATAAGAGTCTCTTATTAATTCAATTTAATTTAATCCTAATCCAAGTCCCTCTTCATCCTTCCTTATTTATTTATTTATTTAATCATCGATCAAAAATAACTTAAATACTTGATCAAAACTTTTAAAATAAATAAATAATAAATAAATTATATATTATAGGTATTTAAAATAAATAAAAGTAAATCATCAATTAGAAACCTTTCAAGATGGTAAGTCAAATCTATGTTCATGAAATTTTGATATGGACATATAGAAGACTTCGATCTTTAAGTCAAATAATTTAATTGATTCTTGAGAGCCCTCTACATGATTATATATATTGTGCATATAATCTAGTAAATTTATTATGTGATTCTAATCTTCTACAAAATCATGGGCTTTAATACTAAATGTAGATTTTTTCTTTGATCGTATGCAGAAAATTAGAATGCAAAATCTAGAATAAAATAAGGGAACAAATCATACATACCTTGAAAGTTTGAGAATACCTTGAAAGTTTGAGAATCCACGATCTTTATTACAGCATCTTGCAAAAGAAGAAAACAATAATAGATTTAGGTCTTCCTCTCTATCCCCACTTTATGCTCGCCTCTTTAATGAGATAAGTATCTCCTTAGGAACATAGAAAAACCTTATACTCTAAGATTTTCATAGGTGAATATATATAGAGTGGAGTGGGGATCTAGTCCAATTAGTAATGATAATGGGTTAATCCATTATAGAGCCCACTAACCAAATCAGGCCTACACCGATATCTGTTATATCACATAACTAAGACAATTTAACTTAAATAATAACATGATCACAAAGAATTATGGGCTTCTTAACCATTCATTAAGACAACAATATAGCCCATATTTCAAAATAAATTAAAATCTAAATCCATCCATAATCAGAAGAAGTCCATCTTATAAGAATTTCCAACATAAACTTGATAGATTGGGGCACTAATGTCATCTCGGTGCCCTTTGACCTTGTTTGAAAAAAGGAGTATTGGTGTGGTGCCTCCTCTCCCAACTCTTGGTCTCATCGATGCAATCCCTTCAACCCTTGGGCATGCTGGACTAAAGCACACTCAAATTAAAGGTGAGATGCCCTTGAAATAGAGAAAAAGAAGTGCTCTTGAAATAGAAACACTCTCGGAACAGAGGTGTTGTGCCCTCGAAATGCGATTGCCTTGGGCTTGATAGCACTATGCCATTGACTCTTAGTCCCGATCCTCAACCTCATTGAACTGAGGTACTCTCAAAATGAAGAAGTGAAGCCCTCGAGTGGACGAGACAATGAGATGAAGAAAGAGGCTTGGGTAGGCATGGATTTTGTCATCATTGACTCGTTGATAGATCTTATTATTGATGCTCGATCTCACTGATAAACTTGCCAATGGCTTGTCATCATTGGAGGCCTATATCTCATAAGAGGAGATGACTTGGGATCAAGGTGGTCATGCATGGAGGAGATGACTCATGTTGTGACCTATGCATAAACTCACTTTGAGATTTGTGCCATATCAAGTATGTAAACTTGTTTAGAGATCTATGTCAACAAAAGAATGATGAATAATTGAGGATTATAAAAGATTTAAAAAAAAGAATAAAAAAAATTAGGTGATCAAATGTTAGATCACCCACTAGTTGGTTTAAAATTTGTGCATATGAATAATAATAGAAGATGGAGCATTTTGAGATTTATGCATATAAATGTATAATAGAGAATTTGAAGTACTTTGAGATATATACAAATGGATGAATGACAAGAGATAAAGTAGTTAGAGATCCATGCAGACATATGAATAATAGTGGATGGAGCATCTTGAGATCTATGTGGTAGGTGATTAGGTTGTCTATAAGTCTAGACACTTAGCAAACAAGGCAACCTCGGAACTTGATAGAATGAGGTGCCAATGCCGACTCGATGCCCTCTTGCCTCATCTGAAAAAGGGAGTATAGGTGTGGTGCCCCTAGCCCCCAATTCTCAACCTCATCGGCATAGTGCCCTCAACTCTTGGCTATGCTGGACTGAACCCCCCTAGAAACAAAGGTGCGATGCCCTCGAAACAAAGGAAAAGAATAGCCCTCTAAACAAAAGCACCCTTCGAATAGAGGTGTTATGCCCATAGAATGCGATTATCTTAGGCTTGCCAACATTGCGCCCTTGTCCCTCAGCCCTGATCCTCAACCTCGCCAAACTAAGCCACCCTTGGAACAAAGAAGTAATGCCCTTGGTAGAGGAAAAAATGCGAAGAAGAAAAATGGTTGAAGTGGGCATAGATTTCGCCCTGATTGGACTCATTGACGGATCTTATCATTGATGCTTAATCTCACTGATAGATTTGCTGATGGCACAAGTCTCGTCATTATTGGAGGCCTCGATCTCATAGGAGGAGATGACTTGGGATCAAGGTGGTAATAATGCATGAAAGAGATAACTCATGTTGCAACCCGTGCATAAACTTGCTTTGAGATTTATGCTAAACTTGCTTGGAGATTTATGCTAAACTTGCTTGGAGATCTATGTCAGTAGAAGAATGATGAAGTACGGAGTGTCCTGACACCTGTATGGTAGATTATCTAAATTCTAATATTGGTTTTGCAAAAGAAAAATGTATCTTCTTTCACATGAAGCCACAATCCAATTTCTCTAAATTAGGGGTATTTTTATCTTTTTTTTCTCAATCTATTAATTTGGCCAAGATCCTAGGGTCTAAATATAATCACCCCAAACTTGAAAAGGTGTGTCTCTATTATTTTCTGCATAAGACAACTTATTGTCAAGGATTCAGAGTTGAATACTAACATGGTCACATTTAAAATATGATGATATTGATTTGGAATTCTTGGAAAATTCTTGTTCGATGATGATGGGAGTGTTAAGTTCTAGTTTATGTAGTCTGATTTAGTTTCTGCTGGCCCTGAGAGTAATACTTTGGTTTTCATTAACTCGATGAACTAGGTGGACTCAAACAATCAATAAGACTCACAGAGGTAAAGGCAACAATATTAGTTGTCTGCAATCGCTATGCAGACTTCTACTAGTGGCCTGGCCTCTATTCAGTACGTTAGCAAAGGGACATGATAACAGGATTCAAAAATTTCTTCCAAAAATTATAAAGATCTAAATTTCAGTAGTGCAATGTGAGACACCAATCTCAAAAAGAGATAGCCCATGATAACAATGATTAAAAGAGCTGGACTTGATAATGGTCGAGACCTAATTGGTTGCTGAAGTTGTATCATCATTAATTGATGTGGGAGTTCAGTTCCAGTGCATCGTCAACTGAAAAGCAAAAAGAACCCCAAAATATCACTAATATTAAATATATTTTTTTGTAAATTATGAATCAAAATCAAGCAAAATTGAATTAAAGAGCATACATCCATAACCGAGTTCAGCAGAGTAATCTATTCATTGTATTATATTCTGTCACTAGAAAAATTACATGCAAGTATTAATTCTTCTTTCCTAATTCATGGATTTCTCTCGCGAAGAGCAGAATATAATAGTCACGAACATGTCCTATATTTGTAGTTTTGATTGCGTTGCGCTTCATATGTTAAGTTCATCAAAGGGGATAAGCACTTTGATTGCATGCCTTCTGATCTTAATTATGGCCTTACACAACAAGAAAAGGATTCAAGTACTTCAGTAACCATTTTAAAGAAGGGAACTCAGCTAACCATTTCAGCTCAGGTTATAGAGAATGATTTAGTACATACCATGGCTGGTTGCACCCTCACTTTGTCCATCAGGTGTTGCATCTCCCTCCTCTATCTCCATTACAGTATTACCAGTAGTCCAGCCATCACGACTGCCATCCCCAGGCATCGCTTCCACTGCAGAGTTGAGGCCACCAACTTCTGAGCCACTGAGCTCCAGTGTTTTCAAGAAATTTTCTTGATTCTTTAAATCCATGTCTGAAATCTTTCAGCTAACCAAAGTAAAACAGTATGAGATATACTTGGTTTATGAACTTGCAAATGCGTTTGATTTCGCAAATATAAATAACCAGAAAAATGCACAGAGAATGGTGAAGATCTTGGAACTAAATGAAGAATGAATTGTTTGACAATGACATGAATAAACAATACCCACCAAAAGAAGTGATGATCTTTTAGCCAGATCTTCTAGAGATTGCGATTGATCATGACACACAACTCCATTAGATATTAACAAAGTTTTGTCGATCATGATCGGCTTTGAAAAATCTTGCCAAGGTTTTTTTGGTTGATCTTGTTCATTCTCCTCGATATTCAAGAAAATTAGGAAATCAGTCGTCGAGACCATAAATGCTCTATGTGTTCGTTTTCTGTCTTCATCATACATTCAGTGGATCTTTTTAAGGGAACAAATACCTCGTAGATATTTTCATGCAAGTATCATGCATGAAATGAATCGGATTCTTATATTAAAATATCTCTTTTCCCAGAAGAAAGCTCCGAATCTCCAAATTGTGCAATAATGAGACCAAAGATACATGGAGGACAGGGCATTAAAAAAAAAGAGTGAGCTAAGCATCTAGCCTGATCATCTTCTGGACCGGGACTTGCCCAAAGCCTCTCAAATAATATCTCAGGCTGTCGACCATTCATCTGAAATGCCCGCATGAAGGATAAGGCAAAGTGGTGCAAAAATAGATAGCTCAACTAATTCATTCGATTAAGATATATAAAAGTACATAAGCAAGACAGAACATGGTTTTCTTTGTTCGAGAATTAAATGTGACAGAATCCAATCAAATATAAATATATTCTCATCAAGAAAGCGCACGTACAGTCGATGACAAAACCTTGCATTGTGTTGTCCCCATGTCTGAGATCATGATAGTTTTAATTGGAGTAGAGATTTGAAGCACATCACAGAGAGGCCAAGCTGATGCCTTCAAAACACTAGCAGAGGAACTTGCAAGACACTTCAGAAGGAAAAGATGTTCTCTGATAAAGTGGTCCAGGTTAAAGTTGACAGGGATAATTCTCGATGCGCAATCTGAACCTTGAGGTAGGATGGCCTAAGCCTTCTCGAGAGAGGGACGCTCGGGCAAATTAAGAGAGAGAAACCTGATCAAATTTCAAAAACCCAGCAGTAGAGCCAATCTTCGTCACTCCTTCCCCGCCCTCTCCATCGTTCCGCTCTCTGAAGCCACCCTGACCCGCTGTCCCGGACGTTTGGGTTCCGGTGTCTTCCCGCTCGACGTCACGTCATTCCTCTCATCCTGTCACCTCTGTTTTGCCTCGAGTGCCCGAGGATCGGTGGCGTTGCCCTGCTTCTCCGATCGGAGTCTCTGACAATGGATGGCGCCGTATCGGAGGCCCCCGACATCGCTCCTAACGCCGGCGTTGTAAAGACCTCGGGTCACCTCGCCGCTGCGCCGATTGCCTCGGACAAAAATCGCCCCTCAGATCAAATTTCGGCTGGTTCTCCGCCTTTCACCGCCTCCCACTCGTTCATGGGCGAGGCTATGAAAACCTCTCGACCAACCTATCATCGCAGTACAGCCGCTTGCCCACAACCCTACCATTCTGCACCCCATTTCGAAGAGCCATCCTGTACCCCTTCAAAATCGGGTTCTGTTTCAGGCGTGGTGCTCGAGACCACTTCAAATCTTATCGCCGGAATCCGGTGCGCTGCTTTGCTTGCAGAAAGTTTGGTCATAGAGCAATATCTTGTAGAATGCTTTCAAGCCAAACTTTTGGTAACCCCATTTTCCTCCAATCCAAGCCATCCTCCACCTCCCATGGAGGAGGAGAGTCGCAGCCCCCCATCCTTCTTATCCCGCTGCTCCGACTTCCACCAACCCCACAAATCCCACCCGACCAAATGCCTTGAAGGTGTTCCAGCCTTTCTCGACCGAGATGGATCGCATCGCTAGGAACCTCGAAAGGGCAGCCCTTTTGGGTAGCCGCTGGTCGTCCGATCGGGCTATCAGAGTGAACGCTGTCTCAATTACGATTGCTCGCAAGGCAAAAACTTTTGGCTCCCGGACAACTTAAGACAGCCCTCGAGCTCCACCATTTTTTTTTTTTTTTTTTTTTTTTTTTTTTTTTTTTTTTTTTTTTTTTTTTTTAAGGGTTGGTACAGGACCAACTACATTGATATAATTTTTTAAAAAAATTATATATAATATAAATTTTTATTTTTAAAATTATGATTACGAATATAATATAATATAATTAATTAGATATACAAGTTTTTATTATAAAAAAAATAAAATTTAGAAGATTAATACTTGTACTTTTAATCTTCCATGATTCTCTCGATAAAAAATTCAAATTTCTCTCACAAGCTTTCAACTTTTAATCTTTATAGATTTTCTACAGATCCTTGGACACTCTTTAAATTCTCATATCCTATTCCTAACCTTCTATCCCCATTTTTATAGCCTTTGGTACAAAAGACATCTCACCAGAAATCGACGGTCTAAATCATGTTCAAATCAGAATTCTGTAGCTCTTCTAACATGAATTTGACTCCAAAAATTCTTCATAACCATCTGATCGCTATCAACATCTGAAATCGTGCACATCAAACCTGATCAAAGTTGGATCGATCTAGACCGTCAGATCATCGCGGGATGCATGCTACACCATCTATCATGCAACAAACAAGCGTAGGCCATGTAAAATCCATCGTAGACCGTGATTTCTATGCCATAGATCATGCTACATCGGTCCATGGACCAGATCCTCGTAAACCACCAAAATATCGTGACACGATGGGAAAAAAGGCTAGTACCGCTTAGGCTTGTGCCGTTGCCGCGTGCCCACCTGGGCCACCCACCCATGCTTGCCCGTGCATGCTAGGCCGCGCGACTGGGCCACCAGGTGCTTGTGGGTCGTTATGGCTTTCTGGCCATGCCTAGCTTATGGGCTAGCCTGGTTCACAACCTCCTGGATCATTTTTTGAGCTGGATCAGCTTCCAAGTGATTTTGAGTTTTTTTTTACCTATTCTACACTTTTCTAAGGTTGAATTGAGGCACTGAACCCAATAATCTCTATCTCGACTCGATGTTTGGCCTCCACTTGATTTTGAAAACTCTTGAAGGATTTAACCTCCATGCCCTGGGACAAATGCCTGCTATTTATAGATGGACAAATATAGAAATCAAGTTAGGCCACTCAATCCCATCTCCATCGCGTGCTGTGCTCTGCTTGACCTAAGCTTGCTTGGGAAAGCTTCCTACGGCAATAGGAACTTCACTGTACGATATTGCCTATCATCCTTCCAAGTCTCTCATCTCGTGCCCGATCTACTTTCTCCCAGAGCTCTACCTTGCACTAAGCTCCTGTTTGTACCAAAGACTCCACCTTACACTAGGCTCCTGTTTACACTATAGACTCTACCTTGCACTAGATTCCCTGTCAAGAGGTAGTAATCTCCATACTTCTCTATAAAACAATCCTACCATCATGCATGATCTTCAAGATTCCATCACCAGCTCTTCATATGCAGCAGTTTGAATCTAGTTTGCTAAAAAAATTAGATTCTTGTTGAAACTAGATATGTATCGGATCTTGTCCAGTTTTCTTGCTGTCCCATCATATGCTTTCAAGCTAACTATCTCGATGCCCTTAATAGCATAACTTAATCCATCTAATTAGTTGATAGAATCCTCTCCACTCTCTAGAGAGTCGAATAGCTCCTCTCTACAATAAATATGATATGGATATGCATAATCTAAAATTTACTTGAAAGAAAAAGATACCTCATTGGATATCATAAGTGTATTATTGTAATACCTTCACCATTACAACCATTGGCCACCACATAGTAACCTTTGTCTAATCTTTGAGCTACAGGCAATCTATGATATGATGTCCCAGCACATCATACCAGTAGTACTTGATCATACTTGTTACGACCGTTACGATGACATGGCATATCTCAGATTTTGCTGGTCGTGATTCGAGCCACGTGGAGTTTTTTCGGCAAGGTCAGATGTGGCTCCGCCTCGGTAAAAGTCGAGGTCGGTCTAGGCCTTCCTGCCGCTCCGCCAGGTGTCCACCCAGGAGGGATCCATCTCGACCGAAGCCGGCGGCCCCCTGCTCCTTCGCCAGGTGGCGCCCTGAGACGGTCCCACCTCAGCCGAGGTCGAGCCGGGCCCCCTCGCTCATTCGCCAGGTGGTGCCCGGAGACGGGACCACCTCGGCCGAAGTCGAGCGCCCCTCTGCCGCTCTGCCAGGTGTCCACCCAGGAGGGGTCCACCTCGGCCGAAGCCGGCGGCACCCTGCTCCTTCGCCAGGTGGCTCCCTGAGACGATCCCACCTCGACCGAGGTCGAGCCGGGCCCCCTCACTCCTTCGCCAGGTGGCGCCCGGAGACGGGACCACCTCGGCCGAAGTCGAGCGCCCCTCTGCCGCTCCGCCAGGTGTCCACCTAGGAGGGGTCCACCTCGGCCGAAGCCGGCGGCCCCCTGCTCCCTCGCCAGGTGGCGCCCTGAGACGGTCCCACCTCGGTCGAGGTCGAGCCGGGCCCCCTCGCTCCTTCGCCAGGTGGCGCCCGGAGACGGGACCACCTCGGTCGAAGTCGAGCGCCCCTCTGCCGCTCCGCCAGGTGTCCACCCAAGAGGGGTCCACCTCGGCAGAAGCCGGCAGCCCCCTGCTCCCTCGCCAGGTGGCGCCCTGAGACGGTTCCACCTCGGCCGAGGTCGAGCCGGGCCCCCTCGCTCCTTCGTCAGGTGGCACCCGGAGACGGGACCACCTCGGCCAGAGTCGAGCGCCCCTCTGCCGCTCCGCCAGGTGTCCACCCAGGAGGGGTCCACCTCGGCCGAAGCCAGCGGCCCCCTGCTCCCTCGCCAGGTGGCGCCTCGAGACGGTTCCACCTCGGCCGAGGTCGAGCCGGGCCCCCTCGCTCCTTCACCAGGTGGCACCCGGAGACGGGACCACCTCGGCCGGAGTCGAGCGCCCCTCTGCCGCTCCGCCAGGTGTCCACCCAGGAGGGGTCCACCTCGGCCGAAGCTGGCAGCCCCCCTGCTCCCTCGCCAGGTGGTGCCCTGAGACAGTTCCACCTCGGCCGAGGTCGAGCCGGGCCCCCTCGCTCCTTCGCCAGGTGGCACTCGGAGACGGGTCCACCTCGGCTGAAGTCGAACGCCCCCCTGCCGCTCCGCCAGGTGTCCACCCAAGAGGGGTCCACCTCGACCGAGGCAGGCCAACCTGTGCGGAGAAGCTTTCGAGGAGCGGGAGCACGGGCTCCAAGATTGCCCCTCGAGCTGTGCGTGCCACACCCCGAGAATAGCGCCCGTACGGTCGGCAGTGACACGCGAAACATCGCTTACATCGGCCCGACAAGTTCCGCAGTCGAGAAGCGAAGTCCTGACAAGACAGGACCCGATAGCGGGCATCGTTGGCGCCTGGAAAAAAGAGCGCTCACACTCGGCCCAAGGTCTGGTCGGCGATCTGGCCAGTGCCCTCCCTTTACTCTTTCCTCGCTAGGCTCGGCAAGCAAGGCGGGGAAGCCACCTGGTTCTTTGATCCAGAAGGGGAAAGGGGAAAGAGATGTAGGAGAGGAGGTGAAAGCGACGAAGGAGCCTCCCTAGGGCGGCAAACGAAAAGGCAACATGAGGAGTTAAAAGGAATGGGAGAGTAGACGACAAGATAAGCAAGAAACAAAGGCTGGGAGAGGAGATTCTGTTCCAAGAGCAGGATCCAAGATCCCGAGAGGGGACCTTCGGCATGAGCTCGGTGGAGAAACCCGGCTGGATTTCTATTCTTCCTGGGACCTTTCTTGCTAGCACGATCTCTAAGTCTGGGACTCCTTCGGGGCCCGTCTCAGAGATTCTGTTCCCTCTCGCCGTTTACTAACTTGACCGTCGGAGCTCCCTCGCCGGGATCCACGGCCAGAGTTTCTGACCTTGTCTTGCAGGATTGAGAGCCAGGAGACCCCGGGGCGAGACGGTCTGGTCAAATCGGCAACTCCGAAGCCACAGGCACGGCAGCGAGATTGGCAATAATACTCATATCCTTCGACCTGGATCGCCCTCCTCATGATCCTTTGTCACTCCACCTTTGCTTGCTCCTCTTGAAACTATCAAAGCTAAATTCTTGCATGAACTCAAAGCTTAGTTCTCCTACCTGAGAACCTTATTCTGGAGTAATATCAAGGTGACCTCTTCTATCTTGATGGTGCTCTTTCTCACTAGAAGAGTAGTTGCTAAGGACTCAAAGGATTGCGGTAGTGATAAAAGCAAGACCAGCACCCTAGTATTTTCCTTAACTTTTTCACTGATACTAAGGAGATCAACGAGGATCCACTGGAAGTTACTTAGATGCTACTGTATACTCTGTCCTTCAATCATTCATAGTTGATAGAATTCTTCTAAAAGAACGGCATATTAGTGGACTTTGTTATGTACAACTCTTTGAGCTTCACCCATAGCACCATCAAAAAAGTCTCGTTCAGCACATAAATTGCTATCTCATCTACCAAGTACAAGTGGATAGTGCTTACCACCTACATCTTGAGCCACTTTCAAGTCTTGCCCTCCGTGATGGCTGGTCTCTCCTCGCATATGTAAGCATCGATCAACTCCTTCTAGATCAGCATATCTTTCATCCTCTCTTGTCAGAAAGAGAAATTACTCTTTCCATTGAATCAATTGATCTCCATCTTAATTATGGTGTCTTCTCCATCTTCTTCGATTTCGATCAATCACTGATAACCTAGAGCTCTGAAACCAATTATTGTGATACCAATTGTACTGATATCACTCTCTTGGGGAATCCCTCATATAGAATACCTATCTTCGTTTCCAAGATCATGATTATCAATGTCGATCCCACAAAAGAATAAAAAAGAGAAAAAATAAAATAAAATACATAATCAATTAGGCATGCAAGGTTTCATTATGAGAAAAATAAAACTTACAAGATTAGAATCTCACTCTTAATCCGGTACGGTTATCTTAACAGAAATCCAAATCCTTCTCACAAGCTCTCAACTCTCGGCTCTTATAAACTTTCTAGAGACCTTTCACCATCCTTTAAATTCTCACACCTTGTTCCTGGCCCTCTATCCCTGTTTTTATAGCTTCTACTATAAAAGGCATCTCACTAAGAGTCCAACGGTCCAAATCATGTCCAAATTGGAGTCTTGTAGCTCTTCCAATAAAAGTTTGACTCCAAAAATTTTTCTTGGCCATCCGATCGTCGTCCATCATGCCTCGGATCATGCACATTAGGCCTGATCGGAGTCAGATCATGTATGGGCTATTAGATCACCATGGGATGCATGCTATGCTATTTGCTCATGCAACAAATGTGCATAGGCCATGTAAAATCCACCGTAGATTGTAATTCTCGTGCCATAGACTATGCTACATTACTCCATGGACCGAATCCTCATAGACTGCCACAACACCATGACATAATGGGAAAAAAATGCTAGGACCACCTGGGCCGCCGACCTTTGCATGCCTGCCAGCAGCCTGGGCCACAAGGCGCCAGCATGCATGTGCTTATGGGCCAGCCTGGTTCTTATCCTCCTAGGCTGTTTTCTGGGCTGGGTCTACTTCTAAGTGATTTTTGAGTTTTTGACCTATTTTGAGCTTCTTCTGGGAATTGAGGTGCTAAACCCAATAGCTGGAAGCTGAAGGGCACATACAAGGTGACAGTTTCACCCTGTTGTTCAATCATTAGAATCTTGATCATGGAGGGGCTCAACACAACTTGAAGCTCAAAGCCTATGTGACCATCAAAAACTTGCCTCTAATCTACTGGACAGCTGATGTTGTCACAATAATTATCTCTAGATTCGATGTGTCACTTCGCGCAATCTGATCAAGTCTTTAATGTGAGGATGTAAAGGATTTGACAATATCTTTTTTTCATGAAGACCTCGAAAGTATCCCGGAGTCCATTGCCATCACTATAGGGATCAACATAGGAGGTGGGATCATGGTGGATATTGATGGTAGGTGGATGGAACTTGATAGATTAAGGCACCAATGCTGGCATGATACCCTTTGACCTCATTTTTAAAAATAAAAATAAAATAAAAAAGAGTTGAGGTGCAGTGCCCCTTTTCCCCAGCTCTCTGCCTCATCTATGCAATCCTCTCAGCTCTTAGCCATGCTAGACTAAAGCACCCTTGAATTAAAGGTGGGATGCCCTTGAAACAAAGGAAAAGAAGCACCTTCGAAATAGAAACACCCTCAGAATGCCCTCGGAATGCGATTGCCTTAGGCTTTTCAGCACTATGCCATTGACGCTTAGTCCCAATCCTCGGCCTCGTTGAACCGAGACACCCTCAAAACAAAGAAGTGATGCCTTCGGGTAGAGGAAAAATTGAGAAGAAAGAGGGTTGAGTTGGCATGGGTATTGTCATCATTGGGCTCATCAATGGATCTCATCATTGATGCACGATCTCATTAATAGCCTTGCTAATTGCTTGTCATCATTGGAGGCCTCGATCTCATAGGAGGAGATGACTTAGGGTCTAGGTGGTCATGCATATATTGAGGAGATGACTCACGTTAATTGTGACTTGTGCATAAACTTGCTTTGAGATTTACTCCATATCAAGTAAGGAAACTTGCTTGGAGATCCATTTCAATGGAAGAATGATAAATAATAGATGATTATAAAAGATTTTTTAAAAAAGAACAGAAAAATTAGGTGAACAACTATTGGATCACCCATTAGTTGCTTGTGCAAGTGGGTAACAATAGAAGATGGAGCATTTTGAGATCTATACATACAAATGAATAATAGAGAATATGAAATCCTTTGAGATATATACAGGTAGATGCATAACAAGATACAAAGGACTTTAAGATGTATGCAGATATATGAATAATAGTGGATAGAGTGCTTTGAGATCTATGTAGTAGGTGATCAATTTGTCAGTGAGTCTAAATACTTAACAAATAAGGCACCCTCAAAACTTGATAGATTGAGGTGTCAATGTTGACTTAATGTCATCTTGCCATGTCTGAGAAAAGGAGTAGAGGTGTAGTGCCCTTGGCCCCCAACTCTCGACCTCATCGACATAGTGCCCTCGACTCTTGGCCATGCTAGACTGAAGCACCCTTGAAACAAAGGTGCGATGCCCTCAAATCAAAGGAAAAGAAGAGCCCTCTATATAGAAGCCCCCTCAGAATAGAAGTGTTGTGCCCTTGGAATGCGATTGCCTTAGGCTTGCCAGCATTATGCCCTTGTCCCTCAACCCTGATCCTCAACCTCCCTGGACTGAAGCACCTTCAGAACAAAGGAGTGATGCCCTTGGATGGAGGAAAGAATAGGAAGAAGAAAAAGGGTTGGAGTAGGCCTGGATTTTATCCTCATTGGACTCGTCGATAGATCTCATCATTGATGCTCAATCTCATTATGGACTTGCAGGTGGCATAGGTCTCATTGTCATTGGAGGCCTCAATCTCATAGGAGAAGATAACTTGGGATAGTATTCTGATCTCATATCTTGGGATTCTTCGAGACTAAAAAAATTAAATGTAAAGAAATCAATAGCATAATTTCATTCGATATTTTCTTCAACTCAGGGGATGAGGGACCAAACCCATAGGGGGTATCTTAGCTGACTAGATGGTGATCAATTTGACTTCTTTTGCTGATGTGGAGCAAATAATAGCCAAAGAGAATGAGCAGTTAGCCAAGGAGAATGAGCAGTTAGTGGACCCAATAGTAGTTAATATATTAATAAGGAATAGGGAGTCTCAGGAGCAGATAGTGGGTAAAACTACTATTGATGCTTTGGCACAAATGGACCTATTTGAGGTGGAAGGAGGGGAGGAACCTATAAAGCAAGGCTTTTGTGCTTTGGACAATCGAGCAAGTTATATATAGGAAGTTTGGAGGAGGAAGAGGCATCTGATCGTAGGGAGACAGTAGAGACCACTCTATTTTGTCCTAAGGAATCTAGGGGGACAAAAAATTAGACCAGAGAAGCAAGAAGATCAATGCATCTTAAGGCCATTGGATCGGTGCGTACTGTGACGTCCAGACTAATGGCCAAGAGGAAAAGGAATAAGAGGTTAGAATGTCAATATGAAGAGTGAGTTGTGATCCACATCAACCTCTTAGTTCAATTCCTCATCAGACATCCGGACTAATGGCCAAAGGGTCGAGCATGTGGTTTCTCCTTTTTAGAGAATGTGACGAAGGAGGTAATTTAAACTCTAATGCACTTGGAGGTGTCCAAGGTGGACTCTATTATGTAGATATTGGTTGATTTAGCAATGTTTGTTAAGATGAAGGATGGTGGTCTCAAAATGCCTGTAGTTAAGCAAACTATGATATGCTAGCTGAGTTTCTGTTTGATGTTAAATACATGTATGATGTACAATTAGTAGATATATGTTTGGACGTTGGATATAATGCATATACCATATAGATTCCCTGTGAATGTTTAGGTGATGAAGCTTGTTTATTTTCTCATTTTTATTATCTCAGACAATGTGATTGGTTTACTATAAAATATGGTGGGTAGAGGTAGGATGCTAGAATCAGGAGGTTGTTTGTGATATATGGCCCATATCAGTTTAGCTCCGTGGAGATAGGGAATCAATTATGTGAATAGTATCATGGAATATAAGGGGTACAGGGAAAATATAGAAGAGAGAAGCCATTAGGGAGGTGTTTAGAGACTCAGGATGTGATGTGACTTTTATCTAGGAATAAAAAATTACAGGTTGTTTGTGACATATGGCTCATATCGGTTTAGCTCCGTAGAGATAAGGAATCAAATATGTGAATGGTATCATGGAATATAAGGGGTATAGAAAAAATGGAGAAGAGAAAAGCTATTAGGGAGGTGTTTAGAGACTCAGGATGTGATGTGACTTTTATCTAGGAATAAAAAATTGCAGGGTCAGATGCCAAATACTTTTAATCACTGGGAGGTGAGAGTCTAGATGGATGGAAGTGTCTGGATATTGTGGGCGTAGCAAGAGGTATTCTAATAGAATGGAATTCCAAAATGCTTCAGCATAGAAAGTCTATAAAAGGAGTATTCTCAGTATTAGTGGAATTATGGTACATTCCCTTAAGACTACATCTGTGGTTTGCTTCTATTTATGGATAATGTGATAGAGAAGACCGAGGAGGTTTCTTTAAGGAGCTTGAATGGTTTGAAATTGAAAATACAATGTCCTTGGCTTCTGGGAGGAAACTTCAATATCACAAATAAGGCATCTCATAGGATGGAAAAAATGTAAAGCACACAAGACATTTTGAGATTTATGAAATTCATTAATTAAATACATCTAATAGACTTACAGTTAATTGGAAGAGATTTCGTATGGAGTAATAGAATAATGCATCTGTCTTAACATATCTCAACAGATTTCTATTATCTAACAAATGGAAGGATATATTTCTAGACTCTTATCTAAGGCTGCAAATGGGTCGAGTTGACCGTGACCCGACCCGACCCGATCCATTTAGACCCGATCTAACCCGTTTTTATGAATCCGTGGATCCGGGTTGGGTCCTAAAATTAGACCCGTTCTATTTTTCGGGTCGGGTCTGGGTTTACTGAATTTGGACCCGACCCGACCCGACCCGATTTAAACATACTAATACTATTAGAATTATATCTATTTGGATCTTTAAATTATAATTTAAAACTTGTATGGAACCAGTTATAATTATTTTTATATCTAATTTATTTTAAAAATAATATTATTTGTTATCTATTTTATAGTTAATAATAGTTAGCTATGTAATAATTAAAATATAGTTGTTTATATTTTATTTGGATCATATTTAGATCCAAACTTTGTACATTATAACCGGATTATTTATGGACCCGATCCAACCCGAATGACCCGTCGGGTTGAAAATTCTGATAGTGGATCCGACCCGACCCGACCCAATTTTCTAGTGGATTGGGTATGGGTCTACTATTATGACTCGATCAAAGAACTGGGTCGGATCGGGGTCACTCATGACCCGATCCGACCAGACCCATTCACACCTCTACTCTTATCAGCAAGCTCATTGCAGTCAGGTTTCCAATTATGTTCAATTATTCTTAAGTGCAATATCAACTTTCTATATTATGGGATTTTCTAATTTGAAAGATAGTGGTTGGAGGAATCAAGGTTGAAAAAGTTATGAAGGCAAATTAGTATAATGTAGCAAGGTGCAAGAATCCTGCCAAAGGTTGGGTAAAGAACTTTGAAAGATTGAGGTGGGCTTTAAAGGGGTGGGATAAAAGTAGAAAAATCTTCAACAAGAAAAGCAAGGAAAAGTTATTACATAACATCAACATTTTAGATCTTAAAGAGGAAAAAATGAACTTGACAAGAGTCAAGAGTTAGAAACTAGGAGTGTGTGGAGGCAAACTTTGGAGGAGATATATAGAAATGAAGAAGTTTTTTGGAAGCAAAGAGAAAAGGTGAACCGGCCAAAAGAGGGGGATAGAAACTCGGCTTACTTTCACAAGGTGGCTTCAAGAAGGAAAAGGAGGAATTAGATTGTTTCACTAAGGGACAATGACCAGGTGCTTAGTTCGGGAGAAGAAATTGCAAAGAAGTTTCATGAGTTCTTCTTAAATTTATATGGTAAAGAGTATAACCAGTTATCAACATGGATTGGAGCTTAATCTTGGATGGCAGTTGTCTAGATCTATTAGATCTTGTTAGGGAGTTTAACTTGGTAGAAATTAAGAAAGCGATATTTTCCTTTAATGATAATAAAGTGCCTAGCCGGGATGGATTTCATTTTCATTCTTTCAGAGATTTTGGACTATTGTTAGAAATGATTTGAAGGTGTTACTGGAGGATTTTTATCATAATCAACTAATATTGATAGATTAAATTATGCTTTTATTGTGCTCATTCCGAAGAAGGATGGAAAAATGATTGTCAAAGATTTTAGACCTATCAGTATATTAAACAACCTGTATAATATTATTGCAAAAATCTTATCATGAAGGCTGGCAAAATTTCTTCAAGATTTGGTGGATCCAATTCAGTCAGCTTTTATCTGGGATTATAGCTTGGCAGATTGCTTTTTTAGTGCTCACAAAATGCTTGCCTATTATAAAAGATCAGGAAAAAAGGGAATTCTTTGCAAGGTGAATTTTGAAAAAGTATTTGATAGCTTAAATTGGGAGTTCTTATTTGGATCGCATCAAGCAAGAGGTTTTCCAATAAAATGGATTTGATGGATCTGCAGTATGGTGATTTCATCTTTGGCAGCTATGTTACTAAGTGGTGAATCGGGGACATGGATCAAATGAAAAAGGGGACTTCATCAAGGTGACCCACTTTTATCTTCTCTTTTCATTCTTTGGGTGGATATTCTCTCAAAGATATTGAAAAAGGTTAGGAGTATTAGTTTAATTGAAGGGATTGGAGCTCAAAATTTATTTAGCGACATTCTAAACTGGCAATTTGCAAATGATATATTATTATTTTGTGCCATGAAGGAGTAATCTATTCTTGCCACTAAAACAGTTCTCCTTGCCTTTGAAGGAGCTTTTGGTCTCGGAATCAATTTTCATAAAAACTTTATAGTTTGTCTAAATATTGGACATTTAGAGAAGATGAAGTTTGCCTCATTGATAAATTATAAATTGGGATCACTTCCTATTTGTACTTGGGATTACCTCTTCATTATCAAAAAAAATTCTGAAATACTGTTGGAGGGCACTAATTGAAAAGATGAATGTGAGATTGGCAGCAAGGAAAGGCCATCTTTTCTCTTGGAAAGGAAGATTAACTTTAGTAAATGATGTTCTTACTAATTTGCCTTTACACTTTATGTCAATATACCGGTTACCTAAGTTGGTCATTAATAGATTGGATCATATGAGGAGGGCATTTTTTTTTCGAAAGATATGGATACAATCAATGGTTATCACTACTTGGTAAATTGGAGTTCGGTCTATAAATCTAAGGAGCAAGGTGGTCTATGTGTGAAAAAATTGGTCGAAGTCAATCAAACAATACTAGCTAAGTGGTCTTGGAAATGTCTTGAAGGATCAAAGAATCTGTGGTGGTTTCAAGTAAAGAAATCTTATTACTCCAGGAGATGTTTAGGTTTGAGAATCACGAACGAACAGAACCAAGGGATATTCTTATTTATAGAGGGGTGTGTGCACGAACTCACAAGCATTTTGGAATTGTGTTTCTTTTAAAATGGGAGATGGTACCGATATAAAATTTTCGAAAGATAAGTGAATACATGAAGTGCCCCTATATATTTCGTATGAGGGATTGTATAAACGAATCGTGAAACAAGACTTGTCATCTTTTTATATTGGAATAGTAGACATCTTGGATCGAGAGTTCCCACTCGAGGACTATCGACCAATCTACAAATAATGCTGAAAGCCGAAATTATAAAATTATTGGAAATGATTAGACCATCTCATGCGGTTGACATCTAGATTTGGAAGCTTTTCTCGGATGGGACATTCTCGGCAAATTCTTTCTATAATTTTTTTCAACTTTGATGGCCTCAAATGTCCCTTCTATTCCATTCCATGGCAAATCCCTGCAACAGAAAAGGTTAAGATTTTCCTGTAGTTAACAATGAAGAATAAACTACACACTACGAGGTTCTGTAAAATAAGGGATGGAATGTCGGTAATGGATGCATATTATATAGTTCTTGCTCCGGAAGCATCGGTCATTTTTTCTTTAGATATACTTTAGCCAAAAGTATTTGGATTATATTACCGTGCTCATTCCTTGATTTGTGGACAACTTAAAAAAAAAAAAAAAAAAAAAAAGAAGCGGGATGAAAGAAGTGGATATCAATTAAATGCGGCCATGTGTTGGAAAATTTGGAATTAAAGAAATACAAGAATCTTCTTAAAAAATTCTCATTCTAAGTTTGCAATTCTTTATTCATACCTTTAAAAGCTGGAGTTTGATTTGTTATTTTATTCAGATAGTAAACTACAGGAACCTTTGTCAAAAGATTCAAATGCTATAGCACCTACGCTGCATGTAGGAGCAATCCGCAGTGGTCAAGAGTCAAGCACAGGAGAGGATATCGAGTAATTTGTTTGTTTGGGTGTTATCGATTCGATACAACTTATATTGTAATCAGTGTACTTTAATATGATCTTTAAATAAATAAAAAAGAAGTGGGGCTTTTGCTTCTTCCCTGTTTCCATTCAAAAAAAAAAAAAAAAAAGACAATGACGGGAATAAACAATATCCACCAAAAGATGCGATGATCTTTTAGCCAGATCTTCTGGAGATCGTGATTGACCATGACACACAACTCCATTGGATATCGAGAAAGTTTTGTCTATCATGGTCGATTTGATAATGTCAGAATTCAGTATCGAAATCGGTTACGTGATCGATCGTACAAATTCTAGATTTTATTCTAGAGATTATGCAAGACCTAGGTACACAACAATTCAAACATATCCAAGTTAAATCAATATTATATTAATAATTTATTAACAATGTATAATTCATTATTTAACTCGATGATCATAAATTGGTTTACTGACTCACAAACGTCAGTAACCGAACTAACTAACTAATTAGCTCAACAAACATGATGCTCCGTCTCACGCTCAGCCCAGATCCTCTTTAAGTATCCTGAGACTCTGAAAGAAAACAGATGGTATGGAGTGAGCTACATAGCCCAGTAAGGGTTCCAAAATAATCACCAATAATAATTTACATGTATATGAAAGACAGCAAACATTAGCATAACATATGACGAAATCAACAATTCAGATTTCATGTTAAACAAAAACTTTGGAATTTTTATCACATTTGTTTCTTTTAGAATTTTCCAATTATTTAACCATTATCTTTAGGGTTCTGGACTAACCACGGTCACACTCCAGCCTGTAACTGGCACACTATTGTCACACTCCAGCCTGTGACGGGCACACTGTTGTCACACTCCAGCCTGTGACGGGCACACTGTTGTCACACTCCAGCCTGTGACGGGCACACAAATTGTCACACTCCAGCCTGTGACGGGCACACTGAGAAACCACGGTACCGCTGTGGCATGGCTAGTCCAAACACCAGTTCACTTAACACTTTATTATTTCTTTCCACATAATTGGATCATGTCACTTTCCAATGATCGCTATCACGATCAAACACATTTCAAGATCACTTGGCAAATGCAAACAACACTAACAACAAACTCGATCCGTAACCCGAAAATCAAATCATGCTATCCGAGAATTACTATGCATGAAAAATATTTAATTTATGCTCGAATCAAATCAGGTCATGTAAAATATATTAATAAATACGATGATCAAGTTAGAAGTCCTTACCTCTCAAAACCAACTATCCACACCTGAACTACTCTGTACCCGAAATCGGCGCGACGCCTTCTCGCTCAGAAGACTGATTCTCTACATAGATAAATAATTTTTAATTAAACTAGATTCTCAATTTTTTCACGAATCTTGAAAACAAATCGCTGATTTTCTCTCTCTTCCTTCCTTCTCTCTCCTCCTTCTCTCTCCTCCTTCTCTCTCCTCTTTCTCTCTCCTCCTTCTCTCTCCTCTTTCTCTCTCCTCCTATCATATATTTATATATATATATTATTATTTATTTATTTATTTAAATATATATATACATTTTTTTAATTAATTTTTTTTTCCTGGCCGTAGAGAACCCCCCCTTTTTTTTTTCTTTTCTTTTCTTTTCTTTTCTTTTCTTTTCTTTTCTTTCTCTTTTTTTTTTTTTTTTCCTTCTCCTTTCTTTCTTTCTCTTCTCCCGCACACCCCTGCTCCCATCCTTATTCAACCGAACCCCCCTCTCCCCCGGTTGCCGACGTCGACCACGAGAGACGATCACCGAGAGGAGGGCTCGGCAGACCGGAGGCGAACCGAAGGGAGGATGGCGGTGCGGCCATCGTCGACGTACGGCCCAAGCAAAATCGGAAGAACCCAACCAAAACCTCGACCAAGTCCTCCCCTAAAAATTAAATTAAATGAAGAAAGACTCACCGGCTTCGACGATTTCTGGATGCTTGCCGGAGAGGAAGGAATACCGCGGTGAGATGGTTCGATGGGCGGCGGTGTGGGGGATTTTAATGTGGAACCACCGACGACATCTCATCGTCTGGGAAACGGAGATTGTGTCGGCCGGAGTCCCAATCCAGCCCAACCACGGCACCGCCCAGCCTCCCTCTCCTCCCCGACTCCTTCCCCGATGTCTCCGGCGAAGACCCCGGTCGGAACAAGGGAGAAGTAACCTCCCCTGTTACGGTTCCTCATTTTTTTTTTTTTTTCAGTCTGGGTTGAAGTCGGCTGGGTCTGCCGACTTCAGCCCAGGCCCAGTGTTTACATTCTCCCCCCGTTAAAATAAATTTCGTCCTCGAAATTTACGTACCTGGTATTTCGAAAAGCTGTGGATATTTTGTTCGCATCTCTGCTTCAAGTTCCCATGTAGCTTCTCTTTCACTGTGATTGCTCCATTGCACCTTCACATAGGGTATGATTCGGTGTCTCAATTCTTGTTCCTTACTGTCAACAATTCGTAAAGGCACCTCCTCATAGGTCAAATCCTCTTGAAGTTGCAATGGCTCATAATCTATTGCATGATTAGGATCAGGAATGTATTTTCGTAACATAGATACGTGAAACACGTTGTGCACTCCAGATATAACTGGTGGCAGAGCTAATCGGTAGGCCACCTCACCAACCTTATCCAAAATCTCAAATGGTCCCACAAATCTCGGGCTCACCTTTCCTCGTACACCAAATCTCATCACACCCTTTGTGGGAGACACTTTCAAAAAGACATGATCACCAACATTGAATTCCAGCTCTCTTCGTCTCTTATCAGCATAACTTTTCTGCCGGCTCTGAGCAGTACGCAAACGTTCTCTGATCATTTGTACCTTCTCCACTGTTTGTTGTACTATTTCTGGACCCAACAATTTTCTTTCTCCCACATCATCCCAGCAGATAGGAGATCTACACTTCCTACCATATAAAGCCTCAAAAGGCGCTATTTGAATGCTAGCTTGAAAACTATTACTGTAGGCAAATTCTATTAACGATAGATGACAGTCCCAAGCACCACCCAAGTCCATAACACAAGCTCTCAACATGTCTTCCAGAATCTGGATGGTTCGCTCAGACTGTCCATCAGTTTGGGGATGAAAAGCTGTACTAAAACTTAATTTGGTCCCCAATGCTTTATGAAGACTCTTCCAAAATTGTGAAACAAACCTACTGTCTCGATCCGATACTATAGAAATTGAAATCCCATGTAGTCTCACAATTTGCTCTATGTACAAGTTTGCTAATTTTTCCAGAGAGAGTCCGATACGAAAAGATAAGAAATGAGCTGACTTCGTTAGTCGATCCACAATCACCCATATCGCATTATTTTCCTTAGGAGTTTTGGGTAACCCTGTCACAAAGTCCATGGTAATGTGCTCTCATTTCCACTGAGGAACTGCAAGAGACTGCAATGGTCCAGCAGGTCTTTGATGCTCAGCTTTTACCTGTTGACATACCAAACATTGAGCCACATACTGAGCTATATCTTTCTTCATACCAGACCACCAAAAGTTTTCACGTAGATCTCGATACATTTTTGTACTACCCGGATGCATCGTATATACTGAACTATGTGCTTCTTCCATAATTTCATTCTTTAATTCTGGAAGTTTAGGAACACATAATCTGTTACCAAATCTCAAGGTACCATCTTCATATATAGTAAATTCTGATTGTACACCAGACTCAACTGTCTCTTTAATTTTCTGAAGCTCTAAATCTTCCTTCTGAGCTGATTTAATTTTGTCAATCAGGATAGGTTGTACCATAATATTTGCTAATTGCATCCCAGAATTATGAATTCGTACCTCTATCTCTGATCTTTCCAGATCCATTAAGATGTGCTTTTGATTAGTAATTAAAGTTGCCAACTTACTCGGGGTTTTCCTACTCAGGGCATCTGCTACAACATTTGCCTTTCCTGGATGGTAGCTGATAGTCAGATCATAATCCTTTAATAGTTCCAACCATCTTCTCTGTCTTAAGTTCAATTCCTTCTGAGTAAATATATATTTTAAATTTTTATGATCTGTAAAGATTTCACAACGACTACCATACAGGTAATGTCTCCATATCTTTAAAGCAAATACTACAGCTGCTAATTCTAAGTCATGAGTGGGATAATTTGACTCATATGATTTCAGCTGTCTAGAAGCATAGGCTATCACCTTTCCATTTTGCATTAGCACACAACCGAGACCCTTTCGGGATGCATCACTATATATGCAAAACTCCCCTGTCTCTGCAGGAATAGTCAATACTGGGGCAGTGATTAACCGTTTCTTCAATTCTTGAAAACTCTGCTCACAATCATCTGTCCATTCAAATTTTGTTCGTTTCTGGGTCAGGCGAGTCAAGGGTATAGCAATAAGAGAAAATCCTTCAACAAACCTTCGATAATATCCTGCCATTCCCAGGAAACTACGAACTTCGGACACATTAGTGGGTCTCTCCCACTCTACCACTGCTTCCACTTTCTTTGGATCCACAGAAATACCATCCTTTGATATAACATGGCCTAGGAAAGAAATTCTGTCCAACCAAAAGTCATATTTTTTTAGCTTGGCAAATAATTTCTCCTCTTTGAGTATTTGTAATACTATCTTTAAGTGCTCCTCATGTGCCTGTAGATTTTTTGAATATATCAGTATATCATCAATGAATACTACTACAAATTGATCCAGATATGGTCTAAACACTCGGTTCATGAGATCCATGAAAACTGCAGGTGCATTTGTCAGACCAAAAGGTAGAACCAAAAATTCATAGTGTCCATATCTGGTTCTAAAAGCTGTCTTTGGTACATCCTCTGTCTTTATCTTCAATTGATGATAACCAGAACGAAGATCAATTTTTGAGAATACCTGTGCCCCCTGTAATTGATCAAATAAATCATCAATCCTTGGTAAGGGATATTTGTTCCTTATAGTCACTTTGTTCAATTCTCGATAATCAATGCAAAGCCGAAAACTTCCATCCTTCTTCTTTACAAATAAGACTGGAGCACCCCAGGAAGACACGCTAGGTCTGATAAATCCTTTATCCAACAGTTCTTGCAATTGCTCCTTAAGTTCTTTTAATTCTGCCGGAGCCATTCTATAAGAAGCTTTGGAGATGGCACCTGTACCTGGTATAAGATCGATAGAGAACTCGATCTCTCTATCAGGAGGTAATCCTGGCAGATCATCGGGAAAGACCTCCGGAAATTCTTTCACAACTGGTATGTCTTCCAGCTTAAGCTCCTGCTGTTGAGTATCTATCATCGTTGCCAGAAATCCTTCACAACCTTGTCTGAGGAGTCGCTTGGCAATAAAAGCCGAAATTACCCTCCTCATAAGAGTTAACTTGTTTCCCTTAAAACAGAACTCTGACTGATCAGGAATTTGAAATTTCACAATTTTCTCAAAACAGTTGATGGAAGCATGGTTTGCTATCAGCCAATCCATTCCCAGGATTATATCGAAGTCTTTCATATCCATGACTATCAAATCGGCTTTCATTGTTCTACCTTCGATATTCAATCTACATTTCTTGCAGATTTGATTAACCACAAAAACATCCCCACTAGGAGTGGAAATACAGAGTTCAAATTCTAAAGATGTCAGAGTTAACTCATTATTCTCCCTAACCAATTTAACAGATACGAAAGAGTGTGTAGCGCCAGTATCAAAAAGAACATAAACATTACTGGAAAATAATTTGATCATACCTGTCACTACAGAATTTGATGCATTAGCATCCTGCTAGGTGAGTGAATAAACCTGTCCCTGAGTTACTGTTTTCTGTTGCCCTTCAAATTGCTGTTTTCCACGAGGTAACTGATGCTGTGACCCCTGACCAGATGGACATACAACTGCCTTATGTCCCGGTTTACCACAGTTGTGGCACTTCCACTCATCTGGCCACGTACAATCCCGCTTATAATGAGAACCACCACACTTAAAGCACTTGACATCATTCTTTGGTTGGGTCTTATCATCTGAAGTAACATTGTCAAGCTTCCTGGTTTTTGCATTGGTACCTTTATAGAATTGGCCTTGATTCCCTCTTGTTCCAGATCTCTTTTTTAATGCTTTTTCCCTTTCAGCTTGAGCCACATCCAATCCCCTTTCAATAATTAATGCTTTATTAACAACCTCTTTATAAGTTGGTAGCTCAAAAGCAATCACTTGATGCTGGATCCGACTTCTAAGTCCATTTTCAAATTTCCTGGCCCGGATTCCTTCATCAGCTAAGAGTGATGGAGCATATCTCGATAACTCCTCAAACTTTGAGGCATACTAAGAAACAGTTAAAGTACCCTGCTCCAAGCGATCAAATTCTCGAAATTTTTGTATCCGAATACCTTGAGGAAAATATCTCTCATAGAAAACCTTTCTAAAATCTGTCCAGGTAAAAGGTGTATCATTTGGTCCTTGTTTTCCGAGCTCCAATTCCCACCAAGCAGCTGCCTCATCTTGCAATAAAAAGGTAGCGAATGTAACTTTCTCCTCTTCTGGACACCGCAAGGCTTGGAAAACTTTCTCAACAGCTTTAAGCCATCCCTCTGCCTCCATGGGATCAGAAGTCCCCTTGAATGCCGGTGGCGCATACTTCTTGAAATCTATTAATGTAATTGGCCGTTCTTGAGGAATTCTGACTTCTGGCTGTTGTTGTTGTAATAATAACTGTTGCATAAATTGCTGCTGTTGCTGTTGGGCTTCCATAAATCTTAGTGTATCAGCTCTTGCAGTAGCTTGCTGCTGCACTAAAATTTGTAATAGCTGAGGAAGACCCATCTGGTCCCCAGGCTGAACTCCAGATCCACCCGGTTTTCCTGTTTCAGCAGTTCCAGTTTCCGGGGTGTTATCCAAAGGATTGGGCACTGGCTCATGATGATGCTCCTCATTACCAGTGTTGTCCACCAGATTCGGCATTGGATCCTGTGGACGTTCCTCATTATCAGATAAGGCTCCAGCATTCTCATGCTACTCAATAGGATCCCAAGCATTTGCTCCATCTGCAAATCTTGTGGGCCTCCTAACACGTCCACGTTCACTACCACGCGCCATGGAAAAACCTACACCGATCATTGTTAGTATACAACTAACACTCAGATGATCAAAACAATCATGACATAATATCTACCCCACATATAGATCAACCCACACTCTCTCTCATTGAGCTTATATCCTAAGATCCTAGAACCTGGTTTGCTCTGATACCACTCTGTCACGCCCCGAATCCAGTACCGGAATCGGCTACGTGACCGGCCGCACAAACCCTAGGTTTTATCCTAGAGATTATGCAAGGCCTAGGTACACAACAATTCAAACATATCCAAGTTAAATCAATATTATATTAATAGTCCATTAACAATATATAATTCATTATTTAACTCGATGATCATAAATTCGTCTACTGACTCACAAACGTCAGTAACCGAACTAACTAACTAATTAGCTCAACAAACATGATGCTCCGTCTCACGCCCAGCCCAGATCCTTTTTAAGTATCCTGAGACTCTGAAAGAAAACAGATGGTAGGGAGTGAGCTACATAGCCCAGTAAGGGTTCCAAAATAATCACCAATAATAATTTACATGTATATGAAAGACAGCAAACATTAGCATAACATATGACGAAATCAACAATTCAGATTTCATGTTAAACAAAAACTTTGGAATTTTTATCACATTTGTTTCTTTTAGAATTTTCCAATTATTTAACCATTATCTTTAGGGTTCTGGACTAACCACGGTCACACTCCAGCCTGTGACTGGCATACTATTGTCACACTCCAGCCTATGACGGGCACACTGTTGTCACACTCCAGCCTGTGACGGGCACACAAATTGTCACACTCCAGCCTGTGACGGGCACACTGAGAAACCACGGTACCGCCGTGACATGGCTAGTCCAAACACCAGTTCACTTAACACTTTATTATTTCTTTCCACATAATCGGATCATGTCACTTTCCAACGATCGCTATCACGATCAAACACATTTCAAGATCACTTGGCAAATGCAAACAACACTAACAACAAACTCGATCCGTAACCCGGAAATCAAATCATGCTATCCAAAAACTACTATGCATGAAAAATATTTAATTTATGCTCGAATCAAATCAGGTCATGTAAAATATATTAATAAATACGGTGATCAAGTTAGAAGTCCTTACCTCTCAAAACCAACTATCCACACCTGAACTACTCTGTACCCGAAATCGGCGCGACGCCTTCTCGCTCAGAAGACTGATTCTCTACATAGATAAATAATTTTTAATTAAACTAGATTCTCAATTTTTTCACGAATCTTGAAAACAAATCGCTGATTTTCTCTCTCTTCCTTCCTTCTCTCTCCTCTTTCTCTCTCCTCCTTCTCTCTCCTCCTTCTCTCTCCTCTTTCTCTCTCCTCCTTCTCTCTTCTCCTTCTCTCTCCTCTTTCTCTCTCCTCCTTCTCTCTCCTCTTTCTCTCTCCTCCTTCTCTCTCCTCTTTCTCTCTCCTCCTATCATATATTTATATATATATATATTATTATTATTTATTTATTTATATATATACATTTTTTTAATTAATTTTTTTTCCTGGCCGTACATAACTTTTTTTTTTTTTCTTTTCTTTTCTTTTCTTTACTTTCTCTTTTTCTTTTTTTTTTCCTTCTCCCGAACACCCCTGCTCCCATCCTTATTCAACCGAACCCCCCTCTCCCCCGGTTGCCGACGCTGGCCACGAGAGACAATCACCGAGAGGAGGGCTTGGCAGACCGAAGGCGAACCGAAGGGAGGACGGCGGCGTGGCCATCGTCGACGTACGGCCCAAGCAAAATCGGAAGAACCCAACCAAAATCTCGACCAAGTCCTCCCCTAAAAATTAAATTAAATGAAGAAAGACTCACCGGCTTCGACGATTTCTGGATACTTGCCGGAGAGGAAGGAATACCGCGGTGAGATGGTTCGATGGGCGGCGGTGTGGGGGATTTTAATGTGGAACCACCGACGACATCTTATCGTCTGGGAAACGGAGATTGCGTCGGCCGGAGTCCCGATCCAGCCCAACCACGGCACCGCCCAGCCTCCCTCTCCTCCCCGACTCCTTCCCCGATGTCTCCGGCGAAGATCCCGGCCGGAACAAGGGAGAAGTAACCTCCCCTGTTACGGTTTCTCATTTTTTTTTTTTTTTTTTTCAGTCTGGGTTGAAGTCGGCTGGGTCTGCCGACTTCAGCCCAGGCGCAGTGTTTACAGATAAATCTTACTGAGGTTTTTTTTGGCTGATTTTGTTCAATTCTCATCAATATTCAAGAAAATGAGAAAAAATGCTGTCAAGACCTCCATCATACATTCAGTGGATCTTTTTAAGGGAACAAATACCTCGTAGATATTTTCATGCAAGTATCATGCATGAAATGAATCGGATTCTTATATTAAAATATCTCTTTTCCCAGAAGAAAGCTCCGAATCTCCAAATTGTGCAATAATGAGACCAAAGATACATGGAGGACAGGGCATTAAAAAAAAAAGAGTGAGCTAAGCATCTAGCCTGATCATCTTCTGGACCGGGACTTGCCCAAAGCCTCTCAAATAATATCTCAGAGTGTCGACCATTCATCTGAAATGCCCGCATGAAGGATAAGGCAAAGTGGTGCAAAAATAGATAGCTCAACTAATAATTCATTCGATTAAGATATATAAAAGTACATAAGCAAGACAGAACATGGTTTTCTTTGTTCGAGAATTAAATGTGACAGAATCCAATCAAATATAAATATATTCTCATCAAGAAAGCGCACGTACAGTTGATGACAAAACCTTGCATTGTGTTGTCCCCATGTCTGAGATCATGATAGTTTTAATTGGAGTAAAGATTTCAAGCACATTCCAACTTGCTGCCTTCAAAACACTAGCAGAGGAACTTACAAGACACTTCAGAAGGAAAAGGTGTTCTCTAATAAAGTGGTCCAGGTTAAAGGTGGCAGGTAAAGCATGACAAAGTTGCTGCTTCAGAAGCACTAGCAGAGGAACTTGCAAGACACTTCACAAGCAAAAGGTGTTCTTTAAGAGGTCCATGTTAAAGGTGGCAGGTAGGTAAAGCATGTCAATCAAGAGCTGATCATATTACTACATCTGATCTGACTCCATGTAGAAATTCCCAGTTTGTTGTTTTTCCTGCACTTTGGACTGCCTGGTACCAAGATAACTGGATGAATTAGTGCCATTTGAGTGAAATATGCACATATATCAACCAAGGTGATGTCCCAAAAATAGGCAAGGACTGGGATGCCAACAGGAATGAATAGCCAAATATTTTATCTATGGCCAAACTGGATGGAGCAGTTTTAACTAAAATTAAAAAGGGATGGTTTTAGTTTCGGTTTCGATATCCAAATCTAATCCAAAATTGAATCGGACACCAAACCTAATATGCCAATTTCAAAAACAAACGTACCTAATTTCTCTTAATCAGTACCCTTTATATTTAGTATAAATCCTGGTCCTCTATTATTATGACCCATAAAAATAAAAAAAAAGAAAGGAATTTGAAGGCCTGCCGGCCCACCAGAATGGACCGGCCCTGACCTTTGCGCGGCCCAGGAGCGCACGGTGCGTGCGAGCACGCGGGCGATGCCTGGCGGGCGAGCGAGGGCGAGGACATGCGGGAGAGCGAGCGCGCGAGCGCGCGGGCGCGCGGGCGACACGTGGCGGGCGACGACGCGCGGGTGCGCGGGCTCGCGGTGCATTTCCCACGCATTTCCGGGCATTTTCCAAGACGTTTCTCACGGCTCACGGCGATCCACGAGGTTTCTGAGTGATCTGGACCGTCCGATCGCTCTATCGAATGGCTATTATTGATCCGATGGAGTTTAGGCTTGATCAGGGGCTTTTGGATTCGGATTTGGACGCGGTTTAAGGCGTTGATCTCAAATCAGATGGCCAGGAAGATATTTTGATGGTTTTGGACTTCTTAGATTACGTTTGAGGTAATTTTGGATTGGTTTTTCTCCTCGTTTTAACCTAAGACGTCGATAGGAAGCAGGGAAGAGCATGTAGAGAGCCAAGAAAAGAGGAAAAGAGAGAGAAAGAGAAGGGAAAAGATGAGAGAAGAAGGAAGAAAGAGAAAGAGGAGAAGAGAGAGAAGGGGAGAGGGAAGGGATTTTGGTTTGGAAGATGAGGAAAGAGAAAATCAGCGGGGAACCTTCTTCCTCAAAATTTGTAAAACTAGGATTTGAATTGAATGAATTTATTTATTATAGTAGGAGATCAACCTTTTGAGCAGGAAGGATTTGGACGAATTTCGGGTATAGATTGATACCGGATATTTGGGATTAGCGGTTGAAGATAAGGATTCTGGACATGATCATCAGTTTTATATGTTGTTTTACGTGGTATGATTTGATCCGTGCATATGAACATTGACGGGCATGTTTGATTTGCATCGTATATTTGATTTCTCGAGATGGATAGTATGTTTGAGATTGTTAATTATGTTACTATATATCATGTTTTACCAAAAAAGTTATATTTTGATGATTTGGACCGTGATACCGATCATCGAAAGATTTGAAATTTCATGGTTGACATCATGATGTGGTGTGACATCATGATATGATTTGACATGATGATGTGAAAAGATAAAGTGTTAACGGTATTTGGACTAGCCATGCCACGGGATCGTGGTTATATAGCCGGAGCGGGCTTAGTACGTGAGCCTGGCCATGGGCAGGTTGTACATGGTCAATTATATAGCCAAAGCGGGCTTAGTACGTGAGTCTGGCCATGGACAGGTTGTACATGATCAAATACACAGCCAAAATGGACTTAGTACGTGGGCCTGGCCATGGGCAGGTTTTACATGGTCGATTATGAGATTGCTAGTCACAGGCTGAAATGTGATACTGAGATTGCCAGTCGTGGGCTGAAGCATGACCATGGCTAGTCCAGAACCCTGAAGAAGAAAGATGATTAAATTGAAAACTTGAAAAGGAAACATGATTTTGCAAAAAGGTTTTGTCGTATGTGATATTTGAGTTGTTTCGTTGCATGGTATGATGTGTACTCTTATATCCTTGCTATTTTCAAATTATTACTATTGATGATGACTGTTTGGAGACCTTACTGGACTGTAGAGCTCACAACCTACTTTCTTCTTTCACAGAGTTGTGCAGATATTCGGGCTTAGTGAAGAATGAGATATTTTGAGGTAAGTGACTCCTGCGTTCTCAGGCCTTGCATGATCTCTAGGATTAAATCTAGGATTTGTGAGGTCGATCGCGTACCGATTCCGGTGCTGGATTCAGGGCATGACAATTATATTCAATATAAAGCATCTATAGACTATGGATGGATAAATGATTAAAATGGACAAACCCCAAAGGCTATAGAGGTAGCTTTTTCCTTTCTTCGATTTTTCTTCGTGATTATTTTTTTGAAAAAATTACAGGGACACCCTCTCAATTTTATCCCAATTTCATTTACACCCCCTCAGCTTTAAAACATCTTAATTAGAACCTTTAAATTAGTAAATTGTATCAGTGTGGCCCTTCCATCTATTTCCGTTAATAGAATGCTATTACATGATCCTCATGTGATATCCTAGTTTTATGAAATGACAAAATTATCTTTGCTTTTAGTTGCCAGTGAAGTATTAGCCATAGCATCAAAAAGTAAAATCATGTACATCACATGACCTACGTTTTGAATGCTCTAAATTCAAAGGAGAAGAAAACAAAATCTCGATGGTATTATTAAGAGAATCCTCAATCAAGCCAGCCATGGGTGGAGAAGAAGAAATTACCATGTACACCATGGGTAGACAAAAAGGAATCCGAGGAAGAAATGGAGGGTTATCGATGGTGAAAAAAATAATAAAAGGCTCCCAATCAAGTTCTTTTAGTCACTCCTCCCGATTTCTCAATTTTTATCATTGTGGAACCAAATCACCTATGAGGATCTCTTGGACCATTGCAAATCCTGGTCGACATTGCTTTGGATGCGGGATGTACGAGGTACTTTACCATTTTTCTTATTTTCTATTTTTTATCCAATATTTAGTCTTAATCTCAAATTATTTTTCTAGGAAAATGGGGGTTGTGGGTGTTGGAATTGGATCTTAAATCCAATCATCTAGCTGTAGACGATCTTTATTCTTGCATATAAATTAAAAATTAATAAATATTATTTGACAGTTCATCATATTTTGCATCTTTTTTATAAAACTTATTTTATTATGATTAAGTCCTTGGAACTGATAACTCTTGATAAAGGTGATGATGATTTATCAAATAATTTTTAAATTATGTTCACAATGAAATGATATGTTATTAATGGAACGATAATATTTATCAAGTATAGGTCATTGTGTGCCTTACAAGTTAGTTATCCTTGTAACTAAGAAGTATGGAGATACTGGTATGGTATGCAGGTAAAATATAGTACATTATCATTGAACGTGACTTAGTTACGAAGTGCTCTATTGTCAAGAGCAGTTTGCGAATGATATGTGTATAAATATCTCTCCGATCTAAAATCATCATGGTAACTTGCAAACGACTGACTATGCTTTGGTATTGGACATCTGTACTTTTAATGCAGTGACGAAAGATCATCAAGTACTTGCAAAGTCTATAAATGAGTTAAAATAGAATTGACCATTTCTAGTTGTAGGAGATAATGTTTTCATGTATTTTAATTTAGCAAAACCTTGGCCAGGATAATCTATGTATCAGTCATAAGATTTCTAAGGTTGAAATGCAACAAAAAAGACTATTTAAGGGTTTGACAGTTAAGTATTGAAGGTTAAAAAAATGAATTATGCAATAACCATATATCAAAGTTCTTAAATATTACTTTATATTTCTTCGACCTACCTAGATATCAAGTATCATTGCTAGATGATCATTTTAATTAGCACAGGAATTAGTTCCTATATTATCTACTTTGTGTTCAAACATATGGAGTCACATGCGTTATTGAACAAGGTGGAAAAATGCTATAATATGTTATAGCCTTCTTTTAATATGTTATAATAGCTTTCTTCTTTCTTCTTTCCTTCTTCTTCTCCTTCTTTTTTTTTTTTTTTTTTTTTGGGGTGGGTTGGATGGCCTCTTGTTTGTTCTATCTCTTGCAATATTTATACTAACAACTTTAATAAAAATATTTAACATATTTTTCAGATGTACTTCAAACTATTTTGATTGCTGGAATCAATTGGTCCTCATCAAACGTGCGCTTTGGGTAAACCAAGGGCATTGTACGAGCTATATACCATGCATTCTATTCTAGTTTATCCTCCACCGAAGCTACCAAAGAGGCTTGATGTGTTATTAAATCATGACGTATGTCTTTTTTTTTTTTTTTTTTTTTTATTTCAATTCTCAATAGATGCATTTTCTTCCGAGTCGCATCATGGCATGTACTGGAATATGTCATGTAGTTCTTTGCAATTGATAAGTAATGTGTCAGGCCACCCGACCCAACCAATTCCAATCAGGGCTCAAGATTTAGTTCGAAAAGACTGATCAAAGATCATTTGAAGAAGAACCTGAAGTTTGAAACTCCATGGCAAAACCTAGGCCAATGCTTCAATAAGCTCTCCATCAATCTCAGGTGCAACTTTTGATTGCATCCTTTCCTCTGCCAATTTTAAAATAAGCAAAAGAAAAAGGAAAATAAGCAAGAGAAAAGTTACTATATCCTAATGTTCCTTCCATGAGTCCAAGAGAAATCTTATTAGAACCCCTTACTACAAACCATGGAATACTTAAACTGCCACAACAAATGCTTTAAAAGCCCTTTATATATATATATATATCTCCTATAATTTGAGAGACTTTTCTTTGGAGCTTGGCATGAAACAAACTTTCAAGTGAAATTATGTGGAGGATGGACCTACTCTATATTAAAGACAGGCCTATGAGGCCTAGGTAGTTTAAAGGAGGCCCAAGTATGGATTTCGAATGCAATCGAGGGATCTGATGGAGGGTCTTGATCATGTTGAACCCACTTGGTGCCAAAGCACAAGATACCACCGTAAAAAAGATCCCCCCTAGGTGGATTGAAGTCGTATCTTTCATGCAAAATAATAATTCTTTTTTTTTTTTTTTGCAACATTAATCATTGGATCGTGCTTTGCATAAACTTCAAACCGCTCCGATCTCTTTCTTCCGTTTGCCTGTGCAGATCTCAAAGCAGACATCATGCAATCCAATGATTAATGTTAAAGGGGAATCATCGTTGCACCTAAAAGATAAAACCCAATCCCACTCTTGACATCCCCAATTGTTGCATGCGAATAAACTCTTCATCCAATATGTTAAGATGGTTTCCTAACCGACCCTGAATTTGAGCTCTATCACCAATTCCAAACCATGCCTAGACACTCTTTAACCAAAGATCAGCTCAGACACTACTTTTCCTTGCCCGATTTAGCCTAATTGAATGAGAAATTCAATTAGAACTTTCCCTGAGTGCATGCCATTAACCCCGATTCTTTCTATCCGAAATTTCATGAGCTTGTACCATCATCAATGAACCTAGCTATATCAACGGTCACGTGCAAAAATTTTTAAATACACCTCCTCTAGAAAGTTCGCGCACATTTTATCGCACCTGTTATTATATGTCCTTTTCGATCATGCTCATCCAATCCTAGCTTAGATTCTTCCATCATTTTCTATCTACTCTTATTCTTGCAACTTTTTGGATTAGAAGCACACCAACTATCATATCACCATTGTCATTACCCTTAACCAAACTCCCTCGTAATCACATGCACTAATCCTCCTCTCCCTGAGCCATGCGTTGCCAATGCATGCATGATCCCACCATTCTAAGCTATAGTCCTCTTGTACCTAAATGCATTCCCTGATAAGGCAAGGGGAAATAATTCTAATAACCTTATTTTTCTTTTATTAGAAATTATGATGTGCATTGGCCCTTCATGATACTTTTTGTTTCTCCTCTCTAATCCTATCACCTCTCCATCCAAATGACTACCTTGGCTCCTAATTCTCTCATAATGCCCAAGTAACTCTCATCTAACCTCTAGATCCAGGATCGAGGCCTTTTGTACAAGAATGTTATCCAGTTATCTTGAAATTAGTATTTATGCATAGGTGCAAGACTAAAAGCTATGACCTTGTCATTTCATCAATAAGTTTTTTTTTTTTTTTTTTAATTATTATTATTATTTTATTTTTTTATGCAAAACTTAATAATTTCATATCTCTTTTTTATCTGCTCTCAAGCAAAGAGCAAAAACCGAGCCATCAGGGATTATCAAAATGAGTGATGCATTGACTGTCCCACTTCATGCACATTAAGAGTTTCTAGTACCATGCGTGACAAGGGGCATTGGCATGTGTCATAGGAGTTGTCGGGCTAGCATCGAGTCGAGCAACTTTTTTTTTTAATTAAAAAAAGGAGATAAGGAATTAAATCCTGGTATAGCTATCGCACGGGTCCCTATCCCATCAGCTAATATTCGATACGAGATGTTCAGATTCGCGTGATCTCTCCCTATCTAAAGGAAGAAGTCACCATCTTTTCATGTGCACGAAGGGACGTGCATCGTAAAGCATGAATGTACTAAAATTATACTGCCCATAAGGATGGCTGGATTAGAATCTAAGGGAGAAGTCACGCATATTTTTCCACGTTGGACATGGTATTGTTGCCGACCAAGTCTCGATTATCCCTTCTTTCTTAATTTTTTTTTTTTTTTTCAAGAAAAAGGATGTCCATGGAGGAAGATGTCCTCGTGTGCACGATTTTTATTTTAATGCTACCAGGAAGAGTATTTAAGGTGCCAATATTATGTATCATTAGCTAGTTTTGGACCTCCATGTTTAATCTACCGACTACCATAATCAAGCAACCAATAAGTGTTATCTCGTCCATCAGAAGTAATTTATCGATTGCTCTCACCATTCATAAAATAATATTAACCATAAAAAATATATATATACACCCAATCATCTACGAAGGCATGCGCCCGTGATTGTTAGAAGGGTCCTACTTGCCTTCTTTGAAATGCTTTCAGGTGGAGTTATTTTCTTAAACAAGGTAGAGCATTCATATAAGTCATACGAGCACATCCAAGTTAGCATTCATATAAGTCGAAAAATAATATATTATAGAGATGGATTGGGCCTTCCTCATTTTTATCCATAAAAAATTTCTTGAGTGCTCTATAATATAAACGGCTATCCAATTAGCAATAAATTTTTTTTTTTTTCTCGATAGACATGCCAAATAATTATAACAGTGTAATCCATCGAGATAGCAGCAATATCGTGAAGGGCAGGATACATCACTTCTCACCATATATTCTCTTAGATCCGGGCAATAACAATAGTGGAGTGTCTTCGATAATAAATTGGTCGGCTTGCAAGATCCTCCGAGCATCGATAATTCCTGTCTAATTACATCGAAATTTCATCGCAGGAATCGTTGACCGATAGAAATATCGATCTCCTTCCTTGCTGCCATCAATTCCAATCCAAGATCACGAATGACAAAACCAGCCGGTGGAGTCAATCCACTTGATCATGTAATGGTTAGAAAAAGATTCACATTATCGGACATAAACTATATGTGCAGCATCTCGATCTATTAAAAGTTGAATTATTAGTCCAATGATAGCCCTTATATATATATATATATAAAAGTCAAGTGCATGTCATGTCATTGGAACTTATCTAAAAGCTGGTTTCATTGTTAAGCTATTAAGATACCTCGATGCTATTGGAATGTACCGCATTCACTTGTCTTTAGACTGAGATCAGCAACAATACAATTGGAAGCTTGTCAAAGTGACATGGTTACATATCTTAGCAAACTTATATCATGATTTTAAGAGAAAGAACGATTAAAACGCGTTGCATTTGCATGGCAGTTTTAACCGAATGATAATCTTTTCCATGAGTACTTTAATTTAATTAACGAAATCTATCGAGCCTCATATCTTTTCAAAAAATAGTTTGTTTATATAAAAATAATGCATCAAGATCGAGAGGTCACATCTTAGGAGCATCAAATTTCAACCAAAGAAACAGTTGATCAAGACGCAATACCAACTCGATATTAAAAACGGCCCTCGCTCTCTCCAAGGTAAAAGATGCCAGGCTAAATTTATTGGTGAATTCGTTCCCCAATTCAAAGTCAAATTCGAGTTTCGTTTACCCCGTCAAGATCGGTGTCACGGTAAAATTAATTTATCTCCTTGCTCTTTTTTTTATTACGTTTTGGTGTATTTAAGTATAATGATTGCGAAGGCTTCGCATGAATCACCTAGGGAGGGTCCATGGATTCCTCCTACCCATTTCACATGTTTTGTTTGTTTGCGGAAATTTTAAAATGGACCGAAAGCAGCTGACATTATTGATAATATTAATAATACAAAGAGCAATTAAGGTTGATTGTTGTTTTTGGATCTTTAGATAGATGGTTCCGAGAGTATATATATATATATATATATATAATTTATTATTTTTTTATTTGGTAAAATAAAAAGGGGGAGAGGAGTTAGATCCCGAGCGTGGCCACCTCCGGACGGGTCCCCCATCCCAACCGGCGCATATTAATTTTTTCACGGCCATTTCCCATCCGAAGGTGAGTACGTCAACTTGATTATCACCGGTATCAGCCGAGTGAACGGGATTTATTATATATATCATTAACTTTTTTCATTACCACCAACCAACAGGGATGTCAGTCGGGTGAACAATAGGGATGTCAGCCGAGTGAACGGGATTTATTATATATATCCCTAACTTTTTCATTACCACCAACCAACAGGGAAACAGGGGTGTCAGCCGAGTGAACGGGATTTATTATATATATCCCTAACTTTTCAATTACCATCAACCAACAGGAGTGTTGGTCGAGTGTTCACTACCACCAACCAACAGTTCTCTTTTTTTTTATTTTTATATATGTCTAAATCAAGACTCGAATCTTTATTATATATATCCCTAATTTTTTCATTACCATCGACCAACAGGAGTGTTGGTCGAGTGTTCACTACCACCGATCAACAATTTTTTTTTTTTATTTTATATATATTTAAATCAAGACTCGAATCCTTGCGAGTTGGTCGTAAGAAAAATCTCGCAACCAACTGCACTACGCACCCGTGGTTATGTCTAAACCATTATTTCTCAAAATTTATGCTGACAAATCACACCAGGACGAAGAAGATCGAAAGATTACGGTGGCCACGAGGGATTCTTACTCAGGGTCATTCTAGATACCTATGGATAAAATGAATTCTCCATCATAATCTCCATTCTCGCTTAATTATTACACCCATATTGACCTTCACGTTGTTCGCATCATGCATCATGTCTCTCGCCATCTATCTGTACATTATTTTGATGGAGAGATATTTAACAAATTAATGCTCGATATTTTATCTTATATGTATGGATCATCCATGTCCATGCACCACATTTGATGTAATTATTATTCCAAATTTTGAAAATAAATTTCGTGGACACATCGCAGAGCTTATATTTAAAACTTCTAATGGTATATTAATAATACAAGTTTTGTAAATAAATTTCATTGGCATGTAATGGATGAAGGCTCCATTAAGATGAAGGTTTTTCATCCACCGCATGTCAATGAAATTTATTTACAAAACTTGTAATATTAATATACCATTAGAAGTTTTAAATATAGGCTCTGCGATGCGTTCATAAAATTTATTTTCAAAATTAGGAATAATAATTACACTGTTAAAAGATTAAATGTAAATTCTGCTACAGGTGGGCACGGTTTGGTTAAGTGAACCGTTATCTTATTTTTAAAATCGAAATGTATTAGTTTACAGTATTGCTAAAACAAAACAATGGAAATGTATATTTGAAAATATTACCTTATCTATAAATAGAAGTGGTAAAAAGGAGACATTTTGCAATGGTCCAACTTAATTGCCATCAAAATCTTAATTCTCTTTTCTCAATTCTTCTTGTATTATTGCAAATTCATATTTAGAAAAAAAGAAGCGATAAAGAAAAGGAGTTTAGTTGTTTGTTGATTAATTTATGGAAATCCATTTCTAAATCTAACTATCGTTTTGAGATAAAGGAGAGCACACTCGACCTTCTTTGTATGCCATGTCTATTTGTGAGGACCGGTTCTTTTGGGCTGGATTTGGGCTGAAGTCGGCAGCATGTGAGGACCGGTTCTTTTGGGCTGGATTTGGGCTGAAGTCGGCAGCCCTTGCCGACTTCAGTTCAAAATCCCTATGGTTCGGAAGGTCGGATTCTCCGGCGAAAAATCCGGACAAATCCGACGCCGCCGCCGGAGAGGGGGGGAGATAAGGTTTCTCCTCGGGTTTAAGGCTCTGGGGATTACCTGGATTACCTCTGTTGATCGGAGAGCTTCTTCCTGTGGTGGAGCGACGACGGTTCCTCGAGTGCCCTGCCCTCGCCGGAACGCCCTTCGCCGGAGGTCGTGGGATCGGAGACGCCTCTCGCCGGTAAGTCCTCTCTCTCCCTGGTATGGGCGTTGAGGGCTTGTGCGGCTCGACGGAGGGGAGAATCCGGTTGATTTTCCTCTCCGTTGAAGCCTTGGGCGGTGGCCAGCAGTGAGGAAGCCGCCGCCGGACTCCTCTTCCTTCTCCGGCGTGGTCGTCGTGGCGGTCGGACGGGAGGATCGCCGTCGATCCTCCCTGCTTCTCTCGTGAGGTCGGGCGAATGCCTGGTCGAAGGGGGACGGGGGGCTCGTTTTTTATCAGGCTTGGCTGGGCCGGGCCGGGCCGGGCTTGGCTGGGCCGGGCCGGGCCGGGCTGGGCTGGGCTTGGCTGGGCCGGGTCTCGTTGGGCCAGACTTGGTTGAGCCATGCCTTGTTGGGCTAGGTCTATTTCTTGGTTAGACCGGTCCAGTAAAAACCCCATTGAAAAATAAATAAATAAATAAATAATAATAATAATGATTATATTAATAATATTAAATAAAGGGGAAGAAGGGGAAAAGATCTGTTGGACAAGGTTGTTCCAAGAAAATTTAATTTTTATATAATTTCTTTTTAATTTGTGATTCAGGATCGTCGTTGTCTCTGGAAGATCGGATCTGGGGAATTGAACTGCACGTTGTTGGTGGATGCTCTTGAGTAAGTTATCTTGACCTCTGATATGTATGCCAATATATGTATATTTATAACTTAATAGATATATGTAATATATGTGCATTTGATTGCATTGGATTGCGTGCATCATGTTGGTGTGGGTGCTGTGTTGGCGTGAGTACATTGTGTTGGTGTGGGTATATTGTGGGATTGCTTTGGATTGCGTGCATTGTGTTGATGTGGATGCATTGTGTTGGTGTGAGTGCATTGAGACTATGTGAGTGCTCTCTAGTCTGATTATGATCATACGAGAACCTAGTCTCCTTTTGGGCCTCCAGCAGGGCTATTGCTGGCACATGACCGTTGAGCGGTATGTGACACAGGAGCTAGATGTCTTATTTTAGCCATGCGTGGCGGGCACATGCAGATGATGCATGTTTTTCGTATGATACTCAGAGCTAGTTTTCCTTTTGGGCCTCCAGCAGGGCTATTGCTGGCACATGACTGTTGAGCGGTATGTGACACAGGATCTAGTCTCTTTCGGGGCGAGCCATGGGCCGATCGTGGCCATAGTCTGAGGGACTAGGAGAGTTAAGTAAATGGTTGGCCATCCATAGTCGTGTCGTGTCTGTGTCGGTCGCATTAAGTGTACGTATTTGCATCAGGTCGTGGGTTATTATTATTATATTGCTGGACATCTTGTTGCATGATGTATTATGCTTGTTGTTATTAGATGCATATTGGTGTATATATATTGAAGGTGTTGATAACTTACTGAGCCTGTGTAGCTCACCCATGTTTTCTTATATTTTTGTTTCAGATATCGAAGATCATTTGGGTTTTGGAACCAGTCAGTGAGGAGCTAGGATTTAGGTGTTAATCCCTGAGTTTATATTTTATCTGTATTTTATATTCTGTTAATCTTTATGGAAAGTTGTTCCTTACTATTGTTTGGTTGTAGATTTGAAAGTTAGGCCTGGCATGATCTCTAGAAGATATCTAGGATTGTGCGGCCGGTCACGTAGCCGATCCTTGATATGGATTCGGGGCGTGACACTATTATTTTATAATTTCAATATCGTCTATGGTCATGTTTGGATGCCCAATTTTATCGAGAATAAGATCTAATTCTTCGTTATTCTGCCAAATACCTCCAAAATCAAGGTCTGACAGACAAGAATAGCGATTATGGTCAATCCTTAATATTCCAGATTTATTATTCCTTGGTAGATCATGGAATAGTTTCTGTTTATTCTTTTTCTTTCTGCATGATAGGCCCTACCGTAATTATGATATTAAAATAAAGTTGTTATTCCAGATTTCCAACCAAACAGAAATCTATGATAACAAGAGGAATAAGCTATTTTCATGATAAAATTGGTATATTTCAAGAATAAATTTTTTATATCTAAATACTATCATAAAAGATTTAAGAAAAAAATCTTTTATTATATAATGAATATTTCCTGAAAAATTTATCACCGGCAATACCTTGGTAGAATCTAGAGCGAATAAATTCCGGTCAACCCTTGGTATAATCTAAGGTGAACATTGCCTAAAGGTACGGTTCTAATTCTCGATTTGATAAGTTTGATCGTTTCTTTCTAAGGTCGAGGACAAGAAAAGCACAGGACAATCAAAGCCAATACCATGGATGGTTGAAAACAAGTAGGGGAAGCTAATTATAAACGAGAGTCAAGCTCATGTTTTTTTTTGGAATGCTTTTTTATTTATTTTATCTCTTTTTGTGGCTGATTTTATTTTATCATGCGTTCAATCATGATTTCTACACGATGGTAATCAGGCATTTGAAACTAAACCAAGAACCTGGCATTAAATCATGCCAAGTCAAATTTTGTTTCTAAAATGGTTGGATATGCAATTATCTATCATAAATATATTTTATACTAAAAATCATTTAAAGTAATGAATATTATTTTTTTCTTTGTAACATATTTAAAGTAGTGCAATTTTCTATTTAAAAGAAGAAGCATGATTTGAATATGCATTGTCTAAATATGCCTTAATTGTAGTAGAAGCTAAAATGGCTCCTCCTAGGTCTTGATTCTAATATGCATATATATATATATATATGGTAACAAGCTAACTTCTAAATGACAGAATCTTCTCCTTTTGTCTGGAAAATAAAAAGAGGCCACAAAAGTTATGGGTCTCATTTATGTAAACTATTTTTATTTGATTAAGAACTTTTAAAAAAATATATATGTTATCATACTTTTTTTCTTTTTCATCCTCTCCTTGCGGCTAGATTGCTCACTATGAAAGAAAATAGGCCTAACTTAATTGCAAAGAAAATATTTTTATTAATATTAATGTTAAAAAAAATCTTTAAGATATATTTTTACTTTTTTACATGTATATTAATAAAAAAATATGTTTTTACTAAAAATAAAAGATATATTTATCCTTTCTCTTATTTATAATCATGCTTGCCCATACTATCTTTTCAAAAGCCACGACATCACACCACATAGCAGAGGAATATAAAGCAAAATATAGAACTCTTTAGAAAGGAAGTAGGCCCATCTTAAATACCATGAAATAATTTTGATTAATCTTAAATAATATTTTATTAATGCCAAAGTCATAAATAATAAAATATTTATACTAAAGCCAAACACTCATATTCCATGAAGGAAAAGTAGGGGAAGATGAGAGAGAGGGAGTTGCTTGCACCATCGAAAAAGGGCATTTATAGTTGTAAAATGCAGATATCATTGTATAAAAACATATCTTCCAAAACAAAATAATACTTTCTTAAAAGAGAAAGGAAAATATTTTATTTCAAAATATTATTTTATTTTTGGAAAATGGATGGACGTGTGATTTAGATATTGGGATATGATCGTTAAGAATTAAATAGGATATCAAAGCATATCCTTGATGGTTGGACTATATCCCAGAAGTTGCATGTTCCTATCCAAGCAATGTTTTGGATTTGAATTTGAAAAAATATATATATACTAATTATTTGATCAAACTACTATATTTAGAAGAAAATCATCGTGAAAGTTTATGTGAAGGGTCTTTTTATAATTTAGAAGAAAATGAAGGGTAATTTTGTTATACGATATTAATGCATTAAAAATTAATAAAAGTGATATATTAATAAAATAAAATATATGTATTAATACATTAAATAAAATAATTTTTAAAAATTAACAATTAATTAATAATAAATTTTTTAATATATACTAATAAAATATATATTATTTTTAAATAATTATGTAATGAATAAGAATGATATTTTAAAGATAATATATTTTCTAAATAAAAGATGTATCCCATGCATCATGCGGGTAATATGCTAGTATATAAATAATATGCAAACATGCTGCTTATAAATGTATGCCGAATTTTAGAATATATATTAAGGATGAAAGTGGACCTGATAACATCCATTTGAATTCATTCTCGTATCTAAATTTGGAGAGATATTTAAGCATACGACTAAATTTTTATATCTAAATGCATGTATATCTTAGAAAAATAAATATGGATGTTGATAGATAATCATTCAATCCGTATTCGAATATCAGGTTAGATCAATAATCCTATTTAATTTTGAATACATTTTTAAAAAAAACTTTCTCATGCTTACATTTATTATACTTACACCTACTACTTTATTAAATCTATACTTATATCAAATTCAATTAATGGTATTAATAAAACTATCCATCTCATATGAAAAGTCAAAATTATTTTTAGATGACGAGGAGGATGCATATATTTTCTTGTATTTTTATATGGCTGTCATGCCACTTATAATTTTTTGGTCAATTTTTAAATTTTTTTATATAGCATTTGGATCTCATTCAAGGTTAATAGTTTAACTAACGTTCTATTAAGTTATAGGTTACGATGTTGGATAAAACTAAATCTCAGCGAGGCAAGCATAAGTTTTTAAAATTATTAAATATAAGTATAATTTATTTCTGAATTTAGGAGGATTTTTATAATTTATTTTTTAACTCGTCGCAAAATTTAATTATCAATATATATCTATATTCACGTTCATTTTTTTTTATATCCAGTTCGTATCATTTAAATTAAATATGGATATAAATTTTTATATTCAAAAAATATCCATGTATACAAAATAAATATAATGTACATTTTATCAAATAATTATTAATTTCATATTATACTAATGCGATGGCGCCGCTGCCGGATCCTTACCTTCCATTATTGGAGAAGATCCTGATGCGGGATCCCCTGCTCTATCCCAAACAGGATCGTGTCATCCAGCCTCTCATCTAACCGTCCGTCAGACCATCAACGATCACTCCTCCGTTCCTTCAGGTGGGACACCGACAGGCTTCCAAGCATGGAAATTTAAATCCCACGGATTGAAAATTCTCGGTAGGTCCCCGGAAGGAATCCCGACAAACGGTGGCGGGCGGAATATTCGGATTTCCCGCAGACTTTCGTTACGCGGCCCCCGTACCGATCCCCATGGGCATCCTCCCGAGCCGAAGCCTTTCTTCTTTTGAACCTTAACCCGGATGGGCCGGATCGAAGCCGTGTCTCCTGTCCGGGATCGCGCCATCGCGGCATATCTTTTCCTGCCGCGTGCGACGAGAAATCGTTGCCTGGACCGCGTGCACCCGAATCGGGAGGTGCACGGACGAATGAGATCGATAAAAATCGTGACCACCCGACCGAAAATTACCACGTCATTTATTATTAAAAAAATCGCCATCATCGAAAATTTTGCTTGAAAAAAAAATTAATGATGATTAATTAACTTATAATTTTTAGTATGTTAAATATTTAAAAATATTTTGTAGAATAATATGATGAAATTTTGTTAGATCAGGGATGGTAATTTATGTCAGATCGGATTTAAATTTTTTTAAAATTTAATTTATTTAATATGTGGGTCGGACCGTATCGAATTGGGTTGCGTAAACAGTTGGTCTTTAAAACGGTCTTAATCAATAATTGAAGGGGATTTACGGGGGACCGGGCACCCGGCCACGTGGCGGACGCATTGGAGGTAAGAGTTTCTCGCGCGGCACCTCCTCGTTTACGTATACGAGTTGGAAGTACGGTGTGCCATTTATGTTCGGTCGTCGTCCTCGGAGGGCTTGCCGCTTCTTCTCTCGACCTTCTTGATTGGGATGGGAAAAGAAAAAAATAAAAAAAAGGAAAGAAGACGCGATTTTCTTGGCTTATTTCCGATTCGATCGGTGAATGTCGAGGGTTTCTTTGGATTCTAGAGCTCCCCTGACCGTTTCCTCCCAATGGTAGTTCTCCGATCCGCCCCCACCCAGATCTCTGTTTCTGTTTCTGTCTAGATACGTCCCGGTTTCTCCTCCTCCGCCGGAGTTCGGTTTCAGGGTTAGGGTTGGGAGAGATGAAGGTGGTTAAGTCGCAGGTGTGGCAGCCGTGCAAGAAGAAGAGGTCCGGACGCATTGAGAGATTGGGATGAGGAGAAACGTTTGGTTCGTCGAAGGATATTAGGGTTGGAATCTCCGGAGGGCCAAACATGAGCACGGTGGGAAGGACGAGGATTGGGAAGTATGAACTGGGGAGAACGCTCGGGGAGGGGACGTTTGCCAAGGTGAAGTTCGCGAGGAACGTGGAGACGGATGAGCGCTTCGCCATCAAGATCCTTGACAAGGAGAAGATCCTCCGCCACAAGATGATCGGACAGGTTTAGATTTGAAACTGGAAGATATAGCTTTGCTTTGCTTTGCTGTCTTGTTACGATTTTTTGATAATATAAATTAAAGATAGAAAAAATGTCCTTTCCCCTTATGCTTTTTTAAAAAAAACCGGTTTTTCGTATATTAATTTATTTTTTTAACCTTTTTCGTGAATCGGTGCATGCTTTAGTTATCTTGTTATGTTTTGTTATGTTAAATCTACCCCGTCTTTGTTATTATATAATCGACTTCGGTTATATTATGCACTGACTTAAAAATGATAGAAAAAAGAATGTGATTTGATTTTCTTTGGCTTCGCTTTTTTGTGAAGTAAGATATTTGTTTTCTTTTCTTACGTTATCAAGCTTGGAAATAATTAAGCTAGTGTTTTCACCGAAGAAAATTATTTTTGTTCTATTTTCAAAAGAGATAGGTAATTGTTTTGGAAGGGTTATTTGCTAAAGATTTTTGAACGATAATTGAAAGTGCATTTAGTTGCACATTTATTGCTTTTGATTGCTTTGTCCTGTTTGGAAAACATATTACGTGTTGATCATCGATTTGTTATCTGCATTTTTTTACTTTTTTTTTTTTTAATTTAACCGGTAGAAACAACTGCAAAAGAAATTTAGTTATTTTTAATGCACATTTCCCTTCTTCATAGGGGGTTTTTGGCTATACGATTCTCTATTTATGGTTTCTCTTGTCCTTGCCTCATCAATTGTTGTCGGCTTTCTCCTGAACAATGCTTATGGTTTGCCAATACAGCATGCATGGTTGAAGACTGAGAGATGCAAGCTTCCTGAGGATTACTTTTGGGTTAAATTGGTTCTTTGTGTAGTTTCATTGAACTGAGGTGCAATTGTTGTAATCTTTGCAGTATTCTATCTTTGACTTCTGATAGATGGGTTAAAGAAAAAGAAAACAAGAGACACTTTCCAATTCTATTTCTCAGTCACCGCTCTTTTACTTATATAATTCTAATCTATTACCATATTTCTGAAAGGACAATCTGATCTCATTTTTATAAGCACCAATATCTTTGTTTCTGTGTTTTCATCTCTCCTTTTTTTTTTTTTGCTCTAAAGCGTCTGAGGTCTTTTGGATGAGTTACTGAGTGGGTCATTGAGTTGTGGAGATTTTGCAGTATGCCTTACAGGCTGAACATGTTTACTTATTTGTTTGTCTCAGATAAAACGTGAGATCTCAACCATGAAGCTAATCAGACATCCAAATGTCATACGGATGTATGAGGTGAGTCATAAATCTCATCTTCATCTGCACTTTCATGAAAGGCAGTTCCTGTTCACACTTTTGTGGACTGGATGTAGAAAATCCTTGGAAAGCTTCCTAACATTCTAAAACTGGCTTTCTGAGAAAAGTGTTACTTTATTTATTGTTTGTCATCTATTTTTAAAATTCTTCAATCACTTACATATTGTCAATCATCTGTGGAGCGTCTGATATTTACCATTTCCGTTTGGTCTTAAATATGTATCCTGGATTTTGTATTATTTTGTTATTTATAACAATGTTGTGGCTTGGGGCTTTGGTTTGCATCTTTCTCAATGACTGCCTGCCCGTCATGTCATCCATAACCTGCTTTATAATTGTTTAAATGATCATTGCTTGTGTAGGTGATGGCCAGCAAGACAAAAATATACATAGTTTTGGAACTTGTAACTGGGGGAGAGCTCTTTGACAAAATTGTAAGATGTTCACCAGTATCACATTTGGTTACACTTCCTGGAGTCTCTGATGCTTTTAGTTTTCCCCCTTTTTGGGTTCTAGCATTCTTGATACTGATTTTCCAGGTTTTTTTCTTTAGGCCTGTTATGGAAAATTGAAGGAGGATGAAGCCAGAAAATATTTTCAACAGCTAATCAATGCTGTAGACTACTGTCATAGCAGACATGTCTTCCACAGAGATCTGAAGGTAAAAGATGATTTCCTCCTACATTGAGTAGCATTTCTGAATCTCATCATCAGTAACTACTAATGATTGGTGTAGTTATTAATGCAAATTATTTATACTTAACTGAGCCTTCTACATAACAGCCAGAGAATCTGCTGTTAGACTCAAATGGGGTGCTCAAAGTCTCCGATTTTGGACTAAGTGCATTACCTCAGCAATTTCGTGTAAGTTAAATATTCTTCATGGGTGCATTGTTTTGTCAATATCAATGTATTCAATTTGTTTGAGATCACAAATTCCTTTGTTGTCGTTTCCACTTCACAGCACATTTTAGGAAGAATGTGTTGTTAATTTCTCATATCTTTGATGGGCTTTTATCGCAAGATAATATAAATTTTATTATTCTCTTTGTGACTATGTGATGTTTTTGTGTTCTTGAAACACAGCAACTCGAGCAAAAGAACAATTTTATTAGATCTTTCATATGAGAACTTAGACATGTGAATATTAAACCCTCGTGAACCTTTCTACTGCAGGAGGATGGATTGCTTCACACAACATGTGGGACTCCAAATTATGTTGCTCCCGAGGTCTAAATCAAACTTGGGCATGAAGCTGAGATTTACAAACTTGTTAATCTTAACCATCCTTGCCCATTTTTATGCCTCATTTTTTCTTTTCTGATATTGGATCGACCTTCCTTAGGTGGTTAACAACAAAGGTTATGATGGGGCCAAGGCAGATCTCTGGTCCTGTGGAGTTATTCTTTTTGTCCTAATGGCAGGTTACCTGCCTTTTGAAGACTCCAACCTTATGTCTTTATATAAAAAGGTGAGCTTTTGATTCAGAAATGTTATGTTGAGATACTGGTTAACTAATGATTCTTGTGCTGATCCATTACTCTTTGAAGAAAGTTGATAGCTGACTTGTTTGGAGGGTCGTTGCAGATCTTTAAAGCAGAATTTACTTGCCCTTCTTGGTTCTCTACAAGTGTAAAGAAACTTGTCAAGAGGATTTTAAATCCCAATCCTGCGACTGTAAGTCATGTTGCTCAGATGCCATGTTCAGCTTTCAAGTGTGGAATTCATAGCCTTGGGTTGCTTCTTATTGACAATGGCATACATATGAAACCCGTTATGTCAAATTTATAATTACATCTGCCTGATGCAATCTGGGCTCTTTGCAGCGCATTACAATTGCTGAAGTCATTGAGAATGAGTGGTTTAAGAAAGGATATCGGCCACCAAGTTTTGAGACACCAGATGTTGATCTTGGCGATGTGGATGCAATTTTTGGTGGATCTGGGTAGGTTTTTGTTATATTCCTCTGACATTAATTTCCTGAAATGTGTAAGTTTCCCCTTTTTTTCAACCCTGTTCTTCTACGTGCAGGACTCTGCGAATCTTGTTGTTGAGAGACGAGATGAAAGGCCAGCGACAATGAATGCTTTTGAGCTTATTTCGACATCTCAGGGTCTCAATCTTGGCATCCTTTTTGAGAAACAAATGGTAACTTTTTTTTTGGTTGATTTTATATTTTCTTTCTCTATTGATTCTTGATTGTTTATTTTCCTGCTCAAGAAACTATTTTTCTCCATGAACTCTCTGGGTGTCAGACTCTGAACTTGGAAATTTCTTTGTTGGTCTTTGTCTTCTACAGCAAATAAAATGAGAGAGAAGATGTTTTAGTTGTTTTGCTCTTCTATATTTCTTCTTAGTGCTTGTTTAAGTGAGTGCATTCATGTATTATGCCATTTAAATTCTTAGTAGTTGAATTCGTGCTTCGTTGCTACAGGTTATTTTATTTGGTACTATCTGATCAGTGAATTGTGCTGTTCATGTAGTTATAAATTTGTACACTTGCGGATCGATTACCAAAGAAACAGCCCATGTGTTTGTTAATTGTTAATATACAAACCCCTCCCCGCTCCTCTTTTCTCCTGTCTCTGTTTGTGTTTTTTGCTTGCCTGTAAAATACGCAGCCTTACTGTCAGAATGTTGAACAGAGCATTGTCAAACGGGAAACAAGGTTTGCATCAAAACTTCCTGCAAATGAGATACTTTCAAAAATTGAACAAGCAGCCACGCCTCTGGGATTCAATGTAGAGAAGCAAAATTACAAGGTCTGCTTTCCACCATCCTATGCTTGTGTTTCCTTCTATTCTAGAAAGAATTACCTTATCAGTGAAAACTCGGTTCAAGTTTACATAAGAATCAGCATTTTTTTTGGGGGGGGGGGGGGGGGGGGGGCGCTTTTTATGGTTGACCCACTGAATTTGATGGTGGCATATCGACTGCTTTCATCTGTTTCTTACATTTTCCACCAAGCGTTATTTGTGCTTGTGCTCACCACTCGTTTGTGATATCTAATTATAAATGCAACTTCAATTGTACCAGTTAAAGCTGAAAGGGGAGAAGAGCGGAAGGAAAGGTCATTTGGCCATTACGACGGAGGTACCAATCGTTGATCCTTTGCTTACGTTCTTTGGGATGGGGGTTGAATCTGCTGGTCAGTGAGAGCACAAGTTTTCACTAATTGCAGATGCCATTCATCAAGCATTGAGATGCAAGTTAAACAGCCCTGGATGCATGCAAGTCCCTAAATGTAGACGGCACTCATCTTTAGGTGCCTAGCATGCATCTAGGGGCAGTTTGGCGACAGCCAAATGTCTGCAGAAATATATTCCAGTTACGGGCCAGTAGTGTCAACCTGTGTACTAATTATTGTTAATCATTCATTTTCAATGATGTTATGTCAAGCAAAGCTTGAAATTCTTCCTTCCCTTTTCTTCCAAAGGTTTTTGAAGTAGCACCCTCATTATACATGGTGGAGCTTCGCAAGTCTAAGGGTGATACCTTCGAATTTCACAACGTAAGTGAAAGAAATGTATCAGTTTGTTTATTATTTAGTATTTGGATATTTTTGTGATATTTTCTGATCTACTCCTATGACATTTTTTCTTTTTGTCCAGGTTTACAAGAACCTCTCAACAGGTCTGAAAGATATTGTATGGAAGTCACAAGATGAAGCTGATGGAACCAAAGAAAATTAGATTTGCAATTTTAATGATATAACTATAATGACTGATGACCATTAAATGCTTCTTGGACCTTGTTCTGTGTTATGTTGGTAGGTGCAACGTTTCTGCGTCATAATTACCTGGTCCAATACTGTGACCATTTGGAACTTTTACCGGATGTTCAGGTGTGTAATAAATGATCTATCCTTTTACAGCATCGCTAGATTTTGTTTGTAAATTCACTGTCATTCAAATGAGCAACAAAATAAAAGGCAGCAATGGAAGCAAAGGAATAGATGGCAATGAAAGAGGTAAAACATCAAACTGGATGGACCAGGACCGATTTCTCACAAAGCTTATCTATGTTCAGGCTTTTCAACTTCAAACCCCATTGTTTATCTCAACCTCAGTCTCGCAAACTAGTGTTGTTTTAATGGCTGATGTTGTCAACTCTGGCAATGCATGTTCTATATTTTTTGGGTTCTCTTTCTGGAGTCCGACGTGCATAAATGTGTATTTTTATAATAAATTCATCAAATACTCGACTTATATGTTCACTGATTGATGTTACATGTTACAACGGCTCCTATTTTTTAACAAGGTTTGCTAAATCTGTACCGATTAAGGTACTAAGTCGGTCTGGTGCTGCACCTTATGATACATGGTAGATATGTCAATGTTTGGTTGATCCAAAATTCTATGCCTTACCCCAAACTTGTGAAAGATAGGTGGCAGGGAGGGAGAGAGAGATAAGGTGAACTGGAGTTATGATGAAGCTTCACGGGGATTCCATTCATCTTCAATTAATGGGATATTTCTCTGATACCTATAATACCTATCTCGCTCTACCATAAGCTTATGCGTGCCTCCTACACATTTGTTTGAGCATGATAGCGGTGTAAGCAATATATTAGTGTATTACCATCCGATACACGCGATGCATTTTTATTTAAAAACTATATCATCTTTGAAATATTATTTTTATTCATTATATAATTATTTATTTAAAAATATATTTTTTGTTAACAAAAAATATTATTTTATTATTAGATAAAATGTTATTTTATTAATGTATCAATATATTATTTTATTAATATATATTATTTTATTTATATATTAAATAAATATAATTGTTGATTGGTATCATTGATTGTGTATTTTTAAATGATTAATGTCTTTTTTTTTTTGGTAAAACAGATTAATGTCATTGTAATTCCTTCTTCCGCGAGGTCACCGTCCCATTCTCTTTCATAAATTAAAAATATTTTATTTAAATGATATTAATGAAATAATATTTAAGCTATCATTAATAAGAATTATTTCTTACTATTTAAGTCGAGTCCATTTTCTTTCAATGAGCTACTTAATTTAAATCCTAGACCTCAAAATTCAGAAATTATTATCCTTTAAAATAGATTAAATAAATCATAATTATATCTTTTATTAAAAAAATATCTGCTAGCAATTTGTTGTAAGGAAAAAAAAAGAAGAAAAATAATAGAATTAGGTGGCTCTTTTTAAACAAAAATATATAAAGCCTTATGGATTGAAAAATACTTTTTTAACTGTTCAAATAAAATAGGTATTCGGGTCTTATTAAGCTACTAAGTTTGGTATCAAAGAAAATCAAGTTTACAACCATTCCGAAATATTTATGAGTATACATAACAATATCCGACAAATTAAAATATATTAACTTTCAAAAAAAATCCTGCTAAATTAAAATATATTACATTCTTAACTTATCGAAGCCCGGCATCAAAATATATACACAAATATTTTATAGATTATAATCTCAATAGCATAGTGATAGGTACTACAAACTATTTACTCAAATAATATCATTTGTCCTATTCTGTCTCCAAGTTGTATGGAATAGTTCATAAATAAATTAAAAAGAAAAAAAATTTAGATAATTGGGTTGGGTGTGGCACCCCATGCCACTCCAAGCATAGAAGTCATGATATTTTCATAATTAGAAGGAAAAGAGTGAAGGAATTATATATGATATTTATGGCCTCGCTTTATGTAGATGAAAATGAGAAAAATTACTATTCATTATTTTAAATAATTTTTAATATAAAAAATATTTGTGATAAATAATTGCATACCAGCAGTTTTGGAATCGTAATTTACTAGGTATGGGCATTTCTCGAATAATTTATTTTTAACATCATTCAAAAATTTGAAAAAAAAAAAAGAAACTTAAAAAATAACCATCGTTATTTTTTAATTATTAAGAAAAAAGTTAAAAAGACTAAAATATGTAAGGAAGGGGGATGGAAATGGTGATGGAAATCTCATGCTTCCGTTGCTTGAATCTGGAAAAAAATATGATGGTAGTATAGCCTCTTCTTCATTGGTAGTTACTACTATTACTATTGCTTGTTATATTTTTCCTTATCGTGGCCGATTCCATCTACAAGTCCATTCCCTGACCTACTCTCCATCTCTTCTTCCTTCCCCCCTCCCTTTCCATCACCATAGGACTCCATCCATGTATCCACTCCCTGACCTGCTCTTCATCTCTCTCTCTCTTTCCATCCCCTTCTGACCACCCTTTTTTCCCTTCCCTTCCAATTACCATCATCCCCTTATTTTGCAATGCATCGTAAACCATAAACATTCATCCCTTGCAACATCTTTCAATTTTAGAACATTATAAAATAAGAAGGTAGAGTACTCTTAAGGACTATCAAAGAGAAGTGGATACATTTTCCTCCATATTAAGTGAGAGAGAGAAAGGCAATTCAAGGATACTATAAAATGATCATAACACATCAGTTTTTGGCAAAAAAATATAATATATCATTAAAATATTGATTTGAGCCAAATATAGAATTAAGTTTTTTGAATAATTAGCTTTTAAATAGGTTCTAAATGATCATTTAATTTTTTGAAAAATAATTATCTAATTACTTGTATTTGTATGTGTGCATATATATATATATATATATATATATACACATTGTTGCCGTCCGGATCGTTGTGGCCCGTAGCTGCTGATGGTATCAGGTGGTACGCGTCCGCCCGCCGGGATGCCTCGGTGCCTCGGAACCTGCAAGACAGCAAATGTCAGTGACCCGGGCCGGGGATTCCGATGGGGGCACTCCGACGGTCAAGTCAGTGACGATCCAGGGGAACAGATCCTCCTGGTCGAGCCCCTATAGATGAGCTCCACGCTAGGAGGAGTGTGTGGAGTGTATGAGAGTGTGAGTGAGCTGGGAGATGTGGTGGCCGAGGTGGTCTTGCCCTCCTCTCTGGCATCTCCCTCCTCTCTTCTTTCTCTTTGTGGTGGTTGTATTGTTCTTGCTTGGAAGGAAAAAATATCTCCCTTTTTTTTTTTTGTTGTTACCTCTCTCTTTTTTACTCTGGCTAAGTCTTCCACTTTGGCTTGCCTCGGGATTCTTCCGTGCTGTCAGGCTGATACGACGAGGTATCGTGTCGTAGATGGGACGCCTCCTTGATTGGGTAGTTGGAGAAGCTTCGATATGCCTATGACATTCCTTCTGTTTGCCCTTCCTGGAAGCCTGCAGGACCTCGACTGTCGTGCCACCGGTCTCGGGACTCGTGCTCTTCGGATGGGTCTTTTCTCCGTTTGTACGGCAAGTCGGCAGAGGGTGTGGCGCGTTGATGTGAGCTTCCTTTCTTTCTGGTGTGGGCAACGGCCGTGGGCATTTATGGCGACATGGCGGGTGCTGCTGTACGGTCCTCGGGGGCCCGCCACCGTCTTCGGAGGAGAGGCGTGGCTTCTTTGGCGGTTGGTACTTCGATTTGTGCTGAAGGCCAAGCTGGGAAGATGGGGCCCGCTTGCAGCGGACCCGCCTCATCGCTGCTCGGCTGTGTAGAGGAGGGTCGAGCTCGGTTCCAGGCCAAGGGAGGGCCCATCTTTGATCGAGCTCGGGCTGGCAAAGGTGGATGAGGCGCGCCCAGCTCAGGGGACCTGGCCTTGAAGGGGCGCCACGTGGTGGAGGAGGCTTGAGCTCAACTCTGGACCACGGGACCCGACCTCAGGCTCGGAAGGTCTGCCTCTGGTGGGACTTGAGCTCAACTCCACCACCTTCATTGGGGCCTCCTCCGGTGGACTGGCAATGTCCACCATCTCTACTAAAGCATTCTCCGGTGGACTAGCAGCATCCACCATCGTCTCTTTTGAAGGACTTGTGACATCCATCGCTTCCATCGATACTTTCTTCAACGAGCTGACATGACTGTTTGATGGAGCTGGAGGCTAGGTAGCCAGTGGATTGATATCTTCACCCATCGAAGCCAGAGCTGAGGGCTGTGTGACCAAAGGGTTGAAGCCGTTGCTCGCCGAAGCTGGGAGGCCAGTCACTAGCACAAATATCCTAGTTTGCTTCATTTTTTGGGATGCCCTCTCAAGCCCTTGGAGCTCCTCTAGTGTCATTTTGTCTCAAGAATGCTGAAGAGAAGATCACTGGAGGTTTTGCCATGAAAGTTTTCTAGGGGAGCTTTCTAGGTAGGAGAAAGAAAAGGGGACCCAAAAGGGCATCATCATTAACCTAAAATTTCTAGAAGATTAGTAGTCTAAAATGGCTAACCAATCACATCAATCTTCTCAATGGCTAATGGCCGGTGGCATCCAAATGCTGCCTACATTAAATAAAGTATATGATGTCTCATAGGGAGCCATGAGCGAGCATTCCAAGATCCAAGGCATGACATCAGTAGTACTCCTTTCATTTGACCAACTTCTGGCTTAGATCGAGAGTAGGGGGTAAGTATTACGGCAGTATTCTCAAATGCTTCGGATCCATCATCGGAATGCAGCTTTGGGGGTCACCGATCCATGTATCGACTCATCAACCATGTCGAAGTATGTGTACATTTAGTCTCTACTGGCTTCCTATCTTTAATGTAATTCTTCTATCATGTGACTAATCTTCATAATTTTAACTTCCCGGTAGCCCGGTGCATAAAAATGGCCGCTCAATAAGATCAACGGCAATAACTTCTTTTTCTTATACGAGTGTGGATGAGGGCTAAAATTTTAAACTCATAATAGCACGATTAATAGCTCGACATTCTTGGAATCGTACAGTTTCTCAACCGTATGCTATAAATAGCCAGAACCTCGAGGATCCAAGTGAAATCTTTTTTAGCTTATGACCTCCCTTCTGTTCCAGATCTCTAATTTAAGCATTAGAGATTCCTTGCCAAAAGATCTTTCCAGCAACGATGCCCATTAGCTGGCCTCTTCTCTGATCTTTGATTTTGAACCACTATCTTTTTTTTTTGTTTTTGATGTTGGACATTTTAGGTTTTTCAATTTTCTGTAATTGAGATGAATTAGAATTATGATTAAGGTTCATCAACAACTATTATATAATAATATTCCCCTCCATATGGTAATTAAATCGAAGTACTAATGGTCTTGCTTGATTTCGGCATGTCGGCGGTTGTCAGAGATCACATGAGGAGTCCTGCTTTCACTATTATTTTCAAACACCACCTTCTATTGATGCTAGCACTTACTAGCAGTTGTCGCTTGTTCAATTTTTGGCTTAGCATTCATGTCACTGGACTTTTAGTCTTTGTCCGGAGAAGATAAATACGTGGCAGACCAGGTTACCAATGGTGTAAGGTCCGCCGTGACTCTGTCTATCATTTGGGATTTTTTTATTAATTTTGCATGAATTCAACCAAAACCATCCAAATATAAAATATCCTATAATACTCGAGACTAAACATCATCATAATGCCCGTTCTAATCATTAATATGATCACCGGCAAAGGAGGCAATCCAATGTGCGATGATGTCGATCTCCCGAAAGATATATCGAATAGTCACCATGATAGGAAGGCTAAGAAAGTCCAGGTATTACATAGGATTGGATGGATGTCCATCCTATCCCGAATGCAGCTAATAATAATGATAAAATCAGCCTTAAGAACATTCATCCCCACTCAAAGATCTTGCCTTGTATAAATAATACCTGTCCAAATAGTACGAAGCTCCATTTCTGGGATAGATGGCTCAAACAGGACTATATATGACAAAGTTCGTACCATCCTTGCCATCTCTTATACTATCATCGAAGTTAATCTTTATAAATCCTTATAGTTGGGACTTCCAAGAGATGAAAAGTTTTCTCCGGCTAGCAACAGGCATAGCACAAAAATATCAGGATGCTAAGACATCCACGGTTGAACTAGTAATATTGAAATGACGAATAGACGATTCTACCGAAAACTCGATGAGTAAGCACAATTTCAGCATCAAAAATTAAATTATTTTCGAAAAATCAAATTTGATAAGCGACACGTATCACCCTGGCCTCCAATTGATCAATATAAGTTAATTATACTTAGGGGGTTGCATCCTAACCAACCAAAATCTATCGAGACAGGCCCCGCTAATAATTGGGCGAGTACAGCCGTCTATTCCCCCCTTCGCGGGATCAATGCGGGTCGACGACGCGATGCTTGGACGGCTGATGATTGGTTGGACGGTGGAGATCGCGAAGAGTTCCGCCGGGCACGGCATCCGTCTCCCTCGTGGTGCATGTGATCAGGTCACCTGAGAGGAGCGTGCCGAGGGATTTTTTATTTTTCCTTTCCCCAGCTCCGCGAGAGAGAGAGAGAGTGTGTGTGTGCGCGTGCGAGACGGAGGGAGAGGGAAAGCGAGGGCGGGATGAGAGATGAGGGCATAAGCTCGGGGACGATGGATCCCTTCGCGCTCGCCAGGTCTTGTTCTCCTCCGCCAACTCCAGCCGCGAGGTAACACCATCTCTCTCTCTCTCTCTCTCTCTCTGGTTCTTTTTGGGGCGCTTTTCTTGATTCTTGTGAAATTGCTGTTTGATCTCCGCTTCTCCTTGCGTCAATCTCCGGTGTCTAGCCTCAAGACGTGTTCCATGGCAGGAGACCTTGGTTATTGCCGTTTTCCCGCCCCAAAGCCCTAGAATTGGAGGTAGCTGGTACTAAATCGTAGTGCGTTCATGTGTGTTTTGTTTGACCTTTTTGAAGAAAATTTTTGTTGATGGATTTGAGAAGCCCTAGAATTTAGGTTGGTTGGCTGGAGAAGTTTGCAAGTGGCTTCACGGGTAGTGATTGAAAATTGCGTGGTACTTGAGATATTAACTGCAAAAGGTTTCATTTTTTCCCCCTTTTTTCTGATTTACTGTTAATTTGGATGGGGGGATCAGGGAGTATGCGTTTAGGAGTTATGCTGTTGGTGTATTGGGTTTCTACGGCTTGCGTGGAGTTTCATGTATTTGGTTTTGATTGGAGATGTCGATGCAATTTTATAATAAATAGCTTCTTTACTGGAAATGCGGGATTTGGGGGCTTTCTTTATTTAGATTAAGTGCGTTTTTTTTTAGAAGTCTTTCTATGGTAAAAAGTTTCTAAATTTCAGTGATATATTTAATGAAAGGATTGTTATAGCTAGAAACTGAGTTGTTAACTGGGGTATTGATTTTCTTTGTCTATGTAAGTACTTAATGGCAGATGTGAAATAATTGGGTTATGCTGCTAAGGATTCAGTTTACTGGGGTTGACTTGACTGATTTGGCTCCCAATAAAGTGCCAATAAGTTTTATACCGTCTTTCTCCTTGATATTTTTACACTGATATGCTCTTTAAGTTGTCTGTTTTTCTGCTTCTTCTCCTTCTTCTCCTCCTCCTCCTCCTCCTCCTTCTTCTTCTTCTTCTTCTTCTTCTTCCCCTTCTTTTGAGCCAAGCGGTTTTTATGTTCTCTTTCTTTTCTTAAATGTTGCATTCTCTTAATCAAAGATAGGTTTGAGTTTAGCTTCATCATTTTTATTTATTTATTTATTTATTTAAAAAGATAGTTTTGTGTCTTGCTATAAATCGGGTTAGATGCTAAACGAAGCTTATAGACCCACTTTCACTAGTTAGCAATTCACTGCTGCCCCTCAATGAGTCATATGAAGTAGCGAACGTGAACAACTTATTTTATGTTGATGCATCAAAGTGCCAGCAAGTCTGTGCGCATTCAAAGTGACCATTCTTTGTGGGAATCTTGTTGCAGATTCTGATCTCACATAAGGCTTAAGTAGAATGGTTGTTGGGAAGGCTCAAGATTTTCTATTTTACATAAAATAGTTTGATGATGTATAAAGTGATGAGGGTGTATTATGAATAATGTGGCCCCACTGAAGCTTGTTGGATGATGTGGCGGAAGGTTCAAGAACTTGGTATGTCTGGAGTTTTAGTTTTGGCAGTATTGCTCCAAGTTTTGGACCTCTAGTCAAAGAAAAAAGGAAGATTGAAGCAATGGAAAATTTGAAGAAAAATAAAAGAAGCCAATAGAAGTTCTTATACAATTTTTTTTGTATCTATGCTTTATATGTTTATTTGTGTAGTTTTATTAGTTTTAGGCTGAAATTAATACTGTATACACATAAGAATCATAATGTGCCTTGTGTATTAGTGAGAATCATAAAGTGTACTGGTATATCACATTGTCAACTTATATATTATTTACTTATTGCACTTTGTGTGATTGCAAATTCATTGGATGTAGTAACTGTAAAAAAATTCAAATGCCTGGTGCATTATCATCTTTTCTTCATCACTTTTCTATGAAATTATAAACATATAGAATTAGGGCATATTTTTTCTCATGTTTTAATGTAAAGTGATTATTTCACTGAACACATGTAGCTATATCACATACATTTGTTTTACATAAGAAACAAGATGTTATTGTTTTAGATGACGATGTCTAGTATTTAGTTGTTTACAATAATCTTTATAAACTGCTGTTAAGGGCCTCTGTTAAAGCCTCGATATTTATATAATGGTTGGTTTGGTCAAAAAACTGGCCAACATCACCTGATATCTAAAAAGGGAGCCAAGCTGAAACCAATCTTTTTGAGCTGAAACTTTAAACCTTGATGTGGGGGCTTGGTGCTTGTCGATCTGTTGTTTGGAATAGATGAAGAAAGTTCTATACCATAATCACCCTTAAATCGATGATTATGTAAAAAAGATGTAAAACGTCATTTCGCCAACTCCTCAAAACACACCAATAAAACAATTCTTATTTCCTTCTTGTATATGTAATACATCTAGCTCTAGAGTTCTAATTTCATTTGGTATCTGTGTGTGTGTATAAGTGAAACTTTACTCATGTAAAAATTGATATAATGGGATTAACCAGACATTTTTTTTGGAAAATCAAGGCTACTATTATACGTGGTCTATCTTTTGGATAACATCTGTCGATCTTTGAGAGTTATCATGTGCATCTGTTGGAGTCTATGCACCCTTGATGACAGGATTAATTCTAAGAATATAGTGAGAAGATATTGGGATATGAAGGAATTAGTGTAACAAGAAATACTTTATTTCCCTATCAGTACTCTTGGGATAAATTTAAATGGTGTATTAGGAGAAAGAGATAGAAGAGAGTCCATATCAGGTTTATAAGGTTAGTGGGGGTGTAAGTGGTGGAGTTAATGACTAATTTTTCTCTAGTTATTATCAAAATTATGGTCATAGTTATGGTAAATTAGAAATAGTTGAATGTGGTATACTTCATACTTTAGACCTATGTTGGTTGGATGTTTTATGCAGATTGAGCATTTGTCAACCAAGTAGTGCCTAGACTTATCATCAAGAGAATATTTCCTAGCCTGGTATGACCAAGCCGCATGCCTAAATTCCAAGGCTCAAGCTTGGTTTGGCGCAGAAAATGAAGGCCCAACCCACTTGGCCTAGATAAATTAGGATGGTCAAGGGTCTGGCCAAAACTTGACCCACCGACCAAGCTTGACTGACACCACCTAACTTGAACAGCCCAAAGAAAGATCGAGATGTGGTCAATTGGAGTGGAGAAGGTTGGGGAGAGAGAGAGAGAGAGAGAGAGAGAGAGAGAGAGAGAGAGAGAGAGAGAGAGAGAGAGAGAGGCTATAGGGGGAGATGAAGAGTGATGGCTAGCTAATGGTGCTCCTCAAAATTTAACTCTATTTCTTGTTTGCTGTGAGGGGTTGTTTGGACCTATGTTGGTGGCACTGCACCACAACCTACAATATAGCTTGAGTTGCAAGTGCTTCACCTGCAAGGGATCCATCTCCCTTGTTTGGTGGGCAAGGTGGATGGGGATGGGGAAGACATGGGAGGTGGGACAGAGTGGAGGCGTCCTCTAGCAAGGGTGGATAGTGGAGGAGAGAGGTAAGGAGAAGAGATTGGGGAGAGGGGGAGTGGCAGTGGATGTCTTGTCTATTGCTAACAAGGGGGATGTGAGGGTTTTAGCGTGGCGGCGGACCAGGGGTGGGGGGAGGCAAATCGGGAAGCCTAGCCTCTAGCTAGCATGGGTGCATGGGTGGTGGCCAAGGGAGGCTGGGGAGGTGCCGAGGGTGGCCTGGAACATAGAGGTCAAGGGAGTTTCAATGGATAGAGGGCAGCAAAGGATGTGAAGTTTGGAGAAGATCTGGTAGTTGCAAGCAAAGAGGTGCCAAAGTAACCATAGCAACAGTGTGGCTGCTGTTGCCAGTGCCAGATTCGTGAAGGAGACAATGGATCTGGATGTGAGGGGGGGGGGGAGAGAGGTGAAGCCACTATTGGGGTGGTTGAAATCAGCATAGGTGCAGATGAACTCACAAAGCCGGGCTGTAGGTGGGGAGGGGGAATGTGAGCATGGATTTCTCATAGCCAATTTGAGTGTGAAATGAGTTGCAGCAAATTGGGTTTTAGCTGCAGGCCTGACTGTAGCTCTTCCTACAGCAGGGTCTGGTTGTGAGTGTCTACATACATGCACTGCCCCACCTTGTAGCTAGAGACCTACATTGCAGATTGAGCTGCAAGCATCCAAACAGACCCTAAAACAAACAAAAATACCTGTCATTGAGTTTTTGGGCCAAGTTGAAACTAAACTGGTATAAATGAAGCCAGAACCTTGATTAAAACCTCCAAATCAGTGATGGAATCAAATACATACCATGAAGTCTGGTTCCCACATTGAGTTTCATTAGATGTTCTAACAAATTAATTGAGAGAAATGGGTTCTCTGCTGTTGATTTATCCAAATCAGTGATGTCATCAAATGCATATAGATGAAGGCTGGTTCCGATGTCGAGTTTCATTTGATGTTCTAACAAAGTAATTAAGAGAAATAGGTTCTCTGCTGTTGGTTTGATAATTTTAAGTTTAGTTTTCATCTTGTTTTGGTTGGGGATGGGTGATTCTTGAGCGTTCATTTCTATTGCCCTTGGAACATGTTTCCAATGTTGCTGGCTGTATTGCCCCCTGGTTTATTGGTTATAGAGTAGTTTGCAAGGACAAATGCAGATTGTAGAGCCAGGATGAAGCAATATGATGTGAAACCTGCAGATAAGAGATCTTGTGTCATTTGCCACAGTAATTAAGTGGAGCAATCCATGTTGGATTTGAAATCCAATATGAAATTAACAATTAATTCACTGTTAATTTATGTGAAAAGTTGCAACTTCGTTAAAAAGGATAATTTAGTGTAAAGTAATGTTTCTGGCATTTGCCAAATGAAAAGGTTGGATTAGAAGATTCACCTTAAAATATTAATTCAATTTGCTTTTATTAATCCAGCATAATCATATTTCTAGTAACAGTTTTACTGCTTGTCCAAGTTGCCCTCTAAGGGCCACCACGTAACCCAGGAGAGTTGTTTACTCATTGTTATGGATTCTAATGTAATATTAGGTTACTGAATTCAATGTTTGGCATGTTGACTGAAGCATAGTCTTAATCAGTCTTGCAGTCCACTAAAATGAGACATTTTCTTGACTCATGTAAACATATCAGACTCCTAAGTACAGTTAGATGACACATTATCAAGTGGACTTGAGCATTGTACCTGACCTGTTTTAACCAAAATTTATGATCTTTTAGTTTGAAAAGAAACTTGAATCCTTGAATGCTGGCAGAATCCGTTATGGACTCTAAGAAGGATCTTTGTTTACCATCAAGAGAGAGTTGTTCATTACAAAATACTTTTTCTTCCTGATTATTGAGTGGCACATTGATATTGCCTGCTTTTATCATACTGGTTTGCTTCTTTTCTCTTTCCTTCTCTGTGAATATTGGAAGGAAAACAACCATGATGCAATAAGGTTACTATGTTCTACTGCCACACAACAAAAAAGCTAATTAAAAAAAATCATTAGTTAAATTCTAGCTCTAGATGTGTCATCTTTCTGTTTGAGTTATATTTTCTGGATACATGACTTATGACATAATTCTTCTTGCTCACACTAAGCATGATATTGTTTACATTATCAGTTCTGCTGGGGCATCCTCAACTGCTGCTCCAACCAATATGCCCAGCATTGATTGGCATGGTAGTGCACAGGGTTCCAAAGCAGTTTCTTTGTGCTGTTTTGGTTCCCAACCCCTTCGGACTTCTTTAAGCACAAATGCTGGTGGCTCTGCTCTGGGATCCTCATTACCTTCATGCAGACCATGGGAACGGGGTGATCTACTTCGGCGTCTTGCCACATTTAAGCCTTCAAATTGGTTTGCAAAACCAAAGGTTAATACCTTTCCAACATTAGCCCAACTTCTCAAGTATGCTTCAAATTTATATGTGCTAATCTGCAATGTCCTTCATAAGTTTCATTTTCTTAATCCATGTATTGATGAGCACTATTTTGGTTAGAAATATGCATTTGTTAATATTTTTATGTTAGATAGCGTGAAACTGATAGATATTTACTTTGCAATGATGCCTGGACAATACTACTAGCAGCAAGTTTTCTTATATATGGTTATGCATGTGTACATGTTCAATGATGCGGTTTCTATGCACATAAAGATGTATGCAATTGGTACATAAATGGAAACTTTTTTGTGAACCAATGGTAGCCGATTTTTATGGACACCCCCATCTATACTCATGCATGTGCACTTTCATCTTCAGATACAACATGTTTACACGCCTCATCATCTTCATTAGCAGTTTGTTTACCTAGATCTGTATCTTATGAATATCCATGCTAGTATTCTTGTTATAAGTATATTGTCTTTTTTTTTTGTTTTTTATTTGAAGGTCTTTAAAACTTTCAGGCAGCCAGCTCGTTGGCTTGTGCTCGAAGAGGTTGGATGAACACTGATGTGGACAGAATTGAATGTGAATCATGTGGCGCACAGCTCACATTTAATGCATTAGCATCCTGGACACCTTGTGAAGGTATGGTTGTAGGATGGTGCTAAATCTGTGTCATAATTTACCCCGGCTGCTTTTACCAGGTTGTGAAAGAGATATGTGGTTTTCATTTACTGATCTAGTTATGTCACAGTTTCTGATCATAAGGTTGTATCTTTAACTAATATGAAATTAAGAATTTTTAAGTCAGAACAGCTTGTTCAACTTCTGTGTTTGTTGTTCAATAGATGTTTAGGATGCAATTTGTTATCTAATAGTACTGGTGCCTTATCATTTCTTAATATGTCACATTTAGGACCAACCTCTGCATTTGTGCTTTATTTTAGTAGCAAAATGTAACCAATTTTTCTTCTTTGGCTTCCTTGCCTGCTTTTTTGGGTAGCCTTGCCAGCTTGCTAATGCTGTCTTGTTATGCTATTTATAGTTGATCATGCTGGGGAAGCATTTGCAGAACAGCTTGATGCAGGACACAAAGTTACATGTCCTTGGAGAGGCAATTGCTGTGCTGACAGCTTGGTGCAGTTCCCTCCAACTCCTCCATCGGCGCTTATTGGGGGTTATAAAGATCGGTGTGATGGGCTTTTGCAATTTCACTCCCTTCCAGTAATCGCTTCATCTGCAGTTGAGACTATGAGGTTCACAAAGAGCAGTCAAATTGATCGCCTTCTGTTACAACCCTCTACATTTTTATCTGGGGAATTAGCCTGTAAAGCAGATAGCACACCAGGATTAGAAATCCCTCAAGATGATGCCTTTTGGAGCCATTCTCATGTATTCTCTTCTATCATTTCTTGATGTTTTACACTTTGCTATTATCATTGATTTATTCATTGCTTGATCTGGACTTGTGGCTTTTTACTTGTTTGCATTTACTCAACCTTCATTTAATTTTGAGTAGGTGCAGAAACTTATAAGCCTGTGTGGATGGGAGCCTAGATGGCTTCCAAATGTTCAAGACTGTGAAGAGAATTCAGCTCATTCTGCTAGAAATGCATGCTCAGTTGTCCCCACCGAAGATGAATCTCATCATTCTTGCTTTCCCCAACTTAGTAAGAATGCATTCTTTGTCTCAGTAAAGAAAGCTGCTGGAAAGAAGTTGAAGGCTGTTAAACAATCTAGGCGCAACGTGAGATCTCCATTACTAGATTGCAGCTTTTGTGGGGCTACTGTCAGAATCCAGGATTTCCGCACGGTGCCTCGTCCGACATGTTTTGGCCCCAATGCTGATACTCCAGATGTGGGCAAAAAAATGGCATTGACACGTGGAGTTAGTGCAGCCAGTGCAATCAATGGATGGGCTGCTGCTGAGGAAATAGAGAAGGAACAGATAGAGGGTTGTGATGAAGCAGCAACAACTGATGAGGGGAAATCACTATCAAATGCTGGCATGGACTTGAACCTCACAATAGCTGGAGGATTACCATCTATTCAATCTGGCATGCCAGCAACATTGCAACATTTTGATGATGGCGGAATGGGGAGAGATCTAATGATTGGCCAGCCTACTGGAAGTGAGGTTGGTGACCATGCAGCTTCACATGAGTCACGAGGTCCAAGCACTAGGAAGCGTTGCCTGGAGGAAGGTGGAAGCACAGTTGACAGGCCTCAGGACAGGATTCAACAGGCTGACAGCATTGAAGGGACTGTTATTAACCATGATGGTGATGAAGTTGGTGATGGTACACAGGATTCAGATGGCCCCCGAAAACGTGCTCGTGGGTTTGATATCTTTGATACATACCATCCATCGTGCAGGATAGGTTCGTCTGTTGCTGGTCCTCGTCATAATTTATGCTTTGATATAGATATAGATGTCAATAAAGTTTATTCCTTTAAAGAAGGGAGTGATGCAGCTGCTGGCCTCCCATCCACAAGGGACTCTGCTCGGGCATCCTCTGTCATTGCAATGGATACGATTTACCATACCCCCGAGGAGTATTCTATGGAAAGTGTTGAGAATTATCCAGAAGATCTTAATGCTGTTCAGTTTCCCTCTCCAAGCATACAGGGGAACCTTGACATGGAAGAGGCACTGGATTTAAATTACAGCAATCAAGCGCAGCAAAGCACTTGCGTACAACACGCTGCTGGAAGTGTTGCCAGAGAACTGGGATGCAGCAGCACAAATGAGGGGGAAGAAATTCTAAATGCAGAAACAGTTACAGCTTATGCTAGGGACAGATTTAGTTTTGGAATTAGTGGAGGGAGTGTTGGTATGGGTGCAAGTCATGAAGCTGATATCCATGGAGCTGATGTTTCTGTGCATAGAGCAGATAGCTTCGTTGATGATGCAGAACCAATCACTGAAGTCATTGAGAATCTGAGGCAGACTGGTGAATCAGCTCCAGGACCTGGACTAATAGATGGGTTTGTCCCAGAAGAAGCTGGTAGAGAGGATCCTGATGGTGATAGTCAAGAAATGATATCTCGATCGGTTGGAAGAGCTGATAGTGGGTCAAAATTTTATGGTTCAACAAAGTCTGATTCTGTTGAAAGTGGGAAGAAGATTTGCAATACCTTGGGTCAGGACAGCAATGCCCATCCTTCACTTTCTTGTAATGCAATAATATATTCCAATGAAGCATCCAAAGAGGAGGTGACCCTCACTGGCAAGGCATCTACCACTGATGATTTTACACTCCTAGGATCAGGTTATGTTCCTGAAAATGGAACAGGTACTTTTATCTTCTCCTTTTTTTCCTTCTTCTCTGCATAAACATTTTAAGCTTTCTTTAACTGTCAATTAAAGCTTTTATATGGGTATTTTGTTAACATGTCTACTTTTATGTGATATGCACAAAATATTGACTTTTGTTGATGTCATAAGCAGGTTCGAATTTGTGACTATTTGACTTAGCTTGGATTGATATCATAAAGCAAGTTCCAACATGTGAATGTTGGGATAAATGCATGCTTATAAATGTACATTTAAAAGGGGAACAATGCATTTGAGATTTAACAATAATAATTCAAAAAGGTTTGGAAGGACAGTTTGTAAGGAATTAAAATGAACCAGGGATTAGCTGAATTCTTGGAAATGCTAAGTAGTTGCGCTCTAGTCCCTTACAATAACATGCCATTAGAATGTTTTCCTTTGAATAATGTTTTTCTTAAAAAACTAATGGCAATTTCTTTCAGAAAAATGGCATCCCCATGGGCTTAATTCCCTCATTGTGATATAATTCGATATGGTCACCTTCCATAGTTCCTTGATTGTTTATCCTAGTTTATGTTGATTGGATTTATCACTTTTAACCACCATTAGATCTGTCCATTATCTCAACTTTAAGTTTGTATGGTCGGTCTATTGTCTCTGAACCGTATTTTGTGTACGTGTTATGTTTCTTTTCTCCCCCCTCTTCCTATGCGGAGAGGGCTATACTGGTGATTTCATTAATGTATGCCACTCTTGTCTTCATCCGCTATACTTTGTAACTTACCTGGTATGCATGAAATATTTGGATTACATTTTGGTGTTATTATATGTATTGCCACTTAAAAAACATGCTTGTTTCTTTACAATAACCATAAACCTTAATTGTGAAAGACTTTCCTTATCTTCCATTTTATCATGTCTTCAATTCAAGCTTGATTTTCTAATGGAAGGGAATGTTTTTAAGTCATCTGGAACAAAAATATCACTGTTTTCATGTCACTCAGGAATTACCTTAATATTGGCTATAATTGAGTTGTGGCTAATGCTCAAACAACTATCATAGATACTTTTGTGTAGCTGCAAGGAATTTACATTCTCCATATCATATATGAAATATCTATGAATTTTTTTATGCATTGCTGTAAGTCAATTAAGGTGATGCTTGCATGTGAAATCATCTTGTGGCTTTCTATCATATCTACTGTCCACATCTTGCAATAACATGTGACTGTTTATATAGATGTGGTGGTCCAATGTTTACTTAAAGAGAATAAGGGTTTTTCTTGGTTGGTTGTCACTATTTTATTGATGATGATTGACTTTCTTCTCTGATCACAGTGCTTATAAATATACTGCTATTTGTTTTCTAGGAACAGCAAATGGAGAAAATGATTATGAAGCAGAAGCTGGAGAATTTGATCCTATTAAGCATCATAACCGTTATTGTCCTTGGGTAAATGGAAATGTTGCAGCTGCTGGTTGTGAAAGTGACAGTGGTTCAAGTTCCAGCAGTACCATAGCTCTTTGTGGTTGGCAGCTTACCCTGGATGCTTTAGATACTTTTCAATCCCTTGGGCATGTTCCTAATCAAACAATGTGGTCCGAGTCTGCAGCTTCTTTGTATAAGGTAATTTCTGGCTATCTGCTTATTTCTTGTTCCCAGAAAGACTTAGAATTTAGATTTTAATGATCGACTGGTTTTGCAAACATTTGTTAACTTATTTTAGTTGAAAGATGGTGATTTTTTTCATTATTACTGATTTAGTTTAAAAAGAAAGCAGGCAACAAACTTGTAGAACACTTGCTTATCAAGCTGATGTTAGTAAACACTTGCTGTTACTTTTTTCCGCTCCCACCCATTCACACGCCTGCACACAAATAATTTATCTGTTCATATTGTGTACTGCATACTGCCATTTCATTCATATTGATCTCTGCCGGTCCATGTCAGTTCTTCTCGGTCTGATATGAACTGATAAGGACCACAAAAGGCCCTCTTTTTTACATTTTTGGCATGTTGACCTTACTTTGGCCTGCATTTAGGTGTATAATTTAGTTTTGGATCCGTGATCTTACAATGTTAGTGATCCGTATATGTAACGAAGTTCATATATGTCATCAGCACATAGATTTATCTACATTTAGACAAAAATATGTATTTGTTGATTTTCATGTGCTGTTGATGTGATTAGAAAATAGAAAGAAGGTTTGAAAGAGGAAAATAATTTAGCAAGTGTATTGAGTGTTAAGCTGGAAAACAAATTATAGAATTGGTATATTGATATGGAAAATATTATTGTACAATCTCTATTTGTTCTCTTTTACATTATTGATTGGTGATACTTGAAGCTTCATACAATAAGATTTATTCATTCGGTATCTTCATATTTGAATAATATTTGTTCCGGTGTCTTGAGTATGTACTTTTACTTAAGTATGGTCCGTTCATCTTTTACTAGTTTCCATAGTTATCAGTTGGTATTTTAAGTATCTTAAAATTTACCTTTTGTTGTTAATGTATAAACATGGTTGTGTTTCGTGATATATTACTTCAAATGTTGCATGGAAGTGGTTGCCATGTTTTGGCATAGCACCATAACAATATGTACTGTGTCAACCCAGACGATGACGTTTTAGGCATGCAGGAACTATCACCTAGCTACGTACAGAAAATTTTTGGGACATCGATCTGATATTCTCACTGATTATTCTCACTGATTATATGGTCAACTTCTCTGTTTTCAGTTTGTTTCTTCATTTTGGCTGATTTACTGTTGTAGGTATCTGTAGCTTTCTCAAGGTAGTACCATTTCTATGAAGACAAGCTATAATTGGAGTAAGGATTAATTTTACATTTTTACTAAAAGAGATGTAAGAATTGGAAACCAGGATTTCCTATATAATGGTCCTAGATTGGGGAGGGAGCAAAATGAAACGGATGAAGGTAGTGATATATCCACTTTGTACCTGGGCACATTTCCTCAATATTAGGTATCATAAAGGATCTATGTTGTACTTTTTCTGATGCTATAATGACATACGGACATAATTGATTTCATCTTTTTTTTTTTTTTGGTCTTTTACATTATATTTTTAGAAAGCATTTGGCAGTGCCCAATGATCTGTGCTTATAACTCTTTATGTGAGCATTTCCATGTGAACAGGATGATCATGCAACTCCTAGCCAGAAACTTTTGACACACCATCCTGTGAGTAAAAGCCAGGGAAAACACTGATCGAAAGTTAATTAAGTACTAGGTATGCATGCGTATTTTGATTTTCTTTGCCTGTAAATTACATTATCAGCACACTTGGATTAAGAAAGAAATGAATTTTCTGGAAGATGTTAAAATTTTCATTTTGCAAGTGTCCTTTCTCTTCCCAATGCTGATCGGAGAAGTGACCGTCCCCCTTACAAAAATTAGTTCACTTCGGGCATGCTAACATCTAATTGGATATTATTTTCAATATGCAAGTCTTCTATAAGATATCTTCTTTTATTTTATCGCTCGTGGTTTGTCATATCTTCTACGTTTATTATCAATTGTATCACGGGCATCAAGTTGTGCAGTGTTCAAGGTGAACCCATATACCAAATACCATACACAGGTTCACGTCCAAGAACAAATACCATTCAATATCATCCAAAATATGGACTTTTTAATCATGTATGGACATGTGGTATTTGATGAGTATTTTGAGCATGCATTGCTTTTACAGATGTTATGGACCTATCATTGTATGGGGAAGAAATGACTGGGTCGATTTCTAACTTGTTATGATCCAACCAGGTCATCCGCAGGAAGGAGAAGCTGAAGATGTGACGTCCGATGAGGGAAGAAAGCACCACCTTTGTTTTTAGACATGTTAAAAATGCTCTTTGCCAGTTGAACTGACTGTAGCGTGTATCCTTGATAACTCCGAGTCTTTTCAGGGCAGTGATTAAGATACATCCCATTGTGTTGTAAACCAAGTTCGATCTAGAGGCCAAGGCCAGTAATCTCTTGAAGAATCTAACGCAAGTCACTCTTGTTCGTGCTTCAGTACCCATTTTATATAAATATGTAGTTCAGTTTCTGCATTTCTGATGTTGCCATCCGTGTGCATGATGATGGTTCTACTTGACTACCCTCGCATAAACCATTGGAAATCTATCATTTCACCTGAGAATTGGCACCGGGATCTATTCGAGTTTTCTGTTCCTTCTCCTCGAGGAAATCTTTTATATTGGTTTTCACCTCTTCCGAGAGGGCTACCTCAGGTGTACTTATCCTGAAATTATCTGCTATATCGTGCGCTATCCATGTCGCCTGTCTAATTATTTTCGGATACCTGCTTTGGCCACGTGTCAATCTCTTATACCGATGAAATCTTAGCCACCAATGAGCTTTCAGCAGGGTGCCACAAGTCAGAAGTAGAAGGGAATAGATCCTCCTGCCACCACCAGAAACATGATGATGGATGTTACTCTTCTCCGTTTCCTGCTATTTCTCCTGCTCTCTCCCCTGCAACATGCCAGTCCTCGATGGATACTCGCCTCCCCTCCCACCTCTTCGCCGGTTATCAAACCTATATGCCAAACCATCGAATCTTCTGAACCCAGCACCCAGTCCCAAGGCCTTGCAAAGTGATTTCCCTCTCCCACTTCCTGAACTCCCCACCCATGTCAAGGAGAAGATCCTCAGCCTGGAGGTCATGGGTGGGCATCGACTCCGGACGGGTTCTTTTTCCCTCGATCCAGCCCTCTGCACCGCATCCCTCGACTCCATCAACTCCATCATTTCCTTCCTTCGGTCCAAATGCATCCACCACAAGGACTTGGGCAGGATCCTGGGCATGTGCCCAAAGATTCTCGCCTGCAGTATCCGCTCCGACCTTCATCCCTGTCTTCAAGTTCCTCTCCCAGGACCTCCAGGTCCCGGAATCCAATTACAGGAGGGTCATCATCAAGTGCCCTAGGCTGCTGCTAGTCTCTAGCGTCCGGGACCGGCTCAAGCCCGCCATCATCCATCTCCAAAGGCTGGGTTTCAAGGACACGGATGCTCTTGCCTACCAGGATCCAATCCTGCTCCTCTCCAGCGTGGAGAGGACACCGATCCCCAAGCTTCGGTACTTGAAGGGCCTGGGGCTCTCCCGGGAAGAGGCTGTGGGGATGGTACCGAGGTGCCCAGGTTTATTCACTTTCAGCATCGAGAAGAACTACAAACCCAAGTATGAGTATTTTGTGAAGGAAATGGTTGGCACACCGGAGGAGCCGAAGGAGTTCCCTCAGTTCTTCGCTTTCAGTTTGGATAAGAGGACCAAGCCCAGGCACCGAGAGCTGATGGAGAAGGGGACGAAGGTCCCTCTCTCGGTCATGCTGAAAAGCACCGACGACGAGTTCAAGGAGTTGATGCAGAAAGGCAGTTAAAGGTGACCTGTCCTACCCACCGCTGTAAATAAAAATCCAGCATGCTGGAACAACCGCCGGTAACATTGCCGGAATCGGAATATACTTCTCTTCGTGATCATTTTTGGTTTTGTATGTGCGATGATTTCATCGTATACATTGATTTCATTTCAAAGGCTGCTAGCTGCTAACCAAATCATCTTCAGATAAATCGAGGTGTCTTACTGAATAACCAGTGCCATCCTTCTGTACAGCCGGATGTTTAGCAGTGCCAAAATATGGGTTTCCATTACTTCCAACCACGACCGGACAAGCCAAGCTGAATGAATCCATTATGCTGGCAGGTCCCTAACAGAATTATTGTCACAAAAAAATTGTTGCCGACAACATCCTGTTCAAATTTTGGATTATCGGGTATGCTCCAAAACATACACATAGCACTCGGTAGCATCACACATCTGTGAGAAAACTTGAAACCAAAACAAGAGTGACTGGCAAGAAAATTGCCTGGGAAACTTTTACAAGTACTTGATGAGGATGAAAGCTATAGCAGCTAGAATCACAATAGCACCCACCGACAGGATCAGGCTCTTGCAAGAGCAACTTCTCTTCGCATGCCTGTTCAAAACAGCCAGTCTCATTTGCACCCTCTGCATCGATAGCAAGCAAAAATGGCAAAGATGGTCAAACATACATTATATAAAATATTTTATGAGTTTATTTGCCAACAAACTAAACAAGTATTTAGCTAGATGATCTCAGAATTCATAAAAGCTTTCAATTCCCTTTTCCTTTTCTTTTTTTTTTTTTTTTTGCATGTGTGTACGTGCATGCATGCAGAAGTTTGTGGTTACGGGACAAGTGCATGAGATTTTGATTTTTCCAACATGTCACCTCATGCATAACCTCATCAGGGTAAACACTTGGTCCATTTTCTCCATTCACAAATAATAACTCCCAAAATAGCTAGTCAAATCTGGGTTTTTTTCTGTTGAAAGATACCGCACCTCCTTACCTCTCAACCCCTCGAGAAAAGAAAAAGGTAAATTCTAAATTGCTTAAATTTGCAAAACAGAGGCTCATAAATTCTACAGCTTTTATTGGATGGTATACAAACCCCTTTAAATCGAAGATCAATTTAAGTCATTTAAGTTCTGGTGTGATGACACCAGATCTGTAAACTCAAAAGTCTACCTTGGTAAATATATCAGAGGTTGTAAGGAGCAGTCTATCTCGTGTGTAATATTTTCATTTTTCTATCACCACTAATGATCCCCTTTTTCTAATATTTTTTAACTAATACCAAAAATTTATAAAGTTTGAAGTACATTCTTGATTGATATTTTCTGTACTTATTGATATTGATCAACCAAAAGTGTAATGAGGTTTTTTGCCTAATATAATCAGGGGGGCACTGACTGCGAAGAAGAAAAAATTATCACCATTACACAAATCAAAGTAGACAGAATATATGGAAGAATGGATTTACCTGAAGCCGTGTGTTTGTTGAGTCCACATGTTGGTCCAAGTCATCCTGAAATGGTGGGAGAGTTACAGAGTGTAAATATGATCCATGAAATAAGGCAAACACATGAAATCAGGACTAACATACAATTAGTTTCGTGTGAAGATCCAATTCTTCATTGACTGCCAATGCAATATGTTTTGTGCTTATCACTGTTTCCTCTAGCTTCTCAAGGTTCCCATCTTGTTCTAGAAAACACAACACAGCACATAATGTCAAACCAGAACTTGAGTTATTAAAGCCAGATAGTACCAAGAAGGTCATTCCAATAAGTGTTGAGAAAGCATGCAGATGTTCAGATTGCCAAATGCAATGGAAGCTTTCCTTTATGATGTCTCAGTGGAAGATTAGCCAAAGAAGTAAGGGTGTTCTCTCCAGGCATAAACCTAGCCAACTTGTAAAGAAGGTAAAATTGGGGGGCTGACTAGAATCATGGGATTCACGAGACAGATTCCCTTCGTTCTGTTAATGTGATACTTCAGCCTGACTTTGTGTTAAGGCTTTCTTGGTTATTTTGTAATCCTCAGTTAATCAAACAAACATACCTTTCATGATCTGCCGTTGTAAATGAACGACACCATAGTTATCTAGCCCTGAAGTTCTGTCTATCTCATCAACTGATTTTTGACTTGGTCCAAGTAAATCTTCCCTAAATTTCACAAGGAAAAAGCAAATCCCCCTTAGTATTCAACACAAAACTTGTGACTGAAAACAGAATGACAATTGCAATGTATACTATCAAAAAATGGACTTAAAACATGATTTGCATATTTAATACATAAAGAGAATATATAGTATCATGCTTACAGCAACCAACTCCTGCTTCAGATTCTTACCTCTTAGAAAAATTTGACATGTTCAATGTAGATGCCATCTGCTTTGCTCTAGATTTCAAATTTGCAAGCATGTCTTGGCGTTTTTGCAACTCCTTTTGCATTCTGCATACAGCAGGGGGAACTCAATTTGTTTTACACTTGTATAAAAATTAAAATAAGGATTATGTTATGATAAATTCTAAACATATCATCTTTCATTTGAAATGTTGCATATCATTTACAATGAAAAGGTACACACTGTCACTCTAGTCCATACTTCTGATAGTGCATTGCCCAATGTGATTCATATATTAACTTATTGAGGAACCAACTCCATTGCATGGTTACTAACCAATTCTCTCTTCTATCTGCTAACTAGTCATTCTTGGAAAAAAAATATTAAGTATTTCTCACTAGAATGTCTAAATATAGTGAGAAAATTAAGTAATTCTCTCTATAAATGTCAATATCTAAATAGATAATGCATCCTCAATATGTCTGTTTGTTTACTTTTATAATTTATGGATATGAGACACACTACCCACATGGTCAACAATTGCAGTCCACCTTAGTTTTACATTTATGTATGTGTAACAAGAGCATATTACAATGTACATATAATATGAAATGTAATTAACTGGCCCATTAAATCTTAAATTAAAACTACACACTTCTACAATAAGGCTAAAAATGGCCTTTGACAACTGGGAGGCAAAAGAAATTTTGGCCTCTCTCTCTCTCTCTCTCTCTCTCTCTCTCTCTCTCTCTCTCTCTCTCTCTCTCTCTCTCATCCTTCCTCTCAACAATTAAACAACTACCAACAATGCTTATAATATGAAATATTATAGAAAGAGCTCCAACCAAGATAAATCACCAGAAAACTTTTTTAAGCCTGAAATATCACATAAGTGCTCCACAAGAAATTATTGCATTGTACACAAGAAACTGCATAATGAGCTAAAAGATTTGTAAAAAAATTGAGTTTTTGCATCATTTACAAAAAAGCTAATACTTTTGGGTCAAGACTTGAGATTGAATAGATAGTAGAGGATACTGTAATATAAGATAGAGTTTTTGAGAAGAATGAAAAACTGAAAGTTTCTTTCAAAGATATAGTAATGATGATATTGAAAATGTTTCTCACACATATATTCATGCATGTGTGCCTGTATGTTTGTTTGTATGGTATTTGATAGTCATAACCTCTTGATAGTGATCAACAAGACAACAATGTAGGTTCCAATTTAAACATCCTATCATATATTTTAGCAAGCTAATACAATGGGCATTGTCCAATTTCACATGCACTTGTTGCATGCTTAGAGTTCTCCAAAACATATGATGTTTTTTTCTTTTTCATTTCTAAGCAATTTTAGAGGCGCAGATCAAAATCAGTGGTGGGAATCATTGATTTTCAAATGGACTATCATTGGTTTTATAATTGTTTCGATGATGATTACCTTGTAATTTGTTAAATTGACAAGATCAGTTTTGTGTTTTCAATGATCAAAAACATATAAATTTCTGCAAATTTTTTAAAGGCATCACCAATTTATAGAACATAATATTAAGAAAATCTTGTTGTGTGGATTTTTATTTTGCAAGCATGTTATTTTGTTTACATAGAAATGCTGTTTGTAAATCCATGTACAGAAACGTAGAATTGTAAGACCTGCAGCTGAGTAGCCATATTTCATGAACTGTAGAGCACAACCTTGTCTTACAAAAAGCCGAGATTGAAAAACATTATGCCATTCTGAAAATTTCTTAAAACTATCGAGGCATAATGATGTATAATTCCTGCTCGGAAAACAATGTACCATAACAGCCACTACCAGAACTATGGGCAAGCTCCAAAAAAAAAAAAAAAGAACTAACCATACTCGTAAGAAAAAGGATCTCAAACAAGAAAAGAAAAGAAAAGAAATCCCAAGGTTTTTTCTTCATATTTGCTGGATGCTAAGATTATCTTTACCCACATTCATGAGTTCTTTAGCAGAAAGATGCTAGAACTTACAGATTGAACCCAAATAGAGCTTACTTGAGTTCACATACATGGATATTGAAATATTTTCAATTGCATGTGCACAATCAGCATGTTTTATGAATATCAGCTATATATAACAAGGTGAATCCAGTTTATCATGAACACAAATAACGTATGCAGTGATTGCCATGATATTAGCCATGATAAAAACCAGTGTTTGAAATTTGGCATTCCATGATAGCTATAATTTTGCCAAGACCCTACATGAAATGATGACATGACAGGATTCTCCACAATATGTCTCCCTCCTGCCATCCCTCTTCAGTGCAGTGAACCCTAAGACTACAACTTCGTCATCAGGGAAAAGGATAGGTAGTTGTAAAGGAAACTTAAGACATTTAAAAACATCTGTTTATTGTCCATACTTGAACAAGCCAAATGAGATGGAGGGCCTTTAACAAATCTTTCTTAGGATACACACACACACACACATATATATATATGGAGAGAGAAGAGCATGCCAGGTAAACTATTTAAACAAATCATGCTTGATAATTGTTTTCAAAATATAGGAGGTAAAGCTAGAAATAAGTGAATCAAAGTAAAATCAGGGGATGAGACCTGCATATGGTTAGCCTAAGACAACTCAAGAGGAGAGGATTTCTCCTTCACCCTAGTTAGTTGAAGCATAGTATGCAACAACTCAACCAAACAGACTAAATAGGATTGTTATTTATGTTTATATTTGTATCTTGTATAATTCAAAATTCCAGAAATGAACATTGAAAGAGACAACAGAAGAATTAATGTTAGTCTGAATGGATACCTCATGTCATATTAATAAGAAACCACCAAAAGGCTTTTGAAACCAGTCCAGCTGGTTTACTCAGGTCATATGATGAATACAGGCTTAATCCTCATGATGATTGAATGAGGTTTTGTGCTATTTATTGGTACCATTTTCTATAGCATTAATTGCAAACCTAATAAATAATCAAACAGAAGCTTTTTATCAGAAAATTGGTCTTTTCCATGTGATAATAGGGTTCAGGATATCTGTAGGCTGGTGTGCTATAGAAATAAAATCTAGAATAGGGTATCTAAAATGACTAGCACACTAAGAATTTGATTCATTCTTCATCAATCTAAAATAAGACAGCTAGTTCATACACATTTAAGTAAATGATAAAATCCTTAAAATACCCAAGAAACCGAAAAAAGCCAAAAGCAGAGTAAAAAGAACCATGTGGTCTTGGAGGATTATAATAAATTATACACCCACAATCAATTCTTGCAAAAGAGAAAAGCTTGAAAAGATTTTCGTACTTTGGCTGAGTACTGGGATGCTTGGACAGAAGGGATTCCAAACTATCTAGTCTAGTCCCAAGAATTGTTATCTTCCTCCTGATAGCAGATGTATGGCGTTGGGTTTCTGGGCCAGATGGGTGCAAAGAACCCCTCTCAGAAATCATAACAGTAATATCATCAGCAAGTTTAGAAGCTTCATTGAACTCCTTCATCCATGGATCCACAGAGGACGCCATCACTGAGAAAAAAGTAAATAGACATTAACTGACAAAATCCTGCTCTTTAATATTAGATGGCTAAATTAACATCTATCACATTATTGAAGAAGAATTAACTTAATTTAAAACAATTTCAAAAAATAGGCAATGAAACTAAAAATTAGAGCCATATGACTTTAAAATGTGAAAACCAAAGTTTATCAAAAGAAAAAAGGTGACGTCCTGGAGAGGATGACCAAAGCAAAATGATCATGGGTGGCTAGAAGATATGCCAGTTGTTGTTATACTGATTCACTAATAAGTCTTCAAAACATAGCCCATTATTGGGAACCTAGATGAGGCAGGAAACTAAAAACAAACACAAGAAGCAATGTGCCTCCACAATCTCCACAAATATAATCCAAACCTTGAGGAATAGAGGATGACTTGTTCCAGCCAAACATGATGTTTAATAATCTTCCAAACTCTCTGAGTTAGGGATGCAAAGAGAAACTGTAGTCCAAAAGAATGCTGATCAAACATTTTAAGTCCATCCCATGGTTCCATGAACTCTAATCAAGTTGCAACAAAATAAGTAGATGATCAGATCTTGTTATCGTATCAAGTAGATTCCTTGCAACAAGCTAAGATTGAACAACCTTCTCAAGGAAAGCTATCATGCTTTGGCTATTAGCTGATACCTCACCGAGGCCGCTTCAGATAAGCCCCCAAGTACTTCAACCTTCTCGATCACAGATTATCATAACCCAAGCATCACTAACATTAGGGAAAAAGAGGCTCGCTTTGGCGGTTGGCAGAGTTGTGACTTGGGTTCTGTGCCAAGCCTTGTTTTTTCCTTGCCATTTCTTCGAACTTCTTCTAAGCTTGAGCGGGCGTGATGGCTGGTGTCGGAAAGACCGGGAAGGGAAGTAGCAGTGAAGCTCCGGAGGCTGGTGAAGGGGACAGGAGTTAGTTGAATGTGGTTCAGGGAGTTCCATGGGGGGCGTCGTGGACATCCCACCGAATAACAGAGGCAAAAATAGAGGAGTTGCAGGGTTTCTTCACTAAGGTGGTGGAGCTCAAGGATTCGGAGGTGGAGTCCCGGGGACAGTGGGAGAACAAGGCTCTCTTTGTCCGGAGTCTGGGACAGAGGGTGTTGGTTGGTTGGGTGGCTAGGGATTTCAAGCTAACGTTTAAACTTGAGGAGCCGGAGGTGTTTTCCTTGGCCGAAGATCATCTCTTAGTTTGGTTTAAGGATGACAAGGAGTGCTCACTGGCTTGGGCGGGTGGCCCATGGTTCATCGGCGGGCAGCTCTTGGTAGTGGAATTGTGGCAACCGGATTTTGCTCCAAGTTGCAGGCCGGTTCGGAGCACGATGGTATGGTTGCGATTTCCGGAGCTGCCGGTGGAGTTCTGGACACCTAACGCCTTGATGACGATTACAGCGAAGGTCAGCAAGCCCTTGCTCAATTGATGAATTCACCGAGAATTTGAAGAAGTTTGGCTACGCGAGAGTGAAGGTGGAACTGGATTCCAGCTTGCCTCTACTGCCTGGGGTGCTGCTACGGGGGAGGAACGGGGTGTTCTGGCAGCAATTTCAGTATGAAAATCTTCCTAAACTGTGTTACCGGTATGGAAGGTTAGGCCACGGTGAGGATCTGTGTGGCTTTGCAGGGGTTGTGTCCAGCCCGGATGTTGGGAGAGGTCGGGTTCTTCCAGACTGTGTGGTGGTGGAGGGCGGGGAGAGTTCAATGGCTCGTCCGAGTCCCCTGGTGCAAGAGTCCGAGAGTTCAGCTGGGAGGGGGTGACCCAGGGTTGGGCCGTGGCTGGTTACTTCTCAAGTCCGACAGCCTTGGGCCCCCAGGGCTCCAGTCCGGAGCGAGAGGGAGCAGCAGAAGTCCAGCGAGCACTGCCCTGAGTCGTCGGATCCGGGATCTTCCTCTACTCCTCTGGGATCCGGGATCTTCCTCTACTCCTCTGGGTGGTAGAAACCGTCTAAAGTGGCGCGGCGAAGGTCCCCGGGCAGCACTGGGGAAGACCTTTCTAAGGAGGATTCGACTGCCGGGAAGAGCTTTTCTGTCCTTGGCTCTCTGGGGGATAGAATGGAGGTTGGAGGGCTTGAGGATTCGGGACCGAAGGACGTGCTGATGGTGGACCCTGCAGCGGGGTCTTTGAAGAGGGCCAGGAGCCCATCAAAGATCGATACTCCCAGTCTTGGTGTTCCGGCTCAAGGCAGTCCGAGTGCTCTGGCTCGTGGCAGTCAGCTGCCCTCATCCCAAGCAACTAGTCCTACGGCTCCACTCTCCATCAAGGTTAGATCTGCTTCTCTGTGCCTGGGTGGGGACCGGGTTGAAGGGACTCCTGTTCTTAATTCTCCTGCTGGCTCCCTGGTCTGTGTGATCCTGTGGCCGGGGGAGTGGATGCTGCGATTGGAAGCCCTGTTGTAGGTGAGGGGGGTGGAGATCCGGCTCCTGCCACTGCAGCAACTTGTTGCAAGAGGGGTGATTCCGTGCGGGAGCGGTTGGTTCATGCTGGGAGTGTGTCTGGGGGAGCGTTGCTCCACTGCACGGACCAAGAAGTGCTGCAGTCTATTGATGGATCCGCTGTTCTCATTCTAGGAGGGGAGGTTCCAACTTTAGGGGGAAGGGAGAATCCAATTCCGGGAGGGGTGGATCTTGCTACAGGGGGAAGAGAGATTCCAGAGCAAGCCACAGATGAAGGGGAAGATGGGGAGAAGAAATCTAATCTTGATGACGTTGCTAAGCTATCGAAAAGTGTATTGTTTGCAAGAGAGTCGGAGGGTTCAAAGCCCTCAATGAAAGAAGATTAGTCTGTCTGTCTCTTTTATTTCCTTGTTAATGAAGATTATAGTATGGAATGGGAGGGGGCGGGAAAGCCCTCATTTTATTCTACATTTCGTTGTTTTGGACAGGTTTATAACCCTAATATGTGTATTTTGTTAGAAACCAGACTTTCTGGGTTGGCATAGGAAAGGTTCCGGCACCGAATTTAGGGGGATTGGAATTGATTTGTAATTGAATCTCAGGATCTCTCTGGGGGCATCATTGTTGTGTGGCATAAGAAGGTGGCAAGGGTGGATACATTCAACCATTGTTCTCAACAGATGTCCATTGTCATTTCAGAAAATGGAGGGCCCACGTGGTTGTTGTCTGCCTCCCATTCGGGACAGGTTTTGTGGACCTAGTTGGATGATTCAACTATAGAGTTCCGTGATTGTATTTTTTCTGACTTTTTTTGATGTATTCATTCCAGGACTGTGGGGTGAAGCATCTGCCTTACCCAAAAAAAAAAAAAAAAAACCCTGCAAAATAGGGATAAAAATGTTATATGGCATACCACTTATTAAGCCAAAATTTAACTCCATCAACCTCTAACCTACTAACTTTGAACCTGCCTAAAGAACTTAAGAGGGGAAAGGAAAAGAAAAGGCTTCACTTTCCAAACTTGCTAGGGAGATTTAACATAAAAAGCAATTATGTTTCACATGTTTACCTAACTGCTACTGAACAAAGACCTAAATCTGCAGTAGTTGAATATTAACCAATAGTAAGTACTATGTAAAGTAATCTGTATCTAAAAATTTTTTGATCCTCGAAGTAGACCCCTTGCTGTGGCAAGCCTTTGTATTGGACAATCCCGTCTCATCTTTCTAGAAAAAAAAACTGACCTTGATTTCTTTCATTTTTCAAGACAAACTGTCATAGGCGTCGAGCATAGAATAATTATACATTGGATATTTAGGGGAAAAATATTGAACTAAAGTGATTTTACTGTAGAAAAAATAAAATCATTTTGCACATTCTTCATACCCGTCTTTGCTTAAATGCACAGAAACATTAGATATAGGATGCAAGTTTGGTGAACCTAACAGGTTAACTGGCATCTCAATGGAGAAATCCAATTACGGCCTACCAAACCTACTCCAGTAGGTATCTTTCAATCATTTAACTCTCCATCTCAATCAGAGGATTGCTGTTGATACTAAATCTTGACCTCATCACCACATCGCGCATTCAATGCAAAGCGGAGAACATGGTAATAAATAGGGCTTGCAGGTTTGATCCAAACCCATTAACCCAGCTTGACTCAGTCTAAAGTCGTAACCACCTAACTTGATATCTTAGTTCTATAGGTTGGATTTTGGGTCAGGGATGGCTAACCCGTTGAAAAGTTAAGTTGGGTTCGGATTAAGGTTTATGATCCATCAGGTCCTTGTTATGAAAAATTTTTTACATTAATACTTAATTCCCTTCCTTAATCTACATTCCTTTCCCTTCCACTCCTCTCCAAGACTTACCTTTCCTCCACCTCCTCTCCCTTCTCATGCTCTTCTCTCTCCTCTTCCCTTGTCCTCTCCTCCCTCCTCTTCCTCCTTATTCTCTTTCAATCCCCTTGGAAAAAGTCTACTTTCAAATTTTATTTCACTTTAGGATATTTTCTTGAGGTAAATTTTCATGCCAGTTTAGAGTCATTTTTGATAAGCATATAGAAGTCCATATAATTTTGGATAGGGAAGCCATGAAGTCAGTAAGATCTCATTTCAGGTAGATTTTGGTGTTGAAAAATTCAAACCTAAACCACTGGATATGATCTACAAGCTCTAAAATGCCCACGTATGAAAAGTCACAAGCTTTGAAGACTCCTAGACCTCTCAAATATATAGCTTTTAATGGGGCAATACTATGTCTTGGCTTTGGGAAGACTTGACGCATAGGAAACAACGCATCCCAAAACGATATATTTCGTACACAGGCATTTTAGGCCTTGTAAATCACATTCAACAGTTTGCCGTTTTGAATCCCCAACATTAAAATTTGCAAAGGTTGTAAAAAGGGGGAAGGGCTATTCTCCAAAAATCCCCTTCTTTATATCCAATAGGTGAAATTAAAGTGCATGATGGGAATGAAATCCCATCTTTATCTAAGTCTTTTAGATACCCAAACCAACTGCAGGCTATCTGCTAACTAGATTCAGAGAACAGCAGAAACAAGCATCCTCATTTCAACAACGTCAACAAAAACCAAATCCGTATAGCCATTTCCAATACCTGTTTAAATTACAACCGTCAGATATCACATAAATAGATTATAATCATCAAACATATCACAATACAGCTATTCAATTCGACAGATGCAATTCAGGAAACCAATTACGAAACAGCAACCAGCAGCAATTCAGACGCATAAAAGAGAAAACTATTTCGAGCAATCAAGAAGCCGTGGCTTAACCCTAAAGATCAAAAAAATCCATCAAGCAATTGGTCAAAGATGAGACGAGAACCTGAGAGGGAGAGCTCGAGATGCCGTGATAAATTATGGAAGGAGATCGATGGCGGTCGGCGAATCCCGGAGGGGGGGAGAAGATCGAGTTCGAGGCGGGACGAAGCGAGGAGGGAAGCAGAATTGCTTCCGTCTCGCCTGGAGCCACGGATCCGAGGAGGGAGGCATGGCTACCCGTGAGGGAGCCGTTTTCCCATTTGATGCGGGTCGGGTTCGAGAGGGAAGATTCACGACCCGTTTTTTCTCCCCGCATCTTTCGTCGATGATCGATCGTGTCGGGTTTGCGGGCGGAGCGGAATCGACCCGGTCCAGGTCAGCGGGCCGGGAAGCCCGGTGGACCGGGGGGGCTGGCATTGACCGTTGGATGTATCACCTATTTATCAAGTTCGGTGGGACAAGATCTTAAATAGGGAAAGATAGTTTTCTCTATAAATAGCCGTGTAAAAATATAAAATCACGTGGAAATCATTGCCAATATATTATTTACATGTATATTTTATAAATCTTCTAAACATATGAAATTACGTGCATAATTTTCCCAACTTACTATTTTATATACATCTTTATAAACTTTTTTCCTATATATCCTTGTAAATAATTGTTTGATAAACTTGTCCATGTCCCCGTGCTCTTCAAAATCTTCTATAGATAGCAATTATTCATAAAATAAAAAAAAATTCTTATCTACTTGAACATTAACCGATACAATAAATATTTTATTTTATTTTTAAAATATCCCTTAACCTGATAATATAATATTATATTATATATTATAATAGTGATCATATTATATTATATTATGTATTTTGTTGTCGTTAGAGGCTGGTTCGGCTAGAATATTGAGTTGGCCGATATATCGAAGAACTCAACAAAGCATCGAGTAAACCAGAGCAGCTAGTCAAAGATCATGATATGCCTCTTAAAAGTCATGCAAATTTTGTCGAGACTTGGAATATGATCACTGTAGCATGGATCATGCCCAAGATGAGATCGAGGGATGGAGGTCATGCTTGGAACTTCATGTCAACACCGGATCTGACCTGAAATGGCATAGATGAGGAAGACTTTTTACTACAGAATATCTAGTGGGAAACTCTATGATACCTGAGTCAAATAAACTCTTAGAAAAAAGTCGAGGTACTACAAGAGTGGTGGAGTGGTAAGAGCTCGAGAGTACTTAGAAGACTTAAGGCTTGAGATGTTAAAGACTTACTTGAAAAGTCCCCTATGAGTGGTTTATATAGGTGAGATTTGGTGCCCATCACTATGAAATCTCAAGATATAATTATGTCTTGAAGATATCACATAAATGATTTTCCTGTGCTCCACATTGTGCATATCTTGCCCTCACAATTATGGAAACTATTCATGATTGTAGCTAAGCTATTGCCAGATGGTGTTTAGAGATAAAATGCTGTATCATCATCAAGTTGAAGCTAGATTGTATACTTCATGAAGTAAGAACCCAGAAAAGTGGTTCCTGTGATGCCAATCTCAGGAGATATACATTTTCCAGATGATTTGCTGAAATTAGGAGCTAGTAGTTGTTGCTTAAACAATTCTTTTGTAAGATAATGACTGCAAATTTTTTTAATGAGTTAATCTTGATATATATAATCATGAGAAGGAGATAGCTGCCATATTGAGTAATTAGAGAAAGGGGCTTAAGGAGAAGCTTCGATTAGTGGAGGTGATGAAAGAAATTGTTATAAAAAAGGTAAAATGATGAAAGAGAAGATATCAAATTGAAGATGTTGAAGGCAACAATAGAGGGTAAGCTTGTTAAATGAAAATTGAGGATGCAAGTGAAGGCTTATTCAAACTGAATATAATAAATCCTTTCATTAATAAAGCTGAGAATCAAATTTATTTTATAAATGAGTCTAAATAAAATCTATGGCATAATAGGTTGGGTCATATACACTTAGAAAAAGTCAAATATATGATAAAATTAAAACTAATTTTCAAATCAAACTTAGATACATCTAAGTATGAAATATGTATTAAATCTAAACAATCAAGAAAATCATTCAACTTAGTTATTTTTTTTTTTAATCTTGGAGTTAATATATAGTGATGTATATGGCTCCACCAAAATTGTAACACATGGTGGCAATAGGTATATAGTAACCTTTATAGATGATTTTTCAGATATTGTTATTGTTGATTAAATCTAAAAATGAAATATTCAATAAGCTTAAAATTTATAAAAATGAAGTGAAAAATCAACAGGAAAATAAAATTAAAATTTTTAGATATAATGAAGAAAAGGAGTATATCTCGAATGAATTCTTCCAGTTCTATCAAAAATATGATATAATTCATCAAGTGACTGCTCCTTACTTTCCATAGTTCAACGATGTAGCTGAGCATAAAAATTGTAACATTATAGATATGGTAAATGCTATGCTTATCGATTCTGGCTTATCTAAAAACTTGTAGGAAAAAGCTTTTTTATCTTCTTATTTCATTATAAATAGGATATCTATTAAAGATAGTGACAAGACTTCTTATGAACTTTGAAAAGGAAGGACTTATAACCTATATTTTTTTAAAGTATGGGATACCTAGCTAAGGTTAATATTTCTAAACTCAAAAAAAGAAAACTAGGACCTGAGACTATAAATACTGTATTTATAGGTTATGCCCAAAATAGCAATACTTATAGATTCTTAGTAATAAAATCAGAGATTAGCGATATAGTAGACAACTCAATCTGAAAAGTTAGAGATACCTCTTTTTTCGATGATATATTTTCTTTTAAGGCTAAAATTTCTAGATCTCTAGAATGTGAACCATTTTTCTCTAAAGCTATAAAAGCAGATCGAACTAGAAACTGAACCTGAATTAAAAAGTAAAATGAAAAGAGTTAAAAAAAATTAGAAAATACTTCTTTACATTCTTAGCAAAGGATGAACTTTCTACATATAATGAGACGATGTCATCATTAGAATCGCCATATTGGAAGGAAGTTAACAACATACTTAATTCCAAATTTTCAGCGATAAATCTGTTGGTAAAACAACACAGTGACCTTCAGCCACTAAAAATTGTTGGTTTTGGATGCATTTGGGAATTACATACCAAGCTCTCAGACAAATAAAAACCATGGAACGGCAAGAAATCAATTCATAAGCAAATAATTAAATGGACTTGTAAGGAATGAGAGTTGTAAGCAAATAAAAACCAGCACTATTTTTAGACAACGGGGAACTAAGCCCCGTTTTATTCTAAATTTGCTCTTTTTATATATTTTTATATTTCTTACATTAAGTAAACACACTTTTAAGATTTACCCTCTAAGAAATAATGAGAAAAAGAAAGAGAGGTTGAAAATGATAAACAACTTACTAAAACTTTGCCGGGTAATTATGATTTAAAATGATGTAGAACGGGTAGTCTATAGATATTAAAATTCAATCAATCATAGAAAATAAAATTTAAGTTTTAACTGATTTACCTCCCGGAAACAAACTTATAGAAATAAAATAGATTTTTAGAAAGAAATTAAGGCCATATGAAATAATAAAAAGATATAAAACTAGTCAGTAGTAAAAGGATTTAACCAAAGAAAAGACAGAATACTTTGACACCTATGCTTTTGTAGCTAAGATAACTATTTTAAAAATTTTAATAGCTTTAGTCTCAATTCATAAATTAATAATCTATCAAATGGATGCAAAAAATATATTCTTAAATGGAAAACTAGAAGAAAAAATATATATAAACTAACCTTAATAATTTAAAGTAAAAGAATAAGAACATCAAGTATGCAAACTAATTAAATCACTTTATGGTTTAAAACAAGCTTCTTGACAATGACATATTAATTTTGATTAAATTATCTTAAAAATAACTTTAAAATAAATAAATATAATAAATATGATATTATAAGAAACAAGATACTGATTTTATAATACTATGTTTATATATAGATGATATATTATTATTTGAAACATCAATGAAATTAATTCAAGAAATCAAAATTTATTTATCAAAAAAAATTGATATAAAAGATTTAAGAGAAACTGATATAATTTTAGAAATGAAACTTAAAAGAGTAGATAATAGAATAGCAATAAGTCTAACACACTAAATAAAAAAAATATTAAAAAAATTTGAATATTTTGATTTAAATCATATCTCCATCCCTTATGATCATAGTTCTCACTTAATTAAAAATTTAGAAAAACCTGCTAATCAATTAGAATATTTTCAGATGATAGGATCCTTATTATATATTTTAAATAAAACCTATTTAAATATAGTTTATGTAGTAGGTTAACTAAGTAGGTATACTTTATAATCTTAGTAAAGAACATTAGAGAGCTCTAGAAAGAATCTATATATCTTAAGAAAATCTTATACTACTTTTTAATATATTATGATTATTCAAAAGTACTTGAGAGTTATAGTAATGCCAATTGGATAACCGATAACTTGATATTAAGTCTACCACTAAATATCTTTTCTTATTAGAAGGAGCTGTAGTATCTTGGAACTCTTGTAAACAAATAATAATTACTAGAATTACATTAGAATCTGAACTAACTGCTTTTGATACTGTATATATTTGAAGTACAATGGTTAAAAAAATTAATAAATGATATAGCAATTCTTTCACTAAAAATTTTATTTTTTTAAAAAAATTGTGATTGTAGAGTTTTAATTAATTTATTAAATCAGCAAATAACTAATAAAAAGATGAATAATCATATCCTGGTCAGGTATAAAGCTGTAAGAAATAAAATAAAAGAAATAATATCACTATAATTTATAAAATCAAAAAAAATCTACAAATCTTTTGACCAAAGATCTTTTGAAAGTTGTAGTATCTGAGACATCAAGAGAGATAAGGCTTAAGCCCATATATTAGTCACCAGAATGAACCCCTACCATCATGGCAATCCCATGGTAAAGGTTCAAAGAAAAATGACCTCCAAGGTAATGCCTGTGAACACCGGTATGGTATATATCTCAATCCCATTCCTATAGTGTGGTACCCTATTATGATGACTAGGTTGAGCATAACTCTTAATAAATCCAAGACTATGAGTTCAGCGATGTATGATTCTGTTACATGTACTCTTGGAGGATCTATCTTAGTGAGAGTAGTCATGAGACCACGATTATGGACTTAAGACAAATTTCTAGTAACTCTCATGAAAATCAAGGCAAGCGCATGACCTGGATAGTGCTACGCCATATTATGATCAATTCATCTTTATACCGTGTATATTTTATACTAAATACAAGTTCAAACCTAGAAGGTACTTGCACTAAGCATAGTAAAAGTCTAAATATCTCTTATTCTAAATTGTTTACCAAGTTTAATAATATTAAATTTTATTTTATTTTTTATGGGGATTATTTACTTGATATTATCAGGAAAAATAAAACCTCTCAACTCTCCCCCCACACCCGCTCGCAACGCGTGCATTGCATGCGTCTGATCATTTTCTTTTTTATTATTTTAATTAATTCCAAAATTTAAAGTTTTAATGGTCATTTTCTTATTTAATGCCATAATAGCTATTTTGATGGGTTTTTTGGGATTTTCTTCTAGGATTTTAGACATATAAATATGTCTCTACCCCAGCATTACAATGCATCTAAGAATCTCAAGCTCTATCTATCATACATTCCTCTTCTAAATTTTTTAAAATTTCTTTCTATCACCTATATTTTTTTATTTTAAAAATTTGGATCGAAGATGAGCTGATTGGCGTTCGTTCGAGATTGTGCCATCGATGAATATTAGAGTATTGGCTTTTAGATTATACTTTGGATAAGAATGTGTAGTCTAATCATTTTTCGTATGAGAAGATAATCAAATCTTCTTTAGGACAGTAATTCTATCCGCCTTCCAAACCAAACTTTCTAATTTTGTTCGTTTGTATTTCTAAATTATTTTATCATGCCAAATTTATTCTATCATACACATCACAAAAAAATATTTTTTAAATATTTTAAAATTATATAAATATATTTATATTTATATATTATAACTAACAAATGAATCTTGATCAAGGTAGGTGACATCCAGATTTGGACATACAATGTCCTCCCAACAATTTGATGTCCTAAATTCAGGGCTAATAACAATAAAATAAGATAAATTCTATATCTACCATGGTTATGGCTGAAAATGGGCCGGTCCAAAAGCCCATTGTTTGGAACTAGACGGGGCCAGCTCAATAAATAATTCGGACCGGCCTGAAATTGGTTCAGGCTTCGGACCAAATTTTAAGCATATTGGACTAGTCTTAGGGCTGTAAAATAGAGTCCATTTAATTTTTGGGCCAAAGGGATGCTCGGATTCGGTCCAAAAATTTTTAAAATATAGTCTTTGGGCCGGTCCATTTCTAGCCCTAACCATGGTACTAGATTATTAACATGAGAACAATTGAACAAATATGAACTCTATAAAAAAGCACGATCAGGATTACATACAGCATAACAAACCCGGATGCGCATTGGCTGCAATTTCATTGATGGAAAGCTTCTCCATAGGCTAGAAAAAGAAACCGATTTTAGACCAAAAATTCCACTAACTGGAAGCGCATTGGTCTTCACTCCTTTTTTATCTTATCAGAAAGAGAGGGGGGGGGGGATTTTTTTTCTTTACAATTAAATAGTTAAAATAAAAAATAATTTAAAAAAGTAGAGGGCCGAGAGCACAGTGTTCCATATTATCATATTACCCGAGTAATATTTTAAAGAAAAAATATACTATCAAATATCATTAGACCATATAAAAGATAAGTCCTATTTTTCAATACATATTTAAAACCTGCAGTTTTACTTTTTTATTAAAAAATTGAATGATAAAAATATCTCTAACTTATAACAATTATAACACTTATTAGCTTGGATTATGATACTAGTGGCCGGCTTATGATATCCTCATATTCATAGAATATCATAAGGCTGATGATATTTTCATTATTGAGAAAATTTGAATTTTTTCAATAATGAAAATATCCTTGGCTTTATGACATTATGTGAACAGGGTTATGATACCCTATTTACAAATGAGTATCATAAGGAAAGAATATTTTTATCATTCAAATTTTCTAAGAAAAAATAAATTACAAGTATTAAATACATTTTTGAATGGTGAAAATACCCTTCTCTCATGATACCTTGTTTATGAACATGATGTCATAAGGGAATGGCATTTTCATTATTTAAGATTTTTAATAAAAAATAAACTACAAGATTAAATGCATGTTTGAATGATGAAACTGTCCTTCCACTTTCGTGAATAGGATGTCATAACCAAATTCACATGATGTTATAAGATGAAAGATATTTTTATCATTGAAATTTTTACATTTTTTTTAATGATGAAAATATCTCTTGGTTCTATGATATCATGTGAACATGGAGATGTCATAAGGAGGTCACTGAATATTATATTCCAACTCAACGGATATCATAATTTTTTTATATTTTTTCATTCAAATTTTATTTAAAAAATAAAATTATAGTATTAAATATAAACTCATATTTTTATAATCCAACAAAATTGTATGATATTTTTTTTTCCATGGTATGCAAAGACCTCTATCTCACCCCTCTCTGCCCTATCTAAAAGCCCTTCCTTACCGCCATGTTGCCACGAACTCCCCTCCTCTTCGCCTCGTGCTCTCTTGTCGCCGTCATGGTATCCTGTCCTCTTCCCATTGCCATCACCATAAATTTCCCTCGCCATCTTACCACCATCTTAGATTCTTCTCCTCCTCTTGCCACTATCATGATATACCCCCTCTCATCACTATCGAAGTCTCTCTCCCTCTTATTACTGCCACTACTACCAAGTTCCCCTCTCCTTCTCACCATTGCTGTAGGCTTCCCTCTCCCTTTTACCGCTATCATAGGTGATGTAGCAACATCCGCTGACATGGAGCCTACACAACGCCAGCAGCCGTATGGGTAGGGACTGCCACCTAGACGCGGCCTTGGTGGAATGTCAAGGTCAGCTCCTGGCCGGGGTCGAGCTCATGAAGTGAGCCCCCTGCTGAGATCAGCTCCCAGCCGGGGTCAGGCTCATAGGGTGAGCCCTCCGTCTGAGATCATCTCCCGACCGAAGCAGAGCTCATAAAGCCAGCCCCTCCCGCCGAGGTCAGCTCCCAATCGGGGTCAGGCTCACGGGGTGAGGCCTCCATCTGAGGTCAGCTCCTAGCCAAGATCGAGCTCATGCTGCCGTAGGCGGACCTCTCTGGGAGGTCCTTCCCCTCCATACGAAGGCCAAAATTCTTACCAGCGGTGAAGGGGGGAAAGATCAACAAGAACTCAAATCACGGCATGGAGATCTCTGTTCACCTGCAGCCTCCGGAAGGTGGCACATGTCCTACCACCAATGCCGGTTCTGTAATACGCCATCCCCCATGCTCTGCGCTAGGTAAGCCTCGTCAGACCCAGGGCCCTATAGCGTGCTGCCAAGTCAACAACCATACGGTCGGAGATCCAGAGTTCTTCCAAAAGGAAAATCCTATCAAAGCCATAGGCCCTGCAATGCTCGAGCGGCCCCTATGGGAATAAAAACTCCTCATGATGGCATGGGGTTTGAGGGCGCATCACCTGCCCCTAGGAAGCAAAAAAGACAACACCCCCGAGAGAAGAAAAACATGGGGGAAGGAGGAGTTCTGGAGAGGAGAGGAAAAAGTTCTCCAGAGAGAGCTCTCAGGAGAGCTTTCCAGAGAGCACACTGAAAGATGGAAGGAAGACCAGTCCGAGAGCAAAGGAGAGGCTCCAAGAGGCCCAAGGATCGCCTCCTTCTCTGGAAGGCCATTCCGAGAGGGGGAAGGGAAGAAGGAGAAGTCGCGGGCAGCAAGCCCCTCCGGAGAAGACATCGCGAGAGGGCTGTTGGAAATTGTATCCCAAAGCCAATCATCTAGGCTGTAAATGGTTGTGCTATCTTGTAATTGTAATGATTTTTGAATGAATAAAAGTTATTCTGTTCTTATTGGCTGTTCATCATATTTATATTTTCCTGAAATAAACTCTTGTATGATGGAGTCCTTAGAACTACAATGTTTGATATAGAGCAGATATATCAAGTAGTTCTTAAACTGGTTCACAACCAAAGGATACATTGTTATAGCACAACAATGTATCAAGTATAGATTGTTGCATGTCACATTTGTTGGTTGTCCTCTTAACCAAGAAGTGTAGAGATACTGGTGTGACATGCAAGTAAAATGTATGATATTTCATTGAACGTGACCATATGTGAAGCTCCCTTCTGTCAAAGGGTTGCTCGCAAAGGGATATGGGTATATGTGTCCCTTAGACCTCAGGTCATCATGACAGCTTGCAAGCAACTCACTGTACTTTGGTGCCGAACTACCTGGATTTCTAATCCAGTGATGGAAGGTTTCTGGGTGCAGTCAAATACTTGTGGAGCGGTGGTGGATCAAGATGAAATTGACCTCTCCAAATAGTTTAAAATGAATGACTCACTATGTCTCAATTTAGCAAAATCTTGGCCATGGTAGTTCTTGTGAGGAGTCATAGAACTTGTAAGGTTGAGACATGATCTGGATAAACCAAATTAGGGTTGGCAGTCGAACCTTAAGTCATCTTAAGCATTATGAGGTCAAAGGGATGAATTATATGGCAACCATATGCAAAGGTTCTTGTGAGGTGCTCTGCATCTTCGACCTATCCGGACATCGGGTATCATTGCTAGATGAAGACTTTGATTGGTACTGGAAATATTCCAGTGCCACCGGCTTAGTGTTCGAACCTATGGGGTTACACACCATAAAGGATTTCTATATGATCTTAACGCTAATCGATGATTGAGAATCGTTTGCCATCACCGAAAGTCAATATGATTGACTTTGTTCCAAGTATCGACACTTGGAATTTTGCAGGTGTCGATACTTGATGAAGTGTTGACACTTGGTAATTTTCGTGAGTCGACACTTCTTGTGACGAACTGAATTCTGAAAAGATTTTTTAGGAGGATTTTGGAACAAGTTTTGACCTGGTTTGAATTTCGAATTTAAACCAGTTTTGGCTCCAAGGTTATTTGATATGATAGTCATACTTACCTTCTTGGGTTGGACCCATTTGGTATGGCCTTGATCCTCTCCCCCATTCTCTCCCCTCATCTCTCCTCCTTCCACTTTCTCCCTCTCCCTGCTGCCCCTACAAATGAACGTCATTTCTGTGGCTGCAATAGATTTTTGAGAAAAGCTTTGAGAGAGGAAGATAAAGAAGGGTTGTGAGAGGTCTAGGGATTGGGTGTGAGAATCCTAGCATTCTAGCTATGTCTTGGGAAGAGAGCTCTCTTGGAAAAGGTTTTCAGCTCTCCTCCTAGTCTTCCCAGAAGAAGAAGATCGGTCTAAGGATCCCAAAGAGTTAGCACTCTGAGGGAGTTGATTAGAGTCGAGCCCATGTGTGGATTACCTGTAGAGGCCAGACACATGTGTGGCTCGAGTGCCCTCCTCCTTTTACAGCTTTTCTCCAGTATAAAGGTATGGTACTTTTATATTTGTGTTTCTGTCTTGTTTTGATATCATGATGCATGCTATTACATTATGCTAGATCCTGTTGTGGGCAGATCGGTAGATCATTTAGATCTATCTACCGAGCCATCCAATGTGCATGTTTTAAAATTATTTTAAAATGCATATTTTTTTGCCCTGCTTTCGTGAATGCATGTTTACATATTGGTATGCTTCGTAGATGCACTTCACCTTCAAGGGCACCTCAAGAAGGACATCGGGACCAAGCCCCCAATTCAAGCGGGGCCATCGCCCGAGGCATGAGGTAAGAAAGGTAAGAGGTAGACACAGGAGGAGCGGGGAGAGGTAAGCAAGCAAGCACCTCGAGAGCTCAGCGACCGAGATACCAGCCGAAAAACCTCTCCGCTCCCCACTCTCCATTCCTTCTCTCAGTCGCTCAGGCATTATTATCTTGTTCTTTATATTATTTGAATATCTTTGTCATGTCACCCCCTGAGGCGAGGGAGTCCCCCAAGCTCTCTGTCTTAAAGGTTTATGTTCTTCTCGATCGTCCCACTGACTTGATCGTCGGAGTGTCTTTACCGGAATCCCTAAATCGGGTCTTTCCTGTTTTGCAGGCTGAGCGGGCCAAAGAGACACCTCCGAGGAGGAGGGAGCACCCCGGTGGGAGAAGGAGGCACCCGACACGGCGGTGACGCACCGGAGCTATCGACCACGATGATCCGAGCGGCAACAGATTTGCGCGCTAGGTAGGGGGTGGGCAATTGCGGTAGATGATTCAGGAGCCAAGGGAATCTTGGCCAAGGCTGAGGATCCGGGCTCTTCAACTGATGGAACGACCGTAGCCATCTCCCTGGGGGGCAGGCGGGGACACGAGAGCTCCCTCTTGGTGGGCCCACCCAAAGAACGAGGAGAGAGGGGCTCTTGTCCGTGGGCTCCTTAAACACCTGCCGCCTTTCATGGCACTTTCCGGTTAGATCCAGAGTCCAGGCATTCCCCTGCACGTGAAGGCTTCCATCATCTTGTGCAAGCCTAACGGGTAACGCTCTTCCCTACTGCCCTTGCAATATGAAAACTGTATTACGATTCTGCAGGAGAAACCCCAGCATCACCGTCAAAGGCAAGCATTATAGCCTCGCCCATGGTTAGGGGATGGCGGCAAAATGCCATCTACCATGCGACCCGCAGTGGGGCAGATTAACAAGAGACGGGGCCTGACCCCGGGGGGCAGCTTGCTGATTGAAGATGGCGCACGACAGCAACCCCGTAAAGGACTCCAGTGAAGGGGTCGAAGCCCGACCAGATGGAGCCTACTACCTTGCTGGTCCCCGATGCTCGTGGACTGGGAACACGAGCAACTCAAGAGGGCACTACCGGTGATGTAAAACCTCTTCTCAATTATCATAGTCGCTTTTTTTGTACAACTTCATCTTTTACCTATGCATGGATGTCCCTGTCCGGCTCAAAGGCCAGTGAATGCACGCGGGCGCCTCCATCAAGCCTGCGCTCACCAGCCCGCCCACAGCCCGGAGGCGGCACCAAGATGGCGTCTACCATGAGATTCACAACATGATAGCACATCAACAATGCAGGCCCCTCCATCAGGCTAGCGCTCACAGCCCAGAGGTGGCACCAAGATACCATCTATCACGAGACTCAGCATGAAAGCTCATCAACATTGCGGGCCCCTCCATCAGGCCTGCGCCCACCAGCCAAGCTCACAACCCAGAGGTGGCGGCAGGGCAACTCGCCACCTACTGCATGACTAATAGTTCGGCATCCACATCAACAACGCGAGCCCCTCCATAAGGCCTGCGCTCACCAGCCACGCTCACAGCCTAGAGGTGGCACCAAGATACCGTCTACCGCAAGACTCATAGCATGGTAGCTCATCAACAACGTAGGCTCCTCCATCAGGTCCGCGCTCACCAGCCGAGCTCACATCCTAGAGGTGGCGGCATGGCAACTCGTCACCTATCGCGTGACTCACAATTCGGCACCCATATCAATAACGTGGGCCCCTCCATTAGGCCCGTGCTTACCAACCGAGCTCATAGCCAAGAGCTGGCAGCAGGGCAACCTGCCACCTACCATGTGACTCACAGTTTGGCACCCACATCAATAACGTCGACCCCTCCATCAGGCTCGCGCTCACCAGCCACGCTCACAACACGAAGGCGGCACCAAGATGCTGTCCACCACGAGACTCACAACATGGTAGCTCATCAACAATACGGGCCCCTCCATCAGGCCCACGCTCATTACCCGAGCTCATAGCCTGGAGGTGGCGGTAGGATAACCCACCACGTACCGCGAGACTCGTAGTTCAGCACTCTTAGGCCGAACCCACTCCATCAGGCCCATATTTTTTGGCCGGGTTCACGACCTTGAGGCGACGACAGGGCAACCCGCTATCTACCATGAGGCACGCAACTGGGCAATCTCCAAGCTAGGTCCTTCCGATAGGCCTGTGCTCAGTCGCTCCACTCATAGTCTTGAGGCACAGTTGGGGATTCCTGGAACCCTGCCATCTACCGCGAAACTCATACTTTGGCACCTATAAGTCGAGACACTCATGAAGCCCCGCATCCACTGCCTTACTCACAGTCCAGAGATGCTTGCCAGGAAACTCCAGAAGTCTCACAATCTGCCCCTTGATTCATAGTGTGGCGAACCGAGCCGGGACACTCTGGAAGCCTTGTGCTCGATTACTTTGCTCACAACCCGAGGATGTTGGTGAGGAATCCTTGAATTCCCGTCGTTGGTCGCCTGACTCACAGCTTGGCAAACCGAAGGGACTCCCCAGAGGTAGTTCGAGCTGAAGAAAAAAAAAATGATAAGTAAAGTGAAGGGAACACAGAGCATTTCGACCGGAGGAAGAAGAAAGAAAACCACCCTCCTCGGAATGTCCCTCACTTCGGAGAGAGGCCCTCAGCAGCCCGGGAGGTCGAGCAGCAGACTCAAGCTCAAAAAAAAAGAGAAGACATAATAGCAATCATAAAGGAATGGATGCTTTCATTGATCAAAATTCTCTCACATCCTATGGAGGCTCCCGACAGGCCAGGAGACCTCCTGAAATTCTAAGATACAAGATGAAGGGTGGATGGACTGAAGCCCCATTTCTGCTCCTCGCCCGTGTAGGAGACACCACGGAAGGGCACCCTTCCTCAGGAGTTTGCCGGATCTCTAGAGCCCGGCATTGGCTCCGCCTCTACCGCACCATCCTCCTTAGAATTCACTAATCCCGTAATTCCAAGGGCAGCTGCAGCAGCTCTGCATCAAGATGGTCCTATTTGCGCCATGGCGGCCATGGCCCTTGCCATTGTGACCACGACCCGGGCCACCACCTCCTCCTGTAAGATCCTCGGTCTTGTGAACTGGGAGGTGGCTCCGGTCGCCTTTGCTTTTGAGATAGCCTCTTTCTCTGCCCCAGCTGCGCGACCGGAGAATCTCCCCCTTTACATCTGAGGGGGAAGTTTCAAGCTCGACATATTTCTTCTCCGAACCTGATGCCCATGCCTTGACGCTGGCCAGTCGCTCCCGGAGAGCCTTCATTTGGCCCTCCGAGCCTCGGGCTGAAATCCTGAAGTCTACCAAGAGCCCTCCCTCAGTGCAGGCCGAGGGAGAGGGATTGAAGAGGGCAAACATGGAGGTCAGCACCAGAACCATAAGGGGGCTGAAGAAGAAAAAAGGAAGCCTTGTGGAACCCTAGCCACCTGCGCTCGAAGGCCTTTTAAAAGCCACGTATCCAATCGGAAGTCACCACGTGTCGGCTCTAGGTGCCTCCCGACACTTCAGTTCACGGGACGAGCGCCCTGATCCAGCCAGGGCATTGATGATCACTGCATTGGGAAACTGAGCACAATGCCCTATTGATGTAAAGGTGCAGTCTTCGAGGCATGGCCAATCGAAGCATTGATGGCGCAGAAGGCACGTCCCTCCATGTCAGCATGGTCATTACTCTCATCGTCCCGAGCGACGCTTCGTTCTCTAGACTCGAGAGTGGGGGGAGTCTGAGATGGCAACATCCGCTGACATGGAGCCTACAAACAGCAGCAGTCGCATGGGTGGGACTGCCACCTAGACGCGGCCCCCGGTGGAATGCCGATGTCAGCTCCCAGCTGGGGTTGAGCTCATGCTGCCGTAGGCGAACTTCTCCGGGATGTCCTTCCCTGCCATACGAAGTCCAGAATTCCTGCAAGCAGTGAAGGAGGAAAAGATCAACAAGAATTCAAATCATGGCATGGAGGTCCCTGTCTACCTGCAACTTTTGGAAAGTGGCACATGTCCTGCCACCAATACCAATTCTGCAACACGCCGCCCGCATGCTCTACGCGAGGCAAGCCCTGTCAGACCCAGGGCCCTGTAGCGTGCCGCTATGTCAACAACCATATGGCCGAAGAACCAAAGTTTCCCTAGAAGGGGAATCCTGTCAATGCCATAGGCCCTGCAATGCTCAGGCGGCCCTTACGGGAATGGAAACTCCCCGCGATGGCATGGGGCTCGAGGGTGCAGTGCCTGCCCCTGGGAAGCAAAAAGGACAACACCCCCAAGAGAAGAAAAAAGGTGGGGAAGGAGGAGTTCTGAAGAGGAGGAGAGGAAAAAGTTCTCCAGAGAGAGAGCTCTCTAGAGAGCACACCAAAGGCTGGAAGGAAGACCAATCCGAGAGCGAAGGAGAAGCTCCAAGAGGCCCAAGGATTGCCTCCTCCTCCGGAAGGACCATTCTGAGAGGGGGAAGAGAAGAGGGGGAAGGGAAGAAGAAGAAGCCACGGGCAACGGCAAGTCCCTCCGGAGAAGACACCATGAAAGGGCATATCAAGAAGGACACCGAGACCAAGCCCCGATCTGGACGGGGCCATCGCTCAAGGCGTGAGGTAAGAAAGGTAAGAGGCAGACATAGGAGGAGCGGGGAGAGTTAAGCAAGCAAGCATCCCGAGAGCTCGGCGGCTGAGATACCGGCCGAAAACATCCATGCTCCCCGCTCTCCATTCCTTCTCTCTGCTGCTCAGGGATTATTATATTATTCTTTATATTATTTGAATATCTTTGTAATGTCATCTCTGAGACGAGGGAGTCCTCCAAGCTCTCCGTCTCAGAGATTTCTGTTCACCTTGATTGTTCCACTGACTTGATCGTTAGAATGTCCTTGCCAGAATTCCTGGTCCGGGTCTTTCCTATTTTGCAGGTCGAGCAGGCCGAAGAGCCGACCCCGAGGAAGAGGGAGCACCCTCGGCAGAAGAAAGAGGTAGACATGACGGCGATGTACTGAAACTACGGGCCATGATAATCCGGATGGTAATAATAGATTTCCTTCTCTCTCTTATTGCCTTTACGGTCTCCTGTGTCCCTTTTAATACCGGAGTCACGAGCTCTGCTCACTCTCTCGCTATCTCCTCCCTTCCTCCTCTGCTTTCTCTATTTCTGCTGCTCTCCTTCCTTTTCAAGGTCTCACCCATGTCAGTTCGGGTTTTACGAGTTGCACAAAATCCAGCCGGGTCAAATGGTTTCAGCCGGCTTTTAACCCCAGCCGGTTTAAATGTTTAATTCAACAACCGGCCCGGTTCCATGGCGGGTCATCCTATCCGACCGGCGGGGTTGGACTTAAAGGGATCTCCTTGGTTTCCGATTTTGACGTGCCCATTTTTCCCAGCTTCCTCTTGACCCTGGAGTTAGCGTTCATCCCCTCCGCCGCCCTCAACGCTTCTATCCCATCTCTTCCGCCCCTTCTTTTACCACGTATACTCCTCTCTCCCGCACAGCGGGAAGCATCGCCAAATCGGTGAAAGATTTGGATTTTGATTGGTTAAGGTTTGACTTCTATTTTTTTGATCCATTCTGTGATTCTTTTCCGTTTGTTTTGTTTGATAGTGGCTAGATCAATCCTCAGCGCTGAGAAGAGGAAGGAAAACCCAGAAAGATATTTCTGGAGAATCGGTCCGGAAGCATCGAAGAAAATGAGACTATAATTTCGTTGCTTTTCTATTAGATTGCTACTTCTTTCTATCATTCTGTAATCTGTGCTTGAACCCATCGGCTCTCATGTATCTGAGGTGGGTTTTGAGGAGCTTGAGCTCAAGAACGAGATTGTTTGGCCGGAGACCTGAAAGTTTTTTGATGGAGGCTCGTTCTGGAACGCTGCTGAGTGGATATGCTTCTAGTTTGACCTCGAAGGTACGATTTTTCCCTAAAATTTGTTTGTTTTCAGCTACATTTCTGGATGAACGTTGATAAAAAATGCATTGTAGAGTAGTTTGCATATGTACATATTTTTATTGACTTGGGTTGTTGGCTTGGAAGAGAAATCTTGTTTATAGATGCCAGTAGCTATGCGTTCTTAGTTGATGGGGAGGATTTTTTGTTCTTCAAGTCATGTGGACCTGTGGATGAACATTGTAATCCAGATGTTTGATTGGGCATTAGACCACCATTTTGGTGAACAGCATCTTTTTTCCTTTCCAGACGTGGAATTGTTGATTAACTTTGCAAGTCAAGACAAGACAATAACTGAAACAAGTCAAGATAACAACTTCTGCACTAAATAAATAACTGACCTGGAGGGGATTTAAACTCATGACACTCAAGAATTTTAACTCTTATACCGTTTTAATAAAATGTTTGATGAAAGGCTTAAGCTGTTGGGGAATGGATCGATGAATATAATGCTTAACAACAAGAAAAATAAATATATCAAAACAATGTAAGTTATAAGTGATGATGAAAAGTAGGAACATAGGGAAAGAATATAGGTGAGAGAGGAGAAGATAATCAGATAGAGGGAGGAAAACTGGCTGAACCTCATTAAGGCTCTTCTTAACTAAAATATCTCCACTAAATCTTAACATCTAGGAAATTTTTTTTTGTCCTATTCTTAAATGGACCCATAATCTCATGTGCTACATATCATGACACCAGAAATCTTTCAACATAATTTGAAGATCTTTAGCTGGCTGATTGTATCATAAGAGTTTTGTTCAGAAATGAGTACTTGTAGCCATTGCACTGCACTCTGATCCGAGAAAAAAAGATGCCCAAGAAGGGTATCGCACACCTTTAGTGATAGGATCCAACACTGCATTGCACCAACAAGTTTACCAACTAAATGAATCAGTGGGCACCCTGATTTTGACATTGGTGTTATTCACCCACACTACTTTGTGGGTACTATGATGAGAATCATTGTTCAATTGGAGCATATGATGGCATCTCAAGAGAGAACACTGATGCAGCCGCTGAAGTCAAATGATGACAGCGCATACTTGGCCATGGCACTGGACTCTGATCTTCCACATGATTTTCTTGTTGTGTGGTGAAGAATACACGAGGGATAGCATAATGGTGCATTAGTCTAAGGCCCATAGGATGACTACATGGGTGCAAGAATCATCTCACAAGCACCCAGATCACTAGTTGAATTAAAGATGGACTTGTATTGCGAGATCGACAAGTGCAGGAGGTATTTTTATACCCCATTCAGCTGCAAGAAGCACCATTGGAACATTTCAGACTATCAGATGCAATAAAATGTTTGGGTGCAGGTTGCTCTCCAAAACTTTCAAGAGAAATTTTGTGGCAGTTAGAGAGTTTTAAGGTTCGGCAAAATTCTTTTTTGGCACCAAATTATCTTGAAATATCCTTGGTTATATTGGGTAGAATGGGAGATTGAGTGTCCTTTGGGGAGTAGGGAACATTGTATTCTTTATATATTAGTATTTTGAAATAGTTCTATATGTAGGGTGATGTAGTTTGAAGCAAGGTTCAAAATCTTGGTATTGGACCCTATACTAGTGCCATGTTAGTGTAATGTTGGTATGCTCGATATGGGAGTCGGGTTGGTGTAATGACACTTGGTATACTCCTCATACCGAGTATTAGATGGGGACCGGTAAGGGTATGGTCCACACTGGTATTGCAAACCTTGGTTTGAAGAACTATTGTAGTTAATTTAATTAAGAGAAAAGATTTGGTCAATCCCCTTGTCCTCCCTCTCTATGTTCTATTTTCTGGAAGTCCTTTAATTTCATGTTTTTCCTGTGACTTGTTAATCCAAGGCCCTATTTGCTTGGGAAATTAGGATGAAATAGCCCCATTTCACCCAATTGGCTTTCCTAGGTTGTTCAAGGATTGTTAATCAAAGGCAGGGTTATTTCCTGGAATTCATAATTATTGGGGATTACTTATTCCACGATAAGGGATGGAATTATTCTTGAGAGGAGGAATTTATTGCTTCCTACTTTTTCAATTCAGACTTGGAAGTCTTAGTGCTACCACCCGAAATCGAGGCTTATCCCAAGTACCATAATATTGAAGAGTATGAATACCCATTCCAAATTTTACTGTTCTACAAGCAATGTCACCCTTATATTTTTGTGATTCGCCTTTCTTGCTGCTGATTTTAATTTTGATATTGATTTAGATAATATATTTCATTTGAATCAAGGAACTGGTGCCTCTCCCTTCTGTTCACTTCTTTCAATATTTTTTGTCTGATTCTATTGAATAAATCATTAGAAATATAGTTTGTATTGATATGTTTGCAAAAACCAGCTCTTAACACTGCAGACTGACTGACACATAAAATGCAGGCCTTCTCAGATTCCTTAAAGATTTTTAAGATCTGGTTTCCTAACATCCTCAGAGACCTTCAGAAACAACTTGAAGGTTTATATATCATCTTGGATCTGTGTTGTATAAAAAAAAACCTTTTCTGCTTTATTTTTTATAAAACGATAGCAAGATGATTCGTTAAAACTAAGCCCTTAATTTGTTGACCATGTACCATGTATCACTGGCCGTCCAAAAATTTACCATGTCTGCAATATGAGGGAGTGAACATGTTATTGCCATGTGAATTTGTGATAGTTGCTCTTGTCATGTAGCAGGATGCATGTATGTGTGATGGCAATCATTGCTTATTATTGGTTTTAATTTCTATTCAACTTCAGGGAAAAAAATTATGAAACTAGTTTATCAGGAACCGGGGTGTCATCTTTCAGTTAGAGCAATTCTCATTCACTCTATGTGCTTCAAATGTGTAATAAGCAGATGGTGTCCTTATGAAACATGTGTTTTGTTTTACACTGCTCATTCACTTCCTGAGATTTCCAGATTTTGATGTAATGATAGCATATTATAACATAGGTTATTTGCAAAACTAATTTGTAGTGGGTCATTGGGGATTCATAGTAGGCAAACAAAGTCAAATCTATGAATTCATCTTGCTATACTTAAATCAATTTTGTTCCAATACTGTATTTTTGTGGACAGATTAGACCACTGGCATTTCCATCTTCCGTTTTAAGGATGCATACCAAGGTTTACCGTCTCGATACTCGACCTTGCTTCGGTAAAATCCGATTGCAATGTCACCACATGGTTCAAAATGGTATGGCAGTGTCGGTATGCTTCGAAATGGCATACTGGTACGAGACTTGTACGGTGCGGTGCACCCCATATCAGGCACTATGGGGTGGTACGGCATTCCATGGTGTAGATTGCTTGGGGATCTCCCTATGTATTGTTGTCACCCTTTCGTTGGGTGCTAAAGTAACAGTTTTGGTTCTGGCGAATACTAAGATCATATTCTTGTTCCTTTGAGCATAATGGTTGTGACTTGTGAGTTGATGATTAAGCAAAGAAGGCCATTCTCATTGAACCACCGATTTTGATGTGATCTTGACTTTTCAAAGGGAATATCTTCGCCTTCTCTTAGCTTGAATGCTCTAAGATGATTCACCATTACAGCTTAATGGAAGAGAGCATGTATTAAAATCAGTTTGGCCTGCAAGGTGTTATAGGTGATGTTCAAGCATCTTCATTACAGCTTTATTTAGGTTTGGAATTCTAAATACAAAGTCTTCTAGGAATTACAAGTAGGGGTGGCAATCGGGTCGGGTCGGGTCAGAAAAGTTTATTAAAGGGGTTGTAATTTAAAACCTGAACCTGACCCATTTAATAAACAGGTAACCCGATCCGACCCGTTTAACTCATTTATTAAATGGGTAACCTGCTAACCTGACTCAACCCGATCTGTTTAACCCGTTTAACAATTAAATAACCTGTTTATCCAACCCAAACCGATCCAACCTGTTTAATAAATAGATAACCTGTTTATCTCACCCGACTCGACCCGACTTGACCCGATCCGATCCGTATATTAAATGGGTTAAACGGGTTAAACAGGTTGGGCCTAAAAAATCTAAACCCGATCCATCTATTAAATGGGTTAAACGGGTCGACCCGTTTATGACCTGAACCCATTTATCCCAAACCCAAACCTGTTTATGGCGGGTCGAACACGGGTCGGGTCATAAATTGCCACCCCTAATTACAAGCATGCTAATTGATCCCCCCTTGAAGCCATGTAGATTTGGTCAACAAGTCCTTGGTTCCTGGTTGAGCTGAATGCATATTCAATTATAGAATATGTCCACTTAATTTTTCACCTTTGGCTCATTGTAAAGCATATGACTCAGCATTATGGTTGAGAAAAATGTGGGGGGCTCCACCTAGGATTTTCATAAAAATCAACTGCATTGTCAATGGTATTTTTTCTTTGTTAAATTATATGCCAGACTACATTACTCAGTATATCATTAAATAATCACTTATTTGCAGTGGTAGATAGGATCCAACTTCATTATTTATGATTCTTTAACATTTTTTTTTACCATGTACTATCTTAGCTGTTTATCTTTAGTTTCCTACATGGCTGCATCTAGATCCAAGAGGATCATTGCTTCTATTTCTACTAATATTTCATTTAAGCATGCTTTCATTGTTTGTATTAGTATGTCTGCCAACTTGAGGAAGATGTCTCTCGTTTTCTATGCATTTCTAGGAGTAAAGGGCATACGCATTTCCATGATTTTGAATAGCCTGTGTAAAGTGGGTTAAATTTGTTTAACTTGCCAGTCTTTTGATTCAAAAGAGTTCCATGCCATGCCATTTCAAGTACATGAAGAGGATTCGTCTATTGTTTTTCTATAACTATTGATGCTTTGATATACTTATGAAGGCTTATTGATGTGTCCATTACCTTTGTGTGGATTAGTAGGCATTGGGTTTCAGAGAATCATTTTTTTGGGGTTCACATTGTTTACATGACATCACATATCAAATTGACCAAGAGAGGAACTCTCCGGCTGAGGTAGTTACTCTACTTTGTCATTGTTATTTCATAACCGATCCAACTAATGTATTTCTTAATTCTTATATTGATTACTTAGAAGTTAGACAAGAAAAGATATAGCCAGTGTAGTGCAGAAGTTGGACACTAATACAGTATCTGCAGCCTGCATTAAACACATTTTTTTTCCTTTTTGTGGTACTGATTTTGTTATCAAAGGATGGCATGCCATCTCATCTAATAGCAAACTGAAAAATGCTGACGGGAGAGTGGTGTAGTTGAGGAGAGGAGGCAGTAGATGTTTATGAATGTTGTGTGTGTGTGTGTGTGTGTGAGAGAATCCCATTCCCCTTTTTTCTATTAAAATGGCACGGAGTAATCATTTACGAAAATCTGTATCTAAGAACAATGAAGATGCTGGATATTTCACCTCCATTCAATTGACTAGATACCATTCTCAGCCTTTGGTGGTTTACTATTTGATTGGATACTAAAACAATGCTATCCTTGCATAATATGGTATCCTTCTTAAGGTGTTTTACATTGACATATATATAGTGCTGGAGATGAATGTTGTAAATATTGCAAACCAGGCAAGTATGTCATACATCACAACTTTGTCTAAGAAATCAAATGAGACACAACAGAGTGGGCTTTTTTTTCGTATACAGCATAGCTTCATCTGTGAATTAAAAATAATCCAAAACAGGAACAGTCAGATTCCAGCATCCTTTTTTGTCATTTTTCTCCTTCAAAGGCCACATTACTGTTATGTGAATCCTTTTGCATTATATCTTCCAATTTTGTAGGATTTCTCAGCTGGATTTTTTTTCTTAATCATTTATTTGTAGTTCCTGTTGTTGTTGTATCTGGCCTTCCTTGTGCAGTCCAAAAGATGATCTTAGTGAGGCATTCCTTGCAGTTAGATCCCCCTTTCCTGAGGAACATATTTCATATGTATTTGTATGCCTAATACAAACCTGCTAAAGAATGATTTATAACAGACTTATGTCAAGAAGAGATAATTTGTATCTAAAAGTCATTAATTTTTCATTGTAATGCCTGACATAGAAGATTGTAAAGGAATTATCATTTTCTTTTACATGTGAAAATACTTGCAACTTGCAAGGATTGGTTAAGCAAAAACTAAATGATTCTCATGCTTGGAGAGATCATTTGTCTTTATCAGGAACCTCTGGATCCATTTTCCCTTGTTGCTGATGAATTGTCCATCGTTGCAAATAGACTTCGTGCAATGGTGGTTGCTGAGGTATGTGGTTTTACCATGTTTTTTCTGACTATTCATGCCATGTATTTTATTTTTCTAATGTAGTTTTCTAAAGATATACATGTTTGGTGCACAACAGGAGGTGCAACTCATTTTAGAAACTTTATGATTATGATTGCTGGAAGCTTTGTTTCCTACAGGTCCCTAAGCTAGCATCAGCTGCAGAATACTTTTTCAAAATGGGTGTGGAAGGAAAAAGATTCCGTCCTACGGTGAAGTCTTACTAGCTGAATATTACAATCTGTAACATATTCTGAAACAAAATGTTTTTCTACCTTGTATGCTTTTAGCAGCCTGCTGTATGCTTCATTCTGTTTTACTTATTTGTTATGCATTATATATCATTTCTGTTTATTCGTCAATTACAAGTGTCAAGGGTAATATCTGTACAACCATATTAGTTTATTTATTTTAGCTCCATACCCATTTGCAGCGATGCATGGATTTAATGACTAGCAGTTTCTACAGGTCTTGTTGTTGATGGCATCAGCTTTGAATATGCCCCTACCACATTCAGTTGCTGATGGTGTGTTTCATAGCTTACCCAATGAACTACGTTCAAGACAGCAGTGTATTGCAGAAATAACTGAAATGATTCATGTTGGTGGTCAAAAACAGCACCTTGTGTTTTCTCTTCCTTCTATGACATTTATACTCATGACTTTTATTGTTGGTGTTCCATCTTTTCTTCCTGAAAATTTGCTCAGTATATATATCTGCAGGCCAAAATTTGTTTTCTGCTATCATTAATGAGATTCTTTCCATTCCTTGAACTAGGTGGCTAGCCTTCTGCATGATGATGTCTTGGATGAGGCAGAAACAAGGCGCGGTGTTGGTTCATTGAATTTTGTAATGGGAAACAAGGTATTGCATTGCCTTTACTTCTAATGCTTATGATATTATGATACTAATGAACAAATTTTAATTTCTTTGAAATAATTAAGGACTAATCAATGGTCATACAAAGGTAACTAGCAGTCAAAAGTGAGACATGACTTACAAGCATGGTATATTGACTTTTTGTATCTAAGGCAGGCTGTGAGCAAATCAAGTGTAAAAAGATAATATCTTGTATAATGAAAAAAATTGATGGATCAAAAATTTGGAGAGAGAGGTTAAGAGATTTTTTTTCACAATTTTACCCATGGTCATAATCTATAACGCAAAGTTTTTATAAATAAATTAGCTTCTCTTTCATTATGGGCAAATTGTCCAGACTCACTGAGACAGCATTTCTGGGGACATGAATGACACGCTAAATAAGGCTTGATTCATCATGGACATGCAACCAAAGGAGTTTCCACAGCTCACACTTCATCCAATTGTTGTCTCCAAAGACTTCAATCAATGATCGAGCTCATCTCCTGATCTAACAGAAAACTTAGATAGGCTTTGTTCGGCCTGTTACCTTTGATCCATCTGCTCCTTGATGGAATGGATGAAGAAGAGAAATGAGGAGGTGAAGATCAGCAAATAGGGAAAAAAAGTAAAAGAAAAAAAAAAGAAGAGAGAGAAGAGGGGGTACGACCTAGTAGTGATCATGAAAAAAGAAATGAGTGCAAAGAAAAATGAGAAGAGGAAACAAGGCATATCAAGGTTTGTTGTACTGCCCGGTATAGGGCATACCATATCATACCAGTATGCCATACCATCCCATACCAATATTACCGAGCCATACTGAACTGCATAATAACACTATAATAGAATGGTATTGGTACGGTGTCCAGTACCAAGATGGTGAATCTTGGGGCATACCATCCTTTGACCCATCATCCATAGCCAGTAGCAGTCTTCTCTTCTTCTACCCACTAGCCCAGTACCCCTAAATAGGAGTTGTTGGGACTTGAGATATATTATTCTTTTCTTTCTTTAATTTGAGGATATTGGAATATAAAATATTTATTGCCTTAATAATGTGATATACATAGCCATGTTCCTATATCCATAATTTCTGGGATTGCCATGTAAGGTTCTTCAGTACACTTGGACACTTGACACCCCTGTCAAATGTCGGCCTTAACTCATGCTTGTCAATATGATATATAGTATATATGTACATATACATGTAATTATGATTTTTTTTTTGTTAATTGGTGGGAAGATTCCACCCAGTTTTATGTTGCCTTAAGACATAAGAAAGCTAAGCTATATCTTAGAGATGTATCTAAAGCAAAGGAACAATTATAAAAATTGATGTGTTTTGATAGATGATATTGTATTTGATGAAAGAGATATTTGTATCTAATGTCAATCTTAATGATCACTTGGAACATGAAATATACTAGTTGTATCACACAAGTTTTCCATTTTGCAGTAAAATCTGCTATGCTATGTAAGCTGGCAATACGACTTTTATTTAATAATAATTCCACTATGTTGCATTTTACAAATCAGGTCCTTTGAAAGATTTCTTTCTTTATAAAAACCATTTATGATAATTTTTAGACATCATAATGTTACCTTAAGTGATTACTCGCTATTTGTTTGTAATGAAATTCAAAAACAATGATAATTCATGTGGAAAACTATTTTGGTTATACAAAAACTTTATAGTTGTTACCCTTTGTTTGGTACGAAGGATGGATTGGAGAATGAAGGATAGATGAGAGAGACAATGGATGGAAGATCCATTTATCGTCTCATGTGTTTGGTGAAACATGGCAAGATAAATGAGAATGATTCCCTCTTTTGTTTGATATAGGAAAAATGAAAGGAAGGATAAATGATAGTTGTATGACGAATATTACCAAACTACCCTTTGATGATAAATATTATTATTATCATCAATTTATAATACCTATTTACATTAAAGATGTAGCAATATGTACATTTCTAATATTTATAATTTATAATTATATAAAAATTATATAAATATTTAATTCCAATTTAATTTAATTTTATAAATAATTTTTACATTCATTATTAATGACTTAATTTATATATTATTATAAATAACTAATTAATTTATAATTTGATTTAAATAGTTAATTAATTTTATACAAATTGTTAATTAAAAATAGTAAATATAAATAGAAAAATAGAAAACAATTCTAATTATTGAATTATAGTTATAGAAATTATGTACCAAAATTGAAATAATTAGCAATAAAACATAATAGTATAGAAAAAATAAATATATATAAATAATATGAATGAAAAAGTGAAAAAAAGTTATAATTTTGTCAAAAAAAATAATGAGGGATCATTTTGTCAATGCAAAAATATCTCTCACATGCTTCATCCATCCTTGCATCCTCCCAATTTAGGAGAATGCAAATTGATGGGCTAGGGTAGATGGACAATCCCTCCTTGTCATCTATCCTTCCAAAATCTTTTTGAACCAAATAGTGGATGGAGGCCATCCATCTTGCCAACCCTACCCATCCTTCCTCTCATGCCCCCAATCAAACATAGGGTTAAGGTTGTTAGTTCTTTTGTTATGTTGCATATGTGATTTCCACACATTGAATGTTATATGGCACATGCCCCCTAATGATTGCCAATTATTGTTCAGAAAATTTCTTCTGATCTGATGCATCAGTTTATTGTTGTTTTCACAAGATTTACATCATGACTTGTATCTTTTTGAAAAAAAGAGATGATAGTAAATATTGTGAGTTTCTTTTTTTATGTAGCTTGCTGTGCTAGCAGGAGATTTTCTGCTCTCCAGAGCTTGTGTTGCACTAGCATCACTGAAAAATACAGAGGTATTTGACTATCTTATTCTGTGAGCATACCTTGCACAATGCTTCTGGTAATAATTTGTATGTCTCCAGGTTGTATCATTACTTGCAACTGTTGTGGAACATCTAGTTACTGGTGAAACAATGCAAATGTCAACCACATCCGAGCAACGTTGTAGGTACATAATTTCAATATGTACAATATGATATCTTGTTTCTACTCCCACCTCCCTTCCTTTTGGTGGGATCTTTCAGGATGCCTAAATCCACTTTCTCACCACTCTATTCCTTGCCGACTTCTAATTTCTCAATGGGTTGCATTTAGTATGCATGATTGTGAAATTTGTTGCCTTTCTTGATTAAGATAAAATCATTTCATGTGGCTATCATCTGGCTTTACAGCATGGAGTATTACCTGCAGAAGACATACTACAAGACAGCTTCATTAATTTCAAACAGTTGCAAAGCTATTGCTCTCCTTGCAGGGCAAACTGCCGAAGTTTCGATGCTTGCTTATGAATATGGCCGAAATCTGGTTTCTTATTATCTTAATCATTTGAAGTAGCATAGTGTGTCCATGTTCTCTGTGTGTTTTTTTTGTTGATTCAATATTTTATTAAACTATTACTATTGTCTCATTTCCAGGGTCTGGCATATCAGTTGATAGATGATGTTCTTGATTTCACTGGCACATCAACTTCACTGGGAAAAGGTTCCTTATCTGACATCCACCATGTAATCTTCGTTCACCTAATGCTTAAATGTAGTATCTGGATATAAGCTGCTTATTCTTTCTTTAAAATGAATTACTGTTATGCATTTGAGTTATTATGTCATCCGTGAAGAAACTGCAATATACCAAATAAATTATATGGAGTATATTTGTCAACATTATTAACTAGTGCCATTGTGAACCTCAAATAGCTGTGATTGATTTTGTTGGTTGTATTGGCTATATATACTATGTACTTGTGCCATTTTTTTTTCTCCTTTTCTATGCTAATGCCAATGCTTTTGATGCAATGATCGAAATGGACTTTCATCATAAAATAAGAATAATGTGTTGATGTTAAGAGTTGGATGTTATGAAGGAGAAATCATAGAAGTATGAAAAAGAAAGTATTGGACAAATAATTAATGAACAATTTAAGTGTTATTATGGAGATGATGAAGATAATGAATGTTGTAAGGGCTTGGATACTGCAAATGGAATTTTTTATAAGTATTGCAAGATAGTCATGGGATGATAGACATTTTAGTGGAAGTATTGGTAGAGGGAAAACATATACATTAACGTGTATAAGGAGTTACAAGAGAAAATATAAGTTAACAGGGATAGGGAAAGAGTGTATCAAAATGTTCACTGATAAATGGGGTAGAAAAGTAATACTTTAGTGTACATTGGTACTTCATAGATGAGTTAATACTCTCAAATTGCAATTAAGGTCTTAAGCATCTAATAAATTGATATTGTATGCTTAAGGTGCCAGGCAATAAAAAAATGTACATGAAAACTAGTTCAATGTTGTAGAAATGAGAATATTAAGATGAATGTATAGTAAGATTAGAAAGGTCAAAATAAAAATAAAAATAAAATAAAAATGAATATATTAGAGTTGTAGAAATTGCACAAATTAAGGACAAAATCAAGGTTTGTCGTACTTGGTGTATCGTGTTGTGCCGGCACCAAATTGAAACTCAATATGTTAGGCCTACCGATTCTCGGTACACCGAATTGACACCAGGCGTATTGGCACTGCATCAGCATCGTGCCGATATAGGTTCCGTATCTAGATTGTGAACCTTAGAATAAAATAAGGAAAACTTGATTAAGATGGTATGGAAATGTACCGGTACTGAGATTGTGAACCTTGGAACAAAATGATGAAAAGTTGATTGAGATGGTATGGAAATGTACAACAAAGATCTGAGGAGGCTTCAAAGAGAGCTAATTTGGTTTGTATTCAAGGTGGTAAGAAAGAGGGAAGATCTAAGATATCATGGATGGAGGTCATGACTCATGAGGAAGGATACAGAGAAACTTAGATCAAAATTAGAAATGGCCCTAAATAGGAATACTTGGAGAATGAGGATGAAGTTCCATCAAACCAATCCCAAATAAATAGGAAAAACCTTGATGATTATGATTGTGATTATGAAATTGACCTATCAAGCAGTTGAATATACCTTTTGCTGACTTGCTTGAGCATATTCGATATCAATAAGATCACAACTAAGGTTTTCTGTCTCGGTACCATGTTGGTATAGCATTGGCATGCTTGGTATAGGGATAGGTTGAGCATACTTAAGCCTTCCGTACCGAGTCTAAGTTTGGTATTGGTACGATATGTACAATATGGGGCAGTAAGCACTGGTACAGCAAACCTTGATCTCAAGCAGTCTATCGGTCTGTAGCATGGATTCAAAACCTTAGGAACATTCTCTTATAGTTCTAACCTAGTGAATAAGTGTCAAGTTCCGAGGGCACTTGTTTTCTCAAATACCATATACTTGTAAAGGATCTTCCGCATTTCTAGTCCTATTGAAATAATAAATGAAGATTTCATATTAGAGATTGCTTATATAGATAAATTTTGTTACGGAACAAATATCTTTCTTATAAACGGTTAATTTTGACCATTAAAAAGAAATGAATATTAAATTTGCTCCATGACAATGACATTGCTAATGACCCAAAAACTTCATTAGGGTTTGATGACCTATATCTAAAAGTAGTATGAGAAGGGGAAAGAGCAAGGCTTACCTTATTGAAGCCCTAGTTAGGAGAGGGGATCAGAGACATGAAAGGGGAGAGACAGAGAGAGAGGGGATGCGAGATTGCAGAGATCTTGAGGGGAGATGAAGACTCGGCAAATGGGAAAGCAGCCTGCAAGACTGGTGCAATAATTTCAAATCCCATAGGACAGTGGCCGTCAAAGTTTTTCTGCAGAAAGGGATGCGCCACCTTCCTGACACTTGGGACAGGGGATGTCTTGGGACATATTGCATGTGATTCTAGGACAATAGTGGGATGGCCCTATATTGATACTTGTGGCAGTGTCCCATCACAACATCTTGTGGGATGTCCCACCATGATCTGAATCACTAGACTAGAGTCCAAGGTGAAGGTAGCCAAGAACTAAGCTCTTTGTCCATTCATGGGAAAGAGATGTTGATGACATTTGGAATGGCCAGAAATGGAGATTCTAGTAATATTTAATGCTTATGGGTCTAATTGACAAAGTAAAAGAAGGTATATATGTGAGACATAAAGCATTGAGTTATCAAATTTGGGGATAAATGAAGTCAGGTCTTGGAACCTAGCTTAGTAGGGGGAATTCTTAGGAAAGTGTTTCTTGATGGGTTCTTTGCTAGATTCTGGCTGCAATAGAAGCTCCAAAGGGAGTTCAAAATCTTGCCATTATTGAAGTGTGACTTCCTAGTTCTGTTCAAAATAGAGAATAATATTATGTCCAAACTAAAGGCTGTGGGTTGTAGGACTAGATGTTACAATAAGAATTGGATGCTCTATTTTAAACTAACCAAGGAGGTGATTTGCAGTACTGTACTATAGATGCAGATGTTAGGCTTTCTGATTACAGGGTTTCGAAGATGATCCCTTGATAGCACTGACAGTAGGATGGCATTTATACTAGAGTCTCATTTTTCATCAAAAAGAAAAAACTGCTAAAGCGATACTTCCCATATTGAGACAAGGGAGAAGTTTCGGTAGCCATTTATCCATGAAAACTTAAAAGAAGTTCACTTCAAGTGGTAGAATAGGTCCATTGCAAAATTCATGTGCCAGCACCTTAGCAGGGGAAAAGGAGGAACAAGGGAAGGTAGTGTCACCTACCATCTTGGTCTTGGATATGTCTAATGGTTTGACACCTACCACCAAGAAAGGAGTGGAGGACGGGTGAGTAGCCACAAGAAAAGTCCAAAAATCTTATAGCATGTTTGCCATTTCTCCTTGGCATTGGTGACGAGGAACTTTGATGCCTTGGATCATCAAGTTCTGTATAAATTCGGGTATATTATCAAAGTCCATAAGGAATGAATCACATGTTTGTCTATTGACAATCATCTCATGCCTCTATCTCTGACACTGAGCTTGAGGTTGCATAAGAGGGCCTCCATGCGGTTTATGATCAAATTGGCTGCAGAGCATATAATTGGAGGAAGACTCGTTAGTAGTGGCCAGCTTATTTAACGAAGATTGGTTGCAAGACCTAGCTACAAACCTCTTGTAGTATAAGATAGGTGGATTGTGGTGGACTCCTTCCATACATACAAGGTGATGGATTATCTTGTTGACTGGTTGGTGGATGAGGATCCATGCCACAAACATGAATGTATGATTAGAGACCTGATATCTTATTAGATAGGTGAGATGGTTAATTGATGGGGGACGAATTTGATGAAATGGGTGTGTGAGGATGTGATCTACTTACCTAGCAACAATATATCAGCATTAGAGCTCCAAATATGGCCGAATTCATGGGTGGAAGGGATGAAGAAATTCGAGCTACAGACTAGGTGAGCAGAAAATCTGACACCCTTGTGCAAGCTTTCATTCAAAAAAAATTAAAAGATAGGATCTAAGGGTATAGAAACCCTCAACTAGGCTAAGCAACCTTTAATGACCTCAGATTTAAGGATCAAGAGGTTTTCTTCCCAACAATAAAGAGAAATTAAGCTCAAGTGGAAGGGTAACACTCACCACTCAAAAAATTGAAGGTTAGAGGCAAGATCTCTACTCCTTTCTTGGATTCATCATTGGAGCTTGGATCCTTGGCATGGAGCCTTCATCTTTGTCTTCAAATCACTAAGAAGAACCTGCAAAGAGTCAAGGTGAGGTCGAAATTCAAAGAAATGGAGGGAAAAATGTAGGAATTTATAAGAGAAGTGAAGAGAATTGCTGGAATTTTTGGGCAGCACTTCCTCCTCTTCTTGGACTATTTGGATCTTGTGTAGAAGAACTTGGAAATGGAACTATGGCACTCCAAAACTCAAAGCACTCACTCCAATTTAGGATCAAACTCAACACTCCAAAGAAAATCAAATAAAATACTCAAACTTCTAGGAAGAACTCAAGAGAACTAGGCAAAATGGAAGAGAACTCAAACAAGGGAACTTTCATTCATTCAACTCAATTCATTCAATCAATCAATGCTTACAAGAGGGGGGCCTTGGTTTCTATTTATAGGCCAAGGAAGAGGATTAAGGGACCAACTAATTCAAGTTTAGTTGGTAGCTAATTACAAGATTAGTTCTTCTAGCAACTAATTCTAACAACTAATCATAACCTAGAAACTCCATGTGACATTATTTCCTTGCAACACTTGGCTTTATCTTATCCTTCCACATGGTCTTTAAAATTTGGTCTCCAAGTAGGCTTTCATGGTAGAGAATTTCTTCAAGTCTTGGTCGGCCCATGGGCTTGGAGAAGGGGTCTTCAATTTGCTTCATAAAATTGGGGTCTTCAAGAGATGCTTCATGATTTTGTGGGAACCTGAAAAAAAGAAATGGGACTATAACCAAAGATCATTAGTTTGTAATTTCTTTCTCTTGCCAATGTCCTCATTAATTCTTCCCGGGTGAAAAGAACTCGGCCCTGACGAGTATGGATTATTTAGGCTTTGGTAGTATTTAAGCAGATCTTGATTGATCCTTTGTAGTTCTTCTTGAGTGATCCATGAATCTTCAGAATCAGGTCTGCCTTGCCAATGGACCAAGTATCGTTGGTAATCCTTATTCCGGGTAGTGACAATCTTGTCATCTATGACCCTTTCAATTTTTTCTCCCCGCTTTGGTAGTGTGGCTGGTGGATACTCTGGGATTGGTTCACTCTCAAGGGATGGATCAGGTTCTAGGAACTCACTGGGAATCATTGTGGGCTTCTTGTAACCTACCAGATCTGAGATATTAAATGTAGGGCTAATGCCAAAGTCAGAGAGTAGGTCTAGCACATAAGCATTAGGTCCTATTCTTTTTATTATTTTGAAAGGACTTGCATCACGGGCGTGGAGTTTCTTCATAGTTCCTGGTGAAAACTGTTCAGGTTTTAGCCTGATCATCACAAAGTCCCCTACTTGAAATTCTTTGGCCCTTCTATGAGAATCAGCCATATGCTTGTAGCTCTCATTGCTCATTTGGATTTTCTTGCTAACCTCTTTATGCAAATCCCTAAGATATTGTGCATATGATTCGGTAGACTTATGCATGGATGACACCAAATAACAAAACAAACTCAAATGATACTAAAAGATAAGCTCAAATGGACTTTATTAACTAATGACTAAACTTTATTATTGGCTATGAAACAAAAACTCCTAATTTCCAATATTTCCATTAAAGGCTTCTAAGACTCTTGCACATATCTTCAGGTGAGTGGCAGTAAATCTTAATTTGGTTCTCAACATATGCCATAGAGTCTTAAGAAAGTAACTATTGAATATCATTGGGACTAGATCAACGGTATGGTAGATGTCCCAGTCGGATGGGATAGAAGAGTGAATGAAACATAATGGTGGATCGGGATGGTGGACGTTTAGAAATAGGAAATCAGGGAGAAAAAAATTGTTAGGAAAATTATTTTGCAGGATTTTCAAAGGCTCTACAACTTCTTGGGACTGATCTGTAGGGGTTTGTTCTTGGGTTTCCTGATGGTCAACACCCCATTAGGTGATCCTTCATTAATTTCTGGATTTAAATCCTCAACATTGATTAATTCCGGGTCCTTTATCATCTCCTTGGATTGCTCTTCATGGTTGTCCCTGGATTTCATCTTCTTTAAGTTGATCATTCCCATTGTTGATTTCCTTAGGCTGGGTAATTATTTTATCCTCAAGTAATTGTTCTTGTTTATATTCATCCACTAAGTCAAACCCAGCTTCATAGACTTCTTCCTTAAATTCTTCATCATGTTCGGGGGATTCTTTCTTTAATTCCTCAGTTGGACAAGATTTATATTCTATTTCTTCCTTGAGTACTTCAAGAGGTTCAGGAGAATTTTTCTCTAATTCTTTAGTCTCTTCTTCATCTCTTTCATACTCATTGAATTCAACAATATATTTAAGCACAGTTTTATCATCTTGTCTCAATTTGTACCATTGGTTTGGAAGATTTTGCTTATGAGGTTTGCCTAGGTACTTTTTTCTTAGTTTACTCTTCATTTCTTTTCAAGTATTTATTTTATCCCCACTATAATAACCTTTTCGCTCAACTTCTTCCCAATATGCTTTAGCATGTCGGACTAACTTTGATTTGGCAAATTAACACTTTGTTACTTCCGACATTTCATCAATTTCAAAGTATTGATCCATTTTCTCTTTCCAATCGACATGCACCTCAGGGTTTCCATCAAAAGTGGGTGCATAGAGTCGATTGTTTCTAAAGACTCTCTCCTCCTGATCTACAAAGTCTTGGTAGGGGTATCTAGGGTTATACTCAGGGGTGAGATCATGACATTGGGCTCTTGGACCAAGGGGAGGTGGATTAGGTGATTCAGGCTCAACATGGATCCTATGGGCTTCTTCTATGAAGTCATGGTGAAGTCGTCTTGAATTGTATTCAGTAGTGAATTCATGATGATGGACTCTTGGATCTCGAGGAATTGACCTAAGTGACTCAGGTTCGATGGGGGTCATTGGGGTCTCTTCAAGTGTCTCAACATGGTCCTTCACTTGACCTAATTCCTTTCTTATTTGCCCTAATTGCCCATTTATGGTATCAAACTTTTTAGTCAGGGTTTTCAAAAAGAATTCAAGATTAGGGTCCATGGATAAAAACAGACTAAGTGGATAGAGCTTATAGGACACAGTACTAGGGTAATCAATACAATGGACAAGCAAGCAAGACCTAATGCTAGGGTTCCTAGACCTAGAGTTTAAGAATACAAGATTTAATTAGGCACTACTTAAGAATGTAATTATCCTGTCCACTGGCCAGGTAAGAGGTGGGATTGCGGGAGGCTCCCCTTGCTTTCGTGAGGTCCTAATTAAAAACCGCAAGTCCGCTTAAGGCGTTTGCCATTTGACCTCTAGCCTTAGATACCAATTTCAAGGAATAAGTACAAACTCAAATAATGTTTTGTCTTACCTTGCACTTAAACCCGACTCATGGGTGTCCTTAGTTTAGGTTCCTACTTAATTTTACTTTAGGGTTTAGGTCAATGCAAATGTGGATGATTGTTTTGGGCTAAGGAAAGGTAATGACCTCCTTCCCTTATGTAATATTGAATGCCCTTAGGAAATTTTAAAAATGGATGCACACAATTTCAGCATAACAATGAGTATAGTCACTATACCTAGCACAAATGCAAGAAATTTTAATCCAATTTCGAAATTTTTAAAATTGCAAATTTAAATTGGTTAGTTCAAATCTTGAAGTCTAATTCACAGTAACTAAATTTAAAATTTTAAATTTCGAAATTTGATTAAAAAATTCGTTCTTGGAAGTAAAGTGGTTTAATTGTAAATTTCAACTTCCAACTACCCTCCAGCTAACCTGAATTTGAAAATTCGAAATCTAAAATTTTTAAATCCAAAAAATTTAAAATAAAATTGATTTGGTTAGCTCTTAGATATGGGATCTCGGATTTTAAATTTCAACTTCAAATTAATTCGAATTTCTGGTTGACAAGGTAGTTTAAAACAATTGCTAGAAGATTCCAGCAGTTCAGCTAACTCTTAACAACCTAAATTCAAATTTCAAATTCCGAGCTATAAACCTCTCTAAAATTCAAAAATTCAGTGGCAAATAACAAAACTCGAGGTCTGGATCTCAGATCTAAAATTCAAAAAATTAAAAAAAAATATTTTTGTATTTTTTTGAAAATTAAAGGAAATGGAAGGCAGAAACAGAATTCTGGATAGAACTGCAGAAACGACCTAAAAACTTATATTTTTAAATCCAAAAATATAGAGAAATATTTTTTTAAAATTTTATATTTAGAAATCTAACACAAACATGTACTGAGAAAATATTTTTTTGGATTTTTTTGATCAATTTAAAAAATACTAAAAATCACTGAATCTCGGAAGACAGTGATACAGAATTTCCAGTAGCTTGCAAAGCTTAACCCATAACCAAAGCTCTGATACCAAAAAAATTGATGGGGGACGAATTTGATGAAATGGGTGTGTTGGGATGTGATCTACTTACCTAGCAACAATATATCAGCATTAGAGCTCCAAATATGGCTGAATTCATGGGTGGAAGGGATGAAGAAATTCGAGCTAGAGACTAGGTGAGCAGAAAATCTGACACCCTTGTGCAAGCTTCTATTCAAAAAAAATTAAAAGATAGGATCTAAGGGCATAGAAATCCTCAACTAGGCTAAGCAACCTTTAATGACATCAGATCTAAGGATCAAGAGGTTTTCTTCCCAACAATGAAGAGAAATTAAGCTCAAGTGGAAGGGTAACACTCACCACTCAAAAAATTGAAGGCTAGAGGCAAGATCTCCACTCCCTTCTTGGATTCACCATTGGAGCTTGGATCCTTGGCATGGAGCCTTCATCTTTGTCTTCAAATCACCAAGAATAACCTGCAAAGAGTCAAGGTGAGGTCGAAATTCAAAGAAATGGAGGGAAAAATGAAGGAATTAATAAGAGAAGTGAAGAGAATTGCTGGAATTTTTGGGCAGCACTTCCTCCTCTTCTTGGACTATTTGGATCTTGTGTAGAAGAACTTGGAAATGGAACTATGGCACTCCAAAACTCAAAGCACTCACTCCAATTTAGGATCAAACTCAACACTCCAAAGAAAATCAAAGAAAGCACTCAAACTTCTAGGAAGAACTCAAGAGAACTAGGCAAAATGGAAGAGAACTCAAACAAGGGAACTTTCATTCATTCAACTCAATTCATTCAATCAATCAATGCTTACAAGAGGGGGGCCTTGGTCCCTATTTATAGGCCAAGGAAGAGGATTAAGGGACCAACTAATTCAAGTTTAGTTGGTAGCTAATTACAAGATTAGTTCTTCTAGCAACTAATCCTAACAACTAATCCTAACCTAGAAACTCCATGTGGCATTATTTCCTTGCAACACTTGGCTTTATCTTATCCTTCCACATGGTCTTTAAAATTTAGTCTCCAAGTAGGCTTTCATGGTAGAGAATTTCTTCAAGGCTTGGTCGGCCCATGGGCTTGGAGAAGGGGTCTTCAATTTGCTTTATAAAATTGGGGTCTTCAAGAGATGCTTCATGATTTTGTGGGAAGCTGAAAAAAAGAAATGGGACTATAACCAAAGATCATTAGTTTATAATTTCTTCCTCTTGGTAATGTCCTCATTATTAATCCCAATTTTATTTGTTCTAATTTCTATAGATGTCATTAACTAAGGCTTCTCCTTTGCTTGCAACCCCCCCCCCCAACAAAAAAAAAAAAAAAAGAAAAAGAAAAGAAAAAAAAAAGCATCCATCTGTTTGAACATTTTATATTGGAGCTAGCTTATGTTTTATATTATATAATCTTTTTCTTTTCCTTATAATGTATCCTACTTAATTAATTAGGATTCTTTGCTTTTTGCTGTCACTAATTGTATGATGTGGAAATAACACCCAAAATTTGTATAATGGTTTTAAAGGTGATTGCATTATCCCGGCACCCATGAGATCGCATAGTGCATAAATAGGTGGCCGCTTAGGTGGAACACCTAGCTGAATTGAATAAAGAAACTAGCCAACACTAGTCAGGAGAAAGAAAAATCAAAAAATTAAATGAAAATCTTACATTTATTTGAAGGCTTGGTAAGGTGTGACATTGCACATTAAAACATATAATTAAAAAGTTTTTTCTTGCAAAAAGTTTAATAACTTTATTTAGTAATGAAAAAGAAAATTCATTAATTCAAGTGAGTTGAGGCAACAAGCAATTCTGTGAGATGCTTGAATACCAATAGACAAATATGGGTTATACAATTTGTTAATCTAACATGTATAATACCATGGAGGCCCAAACCAGCACAAAGGGAACTGAAACAAAACATTAATGGACCACCTACACCTACATAGGCCACTTAGGTATCTCCTGGGCTGTCAATCTACCTACAAGTTGCACCAAATAGCAGGGCCAAGAGGCTGTTCCAGCTGCCTAGACATTCAAGGTAGCTGCTTTTTTTAATAATGATGCTACACACCCCATCTTTATGAATGCTATGATTTCATGTCCAAGCAAACAAACAACTTCCTAGATTGAACTTCAAATATATTTTTACTCATAATTAACATTTACATCCTACCTTTCACACATATATCTCAAGTTGCCAAGAGAATTAACTTAAATTGATGAAAGATCCTTTATTATTTCAACAATAGGTGATAAGTACTTTCTCTCATTGTCATCTTCATCTTTCAAAACTCATCATTGTATTCTAAATTTATGTTTTACTGCTATATGAAAGAATCAAACATCATGGACTGTAGCGCCCTGAAATTCCATCCAGTGAAACTTAGAGAAGTTTACCATCATTTTATGTTAATTGGATAGTGAAAATTAAGTAAAATGGAATTTTTGACAGAGAGTGTATCTCCCAATAACTTTGGATGTGGAGAGTTTGAATGGATTATTGGTGATTGATTTAATATATTAACATTAAAACTTTATGAATTTGAGCTTTTATTTTGATACATTTTAAGTTGTCCTGTGCAAGGTTTGCTGAACCTGCTTGAACTGGGCGATATAGTCCAGATTATACTGAGTAAGCCAAGAATCGGGGCAAAACTAGACTCTACTTTGGTCACATGTCCGAACTTGCCGGACAAGGTGGTACCAAGTACCAACCAGTTCTACCTAGTTTTAGATAGTATTGACCGGTTCCCCTACGTCCTCTCCCAGGCAATGTCGAATTGCTTGTATAAATACTCAGCTTCCCTCTTTGCTCTGAAGGAAAAAATACGGTTGGTTTTTAGCTTTAGGTCCAAAGTCTTCCATTGGTGATCTCTTCGTTCTTGTCCCTTGCTGCTCTCCCCCTCCTCTTCCCACCCCCTCCAATCCCAACCTCATTGTGGCTTTGCCTCTCCCATGAGTTCTCACTCTTTGAGCCTCCAAAATCAAAACTTTTCTTCATTTGCTTGGAAGTCAAATCTCTTGGAGGTGTTTTTAAAGGCACTATACATGATCTCTCTCAATCTCCCCTAATCTGCCTCTGTTTTCCTCAAAGAGATCCTTCTTGTTTTCTAGCACTTCAAGGCCTTGCTTGACAATGCTCCACTGAAAGCTGAGTGTGGCTCCTCTTTCAGGTTGAGAACATGACTAACAAGTTCCACAAGCCCACCTTTGAGCTTTCCACTTTGCTGGATATTCTACCTTATGTAGACCTTTTTGCTGTGGAATGTAAAGGATTGAGTGATGTACGACCAAATTGGGATGGCCTGCATTGTGTGAGAAGACCCTGGGGATTAGATGGCATAGGGTTTGAAATCAGCTTTATTGCTTGTTGTCCAAGTCCTGAGAACATGACAGCCAAATATAAAACTGAATTTAGGGCAATGGTAGATCAAAAGAATGTTTTGAGGTGAGGGGTACTGGTTGAAAGAGGCCCCTAACTGATTTTGATCTAGAATGAAAACTCAGTTGTAGAGAGCAATCAGATTTTAACAAATAATAATTGCAGAATCAAACATAACATAACAAACAGAATTTATGAACCAAATAGAGGAATTTGTAGTGGAATTTAGAAGGAAAAGATTGACATATTTAAACTTAGCACATTATAAAGTAGAGATGAAGTTTGTTGACTGAAATCTGATGACCAATTATCAACAGTAAACTATCAATAGTATAAGATGAATAGAGATGAAAAACATAACTAATGGAGAGAGAATTAATAGAGAAAGAAAATATATAGAAAAGAGAGGGGAGAGAAGGGCAGCTGAAAACAGGCTCCAAAGAAGAAAGTTTCTCATTCATAAAATTCTGCTTGCAATGCCTTCTTAGAGGACTCTTTTTGGACTCTTCATACTAAGGGTCAGTTCGTTGTCCCGACACTTATCATGCCCTGGCTTCCGTATACCATTTGAGTACTGATATGGTATGTTGTTATGCTTGGTCTGCACCGGTACCAACTAGTTCAACATGCCATGCTTTCCTGTTTAAAATACATCAATTATTAGAGGTACAATACATATATCAGACCTAAACAATTTCCAAACCAAGGTTCACAATTCTTGGTACATAGTATCATACCGGTTTGTTACCATTTTGGTACGACATGGATTAGTATAGTATGGTATGCACCCATAATGAGGTAGCTTTCCAGCCATTTTTCTCACTTTTTGTCACTGTGCAATTCGAAACTAGGTGGTATAGGGCCTAATCCGATCAAAATAGTATTTTCATGCTGGTTCCAAGTTGTTATGGTATAGTACACCCCAAATAGGCAGTTTAAGGCAATATGGCTGACATTGTTCTACAGCAAATAAAATTGAAGATCTTGGATTATTGAATTTGTAATTCTTTAGAATCATCTGGTCATCGATATATGGCTGACATAGTCCAACATATCGTGTATTGGAACAGGACTGTAATTTTACTAAATAGGTACCTAGCCGGTACAATGCCTGGTAGCAGTGCAACCAACTTTGGTCATGTCCAACGTCTTCAAGTGTCTTTTGATGTTATTCTTATAAAGATATCCGCATGAATATTCTCTTTTGTTTGAGAAAGTATTAATACAGGCTCTTGCTATTCTTTCTTGTCTCAAAGGAAACTTATGGGATTTTCTTGCAGCTGCCTCCATGTATGAACGCATCACATTTGCATGCATTGCATTTCAAGAATTATTTTATTATAAAATTTATGAGCCTACTACAAAGTGCAATATGATTCCTTTATATATATAATAAACCTTATGAACACCAGGATGTAATTTTTCAGAATCAGATTTTGCTGCTGCATTTTGATATTCCTTTGATTTTATTTATACTATTATATATTTGAAAATAACTAATGTAAATGGGTCACTATCTGCAGTCGCTACTGTCCCTGTCTATGCAAAATACTGGCTTTACCAGTAGGCCCATTTAGCCATTTAGTGTTCTTTTGAAGGTGACATCCTGAAAAGATACATTTCTTGAAGGTCTATCCATTTTCAGAAGAAGAGGACAAAGAAATAATGGAATAAATAATGGTGGAAGAAATAATTGAAGAGTCTTCCTAGGAGATCCACTCAACATTCATCTGTTCATGCCTATTTATTTATAGACTTTTTTCCTTTAATAATTTATGCTTCTTTGCCTAAATCTCTCTCTCTCACACTCGCGTTAGTGCATATGCGCATGTACACACACAATAAACAGAGTAGTTATGCAACCCAAATAATAGAATTGCACATGCTGAAGTAGTTGTACTATAATATGGATGTAGAGTTTAGTTATAATCCATTCACCAAAATAGTGGAATTACGGGACTCTGAATGAATTTTTCTACTTGAATTATTTATAATTTGATGAGAATGTTTCTTTTAATATTTGTCATGATAAAAAGTATTTCTAGGTTTTTAATTTTGTGCTTCTAATTATAATACTACATGCACAAGCCACTTACACTCCTGTTATCTACTAGCTATAATATGGTGTGAATATAATATAAGTATTTGGCTGGTTTAGTCTTACCTTCTTAGGTTTTTTACTTTCTGTGGTAGTTTTTGACCTAGAAATTCTCATGCCTTTGACAATTTCTCAAGCTTGTTGATTTTCTAAATTTATCCTGTGAACAAATGCAGGATTCAGTGAATTGATATTGTCTTACATATGCTGTAATAAATTGTATCATAACAAACTTTGATCTTACAGGGAATTGTAACAGCTCCCATATTATTTGCAATAGAAGAGTTCCCTCAGCTGCGTGAGCTCGTAGAGCGAGGCTTTGACAACCCTGATGATGTTGATGCTGTAAGTTTATGATGTTTTGTAGTCATGTTTCATATTCCGGGACCTTTCCCTTTTTCTTTGCCTACTTACAGGAGACAATGGAATAATTTGAACCTACCATCAGCATGCAGCATGTTGGGGACTTGACATGTGTGCCTACATAATCATGATGAACATGCAATATAATATCAAAGTATTAAATAGAATTCTGTTGGATCAAAATGTGCTTAATGATGGTTTATCTTAGAATGTAGAATTCAATATGTTTATGTTCTTCTACATGAAGAAAAAAAAAAAATCTGGACACGGTAATTTGAATAATTTTCCTTTAAACAAACTTCAGGCCCTTGACTATCTTGGGAAGAGTCGGGGAATCCAGAGAACAAAGGATCTAGCTGAAGAGCATGCAAACCGTGCTGTGAAAGCAATCGAAGCTCTTCCTTACAGTGATGATGAGGATATCCAGATGTCAAGGCGGGCTCTTGTGGGTCTTACTCATAGAGTCATCACAAGATCAAAGTGAAAACACCCATCCATCTTGCTGAGAAAGGCCACCCGTCTTCATCTATATTCAGAAATTTTGGATTTATTGCGGCCTTTGTTTCCTGTCAAGTCATTGCCGATTTTATTCATGCTTATCCCTTGTCTCTGAGGATCCACATTGTCATGTAGTTCAAATTTATTGATTTTCGCCATAAGTTTCAGCTCTCGTGGGTGTAATCTATTTATTCGGATAAACAGCTTGGCCCGCAGCTGTTTTCGGTTAACCAGGTCTGAAGCTTCGTTTCTGACCTCCAAGGAAGTATTTTGCACCAATACTTGGCAGTAGATGACTTCTTTCAGCTAAAATGGTTTGTGTTTCTTGTATTTCATTAGGGATATGGATACTTCGTACTAATTTTGCACTGAAAGGTGTAAGACTAAGCAATGATTATTTTCTCGGATTATCAAGGTTGTAGCGTAACCCATCAATTTTTATTTCATGTTCGGTGTTAGAATCAGGAGTGAAAATGGATCGGGTCGGATCGGATCATGAATAATTTCGATCCAGTCTGGTTCTTTGATTTGGTTCTAATATTAGATCTAAATCTAATACAATAAAAAACTAGGATAGGTTGGATTGGATCCATAACTAAAGTTTTTGATATAATTGATTATTCGGGTTGATTATTCCGGTTGGATTAGATTTATAAATAACTGATTTTAATTTAAAGAATTTAAGCCTAGATCGAATTTAGATAAAATATAGATAATCATGTTTTAATCATTACATAATTAATTATTAATAATCATAAAATAATAAAGAAATAACATTGCTCTTAAAATAGATAAATATATAAAAATAATTATAAATATATATTTATGTCTATACAAGTTTTAAATTATAATTTAGATATTCAATTAGATTTGGATTTTAATAATATTTATAGGTTAAGATCGGGTTGGGTTAGGTCGGGTTCGAATTTATTTAATTTAAACTCGACATGAAAAATATAATGGATTCAATTTTAGAACTCGGTTTGGATCCATGGATTTTTAAAAATGGATTGGATTGGATCTAAGCAAATTGGGTCATGTGTCAATCCGATCCATTTACAGCTTTAATTAAAATTGCACAGCTCTGGTGACCGAGCGAGGGCTCTGGTCACGAGACAGTCCGGTATGCTTGCAGAGGTGGTTGTTGATTGGTATGACCGTGCCAACCATGGTGGTATAATATTGCCGATGCTATCCGTACAGACATTCTAGGTGTGCGCCCTCACCTGCGTGCTGGTGCTGGTGCAGCTATGTGGATGCAGATTCCAGCCACAATCTCTGCGTACTGGCCATTACATGCATTCGAACATTGGATAAAGTTGGCACAGTAGTGCATCTGCAGCCCCAAGCTATGTGCATGCACGGCTCTGCCTTCCACATGATGGTGGCTGCTAGTTATAATATATATAAATAATGAATTATATATTGAAATAAAAATTGAAATTAATTTTTGTGAATTTTGTGAAACAGAAAAGATGTGATAAATAATTATTTAAAATATAATGGAATCTAGCTTGGGCGGTGATGGATTCATTGCTCTAAAGGAGATTTGGTCCCTTCTCGTGCGAAGAACTTTGGACCTCTCACTCTCCTCTAAGGTATAACTTGGAAGCTAACACTTCCATGCTCGTTGATGGTACGATTTCGAATGAACACCGATCAGACTCGTTTTCATCTTAAAAATTATCAAATGATCTTACCAAAAAAAAAAAATCAAATGAAAAATAATAAATAAAAATGGAAGAGATTTGAGAAAAATTTGAGAGGCTCTTGGAGGATGTTTTTTGATAGATTGAATGACTAGGGTAGAGGTTTATTTATAGGCTCAAAATCCCAATGAAATCTCCAAAACACCTTTCACTAATATTTTAAATGATTAAAAAAATAAATAAAAAAAGTTAATGCTCAAAACGTTGAAAAACATAAAAAGAAGAAACCAGCATCCGCGTAGAGCGCTCACGGAAGACATGGGGGGTCTGGAGAGTTTTGAAACTAAAAAATATATATGATAATTCCCAAGTTCAAAACTTATAAAATATTTAAATTTAGTAAATAACTTAAATAATAAAATTTTGAGTTTTTACGGTGCTTAGTGCAAGTACTTCTTAGATTTGAATTTGTATTTAGTATCGAAATATACATAATATGAAAAATAACCGATCATAATGCGGGGCATCGCTATCTAGGCCATGTGCTTGTCTTGATTTTTATAAAAATTACCAGGGATTCATCTTGGTCCCATAGTCATGGCCTCACGACTACTCTCACTAAGGTTGATCCTTCAAGGATATGTGCAATAAAATCATACCTTACCGAACTTACAATTTTGGATCTTTTAAGAGCCATGTTCGATATAACCGTCATAATAGAGTACTATACCATAGGAATAAGAAGATAAATTTCAAATTAGTGCTCCCAATTGTCATCTCAGAGAATGTTTCCCTTTAAACCTTAACCATGGGGTTGCCATGATGGTAGAGGTCCACTCTGGTGACTAATATATAGGTTTAAGTCCCATCTCCCTCGATGTCTCAGATACTATAGCCTTTGAAAGATCTTTGATCAAAATATCAGTCAAATTTTTTAATCTTATAAATTGAAGTGATATCACATCTTTCATTTTATTTCTTATAGTTTTATACTTATACCCAGAAGACCGTAGCCCCAACATCAAAAGTAGAAATAGCCGATAAGTGTTGAGCATAGTTTTAGCTTATCATGAAATATATTCGGTCAAACCATGTCCGGTTCTAGCAACTTCGGGATCCCGATGGTGGGTTTTCCCCCCCCCCCAACATCACCCACATTAGAAAGGGACAATATTTTGACTTGGTATGTATAAATTCCCTTTCATTCTTCTCTCAATTGGGGTTACAAGTAGACAGAAGGCCGCACCACATATGCGCGAGGCCCGGCCCAGCCTGGTCTGGTTGCACGTGGAGGGCTAAGTTTTAAAAGATAAAATCATCTGCTTTTCCTTTGGGCTTCTTTCTTTATTCTCTTTGATCATTTCGAGTTGCTGGATGATTGAAAGATGGCTACCAGCCTTCTCCGAGTTCATGCACTCAGGGGAAGAATAGCCGGTTGCATCTTGGAGAAGGATTTCTGATGTTTTCTGCACCTGGGATGGAAATTTCTTTTAGGATAGTGATTATGCTACTCCGATATAGTGCTTTTTGCTTTTTCCTATTCGTGCCTCTCTGATTTCTTTTAACATATTTATTGCAGCAAGGGAAAAATGATTTCGGATAAGTATTTATTTTTTTTATCTAATTTAGATTTAATTTCTATTCTAAACATTATAATTAGTTTGCTGTTATGATATATATTTCCAGGATTTATTATAACAGTTTTGGTAATGGTGTATGTGTCGTTTAAGCATATAAGCACATGCTCTGTATTTTGTTATACAACTTCATTCTATTCAATATGGATTGATCTAATTGCATACTTACAGCGGGTTAGAAATTTCTCGATCTCATGACACTTTAGATTTCTCAGGTCAGCCATGGCTGAGAGGCTTTGAAGAACGTTGCATCAAAGTATCACCGGTGGCAATTTAATTTGGGTTGTATGGCTCTGTTATCAACTACACTACAATGACAACAACTTTGACAACGAAACAGATTTTGTTGCTTCTGATAGGTTGTTGCAAAGAAAGCTCATTTCAGAGACGCCATGAGCTTGAGTCTGTAAAAACTTTTCCTCGACGCTAAACAGCCATGCAATGAGCCTTCAATTGCTTAGAATGACGTCGATAGAGGCCTCATTCAAAGCCACATGAGGTGAGACACATCCTGCATGGTTTCAATCAAAGGAAAGATTTTTTAGGAAATTTTTTTTTGTACACCATCCTTGGTGAAGAAAAAATATATTATACAATCTGATTGGACTATGTAAGCCTGTCTTTTCAATATATATTTAATGCTTACAGTTTTTTTTTTTAAAAAAAAAAATAAATGATAAACATGCCCTTCCTTTATGAAAAAATTATGATATCCATTAGCTTAGATCATGACACCTTATAATTTGGATTATGACACCCTCATGACTAGAGTGTTATAATTCTATTCATGGGATGTCAAAAAAGTCAATGAGCATTTTTGTTATTGAAAAATTTTAAAAATTATTCAATAATGAAAAATCTCTCAACTTTATGTTATCCTGTGAACATGGTTATGATATTTTTTCTGCAAACTTTACCGTAAAATTTCAAAAAAGAAAGAAACATTTTCATTATTTAAACATTCATTTAATACATGCAATTACTTTTTTGTTAAACAATTAGAATGATAAAAATGCCATTCCTTTTATAGCATCTCAAGTTTGTGAACAAGGTGTCATAATTTTGTCCCCGGATGTTATAAGGCTAAAGATATTTTATCATTGAAAAATTTTTTAAATTTTTTTAATGATAAAAATATTTTTTAATCTTATAATATTATATGAACAGGATTATAACATCCGGTATCATGGAGGTATTATAATCGAAATCATAGGATATCATGATCCAAGTAAATATGTATCATATTTTTTTTATAAAAAAATAATATTTTCATCATTCAAAATTTTTAATAAAAAATAAAATAATAGATATTAAATGCATATTATGCGACCCTATGCTCTGTTGACATGGAAGGGAAGCCATCTTAAGCACCAGTGACTGATAATGATCTTCTGGCTTCTGATATGTTGTTGGGAAGGAAAAATATAATCACTACATGTTTACACCTTCACGACCATGCGGTTTGAGTCAAATTCTGATTTGTTGTATGTATGGTCACAAAACCATATGCAAGAATCCATTGGAGTTTGTCAATCTTATGTAATTTCCTTTCCTCTTTTATCTCATCATGGTTTCTTCTTGAATAATGACAATTTTTATCTAGCCGCTGAAAATTTTTGCAAAGCGGACAGACGTATTGCAATAAGAACCAATAGATGGATTCTCCTTCGCGTGACGCCAAGCCCTAAATTCTCGCTTACAAGAAACAAGGTATAATCAAGTGATTTTTTATTTTACAAAATTTCTAAAGAATAAGCACGCATTTAAAAGAAATGGCAATATGAAAGTACATTGCCAGGGCATGGAAATGATTGTTCTCAGAAACAAGCTCTCAGAGTCATGGTGTGACAACGAAACACTTATTTCATGGTCTCATGACAGGAATATTGTTTCTTCTAGAAACATTTTACCCGTTGAAACGTTCCACTTCACCAAACTTCCTGCCTTCATAGTATAGTTTCTCTGGAGGAATGATCAACTCAAAATTCTGAGCAAAATGTTCGACTGATCAAAACTATGCGCGCAAAATTTACGTTTCAAGTCACGGAAATGCATTCCAGCAGATCAATTTTCTCTCTATGAAACCAAGGCAATGTTCAATGGAACCATTCCTGTGGCCAAGGTAACTTTGATATCCAACATTCCATAACCCCTGCACCCGAATACATATCTAGAGTGGGAAAAACTACAGAAGCTAAGAATAGACCAAAGTCAACAGCACCTTGATCTGCCTGTTGGCACCCTACTCTCCTCTCAGCATGCACCGGGGAGAGGTTCAAGGTTCAGAAGCAGAAATTGGCATGTCACAGTTTTCACAAAATGAATACATTCTAATTTCAACACTATGAAGAACATAACAACTAAAGTGCAAACATAGAAGAATTAAAGTCTCAGCAGCAGGTTCCTACTTATTCCGGATGGTTATTTGCAAATAAAACAAGAACCAATGCCAGTCTGAATGCCATTATTCTGGGGGCAGTCATTTGCAAACAGATCCAGATTTTTGGTTTCAACAGGATTTGAAAAGGCTCTCTCAGAAGCAACTTCGGAAATTCAGATAAGGCTTGACTTGGATGGAGGGCTCGGCTCCCATGGGAAGAATTCATTGGCCGTGAAGTTCCCGAATAGAAAGAAGATCCCCAAGGGGACTTAAAGAAAGTTTTGTAGTCTCCAAGTTGCTCAAGGCTTGGAAGTGACCGAAGAAACCAAACTGTATTAACATCCAGAACTGGTGCCAGTGAAAGGATCTGAGAAAATAGAATGCAGCATGATGTTTGTACCATAATGAAGCAACCATAAACATGTGCTATCTCCATTTTAGAGAGATATTAAGCCTACTAAAAGCCAAGACTGCATAATGGCTCTAGTTGTTCTGCATGTGAATATACACATAGTAATGTCACAGAACTCGAAAAAGCTAGTAAATATTAGTAGCATAAGCTCAGATGCAAGATAGGCAGCTAGCTGAGAGCAATAGGAACAGCAAAACTAGCAAACCTCTTTAACTAAAACAAGTTCATCACAGAAGCATGGCTAGCAAACCATGCACTTCTTTTAAGTCTTTAAGGAGGAATACCAGGTGAGTTGATTCCTCATATAGATTTGCGCCAACAGCATATATCATGGAGGTCAGTGATTAAATATGCCAGCCCCATTCGCTCCTTGGTACTGCTAGCAAAATATGCTTTGGTAAACATGGAAACAGGATCCAATCATGTTGCAAGGGATCAAGTTGTCTGAGATTCTAAACAACTGTCCAAAATTTTATTTTATGAAGTAAAAAATGGAACTGAAAATGAAGAGTTAATATTTTATCATTGAAAATTGAAATTTTTGCCTCCTTCAGTGAAGTGCAAATGGAGAATCTATATGAAGCATGGAATGAGCAGTTGGTTGAACTCACATGGTTAACAATTAAACCTGACAGAGTCGAGCAATAAACTAGAGACTTTAAGCAACAAAGCCTGATGATCAAGCTTCATTATGGAGACAAGTCCGAAATTGAGTTTTTATGCAGGTCACACTTATGTCAACATCCCAGTGAGGAACCAATGATACATGGAAGTATATTTGAGGAGTAAACTGAGGATTTTGCAGCTTTATCTCAGGTTTGAACCTTTTCAAGAAATTTGATGTGCTGCACCAAAAGTGCTTTTTCGGAGAAAGTGGTATCACAAGTGATAAGGAAAAAATTGCAATATAAGTACAGCCAAGGTTTGAGGCCTTATTAAAAATTGAGATGCACCAGTTAAGCCTTCCAAATGTGAAACTCCCAGCAAGCAATGAGCACTGCTACTTGGCTTGGAAGCGGCCCCCTTCTTACTTTTTTTTCAATATCAATGGGCACCAGAGGAGAAGAGAGTATCATTAAGAATTGCAGCTGAAAACATAGTACTCAATAAATTTAAAAGCCATAGCCCCACTTTGAGCCGGCCTTTATACGCCGCAAATGCTCGCAAAATTTACGGTTGAGATCCTAGTAGTAATTTTCATTTTTCCTTTTTTTTCCTTTGGAAGAAAAAGGTAGGTATCAGTCTACTAGATAATGTTCCTATAGAGCTGGTGGGGCTGCGGCAGAACTGGATCAGCAGATGTTAGCCCTCCAGTCGAGTGGCAGCAGCGACTGCAATCTGGCGGCGAAGTTGATTAGCTTCCTGAAGGAGACTAAATGGCTACCGACCATGTAGGCGAAGACCCGATACGACACCCGAACGTCCTCCATCTGCATCTCCTACAGCCGCTGCGCATACTCCGGCCCGCACACCAGATCCCACACCACCCCCATAACCCCGGGCTTCAGCACCCTCACCATCTCCCCCAGTCCTCCCCCCCTCTCCACTGCCGCCGCCAACATGGCCGGTGATTTCCCCCAAGCCCGCCGCCCTAGCCCGCTCAGGTGCACCGCCGACACCACCACGTTGAAGTACCCGTCCATGAAGGGCAGCCACTGCGTGTCCCCCTCTAGGCACGTGACATACTCTTGGACCCCCTCCGCCCAGGCTTGCCGGAGCACAGCCACCGTTGTCTCTTGCTGGCTGTCCAATCCCACCACCCGGCCCCCGCTCCCCTCCATCAGGTTCGCCACTGCATTCAGCAGCATCCTGCGTTCATTACGAGAAAAAAAAGGGTCCACATGAAATCACATGTTAAACACGTGATTTCATCTAAAGAAACTGCATGTTCAACATGCGATTTCATTACGGAAAAAACAAAAGGAATGGTATGAAATCACATGTTCGACCTGTGATTTCACTAATCCACGGATAAAAGAAATTACAGGTTCAATCTGTAATTTCTATCGAGCAAGGTTTCCCGAACCAGACCGAACCGCTCGGTTCGGGCATATCGAACCATACTGGCCAAAAACTGGCACAATTCAGTTGCGAAAAACAGTCCGAATCTCAAACCGTTTTAAAAAACCTCAAACTGGTACAGTTTGGGCCGTACTGGATCGTAACGGTATGGTGTAACCCGGTTCGGGTCGGATACTATAGCTAGGGATTTTAATATGACTAAGAGTCCAAAAGACTCTCAATTTCACAGAGATTGGTACCGTACCATGCTGGTCAATGACTGGTACGAATCTTGGTATCGGTTCAATGATCCTTGCTGCTAAAAAATTGTAGGTTAAACCTGCACTTTCCTAGGTGGCATCTGACTTGGCCAGAATTGCAGTGGATCAGGAAATAAGTTTCACTAGCCATCTATTCAGAAATATTTAATTAAAAAATATTTTGAAAAAAAAAAATCCAAATGTTTCCCTCATTCTATTTATCTATCTACATATACATATAAATGTATAGGCAATGATGATTTTAAGTACATCATACATCATCATTGACATCTTTTTCCCATTAAGTCAAGGTCGGCTATGAAGTAGAGTTATACTTCATAATCTATGTTCAATTAAAGAAAATAAGCATGCTGTGGACCTACATATGAGTTTGTCTGCATTCAACTGGGTAACACCTATCTCCCAACACATATTCTAATAATCAATTTGAAAAAACTAAGTTATCAAGTAAAATTGCCAAAAAAATTGAAAGACCGTTTACAACATGGAAATAAGGACACCATCAGTTTAAAATCAGAAATCTCATTCTTATAACATCATGGAAGCATTACACCAAGTATTCAGTCAACCTAAATGACTTTAAAATAGCAGAATGTGGATCTATACATACAAAGAGAGTGGCCATCCGACTCGGTATCACTCAGGATATTGCTTTTCCTCCGTGTGCTCCTGTCTTTTATTCCTCTGAAGGAATTCTGGCTAAAGAGGGGGAAGCGGAAAAAAGATGAAACTACCAAGTCACACCAAAAGCTTCAAGAAGTAGAATTCAAGAGCTCCTTAGAACAACAGAACGAAGCCTTCCATCACCTTTCTGATTAGGAAGAACACTACTGTTACAGGAGTGCACCATCAATGCTGACTAGTTATTAATGTATTGATCTAATTTATGTTTTGTTAAAATGGGTCATTAGGGAAACCGGCTAAACATCTGAGTGCTTTTTTCATGAGCAGAGTGTTCTATCTATGCAAACAATTAAATGATTTTGTGCAATCCGACATAGTTGTAAATGATATTGGTTGATAGAATACATTGACAAGACTACCATATGACATTTGGTTGATAGAATACATTGACAAGACTACCATATCACTTATAGGATTCAACTTTTATGCAACTTGCACGTACTAGTTGTTCAATCTTATAATGTCACGAGCAAGTTTGGGGGATGGAATCTACTAATACCACTATTTGGCACATATCGTGCACATTAGAGGAAGTGTGCTAGCTGGCATCCCCCGCATGATTAAAAACATTCTGTCTTTTATGAAACTTGACAAATATAATCCAGCTTTTGGGGGGTGTACCTCTATTATTTCTCTTCCTTATAGTAAAAAATTAAGTAATTGTATTTATCTAAGATGGGAGTAGCTATGGAGATGGGGGAAATGTGGGGATGTGCAGAGCAGAGACGCTCCCTAAAACATTTAACGGAAGAAACTTTTATATTTAAAGAAAAATGACAATGAATACCAAGCAAAGTGTTGCATTATCTGGTAGTATACTTGTGCTGAACTGGTAAAAAGTTATATGCCTGTTGTCCAGCCAATGGATGACAAACTGATAGGATGTCCAAAAGCAATGACAAGACCCTTTTATTTCGGACAAATATATGGATTATGTTATGGTAATCATATTTTGCATGGAAACACTGGTAATCATATGCTTGTTGTCCAGCCAATGGATGACAAACTGATAGGACACGCGCAAGACCCTTCAATTTCAGACAGATTTGGATTATGTTATGGTAATCATATTTTGCATGGAAACACTGGTAATCATATGCTTGTTGTCCAGCCAATGTCGCATGCCCGCCCGCCCACCAGCACACACATATATATATATATAATGGAGAGAGGAGCATGCCAGGTAAACTATTTAAACAAATCATGCTTGATAAATGTTCTCAAAAGATAGGAGGTAAAGCTAGAAATAAGTGAATCAAAGTAAAATCAGGGGATGAGACCTGCATATGGTTAGCCTAAGACAACTCAAGAGGAGAGGATTTCTCCTTCACCCTAGTTAGTTGAAGCATAGTATGCAACAACTCAACCAAACAGCCTAAATAAGGTTTGTTATTTATGTTTATATTTGTATCTAGTATAATTCAAAATTCCAGAAATGAACATTGAAAGAGAGAACAGAAGAATTAATGTTAATCTCTGAATGGATACCTCATATCATACTAATAGGAAACCACCAAAAGGCTTTTGAACCCAGTCCAGCTGGTTTACTCAGGTCATATGATGAATATAGGCTTAATCCTTATCATGATTGAATGAGGTTTTGTGCTATTTATTGGTACTATTTTCAATAGCATTAATTGCAAACCTAATAAATAATCAAACAGAAGCTTTTTATCTGAAAATTGGTCTTTTCCATTTGATAATAGGGTTCAGGATATCTGTAGGCTGGTGTGCTATAGAAATAAAATCTAGAATAGGGTATCTAAAATGACTAGCACACTAAGAATTTGATTCATTCTTCATCAATCTAAAATAAGACAGCTAGTCCATACACATTTACGTAAATGATAAAACCCTTAAACTACCCAAGAAAGCCAAAAGCAGGGTAAAAAGAACCATGTGGTCTTGGAGGATTATGATAAATTATACACCCACAATCAATTCTTGCAAAAGAGAAAAGCTTGAAAAGATTTTCGTACTTTGGCCGAGTACCAGGATGCTTGGACAGAAGGGATTCCAAACTATCTAGTCTAGTCCCAAGAATTGTTATCTTCCTCCAGATAGCAGATGCATGGCATTGGGTTTCTGGGCCAGATGGGGGCAAATATCCCCTTTCAGAAATCATAACAGTAATATTATCAGCAAGCTTAGAAGCTTCATTGAACTCCTTCATCCATGGATCCACAAAGGACGCCATCACTGAGAAAAAATGTAAATAGACATTAACTGACAAAATCTTGCTCTTTAAGATTAGATGGCTAAATTAACATCTATCACATTATTGAACAAGAATTAACTTAATTTAAAATAATTTTAAAAAATAGGCAATGAAACTAAAAATTAGAGGCATATTGGTACGGACACCAGAGGCACCAGAATAAGACAGAAGCCTCTCAACCCTCTATGGTTATCTTAGTAATGTTTTGAGTAATTGAGTCCAATTTTGTAATAATGGCTTAGCCCACTCGAGTCTGTATTCTGGTCCCTTAGTTCGGTTTTGAGACTGTATTTTGGCCCCTGAATCCTGTTTTGGGCCTTTTTGCATTTGAATCCTGTATTTAGTCATCCATACCATTAGGATTTTGGATAAGTCAAGTCAAATTCAGTTGAGACATTTATCATTTTCAGTCAGCTCATGTTGAGCCAATTTTGAGTCCTATGAGTTCTGTAAGTTTTATATTGAGTCCTGTCCATCAAGAGAAGATTCAAGATACTGATGGACCCCAGCCTAAATGATAACTTGCCAACTTCAAGGAGTCCCGGTCATATTTGGATGTGCCACCTTGGATTGCATGAGAAGGACCTTGAAGATCTTCACATCATCAACATGCTGAAAAGATGGAGCCCAGGAGAAACCCTAGAACCAGCCCAGCACTGAAGTGGGCCGCCCAAAGCCCAAAGTCTTCTTGCATATTGCGCCCCACCCTTATGGTCACCTTCCTTGGTCGGCCACCCTTAGAATTACCACCCATTGGACCAAGTCAAAGAGAGGGAGAGACCAAGTCAAAGAGAACGTATAATCCTAGTTAGGAGAGGAATTGAGAGCCTATTTGGGAAAGGAGATCTTCCATGTATTTGAGTGGGAAAAGGATCTTAGGGTTTTACATGTATACCCTTACTTGGAGCCCAAGCTTGTATGCCTATATAAAGGCCCCCCCTCTCATGTATATTTGATGCTATTGAATATGAAAAATTTCTTGAATTCTTCTCAACTTTCTGTGTAAATTGTGTAAATTTTTGTGTGATTAAGGGTATCTATGTGATCCCTCAGGGTTTCTGTGTGATCCCTGCGCCCTGCCTCCAAGCCACCAGCCTTCTTCATCTCTTGGCCGCCTTCCTTAAACCTCTTCCCCTTCTTCTTTCAGCCATCTAGCCTATTTTTTTCTTGTTTTTCTAATCCTTGTTAGGTAATTTGCAGGTCCCTCTGAGTTCACGAATCCAAGGATTCCATCTGACCAGCTTTCGGGCCACCGGATTGAAAGCCACGAATCTGCAGGGTCGATAGCTTTATTTTCCAGGCCGTATTCGAAAGCGTAGAGCGAACTCTTCATGGATCGAACTTCATATCTCTGCCAGGTACACCCCCTAGACTCCTTTGGTAGTGGTATTGCAAAAGAGATAGTCCCAACCAGGACTTCTTAGCCTTGGCGGTCATATTTCTTCACTTTTAGGATTTATTTCTGCATGCTTGTGCTTTAGATTTTATATAAAATTCCCTACTTAATATCTTGGCTTGAAATTCGGGATACAAACTCCTAACTCAATGCCTAAGAACAGAAAAATAACTAGCATGCATAAATAATCCAGCATCATTTGGTATCAGAGCATGTTTAGGGCTAGTTTCTACATCCCATAATTCCTATACATGGTTTGTTGTTTTTACTGTTTCTGCACGTAGGTAGATCAAAAAATTCTGATTTTTCTTTTGCTGGATTTCTCATAATTGAAAATATTTATCAGAGATTTTTCATGATTTATTTCGGTCTGAAGAATTTTTGCATGCCTGTTTTCTGTCCTAGAAAATTTTTGCATCCCGTTATCTACATTAGGGGTCTGAGTTTCGGTCTATTTTATCATCTTAGGAATTTTATTTTTCGTTAAAATTTGCATGACATACTCTCTATTTAGTCCCGATAATTGTCATAATTTTTAATTACTTTTACAAAAAAGAAAAACCTAAAAAGGGTCTGCATCTTAGAAACCCTAACAGAAAGTTCAATTTTCTGCACACAGTCTGAAACCCTAGGTTTTGTATCATCATCCGAATTTTTCTCTGCATGAAATTTGGTAGGGATCATCTGAACTGTTCATCCTCTGTCTTGAAATTTTTCTGATTTTTTTCTGCATCGAAAACCATACCAAATTCTGCTTCCAAACAAATCCTGATTTCAGTTATGCATACTTGACTAAACCAAATCTAATCAACTTCCAAACCCTACCTCACCCAAGTCCAAATTTTGTTTGATAACTTAACCAACTTAAACTTAGTTTGCCACCTTATAAAAAACAAAAAAATATTTTTTTATTTTCTGATTGTTATAAGAGCGCATTAGGGCTCATTGAGTGTCATCATTCCATTCAATCAATTTAAGGGCAATTTCCTATCTCATATCAGGACAGGATTTCTTCACCTGTCCTGGGCCCAAAACAACCACCCAGCATTAGAACCCAAGCCTTAACTAAAAGCAATTAGCAACCTAATTGCTCTAGTGAGCTTAGGAATACCAACGTCCGAGTTGTGTGGGCCAACTAATGCACTTAATTCCCCAGCTATTACTGAAAACTGGTGTCTAAGGCTAGAGGTCCAGAGGCAAACACCATAAGTGGACTGGTGGTTTTTAATTAGGACCCTGTCACAAGCAGGGGGAGCCTCCCACCACCCCACCTCTTACCTGGCCAGTGGAAAGATTAGCTGTTGAGTTAAGTGTAAGTTGAGCAGACCTATTCAATTTTGGCTCTAGGTTTAGCAAGCTGTAGTACGTATTAACCATTATGTGCTTGACTGCATCATAACCCTTGTGTGCTTGATTGCATAACCTCTAGATTATGAGTCTAACCCCACCAGTAGTCTAAACTCCAACCCAGTTCAACCATGGAGCCCAATTTTGAAATTCTCATAAAGACCATGAGTGACTGGGTGATTTCTCAATTGACCACCCAGATGAACCAAATGGTTGCCCAATTAACCACCCAGATGGACCAGATGATTCATAGGTTTGATCCGATAGATGACCGGCTAGGAACCCTAGAGGAAACCCGTAGGACCCATACTAGACCCGAACTTGAGTCACCTTTGCCCACACCTCCCAACCCTAGGAGAGCTCAATACTCTGACCCATACCAAGAGCCTAATCATAGGAAGCCCAATCATGATTTCTTTGACCAGGATAAGAAAGCCACTAGGTACATTGTGTTAGAAGTATATAAATTTGGTGGTGATCCTAAGTTTGAGAATTATCTTAAGCGGGAAAGAGATATGGATCTGTATTTTGAAAGTCATAATGGTTTCTATTCTGAAAGATGTCAGTTCATGTTTGCCAAACCTAAGTTAGTTCACCAGGCTAGGATATACTGGAATGAAGTTGAGAGAATGGCTAGACTAGAAGGAACACCCATAACTACCTGGAGAGCCATGAAGAGCAAACTTAGAGAAGCCTATGCACCCAGATCCTATGATCCTAGATCCTAGATCCTATGCTCTAGATCCTATGACCCTAGATCCTATGACTTTAGATCCTATGACTCTAGAACCTATGAGCCCATATCCCATGAGCCTAGTAGACACATGACCCATAGAGCAGAAGCCTTGTCCTATGAGCCTAAGGAACCCATAACTCCTAGATATGAGCCTAGTATTAGTCCACTACCCCTTAGTCGACCCATCCTTACTACCTCAGTCATCAGTCAATTTTCCCTTAGTCAACCTCCTCCTACCACCCCACTGGTTCACAAGAATGACATTGAAAAGGACATGTTTGAAGCTGATGAAAGCTTAGTGGATGAGTATGAAGAAGAAGAAGAAGAGATACCTATAGAAGACCCAGAATTGTTGACCAGGTAAATATCCAAGTAGAAACCAACCCAAAGTTAGTTGACCCTGACCACACCCAGACTGAACCTGTAGTAGAAGAGCAGTTAGAGGATGAGGAACCTGACCCTACTATTAGACTCTTACCTGAGGAGCCACTAGAAGAAAGCCCAATTACAGAGTTCAGTTCTAAGATTCAAGAACCAGAAGAATTTATTAAGGACCTGATCTCTTTAAATCAATACCCTCAGGATGAAGTCACTCCTTTGACTCCAATTGATCTCTTCCCTGAGATTAGTGACCCATTCTTCAATAAGATAGACTCTGTAGATAGACATCAACCCCATAAGATCAACCTCATTAGTCCAGGATTAATCCTTGACACCCCTTCTTACATCCTATCCTATCTGATTGACCTCAACCCCATTTTCTTACTTTCCACCCTACCAAACTAACCCCGAATCTACCTCTTATTTTTTGCCCTTTTTTGAAACTTCTCATGTTTATCTAATTATTAAATTGCATTTTGTTGATATTAGCATACTGCATACATTCATTGCGCATGTTAGATTTGCATCTTACTTCTAACATACTCTATGGCATTTATTAGAAGTTCATTGTAAATTTTCATGTGCATGTCAAACCAGGATCAAACCTAGAGAGCCTAAAGTCTGTTAGGTTTAGGCCCAAAGAGTACAATAAAGTTTCTCTCAATAGGAATGCATAGTTGAATCTGCATTTTTGTTAAATGTCAGTACAAGTCAGGTGCAACATCTGCATTAAGCATTAATTTTGAAACAAATTGGCTAATTCCCGAAAGAGAGCCAAGAAATTTAATGTAGGAGATTCTGTTATGGTTAAGAAGCTTCATGTTCGCGGAGCTGGACCCTTTAGAGTGATAGAGAAGGTAGGACCCAATGCCTATGTGCTAGATCTGCCCTCGAATTTTGGCATTAGCTCTACCTTCAATATCGCGGCCTTGGTTGAGTTTAGGGAACCGGCAGCGATTCCTAGTAAGGATTTTGGACCTACTCCATCCTTTGAGAGCAAACCTAACCTAGAGTGTCCACCTATAAATTGGCTTGAGAGAGGAAAACGGATCGAGCGTACCCTGGACGATTAAGCTATCACGACCCGAGGCTGCGGCTATCAACGCTACCTGGTCCGTTGGCAAGGTCGACTAGAATCCGACGATTTGTGGATTACTTGAGAGGACTTGCAGCGCCTCAACCCTGACCTCCTTGAGCGATACCAGAGCCAAAGCGACCTTTACTCGACGGAGTCGAGTTCCTCCTATCCCGGGAGAATTGGTGTGGACACCAGAGGCACCAGAATAAGACAGAGACCTCCCAACCCTCTGTGGTTATCTTAGTAATGTTTTGAGTAATTGAGTCCAACTTTGTAATAATGGCTTAGCCCACTCGAGTCTGTATTCTGGTCCCTTAGTCCTATCTTTAGTCTGTATTTTGGTCCCTGAGTCCTGTTTTGGGCCTTTCTGCATTTGAGTCCTGTATTTAGAGTCATCCATACAATTAGGGTTTTGGATAAGTCAAGTCAAATTCAGTTGAGATATTTATCATTTTTAGTCAACTCATGTTGAGCCAATTTTGAATCCTATGAGTCTTGTAAGTTTTATATTGAGTCCAGTCCAGCAAGAGAAAATTCAAGATACTGATGGATCCCAACCTGAATGATAACTTGCCAACTTCAAGGAGTCCCAGTCATGTTTGGATATGCCACCTTGGATTGCATGAGAAGGACCTTGAAGATCTTCACATCATCAACCTGCTGAGAAGATGGAGCCCAGGAGAAATCCTAAAACCAGCCCAGCACTGAAGTGGGCCGCCCAAAGCCCAAAGCCTTCTTAGATATTGCGCCCCACCTTTATGGTCACCTTCCTTGGTCGGCCACCGTTAGAATTACCACCCATTGGACCAAGTCAACGAGAGGGAGAGACCAAGTCAAAGAAAAGGTATAATCCTAGTTAGGAGAGAAATTAAGAGCCTATTTGGGAAAGGAGATCTTCTATGTATTTGAGTGAGAAAAGGATATTTAGGATTTTACATGTATACCCTTACTTGAAGCCAAGCTTGTATGCCTATATAAAGGCCCCCCCTCTCATGTATATTTGATGCTATTGAATATGAAAAATTTCTTAAGTTCTTCTCAACTTTCTGTGTAAATTATGTGTGAATTTTTGTGTGATTAAGGATATCTGTGTGATCCCTCAGGGTTTCTGTGTGATCCCTGCGCCCTGCCTCCAAGCCACCAGCCTTCATCTCTTGGTCGCCTTCCTCAAACCTCTTCCCCTTCTTCTTTTTTCAGCCATCTAGCATATTTTTTCCTTATTTTTCTAACCCTTGTTAGGTGATTTGCAGGTCCCTCAGAATTCACGAATCCAAGGATTCCATCTGACCAGCTTTCGGGCCACCGGATTGAAAGCCGCAAATCCGCAGGGTTGATAGCTTTATTTTCCAGGCTGCATCCGAGAGCATAGAGCGAACTCTTCATGGATCGGACTTCATATCTCTACCAGGTACACCCTCTAGACTCCTCTGGGAGTGGTATTGCAGAAAAGCTAGTCCCAACCAGGGCTTCTTAGCCTTGGAGTCATATTTCTTCATTTTTAGGATTTATTTCTACATGCCTGTGCTTCATATTTTCTAAAAAATTCACTACTTAATATATTGGCTTGAAATTCGGGATACAAAGTCCTAACTTAATGCCTAACAACAGAAAAATAACTAGCATGCATAAATTGTCTCGCATCACATATGACTTTAAAATGTGAAAACCAAAGTTTGTTATAAGAAAAAGGGGACATCCTGGAGAGGATGACCAAAGCAAAATGATCATGGGTGGCTAGAAGATATGCCAGTTGTTATATTGATTCACTAATAAGTCTTCAAAACATAGTCCTTTACTTGGGAACCTAGATGAGGCAGGAGATTAAAAACAAACACAAGAAGCAATGTGCCTCCACAATCTCCACAAATCTAACCCAAACCTTCAGGAATAAAAAATGACTTTTTCCAGCCAAATATGATTTTTAATAATCTTCCAAACTCTGTGTTAGGGATGCCAAGAGAAACCATTGTCCAAAAGAATGCTGATCAAACGTTTTAAGTCCATCCCATGGTTCCATGAACTCTAATCAAGTTGCAAAATAAGTAGATGATCAGATCTTGTTATCGTATCCAGTAGATTCCATGCAACAAGCTAAGATTGAACAACCTTCTCAAGGAAAGCTATCATGCTTTGGCTATTGGTTGATACTTCACCGAGGTCACTTCGGATAAGCCCCCAAGTACCTCAACCTTCTCAATCACAGATTATCATGAACCCAACGATCACTAACCTTACTGAAAAGCCTGCAAAACAGGATAAAAATGTTATATGGCATACCACTTATTAAGCTAAAATTTAACTCCATCAACCTCTAACCTACTAACTTTGAACCTGCCTAAAGAACTTAAGAGGGGAAAGGAAAAGAAAAGGCTTCACTTTCCAAACTTGCTCGAGAGATTTAACATATAAAGCAATTATGTTTCACATGTTTACCTAACTGCTACTGAACAAAGACCTAAATCTGCAGTGGTTAAATATTAACCAATAGTGTGTACCATGTAAAGTAATCTATATCTAAATATTTTTGGATCCTCCAAGTAGACCCCTTGCTCTGGCAAGCCTTTGTATTGGACAATCCCATCTCATCTTTCTAGAAAAAAAAACTAACCTTGATTTCTTTCATTTTTCAAGACAAACTGTCATAGGTCTTGAGCACAGAATAATTATACATTGGATATTTAGGGGAAAAATATTGAACTAAAGTGATTTTACCATAGAAAAAGAAAATTCATTTTGCACTTTCTTCATACCTGTCTTTGCTTGAATGCACAGAAACATTATATATAGGATCCAAGTTTGGTGAACCTAACAGGTTAACTGGCATCTCAATGGAGAAATCCAGTTATGGCCCACCAAACCTGCTCCAGCAGGTATCTTTCAATCATTTAAATCTCCATCTCAATCAAAGGATTGCTGAACTACGCGCGCGCAAGCACACAGAGATATATATATATATAAATTGATATTATACACACCTCATGCACTGCCTTGTCAGATCATGAATAATAATAAACTCCAAGCAGTCTCTTTTTGCAAATTCAAGTCATTCAAGTCATGCTGCTGAATTCTTCCCCTGAGATTTCTGAGAAATACTTCTCCCAGAATCCTGTACATTTGCAAGTCAGAATAACAACCCTCCTAAGCTTTCATATCACATGGCAAATCTACTGATGCTGAGGCAACACAAGTCCTCTCTCAACAAACTTAATCAAAAGCCTTCCACCTTCATCTGAATGTCCCAATGAGACCAGTTTATTGCTCACTTTCTGACACAATTTCACATCAGGAATCAAATTTCTCTGGAACATTCGGCAGGCTACTTTGTATGACTGCAAAGGAAGGCCTTTAGTCAGATAACTATCCATCAAAATATGGCATGACACAGCATCTGCTTTTGAGGCTGTCCTCAAAACCTTTCCTAAGACTTTATAAGCCTCATCAAGTCTACCAAATCCACAAAGTTTCTCAATGACTTGATTGTATGCCATTCTAAACTCCTGCCTTGCTAGCATTTTCTCTAGCAACTTGAGTAACTCTTCTACACTACCTTTTGCACAATACCTATGGATAACTGTCCTATAAGTAACTGGTGTAGGAACCAAACCCCGGTGGAGCATCTTTTTTATGAGTTCTGTTGCTTCTTCAAATCTTCCCTTCCTTCCCAAAGCATCCACCACAACTGTATAAGTTACCACATCAGGATGCCTGTTACTCAAATACATGTCATCTAGCAAAGAGAGCGCAGACTCTAAATCATCCTCCTGGAAAAATCCATGAATTATAGTGGTAAAATTCACCACATTAACCGTGCAACCCTTGCTCTGACACTCCTCCATGAACTTTTTTGCCTCACCTGCTTTGCCCTCCCTGCAAAGTGCATGAATCAATAGGTTAATCTCAACTGGGGTGGGAAAGAAACCTTTCCGTAACATCTGCATGACTAGATCACAAGCTTCTTTTAACTTTCCCTCCCTTCTGAGTCCATGCATGACAACACTGTACGTAGTCGCATTTGGAGTCCACCACTCTTCCTCGCTCTTATTAAGCATTTCCCAGGCCTCCAATGAGTTTCCAATTTTGCACAACCCATTTAACAAGGCAGTATATGTGACAGTGTTGGGCTTGCAACCATTCTTATACATATGCTTCAGCATCTTTCTAGCTTGATCCATCTTCCCTATCCGGCAAAACCCATTGACAACTGCACTGTAAGTCACGACATCAGGAAAACACTCCTTTCTAAACATCTCAGTCACGATTCCTTTCGCCTCCTCCATCCTCCCATCGCGACAAAAAGAATGCACAATGGCACTGTAGCCAATCTTGTCAACACGAAACCCCTTCTCTTCGGATTCCCTCAGGAATTCAAGAGCCTCTTCTACATGCCCATGCTTTGCAAGTACATGGATCAATGTATTGTAAGTAACTTGATCAGGAACCAAATTAGCATCTGTTTTCATCTTCTTCATCAACTCTCTAACCTCTCCAACCCTTTTCTCTTTGCAAAAGAAGCTTATCACTGTGTAGTAGCTGATCTTGTCTGGCAAGCAATCCTTAAGAGGCATTTCTTGGATCATCTTAAGCGCATCTTCAACCCGGTGAGCATCACAAAAACCCTTTATCAAGCAATTATATGTTATGACATTAGGGGTGATACCAACCCGCTGCATTCGATCCAGGAACCTCAAGGCTTTCTCTAACCGATTAGCCACAACAAGCACATGGATTGCAGTGTTGCAGATTGAAAGATCTGGCCCACACCCATCTTTCTGCATCAAATTCAAGACCCTCATTGCACTCCTTAACTTTCCAGCACGGCTATACGAGACCATCAAGTATGCAAATGCCTCAGGTTGTCGGCTGATCCCTCGGCGAATCATCAGCCTTAGTATCCGCCTTGATGCCTGGCACAGCTTTGTCTTGCTGAGGATGTCGAGCATGGTATAGTAGACCTCCGGGGCATGTCGGTATCGCCATTGCCGATCAGCCCAGGAGAAGAAGTTCACAGCATTGCGCTGATCAGGCTGAGAACGGAGGACAGCGCTGACCTGTGCAGGTTTGAGGCTTCTTAGCAGATGTCTTAGCTCCCCATCAAGCTTCGGGTTCCAAGAATGCCGGAGTCCAATCAACCTACATATCTCTCTAACCAGAGGGTGTCTTGATTCATCTTTCTCTTCCTGTTCAAAGCCCTTGCTGTCTTCCTTCAGATCAGCATTCCCGTCAAATATATCTAAAACCCTAAAGTCATCATCATCATTCCCATCTCCACCTTCCATTTGATCATCGGATTCCCCATCTTCATCCCCATCATCATCAAAATCATCAAATTCTCCAAAATTGCAACCAGAATCTGGTTTGAATTCAATGCTAGGGTCTCTAGCTGGACTAGATTCTTTATCAAATTCTCTAGGATCACCAAGACCGCCTATTGGAAGCTCTTTTGCTGCATTAGTATCTCCATCCCTCGCCCATGGATCATCAAAGCCGCGTCCTTCCTCAAACAAGGAACCCAAAAGAGGGCTCACGTTAGGGTTTAGGTCAGGGTTTAGAGATGAAGCAGATGAGAAAAAGACCGCATTTTTGTACAGATTCTTCGGGGCAAATGAATCAGAACTGGGAGTATAGATTATCTCCGATTCCCAAAATGCTGGTTTTGTCGAACTGACATGCTGGGATAGGGCTACAATCCTTGATTTGAAACCCTTTTCTAAGGTTTTATGCATCGCAATCGAATAGAGGAGAAAAAAAAGAATCTCGAAGGACAATTAGACGGATGAAACGAAACACAATCAACCTTTCTAAATCAAAATATGCGGTATCTAAATCAAAATCTTGTCTCGAACGATATGTTTGGGAGAGAGATAGGATAAATGAAAGAAACTCGTGACTTCAGCGGTGGTGTCGGGTTGTTTGATTGGGTGGTGAGGCCACCGTATGGATAACAAAGATGCCAGAGGCGGGAGACCGTGGCGACAGCGCGTGGAGGGAGAAAACAGGCGAGGAACGGTGACACCGCCCGATGGGTCGGCCGCCGCAGGTGGAGGCGACCGGGACAGAGGTGGCGGCGGCTTGGAATGCGGGGAGGAGGAGGGGAGCCGTGGAGTGGGAGTTGACGGCCTATGAGAGAGAGAGGAAGGAGGGTGTTGGCCGCCGCCCGTGGATGACTCGATTGCCGGATAGGAGGAGGCAGACGGGGGCGGTGTTGTCAGTCGAGTGGGGGTGGGGGGGGGGGGGGGGGGGCGGGGGGCCGGGGGACGGGGGATGTGTGGGGGCCGCGGAACGCGTGGCGCATCGCGCTCATGTCGGCGGCCGCCGGCACCGCACGACTCCTAAAGCTGGTTCGATCTTGAGCCTTGCAAACATCGATAACTATGGTTCAATCATCTCTCACTGGCATACATTTCGACAATATCATATTTTCTCTCTTTCTTTAGATTAAACTACCCTCTAACTTTGGTTTGTTTTGTGGCACTTTTTTTTTTTTCTTTTTTGTGTTTTATCAATCTAAATCACAATGGATCCAAACTTTCAATGGCTTTTGTTGCGGATAAATCACCCGTGGTTGAGACTTCGACGGTATCGGGCAATCTTACTTGGGACACTCCGATGCTCAAATCATTGAAATGATCTAGGAGAGAGTTAAAATAAAAAGAGATGGAAAAAGAAAGAGTAATTAATTTGGCATAGTATGGACTTGCAGGCCTTAGACTGGTTTATCCCTTGGAGGTCTCCTCTTATCCATTTTATAGGTGTAGCGATAATCAAAAACGGTTGTTGTAACCAAAAAATAGTTAGTTGGGAATAGTATAGCCCCTTTCTTATCATAATGAGATCGAATGACTGGTCACAACAACTCTAATGAGCATGGACTTTGACATATTAATCCTTTTTAAAAAAAAATAATCTTGTAATATTATATTTTTTTAATAAAAAATATGAATGGGACATAATTATCTCTATCATCCAATTGAAGATTCACTTTAGCAATCTTTTTATATTGATTAAGTATTAATTATAACATTATTGTTATTAATGAAAAGGAATCAATGATTGCACCATGAAAATATATGCGATCTGATTCTCCTTCGTTTAACTAAATTGAACTCTCTCTCACTCTCCCATCTACGCTCCATCCCTCCTTTTGCATAATTAGAATGAAATTGTTTTATTTTTGGTGACCTATATAGAATGAAACTAGATGCCGCAAAAGCAAGTCACATATCACAGCTTTAATAAATTAAATTTTAAATCAATAATTTATAATTCTTATGCATGTGTGATTTTATTTATAGGTGACCAAATGCTTCATTTGTTGGAGGTATGGTTATCATGGACATATACTCTTTTGCATAAACTAAAGGTAAGCACCCTATTTTTTAGCTCAAGAAAAGGGGTAAATAGCGTAATTTATCGGTGAAGCCCTAAGTCTATTGAACAGTTTAGTTGCAACAACTTTAGCAATACTTATAACCTATTATCATGTGGAATTTGGATTCCAATAAGAGTTCTTAAAAACCTTTATAATGACCCTTTTTTAAACACAAAGACAACAAAAGGGATGCAGACATCTAGTCAAAGTCAATCCTCACTCGATCGCAATCAAGATAACTTAAAACTAGATCTCCAGCATCATTCAGATGATAGTAATCAACCACCATAGACAAGGAGATAGATGTGATAAAGTTTTAATCTAAATCTACCATTGCAAATGTCATGATTTGGAGTCAATAGTTAGCTATGCAAATTAAATACTTATCCTATGTGTTGAAAAAAAATGCAATCAAGAATCATTAATATCGTAAACTTTTTTTCTCTTTTTGTATAATTAAATAGGATATCATTATAATTAATTGAGCAATAATAATTTTCATAAATTTTTTATGTAATTGATAAGTAAAATAATCAAGTAATCCGTAAATAAGAAACACTATAATTTTTAATATAAAAAATCTTTCTTTGTAAAGGAAAAAATGATGAGATTTAGTCTAGCCAAAATCTTACGCTACCTAGAATAATGAGATTATAATATATCTTCTCTAAATCAACTAAAGGTTATACAATTATTAGGATTAAATCTTACTTTCCACAACAAAGTAATCATCATTAATAAGACATATTTCACTAATAAATAAAAATAGAGGATAGATCTTACTAAGCTTGGAGGCTTGAAATATTCAATAAATAAGATTTTCAAAAAACAAAACTATTTTGTAGCACTTGATGTTTGAAATAATGTATAAAATTTTATCAAAGTTAGGATTCGATTAGCCATTCGATCATCTAACAAAGTAGAATATTTTTCTCCTTTATCTAGCATATTTTTCTCCTTTATCTATTTTTTCTTTCTTCACCACCTTCTTTTTTTTATTCCACATGGTCCCTCTTGGCACACAACAATAATGGCCAAGAGGTATTCATAACCAAAATCATCATGTTTTCTTTATTTTTTCTCTATTTCAAAAGTTGTGGATCCCATATGAAGAGGGACCACACTAACAAATCACCCTTTCTTGACTCATATAGAGGGTTCTACCCAACCTGCATTCTCTATAAGTAATAAATTTTTTCATAGTTAAGATTTTAGTTATCATATTTAATCTATTATCACTGGTATAAGTTTTTTCAAGATATAGTAGCATCTTCAAAGTATCTTAAACTCTATGATATGTTATATCAATATATTTAGATTTTGAATGAAATATTGGATTTTAAAAGATGGAAGTTACTTTGACTGTCACGATAAAATATATAATTTTCTTGTTTTTGGCCCAACTCTTATAGAAAACTTTTTATCCATAAAAGTTTTTTATAAACTTTTATAACTGCAATATATTTGGCCTCTATAATGATTAGAATAATGTATTTTTGTAACTTAGATTGCCATGATACTGTTCCCCCTAAAAAGTCATCAAGTACTCTAACAAAGACATTCTAGAATCTATATTACTAGCCATTTCTACACTTGTGTACCCATCCAATATAGGTTTGTGATAACCAAAATATAAATAGATTGTAGAAATACCTCTAAGATATCTAAGGATCTATTTAATAGCTGCTCAATATTTCTTACTAAGATTAGAGAAAAATTGGCTCACTATATCAATTGCATTAGCAATATCCAACCTTATACAAATCATAGAATATATTAAAATACCAACTGTAGATATATAAAGAATCTTCTTCATTTCTTCTTTATCTTTCTTGTTTGTAGGATATTGCTTAGAACTTAACTTGAAGTGATATCAAGTGGAGAACATGCTGATTTGGATTTATTCATATTGAACTTTTCTAGTACCTTTTGATATATTTCTCTTGAGATAAGCAAAGCTTGCTATTCTTTCTATCATCACAAGTAATTCTTATGCTAAGAATTTGTTTAGCTAGCCCCAAATCTTTCATAACAAATGATTTACTATTTCAAAAAATTGTAATCATGAACAATAATGCTATAATTTTTTTTCTTTGTACAATTAAATGAAATATCACCATAAGTCATCAAGCAACAATAATCTTTACAATCTATTTAGGCAATTAATAAATAAAATGATCAAACAATTCATAAATAAGAGATACCTTAATTTTGATATAAATCTTTCACTATTTAAAATAATAAAATTATTGCAAGTCTTCTCTAAATCGACTAGTGACTGTACAAACATATCATTAAAATTAAATATTTTGCTTCCATGATAGAAAACAATCATCATTAATAAGATATATTTTAGCAATAAATAGAGAATAGATCTCACCAAATGGGGATCCTTAAAGTAATTAATGGAGAATGCTTTTCAAAGATCAAAATTGTTCAATTTTCGATGTCAAGAATAATATATTACAATTTTATCAAAATTAGGATACAAACAATCATCCGATCATCTACCAAAATTGCACCCTTTTTTTTATTCTCTTCTTCCCCGTCTTGTAGCCTCTTTTTATATGATGACTTCCCTTACCGCAAAAGATCACTTTTTTTATTTTAAAGCATATAGGTCCCTTATAAGGAGGGACCATATCAACAAATCTTTCCCTCTCGACTCGTATGGGGAGTTCCATCAAGCTCACTTTTTCTCTACAAGCAATTAACTTTTTCATGGATAATATTTTAATTATTTTATTTGACCCATTATCATCAATATGGATTTTCTTAAGATATAGAAATTCACCTTTTAAATTATCCCAAATTCAATGATATTTCACATCAATATGCTTAGATCTCGAATAAAATATTGAATTCTTTGAAAGATGGATGATACCTTGATTGTCACAATAAAATATATATTTCTCTTGTTCTAGGCCTAACTCTTGTAAAAAAAATTCATCCACAAAAGTACTTTGTAAGCTATTGTACTACAATTTACTTAATCTTTGTAGTGGACAAAGTAATATATTTTTGTAACTTGGTTTGCCATAACACTACTCTCCTTAAAAAGGTCATCAAGTACTCAGATGTAGACTTTTTAAAATCTATATCACTAGCCATGTTTACATATGTATACCCATGCAACATAGGTTTGTCATTACCAAAACACAAATATACTTTAAAAATATCTTTAACATACCTGAAGATCTATTTAATAACTATCCAATATTCCTTACTAGGATTAGAGAGAAACTGATTTACAATGCTAATTGTATGAGCAATATCCAGTCTTGTGCAAACCATGGCATACATCAAACTATCAACCGTAGATACATAAGCAATCTTCTTCATTTCTTCTTTATTTTTCTTATTTATAAGACATTACTTGAAACTTAAAGTAACTTGCAAGTGAAGAGCAAACTGTTTTGGACTTGCTCATGTTGAGTTTTTCTAGCACCTTTTTGATATATCTCTCTTAAAATAAGCAAAGCTTTTTATTTTCCATGTCACAAATAATTCTCATACTAAGGATTTCTTTAGCTTGTCCCAACTCCTTCATGGTAAGAACATGCTCAACTCTCATTTGAAGCTTTCAATCTTTCTAGCATCATGACCAACAATCAACCTATCATCCAAAAATAATGAAATTTCTATTAGAAATTTTCTTTATGGATACATAATGATCAAAAGTGGTTTTACTATACCCAGGGTCCATCATAAAGGAATCAAACTTTTTATGTGACTTTCGAGATGCCTGCTTAAGTTCATATAAACTCTTTTTTAATTTACATACAAGGTGCTCTTTACCTTTGACTGTGAATCCTTTTAGCTACTCCATATAAATTTTTTTCTTGTAAGTTATAATAGAGAAAAACAGTGTTCACATTATTGATCCAAAGATTGATTTTGATGGTAACAAAATATTTAGTACAACTAGTATTAATTATATATTTCAAGAATAAAAAAGGATCACTCGAGTGCTCATAAAGATATATTAAATTAAGAAAGGAACCCTCTTGAAGAAGCTAAGTTAAAAGGCTTTCAAGCAAAATTATACAAGTTTTGATTTAGAGACAACAAGGTCTTAGGGAGGAGACAAGAAGCATTGAAGGCAAAAAGTTTAATGTTGGAGAAGTATTTAAAGTATTTGAAAAAGTTGGAAAAGCATTTTAAATGTTTGAAAAAATTTTTGAAGTATTTTAGAAGCCTCTATAGTGAAGAAGTCGACTTTTGGAATAGTGAGTCAGCTCTTGTAGAAAAAAATAGAAGGCTAAATTTTTAGAACATGTAGATAGTCAACTTTTCGAAGAGATGAGTCAGCTCTTGCAAAAAAGTAAGAAGGCTAAACTTTTAAAACATACAGACAAGACAACTCTTGTAATAGGTGACTCGGGTCTCCTAGAGAAAATAGAAGAAAGGTTTTTTTAGGACATGAAGATAAGTCACCTCTTGGCTTAGATGAGTTAACTCGTGGACTTCTGACTGACTTTAACGACTAGTTCTATAAATTTCCATATTTGTCCATAACTTTTTTTTATTTTTTAGCTCCAATACTAAAAAACAGTCAAAATGGACTTCCAAAATTGTTTAAACTTTAAGGAATCTATATAACATTAAGAGAAAAGAATTAGAAAGAGATAAGAAAGGGAAATACATCAGTTTGTGGGAGCATTATTGAATAGATATTTTTTTTAAAAAAAGAGAGGGATTTAGTACAAAGTTTTTAGTGAGCTTTCAACAAAAATCTTCTCTTTCATCAATTACATCCTCTCAAGCTTCAAAAGAAAAGAAATCAAGCTTCAAAAGAGCGATATTTCAGCATCTTCTTCAAGCTTAAAAGAGTTTTTATTTTTGTTTCTTTTTTTGTGCTTAAATTCTAATCCATAGTATTTGTGGGATTTCTTTATAAGTTTCTTTGGGATGAAAAAAAACTTGGGATAGGCCCTTCCAAGCTCAAAATTGGACTTTATATGGTTTCTGATGTGGGACATAGCGGGGGAGGATCGCTGGCGAGCGTAGAAGTCACCAGAGGATTAGGGCTTGCACTCAAGAACAAGGAACCAGGGCATCACACCCACTCTAATCCGAAGAAAACTCAAAACTCAGATCAAAATAATTTTTTGTTTGTATTTGTTGTACCATGATGGCTCACCCTCAGCAACAACCGGCCCAGTCCTACGGTCCGACCTGGCCGCCCTTTTCAAGGCTCCAATTAAGAGAGGTCCGACCAACCGGAGCTGAGGTCCAAACGACCCTCTCCTGCTGGGGTTCGGCCCGTCGCTCTCCTTCAGAGGTCCGACCCACTGGAGCTGAGGTCCGAATGACCCTTCCCTGCTGGGGTTCGGCCCATCGCTCTCCTTCGGAGGCTTGGCCTTTGGTCCGATTGACCGACTGTCTCACGGCCGACGTCCAACAGGTGAGTCTTAACATCCAGGGTATTCTAGAAGCACCTTTCTGTTACTGCAGGATCATGCTATCCTAACGGCCCTGCTCCACTACTTCCACGATGCCGTCGTATCTGCGCGCCACGTGACCACTCTCCAGATTCTCTTAGAGACAGATCGGTCTTTCTCAGCCTCTCCCCTAACAGATTTTGGACTGTTCCGCGCCTATATAAGGTACTCAGGGGACCCCGTTCGAAGGTAGAATAACTCTTCCCTCTCCAGAGACTGTTCATTCCTTGATTCCTCCATTCTGTTGCCTTCAATCTCCTGCTAACTTAAGCATCGGAGGGTCCCCCGCAGCAATACCACCAGCGCCCTTGGGGACTTTGTTGCATGTTCGCCCGGGAGAGGAATGCTCCAGCCCATCCAGCCGCCCCGGTTCCTGGTCCAGGAGTTGACGGGCAACAGATTGGTGCTATAAGGAGGGCACTTCATCTTCTAAAAGGAGGAATCTATCATCCCGGCAAAAAAAAAAAGGCTAATGGAAGAGCTCCAAATGCCACTGCCAGGAGGGGTACCTCTCCTTCCAGGTCTGAGGAGCCTCTCAGGGAGAATGATTTTGTTGCCGTCGCCCCTACTGCTGCAGAACCTACCATCATATTGGGGTTGCAACAGTTCCAAACTTTGGTGAATCGCATTGAAACACTTACTGCTGCAGTTCAACATTTCCAGGAAGCAGCCGACAACCGATAGCAACTACTAGGTGCTTCCTGCACCAATCCTCCGACTGCTGCTAAGGGAGGCCGACGGCCGGAGATCCCTTAGCACGGTTCTCACGCCATCGCGGAGCCCCAGAGGTCCTCGGGTGACCGTGCCGACAGCAAAAGGGTGAGGTCTGCTTCGCCTTCCTATGCCAAATCCATCCCGTTCGACGGTCGGTTTGCACCGAACCTTCGAAGGACTATGCCAGCAAGATCATGCGCATGGAGGAGCGCATTACTGAAATCGCCCTTCGGCAGAAGGCCGAAGGGGGACAGGTATACGACTCCCGTCCCCCGTTCTCTGAGGAGATTCTGGTGGAGACGATCCCCCGCCACTTCAAGATCCCACAAGTGGACCCCTACAACGGTACCACTGATTCGATGGACCATTTGGGCACGTACAAAGCCCATATGATGGTCCAAGGCGCCTCCGATGCTCTTCATTGCATCGCTTTCCCTGCAACCCTCAAGAAGACCGCGCGGATGTGGTTCTCCGCCATCCGGCCAAGTACGATCTACTCCTTCTCTCAACTCGAATCATTTTTTTTTTCTCATTTCAGGACTTGCAGTCGGATCCTGAGGAATACCAACTGCCTCTTCCTCGTGCTGCAAAAGGAGGGAGAGACCCTTTGGGATTTCATGGCCCGTTTCAACTCAGCGGCCATGGAAGTCCCGGATTTGAACGAAGCTGTAGCGATGTTAGCCTTCAAGCGAGGGCTTCGCTCGTCTAGGCTGACCTTCTCCCTGGACAAGAAACATCCGACAAGCTACAGTGAACTCCTGGCCAAAGCGCAGAAGTACATCCTGGCGGAAGAACAAGCAGCCGACCGACGTTAAGCTGAAGGAAGGCCGGAGCCCAAGAAGCGGAGCGATAAGGCTCCCGAAGTTCGACCTCCGAGTGATAGTTGGCGGTCGGCCCAACGCCGAAGTCCGAAGCCGAGGGACTTCCCCCGAAGGTTCGAGACTTATGCGCCTCTATCCCTGCCAAGAGAGAAGATCCTCATAGAGATTGAGAACGAGACCTTTCTGCAAAGGCCTCGGTCGATGAGGGGCCCTCCTGCCCTAAAGAACAAAGATAAATTCTATCGTTTCCATAGGGATCATGGGCACAGTACTGAAGAGTGCCTGCAACTGAAGGATGCCATTGAAAACCTCATCCGGAGGGGATACCTGCGCAAGTATGTCCGACCCCATCGGGACCGGGCTGAAGCATCAAACGCCCGAAACCCTCTGGAGGAGACGGAGCTCCCCAACTAGAGGTCAACTGGTGGAGATGTCGGCATGCTGCATCGACGATCCGGAGGAAGTCAGGAGGACAGGATTGATATTGCTAAAAGGTCCCGGGGCTCCAGTGCCATCACCTTCTCTGATGAAGATCTCCTGGAAACTCATATTTTTGAGAACGATCCTGTAGTCGTGTCGGCAGTGATTGCCAATTACGATGTAAGGAGAATACTTATTGATAATGGAAGCTCGATAGAGATATTGCTGTATAATGCTTTTGTAAGAATGAATATATCCAGATTCGTGCTGCGGGAATCCCCCGTGCCGCTGACAGGCTTCGAGGGCAACTCCATCGGAGTGGAAGGAGAAATAGTTCTCCCTGTGACAATTGGGACGGAGCCTCTCCAGAAAACCCTCCTCATCAATTTTGTGGTCGTTCAGACGACCTCGCCTTACAATGCTATCCTGGGCCGACCGGCCCTCAACAAATTCAGAGCCATCGTGTCCACTTACCATATGTTGGCAAAATTTTCGACCAGGAGTGGGGTCGGAATGATGAGGGAAGACCGTCGGATGGCCAGGCAGTGTTTGACCATTATGAATCAACAGTCAGAAGGCCATCCCACCCTGGAGCAACTTGATCCAAGGGTTGAGGCCGATGGCCTCGGTCAGCCAGGGAAAAGGATTCTATTTGTTCCCCTTCGAGAAGATGATCCCACCAAAGTCCTTCAGATTGGAGGCTCCCTCAATGAAGACCTTAAGTCAGAGCTGATCAGCTTTCTTAGGAGTAATGCCGACATCTTTGCTTGGTCAGCGTCGGACATGCCTGAAATACCGTCGGAGGTCATCACTCACCAACTCAAGGTCGATCCGACCTACCGACCTGTCCGACAGAAGAATAGAAGCTTTGCTACCGAAAGACAGAAAGCCATTGATGAGGAAGTAAAAAAGCTCCGTGATGCTAGCTTCATCAGGGAAGTCCACTACCCTGAGTGGCTGGTGAATGTGGTCATGGTGAAGAAGTCCAACGGGAAGTGGAGGATCTATGTGGATTACACCGACCTCAACAAAGCCTGTCCGAAGGACAGCTTCCCGATACCCAAAATTGATCAGCTGGTGGATGCCACGGCCGGCCACCAACCTCTCATCTTTATGGACGCCTTTTCCGGCTACAATCAAATAAAGATGCATCCAGAAGATGAGGAGAAGACCGCCTTTGTCATCGACAAGGGTCTGTACTGTTATCAGATGATGCCCTTCGACTTGAAGAATGCCGGTGCCACCTTTCAGAGGCTGATCAACCGGGTGTTCAAAGGTCAGCTGGGTAGAAACATGGAGGCTTATGTGGACGACATGATAGTGAAGAGTTTCCATAAGGGTGACCACATCAAGGACCTGCAGGAATCCTTTGATACACTCAGGCATCATCGAATGAAGCTGAACCCCATGAAATGCACTTTTGGGGTAACCTCTGGCAAATTCCTTGATTTTCTGGTAACACAGAGGGGAATTGAAGTGAACCCTGACAAGATAAAAGCCATCACGGAGATGGCAAACCCGACTAACAAAAAGCAGGTCCAAGAGCTCACCGGCCGAATCGCCTCTCTCAGCCATTTTATCTCCCGTTCGATTGAGAAGTCCTTGCCATTCTTTATGACCCTGCGCCGGTCGGAGGGTTTTGTTTGGACTGATGAGTGTCGGTCGATTTTCGAAACATTGAAGGAGTACTTAAAGAACCCTCCGTTGCTGGCCAAGCCGACGGAGGGGGAGCTTTTGTACCTCTATCTCTCGATGTCAGACGAAGCGATCTGCGCCGTCCTTATGCGAGTCAGAGAGGACGGATAGCAAAAGCCTATCTATTATATCAGCAAGGTCCTCCACAACGCCGAAACAAGGTACCTCAAGATGCAAAAGTTAATATACTCCTTGGTCACATCCGCCAAGCGGCCCGACCGTACTTCCAAGGGCATCCGATTGTAGTGCTGACCAACCAACCCCTCAAGGCAATCCTTCGGAGCCCAGATATATCCGGTCGGCTCGCCAAGTGGGCCGTCAAGCTAGGGGAGTTTGACATCTCTTTCTAGCCACGTTCTGCTTTGAAGGCCCAGGTAATTGCCAACTTCATTGCAGAATGCACGTGGAGATAGGAGATGCCTCCTCAAATGGTCGAAGTACCTGAAGCCGATGCTGTTTACGAACTCGAACCAGCCTGGACTTTCCATGTGGACGGGGCGTCCAACCTCGCAGGCTGTGGGGCCGGACTGATCTTGGCCAACCCAGATGGGGAGAACTTGGAGTATGCATTACATTTTTTATTTTAGGTGTCAAATAATCAAGCAGAGTATGAAGCCCTCCTCGCGGGGCTACGAATCGCCAACGAACTGGGCATCAGCCGACTCAGAGTTTTCTCCGACTCCTAGCTGGTGGTCAACCAAGTGAAGGGGGAATTTGAAACAAGGGATCCAACCCTGGCAAAATATTTAAACAAGGTACAAAACCTCATTCCTTGATTCAAATTTTTCGAAATCCTCCACATACCTCGTCTGCAGAACTCTTAGGTAGATGCTCTGTCAAGGCTGGCTACGGCCGCCAGCAAGACCTCTGACCAAATTTTTGTGGAGTATTTGTGGCACCCTAGCATTGCCGAAAGGCCGACTAAGGTCCACCAGGTGGAACATGAAGCTTCTTGGATGGATCCGATCCTTACTTTCCTGGCCAAGGGAACTCTTCCTGAAGATCCGGTGGAGGCCAAGCTGGTGTGCCTAACGGCCTCTAGGTACATCGTCCTTGATGGCATCCTTTATAAGCGGTCATTCTCACAGCCGCTATTGAAGTGATTGGGGCCGGCAGATGCCGACTACACCTTCAGAGAAGTCCATGAAGGCATTTGTGGTGACCACCTCGGAGGAAGATCCTTAGCTTACAAGATCATCCGGTAGGGATATTACTAGCCCACCATTCAGAAGGATGCGTCGGACTTTGTACGAAGGTGCGACGCGTGTCAGAGGTACTCCGTCATTCAAAGGAGACCCACTAGTGAGCTGACTTCGATCACCGCCCCATGGCCGTTCTCACAATGGGGAATGGATATCTTGGGACCATTTCCCCCGGCCTCCGGGCAACAGAAATTTTTGCTTGTGGCCATCGACTATTTCACCAAGTGGGTGGAAGCCGAACCACTAGCATAGATAACGGAGGCTAAGGTGGAGAACTTCGTCCAGAACAATATCATCTTTCGATTTGGTATTCCCCGGACGATTATTACTGACAATGGAAGATAATTTGACAACTCTAAGTTCTAAGATTTTTGTCAACAATATCATGTCTCTCACCGACTTACCTCGGTCGGCCACCCTCAATGCAACGGAGAGGCTGAAGTCACCAACCGAACAATCTTGCACGGGCTGAAGACCCGGCTCAATGAGGCAAAGGGACTTTGGGTGGAGGAACTCCATTCAGTATTATGAGCATATCGGACGACCGCCAGAGCATTGATCGGTGAAACTCCATTCAACCTCACTTACGGAAGTGAAGCCGTCATCCCTATTGAGACTTCTCTCCAATCTCTATGGATTGACCACTATGCCGAACCGGCCAACTCTGAACGGCGAAGGGTTGACCTGGACTTGCTTGAGGAAACTAGATTTCGGGCAAGCATGAAGATGACGGTATGCCGCCAAAAGATGGCGAAATATTACAACTCGCGAGTCAAGGCGCGAGCTTTCCGAGTCGGAGACTTGGTCCTGCGGAGGGCCAAAATCTCGAGGCCGACCGAGCAAGGCAAGCTTTCCCCAAATTGGGAAGGACCTTATCGGGTCGTCGAAGTGGTTCGAGCCGGCACCTATCGACTTAAATTTTTGAACGGACGGTAGTTGGCGCGTCCATAGAATGTGGATAACCTCCGCAAGTACTATCAATGAAGTTCATGTTTCTTCTACGAACCACTTCCGAAAGTCTGAATCTGGTCGGCAGAGGCTCTAGGGCAGCCCACTTCCGAAAGTCCGACTCCGGTCGGCAGAGGCTCTAGGGCAGCCCACTTCAGAAAGTCCGACTCCGGTCAGCAGAGGCTCTAGGGCAGCCCACTTCCGAAAGTTCGACTCCAGTCGGCAGAGGCTCTAGAGCAGCCCACTTCCGAAAGTCCGAAACTGGTCAGCAAAGGCTCTAGGGCAACCCACTTCCGAAAGTCCGACTCTGGTCGGCAAAGGCTCTAGGGCAGCCCACTTCCGAAAGTTCGACCCCGGTCAGCAGAGGCTCTAGGATAGCCCACTTCCAAAAGTCCGACCCCGGTTGGTAGAGGCTCTAGGGCAGCCCACTTTCGAAAGTCCAACTCCGGTCGGTAAAGGCTCTAGGGCAGCCCACTTTCGAAAGTCCGACTCCGGTCGGCAAAGGCTCTAGGATAGCCCACTTCTAAAAGTCCGACTCTGGTCGGCAAAGGATCTAGGGCAGCCCACTTCCGAAAGTTCAACTCCTGTCGGCAAAGGCTCTAGGGCAGCCCACTTCTGAAAGTCTGACCTCGGTCGACAAAGGCTTTAGAGCAGCCCACTTCCGAAAGCCGACGGACCAACACTTAGGATAAATTTTCTAAGCTCGTTGCTCCGGCCTGAGCTGAAATCCAACCGCTGCCCCAACTGCTTGTGGGTCCGGAAAGCCGACGGACCAACACTTAGGATAAATTTTCTAAACTCATTGCTCCAGCCTGAGCTGAAATCCGATTGCTGCCCCAATTGCTTCTGGGTCCGGAAAGCCGACGGACCAACACTTAGGATAAATTTTCTAAGCTCGTTGCTCTGGCCTGAGCTGAAATCCAACCACTGCCCCAACTGCTTCTGGGTTCGGAAAGCCGACGGACCAACACTTAGGATAAATTTCCTAAGCTCGTTGCTCCGGCCTGAGCTGAAATCCGACCGCTGCCTCAACCGCTTCTGGGTCCGGAAAGCCGATGGGCCAGTACTTAGAGTGAAAATCCTATGGGGATCTGGTTCGGCTTGAGTTACCATTCGATGTTTACCCTAAAGATCCGACCACTCACTCAGATATGCCGACTGATCCATACTTAGCAAAATTTCAGAAAGGAAGATAAGAGATAGTGTAAAAAGACAACAAAAGCTTTTTTCATTACTTCAAAAGGATGTCTTTACAAAACTGAAGGTCAGACCTTTACAAATAACTAGGCCTGACCCTTGGAAGTTACATCTACGGCCACTTCGACCCCCTCAGCAACAGCAGCCGCTCCGGCCTCCTCGACCCCTTCGGTTGCCTCCGCCTCGGCTCTAGCTGGGGCATCCGTTCCGGCTACTTCAGCGACGACCTCCACCGAGGCATCGATCGCTTGGGCAACCGGGTCTGTCCCACCCAAAGCTTTTGCTTCCGCCGGCTTCGGTGGCTGAAGGAACGACAGATCAAGTTCTAGAAATGCCACACTTACCTTTCCCAGGCACTCGTCGTACCCGTAGTCGATGCCTACCATCCCGGCTTCGTTCATCTCCTCCGTGAAGTCCTCGAAGGCTTTGTACTCTGCGACGGCCTTCTCGCCGACCGTCTTCAGCAGATCTTGGGTCGTCTTCAACAAGCCCTTGTATCTCTCTGCCGACGCCTGATAGCCCTTCGCGCGGATGTCAAGATCGGCCAGACGACCCTCCTCAACGGTCAGCCGATGGGCCAGGGGCTTGATCTTCTTTTTCTTATCTTTCAGCCTTGCCTCCCGATCCGCCTTTTGGGCAAGCAAGTCTTCCACCTGTTTCTTCTGGTACTCCAGTTCGGCCCGCAAAGGGGACACTTCTGCCGCTGCAGCCCTCAAGCCGAGCACCTCTTCCCTGGAAGCCATCAGCGCCTCCCAGGCTGTGTCCCTCGCTAGCTTGACCGCTTCAGCCCTCTGGGTTAACTGCTCTTTTATATAGAGCAGCTCACCCAGTCCCTCATCCATCAGAAGATTGTTCTTGACAAGCTGCCGACAGATGCTCACAGTTAGAGAATTGCCAATTATAAACTCGAAATGAGGACAGGAAGAGTGAAACTTAACCCTAGAAGGTGACGGAGAGAACTTCTGGCTGCCTCGTTCACTGACCGCCCGTCAGTGTCGGGGGCAGCCCTCTGAAGCAGTTCCTTTGCTTCCTCAGCAGCGCGCCATAGTATGCGCTCCTCCTCCTCCTCCAGGGCACCGCCGACCCTCTCGCCAACAACCGACGGCCCCTCCCCCGTAGGGGTTCCTCGGGTCGTCGGGGGGATCATTGCAGTCGTCTCCAATGACGGGGACATGGGGGCAACTTCCGCCCCTGTCGACTTCGAGCGCCTCTCTTCTGTCTGGGCGCCCGCTTCTTCGGCTCTTACGGTGTCGGCTCCGCAATGCGGATGGCTCTCCGTTGTGCGGATCATGCTGAGAGGATCACCCGATCCGGCTTCAACTTTTCACCTGTCAACAACCAAAGTCAAAGTTAGCTGCAGTCGCCAAGCCGACAGAAAATAAAAAAGAGAAGCCGATCTCTCTCTACGTGACTCTCGTCCTACCTAGCATCGGCTGCCGGCGGAGTTCGACCTGGTGGAGGCTCTCCTCAAGAAGCATTAAGCCGACGAACTTTGAATCCTCTCCCTCTAATTTGTGGAAGTCAGTCTCGTCGGCCCTCGAGACTTTCCTTCCATTCAAAGCATTCGGCCTTGGCTCCCTCCAGGCCGCCTCAAAGCCCCATGGCTCCAGACTATCTACGAAGAAGTATCAGGACTTCCATCCGTGAATTGCGGACGGAAGTTCCCCAAGAATCTTCTGGCCAGGGTGTGGACTGAACATCCACCACTCCTGACTTCGGAAGTCCTGCTTCAGAAGAAAGAAGTTTGAGAATAGGGATACCCTAGGCTGTATGTCGGCCTCCCGACAAAGGAATACGAAGCCACAAAGGACCCTAATGATGTTCGGCGTCAACTGGGAAGGCATGATCCTATAGGTGTTGAAGATCTGGACGAAAAAGCTATGAATTGGGAAATGAAGACCGGCTTTCAGGTGGTCTATGTACATGGGGAGGGCTCCTAAGTTCAGAGGCCCGTTCACCCTACCCTCATAGCTTGGAATGGTTAGGTGTAAGGTGGAAGGGATGTTATATATGATCCTAAGGCTTTCAACCCTCTCTCGGGTCATAGCCGACGAGATGTCAAAGGGACCAGGCTCCCTATGATCGTGAGCCACGGCCATTCTAAAATGGGTTACCGAAAAGGAAGGAGGTGGGGGAAGATAAAGACGGGACTAACCTGATTCTTTAGATCTCTAAGGAGCCTAAAAGCAATGCAGGGAGGGAGGAGGCAACTTTCTCTTCCAGTAGAAACGCAGCAACAGATTCCTTCTGGGCGCTGCCCTCCTCCTTTTATAGGCATCCCGGGGGCCGCGTCCCAACGCATCCCCCACGTGCTGAGATCCGACAGCCACCGCTTCAGTTCTCAAGTTGGATGGGAATCCGAGGGGACGCGCCAGATCGTATCCGGTCGCGATCCGCGTGACAGTCGAAGCAACAACGGATGGGCCGCTCCGGTAAGTGCATCGACCGCCCTGATGGGGCCACGTGTCCCACGTCGCATCAAGAATCCAAATGGGCAGCTGCCACGCACCGTACCGGTCATAACTGCTCCCCCTATCCTCGCCAACCAGGCACTGAAACCTATCCCGGGGCAAAAATCGGAGCAGGAGGCGGCCGGATGCAGCACGTCGAACCGGATTCGCCATCATTTAAAAGGCTGGAGCATTTACTACCATTTGATGCCCTCGCCCTTCGAGCCTACGGATTTGCTCGAAGCACAAGGGTAGGGGGGACAACTGTTGTACCATGACGGCTCACCCTCAGCAAGAACCAGTCCAGTCCTGCGGTCCGACCCGGCCGTCCTTTTCAAGGCTCCAATTAAGAGAGGTCCGATCCACTGGAGCTGAGATCCGAACGACCCTCTCTTGCTGGGGTCCGACCCATCGCTCTTCTTCAAAGGTCTGACCCACCGGAGCTGAGGTCCGAACGACCCTCTCCTGCTGGGGTCCGGCCCGTCGCCCTCCTTCAGAGGTCTGACCCACCGGAGCTGAGGTCCGAACGACCATCCCCTGCTGGGGTCCGGCCCATCGCTCTCCTTCGGAGGCTTGGCCTTTGGTCCGACTGACCGATTGTCTCACGGTCGACGTCCGACAGGCGAGTCTTAGCATCCAGGATATTCCAGAAGCACTTTTCTTTTACTGCAGGATCCTGCTATCCCAATGACCCTACTCTACTACTTTCACGATGCCGCCATATCTGCGTGCCACGTGGCCACTCTCCATATTCTCCTAGGGGCAGATCGGTCTTTCTCAGCCTCTTCCCTAATGGATTTTGGACTGTTCCGTGCCTATATAAGGTACTCAAGGGACCCTGTTCGAAGGTAGAACAACTCTTCCCTCTTCAGAGACAGTTCATTCCTTGATTCCTCCATTATGTTGCCTTCAATCTCCTGCTAACTTAAGCATCGGAGGGTCCCTTGCCGGAACACCATCGGCGCCCTTGGGGACTTTGTTACAGGTTCGCCCGGGAGAGGAGTGCTCCAGCCCATCCAGCCACCTCGGTTCCTGGTCCAGGAGTTGACGCGTCAATAATATTCATAAGAAAAAAAGATGTTTAATACAAGAGGGGAGGGGCGGTATTTATAGATTCATCCCAGTGTACATTACTTGAGGGCTAAGAAATCCTGACTTGTGGGCCAAGAAACCCTGGTGGACCGGTCAACACTGAACCTGTCTTGGGCTGGAGCTCTCTCTTACAGGCTTGGTGGCATGAAAGGGTCCAGATGCATGAAGGCCAGCTCTGGTTGGGGGGGTCTGGTGAATCTTTTGGCTGCTGACTCTCCTCTTGACTTGAACGACTCAACTGGACTTGACTGGACTAAAAGACTGAACCCGACTAAGTGGACTCAATTGACTCAGTTGTCTCACTTTATTACAGGACTCGAGTTTTTCCCATCGCAGGGGAATGATGGGGACCGAGAGCCTATTTTATTTTATTTGAGTCATTTAGTCATGTGTCACTTTAGTCAAAGTGAGCTTCCGTCGAGTCAAGCTCAGCGAGGTTTGACGGAACCGGAACTAACCAAATCAAAACAAAAAGGCTAGTTTCAATTTTTTTTCACCTTTCTTTCTCTTTTTTTTCTTTCCTCTGATTTTTTTTGTTGCTCTAAGATCAGTACAGCTTTGAAGATTGTGCCATGCTGAGATCCATGCTGCTCCAGAAAATGTGCTACTATAGAAAGCATGCACTGAAATCGGCAACAGTGAAGGGATTTGCCTTCACGTTCATGTTGTGGATTTCATCTTCTCCATGGTGCTTTGACGGGCGTGCAAAGCCGAGGGAAAGTCCCGAATATGGAGGTCCGGCGGGCTTCGCCGGTGACGGGGCTGTGGACGAGGATGGCGGAAGACTGGATCTCCGGCGGGCTGCGACAGTGCTTGGCAGCAGGGAGCGAGATGGTGAGCGGAGGACACGGATGAGCTGGGGGAGGAGTAAAGGCGGAGATCGGGTGCTGTGATAGATCCGACGGGAGGGGCGGATGGGATGTCACGGTCGGTCGCGCGGCCGAGGCCGGGGACGGCATGGGCGATGGCGGCGACCTGGGCCTTGGTGCGGGACTCGTCGGGGAAGGAGAGGGTCACGGGTGCAGGCGATGTGCAGGAAAAGGGCAGAGACAGAAAGGGAGGGATGGGGAGGGCGCGGCGGGGTTCCTTGGATCTAGGGAAAGGGCCTAGTTGAGGGCCTCGATCTCGTGGAGGAAGCCGGCGATGAAGATCGAGCGGAGGGCTTGATGGCATTGGCAGCAGGGGTGTCGACGCAGAGAAGAGTCGGGAAGAAGAGCGTACCCTAATCCATCTGGGTTCTGATACCAAGTTGATGCAGGACAGAGTGAGGGAGGATCGCTGGCGAGCGTAGAAGTCACCAGAGGATTAGGGCTTGTACTCAAGAACAAGAAACCAGGGCATCACACCCACTCCAATTCGGAGAAAACTCAAAACTCAGATCAAAATAATTTTTTGTTTGTATTCATAAGAAAAAAAGATGTTTAATACAAGAGGGGAGGGGCAGTATTTATAGATTTACCCCAGGGTACATTACTTGAGGGCTAAGAAATCCTGACTTGTGGGCCAAGAAACCCTGGTGGACCGGTCAACACTGGGCCTGTCTTGGGCTGGAGCTCTCTCTTACGGGCTTGGCGGCATGAAAGGGTCCAGATGCATGAAGGCTAGCTCTGGTTGAGGGGATCTGGTGAATCTTCTGGCTGCTGACTCTCCTCTTGACTTGAACAACTCAATTGGACTTGACTGGACTAAAAGACTGGACCCGACTAAGTGGACTCAACTGACTCAGTTGTCTCACTTTATTACAGGACTCGATTTGCTCACTTTGACTAAAGTGACATATGATTAAAGGACTCAAATAAAATAAAATAGGCTCTCGGTCCCCATCAGTTTCGGTTGGTGAGCTAACAAAACCAACTAGGTTGGATTGTTAGTCTAGAAAATAATTATGTAAGATTTTGATTGGTGATCTCGAAAAACTAATTATGTTTGATTGTAAGCCTGGCTAAAACAATTGCACTGTAATCAAGAGAATTATTGTGGGATTTCCAAGTGGAGTTAAAAGAGTGGACGTAAATACGGGGTTGCACCAAACTATTATAAATTCTTTATATTTGTATCATGCTTTACCCTTCTTGCTTTACATTTTTGCTTTGCATTCATTGATTTAATTTTGTATTTATTTTACAATCACTCTAGTTAGTTTGATTATAGCATATATCTATAAGATTTGCTAAAGTTTTTTAGAACCTAATTCACCCCCTCGCCCTCTTGGGTTGCTACATCTAGGCAACATATATCATGTTATTTAATCTTCAAATTTATGCTTTTATCTAAATCAAAAATAATTTGGATTGAGGAAATCTTGACTATATATAAAAAATTTCTTCAAAGTCAATACGCTTGTTTTGATCAAATCTCTTCGTAACCAGCCATGCCTAGTACCTTGGCTATGAACTCTTCTTTTTAGTCTTCAGCTTGAATATTTACTTATTCTTGAGTACTCTCTTACCCTCTTAGGTAGTTCTAGTAACTCAAATATGTGATTCTTATACAAGAATTTTATCTCTTTCTGTATGAATTTTAACTGCTCTCTCTTTTGGTCATGATTCATGGTCTCTTAGTAGTATTTTGTTTTTTCCCTATTATTAATCATCACATGCTTTGAGGAGAATATCTCTAGGAACATTAATGCTCTTTGATAGATTTTCTCAACTGAGGCTCAACTAATGATTCAGGAGAAGCTTATTAACATGCTCATTTGGTACATCATTATCAAGTATAGGATTATTAATTATATTACCATCATTTTCTTGTATATCTCTCCCGTTATCATCATTCACCATTGTGATAGGCACTGGATCTAAATCAACGTAACTTCTAGTAACAGATTTTGGCTTCTCGACCTTTTTAAAATCTTCAATAATATGATTTACTAGAAATACAAAATCTTTGCTTCTAATAATCTTTTTATCAACTAGATTCTATAATCAGTAACCCAATTTTTCATGTGCATAATCTATGAACATACATTATTTAGACTTGCCATTAAGTTTGAATCTTTCATCTTTAGGGATGTTGGTGTGGGCACCAGGATCCGACAGAGGCTCCTCAACTCTCTGTGGATCTCAGATTAGGGTTCCATTTCTGTGAGTCTTGTAATAAGGCTATGAGCCAAAGTAATTTTATAATTTTTAGTCATGTACCTAGCCTGAGTTTGTTTAGTCTTGTACCTCAACCAACTTGAATCAAGTTTGGGTCATGGGTCCTGTATTTATTTTTGGTTCGAGTCTGAGTTTGGATTGGGCCCAAGCCCAATTGAAGTCAACCTGGCTTTCAAGACCAAGTCAAGTTCCTTGTGGGCCAACCCACCTCTTTCACTTGGAAAGATGCCAACTCAGATGCCACCTCAGCCACCTATGTGGCGCCACATCAGTTGCCACTCGGGCATCCAAGGAAGGAAACAAGGAGGTGCCCTCATGCATTCCACACACCCTCTCCATGCCATTTTGCTCTTGGGCGACCTTGGAAGGAGGAGACATCATCCCCCTCTTCCCTCCCCCACATCATGCCATGATCCATCAAAATATGAGGCGTTGAAGATTCTTGAAGAGACCAAGCCACAAAGCAAGCCATCTTCCAAGCCTTCTTCCCAAAGTATTCATGCAAGAATGGAAGGTCAAAGGACACACTCCCCTTTCCAAGCCTTCAACCTTGCAACGCCCAAAGCTCCCTCCACTTTGGCCGGCCATGAATCACTCCAAGTGGGCGTTGAAGGATCAAAGGAAGCACATCTCTTCAAGCAAGCCTTGTTCCATGTTTTCTTCCTAAAATGAACATGCAAAGAAGGAAATCAAGGGACCAATTCCCCCTCTCCAAGCCCTCCCACATGCCATGCCAATCCTCTCCTCCATTTGGTCGGCCATGAAGATCTTTCCCCTTCATGTGGGCGCCAACTTTTGGGGTTGTAATTTGGGTTCAAGGGTTTGAATTATTTTGAATTCAAATGGGCCTTAGGTGCCTATTTAAAGGACACAACCCCCTCCATTGTAAAGGTATTGAATGATTGAATGAAAAGAGTGTTTGAGTTTGTTTATCCTCCAACCATTGTCTCCTAGACTAGGTTTGAGTGAAGTTGCCTTCGTCCCCAGGGACGTCGAGTGGTGTGAGGCCACCTGTCCGTCGCCCCAGGGCATCGCGAGTCCTTCGTCCTCCTGGACATCGAGTGGTGTGAGGCCACAATCCTTCATCCTCCGAGACGTCGCGGGGTGCGAGGCCCCAAGTTATCTCCTTCTTCGACTTCGGAATCCAGCCGGACACCGGGCTCGAAGCCCCTTCTCAACCCCATCTCAGTCCCTTTCAGTACATCTCTCCATTTTGCTAATCCCTATTTTGTTTGCCTACAGGTCCTCCCTGGCATCTCGGGCACTGGAGACAGTCGACTTTGCCATCGTGACCTTCCGACCGAAAGCCAGTGCTTCCACGGGTTCGACTGCTCGGGCATCCAGGTCATATCCATCGAGTGAGCGATCTCTGCATCGGGCGCTTCAAACGTGTGAGGTTTGCTCTCTCTATCTCCTAAGTAGGTATTGTGTTTCAAGCTTAGTCCTACCGGGATTTCTTAATCCCGGGATCCTGTTCTCGTTTTCACTATTTAGGGATTTGAACTGCTAGTGTAAGCTTCCGTTATTCATTTCTCTTATTTCTAGTCTTTGCTTGTGATCGGGAATCAAAATCCTAAGAAAAAAAAAATATCTAAAACTCATCAACCATAAAAAAAAAAAAAATTCCTTTGCATCATAAGCATCCATATTAGCATCCCGTCCCCTAGCCCCTTATTCCACACCAGATGTGAATAAATGCCCTATAACTAAACACCCTCAAGTGATCATATGACACATCTTTTCCAATTTACATTTTTTTGGTACATTACCAATAAGATCACCAGAAGAAAAAAGCTTGATCAATTCTACTATAGTTTCATTGCTTCACTTCAAAAAGAATTTAATCAATTTAGTATAAGAGAGTATACATCAAATTCTTTCACAAATAGTATGATTCATTGTCTAAGCAACTTTATTATGTGAGATATTTTAGGAATAGTTTTTTCAAACCTAATGCCATGTTCTTTATAATATTTCTCAAAGATCCCTTTATTCACCATCATTATCTGCTTAAATATATTTTAGTTGCCTCATTTTATTTTCAGCACCAGCATGAAAATGCTTAAACATATCGAGCAATTGATCCTTAGATTTCAAAGCAAAAACCCATATTTTTTCTAGAAGGATTATTAATAAAGGTAATAAAATATAGAAAATCATTAAGAGTTCTAGCATACATAATATAAATATCAGTGTGAATTAAATGCAAAGCAAGTAATCTTCTATGTGAAGGGAATTTATAAAATACAACTCTATATTATTTTCCAGTTAAACAATAGGTGCATATCTTTAGTAGCATACCTTTTATTAAGAGTTTTTTCTGGAAATAATATCAAGTCTTTTCTTGCTTATATGGCTAAGCCATTTATATTATGATTCAATAGAATAATCTTCAATCGTATTCATCTCCTTGCACAATTTTACTTGCATTTTATAAAGTATGCTTAATTTTTTCTCTCTTGCTATCATTAAAAAACTTTTTGTAACCTTCTTTTTTTTCACTAAAGTGGCTATGGTAACTTTCATTATCAAGTACTCCAATGGAAAACAAGTGGAGGCAAATATCTAGACTATTTCTCACATTTTTTAGCAATAGCTAATGTTGCAGTCCTGCCAAAGACCTGCTGATGTGGGTGGATACGATTACTATATTGGACAGCTCCAAGTTTCCCTCCATCGATGTACAGGCATTCCAGAACCTGTAAACATAATGAAGAGATAGAAGTTCAGCCATAATGGAGGTTTTCCTGATGGTGGACCCTCCTTTAATGCCTAAGTTTGTCTCCCGTGAAAGCAAACAAAGGAAAGATATCTGTAACTTCTAGCTAGATGATGTGGTAGTGGAGCGGTGTCAGAATGAAATAAAAGTGGGAGAAATGTTAGCAGCGGCAAATGGATGTGACGGAAAATGGGTGAATAGATGTGGTAGAAAGTGGACAAAGCATAGGAAATAACGAGCGAAGCTTAGACGAGGCGGGCAAGATAGTCTTAGCCTATACTCGAGCTTCGTCCTAAGGCTTTGGGTGGCTCTGAGAGAGCTTTGGAGACTCTCAAAGAACTTCTTCCAGAAGCTGAGAAGGCTTAGAAAAAGTTTACCCTTCCGACAGAACTTACTTATAGGAACCTACCTTAGAGAGTTCTAGGGAATGATTTTTATAGATGATTTTTATAGACAAATATATGAAGTATTTGACGTCTCAAGGATATTTTGCAGTGCAGGGAATGGTAGTTGAAACCTCTCTGCAGAACGCATGCCTATGGAGGAATGGTTTAAAGCGGCTAAGGATGGTGCATAGCTTGCCCTCAAGGTAAGCATGCTTCTATAGTGCACGTGCATCTATAAGAGTGGCCAATGTCAAAGAGTCCTGGTATTAAATTACCTGCTTCCTTTCAGAAGAAGGGCATGCCTGGGTTTCTAGCATGACTTTCAAGTATCATATAGTTGGATTTGTGGAGTTTACTTTAGGTACCGAGCTGGCAGGGGAGGTGGCAAGCCACGCGAGAGTCCACATAGGCTTGACTATTTCTAGCTATATTGGATGACATCCAATGCTTGTTCCAAGAAAAAATCTCTAATGCCCATAATCCTAGTTATTTCATCATTTTCCTTCTTAATATAGCCAAAATCACTGCTAGTATAAGATGTGAAGAAGTTATATCAAGAAGTAACATAAAAAGAAATACCTGAGTTAACAACCCAAGTCCAATCATAACATGTAAGGTTCATGAAATTATCATTATAATTAATAGCAATATCAATATCAGATACAATTATTGTTATATTCCTTTTATTTCCTTCTTTTCTTTACCTCTCTCTTGATTGCTCTCTTTTTTAAAGTTTCTATACTCCCTTTTCATGTGCCCTAGCTTGCCATAATAAAAATATTTTATCTCTTTTCTAAATTTAGACTTTCTTCTTGACTTATCATAGTTATTAAAAATTTATGAGTTTCTTGTTTTACTTTTCCCTCTCATTTCTATAACTAATACTTCTAATTATGTAGCCATATCTTGCTCTCTTTTTTAGATCTTCTCATTAAGCATACTATCCTTTGCCATTTCCAATATCATCATACCATCAGAAGCTGAATTACTGATTAGTGATAGAACCAGAGTTTTCTAACTACTAAATAAGAAATTGAGCAATAATAATGCTTGCAACTCATTATCTAGCATCATTTTTATGGCAATCAATTAATTTACTATATCTTAAAATATGCTCAGATATTGGGTAACTGAATTTCTCTCCTTATACTTTATATTCACAAACTTTTTATTATCAATGTTTTGTTTTGTGCAATTTTTTGCTCATAGAGACTCTCCAATTTCTTCTATAAATTATGGAAATTAGTCTCAATAGTAAGATGAAATATATTATTATCTATCCACTATCTAATTAATCCAATTATCTTCTTATTTATCTTCTCCAATTTTTGTAGAGTATTATTATTTAGTTTGGCACTATGCCCTTTAATGGGATCATACAAATATTTTCAAAATAATAAATCCTTCATTCGGAACTTTCAAATTGAATAATTGAAGGACATGAGTTTAACCATATTTTTATCTATATATTCTTCTTTTTAATCAATATAAGAAAATTTAATCACTAATAACATTGCTCTAATATCACTTTATTGAAAAAAACTACAATTATGAATAATAATACTACAAACTTCTTTTCTCTCTTTATGCAATTAAATGGGATATTACCATAATTCACCAAGAAACAATAATCTCTACAATATACTCAGGTAATTAACAAATAAAATAAACAAGTAATCTATAAATAAGAGATACCATAATTTTGATGTGAATCTTCTACTATTTAAAATAATAAAATTACCATAAATCTTCTTTAGATCAACTAGAAGCTATACAAATATATTACCAAGATTAAATCTTGGCTTCCATAATAAAAAATAATTATCACCAATAAGATAAATTTTAACAATAAATAAATGACATATCTTATCAAACATGGATACTTGAAATAATTAATAGACAAAGCTTTTCAAAAATCAAAACTATTCAAATTATAGCTCTCGATATCAGAAATTATACATTAAAATTTTATCAAAATCAGGATACAATCAGTTATTCGATTATTCGACAAAGTAGTATTTTTTTTGTTTTCTTCTTTCTCGTGCCCTTGTCTCTTTTTACATGAGGACTTCCCTTTCCATAAAAGATTACTTTTTTTTCATTTTAAGGTATGTGGGTTTGACATAAGGAAGGACCACACCAATACTTACTCAACTCGCTTTTTAAGGTTTTTTTAATTAATCTTTTTATCATCATAGTAAACAATCAACATTGCATCCATATAAAGTAAGAGACTAGTAAAATCTTCATCATAAAATCCTTTTTGTAAATATAATGATTAAAAGCAGTTTTATTATATTCATGGTCCATTATAAAAAAATTAATTTTTTTATACTACTATTAAGATGCATGCTTGAGTCGATACAAGCTTTTCTTTAATCTATAAACTATGGATCTTGTACCTTCATATAATTTTTTTCCTCTAAGTCGTTATAGAAGAAAGTAGTTTTCACATTAAGTAGTTCAATCTCCAAATTCATATTTGCAACTAAACTAAGAATATCTTGGATTAAAGACATCTTATCCACAGGTAAGAAATTTTCTTCAAAATCAATATCTTTTTTTTTACCAAATCCCTTCACAATTAACTGTGCTTATACTTTGGCTATGAGCTCTTCTCTTTAGTCTTCGGCATGGACACCCACTTATTCTTGAGTGCTCTTTTATCCTTTGATAGTTTTACTAACTCAAGTGTACAGTTTTCACGCAAGAATTTTATCTTTTCTAAGATGATTTTTACCTACTCTCTCTTTTGTTAGCATTTTATTTCTCATCCATTAATGATCATCATATATTCGAGGAAAGTATCTCTGAAAAGGTCAGTGCTCTCTAGTAGATTTCTTAGCTAAGGCTCAACTAGTTTTTTTAGAGGAACTTACTTAATATGTTCATCTAGCACATCATTATCAAATATGGACTCATCAACTATGTTACAATTATCTTCCTATATATTTCTTTTATTATCATCATTCACCATAATAGGAGGCACTAGATCTAGATCAACATAATTTCTAGTGATAGACTTTGGCTTCTTAACCTTTAAAAAAACTTCAATAGTTTGATATTTTAGAAACATAATATCTTTATTAATTGGATTCCACAATCTACAACCCTCTTCATATGCCTAACTCAGGTAGATATAATTTTTAAACTTGCTATCAAACATGGATCTTTCATCTTTAGGATATGAATAAATACCTTGCAATAAAATGCTCTCAAGTAATCATATAATATATCTTTTCTAATCCACACTCTTTCTAACACATCACCCTTAAAAGTAATTGAAGGAAAAAGGTTGATCAAATCCACTACAGTTGCGATATCTTCATTCTAAAAGTATTTTTTTTAGTATGAGAGAGTGTGCATTGAATCTTTTAACAAATAGTATGATTCATTCTTTTAATAACTCCATTATATTGGATATTTTAGAAGCAGTTTTTTTTAAGCATAATGCCATGATCTTTACAATATATCTCAAATGGATCCCATATTCACCACCATAATTTACTTAAAGATATTTTAGTTGCTTTCTCATTTCTCTTTCAATATTAGCATGAAAATGTATGAATACACACGCACCTAGTTTTTAAATTTCAAAGTAAAACTCCATACTTTTTTAGAATGATTATCAATAAAAGTAACAAAATATAAAGCATTACCAAGAATTCTATAATTCATAATACAAATATCGGGTGTAAATTAAATACTGAACACAAGATATTCTATATAGAGGGTATTTATGAAATGCAACTATATATTGTTTGTAAGCTAAATAATGAGTATATATCTTTAGATGCATATCTTTTATAGGAAGAGATTTCTTTCTAATAAAAATGTCAAATCCTTTCTCTCATATGGCCAAGCCTCTTACATCATAATTCGATAAAGAAATCTTAAAGTATACTCTTCTCTTTCTTGTATAATTTTACTTATATTAGGTAAAGTATACATGATTTCTTTTTTCTTAATACCATTAAAGGATTTTTGGCAAGCTTTTATTTTTCTTCACCGAAGTGGTTGTGGTAATTTTTATCATCAAATACTTCAATAAAGATCAAGTGGAGGTGGATATATCTCACATTTTTCAGCAATAGTCGACAACTAAGATTGGTTTCCAAATAAATATCATTCATGCCCACAATCCTAGTTACTCTATCATTTTTAATCCTAATACTACTAAAATTATTGCTACTATAAGATATGAAAAAGTCATGCTCGAAAATGATATGAAAAGAGACACTGGAGTAGATTTGAGCAATGGATGGGCTTGGGTCAGACCTTGCTAAGTCTTAGCAGCTTTTTTCTCAACCCAAGCTTGGCCCCTCCCAACCATCGGGCTTGTCTTTGCTGCCTAAGTTAGGCCTTAGATTTCTAAACCTCTACTTATTTGTCGAGCCAGGCCAGGCTGGGCTAATTATTTGTATAGATTCTAATTTTCTAGGCTTAACCATAAAAGTAATCAGGCTAGCATGTCTTATGTGAATTCTTTATGTTCAAGCCTGTCCATATCATGGGTTAGGACTATTGGACCTGGCATGCTACCTGGCCAATGCTCAAGTCTATACTTGAGTTAATAATTCAAGTACAATCATGATATGTAAGGTTCACACAATTATCATAACATATAATAATAATATCAATAGAAGATGTAACTGTTGCTGTATCATTTTCTTCACCTCTTTTTTTTTATTATTCTTTTTTAAACTTTTTGCATTCCCTTTTATGTGCCTTGGCTTGCTACAATGAAAATGTTTCATCTTTTTTTTAAAAAAAAAAAAAATTAGACCTTCACCTTGACTTATTATGATTATTAAAATTTTATATATTTCTAGTTTTACTCTTCTCCCATCTTCCTGTAACCGGTGCTTTTGATTGTATAGTCTTGTTTTCTTCTTTAGTCTCCTCATTAAGTATACTATATTTTACCATTTTCAATGTTACTATATTTTTAGGAGCTGAATTACTCAATAATACAATTAGAGTTTTTCAATTATCAAGCAAAGAATTGAGCAACAATAATGCTTGCAACACATCATCTAATATCATTTTTATAGCAAACTATTGATGTACCATATCATGAAATTCACTCAAATGCTCGATAACTAATTTTTCCTCATTATACTTCATATTCATAATTTGATCATGATTGACATGTTCTATACAATCTTCCTTGTACAAAAACTCTCCAAGTTCTTCTATAAACTATGAATATTAGGCTTTATGCCAATTTTTTTTATTATTTTCTTTCACTTTTATCATGTTTTGTCACTTGGCTTGGCATTATCCCTTCAATAGGATTATATAAATCTTTACAAAATAATAAATCTTCTATTTAGGATTTTTAAATTAAATAATTGGAAGATATAAGTTTAAACATACAACCATTCATATGTTCTTCTACTTAATCAATACAAGAAAATTTAACTACTAATAACTTTGTTCTGATACCATTTTATTAGAAAAAAAAACATAATTAAGAACCAATAATATAGCACTTCTTTTCCCTCTTTGTACAATTAAAGGAAATATTACTATAATTAATCAAGTAATAATAATTTTCATATTTTTTTTAGGCAATTGTTAAGCAAAATAATTAAGCAATTCATAAATAAGAGGCATTGTAAATTTTAATAAGAAAAATCCTTTGATGTGAAGGGAAAAATCATGGGACTTAGTTCATCCAAAATTTTCCACTACTTAGAATAATGAGATTATAATAAGTCTTCTTTGAGTTAACTAGATGCTATATAAATATCATCAAAACTAAATATTATCTTCTACAATGAAAATAATAATCACCAATAAAGCGGATGTCAATAATAAATAAAAATAGTAGATAGATCTCACAAAGTATAGATGCTTGAAATATTAAATAAACATAACTTTTCAAATATTAAAAATATTTAAATTGTAACTCTAGATGCTGAAATAATATACTAAAAATTTATTAAAATCATTACACTCAGATTCGGGATATCATTACACTTTTGTAAGAATGTTCAAGGATCGTCGTCAGGTATGTCTACCATGAAGCCAACTCGGCTATTGATTGGGTAGCTTCTTTTGTGGCGAATCACTCTGGTGAGGTCTCTTGGTCTCATTTAGAGGAGATGCCAGTGCCATTGAAAGATATTTTGTTGTTTGACTCTCTTCGCTGTACTCATTCCAGAATTGTATCTTGAACAATCCGATTAATCAAAAAATAAAAATAAAATCAGAATACAATCAATCATCAATCATCAAATAAATTAGTACCTTTTTCTCTTTTTTCTTTTCTTCCCTATCTTTTTTGTCCACCACCAGTATTTTTTCTTTCACACTCACTCTTTTGTCGCACAACAATAAAGACCAAAACCGAAATGTTCACACCTTTCTTTCTTCTTCTCTTTTTTTTTTTTAATTTCAAAAGTTATGGATCCTATATGAGATGGGACCACACCTATACCATGAAAAATTGTATCTATAAAGAAACTATTTACGCTTTGTCCCCTTGGCCTAGTAAAAAAGACCAAAAAATAATATCCTAGTTAGTATTTTGTTTGTCCATATTATTTTTTAAAAAGACCAGCTATCTTTAACTAATGTTATATAATTTGTTTTTTTAAAAAGACCAGCGGGCAGTGCTATGCAGGGTTAAAAAAAGCCACTGCTCCACTATCTGGAGAGAGTTGGTGGTGAGGGTTTCTGATGTCTTGCATCATATGAGGTGGATTTTGGGTGATGGCCAGTTCGTGGATTTTATGTCTGATTCTTGGATTTCGGATATGCCTCTCGATAGCTGGCCTACCTTTATCTCCATGGACACTCCGGATACTCTATCTATTATGGATCTTTTACTACCTGGAGTTTCCAGGTGGAACCTAGTGGTGGTCGCCCGGTATTTTGGTGAGGTGTTGGGTCTTAGGGTCTTATCCATTACTCTTTCGGAGTTTCCTTGTGCCGACGTTAGAGTATGGAGGTCTTCGGCTTCCCCAAAGGCCCCCCTCACTGACCTCTATTCTATCTACAACCCTGAGCCTCAGAGGGGAATCCAGGCTGGATGGATTTGGTCTCTTGCAGTGCATTCCAGGATGAGACTATTTGTTTGGAAGGTTGCATTGCAGCGGTTCCCCATCAGGTCTTTCTTGTGCGCCAGAGGTCTTCATCTGCCATTTTTATATCGCTGTGTGGGGCGAATGAGGAGTCTCTCGTCCATGTTTTGTTCTCATGTCCACGAGCTTCAGAGATATGGTGCATGACTGGGTGTAGTGGTATCTTTTCAGAAGGATGATGTGGTGGACGCCTTCCTTCATTTTATTCGCCCTAATTTTACCTTGCCCGCCCCGAGCTTTCTGGCCTACCCCGCCTATCATATTTCGCTCTCACGGAATGCTATTGTCTTTGCCTCTTCTACTTGTTCGACGAGGCTGATAGTTGCGAAAGCTAGGGCCCATGCTATGAGTATCAGGGCTTGTTAGTGGGGAATGCAGAGATTTGGAATTCTGGTTCTACTCTTCGAGCATCCCGTTGGGTTCTTTTCTCTTGGGAGCCCCCTTTTCGACTTTTGCTATTGTGAGCTTTAATGGGAGTGTCAGGGGCAGACATGGGGGTATTGCCTTTGTTATTCGGGGATCTAGAGTGGGCTTCTTGGCTGTGGGGGGGTCTTATCTCATAGACCCCATCGTTCCGATGGTGGAGCTTCAAGGTGCTTGGGCCAGGATCCGGTTCATCAGGAGGATTCTTCACCTTGACTGTCTCATTATTCAGGGTAACTCCTACATGGTCATCTCTTGGATCCGGCAGACATTTCGATCCTCTTCCATCCATCCTCTTATCAGGGATATTGTCAACTTGTTGCAGGGATGCTCAGGGCTTCTGATCATGAATATTTTTCTTGAGGCCAACACAGTGGTTGACTGGGTGGATTCATTTATCGGCAATCACTCTGGTGAAGTGTCATGGTCTCATATTGGGGATATGCCTAGGCCTTTTAGGGATATTTTACTTTCTGATTCTCTTGGCTGTATTTATTCCAGGATTATTGCTTGACTATTCCGTTGAATCAAAAAAAATGTTATATAATTTTTCAATTTTTTTTCCAAAGAACAAGATTCAGTCACTTTTTTGATGCTCCATTGTTTTCAATTCATAATAGTTAATAATTTTAGATCCAGCTCTTCATGGATTTTTTTTTTTTTTTTTTTTTTGAGTATCATGTTCATAATGAAGGAAATTATAATTTATATAAAAATTATTTTTTAATTATTTTGGATATATTTTGGCAATTTGATGCTTGGCATTCAGCTTGTGAAGTTTATTTATTATAGAATTGCGTATATGAAAATTGAATATTCTAAATGATAAGAAGGTACAAGGGGGAATCTAAGGAGATCATTCATATAAATGATTATTCATTATTACAAAAATGCATATGATGATATATATTGCATATGAATAAAATTTTCTAAATTTGAAAAGGAGATTTATAAAGAGTTATGTATTATGAATCAAGGCTAGGTTATTTTTCACCTTTATCCATATTTGTCTCGGATTCATTATGGATTAGATAAAATCTTCCGCGTCATATCTAATGGAGCATAGTAAATTGCCATTCTATACATGTCATGCATATTTTTCTTCAATAAAAATAGTTTACTTTAGAAGATTAGGCTTTTAACCACAAGGTTAAAAATTCAAGATTATCGTTCAATATGTATCATTATTTTAATCTAAATATTTTTATTTAATTTTTTAAAAATAATATTGAAATCTTACTATGAATATTTTTTTTTTTCTAAAAACATTTTGAATTAAAAAAAAAAAAAAAGCATGACGGCACGTACCTCGTTCTAGTGAGAAATACAGACGCGCCAGTTTCCGTTGGTGATGGTGGTGTCCTGCTGAGAAGGAGCCAGATCCCAGATGGCGCCGCCCGGTCTCCAATCTCCAACCTCGAATCTCAGCCGTTGAAAAAATGAAAGCGTTAAGATGAGGGAAAGTCCAGCAATCCACGGCCAAATTCCCGCTCCCCATAAATACTTCCTCTCGTTCGCCCGAAGACCGCTGCCACCCTCTCTTCTCTCTTTCCTTTTTCTTTCGAGCATCGAATACCAAGAACCATGGAATCCAAGAACTCAACGCAAAACGGGAGCCTTTGCAAGGGCGATGGTCCTGGTCCCAACAATAGCGGATCCTCTTCTCTGATCTTCCTCGGAACCGGCTGCTCGAGCACGGTCCCCAACGCCCGGTGCTTGATCCAGCCGTCGGATCCCCCGTGCCAAGTCTGCTCCCAATCTCTTTCAATCCTTCCGGAACAAAACCCTAACTACAGGTCTGATCTCCCAATCTTTCCTCTTTGTTTTCGATTGTTGGATGTTTGATTTTTTTTTTTTTTTTTGGAATTCGATGATTGGATCTGTTTTCGTGGTTTGAGATTTGATCGTTTATAGGCTTTTCTAAGTATCTTTTGTGGGTCTGATTCAATGCCGATTTGGACATGCGAGATATGTGTGGTTTTCTTGGAATGGAGCGTGTGATTTTAGTTATTATGAAAGATCTTGTTTTCTGCGCATTGTATCTGATACGTGGTTTAATGGAAGGAAATTTGTGTTGTATGATAATGCGAATACAGTCAAAGTATCAATTTGGATGTTTGGACGTTTATTATTTGAATTCAGTTGGTTGTTTGGTCATGATACCGTGGTTCTTCTTGGCTATTTAATTATCTGACTTATGCAGCGCATGTTTATTGTCATGACACATGCACCCTAAGAAGAGGTGAGAGAAACCAGGATGCAATAGAGAATTTGTCCTTTGCCTTTTAGCTTATGAAAGGTAATGAATGATTGGTTTCTCTCAAGATAGAAAGGGTAGTAATAGGTGAGAAATTCTCCCTTTCTGAAGCAATGCCCCATGATTTTTTTAATGAGAAGAGCAATGCAGTGTGACGCATGAGGGTTACAGATATGTAAGTCTGCTATTATTCTCTTTTCAATCGCTGCTATGCAGCCTGTGAAGCTACAGGAGAGTTACCATCAGTTGTATAACTTTTCTTTTGTTTGAGATTTCTATCACTAAAAAATTCTCACTATAAATTCTGTGTAATAGGATTCCATTGCTCTCCCAGCAATCCCGCCCAACTTCTTTGTTTCTACTCAATTAGCCACATATTCATCTCTTTCCTCCTATATCATCAATTACCCACTTCTTTTTTTGTTCTTTCTTGCTCTCTTCCTCCATATTCCTTAATTACTCAGTTATCTCTCTCTCTCTCTCTCTCTCTCTCTCTCTCTCTCTCTCTCTCTCTCTCCTGCCAAATTTTCATTTTCGTCATGACATCATCACTCTGCTGTCTTTGCAATCAGTGGTGACTGTTGGTTTTCCTTTTCTAACTTCAGTAAACAATAAGTGCTTCATCTATGAAGGTTCCATAGGGTTTAAGGTTGCAATAATTGTAGGTATTTGACCACAGGATATTTTTGAATCCTTTCTTTATCTTATTAAGAAAAAATATTTGTTTTCCGTTCCTTTAGAAAAATATTTATTTTCTATTCCTTTTGAAGCTTTATTTATCCTATTTTCTCTGTGTTTTTGGAATAACCGTAATGTGGTGGGAAACCATACAACTATTGGAGAACAACTAAGTATTTGGAATAGAAAATGGATGTGCTTTGTTCCCATATATTATTACTGATGATGGACTTAGATCCAATTTTTAAGCAATGGATTGTGATATATGCTGAAGTAAACAAGGCAAGTCAGATATGATTTTGACCAAGATTATTATTTGAACAGTAGTAGCATGTTATGCCACCTGAATTCCACAATAGCCTATTGAGCTTATTGGTTACTATAAAGAAATTAGTTAAAATAACAGAAATAGATGGCTTGATTGAGAACCAATATCGCATTCTTAATCTTCATTAAGAAGATTCATATGATTGAGATTCATCAGGCTCTTTATAAATTGGCATGGACAAATTCTTTCATTGCTTGCATAATGTTCTTTCATTCTTTATGTAATGCATGATGGTCACATTTTTACCTCACTTTTATGATTTCATCTATGGGTTTGGTGACTGTTTATGCCTGCATAATTGAGCAGAGCTCAGATAATTATTAATTACTTGAGATTTGCTGGATTCTGGTTATTGTTTTACTAATAAGTGTCCCAAATGAACTGTAATTGATTCTACTCACTCCAGCATATGCCCTATGATGCTTGTATTTTAGAAGAATCAACTTGGGTCTGGTCTGAGTTAAATATGTTGCACCTCTTTGTTGAACTTAATTTGTAGGAGATGCTTAAGTCTACAATTTTTGTTCAAGTGGGTTAGGTTATGTTGGCATCTAGCTTAATTATACAATTTACATTCAAATGTGATCCATCAATTTGATGGCTGGGTCCTACTCATGTTAGGTTAGGTTTGAGTTAAACATGCTAGACCTAAACTTTTGACTTGGTTGGATCTTGAAGTCTCAATTTCAGTACCATTCCAGTCCCATGGGTCCATACTTTCAAGGTTTGGTTTGGCTAAAATCATGCAGGGCATGATCTATATCTAGGTTTACCCAAACCACTTGCACTTTGCTTATTTTCCATACAATGTCAAGAGACTGATCAGATTAAATAATTAGTTTGATGTCTGGGTGTCTTTTTATTTTATAATGTTCATGGTGCAAGTTCTTTTAGTCCACTATGGTTAGGCTGCGAGTGGGTTGGATTAATTCCAGCTATTGCTTACCCACATGCAACTTCGACTATTCTTCAAGCTCATGTTTTGTACCCAGACTCCAATTGGTTTGATGAGATGTCTTACTCTTCCACCCCATTTTGGGTTGGGAATGTTTATCAGCTAGACCCAAAATTTGACTAACCTTTTGGTCATTTATAATTATGTCAGCCTTAGACTTGAGTGGTTGATTGGAGTTTGAATGTTTTTGGATTATATCATGAGCCATCAGTATCGACTGGAGTAGGATCAGTTATTGATTGATCCGTGCCACTGGCATCCTAATTAAAGTTCTTCCCTCTTTTTTAATGCACTATTGTGCATTGGATGGTTCTTTAGCTTATGCTTGTTTGTAGACACTTATGGTTTAGAATTCAATATGGTTGCTTCTTTGGATAAAATTTAATTTGATCGAGTTTATTCATTTTGCTTACTATTGTAATCATCTTAGGTCCTTGTAGGTTTTTCTCAAGAGTTTGAAAACTTTTACCTGCATTGGTTCTTATCTGTCTAGTGAGAGGTTTAGTGATGTAACTCCTAGTGTAGAATTAGAAGAGGGTTACTAGATGTAGGCCTTATGATGGACAGTTTAATAAAAAGAAGGCTTGTTATTAAGGATTCTAAACTCAGCAAAGTTGAAAATGAATCTGGGTAGGAAATTGGGTTATGCAGCAAACCAAGGTTTCTAGTTGTTAAGACTATAATGCAGAATCAAAGGAATAGTTATACAAAAGCCTTACATGACATGGAAAGATATGTTTTTAGGACATGAGATCAAGCATACTAGCTGTTTTGAAGTTGTATTAATTTAAGAGCATAGAATAGGAGAAAAAGAAGGGTGTCCATGTGTATATGGTGAATGCTTTGATTTAAGGCTGGCAGTAGGCTTTAGATCTTAACTGTTCTTCCAAGAACAAATGGGGTGAACTCAGATTGAATGTCATTGTATATACAAGATAAGAAGAAGAGCACTGTCATGCAGACGTGACAATAATAATGTTTATTGCCATGTGTTGCCGCCCGGATCATCGTGGCCCGTAGCTGCTGATGGCGTCGGGTGTGTCGCGTCCGCCCGCCTGGGAATGCCTCCAGTGCCTCGGGACCTGCAAGGAAGCAACATCAGTGACCCGGGCCGGGGATTCCGGCGGGGGCACTCCGACGGTCAAGTCAGTGGCGATCCAGGGGAACAGATCCTCCTGGTCGAGCCTCTCTGGATGAGCTCCACGCTAGGAGTGAATATAGTGTGAGTGGAAGATGAGGACGAGCTGGGAATGGTGTTGGCCAAGATGGTCTTGCCCTCTTCTCTGGCCTTCTTCTGTTATGTCGCTCTGGTTCCTCCCTTTTTTCTTTGAAAAGCATGCTATGGGGATCCCCCCATTTGGGATTAGATGCCTATACCTTTCTTTGCTTATTTTTTGGCATGAGTTGCTACCTTGGTTTGCTTCGGGATCTCTCCTTGCTATCGTGTACGGTGAGGTACCGTGACGTGGACGAGACGTCTCTCCTGTTGTGACAGTCGGGGAAGACTCCGTAGATTTCTGACATCCCTTTTGCTTATCCCTCTCCTGAGAGTCTGTCAGGGTCTAGATCGGCGGGCCACCGGTCTTGGGATCCATGCTCTCCAGTAGGGTCTTTTCTCCGGTTGTACGGCAGATCGGCGGAGGGTATGGCATCTTGATTGCAGCATGGTTGGTGTCGTACGGCCCTCGGGAGCATCGCCACTGTCCTCGGAGGAGAGGTATGGCTCCCTTGGCGGCCAGCGTATTGGCTTGAACAAAGGGTCGAGCTGGAGAGGCAGGGTCTGTCTGTGGTAGACTCACCTGGGTGCTGCTCGACAGGACGGCGGTGGACCGAGCTCGGTCGCGGAGGGGCGCCTTGTGGCGGAGGAGGCTGAGCTCGACTCCTGACCACGGGGCCCGACCTCAGACGAGCTCGGTGCCGGGGTGCCACCCAGTCCAGGGGACCTTAGCTCGGAGGGGCGCCTCGTGGCGGAAGAGGCTGAGCTCGACTCCTGACCACGAGGCCCGATCTCGAGGGTCCGCCTTAGGTGGAAACTTGGACTCGGCTCCGGCCTAGATGTTCCGGGCTTGCGGGAACGGACCTAGCGGAGGACAGAGCTTGCCTTTGGCGGGCAGAGGTGTTGCCTCAGGGAAGCTCAGCTCGGCAAAGGCGCTCATGTTGAAAGCTTGTCGTGGCGCCTGATGGGGACTCCACGTCCGCTGCCTCGTGCCAAGTCAGCGTTCTGGCCACATCACCATGTTCTGACAGCGACACACTATGACAATATTGTCACAGATAGAGTATGCTAGGGACATGGCTTGATTGGTGGATCGCATATCTCATGATAGGTTACGAAGGAAAAGCCAGCCACATGTCTTACTTATGCTGGTCCTGTGTGTCACCCTGAAAAAAAGGAACAGAAAGAATCATCCTGTGTCTTGGCTTGCCCCCTTACTTTTGGCTCTCATGTACTACCTTGAGATTTTAGCCAACAAAGAACCCTAGGTAGGTGGGTGGAGGGGGTTGGGGGAGATCTTGAAGATAGTGCTTGGCTTCATGCAGTTTTCTTGTTGTCTCTTAGCTTCAAGCATTCCTCCGTCTTTAAACACTCTTATTTTTTTCTCCTCTTTCTTCTTATCCTCTAACTTTTATCTTTCATATCTCCACTAAGGTGGGGGCAATGTTGCGGTTTAATGAAAGCTTAGTTGGTACTTGAAATGGGTGTAAAACCGTGCTGTTTTGTGACTCCTAGGGGAAATGCTTGATAGTTAGGGTTGCACACTTTTTAGATATATATGAGGGTACACAATATCTGTTATAATAGTTTCAATGAGAATATCATTCCTTTTGAAGAGATGTTTAGTTTTGTATTCTTGTAAGTTTTTTTTTAATTTTTTTTTTTAACAAAATGGTAGGAATACCGCTACTCATTTCATTAGAAATGGAATGAGTACAAAAGTTAGGAAAAGAAAATAGAACAGGGAAGAGACAAAGAAAAGAAAATTTTTAAAAAAAAAGGAAAAGGAAGAAAAGAAAAAGCGGAATCAATTATCTTAGATGTTGACATAAAGCCCATCCACACAATAGGCCTCACCCAATATTTGCAAGCCCATTGGGTAGAATTTAAAATTTGAATTATACTAGTAGGACTCCTCAAACATACTTGCTATTAGTCATGACATCAGCATTATCCACCGCCTGAGGGGACTGCATCTCCATGTTTCCTCATGGCATTCAAGACCATCTACAGGACTATTACTCCCTGCTGGCGTCCTCCGCTACCTCAACTGATGGGGGACTAGATCTCCATCACCTAAACAACCATAAAGCCAAACTCAATGACCCATTAGCTTTGCATGGCCATAGCTCGTCGAAACTCTGGGTTGCATGGGAGAACTCACCATTGTTGTGACCACCTCCTTAAGACTCTTTGTTGATGCTTCTTTTCTGAATACCCTACCATCTTGGTGCATCCAACCACCTTGAGGCTCACTAAAGTGCCACTTATCCTGTCATTAGTGCCGTACTTTTACTGATTGTTAGTCACCAACAACCCATCTTTCCCAAACCCAACCTTGTCAAACCAATCCCTGCCGCACTAAAAGCATTCTTCTAGGGTTCTGAAGCTACTTGGTTGGTCAATCCCTCAGCCACTATTGAGATCAGTCACTCTCCACCAGTCCACTTTCACAGGGACTGTTGCTTACTCAAGCTTTGTCAACTAGGCTCCACCTGCTCTTTAGCTAGAACTTGCCTTCGAGGGGGTTGAACAATGGTGCCGTTGTGTCTCTCATCGATGTTGATTTCCTTGGCATCGATGACCATAAACACCTCCTCAGAGGCTTAAGGCATGCAAAGAAAGGCAAATGGCTCCATCTACCAAGAAAAGGATAAGAGAAAGAGGGAAGACAAGGGGAGAAAAAGAGGGGAAATGGGGGAAGAAGAGGGGAGAGAGAACAGAGAGTAAGGAAAACTAGAGAAGCAAAGAAAGGGAGAAAGAGGGGGAATGCAAATCACCAGCTAGTTAGATCTGGTTGCAGACTAGTAGATAGATCTGGTTGCAGACTAGTAGATCAGGCTGCCATGCAGATGGCAAGGGAGGAAGAAAAATGAGAAAAAAAGGAAGAGAAAAGGGAAGATGAGGGAAGAAGGGAGGAGAAGTGAGGAAGGGAGTAGGAGGATGGCTAGTGGCCAGCCAAGGTCTGCTTGGCTACTGACAAGCGAATAGAAGGAGTGGGGGCTACAGTTTTTGAGAGGGTGAGGCAAGATAAAAAATCGCCAAAGCTTCTCTCTAAAAACTCTAGAAAGAGAAGGAACTTCCAAATAGCATTATCACAACTTTGGGGTTTCTGCCACATTTTTATCTTTATCAGTTTTAGAGGTTTCAGCTCAAAAGATCAAGCATAAAACCCATCTTTTAAGAAGCATAATTCCGTCCAATTTTAGTTTTTTAGGAATAACAAAAATAATGCAGGGATATGTCATGTCCTTTTGTCCATATTTTTAAAACTTATCTATTGGACTTTTGCCTAGATACTTGACTACTGTGTTTTCTGTCTATGTAACACTAAAGAGGAGGAAGAAACAATTAGAAATTGCGCATTTGAAGATGAAAAAGGAAAAGGGTATGAGGAGGAGGGGAGGGACAGATGAAATCACCTTTTTAATTTTCTCATTACTACCTGCATTACATGATTCTTAGCCTCTTCATAAGGTAGAGTATTTGAAGTAGGCAACTTATTATGAGGGGATTCTATAATAAGGAAGAAGATAAATAAAGCATAAAATGTTTGCATTGTGTTTTTCAAATCTTTCCAAATCAATAGTCTAAACTCAAAAAATAAAAGATTCAATTTGGAGAGAGATGTTCAGATTCTCTGATTAAGTCTTTAAGAATCGTAAGAATTCCAAACATAATTTAGGCTTAGGACCTTATGGTTTTGTTGTGATCTTTTTTAGATTCAAATGAAATCCTAGATAAATCATAAAACATCTTGTTTCTGGCCATGTCAAACAATACCACAAGAACAAGGCCAATGGAAATAAGCATGGTGTTGGGTGTATACAAGGGTGATAAATGACATGAGCAGCTGTTGATACATCAACTGAAGGCTAGATAAATCATAAAACATATTGTTGCTGGCCATGTCAAACAATACCACAAGAAAATGTCCAATGGACATAAGCATAGTGTTGGGTGTATGCAAAGCTAATAAATGACATGAGCAGCTATTGACTCATCAACTGACTTGGTAGTTGTGATTATTAGTTTTTATAGAAGAACATTAGTAATAACAAGGGCCATATAAGTGTCACTAGGTACTTCTTACCACACATTTAACATTGGGCTTGAAGGCAATTTAAGGATTATTAGATTCCATCTTGATTGCAATCAGAGTCATGCTTTTCACTTCAAGAATCTCGTGATAGCATTCCTTGGGCACAAAATCTTTGACGAAATTATATTCCATTCTTTCTAAGCACATGCAAAAGGCCTGTATACATCTTTGTTTGGTAGAAATAAAAATGTCATTTTGTCTACAACTAGCAATGTTTCTTATATAGTAAATAGTTCAAGAGAAGGCTGAAAACAGATTGGATGTTGATGTAGCCATATCCGTTTCCATCTTTCTTCAATAGATACGAATATAGATACTGATATTAAAGGATTCTAAAATGTGTATTCATATCTGAACTAAATAAATACGATAATGAACAATATATTAACCATATACATATTCATTTTATATGGATGTGGATATGAATCACATATGAGTCTAAATACAAATTGGAAATTAGTTTATTGACATTCTTGTTGGATTAAATTTCAAAGCCATGTAAGAGACATTGTTGAAGTCTTCTAGTCTAAGGAAAAAGGGTAGCTCAACACATGAGGCTCTTACCATTGTGAGGTTTGGGGAGGGTTAGATGTATGCAGCCGGCAGCCTTACCCTGATGTTCGAATAGGCTGCTTTCATGTTTTGAACGGATGATCTCTAGGTCACAATAGAGCAACCTTACTATTGCACCAAGTCTTGCCTTCAATTCTTCAAGTCTAATATGTCTCCATAAAGAAAAACATAGTTTAACAACCTCCCCCACACTTCTGGTAGTTATCATTCCCTCCTACTTGATGTTTGGAGTCTCACCTCATAGCAGCCAGTTTCTTTGCCTCCCACTCCTTTGAAGACAAAGATGGCTGCAGATTGGGTGGTAGACCATGGGGCTAATACATGGTGTATTTCTAACAATCTAAAGCAATTGTAGACAAGGTTCGCTGAATTGGTACCAGGACTTGTTTGTATTGAAGTGTACTATTATTTTTTTTGAATTTTTTAAACTAAAGGTGGCAAATAGTTTGCTGACTTCACTTGGCGAAGCTGGCAAACTGTTTGCTGACTTCAGTTCAAAATTTGTAAAAAATAAATATGATCCCCTATTCCGAAATGAAATAAGGGGGCTTCTGATCCCATCCTCCTCCTTTCCAAGCTCTCTCTTCCTCTCTCTCTCCCCCTTCCTCCGGCTTCCTCCCTGCCTCCCTCTCCCTCCATCCCTCGCTCTCTTTCTATGTCTTCCTCCCTTTCCTTCTCCCTCTCCCTTTGTTTTGAACCAACATAAGGCGCAATGCTACTAACTGACCAGTCCTGTTTGGTATGCCTTGAACAAACCAGTTTGGCATTAGTTAGCAAACCATGGTTGCAGGATTTTGTTTTTGCTTATGTTTTCAGATGTTTTTTCCCTGGACCTTTGTAAAATATCCAATGTACCTAGAAAAAACAAGGCACCAAACCTCATCATCACCTCCAAGTACTACATCATAGTGCATTCTTTAAACCAATAAAAAAAATGAACTAAAAAAATCAAGCTTGAGGTTGTATGGACACCATAATTCACTCAAACACAAGTCCTATTATTGTCGAAGATCAGAAATTATGAATTTCAGTTGCAAAATAATCAATAAATTTATTATTTATATCAAATCAATGTTCTAAAATACAAGGCATGCTGCCATATGTAGATGTGATCCCCTAATGGCACCACATTTCATACTTGTTATTATTTATGTTTGTTGTTGTTATTATTATTATTATCTTCATCTATTTGATACATTTTACTCATTTCAATTTTTTTAAAAATACTAATCATCTACATAGCCCACAAACCGCATGTCCACTATGCAGTCTTGTGCATGCTCGTATTCTGCAACCGCCTTTTAAAACACTATTATTTTTCTATCAACCATGTATATAAATAAGTCTAATGCTTTCTACATACAATGTTAGCATTTATATATAAAATCTAATGTATATCTTTTAAATATTAGATGGTATATAAACATTTTTATTATTGAAATTCATTTGCATGGCATATTTTATTTCCTATGCAAACCAGCAGAGCCTAAGATATTATTGCATCTTTTATAAATAGAATAAAACCTATAAAATAGTGTCCATTATCAAAGACTTATTTTGATAATTCTAGACAGAACCAACTCTATAGAACTGTCAAAATTCTAAATGCTAAATTGACTAAGAATCAGAAAGGAAAAACAAAAAATCTTGCTTATGGATTGATTTGATATGAATTGTGTTGACTGTGGTGTAGAGGATGCCAAAAAGAGACAAATTGGAAAAAATTACACCATGACCTAACTATAGTAATGAGTGGCAGTGACTTGGGAAGTGGGAATTTTTTCGGGGTAGTGAGAGGCACAGATTGATACTTGGCGGGTTTGGGGATCGCTAGCCAACAATTGGCACACAATGCCTTGGAATTGAGACATGCTGTTTGGCATGTGTATGGCCTGTGAGGTTCCCATGTTCAATGGCTGATGCTCGAGACTAGGAGTGGTAAACGACCTGAACGCTGAGGTTCCCATGTTCAATTGGGTTTGGGGATCGCTAGCCAACAATTGGCAGCCCGTGAGGTTCCCATGTTCAATGGCTGATGCTTGAGACTAGGAGTGGTAAACAACTTGAATAGCTTGGGCTAGGTTGGAAAAAAGCTCGGTTCAGTCTATGATCAAAGCTTAACAGAGCAAACTTGAACCAACAATCTTGGCTCAAAATTAATTTCAAGCTGAGCCAAAACTATACCCATTTTGATCAGTCTTGGTTCAATTTGGCTCAACAATGTATGTATACTTATATAAGTTTAGATAGGGGCTGTTGGATAAGATCCAATGGTTCATAATATTAGGGCCATTTCAAGTGTGACACTTTGAATGTTTATTTAGTTTTGAATCCATTAAATGTTAATTCAGATTTGGAAGCTTGACATCAAGCTTGAGTCAAGGTTTAATTCGAGTTTTAAACAAGCATGGTTCAAGTTTGAATTCATTTCTACCTTGATTTAGCATTTTCAAGCTGATCAATTAGGCTTGTGTCTGGCTTGAGTTGCAATTAAACTCAAGATAGTATTAAACAAATCAAGTTTGATCTCAACTTTCAAGTTCAAAAATTATTTTCAGACAAATGTTTGGATATCCATATCTGAAATATTTTGCAGGTCTTTATCTGAATCCATATCCAAATCTGGGCCAGAGAGACGTTTGTACTTCTGAATCTGACCAGATTTGGATATGTAACTGTATGTGGTCAGAGTACATCTGACCTGTTTTCAGCCCCATTTCTGTCACCAGCCCATTTTTTAAGTCTTTGATATTGTTTCAAATGCAAGTATTAGATGCCCTGATCAAAAGATTCTCAAATTGTTTTGCCTGGAAGTTAAACTACTGCTGAAGGCCCTTTATTTGAAAGCCTTAATGAAAGTCCAAACACATTACAAGATTTGTGTGACATTACATGAAAGCTGAGATGAAACTATAGTTCAGTCTACATCTTGTAAAACGGTCGTGGATGAAAGTTTTTGAAACTTGCATGCATTCAGATCATGCGAAAGGAGGATTCTAACGAGTCCTCTAAGAAGGTTTACATGGCAAGATAATAAGTGTTTTTCGAGTATATACCCATTTGCCTCCTTGGTCAAATCTACTGCCCTAATGCTGCAAAATGTAGATGGATTATTAATCTATTTATCCTAAGATTATCTTAAGATCTAAAATTGCATTATCAATGAAACTAATTTTTGCACCCTTTGATAAATAGATCTGTACATGATATGGTCCAGCCCATGAAAGTGAGAACTAGGAAAGCCATCAGCAGGGTTAAAGAATTATAAGTTGCTTTAGCATTACATAATATATTGAATAATCACAGTGATTTTATTGGTATTACTAATTTACTATTATGACAATTAAACTAGCATTTGGCACGTGCAATTCATGCGAGATATGCCCTAATGATTAGTTTGCTTTGTCAGAGTGGTGGGTCGCATCATCATGTAAGCTTGTCAAAAGCAAAAGGTGCAATCAAGGTAACAAGACCCTCATATTGTCTTAGGGGTGGTAATCAACCAGTCATGTCAGGTTTACTTCATAAATCATGGTCCATAGGGCTTGACCTAGACTCAACCTGCCACAGACCCACTAACCTGTTCAAGGTCTAAGCGGCTATGCCCATTTAGTTATAGGCTCTTAAGTAGATAGGCTATTTTCTTGTAGCTTTGGGACCATTTGTGCTGCAACTCATATCTCTTTTTGGCTCTAAACAATTGAATCATTGTTTCAATCTATGCTCCCATAGCTTATATATTTTATGATTTTCTAAAATAAAAATAAATATCAATACAAATATAAATATTTTAATCAAGGATCGCTGAACCGGTACCGGGACCTGTACCGGTTAGCGGACGGTACGGTACAGTATACCGTATCAAACTAGCATGCGTGCCGGTATTTTTTTTTTTAAAAAAAAACAATCTTTCTCCCACCTCTCAAGCAAAGATTTCTGTTTGAAACATGAAATAGACCCGAACCAGGCCGAACTGAGCCCGAACCGGGCTGAACCGGGCGGTATGGTATGGTACACTACAGTACCATACCGTACCGTACAGAATTTAATTTTTTTTAACGCTGGATTGTTTTATATGCATGAACCGTACCGGCTCTTGGCCATTACAGTACAGAATGATACCGCAAACCCTGATTTTAATATATATTGTATAAGCTCCCATCGTGACCTGACTGGTTGAGAGGCATAACCTGAACTCAACCCAACCTGCTGGTGGATCAAGATTGGCTGATCTGTACCCATCCTGTGAACCAATGAATTGGGTTAGACAGGTCATGTTAAGGTAAAAGAGTGGGTTAAGAATTGCCATGCTTATATTGGTTGAGGTGCTGGATGCTGAAAAGGCATCTGCATGAAGAAAGCAAGACCTTAATTTATGAGAAGTTCAAGAATTGCATTAGAAATAAACATTATTTTAAAAACAATACAAACATCATACATTAATTATTCAGGTTCCAACATCCTAATTCACAATCATCTCAAATGCCAGATATCATATTTCACATCTTTGAAAACATCACATCAAAATACCACTTCTTATAATGTGCTCTTAAATAAAGTTGACAAAAGTAAACCGCTGGACATTCTAAAATAGCTTCAAGTTCAAACATGACAACAAAATGCCCCTTCCCTAAACATGTTTCCTGCTTCTAAATAACATATAATATAACAGAGAAAACACATTGAACATCCTAAAGTGGCCTTTTACTTACTTATGAGGGCTCCAATGGACCAAAATCAGCATCAAAATAAAGCTAACAAAGTTCTAAATGAATGAAACATGATAGAAAGAACTAGAAGCATGGTTCGCCGAACCATCCTGAGCTGGATGGTTCAGAATGTGTTGAACCATGCTAGTGGCTGGCTGGCTAGCATAGTTCTAGCATGAAAAATGGAAAACCAGGAGAAGGGAGAACGAAGGAGAGGAAAAGAGAGAGAGAGAGAGAGATGAGAGGCAAGGAAAAGGAGGGGGAAAATACCCTCTAGAGGCCTCCGGTGCCGGCCGATGCCACTGGAGGGCTGCTACGCTTGTTGGAGGGCCAACAAGGAGGGAGGAAAGAAGGAAGAGAAGGAAGAGAGAGAGGGAGGGAAGGAGAGGAGAGAGAGAGGGAGATAGAGCCTTTGGAGGCCTGCCAAGGATGATGGAGGCCAGAGTCAACTGATTGAAATAGGGGTAGAAGCCCTTATTTCGTTATTTTTTCTATGTATCAAGGGAAGTCGGCAACGCATTTGCTGGCTTCATTAAAAATTCATCCAAAAAAAATAACGACATAGCAAGATCCTTGCCGACTTCACCTAATAAAATGAACATAAAAAAAATGAAATAGAGATCGAAGCCCCTGTTTCGATTGAACGGAAGCCTACTATCTTTGCAGCAGTAGTGGTGGGCTCGATGATCCTCCGACACCCTCTGGAGGTCATTTCTCCCTCTCCTTTTCCTTCCCTCCCCTTCTCTCTATTTTCTCTTTCCTTCTCCCTCTCCCCATCTCTATTGTTTCGGTTCGAGACGACATCCACCACCTCGGCAACGGTGGCCATTTCTCCCTTTGCCTTTCCTTCCCTTCCCATCTCTCTCTCTTTTTTCTTCTCTTTCCTTCTCCCTCTCCTCTATACTATGTCGATTTGGCCCCAACACGGTCCGGTACAACCCCATGTCGAACCGTACTGCTGGCTAGCTAGCACGGGATTTGGTTTCAAGTCGGTGAACCTTGGGAAGAAGAGTACTAGATATTGGAATCATGCTTGCTTAGATGCCTTTTGCTTTGTTCTAGGTACTTGCCTAGGCATCACTTGAGTAAACTTAGCTTGACTAGGGTTTGTTAAAGCGTTTATGGGTTTTCTTGCCTCTCCCGAATGCTTGGAATACTTGATAACATGATCTGATCGAGAAGAAGGAAAGATGTTCTTCAACCTACTCTACTTAATCTTTCAAAAAAAAAGATAATGAAAGAATTGCAAAACTAGAGCTTAAATCTCCTTTCCTTTCATTGATTAATTTTTTATTGCATAAATTGAGGTAAATAGTCTTTATTTATAATAATGAGGTTCGTCCCTGCACAATTCGGGTCAAATTCCTCTTCTTATATCCTAGATGGACGTCCATCCTTAAACAAGTTGGATTGGACTCCTTTTCCTAACTTAAATAGAATTAAGTTTCTAAAAATATGATAAATAAAAAATCATAAAAAATATGAAGAATTTATAGTAGATAGATCTCAATTTTTACATCAACTTTGCCTTCTATCGCTCTGTCCAGTTATTCATGGATTGAAAGATAAGCTCCAATTAAAGTCTTTTTTTAAAGGAAAATTCTGGTTTGACACTTTGACCAGTCTATTTTGAGATCAAAACGATGAAATTTTGGCCCGATTTAGCCCCTTTAGGGGCTGTCCCAAAGTTGTAGATCTTAAAAATATATCCAATTTTTTAAAAAAAGATCATATCAATTGGGCATTATATAACAATGTCTTTGAAGTTTGGCTCGCAAATTGATTTCCTGATATAGGGGATCTTGCTCTTGAATTCTGCCTAGTTCTACTTGTAGTAGCCAACATGATCCATACCAAGTCCTTGTAGCGGTGAAAATGATCCACATCGAGTTTGGTGATCTTCCTGGATATCTGTAGTGATCAAAGTGGTATACATCTAGTCTGATGATCTATCTAGATCACAATGCTATTAGCACATTTGTACTGTTTACTTATGCAAGTAGTAAGTGGTGTAGCAAAACATTTTTTTTTTTTGAGGGGGGAGGGTCTGCCTAACTTATATGGGTGCTTTTCTTTTTTTTCTTTCTTTGTAGAGCCATAGCCTTCCTCAAATGAACTGTCAAATACAAGTGAATGGTTAGATGTGTGTCAAATGGTCACTTGGGTTTGGAGATATAGGAGGAAGTAGTGACTTTCCAGGTAGAATAGGTTGGGAAGGAATGGAGTTGTATCCCTGAGCCTTCACATTATAATAGTAGTGATGATGTTAACACATTATAATAGTAGAGGTAAAATTAGGACTAAGCTACTGGGCTTTGCAGATGATCTGCTTCAAATGCCTGCAAATGAAGTATTATTCATTCTCTTTTTCCTTTTTCAATATTTGTTTTATTTACTGAAAAATTTGATTTGATGCATAGTTTCAGTATTTTGTAAATAATTAAGAGACTTGAGAGGAATTCTGTACCATTGGCATATCATGATTCAGGTTAGCCCATCTAAGGAAAATAGCTATCTGCGATGGTTTAACCATAGACAACTTAATGTGCTATCTGGCTATCATTTGCTGATGACTGTCTGTTTTTCATTCTTATAGGTGCAATACTTCCCTTCTGATTGATTATTGTCAAGGTGATGGTGTACATGAATACATCTTGATTGATTGTGGAAAAACTTTCCGAGAGCAAGTTTTGCGGTGGTTCACTCACCACAGGATTCCCCGGGTGGATTCTGTGGGTATTATCATTACAAATTTTTTTATCATGTTATATATTTCTTTCTTATTTTATGGTAGAGTCTTGTCTGCATGTTATTTAGCTTCAAATTGAAAATGAATGTTTGTTTGATTTCATGCTCTTTATTGCTGCAGTCATGTATCTAATTTTTGTGTCTATTGTGATTAAACAAAATGCAGATGATGGCTAGAACTTATCCTATACTGATTACAGAACACCCCTTAGTTGAAGCTGAAACAGTTTTGATTTGCTGCAGATTATTTTGACCCATGAACATGCCGATGCAGTTCTTGGTCTTGATGACATTCGTGCAATACAGGGATTTAGTTCTACAAATGATATCGATCCTACTCCTGTTTATCTTACACTGTATGCAATGGACAGGTAAATTTTATGTTATAAATAATAGTTCATTATTTTTAATATTCAATTGACATGCAAGTATCATCTATATTACCAAAAAAATTCTAGTTTGCGATGATATTTTTTGAAGGTAGCTTGTTCTATGTACAAAAAAATAGTTGATAGCAAAAGGAAAGGAGTTATCACAGGAGTGGATTTTTCTTGTGATTTGATGTCTTTCATGTTGAAGAAAAGTCTATTATCTGTTCATATTTATCTCAACATAACAAGCTTAGCAGCACTTTCATTTGTTGCTCTCACGTTGCTAGTAAATCTGACATGTTTATCTTTAGATTTCACATAAAATGGGCAATATATTTTAAAGCTTTCTGCACCACATACAAGAATGAATATCTAGAGCTCTTGGTGAGACATTTATTCTACAATATTGAAGAACTTAGAAGGAGATTGAAGTAGAACTAAAAATGGATCAATGTTAAGTTAAAGACAATCATGCTGAAGTTGTCTAAAGTGAACAAGACCTAAAAAGCATGATAAAAGAAATGCACTCAAATCATGTGATCCATATCCAATCACCTCTAGTGGGTATCAAACAAAAGAAGGACAATTCTATAACAAGCATGACAACTCATGGTAGAACATTTACTCTCTTCTGTTTGGATGATGCCATCTGCCTGCCTTTGTTGTCAATGAGGGGTATGATTCCTCTGATGCTATAAGTTTTGGCCTTAACATCTGAATACTTGAGATAAATTGCATGAAGAAGTAAAAGGGTATTAAGTCTGAATACTTGTATTAAGTCTTATCCATCCCAACTTTCAATTTTTTATGACCCCTTTATGGCCAGAATTAACCTTTTTGTTTGAAAAGGTTTATTTTATTTAATTTGGTATAAAAAGATATAGGCTTTGATGAGAAATCATTTTCAGATTTAATTACAGTATTGGCTAAAGAAGGATGTGACTTGAGACATACAGAACTGTTTTGGCATTATTATGCACATTTTGGGTAGTTTAATGTGATGAATCTTCTAGAAAATTTACTTCCCTAGTTGCAATTGGTTGAGTTCATGATCATCTTTCTTTTTTAGTTTGTCTACTTTGATTTAGATTGTAGTATTTAAATTGTGATGCGGGACGAACATAGGACTGATGATAAACCGAAAACTAATTTTTTTGTGATTTTATGATTTTTAATTTAGTGGCTAAATACCCAAAATTAAGTAAAGAATTTGCATAAAGGCCAGTAATGCAAGAAACTAACGTACCTGCAAAAACTCATGCAAAATAATAAATAGCCAGGACCCGAGAGTTGAGAAACTCCTGGTTTAGGATAGCTATTCTTCATCAAATCAGAGATTAAGAGAAGGGAAGGACGTTATCAATCAGTGAATTGAAGAACTTCCGATGAAGAGGTCACACAGCACTCTGATTGGAGTCTAAATGATGAAGTTCGATTCCCCTGATTAGATGGCCGATTTGGAGCTGTCCAGGAGGCAAGGAAAGCCTCCTCTAGGGAGGTGAAACACCTCGGGGATCCTGCAAAATGTCAGGGGTCAATCAAAACAGCAACTAAACAAAGGAAAGAACTAGGGTTTAGAAGGAATCAGGTTAGGGTTTAGAAGCTGGGCGGCTTGAAGCTTGGTGAAGATCTCCTTGCTTGGTGGCCTAGGGCACTCTCTTCTTGACATGTGAAGACTTGGATGGCAACAAGCTAGGGCGTGGAAGGGTGCTAGGGCAGCAAGGAAGATTAGGGCACACAAAGTAACCAAAGAAACACAAAAACTCCAACACCAATACAAGAACACAAGTTCTTAAACCAAAATTTCAACAGATTTAATTCATATGAGAAAGATAATACAAGAGGGGGAGGGGTGGGGTATTTATAGAGTTTCCATGCCCTCTCCTTGTTAGAATAGGAATACAAGCTAGATAGGGAGAAGGATTACAAGTGGAGTAGGAATGGGTTCTCCTTGTTTGGTATGGATTTCCTTCCTCCTTTGACTTGGTCAAAGGGCCTTAGACTTGGTCAAATCTCCTTTTCTTGGGCTTGGACACCTCTTGGCTTGGACTTGGGCTCTTGGGCAGCAATTGGGGTGTCCAAGGATGGGTTGGGCGCATGGGCTTTGGGCCCTGGAGGCCTGGGATGCCTGGAGCAGGAATATTTCAGGTATCTGGGTTATGGACTGGAATATACCTAGAATCTTGGTTCTTTATGGACCTGGGCCTTGCATTCACTCGGGCTGGGATGCAGGTGGACCTCTGGAATCATGGATGCCCTGGTTTGGGAATATGCTCTGGTATCTGGGGAGAAATCTGGGTATCTGGAAGGCATCTGGAAAGAATCAGGATTTCTGGAAAGCATTTTAGATCCTGAGGTGTTACACAAAATCCAACAAGCTGATGTAGTTGCCTCTGACTCCTAGATGTGGCCTGGTGGAACTCCAAAATAAGGTAACCTCCTCTCTTGTACAAAAATTGGACTCATACTGGATTCATAACTGAAGTATAGGACTCGATATACTAACTAGGGTTGAGGGTTGAGACAAATCAACTAACCTCAACTTATTACAGGACTCAATCTTAATTGATTACAAAACTTTCAAAATTTTGACACATGACTAAGTAAACCATATGGGATCTAGGGATCTGTGTCTGATCCTGGCATCCCCACCAAATTGCTTGTATGATTACTCTTCATTAAGCAAGGAAGAGAAGGAAAGTCTATTAGCAGCAAATTTTATCAATTGACAAAATATGGAATGAAGCCTTTTCTCTTTTGAGAAAACTTTTTTTTTGAGGTTTTGTTATTATAAAAAATTGAAGCGAGCTGTTTTTGACATCACTTGATAATACCGTTTTTGACAGTGTTACAGGGATGAAGAAAAAAATGCATTTGTTCCTTTTTGTCCTTGGCCAGCAGCTACAAGAATCACTCTTTGGCTGGCTTATGTTAGTCTGTGGTCCAATGTAAGAGTGGGTGTATTGGCATGTGAGAAGTTGTAAATTTATTATTTGAGATGAGAAAATGTGAAATTTTATGCATGAATACTCTTGTGGATGATTTAGTTATGAAGGTTACTAATGATAGATTTTACATTTAGAGTCTTTTAAGCATATTTGTGATTACAAACTCACTAATGAGGTAAGAAGTGGATATCGAGGTTGATGATTTGAATGGGTTCGAATTTGGAATGCCATTTTTTAAGTTCTAGTTAAGAGAAGTGCATGGACTGGGTAGATTTGAGTGAATCTCTGGGAATATTCAACATGTTATGGGACGATGGTATTGTTATTACCTGCTTCATTTGTATTATTTCAGTGGTCATGGCTTGCATGCACATCATTACCCATCCATTAACGAGGTCATACATCTGCATGAAAAAAAGTAGGTAATATTGTGATCCTTGATCTGGGAATTTCATTCCAAGTAATCCTTGTTAGTAGTGTAGTAATTGATGTTTTTATCCACTCGTCATTAGTCTGCATGTTAAGAAATTACTGCATGATATGCAATCCCTTTATCTTTATTCTAACACAAGTTTGCACCTTGGAAACAGTCTCAAAACAAAATTTCCATACTTGATTAAGAGAAAATTAAAAGAAGGCGAAGAAGTGAGGCGCGTTGCTCAGTTTGACTGGAAGATAATCGAGGGCCACTGCGGCAAACCATTTATATCATCAGGCCTAGAGTTTGTTCCATTGCCAGTTACTTGCTCGAATTTCGGACTCCAGAATTTTCTAACTCGTCTGTCATGCACAATATATTTTGTTAATCTGTATTTCTATATGCAGGTAATGCATGGAGAGGATTACATTTGCTTAGGCTTCCTTTTGGACGAAAATCAAGAATTGCATATATATCTGATGTTTCACGTTTCCCAGCTAGCACTGAGTATGGTATGCATTATTTGTTCTTTTTCGTTTTCTTTTCGGCTTGTTCACTGCTTAAGATGTTTTATGTTTGATATATATATATATATATATATATATATGTATGTATGTATATCTATGTATATATGTATGTATGTATATCTATGTATATATGTATGTATGTATATCTATGTATATATGTATGTATGTATATGTATGTATATATGTATGTATGTATATCTATGTATATATGTATGTATGTATATCTATGTATATATGTATGTATGTATATCTATGTATATATGTATGTATGTATATCTATGTATATATGTATGTATGTATATCTATGTATATATGTATGTATGTATATCTATGTATATATGTATGTATGTATATCTATGTATATATGTATGTATGTATGTATGTATATCTGTATGTATGTATGTATATCTATGTATATCTGTATGTATGTATGTATGTATATCTGTATGTATGTATGTATGTCTGTATATCTGTATGTCTGTATGTATGTCTGTATATCTGTATGTCTGTATGTATGTCTGTATATCTGTATGTCTGTATGTATGTCTGTATGTATATGTATGTATGTCTGTCTGTCTGTATATTATGTATGTATGTATGTATGTATATTATGTATGTATGTCTGTCTGTCTGTATATTATGTATGTATGTATGTATGTCTGTATATTATGTATGTATGTATATATATATATATATATATATATATATATATATATATATATATATATATATATATATGCAAATTTTAAAGTACATTTAATGGTTGCCCTGTTTTGTTGCTTTGATTAGTGATTTAATTGCCCAAGTTGAATTTGTTAATGAAAGAATTTAGAGGTAAACCATCTACATGGGTCAAAGTTGTAGTTGCTTTAAAGTTCACAACATAGCATGGCAGGTTATTGCTTCATTTTGAATCACGCGATAAAATTTGTGGAGTTGCTTGACCATTAGACATGCTAATATCAACTGCTCTGGTTGAGTTCAGAGTGGCAAGGGATTCTTGAGTTTCAGTACTTAAATCAGCAGAACCCAAATCAATTCGTGATTTATAAGCATTAGCAAAGGATATGCACAAGCATGGAAGCTGATTCTTAACTATATCTTTTGGAAGTTTTTGTTGCCTGATGAGGTGCTGAATAGTTCAAAATGATTGAGGCCTCACATGAGATTCTTTATTTTATTTATTATTTCATTTTATTTTCTTTTGGGCATAAATCTTGGTGAATTTGACTGCTTTTCTGTTGGCAAGCATGTTTTGATGTTTGTTATGACATTGCTGAAGGGTTTTGTTCATTATTCTTTGCCACCATAGTGTTGGCTGCTCTTCCTCGCAAAATATCTTGGCTTCTCTGGATGACCCGAAGCTTTTTCTTTCTTTTATATTTTTGCACTTTTGCTTTTATGCTCTTCTTGTTTACTATCAATCACCTTTCTTCAAGAATACTTACCTTTCCCTTTGAAATTGGCTTACTAAAGACTCTTAACTGAAACTAGAATTCTTACACACTGATTGTGGACATGTACTTTGACCAGTATGTTTAACAATGCTTCATGGGAACATTAAAATTGTTGATGGAACCTAGTCAAACTGTTGATGAAATAGGAAAAGCACTTATTGGCACCCATTTACTAAAAATATTTGTGCCACAATACCCATAGGTTGAACAAGTCATATACTTAGGCCAGTATATCAGACCCAACCTTGTTCTTTGCAGCAAGTATTTAAGGCAGCATCTGCACTACTCTCTTTTCCTATATCTGCGTCTTGATACACTTTTATTTCTGCAGTTATTTCAAAGTCTGGAGCAGGACAGTTGGATCTTCTCATCTTGGATACCTTGTACAAGGTCAGTTCGTGAACTATTTTGCTTCATTGTTCTTTATTTTTTTTTCCAGAATTACTTGGTTTGGCCTCACTATATCCCTCACCTTTGTTGCATGAGTGATTGTATAACAAATTTGACAATCTTATTTAACATTTTCAATTTACTGATACTATTGGACTTAGCTTCCTTTTGTCATCCTCATTCTTTTTCCTTAAATTGCCTACAACCTTCTACTACAATCAAGCAAAGTGAAATTTGGCAGTTATTATCATTCCTATAGCTATTCAAGACATCTCAAACTCTTTCCAGATGGTGCTTGCCAACTTCGTTAACTGTCCTACCGGACCTTTTTTCTTGTGTCCGTGCGTGCTCCAGGTCAACTTCAAATTTTTGGTCAATTAAATGAGTAGCAGATATGAACACGTTCCATTTACAACTTCTGATTCTAGAAATTGTTTCTGACAGTTTGTACTGGACCAGCTTTTGTGCAGTGTGAGCTATGTATGCTGATTCTCACAGCCATAGAATAGCAACTGCTAAAACTTGCTGAAGGATGCAGTTATAGTGTTTTACATTTTAATTTTCCACTTATCATCCTCTAATCCTGGTTATGTGAAACAGCAATGCTGTTGAACGAATGTATTATTGGCAAGTATATACTGTTTTCCATAAATTGATACTGTTATGTTGACTTCTTTAGACTGAATTTGCATTACTACAACCTTCAGGAGAAATGGTCTAACTGTAATGTTATGCAAAATAATGATTGGACTTCAGATAAACAAGGCTCAGCAGTCTTAGAGAGTATAAGACAGTGATTCATGACAAATCCCGGAATGTTTTATCAGCATGTTTTGCAAACATTGTGTTCATCACTAGTCAACAACGTGCTGCTTTTTCCAGTCAGCCTTGTCCTGTCATCTTTCATCCAGTATGAGTTCTAAAAAATTGATCAATGCAAACTCAGGAAACTTAGTTCAATCGAGCCTCATTTTTATCATTTCATGTTGAAGTTAGACATTGTGTACTAACATAGATACTATTGGAATCAGTTATTCTTCTAAAGATCTCAATATGTTTTTGCTACAAATCAATTTATGATTTTGTTCATTTATTTCTGAAGCACCAGAATGAAATTGTGATGAAATATGCTTTAAGATATCTTGACATCTGAGTTTTTTATACAGATTACTTATATTCTAATATAATGTATTTCTTATTTGCACAGAAAGGTTCTCATAATGTCCACCTTTGCTTCCCCCAGGTTAGTTTGTATTGTAGTTTTTTTATCAATTATAAGCTACTTTGGACATATTATATTTGTAATTTGGACTGGATTTGATGTAAATATTTTTCCTTTATCAGACTCTCGATGCTGTGAAGAGGCTATGCCCCAAACGGGCGCTGTTAATTGGAATGACACATGAGTTTGATCACCACAGGGATAATGAGGCACTTGCTGAATGGTCTAGCAGGTAAATAATCATCGTCTTTTAGAGAATAGACTAGCTGATTTAAAGCCAATGAATGCGGCTTATTCTAGCATGATTTTTTATGCTCAATTCTAGATAGGTCAAAATTATAAAATCATAGTCTCTGATCTGGAAAATCTGCATTCACTTAGTGTATAGAAATTCTTCTACCAAAGAAAAAGATACCAAAGAAAAAGATGGACCTGTGGTCTTTTTCACAAGGCATGTCCAAATTGCTTTTATTTCTAAAAAAAATGATTTCTTAAATGTCTTAAATGTCTATTAAATGACTCAAATGTTTATTTCTTAAATGACTTGTTCTTAAATGTCTTCCGGATTGAGAATCACTATCTAAACCAGAGGGATTGTTTTGCTCAGAGAAGGGATCCCGGTGCAGCTTGCTTATGATGGTTTGCGGATCTACGTTGACTTGTAATAAGGTATGAGCATTGTATTGCCAATATTTAATTAATATACTCCTAGACAGTGTGGCATGTTCGTTTGTTACTACAATTAAACGCCAGTTTTTAAAGAAAGTTCAACAGTAGCCAGTAATTACCAATGAAAGGGGATCGCTATTTCAGTTCTGTTCAATTTGATACCGTCCCTACTAGAAATGTTTTCTTTTAACAAGTGGTTTACATGTCCCTTTAGTAAGGAGATGTAACATTGATATGAACTGTGGTGTGGTATATGTGATCTAATAATGTGAACTTGGATCAATCCACTGTTATATCAGTCTCACCTGCAGCAACTAAGAGTACTTTGTTAAGTATCATTTCTGATTGCTATCCTTTCTTAACATACGGCAGGCTACTTATTTTCTTATCCTTTTTCAATTAACAGGCCTAACTGCAATGACTGTATCTGGATGGCTGTATTGCAGAATGCTCATATTCCCAACATCTCCGTGACTATTGTTCTAGAAAGTGTTGGCTATTTTGATTTTTAAAATCTTGGTTGCGTAGGCAGTACAATTCTTCCATGGGAACTGCTGTAAGTATAAAAAAAATGTGAAGATGTCCTTTGTGCAATAGGGGGAAAAGGAAACAGTGAATCAAGCAACTTATTGTTAGTACTCAATATTAATACATGTCTTGGAAGCATATCATATATCTCCTCAAGTGATTGTGTATCTATAAAACCCAATGCATTTATTTTCATTATGACGTACTATTTTTATAACAAGTTTGCTACGAAACGTTCAAACAAATTTAGGTTATTGATCGGTGGCTTCTTAGCTAGCAATTGTTTGTCAGTATGAAGACCATTATGTTTTCCTTATTTGACATAAATAACCCATAATGATGTTACGTAGAAAATAAAGTTTTAATGCTGTCTGAGAAAATCCGGCATGATTGGCCTTGAATGTTTTTCCCCGCTTCCTTCCCGTGTTCTGATATTCCCAAGCAGGTAATGGTTCCATTCATGCTTGAACTAAATCTTGTCTGGCCTAGGATTAAGAATGGTTGAAACAGTGCTGTATAATGATCAGAGCAGCCTTTGATTCAAAGTTGGTTGTATGTTTAAAATGTAATATTAAGACAAAAAAAAATTTGTTTGTAATGTATAATACAAACACAAGTGAACGAAAGAAATTGTTGGTGTAATGTGGTTATTTTAGGCACAATATTCTATTAGAAAGCTCGACCCACCAAATGCGGGAACGACTTTACAAGTATTTTTCTTGTTTGGTTATGTAAAATATATAATTTATGGAGGCATTTGTGCGGGATGATAATTTCAATATCAAGGATGATTCATGCAAAGATAATGAAATTATTTTATTTTATTATGTCATAAAAATCCTAAACAGGTATTCAATATCACCGTATCACGATGATGTTAAATTAAAATATGTTAATCAAAATAATCCTTGTAATCATAAATTTTATAGAAGAGGAAATTATCTTTTTTTTTTTTTTTTTTTTTGCCATGGAGAATCTATAGATAAAGAGAAGAACATGCATTTATCATGTATTCGGAGAAATCAAGAAAAATGAGAGAAAGAAAAGTAGCATCTTTTTTTTAGTCACAGATTTTTTTATTATTATTATTATGCGAGATATGAAAAGATCTAATCCTAATTTTTTTTTCTTTTAATTTTTTTTTTTAAATGAAGAAATAAGAAACAAAGAATTTTTGGTTTCTTTTTTTTTTTCCCTTTGTAAAACAAAAAGTTTTTTATTTCTTAATTTACATTCATTAAATTTAACTTTGTTGAATAATTTTATCAAGAATATTTTTGGTATTATATATCATGTAATCTTCTATTCATAAAATATATCAAATAAATTACTTGCACATGCACGAGGATTTTTAATCATTGCATTATGACCGATCAAACATAATGGACTTAGATTACTAGGGAACGGATCTTTTTTGGATCTGGATCACCGATAATCCTCGGTCATCATGGTAATCCTATCTTGGTCACCAAACGTCCCCTATTTTTCTCCCCCTTTAATTACAATATAGCTTGTAGTTTATTCAAGAATTTAGGAGAATATGATGAATAGTTATCATTATATGTCATTTATGATGATCATATTGGTGTTGATTTCATGAAATTATTTTTTGTCTTACTTTATTTTACCCTCTTTTTTATTTTTCTTAGTTAGATTGTGTGCATTTAAGCATGTACGTATCAAAAGAATATTTTTTCCAATTTTATGTGATTTTCTAAGTCTAAGGTATGACAAGCAAGGCTAAATTTTTATAAGAAAAGGAACGAGAGAGGAGACCAGCATAGCTTCTCCTTCTGGGTGAGATCATAAGGATCCCTACTTTGCTAGATGTTACAGCCGTTACGATGACGTGGCGTGTCTCAGATTCCGCCGGATGCGATCCGAACCACGTGGATTTTTTTGGCAGAACGGAAGCAGTCCGGCAAGGTCATATATGGCTCCACTCGGTCGAAGTCGAGCGCTCCTCTGCCGCTCCGCCAGGTGTCCGCCCAGGAGGGGCCCACCTCGGCCGAAGCCTGCGGCCCCTTGCCCCCTCACCGAGTGGCGCCCTGAGACAGTTCCACCTCGGCCGAGGTCGGGTCGGGCCCTCTTGCTCCTTCGCCAGGTGGCGCCCGGACACGGGTCCACCTCGGCCGAAGTTGAGCGCTCCTCTGCCGCTCTGCTAGGTGTCCGCCCAGGAGGGGCCCACCTCGGCGAAGCATGCGGCCCCTTGCCTCCTCACCGAGTGGCGCCCTGAGACGGTTCCACCTCGGCCGAGGTCAGGCCGGGCCCTTTTGCTCCTTCGCCAGGTGGCGCCGGGACACGGGTCCACCTCGGACCAAAGTCGAGTGCTCCTCTGCCGCTCCGCCAAGTGTCCGCCCAGGAAGGGCCCACCTCGGCCGAAGCCTGCAGCCCCTTGCCCCCTCGCCGAGTGGCGCCTTGAGACGGTTCCACCTCGGCCGAGGTCCAGCCGGGCCCTCTTGCTCCTTCGCCAGGTGGCGCCCGGACACGGGTCCACCTTGGCCGAAGTCGGGCGCTCCTCTACCGCTTCGCCAGGTGTCCGCCCAGGAGGGGCCCACCTTGGCCGAGGTCGGCTACTCAGCATGGTGAGGTCGCCGAGAAGCAGGAGCACGAGTTCCGAGATCGTCCCTCGAGCAGCGCGCGCCGCATCTCGAGAGGAGTGCCAGTACGATTCGGCATCAACGCGCGAAACCTCGTTTACATCGGCCCGACAGGTTCCATAACCGAGAGGCGAAGTCCTAGCAAGACAGGACCCGGTAATGGGCGTTGCCGGTGCCTGGGAAAGAGAGCGCTCGCGCTCGGCCCCAAGGTCTAGCCGGCGTCCTCCCTCTACCCTTTCCTCGCTAGGCTCGGCAAGCAAGACAAGGAGGTCGCCGGGTTCTCGGGCCCAAAGGGGAAAGGGGAAAGAGAGGGAGAGAAGGAGGTGAAAGCAAAGAGGGAGCCTCCCAAGGGCGGGAAGCCGGAGGCAGCGTGATGGGATAAAAGGATGGGAAGAGCGGACGACTAGGTAAGTGGAAAAAGGGCTGGGAAAAGGAAAGACACCAAGAGCAGGATCCAAGATCCCGAGAGGGATCCCTTGGCGCAAGCTCGGTGAAGGAACCTGCCACAATTTCTACTCTTCCTGAGACCTTCTTTACAAAGATAATCTCCAAGCCTAGGACTCCTTCAAGGGCCCACCTTGGAGACTCTGTTCCATCTTGCCGTTTTCTAACTTGACCGTCGAGCCCCCTCGCCGGGATCCTGGCCAGGGTTTCTGACCTTATCTTGCAGGATCGGGAGCCCGGAGACCTCGAGGCGAGACGGCCTGATCAAGTCACCAGCTTGAAGCTACAGGCGCGGCGGCGAGATCGGCAACAGATTGGGGCGCCAGGTAGGGGGGCAGGACAACACCCCAGTGCGAGCTAGTTCTTGGTGGGACGAAGTGCGCTCCGGCCATGGTGATCACACGCGGGCGCGAAGCATCCACTAGCCGAGTAGGGGAGGTCCCCTCCCCTCAGGGGCCACGCAGCCCGGAGAGGGAGCTTCCTGCTCCACCTCCTCTTCCACCGCAGCTGACCTCGGTGGATGGACCTTTTGCAGCTGTCATCCAACAGCTGCAAACCCTGACTACAGCAGTTCGGCAGCTACAACACCAGCAACGATCCTTGGCCACACAGCCCCAGCCAGGGACCCCCGCGGCTCGGGCCGCGGGGCCGCGCGGAAGCCTGCGCTCCATCCACGGCAGGCCATCCCAACCGCGGGCAGCCTCCAACCCCCGCAGGAGCCACCAGACCCCCGCGAAGAGAAAACTCCAGTTCGGCGGATCACGAGAGTCGATCCCCGCGATGATGCGAGACGGCGCGCCGCAGTGAGCGATCGAGACAAAGCCCCCCACCGAGACCGATCGACGTCCCCTTCACCAGCGGCCTCGGTGGAAGATTCCACTGACAAGGCCATCAGACGCCAGGCCGAGAGGCGCCTGGAGGAGCACGAGCGCAAACTGGCAGAGTTCGCCCGTCGATTTGCCGACCTACAGAACTCTTCGGTGGACCCGGCGGGGTACGACTCCCGGCCACCCTTCTCCCGGGAAATCCAAGAGGAGCCGATCCCGAGTCGGTTCCGCATGCCGCAGGTCGATCCCTACGATTGGACCACCGACCCTTTGGACCATTTGGAGAGCTACAAGGCTCTCATGAGGGTCCAGGGGGCCACAGATGCTCTTTTATGCATTGCCTTCCCCGCTACTCTCCGGAAGGCTGCTCGAGTCTGGTTCACCCGTCTCAAGCCGGGATCTATTTGCTCCTTCCATCAATTGGAAGGAAAGTTCGTAGCGCACTTCGACGCTTGTTGGAAGGTACCGAGAGAGGTGGACAGCCTCTTCTCCATCCGCCAGCAGGACCAGGAGCTGCTTCAGGACTATGTTACCCGCTTCAAGACCGCCGCCCTGGAAATTTACAGCCTGGATGAGCCCGTTGCCATGCTGGCATTAAAGCGCGGGCTTAAGACGTCCCGCCTGACTTATTCCCTGGACAAGAAACCCCCTAGGACGTATTCTGAGCTCCTCCTTCGTGTCCACAAGTACATCCGAGCGCAGAAGGCCGATCGCACCCGGGGAGCTGGACGGGAGGACCTTGAAGAAGCCGGCCCCAAGAGATGTTCCCGGGACCCGAAGGCCCGGGCCACCTGCTGACCCCCGTCCGAATCCGAAGCCGAAGGGCGGAGCCCCCCCGGAGCAAAGTTTCACCCCTCTCCTTGCTCCCAGAACGAAGATCCTCATGGAAATTGAGGGCGAGCACTACCTCCGCCGACCTCCCCCTCAGAACCCAAGGAGCACCCGCGACAAGTCGAAGTACTGCCAGTTCCACCACGAGCATGGACATGACACGGAGGAGTGTCGCAATCTGAAGCGGGAAATCGAGAAGCTGATCAAAGAGGCTACCTCAGGAAGTTCGTGAGGAATGAAGCTTCGGTGGAGGGACAGCCGCTCGCAGCCTTCTCCCCGGTCCCTGCGATCGATAATCGCCCGACGGAGAAGCCAGTGGGTATGATCTCTTGTGAAATCGGGCGTGCGGCAAAGAGAACTCGGGAGGTGGGGGACCCGGAGAATGTATCCCCTTCTGAAAGGGGAATGGGGAATGTGAGAAACAATGAATGTAGGTGGGGGATGGTGCGATGTCCCCTTCTGATCGAGGGGAATGAAAACAAAATGTAAATAATGATGCAGTGGTGGTCGAGATGACCAAAGCATGCTGTACATTGCATTATGGTAGATAGTGGGAGCTCGGCTAACGTGCTTTTTTATGATGCTTTCTCCCGAATGAACCTGTCTCATGATCAACTAAGTCCGGTGCACACCCCTCTTGTGGGCTTTACCGGGAACTCGGTGGGGGTCGAAGGGGAGATTACACTCCCTGTCACCGCTGGATCCCCACCTCGGCAGACCACAGTCATGATGACGTTCACCGTCGTCAAGCTCCCCTCGCCTTATAACGCGATCCTCGGTCGTCCGGGGCTCAACCAGCTGGACGCCATGATTTCCATGAAGTGGTTGCTAGTACAATTTCCCACGGCCTGCGGGCCTGGGGTGATGAGGGGGACGAACCAGTCGGTCCAGCATTGCCTTCAGGCGGTCCCGGTGCCCGAGGCGCCGAGCTCGGCCCCGACGTCGACGACCTCGACTTAAGGGAGAAGGAACCCAGGGGAGGACCCGTGGAACATCTGCTGACGTATCCTCTCGGTTCGGACCCTCAGAAGACTGTGCAGGTGGGGGCCCAGCTTCCGGTGGAAGAACGGACCCGCCTGCTGGATTTCCTCCGCGCGAATGCGGATGTGTTTGCATGGTCCGCGGCCGACATGCCGGCATCCCCCCTGAAGTCATCACCCACAGGCTGAACGTGGATCCGAGGTGCCGCCCGGTCAGCCAGAAGAAGAGGAGCTTCGCCGCAGAAAGGCAGAGGGCCATCAACGAAGAAGTGGAGAAGCTCCTCGCCGCCGGCTTCATGCGGGAAGTACAATATCCCAGCTGGTTGACGAATGTGGTTATGGTGAAGAAGAGTAGTGGCAAGTGAAGGATTTGTGTGGACTACACCGACCCTCAATCGATCCCTAAGAATTATAGAACATATCAAATTCAAAATAATAACAATATTTTTTCATTTTATAAATAATTTCGAACAATGTACGAAAGGGCTGCGTTTTTAGCACCACTTATTTTTCCGGCCACACTCTCAATCGTTAGGGCAGCTGGGACGAATCCTTTCTAACATTATCTTATCATACCATGATGTGTTTTGAAGTGTCTCATTATACCATTAATGATCTCGGAATATTCCAGGCTCGTGGTAGATGGCAACGGTTGAGAGTCGGCAGTCCGGTGCAGCTTGCGAGGGCACAAGAGGATGGGAGCGATCCCTCCGGGTGACGACACCGGAGACGCAGACGAGTCATCGATCCCGTACGGGGCGGGGCGGGGCGTCGTCCAGCGTGGGGAACGGCGCCTCGTGTCGTGTGGACCACCGTCTGCCCGTCGTATTTGACCGGATTCCATGAATGGACGCAACGAGTTCATGGGACCACGTACGTAATCCCTCTAATCTTCTTTACCGAGACCAAAAAAAAAAAAAAGGTTGATTAATATTTATTCCATCATACATAACAAGCTTGTGTTTTGTGTGCCATGTTATCCTACCATCATGGATTCATCACCGTCATCTGCCGAATAATTTGTAATTTCTAGGTTGGTTGTAGACAGGCCATCCACAAGGAGTGAGATCGATGTTTTGGTCGAAGAATTTAATCAGGAGCAGGGCTTGGATGAGACACGTAATTTTGCAGTCCAATTCTTGGAGATCTTCTGCAGCAAATTTTGACAGGATAAACATTATCTTGGATATATGTTTTAGTTATATATGTGCTGGATTGTTTGATTTTAATAGTGAGAACTGATCATGGGATGGTGATATTAGATTAGAAGTGACAAAAGTGGGGCACTGAGGGATATTGAGCATGTAAAATTGGACATCCCACAAGCTCTAAATCTAGTGGTTGGATAGGTATTATTTGATAAATAAATGATGGAACAAAGGTTGTAAAAATTTGATCTGTATTGATAAGTCCATTTGGGGAGAAGTGGCAGAGATGGATAAATGGGTCCTAGCTATAAGTCACTTAGTTGGTGTCATGTGAGAAATTACTTTGGCATGATAAACAACAAATATGGTGAGCTTTGTTGCAAAGTATGGTGTCCTACACTCCTAGAGCTCGTAGTAGACTAAACAAGAAGGAGAAAAAACTCAAGAAACCAATGTAGGAATTGTATTGATGCAAACTACTCGTTTCTTAGAATAATTCAAAAAAGAAAAGAAAAGAAGACACTTATCGGGTTGTCAAAAGCATTCTTATGGAGACTGGTGATTTAGAAATATATAAAGTAAGATTAATCCAGCTACTAGCTCTATTGCCAAAGAAATGACTCATAAAAGTATGTTGCTTAGGGTGGTTCAAGTAGTACTCGTTTGTGGTTGAACTCGAGACTCATTGCATTAGTTTAATTTGTTAAAGCTATATCTGATCGATATTAAAATTTAGGAAAACCTGAAATCTGTTTAGGCTAGCAATTCAATCCATACCATTCAAACATTTTAGAAGAAGGATGCTTTGATTGGCAATAACATTCTTCTAAGTAGGTTAATTTCGCATCAAATTAAGTGAAATATACCTTGGAAGCACATCATTTTTTTTTTGAAGGAAGCATGAGACCCTGACAGATGGGACCATCTAAAATGTGATTTAGCTTTCCGAAAAAGATCTTTGAAGGTTACTTTCCAATGGAATTGTTTTCACAGCATTGTTTTTATTATTTTTTTTTAAAAAAAATTATATCATGTTCTGTTTTATTTGATGATGTAGAAGCATACGTAGGCTCCTCAAATCAATCTGTATCTCTTTGGTCCATCTTTTGTCCCTTCTGTCAAACGAAAGGCTTATAATAGAAGCTATGCTTGTCGGTGACAAGAAAAGTATTTCAGCAGAATTTTAGATTTTTTTTTTCTTGAATTAAATTTAAGATACACTTGCAGTCTCTTTATGTATTTAGATTCCTCTTTTTAGTGCCACTAGTTGTTATCTCGGCTGGTTGGCACTCCTTTTATAAGAGCTTGTTCTTAGTGGAGGTCTAGGATTTTAACCCAACTGGCCACAAATTAAAATCACATTGTGAAAAAATTTCTTTAACTCTTCCATTAATTATCTGAGTAGGTGGAGATCCAGTCTTTGTTTTAACCAATAAGTTTTTGGTGTTTAATTTTATTTACATAATGACATCTTCAATTTGGATAGTTAATACTTGATGGTTACTATTAAATGACCATCTTCCTTCTATATAAAATAGAAGATTTGCTATATTTTTATCCATCCAGCCTCAAAGATCTTGCCAAGCTAGCATCCACTGCAAATGTAAATCAATTTGGGTATTGTATTTTGATTTTTGTTCTAGGAGTGAGCTCTGCAGACCTGGGAGGGCAGAATTCCTAAGTAGTTTAACTGACATTACACCAAAAGTGATCACTTTATATCATACCATGCTTGAAGCATTATGACAAGTTTATAAGCCTCAATAACCCCTTGGATAATGACATATAAAGGATGCCTACAGATATATCGAGCTCCAACGTTTAAATTTTTTGGTTTTCTTAAACCTTTCGACATGCAACTCCTTCGATGAATGCCAAAGTGTTGGACAGAGATTTCCCTGCAATGCCACATATATAGTGACATATTTATCTCATCCTCTGTTTTCTTTAGAACTGAATTCTTTGCATCAATGTTAATGCCACCGAATCTAGTTTCGGTCTCAATCCTTTTTCCCATGGTACCATTGGAGGAGTTCCACCCTTCTTGGTTCCAGACCATTTGTGCTGTAATGAGCCTTGGATCTAGTTTTTCTTATAGGTGGTACAGACATTATGGAAGGGTCTAAGCTTGTCCTTGAGCAAACCAACAGGCATCTTTCAATGAGTTGTTGGCATCCTGTTCATTGAGGAATATAGCTTCTCCCCTCAGGCAGGGCTCCACTTGATGTACTTTTGGCTGGCATTTCACCAGACAACCTTGCCTTCACATACCTCATAGGGCCCCTTTCCTCCACAGCTTGTCCCTCCCCTCTAGGATATCCAAATAATATACAATGACCATAAGATCAAGATGGATCATCCTAGTCATTAAGCTATTAGTTCCCAATATGGACCTTGATGCCATTCCTAATGTGGGACCTAGACTCCTGCAATTGAAATGCCGCTTGTCGCCGCACATGGATGTGGGTCACATATGGCTTGTAATGCTGCCACACCGTCGAATCCTCATCGGTTGGTTTAAACAAGATCGAAAATATTTATTTTATAGACAGATGGAATTGATGCTTGCCTATATTATTAGTATTCAGACCGCAGTTTACTCTCATTTGCAATCTATATTACTAGTTCTAGGCTTCTAGAGAAGCATATTCTATTATTTGGTGGGCTGAGCCATAAAATAAATAATTCTGCTATCAAATCTAGGAACCTAATTTTGTTGTAAATTAAATTGATTACTGTGACCGTCAGTTTCATGTGAATTTGAATAAATATATACTCGACTGAACTTAATTATTGGAAGCACAAAGTAATGGAGATAGAAAGTTCAAACAATATATATCATGGATTAAACTTTGGCCTTATTGGAAATGGCTCTTATTTGATGTCCGTTTCTTTTTGCAGGTTTTGACATGAATCCAAGACCTTAATCCAGAGCAGTCTCCTGGCCAGGAATACGATGTGCCTGGTTCTAACCTTTTGAATAGTTTGCACGCCAATATTCCTTTCTTTTCCTTTCCTTTTTTTTTTTTTCCCCTTCTCTTTTAAGACAGTCCTGGCCAGGAATACGATGTGCCTGGTTCTAACCTTTTGAATAGTTTGCACGCCAATATTCCTTTATTTTCCTTTTTTTTCCCCCCCTTCTCTTTTAAGACAGACCTGTGAATAGTTTGCAATATCCTGTCCAAGTTAATCTCATCCATGAGAACAAATAAAAAATTTAGTACGCTGTTGGTTAATCCTGACCTTATTAATTCTCGACATAAGAATAACTGGCTGCGTAATTTTCTTTTGTTTTCTCAGAATACCATCATAGATGATGCATCTGCTACTCTAAAGCTCTCTCTGGTGTAATTTAGTTCATATTGACCTCTCAACAGACAAAGCCTATCCTCTGTCTATCCTCGGCTAGCATCAGGAATCAAAAGTTCAGACTATAAATACCTGAGAAGCTATTAAGGTCTATACTCCCAACTTAATAGAACCTTCGTTAAATTGGTCCTCCTCTCATGGTTAGATTTTACAACATAGAGCATAGAATGTAATTGCATACCTAGATAATATCACTGGATGGCTACTTTTTGTAACCCTACCTTAAAAATAGGGATTGTAACCCTACATAGAAAAAGGGAAAGCAGGTGAGATCGATACATTAAGCTATGTTTAATATAAGCTGTAATTCAAATGCAATGCTGGCCGAATATTCTTTCTATATGAAAGAAACTTCATGGTATGTAAATTTTTAGCTTTTCCAAATGTTTGAAAGTAATATTAATGATTTAAGCCTGCTTAGCTACTTGCAACTTGAGTTCCTATTGCCTTCAAATGTCCATATTCATCCATGCTCAACCAACTGAGACTTAGCTTCAGATCCCCCGGTGGTAATTGGATAACGAGTCATGCTCGGAAAAATGTAAACCTTGATCCTATTTAGCTATGGTGCACATATTATAATAATTATAACAATGACAATAATAGCAATGTTAATAATAATAATAAGTATCAAGAAGGATAATTCAGGTTCAAAACATATATCCCTGTTCAGATTTTAAAAATTAATCTAAAATTTATTTGAATTAATTATAATACCATATCTCGAAACATAAAAAGTACGGGACAATGGCTCCCTTCACACGTGCTAACACCTGGGTGCAATTTCATGTACTACAGTACAATCCCATCACATCATATATTACAGAGTAAATCCATCACATCATCTATGGCAGGTCTTAAAGCAGTGGTTTATCATAATTTTCGGGATTGTTAATCATTTATGAGTCTCTCTCCTCTTTTCCCTATTATTATTCCCACCATTTCGGTCTTCCAGGTCCATTAATTGCAACTTTTCTCCCTGAATCAAAATCGAAATTCCGCTTCTGCCCCTACACTGACGACGCCACCTCCCTTCCCTTTTTCGCATGCATACGTCCTCGTCGTCTGATATCCTCCCCTTTCATTTCCCCATGCATACGTCTCCTTCTCGCCCGGTATCCACCCCACTTTCATTTCCCTCTTTCCTACCCCACTTATCTGGCGCACGTGTCAGGTCATAACCTGAACAAAAGGCTCTGAAAAGAGACACGGGCACCCGTGGGATGCACGTGCTAAGAAGCAGCATGCACGTGCCAGTCTAACCCTGGTCACCTTCATCTAACCTCGGGTTAAGTTAACCATGAGATTAGTACTAATTAAATAGTTTTAAAAGGATTACAGAGGGACTGTGACCGAAAAGGATTATAGAAGGATATGAAATTAGTACTAATTAAATAGTTTTTAAAGGATGTTATCCGCGGTGGGAGGATTGTAATAAAAATAATATATATATATATATATATATATATTTTTTTTTTTTTTTTTTTTTTGTGGAATCAAAAGTAGTTCTGAAAGGATCAGACCCGGCGTTATACCTCGTCGCGCCGTTGGTATAAATACCGACCCGTCCTTCTCTCCAGACAAAGAAGCAAATCCCCGAGAGGTGAAGGGATGGGGAGCTCGAGAGTCTCTCTCTAATGGCGGTCTCAAGGCGGTAGCTTTGTGGGAGAATCGGATCGCACTTACCTGGTCTCTTCTTTCGCCCTCATTATTCCTGCCGAAAGCTTCTCGATTCCGTGCTCTTTTGCTGCTTTTCTCCTCGAAGAATCGCTGCTTCTTTTGAACTTTTCTCCCTCCCTTCCGATGCCTGCAGAAACACGGAGGAGGCCGGCGAATCCATCTGGGTCAATGCGCTTCCTTTGGTGTTCCTGTTCATGAATGCGAGCGGGAAATGGGAAGGAAAGGGGGAATTATTCCGAGCTATTTCATCTATTCCCGCCCATCTGTCTCTGTTCCTCGTGTTCAGTTCTAGAACGCCGCGAGTGCGGGGGAATGGTATCGCTGCTCCCCTTCCACTGTTGCTGTGATCTCGATGCCTGATTGAAGAATCGCGTCATCTGTTGCTAGGAATTGTTGAATGCCTCCAATTGCTCTTCTTCGTGTCTGATTCGACGGAAAAGGCCAAAAAGATTCCATCTTTTCCGCTTTTTCCTGTGCTCCCCTGTTCTGGCATCGAAGAGAACAGCAAATTTTGGGGTTTTTTTTCTTTCCCGAGTTTAAAGCGCTCGAGGGTGTCGAGGCCGAGAAGTCTGCGACCGGGGACGTGAAGATGATCGGTCTCCTGCCGGATTCCGACGGCGAGATCGGTTCCGAAAACATAAATTCCAGCCAGAGTTCCATGAGCAGCGGGAGCTGCGATCGCCGCAGCAGCTTCTCCCGCCTCTCCTTCGACGCCGCCGCGGAGCCTGCCGCGGACTCGTCCGGCGGCGGCCACTGCCCCTGCTCGCCCCCCGGGCTGGCCTCCAAGCCCCACCGCTCGTCGGACCCGGCGTGGGCGGCGATCCGTTCGCGGCGGGGCGGCGGGCTCCCGGCACGGTTCGGTCCCCGGGACTTCAAGTTGGTCCGCCGGATCGGGAGCGGCGACATCGGTACCGTCTATCTCTGCCGGCTCCGGGATGAGCGTCGTTGCCCGGATGCGTCGCCGGCATGTTACGCGATGAAGGTGGTGGATAAGCTGGCGCTGGCGAAGAAGAAGAAGTTGGAGAGGGCGGCGACGGAGAAGAGGATCCTGAGGGTTCTCGACCACCCGTTTCTGCCGACTTTGTACGCGGATTTCGACGCGTCGCCTCATTTCTCGTGCGTAGTGATGGAGTACTGCAGCGGCGGCGATCTCCACACCCTCCGCCACCGCCAGCCCGGCCTCCGCTTCTCCGTCACCGCCGCCAGGTCTTATTCTCCTTTTTCATAAAAAAATTTGAACTGAGACCACATTTTTTTTAAAAAAAATAAAAATTTTCCTTATTTTGCTTCCATTTCCGATCGGATAAAGTTATAAATTTTTTATCTTGTCACATTTTTAACCTCGAATGTTGGGCAAACTTTAATGAATTCTCTCTCGTATTATTATGACACTTAAAAGTAACAGCGTTCCAATAACTTCGTTATCATTACTGTTACAATGGCATTCGTTTTTTTATGCGCCATGTCCTCGTTGTATCTTTTAAGGGATTTACGGAGATAAAATATTGCCACGTTTTTCTAAGTATAAGTTCATATATTTATTTTTCGATCCCGTAACGCATCCGCGTTGCATGACGATTGCCTTGAGATGCTTCTTTATTTTTATTATTACCTCGACGAAAACGTAGCATTAAGGACTCCTATCTGTTCCCTCTTTTGGTAAATATTGTAATACCCTTTCAAATTTTGTCCTCTTAACTGGTTTTAGAAGCCATTTATTATTCCCAAAAATACATCCTATCTTTTTCTTTCCACAATTTTCCGTATTAAATAATTCAAATTCCTTTCCAGGTTTTACGCCGCCGAGGTACTGCTGGCCTTGGAGTACCTCCACATGCTCGGCATCGTCTACCGAGACCTCAAGCCCGAGAACATCCTCATCCGCTCCGATGGCCACATCATGCTCTCCGATTTCGACCTCTCCCTCCAGTCCATCTCCTCCCCCACCCTCGAACCCGCCGCCGCCTCCGCCGACGACCCCTCCTGCCTCCCCGACCGCCTCTTCCGCCCCCGCAAGCCGGCCGCCTCCGTCCCCTCCCGTCGGTTCGTCGCCGAGCCGGTCACCGCCCGGTCCTTCTCCTTCGTCGGCACCCACGAGTACGTCGCCCCCGAGATCGCCGCCGGCCGCCCCCACGGCAGCGCCGTCGACTGGTGGCCTACGGCGTCCTGCTCTACGAGCTCCTCTACGGCCGGACCCCCTTCGCCGGGCCCACCAACGAGGTCACCCTCCGCAACATCGTCAAGCAGCCCCTCGCCTTTCCCCGGCTCGCGGCCCGGCCGACTCCGCCGCCCGGGATCTCATCTCCGGTCTGCTCGTCAAGGACCCGGCCTCCCGCTTCGGTTCGAGACGCGGAGCCGCAGACCTCAGGACCCATCCCTTCTTCAAAGGCTTGAACCTCGCTCTCCTCCGCTCCTACCGCCCCCCGGTCATCCCCGGTCTGCTCCGGTCCAACTCCTGCTGCGAACGCCAGAAGCCGGCCCGCTTCGACTACTTCTGATATGAACCGAACCGGTCGTGTCTCCGGCTCAAGTTTTCTGTCGCGTGGTGGTACCGGCGCACGTGATCGCATGGCCCAACGGGGAACGGCCACGTCCAGTTATTACCAACAGACAGGAGATGGAAATTTTCTCCTCTCGTTGTTTCTTCTTTGTTCCCTGTCTGCAAAGTAGAAAAGTATTCAGGAACGAACCGGGAGTAGTTGAGGGGTTAAATTATTAAGCCTTGGAATTAATGTAGAGGGGCATGCATTGACTTATGAACAGGCCTTCTTCTTGGTAGTACAAGTAACCATATATATATATATATTACCGTCTCACCGTTAAACAACTATGATTTCGTCCTATTAATGCTCCGGAGACTATTGGCAACACGTCGTCTCGATCGCAAAACCCTAATGCAGTGCTTAGACTAACAGCTAGTAGCACCAAATCCCAAGTCTGATAACTACTATCAAATTCTTCGATTCAAAAGAAGATTGACGATGGGGGTGGTATTTTGACAATGGAGGTGGTCTACGTCGGAAGAGAGCTGTTACCACCACCAAAAAAATCTTTAAAAAGAAACCATAGAGAAGACATGTTGGTCTTAAATCATGTTTGACTTGTTGCGTTGATCGGCACCGCTAGGTTTAATGCAAGGACTGTTTTGGTACCACGGATTGGATTCGGTGGGGAAGAGGGATGCGGTCCAGGATGGTGGTGGGATGGATTCATTTGATCGGATGGATTCTATTGCTGTCTAGATCATCGTGGTCTGTAAATTTTTGCATGGTTGGACATCGTCCGTCTGTCTGGGAACGTCTTCGGAATCTCGGGATCTGCAAGGAAGCAATGTCAATGACCCAGGCCGGGAATTTCGATAGGGGCATTCCGACGATCAAGTCAGTGATGATATAGGAGAACAGATCTTCCTGGTCGAGTCTCTCTGGATGAGCTCCACGCTAGGAGGAGTGAATATAGTATGAGTGAAAGATGAAGATGAGCTGGGAGTGGTATTGGCCGAGATGGTCTTGCCCTCCTCTTTTGTGTCGCTCTGGTTCCTCTCTTGGCTTGAAAAGTATGCAATGGGTGTTGTTCTTTGAGGTTAGATGCCGATACCTCTTTCGGCTTATTTTTTGGCGGGAGTTTCTACCTTGGTTTGCTTTGGGATCTTCTCCTGCTGTCGTGTACGGCGAGGTACCGTGACGTGGATGAGACGTCTCTCCTGTTTTGACGGTCGGGGAAGCCTCCGTAGATTTCTGACATTCCTTCTGGTTATCCCCCTCCTGGGAGTCTGACAGGGCCTCGACCGGCGGGCCGCCGGTCTTGGGATCCGTGCTTTCCGATAGGGTCTTTTCTCCGGTTGTACGGCAGATCGGCGAAGGGTATGGTGCCTTGATTGCGGCATGGTTGGTGTCGTACGGCCCTCGGGAGCATCGCCATTGTTCTTGGAGGAGAGGTATGGCTTCCTTGGCGGCCGGTGCATTGGCTTGAATAGAGGGCCGAGATGGAGAGGCAGGGCCCGTCTTTGGTAGACTCGCCTTGGTGCTGCTCGGCAGGACGGAGGCGCATCGAGCTCGGTCACAGAGGGGCGCCTCGTGGCGGAGGAGGCTGAGCTCGACTCCTGACCACGGGGCTCGACCTCATACGAGCTCGGTGTCGGGGTGCCGCCCAGCCCAGGGGACCTGAGCTCGGAGGGGCGTCTCGTGGCAGAGGAGGCTGAGCTCGACTCCTGACCACGGGGCTCGATCTTGAGGGGTCCGCCTTAGATGGGAACTCAGACTCGGCTCCGGCCTAGGTGTTCCGAGCTTGCAGGAACGGGCCTGGCGGAGGACGGAGCTTGCCTTCGTCGAGCAGAGGTGTCGCTTTAGGAAAGCTCAGCTTGGCCAAGGCGCTCATGTTGAAAGCTTGCCGTGGCATCTAATGGGGACTCCACATTAGCTACCTCATGCCACGTCAGCGTTCTGGCCACATCATTTGCCCTCCATGCACGAGGCCCATTGACGCGCGGTGCTTGGGGTGAAGGGCGTAATTATGGCGCTGACGTGGAAAGGCGAAGAAATCGGGTGCAATAATGGTCAAAATCGGCGGCACCTCGCTCTGCGGTCCTACGAGCTTGTGGGAGGATGCCATGTGGCCACGTAGAAGGGGGGCTGTCGAGGCGGGCACGGAAGTTGGAGCGACCGTGGTCGGATTGGCGTGCAGGCCCAATGGATGGTCGACACGCGATGGGCGCCTTCTGGGGGGCCGCAAAGGTATGGTCGGGCATAAGCTGCTTGGGAAGGAGGGGTAAGTCTTTTCGAAGCTTACCCTCGTTCAAGCTTTGCGCGCCCAGCATCCCGTAGGAGCACTCTTCCTTTTCTTCCTCCCTTCCGGCCGCCGGCGACTCCCTAGAGTTCTTGTAGGTTAGCCCCCCTTTCTCCTCGTCCTCTATGGGTCATCTTAGGGTTCCTCCTGTCCCTTCCTTTCTTCTTCCTTCTTTCTTTCCTCCATGGATCATTTCGGTCCGGAGTTCCGTCCTTCTTGCCAACCCGAAGCTAGACCCTCCCGGCCGAGGACTCCCTCCTCCTCCGACGAGGAGATGGAGGTGACGAGGTTTGAATTTAGTAGGCGGCCCGCCCAGGGCCCGATGATCATCAGGGAACCCGAGTCTTCTCCTCCTCCTCCTCAAGTCCTTCTAGAGCCTGAGCCTTCTCGGTCGACGGGTCTTGGGGGGATTGCCTTGGCGATTATCTTTGAAGATCTGCTGGCCATCCGGGAAGCCAATGGGATTCCTGAGTCCGTCCGTCTGTCCGTTCATCGTCCAAGGGAGTGGGTGACTTCTGGTGGTCCTGGGCGGATCGCCCTTTATGAGGAGGCCTTCGTTGGGGGCCTCCATTTTCCTCTCCACCCCTTCTTCCTTTCATTCCTGGCCAATTATCGCCTTGTCTCGGCTCAGTTGATCCCCAATGCCATTAGGATCATCTTTGCCTTCATAGTTTTGTGTCACTTTCACGGGATTATTGCCCGTTTTTCTCTTTTTAGGACTTTTTTCATCTTGAAACGCCACCCCACCGAGCAGGGGTGGTGGTCTCTTTCTTCCCGCCCTCTAGGAATAAAGTTTGTCCTCCCCTCTTCCATTAAGGGATGGAAGAGTATGTTTTTCTTTGCTTCCATAGAGGGGGTTGACTGGGTTTGGAGTGACCTAGATCGGTCCCCAAATCAAAATTCTGCTGTCGAGGAGGCCGACGTCGAACTGTACAAGCAGCTCAGATAGGCGGAGATCCCCTCACTCGAGGTTTTGCTGTCCGAACAAAATCTCCACGAGGCTGGAGTGGGCCCGGTGCAGGAGTCGGGTGAGTCCCACTTGGCCATCCCCTTTTTTGTTTTCATTCTTCATTTTTTTTTCTTTTCTCTTCTCTTTTTTTTTTTTTTTTTTTGGGGGGGGGGGGAGGGTCTGACCTTATTTCTATCTTGGTGCAGCAATGAAGTTCTCGATGGACGAGCTGCTTTCATTCTCTGAGGAGCGGGAGCAGGCCATTGAGGCTGCCGAGCCAGCACTGAAGAGAGCCCGAACTGAGGACGGGATGAGGCCGGTGCAGGCTGGGGCGGATGCACCGGTGCAGGAGCGCAGGCGGATAAGGGCGATCGAGCCCGTCCTGGAGCCTCCCGTAGCAGCGTCCGAGCCCGAGGTGGTTGTCCGCGCGAGATCAGCCACCGCTGCTGCTAGGTCGGCGCCCCCCACCCCGGAGGTTGCCAGTGTGGAGGGGGACGGGGGGGCGCGAGAAGCCAAGCCGGCACCCCAAGTCCGGTCCGATGTGGTGCCGATCTCCCAGTTGGCACCAAGGGAGTCTTCTGCCGCCGAAGGAGCTGAACCGGCGGGAACACAGGAGACGAACTACCGCCAAGTCCCTTTCTAGCTGGGCCCAAACGTGTCCTTGATGAAGGACACGGGTCTGGCGGAGCGCATGATGGACTTCTCTGTCCAGTCATGCAACAAGCGCGAGGGGAGTGGACGACTCCTCGGTGACGTCATCACGGCGTCGTTCGCCCAGCTATACGCCATAAGTAGCTCTCCTTTACCTTGACATCTTCTTGCCTTCTCCTCTTTTAGTTTGTTGCTGACTTGGCTCTTCTTACTGCAGCAAGGGCGGGAGCTGATCCTCATAAGGGATTACTGCCGCAACTGGGCACGGAGAGACAGAGAGCAGGGAGCCGAGCTCGCATCCCTCAAGGCCGAAGTAGGCCGCAAGGATGCAGAGGTCCGGGAGGCTAGCCAGAAGGTGAAGAGCCTCCAGACCGAAGCTGCTGACGTGGCTAGAATAAGGAAGGAGCTCGATAGCGAGCTCGAGTCCAAGCGGGCCCGGCTGAAGGAGCTTCCGGTCGAGTCGGAGGTGGCCAGAGAGAGGGCCACCTCCACTGAGATGAAGGTGGCCATGGCCGAGAAGAGAGCTGCCGATGCAGAGGAGAAGGCCGCTCTTTCCCACCCTTCCACCGAATCCGCCGAGAAGGCGCTGGCGACGGCCGTCCGTCTGTCCGAGCACCTGAAGGTGGAGCTCGAAAAGGTCCGGCGCCGGGCCGAGGCTGCAGAGAAGGTAGCCGCTGACGCTGTGGCTGCTTTCAAGGCAACCCCGAAGTACCTCAAGGACTTCCGGGAAGCGGCGACGGACTCCTTCGCCAAGGGGTTCGCATACTGCCGGTTCCAACTGCAGGGGGTTCTGTCCAAGGAGCAGCTGGCCGCGCTTCGTGTCCCGGGGAAGAAGGCTTCCTCTGCAATGACGACGGTGGCGGCAAAGCAGGGAGATGCTCCGACCGAGGCTCGGGCTCCAGCGACCGAGGCTCGGGCTCCAGCGACCGAGGCTCGGGCTCCAGCGACCTCGGAAGTGCCCGGCTCCAGGGAACCGACACCGATGACGGCGAGGGCAACACTTGCACCGAAGCCGGAGGCAGCTAATTCGGCCTCGGCAGCTTCAGCAACTGAACCCGCTCCTCCTACAGAGGTGGAGGAGGGAGAGGTCCCAGCCGTGCGCCGCCTGGGAAAGGAGCCAGCCCCTTAGGATAGGATCTTTCTTCTTTTTTTACTTGTACTTTTCTCTTTTTTCTTGATTGGGTCACCCGGCCTGTCAGGGCCTGGAAGATAATGTAATTAGCTCTTTCGGTAATGAAACTCACTTTTGCGATCATGGTGTCTCCATCATCTGTAATGTGGAATGTCCCCTGCCTTTCTTCTCCTCCCTTTCTTTGCTACTTCTTCTTTTTTGGTGCAGGGACGTCCGAGAGAGGAGCTGAGGACTCCAACCGACACGGACCCGTTGTTGAGCTTGAGGTCATGCCGGTGAGGGATGTTGAACTTGGATTTAGTTGCTTAGGGGCATAACTCAGTGGTCGCCGTCTTGGAGCTAGGCTCGGAGGCGTCGAAGGCTGAGATCCTTGGTATTGAAAGTTTGAGTCTTGAACCTTAGTGTCTTGGAGCCAGTCTCAGGGACGTTGACGCTTGAGGATTGCGGCGCTAGGGATCTGAGTCCTAGGCCTTGGCATCCTGGAGTTGGGCTCGGAGGCACTAAGTGCCTGGGGGCTTCCCAGGTCCTTTGCCGGGGAGCTGGGCTTGCCTGTGCCGGAGGATCATCCAGTCTTTGATGCCGGGGAGCTAGGCTCGCCGGTGCCTGGGGGCTTCCCAGGTCTTTGTGCCAGAGGACTCTTCTCTGGGCTTTGTTGTCGGAGAGCTAGGCTCGCCGGTGCCTGTGGGCTTCCTAGGTCTTTTGTACCGGAGGGTCATCCGGTCTTGGATTGGCGACGATGCTGTCCAGCCCAGGGGACCTGAGCTCGGAGGAGCGCCTCGTCGCAGAGGAGATTGAGCTCGGCTCCTAACCACGGGGCCCAATCTCGAGGTGCCCGCCTTGGATGGAAGTTTGTGCTCGGCTCCGACCTAGGCATCCCGGGCTTGCGGGAGCTGACCTGGCAAAGGACGAGTTCCGGATTTGGCTAGCGCAGTTATGCCGGGCTCGGGAGTGTTGTTAATGATGAACTGCACGGTTCCGAGATGTCCTTGGCCGGAGGTCTGAGCTTCGATCTTGGGCAGGTGTCCTGGAGCTGGGCTCGAAGACGATGATGTTGGAGAGCTGCGTGGCTCGGAGCTACCCTTGGCCGGAGATCTGAGCTCTGGTCTTGAGCGGGCGTCCTGGAGCTGGGCTCGAAGACGATGATGTTTTAATGATTTGAGGACATGGCTCAGAAGATGTCACCTTGGAGCTGGGCTCGGAGGCGTTGAGTGCCTGGGGGCTTCCCAGGTCCTTCGCTGGGGAGCTGGGCTCGCCGGTGCCAGAGGGTCGTCCGGTCTTTGTTACCGGGGAGCTAGGCTCGCCGGTGCCTGGGGGCTTCCTAGGTCTTTGTGCCAGAGGACTCTTCTCCGGGCTTTGTTGCTAGGGAGCTAGGCTCGCCGGTGCCTGGGGGCTTCCCAGGTCTTTTGTGCCAGAGGGCCGTGGGATCCAATCTTTGATGCAGGGGAGCTAGGCTCGCCGGTGCCTGGGGGCTTCCCAGGTCTTCGGTGCTGGAGGGTCGTCCGGTCTTTAATCAGCGACGATGCTGCTCAGCCCAGGGGCCTCGCGGCGGAGGAGGCTAGGCTTAACTCCTAGCCACGGGTCCCGATCTCGAGGGGTCCGCCTTGGGTGGAGGCTCGTGCTCGGCTTCGGCCTAGGCATCCCGGGCTTACGGGAGCGGACTTGGTGGAGGACGGGGCCCGGCTTCGACTGTCATCGTGATGCCGAGCCCGGGAGCTTCAATAATTCGAGATGGCACCTTGGAGCTGGGCTTGACGGTGCATTAATTAACAATTCCTTTGACCGGAGATCTGAGCTCCGGTCTTGGGCTGGTGTCCTGGAGTTGGGCTCCGGGACGTTGATAATTTGAGAAGACGTCTTGGAGCTGGACTCGAAGATGTATTGGTTGAGAATTCCCTTAGCCGGAGATCTGAGCTCCGGTCTTGGGCTGGCATCCTGGAGCTGGGCTCGGGGACGTTGATAATTTGAGGAGGCGTCTTGGAGCTGGGCATGAAGACGTATTGGTTGAGAATTCCCTTGACCGGAGATCTGAGCTCCGGTCTTGGGCTGGCATCCTGGAGCTGGGCTCGGGGACGTTGATAATTTGAGGAGGTGTCTTGGAGCTGGGTTCAAAGATGTATTGGTTGCCTGGGAGCTTCCCAGGTCCTTCGCCGGGGAGCTGGGCTCGCCGGTGCTGGATGGTCGTCCGGTCTTTGATGCCGGGGAGCTAGGCTTGCCAGTTCCTGGGGGCTTCCCATGTCTTTCGTGCCGAAGGACTTTTCTCCGGGCTTCGACGGGCATCCTGGAGCTGGGCTCAGGGACGTCGGTGTTGGCGAGCTACGTGGCTCGGAAGTTTTCTCCTTGGAGCTAGGCTCGGAGGCGTTGAGTGCTCCCAGGTCATTCGCCGGGGAGCTGGGCTTGCCGGTGCCAGAGGGTCATCCGGTCTTTGGCGCCGGATGGTCATTCGGTCTTTGATGCCAGGGGGCTAGGCTCGCGGGTGCCTGCGGGCTTTCTAGGTCTTTGTGCCAGAGGACTCTTCTCTGGGCTTTGTTGTCGGGGAGCTAGGCTCGCCGGTGCCTGGGGGCATCCCAGGTCTTTGATTGGCGACGATACTGCCCAACCCAGGGGACCTGAGCTCGGAGGGGCGCCTCGTGGTGGAGGAGGCTGGGCTCAACTCCTGACCACGGGGCCCGATCTCAAGGGGTCCGCCTTGGGTGGAAGTTTGTGCTCGGCTCCGACCTAGGCATCCCGGGCTTGCAGGAGCGGACCTGGCAGATGACGGGGCCCGGCTTCGACTGTCATCGTGATGCCCAGCCCGGGAGCTTCAATAATTCGAGATGGCACCTTGGAGCTAAGCTTGACGGTGTATTAATTGGCAATTCCCTTGGCCGGAGATCTGAGCTCCGGTCTTGGGCTGGTGTCCTGGAGTTGGGCTCGGGGATGTTGATAATTTGACAAGACGCCTTGGAGCTGGGCTTGAAGACATATTGGTTGAGAATTCCCTTGGCCGGAGATCTGAGCTCTGGTCTTGGGCTGGCATCCTGGAGCTGGGCTCGGGGACATCGATAATTTGAGAAGGCGTCTTGGAGCTGGGCTCGAAGACGTTGGGTGCCTGGGGGCTTCCCAGGTCCTTCGCCAGGGAGCTGGGCTCATCGGTGCCGGAGAGTCATCCGGTCTTTGGCGTCGGAGGGTCATCCGGTCTTTGATGCCGGGGAGCTGGGCTCGCCGGTGCATGGGGGCTTCCCAGGTCTTTCGCCAGGAAGCTGGGCTCACCGACGCCGGAGGGTCGTTCGATCTTTGATGCCAGGGAGCGGGGCTCGCCGGTGCCTGGGAGCTTCCTAGGTCTTTCGTCGGGGAGCTGGGCTCGCCGATGCTGGAGGGTCGTCCGGTCTTTGGTGTCGGAGGATCGTCCGGTCTCCGATGCCGGGGAGCTGGGCTCGCCGGTGCCTGGGGGCTTCCCAGGTCTTTGGTGTTCCTGCAAGGCAAATAAACCATCGCACAGGAAGAGGACCTTTATTTCAAAATGGAGGAGAACTTACACTATTGGCAGTAACTCCTCATATCACAAGCATTCCATGTCCGGGAGGAATCTGGTTCCTCCCAGGTCCTCGAGATAGTAGGCCCCCTATAAGAGGGCCTCGGCCACATCATAGGGGCCTTTCCAATTCGACGGGAATTTACCGCGCTCTCTAGGTTGAGACGCCTTAGCTCAGCATAACGCCAGGTCGCCAGGTCGGAAGATCTTCGACGTCACCCGGGCGTTATGATGTCGGGCGACCCGTTACCGGTACGCTGCCACCCAAAGCAAGGCTCTGACCCTCGTTTCTTCGAGGGAGTCCAGGTTGAGGAGGGGGTGCGCCGAGCTCAACTGGAATCACTATCTCCGCACCGAAGACAAGGTCGAATGGTGCTTTGCCCGTCGCCATTCTGGGCATTATGTGGCAGGCTCACAGGATGCTCGGGAGCTTTTCCACTCCTTGCCCCCTGGGCCTTCTTGGGGGCACATCTCCACCGGCTTCTCAGTGGGGCGATTGTCGATCGCTGGGACTGGTGGAAGGGCGACAAGTGCCTGGGATTGCAACTGAGATTTGCCCCCCACGTACCTTTCGAGGTAGCCTCTCCTGGTGAGCTCCTCAATCTCTCACTTAAGGTCGCGACATTCCTCAGTGCCGTGACCGTGGTCGCGATGAAAGAGATAGTACTTTGACTTGTCACGGGTGGCGGACGGCTTTAGTGGCGGTGGGCGCCTCAAGTAGTCCTTGCCCTCGATCTCCATAAGAATTTTTGTCCTCGGGACGAGGAGAGGGGTGTAGGCCTCCTCCGGAACGAGAGTCCTCCTCGGTCTTGGCCGGTCCCTCCGGGAGCTTTAAGCTTGGGGTGCTAGCTTCCGGGTCCCGGACACTTCAGTAGGGGCCGTCTTCTTCAGGAATCCTCCGTCGAGCTCCCGCCTCGTACGGTCTGCCTCCTTGGCGCGGACGTACTTTTGGGCCCGGAGAAGGAGCTTGGTGTAGGCCTTGGGGGGCTTCTTATCCAACGAGTAGGTCAGGCGGGAGGTTCTGAGCCCTCGCTTCAGCGCCAACATGGCTACTGGCTCTTTAAGATTGTAGATCTCCAACGCAGCGACCTTGAAGCGCGCCACGTAGTCCCGCAGGGGCTCGCGGTCCTGCTACCGAATGGAGAAAAGGCTGTCTGCCTCCCGTGGCAACTTCCTGCAAGCATCGAAGTGAGCCATGAACTTTTGCCCTAGCTGGGCGAAGGAGCTGATGCTTTCCGGCTCGAGGCGAGTGAACCATACTCGAGCGGCCTTCCAAAGGGTAGCAGGGTAGGCGATGCTTAGAAGGGCATCAGTGGCCCCTTGGACCATCATGAGAGTCCGGTAGCTTTCCAGGTGGTCCAGGAGGTCGGTGGTACCCTCGTAAGGATCCACCTGCGGCATCCGGAACCGGTGCGGGATCGGCTCCGTTTGGATTTCTTGGAAGAATGGGGGACGAGCGTCGTAGCCCGCTGGCTCACTAGCAGAGCCCGGCATGCTGGCGAACCAGCGATCTAACTCCGCCAGCTTGCGTTCATGCTACTCCAGGCGCCTACCCGCCGCGCGCCTGGCGGCTTCATCAGGGAACCCCTTCGCCGAAGGAGATGGGGAAGGTGACATGGATGCGCGGCACCCGTGGCGGGGGGTCTTACTTTTCTTGCCTCGGCGAGGTCTGGGCACCTCCCACCCGAGGTTTAGTGAGCGGCTCTCTTCGTCAGCAGAGCCGGCTCGTTGTCTTTTCGTCGGAGCTTAATGGCTGCCCCGGTTGTCAGTGGTGGCCCGCGGCTGCGACGGCCTTCCTTGGAAGGAGCGCAGGCTATCGCGGGGAGCTGCGACATGGGTCACCGGGGTCCCTGGCTGCTGGTGGGTAGCCACGGACCGGTGCTGATGCTGAAGCTGGTGCACTGCAATGGCAAGAACTTGCATCTGCTGGGCAAGTGCAGCCAGCTGGGCTTCTGAGGGAGGTGGCTGGACCGGAATGGGTGGCTCCACTTCCGTCTCCGGTCCGTGCGGGTTCCCGTGAGAAAGGGATGCCTCCGCATGGCTGGGGAAGCTCCCTTGGCCCGGGTGGTCATCATTGCCCCGGTGGTCCGGCTGAGCAGGGCTTGAACTTGATCGAATGTCGTTCTGCGCCCCCTTCCTGGCGCGCCAATCTGTTGCCGCCTAGATCGCCGTGGCCTGTAGCTCTTTGCATGGTTGGGCGTCCCCCGTCCGCCCGCTTGGGAACGCCTCCGGAGCCTCGGGACCTGCAAGAAAGCAATGTCAGTGACCCAGGCCGGTGATTCCGGTGGGGGCACTCCGACGGTCAAGTCAATGACGATCCAGTGGAACAGATCCTTCTGGTCGAGCCCCTCTGGATGAGCTCCATGCTAGGAGGAGTGAATATAGTGTGAGTGAAAGATGAGGACGAGCTGGGAGTGGTGTTGGCCGAGGTGGTCTTGCCCTCCTCTCTGGCCTTCCTCCCTTGTGTCGCTCTGGTCCCTCTCTTGGCTTGAAAAGTATGCTATGGGTGTTGTCCTTTGAGGTTAGATGCCGATACCTTTTTTGGCTTATTTTTTGGCGGAAGTTTCTACCTTGGTTTACTTTGGGATCTCCCCCTGCTGTCGTGTACGACGAGGTACCATGACGTGGACGGGACGTCTCTCCTGTTTTGACAGTCGGGAAAGCCTCCGTAGATTTCTGACATTCCTTCTACTTATCCCTCTCCTGGGAGTCTGACAGGCCTTGACCGGCGGGCCGTCGGACTTGGGATCCGTGCTCTCCGGTAGGATCTTTTCTCCGATTGTACGGCAGATCGGTGGAGGGTATGGCGCCTTGATTGTGGCATGGTTGGTGTCGTACGGCCCTCGGGAGCATCGCCACTGTCCTTGGAGGAGAGGTATGGCTCCCTTGGTGGCTGGTGCATTGGCTTGAGAACAGAGGACCGAGCTGGAGAGGCAGGGCCCGTCTTCGGTAGACTCGCCTTGGTGCTGCTCGGCAGGACGGAGGTGAACCGAGCTCGGTCGCGGAGGGGTGCCTCGTGGTGGAGGAGGCTGAGCTCGACTCCTGACTACGGGGCCTGACCTCAGACGAGCTCGGTGCTGGGGTGCCGCCCAGTCCAGGGGACCTGAGCTCGGAGGGGCGCCTCGTGGAGGAGGAGGTTGAGCTCGACTCCTGATTACGGGACCCGATCTCGAGGGATCCATCTTAGATGGAAACTCGGACTCGACTCCGACCTAGATATCCCGGGCTTGTAGGAGCGGATCTAATGAAAAATGAAACTTGCCTTCGATAAACAGAGATGTCGTTTCAGAAAAACTCAGCTCGACAAAAACGTTCAAATCAAAAACTTACCGTGATGTCTTATAAAAATTTTATATCAGCTATCCCTACCATATCAGGATTCTGGCCGCATCGGATATATTCCTGGGACACCATGTGGGCGTCACATGCGGCGGCCTTTTGGTTTGCCACGGTCTAATCCGGAAGCGGACATATGGGCGGGGACTTGGCCGGCCTCCTGATTGCGCTGACCGGACTCGCTTTTCTGGGCTCCGCCATGTGGCTGCTCCCTACCCGGCCGACTGTGAGAGCTACGTCGATGGGACCTGCCTCACCATCTTATTATTAACCTTTGTTACACCCCATTAATGAACCAAATGATATGATAACAATTATTATCCATCCACCCTCCTTTACATCTAAACTTGGCTCGGTACTCCCTCCACGTTGTTGTTGGCGCACACGGTCACGTCCAAGACTCATGCTACCATGGATTTTCATTAGCCCCATATATGGGATTGGATGCTATGTATTATTTATAAAAGGTTCCTCCGTGGATCAGGCTATGATTATCGATCTGTAATAGCTACTAAAAATTGGAGCACGCAATGGACCAGTCCAAGCACCGCCGTCCCATCCGTAGCCCTGAGCCTCAGCCATCATCATCATAAGGGGAAAGCTGGTAGCAGGCTACGTACCAAGAGTGCAGGTCTACTACGCGATCCTCTGAAACACCTAGTGATGCTACCCTTGATGTGAAGGCGCAGATGAAGGGAAGAGAAGAACTATGAGAGGGACATGACCGAGCTTGTTTACCTGTGAACGTGTCAAGTCTCTATTGGCCGCTTGGAGCATAGGGTCCAGGAGGAGGGAGAGGAGTCCATGCATCATCATTGGCCCCATCCACGGCACCTGACGGCGAGGGTGACGCCAAGACCGGTGCTCGCTTGACGCAGCGAGTTTTCTCTCTACGGTGATTTGTTATAATTCCTCTGTTTTGCGTAAATCATTTTAAAGTTGTTGGTCGTTTTTTTTTTTTTTTTTTCCATGGAAACGGAACGATGAAGGATAATAATGGGTTGACGTACGAGAGCAGGGGTCCGCTACTGGTGCCAGTACCGCCACTTACTGGCGAGCTATAGGGTGGCAGTACTGCACTGGGGACAGGGGAACGCTGCCCGAGGAGTTGAGGTGGATGGATCGGTCCTCGGTGCCGTTGACATTTGGTTGCGTGGGCGTCGACTCCCCGACACGGACCGTATAAAGATGGCCCTGCCCCCGAGAGATGCCCCCAGCGTCCACTTTTACGGACTTTGTGATTAGAATCGATCTTCTCAGGAGCCATAAAACTGGTTGATGATGGAATGGCATGCATTACCGACCATTCTACCGTTCACTGGCAAGGCCAGTTTAGATCCACACCACGTAAAGGATCCCGTGTCTGCCGTGCTGGGAATGACAAAGGGGCAGGGACCACGTACCGCAGGAATGATGCTGGGGTTGGCCGAAGTGCTGACATAGTTCTCGTGCCAACTTGTGCCTCCCGTGAGCTGGGCGATGGAGTGATGATTTGCAGTGGTATTTTCCCCCTGTCATGAAATGCTAAGCAGGGAGATTAAATTAAATAGGGTGGAGGAAAGAAACAAAGAAAAGGATTTGGAAGTACTGAAAAATCGGGATACATCCACGGGCACTTTTCTTAAAGAAGATCGTGCCTCTCAAGATAAGCTTCCGGCGATCTTCCTCAAAAGATACGAAGACTTTTGTACGCTGCTCCGAAGGATAAAATGGTTTTTTCAATCAGAGTTAAAATTATGACCATCTGGTTTAATAATATGGATAACTCGTGCAGCCATTCATATGGATGGCTGGTTTTTTTTTTTTTTTTTATTAAGTGCGTGGGAATCCAGCACCATTACATACCGATATAATAAATAATTTTTCGTATAGGATTCTTTTGATCGGATTTACCGGGAAGCGCATCTCTCGATTTCTATATAGAAGGTTTCTTGGGCCGATGATATTCCGGTACGATATTTCGATGACTAAGTCAGTAAAAAATTTGGAACAATAAAATAGAGGGATAATAAAGAAGATAGCTCGCAGGAAAGAAGGGCCTGCTTATATTGGGATCTTTCTTTTATTTTATATAGGTACGAAATTTTATCAGAATCTATCAGGAACTAGGCTGAAAATTATCGATTTGCCTTTAAAGAGATCTTGGTAGTGGCCAGGTAACACCAGGAGGGAGTGGTTCCGTGAGATCTGCAGAGTAATGGCACCAAGATGTCAGAAATCTGTTGTAACAAAATTTTGGTACCAGCTGGAAGGAACCTCTGCAATCTCCGGGCCATCCTTAGAGTGACCCATTTTGGACCGATATGGGCCTGGCTGAAGTGGGTCGGTCGGACCTAGCTGGTAGGTCGGTCGGATCTCTGGTGGGTTGGTTGGATCTCTAGCGGTCGGTCGGACCCGGTCTGGTTTAGAAAGAGGCCAGTTGTGTATAACAGTTGCTCCCTTGCTCTTGGCCTTTGGGAGGGCCTGTAGCTTCGAAGGACAAGAGCATCATTCTCGCATTAAATGCATCCATCCTTGAGGGGATTGCGGATCTAATCAGGTATGCTACGTCTGGTCACTCCCCACTCCAGAAGCTCATGTCTGGGACAGCTGTTGATCCCGCATTGAAGGTGAAGGGAGTGATAGTTAATGCAAAAGGGATGCAATGATGAGCGGCCAACCCGACCCTCTCGACCGTCTAGCTTCGAAGGTGATTTGGGTGACGTGGCGACATCTGGACGGTTGGTGCCATGCTGGGAGCGACACATCCGTTGCTAACTCGGCGATCACCTAGATCGCAGTCAGACTGTGCTTCCTTCCATTGCACCAGCTTCCGCTACATGGGGAGTTGTGCCGCCTGATGCCCAGGTCACGGTGCTCGAGGAATGGTGACAACCGCTTCCCTCAAGGGCTATATAAGGGGATGTTGAGATTGTGGGTGAAGCCTTTGCCGCATTCGCCCTTAGAGAGAGATCTCGGCTTGCTCCAACATCTTCAACCTTTTAGGAAACCCAGCCCTCAGGTCAGTTCTCCTTTCCTCCAAGCCCCTTAATAATGGCCTATGGTAACCAGAGCTCTAGCTGTAAGATAGAAGGACTATGTCCCAGCTAGGTCCAATCTGAACTAGTGCAGGATCGGGTAGAGGCCATTAGGATTATGTTCAACATCCCCTCTACCATGCACCTCACCGTCCCGGTGTATGAGGACCACCTGAAGGCCGGCCTCCAATTTTCCCTATGTGATTTCTTCGTCCGGGTCTTCAACCTATATCGAGTCACTCTTGCGCAGCTGACCCCGAATAGTATTCGGGCCATCAGCTATTTCGCAGTCTTGTGCCAGAGAGTTAGAGTAGAACCTAGGATTTCCTTCTTCGCAAACTTTTTTGTCCTGAAGAAAGACTTCCGGAGCGAGGAGTGGTGGGTGTTCAGCCCCCATCCCGGGCGAAAGATAATCAGGGATTTTTCGTAGGCCATTCATGGGTGGAAGTCAAAGTTCTTCTTCATACACAGTCTTCAGCCTTGGGGCTTCAACCCATCATGGGGGGAACCAAGGCCGATAGCTGACGAAGGGAGGGAGGTCTTGATGGCCGACCAAGCAGACTTCAACGAGTTCGAAGCAGTCAGTATCACCATGGTGAAGGAGCTGCTTCGGGAGGATAGCCTTCGCTTGGCCGAAGTTAGCTGTCATAAACATTTAGGTAGGGTAGGAGTCATTGCCGTCGGTCTTTTTGTTCTGTTAGCTATATTCTTTCTTTCCTCACTCTGATCTTGTTCTTGTAACATGAGAAAAAATGAAGCCCGATTGTCCAAGGATAGTAGAGCAGGTAGCGAGGAAGAGGGCCGCCCAGTCCACGGAGCCGACCGCGGGCAAGCAGAAAAAATGGCAAGCAGAAGAACAGCCCGCAATCATCGTGGCATCAGACTCCGATGAGGACAATATGCCTTTGTAGGAGCGGTTGGCGGCAAGAGCATCGGGACCTCTGCCTACAGTCAGAGAGTCAGCCGTTTGACCGGAGTCGGACCCATCGAAGCTGACCGAGGTGGGGATGGCCCCAGCCTTGCCATCAGCCGAGCGGACGAAGGTGGTCTGCCCTACAGGTGAGAATAAAGGAGCAGCTGAAGGGGTAGAGGCTGAAGAGGTTAGCTTCGATACCTTCCAGCGCTGGCATGCTCTGCACAACCCTCGGTAGGCCAGAGACCTGCTAAAGGGGGCCATCATCCAGGCCGACTAGGAGGAGTCGTGCAAGTGCAAGTTGAATAAGGTGGCGAGAGACGCCTACCTCTGTATGATGAAGGTACTCTTATCATCCCTTCATTTTTTTCCTTCATTTTTTTTTTACTTCTTGTACATGACTAATATAGTCCGTTGCATGTAGCTCCTTCACGAGGTCTCAATGATAGATGAAGGCCTCGACGAGATGGTCCGTGAGGCAGAGGCCTTGGCTGGGGAGGCCGAAGGACTGAAGGCGACCAAAGCGATGGCAGCGATGTCACAGAAGGCCGCTGAGGAGAGACTTTCAACCAGTTTGGCCGAAGTCGAGTTGTTGAAGAAGCATGCAGAGAACCTATAGACCCAGCTGACCGCGCGGGAGGCCCAGCTGAAGAAGAAGAAGGAAAGGGTCAGATCCTTGACCCGTCGATTGTCCGACGAGGTGGAGTGGTCCACCGATGTCGAAAGGAGTGCACGGGCCCACAAGGCATTGGCGGGGAAGTATTTGACCGATCTGAAAGAGGCGAAAGAGCTGGCGGTGGAGCAGATCTGCGATGCTATAGCAGAATACAAGGCTTCAACCGACTTCAACGATGAGATGGAGGAGGCTGGAGCGGTGAGCTACGACTATAGCTTTGACGATTGCCTGAAGAAGGTGGCCGAAGCCTTCCTAGAGCTTGACCTATCCTCAATACAGCTGATGCACCCACCGGAAGAAAAAGAGGGCCCGACCGACACTACAGCCGACCCCAAACCACTGCCGATGCGGAACCGGTAGAGGCCTTGGTTGAGACTTCGGATGCGGTGCAGGAGGCTGAAGCCAAAGCTCCTTCGGCAAGTGGGAAGGATCTCCCTCTTCTGTAAATTCTTAGCAAGACTTAGTATCCGTCGTAAAAGTTTGCCTATATTTTGTACAAAAGTTTTTTATCAATGAAATAGCATCTTGATATTCATCTTTTGTTTCGTCTTGTTATTATTGTGTTTTTTTTTTTTCAATGGGCTATTCCTGCCTGAAGAAGGTGGCCAACCAACGACCCTTTATGGGGTTGCCGAGTGCCCCATCGGCTTTTAACTTAGCTATTTATAAGAAATATTTCTAAGTATCGAGAGGTCGACTTAGTCCGAACCCATCTCCTTTAGAATATTTCTAAGGGATCTTCGAACTAGCTAATTGTAGGGAAATATCTTAGGTGTTTAAAGATACCACAAAGTGCTTTCCGACGGAAGTTGGATTTGAGTTGGCTGCACTAGAGCCCTTGCCGATCAAGGTCGAACTTGAGTGGGCTATACTAGAGCCTTTGCCGATCGGGGTCAGACTTGAGTGGGCTGTCCTAGAGCCTTTGCCGATCAGGGTCGAACTTGAGCGAACTATCCTAGAGCCTTTGCCGATCGGGGTCAGACTTTAGTGGGCTACACTAGAGCCTTTGCCGATCGAGGTTGAACTTGAGTGGGCTGCACTAGAGCCTTTACCGATCGAGCTCGGACTTGAGTGGGCTATCATAGAGCCTTTGTCGATCGGGGTCGGACTTCTTTGTATAGCAAATTACAGTCTTTGTTGATAATTATTGCCACCAAGACCGTCGTGGCCCGTAGCTACTATCGGCGCCGGAGATGCGCTCCACCTGCTGCCCGGCCATCCTAGGCTCCCGGACCTCTGCGCTGGGTGTGGATGCCTCGCAGGCCGGTGGTCTTCCGCTCCCGGACCTGCAAGACAGGGGTTAGAGACCCGGACCGGGGTTTCCAGCAGGGGCACTCTGACGATCAAGTCAGTGACGATCTAGGAGAACAGATCCTCTCCTTGTGTCCCTTGTTTTTCTTCAACTGTGGTGGTAGTGGCACTTCGCCCTCTTGGTCGGGCTTACACTTGTGCTCGTGGTGGTGGTGGTGCCATGCCCCTCTTGCTGGTGGGGGTTGCACTCCTTTTTTTCTTTTCTCTGGCTTGTGTTTTTTGCCTGTGTTCTTTTTTTCTTTGTTCCTCTCCCTCCTGGGGTTGTTGTGTGTTACCTCCAAGTTTTGTTGCAAACTAGGTTACCGTTGGGCGCTTGTCTCGGGATCCCCACCGGGCTGTCAGGTGCATGCAGCGGTGTCCCGAGGAGTCTTTCCTGATTCGTGATAAGGGGAGTTGTTAGGCGCTCCAACACTCCTCTTGGTTGCTTCATTCCGGGAAATTTGACAGTGCCTTGAATGGCAGGCCACCGCCGCGGGATTCGAATCTCTCGGTTGGCTTCCTCTCTTGGGCGATCTGAGTGGTTGGTGAGGAGCGTGGCATCTCGATCAACGCGCTGCTTACCTTTCTGGTGTAATTGATGGTCGCAGGTGGTCAGTACGACCTAGAAGGCGCTTCAGTACAGTCCTCGAGCGGCTCGGCGATGTCCTGGGCTGGTGAGGACCTCGTCCGGGCTGGGGCCAAGCTGGGATGGCAGGGCTTGCTTCGACCTAGGCACTCCAAGCTTGCGGGGGCGCCTTGGCGGAGGAGGACGAAGTGCGGGCCCGGTTCGGAGGGCGCGTGCTCGGAGAGGCTCCACATCAGCGGGTGAGCGCTGAGCTTGACCTCGACTGCAGGGCACTAACCTCCGAGGGTCTCACTCTGGAGGGCGGAAGGTGGACCCGGTCCAGAGGGCGCGCACTTGGAGAGGATCCATATCGGCGGGTGAGCGCTGAGCTTGACCTCGACCGCAGGGCACTAACCTCCGAGGGTTTCGCTCTGGAGGGCGGAAGGCGGACCAGATCCAGAGGGCGCGTGCTCGGAGAGGCTCCACATCGGTGGGTGAGCGCTATGTTCTACCTCGACTGCAGGGCACTAGCCTTCGAGGGTGTCGCTCTGGAGGGCAGAAGGCAGACCCGGTCCAGAGGGCGCGCGCTCGGAGAGGCTCCATATCGGCGGGTGAGTACTGCGCTCAACCTCGACCGCAGGGCACTAGCCTCCGAGGGTCTTGCTTTGGAGGGTAGAAGATGGCTCCGACCTAGGCATCCCGAGCTTGCGGGCATAACCTGGCGGGGAACTGAGCTTGGCTTGTTGTTCTGAGGGAGCTCAGCTCAGCTCGGTAGTGGAATCCAGGCTGGAGAGTCGACGCGGTGTCTTTTCTTGACGTGGCGCCTGCCAGTTCCTCCACGTCAGCGATCCCTCCACATCAATAATATTTGCAGAGGTTTTCTACATTCCAAGGACGTGCTACTCGTGGTCCGTCTAGATGCTCAAGTCAGTAAGTTCTGGCCCATATCACTTCGACTACCCGATAGGGGCCTTCCTAGTTGGGGGAGAGCTTTCCTTGTTCAGTCGGCCTGGATATCTCTGACCTCCATAGAACCAGGTCCCTGACCTAGAAGCTTCGAGCCTTGACTCGAGAATTGTAATATCTGGCCATTCTTTGACGATAGGTTGCCATCCTCAGGTTCGCTTGGAGTCGAGTCTCCTCGAGCAAGTTAAGGTCAGCCCTTCTCTGCTCAGAATTGGCTGGTTCGGCGAAATGATCAATTCGGAGGGACTACAAGGAGACTTCCATTGGTATGACCGCCTTGCTCCCGTAGGTGTGATTGAATGGAGTTTCCCCAATCGCCGTGTGGGAGGTAGTCCGATAAGCCAAGAGTATCGAGTGGAGTTCTTCGGTCCAAAGCCCTTTGGCATCATTCTGTCGGGTCTTTAGGCCATGCAGTATCGTCTGATTGGTGACTTCGACCTCCCCATTGGATTAGGGGTGTCCGACTAAAGTTAATCGATGGGAGATATGGTACTGCTGGCAAAAATCTCAGAACTTTAGATTGTCGAATTGCCTCGCATTATTGGTGATGACTGCTTGCGGTATGCCGAACCGATAGATGATGCAGTTTCGGATGAAAGTCTCCACCTTGGCCTCGGTAATCTATGCCAGTGGTTCAGCTTCCACCCACTTGTTGAAGTAGTCGATGGCTACGATTAGGAACTTCCATTGTCCGGATGCTGGAAGAAATGGTCCGATGATGTCCATTCCCCATTGTACGAATGGCCAGAGAGCGGTCAGCGAGATTAGCTGACTAGCCGATCGCCTCTAAACATTGGAATACCTCTGGCATGCATCGCACCTTTTAACAAAGTCTGCAGCATCCTTCTGAATGGTTGGCCAGTAATAGCCTTGTCGGATGATCTTGTAAGCCAAGGATCTACCTCCCAGGTGATCGCCGCATATGCCTTCATGCACTTCTCTGAATGCATAATTGGCATCCGACGGTCCTAGGCACTTGAGCAGTGGTTGTGTAAATGATTGCTTGTAGAGGGTCCCGCTGAGGATGATATACTTCGAGGCCATCAAGCGCACACATTTGTCTTCGGCCCGATCTTCTGGCAGGGTTCTTTCATTGAGGAACGCAAGGATGGGATCCATCCAACAAGCCTCTCGCTCCACTTGATGGATTCTCGATGTCTCTTCAGTAATGCTTGGGCTTTGTAGGTGCTCCACGAAAGCTCGATCGGAGGGATCAGTGACGGTAGTGGCCAGTCGTGACAAGACGTCCGCCCGAAAATTTTGCACCTGGGGTATGAGGATGATCTCGAAAAACTTGAGTTGAGCCATAAAGTTTTGCACTTTACTCAAGTACTTGGCTAGCGTCAGATCTCTCACATCGAATTCGCCTCTCACCTGGTTGACCACCAGCTATGAATCCGAGAAGGCTCTGATTTGATCGATGCTTAGTTCGTCAGCCATTCTCAGTTCCGCGAGGAGGGCTTCATACTCCGCTTGGTTATTTGATACTTGAAATGCGAAGCACAGGCATATTATAGGCTCTGTCCATCGGGGTCAGCCAGGATTAATCCTGCTCTACAACTAGCAAGGTTAGATGCCCTGTCCACATAGAGTGTCCAGGCGGGGTCTGACCCTTCAGCAATATCATATCCAGGTGTGTCGACCGTTTGTAGAGGTATCTCCTGTTCCAGGTACACTTTGCTATGAAGTCGGTGATCACCTGAGCCTTCATGGTCGACCAAGGCTAGAAGGAGATGTCAAATTCGCCAAGCTTGATGGCCCACTTGGCAAATCGATCCAAGATATCAACGTTCCTGAGGATTGCCTTGAGAGGTTGATCGGTCAGGACGATGATCGAATGCACCTGAAAGTAGGGCTGCAATCACTTGGCTACTACAATTAGGGAGTAGGCAAGCTTCTGCATCTTAGGATACCTTGTTTCGGCATCGTGGAGCACCTTGCTAATGTAATAGGCTAGCTTTTGCTGGTTGTTCTCCGTAATCTGGACAAGGATGGAGCTCACAGTCTCATCCGATGTAGACAGGTACAAGTATAGGGACTCTCCTTCCAAAGGCTTAGCAAGAAAAGGGGGAGTCTTCAGGTATGTCTTCAGAGCTTTGAAGACCGACCGACATTCGTCGGTCCATTGGAAGCGATCCGACTGCCGCACTATTTTAAACAAAGGGAGACACCTTTCAACTGACCTAGAAATGAAGCGACTAAGAGAGGTTATCCGACCTGTGAGTTCTTGCACTTGCTTCTTGTTGGTCGGATGTTCCATGTCGATAACGGTCTTAATTTTGTCTAAATTGATCTCGATTCCTTTTTGGGTGACCAGAAAGCCAAGAAATTTTCCTGAGGTCATCCCAAAGGTACACTTGGCTGGGTTCAGTTTCATCCGATGGCACCTCAGGGCATCGAAGGACTCTTTCAGATCCTTGATGTGGTCGGCTCTCCGGAGGCTCTTGACTATCATGTTGTCAACATATGCCTCCATGTTTCTTCCAAGTTACCCCTCGAAGACCCTTTTGATCAGCTTTTAAAAAGTGGCTCCAGCGTTCTTTAGGTCGAAGGGCATCATTTTATAGCAGTACAGCCATTTGTCAGTGATGAAGGCTATCTTCTTCTTGTCTTCCGGGTCCATGCTGATCTAGTTGTACCTGGAGAAGGCGTCCATGAAGCTCAGAAGCTGGTGATCAGTAGTGGTGTCCACCAGTTGGTCGATCTTTGACAAGAAAAAGCTGTCCTTCGGGTAGGCCTTTGTTGAGGTCAATGTAGTCTATACATATCCTCCATTTTTTGTTGGCCTTCCTCACCATCAAGACATTCACCAACCAGTCAGGGTAGTGGGCTTCTCTGATGAAGCCAGCTTCGAGGCGCTTTTTGACCTCCTCATCAATCGCCCTTTATCTCTCAGGGGCGAAGTTCCTCTTCTTCTATCGGACAGGCTTGTAGGTAGGACCACCTTAAGCCGATGGGTTATGACTTCCGACGGGATGCCTGGCATGTCGGATGCTGACCAGGTGAAGATGTCGGCATTGTCCCACAGGAAGCCGACCAGCTCTAATTTGGGCCCATCGCTGAGCGTGCTCCCGATCTGCAGGATCCTAGTAGGATCGTCCTCCCTAAGGGATACGAATAGGATTCTCTTGACCGGTTCTCCATAGCAGTCGATTTTGGACCTGGGATCAAGTTGTTCCAAGATGGAATGGTCTCTCGATTGCCTGTCCTGAATGGTCAAACATTGTCTGGCCATCCTGCAATCTCCTCTCATCACTCTGACCCCGTTCCAAGTCGGAAACTTCGCCAACAAGTGGTAAGTAGATATAATGGCTCGAAATTTGTTCAGGACCGGTCGCCCCAAAATGGCATTGCAGGCTGATATCGTGCGGACGACCATGAAATTGATAGGGAGGGTTTTTTGATAAGTCTCTGATCCGATGGTTACGGGTAGAGTTATTTCTCCCTCTATGCCAACGGAGTTCCCTCCAAACCTAGTTAACTATGTTGGGGATTCTTGCAGCCTAATTCTAGGCAGGTTCATTCTGATAAAGGCATCATACAGTAAAACTTCAGTGGAGCTTCCATTATCAAAGAGGATCCTCCTTACATCATAATTGGCAATTATTGCCGACACAACGATGGGATCATTCTTAGACACCTGGGTCTCTAGGAGATCTTCGTTGAAGAAACTAATTACATTAGAACCCGAGGCCTCTTTGAGATGTCTTGACCTCCTTCATCCCTCCAGTCAGACCGGCGGTGGAGCAAGCCAACGTTTCCATCGATCAGGCATTGGTTGGGCAGCTCTATTTTCTCTAGAGGGTTTCTGGCAATGGAAGTTTCAGCCCGGCTCCTCTGGGATCGGACGTACTTGTGCAGGTACCCCCGCCTGATCAAATATTTGATCGCGTCCTTCAACTAGAGGCAATCTTCTGTGCTATGCTCGTGGTCACAGTGGAATCGATAGTACTTGTCTTTGCTCCTCGACATGGAGGGGCTCCTCATTAGGCGAGGCCTTTGCAGGAAGGTGTCCTTCTTTATCTCCATAAGGATTTTCTTCCTTGAGAGGGAGAGAGTGTAAGTCTCAAATCTCCTGGGGAAGTCCTTCGACTTAGGACTACGGTGTCGGGCCAAGTTGGTGCCATCGCTGGGAGGTCAGACTTTGGGAGCCCTACCACTCCTCCTCTTAGGAGCCGACCTCCCTTCAGCCTGGCATCGGCTTGCTGCTTGTTTTTCTGCCAGGACATATTTTTGAGCCCGGGCCAGTAATTCGGATAGCTTGTCGGAAACTTTTTATCCAGTGAGAAAGTGAGCCTGGACGATCGCAGCCCCTTCTTGAAGGCCGACATAGCTACATGCTCCTTGAGGTCCGGGATCTCCATGGTCGCCGAATTAATCGGGCCATGTACTCCCGGAGGGTTTCTCCTTCCTTCTACTGTACAAGGAAGAGGCAATTCGTGTTCCTCGGCACTCGGCTACATGCCCTGAAATGGGACAAAAAAAGTTTTTCCAGCTAGGAGAAGGAATGAATCGTACCTGGTCGGATGGCGGAGAACCACATCCGAGCCATCTTCTTGAGTGTTGCAAGAAAGGCGATGCAGTGGAGGGCATCGGAGGTGCCCTGTACCATCATGTGGGCCTTATAAGTACTTAGATGATCCAGATGGTCGGTGCTGCCATCGTAGGCATCCACCTGGGAGATCTTGAAGTGACGGGGGATAGCTTTCCCTATAATTCTGGCAGAGAATGGCGGGCGAGAGTCGTACGCTAGCACTTTTTCTCCTTTTTGCCGGTCGACCAGTTCAGCAATTTGCTCATCCATGCATTGGAGCTTGCTGGCGTAGTCCCTCGGGTCTTATCGCATCGCTGGTCATCATCGAAGACTGAGTTCGTGGAAGAGTGTGAGGCGGACCTCACTCTCTTTCTGTCGGTATGAGTCCTCTATGACGTCTGGGGCTCCGGGTCGTGTAGGAGCGGAGTCGAGGGATTCTTTGCTGTCAACTTCCTTTGGCAGCAGGTGGATGACTGGTTCTGGATGCCGCGAGTGGCTGTTGTCTGTCGTTGGCCGCGTCTTGGAGGTTCTGAACCATGGCGGAAAGAGTGCCGATGCAGTTCAGAAGGGTCTAGAACTACTGTTGTCCCAGAGTGATGGTAGGCTGGGCAGCGTCGTTCTCCCTGAGAGGTTCTCCTGAGCTTGCCTAGGAGCAGCCTCTCCTGTTGGAGGTATTCTGAGGTCTTCGTTTCACCATCATCTTGTCTAGCGGTGGATCTTTCCTTTCGAAGAAGAAACACAAGGGCGAAGGTTCAAAGCCCTTCCTCTAGCGCCAATATGTTGTCGCTGAATCTCCCAGACCGGGCTCTCTCGACCGAGCTTGCTGGAGTTCGCGTCTCCCGGTTCCTGCAAAAAAGGTCCCACGGGTCGGTGGTATTTCGGTGGGGGACACTCTAATGGCTAAGTGAGTGGAGACTTGAGCAACAAAATAGAGAGATCACAAAGAGATAGCCCATGGGGAGAAGAGCCTGCTTATCTCAGGATCCCCCTTTTATCTTATATAGGCACGGAACTTTACCAAAATCTGTTAGGGGCTAGGCTAGAAATGACCGATTTGTCCTTAGAGGAATCTTGATAGTGGCCAGGTGGCACCAGGAGGGAGTGGCGCCATGGGATCTGCAGAGTAATGGCACCGATGTCAGGAATCTGTTGTAACAGAATTCTGGTACCAGCTGGAAGGGGCCTTTGGGACCTCCGGGCCATCCTTGGAGCGACCCGTTTTGGACCGATATGGGCTTGGCTGAAATGGTCGGTCGAACCCCTGGTGGGTCGGTCGAACCCCTGGTGGGTCGGTCGAACCTTTGGTAGGTCGGTCAGACATCTGGCGGGTCGGTCAGACCCAGTCTGGTTCGTAGGGAGGCTGGTTGTGTATAATAGGAACATATTTTGTTGAAATGAGGTGCTTTATGCAAGACAGCGGATGGAGGCAAATAACAAGTAGGGCTCTTAACTTACGTGGACCAAGTACGAGAAGAGGAGTGGGGTTGGCTACCGAGGAGGGTCAATGGCATGGAAGAAGCAGGGATGCTAAGATTGCCTCAATAGCTCCAAATAATGGTATCAAGATATTGGTAGAATCTTTAGACTTGAGTTTTTTTAAATTGAGACCAGGTTATACATGAATCCAACTCAATTCGAATGACCCATTAAATAAAAAAAAAATTATCATGAACCAATATGACCCGATCCAATTCTCTATTGGATTGGGTTTGGATACGATAATAGAACTTAATTAAGGAACTGGATCAAATCAAGATCACTCATGACCTAGTCTGTCTGGTGCTGAGCTGGCAGTTAAATCTCTAGGCTCTCCTGGCCATGAACATACTGCAGGTGAAAAGGCACCAACCCTTGCATACAATATGCAAAAACAAGGCAAAAATAGATGCATTTTAAAATGATTTTAAAATATGCACAGCAGAAGGCTGGTAGATCGATCTAAACGATCTACCAATCTGCCCGCAACAGGATCTAGTATAATAAAATAGCATGCAATATAAACATCAAAATAAGAGAAGAACAGTGGTGGTGCTCCAAGGACGGTGCTCTTGAGCCACACACGTGTCTGGCCTCTACAGGTAATCCACACCTGGGCTAGACTCTGACCAAATCCCTCGAAGTGCTAGATCCTTGGGATCCTTTGGGCTGATCTTCTTCTTCCTGGAAGATGAGGATGAGAGGTGGAACCCTTCATAACCAGCTCTCTTTCCAAGGCCTAGCTTGAGTGCTAGGAGTCCACACACCCAATGCCCAAGTCCTCACAACCATTTTCTTCCCTCTCAGATCTCAGCAGCAACGAGATTCAGAGCCAAATAATCAAGAACTTCTCTCTCACCCAGCAGTCCTAAAATAACACTTATTTATAGAGGCAGCCAGAGAAGGAGAAAGAGGATGGAGGAGTGATTGGGGAGAAGGTCAAGGAGCATACCAAATTGACTCAAACCATATTAGGAAGGAATGACAATCATTTTATAAAAGTTTGGAGCCAAAAATTGAATTTGAAATTCAAACCAGGTTAAAACCTTCCAAAAATGTCCCAGAAATGCCGTTCAGGGATTTCTGGTCGAGTAGAGACAAGTTGACTCGAACAGATTCGAGTTGACTCGTCCAAGACATAGAATAGTCAGACTGTTCATTCGAGTCGGCTCGAGCAGGGGTTGAGTCGGCTCGACCAAAACATAGAACGAGTAGACTCGAGTAGGGGTCGAGTTGGCTCGTCTAGAAAAGTCTTCCAAAAATTCTTCTTATCACACCCAAGTATTGACCCCTCAAGTGTCGACACATGGTCAATCACATTGACCGCTAGTGACAGTAAACGATTCTCAATCGTTGATCAGCCTTAAGATCAGATAGAAATCCCTATGGTGTGTAACCCCATAGGTTCGAACACTAAGCCAGTGCACTGGAACGCTTCCAGTACCAGTCAAAGTCCTCATCTAGCAATGATACCCGATGTCCAGATAGGTCGAAGATGCAGAGCACCTCTCTAGAACCTCTGGCATATGGTTATTGCATAATTCATCCCTTTGACCTTATAATGCTCAAGATGATCTAGGATTCGATTGCCAACCCTAATTTGGTTTATCCAGATCGTGTCTCAACTTTATAAGTTCTGTGGCTCCTCATAAGAACTACCCTAGCCAAGGATTTACTAAATTGAGACACAATAAGCCATTCACTTCAAACTATTTGGAGGGGTCAATTCCATCTTGATCCACCACCGTTCTACAAGTACTTGACTGCACTCAGAAATCTTTCATCACTAGACTAGAAATCTAGGTAGTCCAGCATCAAAGTACAGTGAGTTGCTTGCAAGCCACCATGGCGATCTCAGGTCTGAGGGGCACATATATCTATATCCGTTCGCAAGAAATCCTTTGGCAGAAGTGAGCTCCGCAGATGGTCACGTTCAGTGAGATGTCATACATTTCACTTACATAACACACTAGTGTCTCCACACTCCTTGGTTAAGAGGACAACCAACAAATGTAACATACAACAACCTACATTTGATACATTATCGTCCTATAACAATGTATCATTTGGTTGTGAACCATTTTAAGAACTACTTAATATATCCTCTCTATATCAAACAATGTAGTTCCAAGGACTCCATCATACAAGAGTTCATTTCAGGAAAATGCAATATGATGAACAGCCAAAAAGAATAACTTTTATTCATTAAAAATCATATATAGTTACAAGATAGCACAGCCATCTACAGCCTAGACGATTAGCTTTGGAATACAATTTCCAACAACTCCTACTTGGACTAAAACCAATCAGTACGGAATCTCATTCACATTTTTTATTTACAATTGTTGAACTCTTGAATACTGACGGCTTTAGTAAAAGGGTCAGCCAGGTTTTCCTTTTCATTGATCTTCAGAAGGTCAATATCATCTCGTTCCACAATCTCTCGTACAAGGTGATAGCACCGTAGAATATGCTTTGTACGGTGATGAGACTTCAGCTCTTTGGTTTAAGCAATGGCTCCACTTTGTACGGTGATGAGACTTCAGCTCTTTGGTTTAGGCAATGGCTCCATGCTGTCACAATACACCGGACAGGACCATCCAAGGAAGGTGCCACTCCCACCTCGCCAAAGAACTTCCGTAACCACATAATAGACTGGGACAGTCTCAGAAGCGTCTTAGACCTATCTTTATAGATCTTCATACCCAGTATGTAAGAGGCTTCACCCAAGTCCTTCATAGAGAACAGAGATGACAACCAGACCTTTATTCCTGGCAGTGCTGGAATGTCATTCCCGATTAAGAGAATGTCATCCATATACAATACAAGAAATATAATCACATAACCATTAACCCATTTGTAAATGCAATGTTTGTCTCCGTTCCTAACAAAACCATACGACTTGATACACTTATCAAATCGCATGTTCCAACTCCTTGATGCTTGCTTCAGTCCATAGATGGACTTTTGAAGCTTGCACACCTTTGACTCGTCTGTGGATGTGAACCCTTTAGGTTGTATCATATATACCTCCTCTTCCAGCTCACCATTCAGGAAAGCTGTTCGGACATCCATTTACCATATTTTATAGTCAAAGTGTGCTGCTAAAACAAGCATGATCCAAATGGACTTGAGCATTACCACAGGAGAGAACGTCTCGTCATAATCAATACCATAACATTGACGATATCCTTTGGTAACCAAATGGGCTTTATAGGTCTCCACCTGCTCATTTGCGCTCCTTTTCCTCTTGAAAATTCATTTACACCCAATGGTTTTATCCCTTCAGGCAGATCAACCAATGTCCATATTATTGATTTCCATGGATTCCATTTTGGATTGCATGGCTCCTAGCTATTTCTCAGAGTCGGACCTCTGCATCGCATCTATATAGGTGATCGGATCCTCATTGTTCTCATCAAGTTCAATGGGATCACCATCCCAGACCAAGAAACCATAGTATTTATCCGGTCAACTCGATACCCTACTGGATCTCCTTAATGATTCCTGTGTAAGCTCTGGGTGTGATCTAATCACAATCGATTCTATATTGTCCCTTAAGTGTGTCGGTTCTTCTACTTGTTGAACTTCACTAAGTTCAATCTTAGCGGCTTCAGTTCCTTCACCAAGGAATTCTTTTCTAAAAAGATAGCCCTATGACTGATGAACAACTTTTGTTCCTCGACCAAGTAGAAGTATACCCCTTAGACTCTTTTGGATACCCAACAAATAGGCACCGGTCAGACCTAGGTTCAAGTTTTTCATTTTCAAATATTTTACATAAGCCGGGCAACCCCAGACCCGAAGGTGTAAGAGTGTAGGCTTATATCCAGTCCATATCTCATATAGGGTTTTGTTAATGGATTTACTCGGAGCCCTATTTAAAAGGTAATAGGCTGATTCTAGAGCATATATCCAAAAGGACAGTGACAGAGAAGCAAAGCCCATCATGGACCAAATCATGTAAACAGAGTTCGATTCCTCCTGACAGAGAAGCAAAGCCCATCATCGACCGAATCATGTCTAACAGGGTTCGATTCCCCCTTTCAGATACTCCATTTAACTGAGGTATCCCTGGAGGTGTCCACTGAGAAAGAATCCATTCTCCTCAAGATATGTCAGAAAACTTTCCGGAAAGATATTCACCACCTCGATCTGATCGAAGGGTTTTGATACATCTTCTAGTTTGTTTCTACTTCATTACGATATCGTTTGAATATTTCAAATGACTCAGATTATGTCTTATCAAGAAGACATAACCGTACCTTGAAAGATCGTCTGTAAATGTAATGAAATAACTGTACCTATTTCTGGCACTAATATTCATGGATTTGCATACATCAGTATGTATCTGACTTAGAATCTCTTTGGCTTGGTCACCTTTTCCAGTAAAAGGTGACTTTGTCATCTTTCCAAGAAGATAGAACTCACAGGTTGGAAGTGAACTACTTTCACTAAAGTCGAGGAGACCTTCGGACTTCAACCTGTTTATCTTGTTCTTGTTAATATGACCTAACCTACAATGCTATAGGTACACATCGTTGACATTATCTATCCTAGGACGTTTGCTAGACGTGTGCACTACACTAACAGGTCACGATAGTACATAAATACCATTATTCATATATCCATTTATTATAACAGATCCATTCCAAATGATTTTGCAAATGTCATTCTTTATTAATAGTTTAAACCATACATGGCCAATTGGCCTTCAGGAGTGCGTATGAGTAGGATCGACGGTAGAGCTGCCCTTCCATCAGGATAAACCGAGAGGCTTTCTTCTTGATGAGGCCGGCGTCCGTGCGGTCCTTTGGTAAGGTGCCATCGATGATGTATCTAATATACCTGTCCATCCAACTCGGCTTCGAGGTGACTTGCTGCACTCCTCTAGTATATAATGGTATATTAATGGTTGCTGGTGGTTATTAAAATTATTAATGATGGGATAGTCTACTTTTTCAGAATAAATACAAATGCCCCAGAATAAATACAAATGCCCCAGAATAAATACAAATCTTTTCAGAATAAATAGAAATACTTCAGAATAAATATAAATCTAAATAGATAGAAGTATTTATTTATTCTGAAATGTTTGGATTTATTCTGAAAATATTTATATTTATTCTGGAACATTTGTATTTATTTTGAAGTATTTTAGTTTATTTCTATTTATGTTTAATCTATACCATTAATATATCATTAACTTTTTATTTTTTTATACGGGGATGTTCAAATCAAAGGTGAAGGACTTGACTAGATTTGGCTTCAAATCCACTCGAATGTAGCCAAGTCTATCTCTCTCTATATATATAGCTGTACTTGGCTACATTTGAAAAGATTTGGAGCTAAATCCGATCAAGTTTCCCATCCTCTAATTTGCAATGATCCCCATATAACAAAAGTAAAAAAATTAATGGTATATTTAATATAGAATATATAACATAAATAAATAAAAATACTTTAAAATAAATATAAAATTTCTACGTGCATTGATGGTGTATTAATGATTGCTGGGGTTATTGAAATTACTAATGATGGGATAGTAACTTTTCAGAATAAATATAAACCCAAAATAACACAATCTTTTTCATAAATAAATAGAAATACTTTAGAAAATATAAACCAAATAGATAGAAATATTTCTATTATTCTGAAATGTTTGGATTTATTCTGAAAATGTTTATGTTTATTCTGGAATGTTTGTATATTATTTTGAAGTATTTTAATTTATTTCTATTATGTTTATTCTATACCATTAATTATATACATTAACTTTTTATTTTTTTTATTGGGGATTTGTGCAAATGAAATGGTGGGGGACTTGACTGGATTTAGCTCCAAGATAGACTTGGCTCCTTTTGAAAGGATTTGGAGCTAAATTTTTTCAGGTCAAAACTTTACAATAAAGGTCCTACATCTATGATCCAAGTGTTAGATGTGATCTATTATATCAAAACTACTTATACATCAAAAATTATATAATTTGAAAATCCCTAACCTATACATCAAGAAAATAAAAATATAATATAATTTTTTAGACTATTATGTTTTGATCACTTGATGATGCATAGACTAGAAATTTCGAAATCATACGATTTTTGATATATAAATATTTTTAATATAGTTGATTACATCCAATAGTTTGGATCATTGATGTAGAACCTTTATTGTATAGTTTTGACTTGAAAGGATCAAGACCATCTCTCTCTCTCTCTCTCTATATATATATATATATAGAAAGAGGGGGGAGGGGATGGACTACTATCTCATCTTAAGAGAAGAGAGAGTGGATACCCTCTTAATTATTCTTTTTAAAAATTTTACCATGTATTCAGTATATTAGCATGATAAATCTTTCCATTTTTTATAGCCATTTGATATAAGTTGAAGGCTATCAAAATATATATATATATATATATATATATATATATATATATATATATATATTATATATATTATATATATATATATATATAATATGATGTTTAGTTTTTATATATTTTTATTGGCAAGGCTGTTCAATTTAAATCTCTCATAATCTATTTTGGAATTGACAGAAGGGAATATCACATCTTTTATCAAAAAAATGCAAAGGACATGGATCACATCTTTTAGCAAAAAAATAAAATAAAATAAACAAGATACGGATCACATGACTTTCCCTTAAGAACAAAGAAGAAGAAGAAGAAAAAAAAAAAAAAAAGGGCCAAAGCTAACATGGTCATGTGGAATAAATCTGGACCGCAAGAAGGCACGGAGAGCTTTTACTAAATTCAAAGCCTACGAAAAGTCCAGCAGACCCCATGAATTTTGGACCGGCAACAGCAGCAACAACCATATCCATCACAAACTACTCACGACCAAATACTCAAAAAGCTTTAACAAAGAGAAGGAAGAGGGAAAAAAAAAAAAAAATTATGACAAGAGAAGAGAGGAAGAAAGGATATATAGCCGCCTCTCTTCCTCTTGGATCTCTCAATATAACTGGAATGGATATCCGTTGAACAAAACGTTCTTGCTATCTTCTTCCAAGCAAATTATAATAAAACCCTTTCTGAAAACCATATATATATATTATATATCCATAGAAATTTCTCTCTTGTCTCGCTATTTGTTCGTATAATTTAAGACAATATGAGCAAGCGCCGCACGAATTCATCTCCTGAAATACTTGCTTCTGCCGATGGAGAACGTTCAAACGATTCTACTTTGGAAGGTAAGTAATTTACGCCATCTTTTATCTTTCATTCACTCTTTAATTCCCACATATTCGATCATAAAAAAAAAATTGATGAGGCTTTTACGATACCGAAATCTTTGTATAATTTAGCTATTCAATACATAGACGTTATGGTCTCGAATTTGACAAGGGAATGTGAAATTATTTGATCCTTCTTCCATTTCTCTCTCTTCTTCTTCTTCTTCTTCTCTTCTCTTTTGCTTTTTTTTTAGAAGAACTCAACTCACCCTCTCTCTCTCTCTCTCTCTTTATTTCAGGTGCAAGGGCAATTTAAAGCTATCATTTAAATCGATCCCTGATGACACCCATGAATCCAAAGAAGACGGCGTCCGGAAACCGCAACGTATTACCGGGATGATGACCATCCTCGACGACATAAAATCTCGGCTCGAGAAGTCTCAATTCCCCAGCAAGAGGGAGGCTGAGCTCCGGCGGTGCAATACCGACCTCAGGCGAGGGTTTCCACCCAAGGAGAGGAAGCCACAGGACCTGATCGCCGAGGAGAACCATAAGCTCCGAAAGGAGCTCAACTCAAGCATGATGGCCCGCAAGAAACTCGAAAGCATGTTCACCAGCCTAGGAAAGGAGAAGGCCATCATGGCCACCGAGCTGGCTCGGAAGGTGCAAGAGCTCGACGAAATGGAGGAGCTCGTCGGCGACCTCAAGGCACAGAATGAGACGTTATCAGAGAAAGTAAAGGCCTGTGCGGCCGAACACAAGCCAATCAAGAATGGCGCTGGCATCGCCGGCGACTCGCCGGGCAACGCGGCGTTGCAGGAGCGAAACAAGGTGTTGTCGGAGCAGCTTCTCAAGTCGTTGGATGGGTATCGCTGGATGAAGAGGAAACTGAAGGAAGCTCAAGAGGAGAACGCTAGAATTGCGTCGCGAATGGAGGCGGCGGCGGTGGAGGTGGCGGCAGGCATCGAGATGATTCATTGCTTGCATCAAAGGATCGGTGTTAAGGCCAGCGAGGAGGAGGCGGCGGGGATTGACAAGGGCTCGCAGCGCTGGAGGGGATGCTTCTTGGATTGCAAAGGAAACTAGCAAGGGAAGTCTGAAGAGTGGGGACGGTGTGATGCCGGCGGTTGATCTGCCGGCAGAGAAGCCCTCGGGTTTAGGTGCAGAAGGCCAGTAGAGAAAGCCGGTTCCAAAATTTTCCTGTTTGGGAACTATATATATATATATATTTACATAAATAAAATCACGGTGCAACCCTCCCTGCCTTTCCTCCTCTTTTTTTTTTGTATTTTTTTCGCTTTTTTTTTTTTTTCTTTGAAAATAAAAATTATATGCAATAGCACCGAAAAATATGTAAATAAATTGCTTTACCGACAAACTTAATTTCCAGCAATATTAGTAAATGTTCGGAATAATTAATGCACCAAGCCTAGGCTCCAAAATATTGTATAAGAATTAAGAAAAGCCATGATAGCAGCAATTTTCCTTTAAACGAGATTCAGCAAGCAGGTTGATAAATTTAAATACCTTGATGGATGTATCATGAACTTGAGGGTAAATCTTTCTCTTGTCAAGGATGGAAGGCTTAATTAGCGGTCTTCCACCCCAAAATATTTTCCACCGGCCCTGACAATGCAGCATCCAAACAAACAAGATAAGCCCAAAATTTCTTTGGGGGCAAAAGCAGGAGGACCCAAAGGAAAAGATGAGAGGCACACCCCAAAGTAACAGAACGAGATATTGCATGCATGTCAAACTTACAAGCGAGCTTATTAGTAGATTTGAAGCCACTCGTCATCTCGACCAATCGAGTGCTTGGCACTCAGAAGGTAAATCACCTAAAAAGCATATGGGTCTACTTTTGGACGTACACCCATCATCAATCTAGCACAAACGGACAGCTCTTAAAAGTAGTAATGAAGAAATGCAGTTCGAGCATGAAAAACTTTGATATAACATGCTTGGTAGCGAGGATATAGGTTTGCATTTTAGAAACAAAACCACTCGGACCGAACCTGGATTAGACTGTTGGTGATCATAACCCCCAATTCCACACTGGCCTGAAGTGGTGCAAGTTCTTGAATGATGCATTCTAGAATTCGGGTCTTCGATGCCCTTCGTAAATCTTTCTTCTGTAAATTATTTCAGGAATGATGAGAAAATTGAAGTCTAGAAGGATCTACATATGTTCTTTAGCACTGAGATGTGAGAGTAGCCTGACCTTACCGGTGACAAAGAACTGCAGATAAATTAATGGTGACACGAAGTGACCTGTAAGTATCTGTCCCTGCCGATGGCTCAACGAGCATGTCCTCTTTAAAAGGTAAAGAACAAGTCCATACAAGAAACTTCGATTCTCTCACTCGGATAAAGCAGATGTCGATGTTGGACTAAACCTTTACCAAGGTGTCAGCTGAAACTGCAGATTTCTGAGACTTTGGGCGAGCGAATGAATCCAATTTAACTCTGAATACAAACAAAAGAGTTGATTGAGGCTCGCTTCCATCTGGAATGAGTTTGACACAGCTTAATCTTAACCATAAGACCAGAATCTTGGTATTGGCAAGATTGATTTCAGGTTTGCTGAAACTTTTATCATGCTTTTTAACCTAAAATCCCAGGTCACCTTACCCATGCTAATCATGCTAGATCACTCTCCACAAAATAAAAACTTTTCTTTGCCTTATTCAAGCTACATCGGAGAACTCATTACATCATTTAATGGGTGACAAGATTTAGATAGACATATCCCCAAATTCTATTAATAGAGACTCTTAGAACTTTTAGGACTGCTTTAATGAATCACCTTCCACTGAAACCTGAATTTGAAAGGTTGGGTTACAAAAAAGAGGAAGAATTCAAGTAGAAAACATTCTACAAGTCTAACATCTGCAACATATAAACAGGTCAGTAGTTCTTTTAACAGAAGAAATTGAATCGAGCTTTCATCAACTTTCCAAAATGATGCACCATGAGAAGTTCTAAAGATATGATCAGACCCTCATGGCAAAAGACATGCCAATTCACGTACGAGGGGTACATCAGACCTCGATCGCTAAATACTTTACATGCATTACATGCATGCAGAGAGGTCCCATCCTTTGCTGGTCCCTCAGAGTAGCTTTGGCACATAAACCATCTATAATAACACCTATGCTACTTCCCTGAACTCACAAGTTTACCCCTTCAATCTAAATGATTGGTCTCAGCTCACAAGAAAGAACCGGTAAAAGCACCTGTTTGCCTAAACCAATTGAGTTGGAACTCAAAATGCAGACCAACCAAGTTCAAGTCCCAACCAAGAACTTGAATTCCAATGGGGTTTGGATATGGTCATGTATACATAACAGAGGACAAGACTGCACCTGATTAGACCTGTCAAAAGTAGGGAAGGTGTTTCAAGCTTGCAAAACTTCAATCTAACATGCTGAGCAGTTAGGGTGTAGACTTACATTCTACACAACCATTTGGAAGTACACCTTATGCATATGCGCTAAATTTGTAATGAATGTGATCAAGGATCCGACTCAGAACTAGATCCTATACTGGCCAACCGGCAATACGAGCTAGCATGCCCCCATACCAATTGTACCAACCCGAATTGACATGGAAACAAAAGAACCAAGGAGGAAAAGAGAGAAAGAGGGGGTGTTCAGGGGGAGGGAGAGGGAGACTGGCAGAGATGCCGGTGGTGGCCACCGGAGGGCCGCCGAGGCCTTCGGGCCTCTGCATCCTCCGCAAGAGGTAGTTTAGAGAGAGATAAAGAGAGAGGGGGGGTGGAGGGAAAGAAAAGGCGAGGAAGGTGGCGGGGAGGCTGCTAAGGGCCTCTCGCATCCCCCACCCCGCCCCGCCCCTTCTCTAAGCTACCTCTCGCAGAGGATGCGAAGACCCGAAGGCCTCGGCGGCCCTCCACCAAAGCCTCCGTGCCCTCTAATGGACATAGCTGGCATCTCACCAACCTCCATCTCCTTCTCTCCCCTCTCCTCTCTTTCTCTTCCTCTCTCCTTCTTCCTTGTATGTTTGTTGCTGGCATTTCAAATTGAAAAGCAAACTATACTGATTTGCTACCGATATGACTCGGCACGCCCTGAACCATCCAGTTCGGCTGATTCAGGTGATACTAAACCTATAAATTCCTGTTTTTAACATAAAACATTTTGATCTAGCAAAACAAAGTAATTAATGAATCACATATTTATGTTTGTAGACACCAAATAAACCAGTGGTCTACCAAAATTATAAGAATTGATAATATTTCTAAATTTGTTCATGAGAAAATTCCAAGAAACTTTGATTTCTGTTTCAACAACCACAGCATAGAAGTCTGCCCATACCTGTCACAAAGAACCCGGAATGCGTAATGCTGACATGAAGTGACATGTTAAGGATCTGTTTCAAAAAGGAATTAAAGAGTCCATGTAAGAAAAATGGGGAACTTCAAAATTTCCAAACTATACTGATTTGCTACCGATATGACTCGGCACGCCCTGAACCATCCAGTTCGGCTGATTCAGGTGATACTAAACCTATAAATTCCTGTTTTTAACATAAAACATCTTGATCTAGCAAAACAAAGTAATTAATGAATCACATATTTATGTTTGTAGACACCAAATAAAGCAGTGGTCTGCCAAAATTATAAGAATGATAATATTTCTAAATTTGTTCATGAGAAAATTCCAAGAAACTTTGATTTCTGTTTCAACAACCACAGCATAGAAGTCTGCCCATACCTGTCACAAAGAACCCGGAATGCGTAATGCTGACATGAAGTGACATGTTAAGGATCTGTTTCAAAAAGGAATTAAAGAGTCCATGTAAGAAAAATGGGGAACTTCAAAATTTGCAATAATGACCCTGGGATGTATATTGTTACAAAGAAAAATCACTACAAACTATCAGCTGACCAAATCTTAGAATAGGTGCTTGTGGATGATCTTTCAATCTTTCCACTCCAGAGTCCCGAAAGCCTTCTCAGAAAGCAAGCCTTTAATGAATTGGATTGTGGGCATCCTCACAAGGATGTCATTCCCTACTATATCAACAGCCATCTGAATCGCTGGATCCTCCAACATAAGAAATAATCACACCTGTTGTTTTGAAATAATAAATAAAACTTAAATAAAGAAATTTATGAAAATTTGGCTCAGTATTGAGAGACAATCACCTTAATAAGGAGTTCATGATGGAAGCATTTAGATCCGCAAGAACACTTCAGTTGCCTCCTTGTTCAGAGATAGGACAAACTGGAAATGTCCACTGTGATTTTAACTGTTCCATTTTGGTCTTAACTCCACCAGGTTTTAAAACTTTCAAACTGTGTGAAATGCCCAAAAAATCTAACATAATAATGTTTTGATATATATATATATATATAACCACATAGATAGGTGTTGACAAGCCGTATCCCAATTATCTGAAGCCAGTTGTACAGAAAATGCCTTACCATTTGTTTCCATCAAAGGCCAAATCCCACAAACAAGTACCTTTAAATTTCGTAACATCCATCCAACATTAATGACAAAGCTAAGATCATTTCTTACTAATATATATTTCTGAAATACAGTAATAAACTGAATTAAATAAAAACTTTGGAATCAACAACAAAGAGAACCAAAACAAAAAATACAAAGGCTCACTTGTTCCAATCAACAGAGTTGGAGATAAAGCAAGTAAGAAGCTTATCCCGCTTGCTTGACATCACAGCAACTCTTCAAGCCTTGAAGGTGAAAGGTGTCATACCTCCACGCAGTTGCATGCTCCTTTTTTTTTTTTTTTTTTTGGATAAGACGGATGCTTCATACACGACGAGTATAAATACAACCCAAAAGAGCATAAAAAAGAATGTCCTTGAAGGGCGTCCACAGAAAAGAAACATCATTCCAAAAATATCTCCGAGATTAATAGGCAATCCAATCAACGGCACTGTTCGCCTTACGGTAGATATGCATGATGTTATAAGCAGCACACCCATCAAGCAGATGATGAATGTCGCACACATGGGTGTGAGCGACCACACAACAGTCAGGGATGTGGTTGCATGCTCCGTTTTCATTGCATGTCAATGAGTGATGCAATGTCATCAAATCATGCTGCAGCCACTCATCAGTTTGCACAACCAGATCTTGGACATACTGGTGGAAAGTCCTCCAGGTAATGGCATGGTCCTGTTAAAATATCAGGTAAGCCAGGGCTTCTTCACCATTGAAGAAAAAGCAAAAACAGCACTAGCAATCTTCAGGTAATGGTAGTAGACAACCGATGTTAATCTTACAGTCCACGAATTTTTCTCCTTGAGGACATTGAATTTCATAAAATTTAGATAGCCAACACATTTTGTTTCTTGGTGAACTTATATCCCTGAAATTAAATTGAGAATTCTGTTTTAATCATAGTTTTCAAAAGGGTGCACCTTGATACCAGAGATTAACATTACACTCACAATCCAACTAAGTGAACTCTTTGTCTTTCATTTCAACTGAAATCCAAATATTTGTCACTAAATATGCAAATCAAATACAAATCATTTAAAAGTAGCGGCATATGTTCACTATAATTCTACAGTCTATGACTCTATGTGACAATTTGCATACTAGAAAACATAAACACAGATGTTTCATGTTTCTTCTTCATATAAAATTTTTGTTCATTGGCGACTCTGGTCCTGAACTTGCTATAAGATCTTAGGTTGAATAGGAAAGTTTTAAATTTATTATGATGATGTGTTTATAGTGATTTTAGTGTCTACCTAATTCAACTATAGGGATACTAAATTATATTTCTTTATATTAATTATAATGAATTTTTCTCACAGATACTAGACTCTCTTTTGATTTCCTCTTCTTTCCCTCTTTCAAGCTACCAGCCAAGGCAATGGCCAGCAGCAACTAGCTGTAAAACAGTAAAACCATATACTCTTTTCTCTTCATTTACAAGAAAGCTTAAAAATCATTCTAGTAGCTCTGATTCTCTGCAGAGTTCTGCAATGGAACATTGCATCAAAAAAAAAAAAAGAGAGAGAGTTCTGCATTGGAACACTTTCCTCTATATTCTCACCTTCTCTTAAACTCGAGAATGTCCCAGCTGCATGATCCTCAAATTGATTTTTTACCTAAATTAGCATAATGTATCGTATCTGAATCAATCAAGTAGTCCAGAAAGCAAACAACAATTCTGAACTCCCTTTCTTTTATAATTTTCATTGTTGCAATCACATGTATTGCATAACGTGTGGTCTAGATTATCAGATCTCACATCTATGTTATCCACAATTTATCTTGTCACATCTTATTCTTTAACTATTTTGTTTCAATTTTGTTGTTTGAACCTCTTTGCTATCAGATTTTATTCAATTGACCTCAAAATGTAAAATGATTATATTCTGAACTCCTAATCAGCAAGCCATGACATTCTTGCCATTGACTAGGTCACTAGCCTCCTCTAATCAACCAATATTCGAAGCCACATGTAATTCAGCCCAGGCTTCTTAATATACCTCCAATTAGATACAAGGACTGATTTCAATTCTCATCATTAATTCACTGCATCACTCCAATAACAAGGCACAGTTCAAAGCATTATTCATCTTGAAAAAGGAAAACCATTCTTGTATCAAGCATTTAGACAGGTGTGATGGCCAAAAATCCTCATTAGTAGTGAATTGTTTTGGATGTTAAGCAACATGAATTTTTTGAAGTAGAAGAGATTCACATTGTGGGCTTTTGATAGGGCTGAAAACAGATCGAATATAGATTGGATATCAGTAATATACATATCCATGTCAGTTTCTAATTCACATATACAGATGCAGATATTGATATCAATAAGATGCAAAAATTAATATCTATATCTGTTTATACAGCTAAAATACAATTTGGATATTGAAAGTAGGGATATAAATATGGATATAAGTTTGTTAAACTTTATAACCACCAAATCAAAGATATCACTGAATCGAATGCAAATTAAGTCAATAATGTGACTTATCTCCCTTAAAAGTTTATGGGTGCTATATATGATTACAAAAGATTACAAACAGAACTACATATTTGGATATGGATCGGAGAGTTTATCCATATTGTGTCCATTTTTCTTTAATGGAGTCAGATGTTCAAATTGAACCCATATCTCGATAGATTCCAATATAGAAACGGACAGGACAGATATTATCTAGACCACTTTTACCCCTAGTTTTTTGACAGATTGTGGGTTATCCAAGAAGTTATACATACCCATTTAAGAATCTAAGTACTTATCATGCATCTTCTAAGTAAATGGTGATGGCAAATTCACTAATAATAAAAAAAATGATGGCTATAAGTGCTGCCTAGTGACACATTCGAGCCAATGCTTAATGCATTAGAATGGAATAATATAGTCCTATAAACATTTTAATCATTCATACGTAGCTCGGCCTTTCATATTATGCAACTGGATAGTACATAAAAGTTCATGTGTAGCTCCCAAGGGTGGTAAATCAAGTTGTTGCACTAAGCTGAAAATTAGGAAATTAGATCATTAGCCTTCATGATTTGCTTCCAAGAAAATTTGAGACAAGCTAGATCTTAGGTAGGATTCACAATCTCACCATCTCACAAGCCGACAAAAACTTTAGGCTCCGCCAAGAGGTTTACATGCAGAACAATATAGCAAATTATAGCAGCTTTACTGTATAGTTAGGATTATTTTGCAAAAATCCTTTGCTTGGCCAACATGTTTTTAGAGTAAAAGAAAAGGCAGACAACATGTCTGCCTGCAAAGAATTGTATCTTTTTAGGACAGGAATCTAGCTATTGTAAATGCACGATAGATGATGAAAAATTCTATTTGTTTTATGGAAGGCTATGGCTACTATAACTAGTGCCAGATGTCCAAATATCATCAAAACGGGATGGTACCATGTATACTGTACTGGTCCAACGGAAAACCAGCACCTTTAGCACCCTTGGGATGCAGGAAACTGGTTGGACCGGCATGTACTAACTGTATCAGTCTGTACTCACCCGTACAAGTCGGTATTGATAGTATCATACCGACCATACTGAGCAGTACCAATTACTTTGCATTCTTTTTGTTTCTAATTCTCTTACTCTAGGTACATAAACACTGTTCTAGTATCTACCATTTTGATGGAAAAGTGATACTAGATCGGATACTGGTATTTGAAACCTTGACCAGTGCAATCTAAAAATACATTAGTGGATTCCAATTTAAAGATATATCAATCAATCTATGCACAAACATTTTAATTAACTCGGAGAAATGATTTACCAGTCACTCAACCAAAAGTTGTTAATCTATAACTTTTTTGAATGTTTAAAATGTGGTGCATACTACTGCACATGCATAAGAGGTCCTTTGATGCACCACATTGCCCTTATGTAGTAATATATGCGGTCATATTAGATATAAACCAGAAAAGCAATCAACTTAGCATTTCACAATCACATATCAACCAACTTAGAATCACATGGCTGCATATCGGCGCCCACTTATTATTTTGGAGCTACATATGTAGCCCACTATTTCGTGGGTCCATGTAGGTGAAGCAAGTTAAAGGTTACGATTGGGTTTTAGATGGGCTTCAAGTGAGCCTTATATGAGTATTAATTTAATAGTACTAAAATATTGATTATACTATAATTATTGCTAGTGGGTATTAGATATTGTTGATCCAAGATTGATTTTGATGATGTCAAAATACTTAAATACATTGAATACCAATGAGAACTTAAAAGCAACCTCGTAGGTAAAGTTCTTGATGCTCATAGGCTATACAAATAATCAAGAAGCCTTTCAAAACCAGCCAAGGATAAATTGCCCAACATGCTCAACAAAAGACAAAGGATAACGGCGATATGCAAAAGCTAGCTCTGGTACACTGGCATGCTCAAAGTGAAAATTGCACAATCCATGAGCCAATTCCAGAAATTCAAGAGTCAACCCCATTAGATGAGTCGACCCCACTAAAACAAGAACCGACTCATAATTGGTCTCAGAATACCAGATATAAAGCTGCAAAGAAAGATGTTTTGTTCATGAGCTGACTTCAAAAATTCATGAGTCGACTCTACTAAATGAGTCCACCCCACCAGATTAAGAACTTACTCCAAAACGTTCTCAAGGTAGCAGATAGAGAATAGCTGAAAAAGATATACTAAATTCGAGCCAACTCAATAATTTCACGAGTCGACTCCACTAGTCGAGTCGACCCCACTAATTTAGGAGTCAACACTACAATTGCCTCAAAACATAGAAAGAGAGCAGTATAAAACTTAAGCAAAACTCGAACTAACTCCACTAGTCAAGTCAATCCCACTAATTCACAAGTTGACCCTACAATTATCTTAGAGCACAGATAAAGAGCAGTATAAAAATTAAGCAAAACTCTAGCTGACTCCAAAAAATCGTGAGTCGACTCCATTAGACAAGTGACCCTAGTAAAAGTCAAGTCGACCCCGAAGTGACCACAGTCAAAAGGACAGAGAGCTACATTTAGAAACTGTGGATTATGAGTCGACGCTTAAAAAGCTAAGACAACTCCTAAAGAAACCGACTCAACTCTTGAAGATTATGAATCAACCATTCTTAATTCTCATAACATCTAATTTTTCAAAAAAAAAATTAATGGCTAAAAATCATGTGTGTAATAGCTAGTTTGAGCTATCCAACAGTCTTCTCACCTTCTTAAGTTATTTTGGACACATTTAAAGCTCTAAATTCCATTGAAAATGAGGACTTTTGGCAAAAAGAAAAGAAAATTCCAAGAAAAAAAAAGGAAGGGCACTTAAAAGAGCATCCAAGGCAATCCTTCAGCATTGAATTAAATTGAAGAGAGCTTAAAAGTATTGATTAAGAGACTTGCCAGCTAAAAAATCTTCCTAAAGCATTTACTTAAAGCTTCTCTCAAGCATTCGAGGAAGTCACTTCATTCAAAATAACACCTACATCAACTTCCTTGTGCCATAAAGAGTTTTTATTTCTTGAACTCAAATTATTATTCTTTATACTTTTGAGTTTGTAACAAGTTTCTTGGTTATAGAAACTTGGAGATTTAGGCTAGTCCAAGCCCGTAGTTAGACGGTTGTAATTGACTAAGTCAAGGGGATTTAGTTGGAAAAGTTTTTGATTAGTGAACCTAAGTAAAACCAACTAGATTGTTTGTGATCCCAGTCAAAACAATCATGTTGTAATCAAGAGAATTATAGTAAAATTTCAAGTAAAAAGACTTGGAAAATGGATGTAGGTGCTAGGAAGTACACCAAATACTATAAATTTCTTATGTTTATGATTGTGGTATTGTTGTTATTAATTTCCACTGCTCATCTTTTTACACTGCTTGCACTTCACAAGCACATATTTAAATTCATAGTTATCACACACTTGCTTTTAATTTGTCAAAAAGTTTTGAAAAGTCTAATTCACCCCCCTCTTGGGTTACCATTTTTGAGCAACAAATACTAAGTAATAGGCACTGATTTTTAGTTATTCTCATTGTTGATATTATTATCTATCCAAAAAAATACTAACACTATTGTTTTATTGTGCTTGATATATTACATTTATTTTTAAATAGCTAAAAAATAGCAACAACATATGCACCCCATATGTAGCACGTATATTGCTTAATGCGCCGGAATACTATATAGCCTTTTTTTAGGAAACTAGAATTTTCCTGTAGAGCTACATTTGGTACTTCCTTTTCTTTGAGTTTAAGGCAATTTGACATGCAAGTTTGAAAAAAAAATAGAAAACAATAAAATATAGCTTGCACATAGGGGTGTAATTGAGCTAAGCCAAGCCAAGTCAACTAGCTAGAGGCTCGAGCTTGGCTTGATTCAAAATACTTGAGCTTGAAATTTGACTCAGGATCGATCGAGCCTTAACATCCCAAAATCGAGCTCAACTTAATGAAAAAAAAGACAATACTCAAGATCCACTTGACTTAACTCGAATATCAACTCAATTATACTCGAGCTCGAGTTCAAGCTTTAGCCTACTCATAATATATCTATATACCTATATATTATAAATAAAATTATTATTATTATTATTATTATTATTATTATTATATATACTTGAATAGGCTCATGAGCCTTCAAGCTGAGTATCTTGCTACTCAAGCTCGATAGCAGCTAAGTCGACCTTGCATCCAAGTTAAGTTCAAGTAGCTCACAAACAACTCGACTCGTTTGCACCCCTACTTGTGCATGCACTAAGATATATTGAACTATGCTTATGGCTTCCAAATAGGCCTTCAATGATTAAAGACTTCAAGGCTAATCCAAGTAGGTGGTAGCAAGGAAGTTAAGCCTCTTACTAGTTACGCTTGCTGCCTCGTCCTATCCCCATCTTCATATGGGGCTCCATACTTCTTGTTGATCTAAACCAATATTCTACAAAGCTAAAAGGGAAAAGTTCTTATTATGTCAACCTCTCAAAACATAGACCAAACTCTTAAGATGCCCATATATTTAAGTCCTTGTATCTTCACATTTCACAAAGAACTAGCAATGGACACCAATGGGATAGCCCCAGGGCTTGTTTAGGTGTCTAAGATTTATAAACTTGGATAAAATTCATGATAGGATATAGGATTTGATCCCATAGGATTATACATAAAATCCAATTAGGAGAAAAATCCCATATAAACTAATCATGTCCTATGTTTGGATGATAAATTAGGATTTCCTCCCTTCCCTTCTTCCTCTTCCCCCTCTCTCTACCCTTCTTTCATCAAAATAATAAACTTTTCATTATAAAAATATCATATTAATTATTATAATTATAAAATAATTCATAACAAGAAAAGGCTAAAATATCTTTATGTATCTTTGGAATTTAAAATTAAAATCCATTTTATAATTTTTTATAAAAGTATATGGGGATTTGAACTCCAAATCTTCTGATAGCCTAACCACTATCTTAACTAATAAGCCATAGTTCAGATTTATTTTTAAATTGATTGATAATACTATTTATAAAGTTTAAACTGTTATATATAAATACCCAACACAAAGCTTAGCCATCGTCTAAGCTTCCCAATTTAGCTGCTCCAAGCTGCCCACCCAATTGAGACTCCCAAGGACGTAAAAGCCAGAGGGAAAAAAGGTGGAAAATATAGGAAAAAGCAACACAAAATAAAGGTAAGACCTTTTCCCACATAGATTGATCATTATTTTTTTTTATTTTCACTTCTTTTCCTTTTCATTTCATTGTCGTTTTTAGAGATCTGTGGAGGAGAGCAACTAAGGGAGATTGGGGGTTTCTAAGTTGGCCGGCAAAAGGCAGTGAGGAGCCGGGGAGGTGGGGGCGGGTTGTCGACAGAGGGAAGGGAGAGGAGGAAGAAGAGGAGGGCGAGGAAGGAGAAGGGTCAGGAGGGGCAATTGGAAAGGGGAGGAGGCGGAAGAGGGGGAGGGCACAAGAGGGGGAGGAGAAGGCGTAAGCAAGAGGGGTGGGAGATGGTGGGGGTGAAAAGGTAGAGCCCAACAGTCATAGGTAAAAAAAAAAGAAAGAAAGAAGAAGACCTCCAAAGGTCGTTATTTTTTTCCTCTAGGATTAGTCACTTTTTATTTTTTTATCTCATAGTTCAATTTCCCAAATGGTAATTAGGAGATGAAATGGAAATTTTATCCATATGATTTCCAAATCTTAAAAGATTTGGTCCAATCCTATCCTTTCAAAACAGGCCCTCATTGTGTCTACAATCTATGGAGGTGGTAACAAAAATAGATGAGAGCAGGGTTGAATGCTTAATTAAAATGTAGCGACAAATTGGAGGGTGATAAACCCACAAAAACTAGAATAGATAAGAAGCCGCTCCACTACAAATATATAAGGAAATGAATCCTAGAAAATTAATAACCAAAAGCTATTGAATTCTTCTCTATTAACAAACAGGGAGTGAACTTCTCACAAGGAGATATGAAGTATTGCATAATTTCACCTAATAATAAGATTGAAGAGCTTAGTTCATGAAAGAAAGACAAATATTGGACGCATAAATCAAATTGTTGCAGGATACATTCACGTCAGATGAGAGAAACCAGTACATCAATAGGAAGATGTCTAGCAAAAGATAGAAATGCATACAAAAGAAGATGCTAGGGAGTTGGATGAGTGATACATAAAAGGAAATGAAGAACTACAAGACTGAAACATGGTTAACATTTTGTCTAAAACATTTTGCTTTGGCCAAAATGATTAAGATGGGAAAAAAAAAAATTGTAGGAAAATCACATATGATTATGAAAGTATCAAAACATGCTTCATCTAGAATTGAAATAATAAATTTAAATGTTTCAGCTGGAAATAGTAATGATTTAATTCACATGAAAGAGACTTGCCCAAGAGTTCTATTTAGTCATTTAAACACAATAAAACCAATTAGTTTTAATAAGTACTTTCTTCGCAAGAAAGCAGGAAAGTTTAAAGAAACTTCATGACAATTATTTTAGCATAAGTTATACAACTTTTTAAACTTTGTTCCAGACAAAAAGAGAGAACTTTGTTTCCATCATACCTACTGGATTTTTGTAACAGGGCCTGCTCTTGTAGCCACTGCTAATGACCTAGATTTTGTCATTAGCATTGTTTATTTCTTGATGGCCCTTGGCAGCAATGATAATTGAACAGGATGACAAGATAATGCATGATCACAGTAAGACATTTTCTTCCTTTTAACAACCCATTTAGATATATGCTTTATTTACATGTTTGAGGTTTGCACAAAGAATAACTTTTATTTGAATAAATATATAAAAGGGAGGTTATAAGGAACATGAGTAAATCTGCAAAGTTGGCATGAACTTTCAACAAGGAATAACATTATAGATAAACAGCTTTCATCAAATTTTTAAGTATTGTTAAGTCTTTTACTAAAATGCAGGAATATAAAGTGACAGCATACAGCTTTCATTGGAACAAATGGAAGAAGAATTAACGAGAAGTAATGATCTAAGATGGATTAGATAAAGCTTTCTGTTGTAATTATGATGGCTGTTAGGAGGAGATATTAGAATGCAGAGAGTTTGAGGGCCAAATATTATAGAAGCAAAATGAAAACATGGTCAAAGCAGAGAGAAATATGATATAATAAAGTCTGCTTTTATTAAATTATTCACTTTTTCCAGCCTTCAATGCTTCCACTTGTGCCGGAAAACTCAACAAACTTTGCAAAAATATTTGCTTCATTCGGCTAACCGGAGAGGCACCTCTGCATAAAAATGAGTAAAGAAGGGTTCAAAAATTAATCCATCTAAACAGGGGCAGAGCTAGAATTTTCTTGGTGTGAGGGGCAAAACTTATATCTAATGTTTTTCAAAGAATGTATGTACATGAAATTCCAATTTAAATTTAAACTATTCATAAGACTAACATGACATGATGTTGACAAATTAGGTTGTGAGCGTTTCAAAGAAAAAGACATATCACACCAAATTGCGGTCACTAGCTTCATCAGTATTTTCACAAAACTTAAAACTGATGTACAAGACAACAAGTAAAACTATCACCCATAAAGAATGGAGCTTAAAATGATGTAAAAGACAACAATCACCCATAATATAGTTGAGATTTGGATCATAATTTAAAACTAAGTAAAACATAAATTGGATAATGCTCGTGAATAATATGTAATACAAACATGATAAGACAAGCAAGCATTACATCCTTTAGAAACATAGTGCTCTTTGCCTCTGATACAAGGCTTAATTTTGGAGTATCTTGGTGCATTAAGTCACTTCTATACTCTATGGTAAATTTATAACTAATAGAATATGCTTTTGCAATCTAAATTTAATTGAGCTCTAAGAATGGTACTATTTGCTATTTATTCAGTATCCACTGAAAATATTTTTGTAGAGTATTTGATTTGATCATGAAAGCAACATTGATAGATCTAGATGCACATGGACTACAATCTAGTTTTTAATTAAAAAAATGATCTGGGTGAAAGACACGTATCCTATATGAACTTGTGAGCACAAGCGGCAAATCTCAAATGGGCATTGATTAGGCAAGAGCTTTAGGGAGGAATGAGAAGGTCAAGAATAATGGTCCAAAACAAACTACAGATGTTGGCAGGGAAGCAAGATAAGGAGGCATTTTGGATTTTAGAAAAGTGAGTAATTAAGGAGATGCATCTTTTCAGTTCTAGAAGTTCCTTCTATTTTGGATGGATATTTATTATAGAAAATGGTAAATACAAATCATTTTAATGTGCAAAATAAGAGAAGTCCAAGGAATTTGGTTGTTTGTTAAGGGACAGATATAAAAATATTTTAAGAAAAAACCAGTTACAAAGTTTTTCTTAAGAAAAAGAGAAGGCCGGATATAGAAAGTTGGCACTAAAAATGGATCAGAAATGGAGGGAGTGGAAGGGAGGAGAGGCTGAGAACGGCAGGCTTTGTTGGGGGGAAGTGGGACATCGGGGGGGGGGGGGGGAACAAACCCTTAGATACACCCCTGCATCTAAAGCAGATTAGATTTGTCACTAGGCTATTGCTATAATCATCATATCAAAACATGGAATATCAACTGCCCAGAACTTGAAGCTGCATGTACCATACATAAAAAAGCACCTGTCCCAATGATGCACAAATATGGTATTTTTTTAGTCAATTGAGTGAAAATGGCAGAACCGGATCCAAAGAAATGTCAGTGGATGCCTGTAGTAGATCCAGAATAAAGTGAAACCTTTATGAATATCAGAAATCAGCCTTACTGATGAAGACACTACTAAGAACAAAAGGCCAATATCAGAAAAGTAACTTGGGATGAACTGAAAGGGATGAAATATAACTATCTGCACAGGATTACCAATTTCAGGAAAAGAAAACAATGGAATTGATTGTGTGACAGAGTCTAAATTGAATTTGATGAGAAATTTAACTTAAACATGAACTGCATTAAGATTATTTGTTCTTGAAGTAGTTTGGAGCTTCTCAAGCAACACAATGGTTGCTACATATCATTCAATGAACTGATAGTTGATCAAGTCTTAATGTTATTCTGCATCATATCTGATCGTAATGTCAATCAAATTTACACATTATAATTACACATGAATTAGCAACTACAAAATCACCAATCTGATTTCCATATCACCAAATGACTGAACAGTGTCAATGTACATAAAGAGAATGTAGCCTTTTGGTTATGACTACAGATGATACGGGCCTTGGCCAGCTGGGACCTGTCTGTTAACCTAACATAACTTTGACCTAGGTCAGGGCCTTCATGCTAAAGCCAAGCCTTGAACCCTAGTCCTGACATGAATGTAGGCTAGGTCTCAGCAAACATAGGCCAACCTAGGCTTAGTCGGTAGCCCGATTTATTTAGCCTAGCCCAATCCCAAATCCCATTTTAAATAACACTGGAAAATCTATACCATCCATTCAATATGGATGGCTAGGATTAGATATTATATGATTTAACCCTAACCTAAAAGCCCTCATCCTTTTTTCTGGTTCTATTCCCCTTAACTCTCTCCTCTCCGCAACTTGCCAATGTTGCAAATAGCCTATCATGGGGAACCTCTCCCCTTTCTCACATATCCCTTCACCATTGGTCCATGCATCCACCACCAGCTCGACACCTCACTAGTGGCCCATCACCTACATTGTCTTTGCCCCTTAGTCCATTGCCCCAACCACTTCCACAACCTCTACCAATGTTCTGTCATCTTGTGATTCTCCTTCCTTATCTATGAATCATCAACTCTCCCAAAAACCCCTTCACAACACAAACTCTAAAACCATCTAATGTCCCTTGCCATTGGCTACTTCCACAGGATCATTTCTTATCCTAGTATGATAGATCTGGCTAGGGAGATGGCAAATTTAAGATTGCATATAAGAGAGGCTTGGTGCACTGTGGCTTTCTAAGTTTCACCAACCAAACATTAGAACACTTACTTTCAGCCCGACTGAGTTCAGCTTGAGACCAAGCCTAATCAATTTAGATATGGCCTCGGTCAAACTTTGACCATGAACTCGCATACATGGATGGACTGGGCCGAGCTTGCTTGCAAGCTTGCCTTGAGCTTTGAGTGGCCTAGACAAGGCATGCAACGATAGCAACCCCATCTATGGTTAAGGCTATCGCATGTGCATCGTTTAGATCATCAATAGCTTCATATGATGTTGGTGCAAGCATTTATGCTATCTACGGTTGGCATCAGATATTATAGATTTCAAGACATCTAGTCTGAAGGAGAATCTCATATTACTTTTGAGATCCACCAAATTTTTCAGGGATTAATATGGAATTTAAATTAACCATATGAAAGAAAAACTAGTTGTCATGCTTTACTTCATGGGTCAGCCAGTGATAATAATTTCTTTGTATACGAGCAAGATTAAGCTTGTCAAACAGTTTCTTGCATGCATGTCAGGCATATGGGAATCTAGGGTTTTGATTTGAGAAATAAATAATGATTCAGGAAAAAAATAGTTCATCAGTGCAACGAAAAAATTATAACATATAATATCATAATATCAAATTGTCAAATCTCATTATCCACATACTTATTCTTTTTTTGGTCCCTACACTGATCATCATCCCTTTGTGCAAGAGAAATGATCATTGTTATAGCCAATTCTTTAAAATGAAACCTTCCCAATTAATTTACAACCAGTCAACCCAAATATGATGAAATGACATTCAATGAAGATGATGATGATGATGATATCTATGGGAGTTGGCAAAAGTAATACATGTTTGAGAGTTAAGACTATGTAAATGGATTAATGATTGCATTTTTACACCAATAAGGAAGAGTTTGATATGATCCAAGTTTCATCAACATTTTCTTTGTTACCCACAATTGCTTAGAACATAAAAGGTATTTCCAATGACTAAGAGGCCAGAATGACAAAGGAAGTCATCTCACCAAGGTAATTCAAGATAAACAACATATATATCAAAGAACACGTTTGATGAAAGTTTTGCAAGAGCACCATGTGTTGTACAGCATACATTGCTTGCATTTGGTGCTACAGCTCGCCAGCTGATTATTGTAAAGTTTGTTTAATCTAGTAAGTAGTAACATGCCATAGAGTTTACTCCTTCTGTTGCCATAATCTTAACATGGTATCAAAGCTAACAAGGATCCAAACCATGATGCTCTTGTTTGTGATCCAATCCAGTGCACTTGTAGTGTACCAATTCGATCACAAGGATGTTTGCCTTTCATTTCCTTTGCTTTCCCAATCTAAATCTGGGTTACACAAGGCTAGATATCCTCATGCAGAACCAAGATGTGAATGTACTTCACTTAATATTAGACCCATTACCTCTGTTGCTGTGCTAACTCCAATACAGTGTTGTTTTGTTCCCAATGCACACATACTACACTGCCTGCCAAGTGTTCAATTATTAGCCTAGTTGAGCCCTTAGCTTGACCATCACCACCATCCATAGACATGCTAGGATAAGTTTACACAACAACTGAAGGTGGTCAGCCTCACAGACAAGTAGTCCTCGAGTCAAGCTAGTTGCAGGTACCTCCTACCACAATCCAAATAAGTCACAATAGAAGGTTGGCACCAAATACATTTCACAAGGAGCAAGCAGTTACGACAGTGCTTCAAATAGCTGTAGCCTCCATGTTTAAGAAATGCTCAAAGAAATGTTTGTCTTAGAACTGTCGCATTTCATAAACTTTTGCAAGGCCTTATAAACAATCAACCCAAACATGCAGCAATCACCTATAAATTTCCAAGAACAAACCTCTTACAGCCAGGAATCCTGCAGCCAGCCATCCTCCGCTCAACATTGCAACCAGCAAAAACAACTCAACCAACCAAGGCAAAAGTCAGCTACCAAAAGGAATGCTGGTTATGATCATTACAGCATCTGACATCCATCTAGTGCTCGAATACCCAAACTTCTCATGTGCAGCATATGTTCAGTGCTTGTTTATATTTCGTGAAAAGCAATCTCACATGCTACACAACAATACTCATGCTCACAACTAAGTCAAACATTGTGCAAGCTAAGTCTATCATCCAATGCTTAAATTTTCTCAAGTTGCAAGCATTGCGTCACATACCATGCCCTCATCAAACAAGCATTCACCTTGTGATTTTTGAATCCTTAGACCAACATAAATGTTTAGTGACTATTGTCTATATTTTCAACTCCTTTAGGCACTTATTCCAACTCATTGTTGGAATTCTATAAACCTCCTCATACACCCCTTCAAAAATCATATCTTCTTTTAACCCCACTATCATTGCGAATATCAATGTCTATTCAGCTTTGGTTGCTCTGGAGGCATATAAACAGGATCAAATCTTGTCCTGCAAATGGTTGAGATCCCAAGCTTCTACTTGCTTGGCCTGTACCTGATCATCATGTTATTGCTGCCATTTCTCAAGAAGTCACACTTACCATAATATTCTAGATCCTATACCGTATGTAAGGATAGAACATCACAACCATGAGTTCGTGGGATTATTTTTGTGATTGACATGAAACGGAAACTCAATTTCTTGTGGGTTCCATTCTTTAGGAGTTGTTTACTGTATGTTCGATTCTTTAGGTGCTTTTTATCACTCATCAGAAGCATCCCTTCATATTAGAGCTCCATACTATATGCAGGAACTCAGGCATCAACTTCACTTTCCATAACAAGATTAATGCTCCAGTTGCTTAGAGCCTTAGAACACTCCAAAGCTAAGAGAAAGCTTTTCAACCTACATTCAAGAATCAAAACCATTTGTTGTCAACTGCTATATGATACCCCACTTCCAACTCTTGTTGTCACTTTGACTTGATGGCTGAGGAGAGACCCATCTGTACATCCTATGGTCCTAGTCTAGTGAGCCTAAATCTATTTTTGCATCTCATAGCACTCAGCATACTAGCATTAATGCGCATCCTCCTCCCTCTTAATGCTGTGAGGAGGAAGTTCTGCAATTACAACAGATGCACCAGACACGCAGTCAAGGAGTGCAAGACTTGACCACCTTTTCCCCAATAAACTACTGCTGCTATTGCCACCAAGCCAACCACTGCTACTCGATTCTTTTTATAATGCTAGTTGTGGCACTACTTTGATCCAGTTTATATTTTCTTCGATGCTTATTGATCAACCTTCCCAAAAAATTTATCAACAACACCACAAACACTGGTGCTAGCTCTTCATCCCTTGGTCATGCCTCTTCAACTCTCTCTACCTTGCTCCACGAGTACAACTTGGTCCACTTGGACCTTGGATTCTTTTTTTCTTTTTTCCCTTGCATGTGATCCTGCATGCTTCTCTTCTTGTCCATCTTGTCCATGCTCCCTCCTTTTGTGCAGCCTCATATCATTACAGCTGATGGCAAGCTTTTACAAACATCTCAGTAGGGTTGATCTTAAAGCCACTCATTTTAATGTCCCTTCTATTTTGTTTTGGCTATTGCCACAATGGAGTACATTTGATGGACCACTTGCATACACCTAATTCTCCATGCTTCAATTTTATAAAAGGTTCTTTTCTCCAATCTAAGATGTATCATCATCATCTTGGTCATCTTTGCCATTCTTATCTTGCTACTTTAGTTCATCTTGGTGTATTAGACTTTCTTTTCTAATTTACATGTCATCCTTTAAATGTCATATTCTTGACAAGCATGTGAAATTTCTCTTACCCTCTAATAATTCTATTGTCTTTGCACCCTTGGACTTAGTTCACCCAATTGTGTGGTGTCATCCTCCTTTTGTACCTATAGATGGAAATAGGTATTATATCATTTTTTTGATGATTATTCTCACCTCACCTAGGTTTACTTTGTGTGCTATTGCACTTCGTTACATACAACATATAAAAAAATTTTGCTATGTTTCACACAATTTTCCAAACCCATTAAGGCTTTTTCTTGAATTTGGTGGTGAATACATGTCTCATGACTTTCTTACCTCATAAAAGACATCCCCATCTCTATTCTCTTGGCTTCACTAGCTGAATGGTATTATTGATCAAAATTTATGGAGCAGTTTAATCATTGTTCTTTCCACTGGTTTCACTCAAAGTGACCATTTGCAGACATTATTTTTTCAAGCAACATCTTAGTTGTTCTCCAAGAAAAATCTTGTTCCACTTCACTATTTTTTTGAGGATTGAGATTGCCTACAGCCCTAAAGGTCATATCAGCAAGACTACATTTTTTACTTGCTTTCTAAAGCTAGCTTGATTGATTATTATTGAAGCTCCATTAGAGCTTCATCATAATTTACAACATGTGGTCACACACCTCTCATTGAACCTACTTGCTAAGCACCTAGTGGTAGTATTGTCTATTTCACTATTTTCAAATAAGGTTATTCCTTGTGCTGCAAATGCTTCGCCACTTTTCTTAGCATCGACATCAGTTCATTATGCTAATCTAACTTGTTAATTATTTCCGGTGTACTACTTTATGAACCTTGTTTTTCTTCAACTCCTGATCCAAAAGGATCACAGGATTCAATGTGCACTACTTTGGCCACTATGAATAGGGCTAGATGCTCCGGTAGCGAGATCCGCCATATCAGAAAGCTAAATCGAGAGTCAAACTTCTGAATATCATAACTTAGACATACAATGCCTAATTAAGATGATTTTTTTAAAAAAAATTGAATAACTTTTCGAGCTCTACAATGTGACACCACTTGCTAAGGAGGACTAGGCCCCCATCAACCAGGCCCGAATTCCATATTTGGATCTTGAAATGGACCTGTCAAACAAAAAAAATTCCTTTTTAGGAAAGACTTTAACCGGACGTATCTTCTAATCCGAGAATAATTCGATAAAGTGACCAGAGGTAAAGTCAATATACAAATTAAGATCTATCTCCTCTAGAATTTTAGCTTTTCGAGTTTATTTATGCTAATCATATCTATTTTAAGAAAGTAAGTCCTATTTGAATTAGGAGAGAAATCCAACCCAAATTGTGCAAGGACAAAACTCACCATCATAAATAGAGGCTATGTACCTCAGTCTTATCCTAATGAATAAAAGAAAAGGAGATCTAAACCCAACTTTCACAAATTTTCCATCTTTTTTTCTATTTTGAGTTGGGCAGGTTGAGAGAATTATTCCTTCTCTTTAATTGGATCACCTCCCACCTTTGGCTCCATGCCTTCTCTATGCTACATAGACAAATGATCCAATTTATCATCATTCCATCAGTGGTTACTCAATATTTCTTGGCATTTGCCCAATATCATAAAAACACAAAAAACAAGATACTATCACTCACTCATCTAGTGAAGCTGAGTTATGAGCTATGACTATGGCTACTAACATTGTTAAGATTATTGGGCTTCATTATCTTCTCGATTATGTGAGTGTCATCATTTCTAGGACACCTCCACTTCATTGAAATAGTACTAATACCATTCGAATTGTCACCAACCCCAATAGCCATCAGCTCACCAAGCATATTGATGTTGATGCTTTTCTTTACTCGTCATCATCATCATTATCATCTTATCACAATACTTTCTCTTTACTATTTTCCTACAAAGATTTGGCCACTTGATTTACTTACAAAGCCTCGGAAAAGAGGGCGACACTCATCTTCTTTACAAAGTTTCAATCTATGACCCACCAAGATGTTAGAGTACTAGGTGTTGTGCATATTGTATATTGAATGCATTAGATGTTAAGTTGCCCCTTTGATATTATAATCACCGTGTATATATGAACCTTGCCAAGACAATAACATACACAAAGAAGTTTGTCTAATATGCACTTCTCCAAGATTAACAATTCAGTACACCACATGTTTGTGGACCATTTGATGGTTCTTTAAAAAGATAGAAGAGGTACATAGTAAAATTACAGAAAGATAATGAATGCAAGAAAGAGATCTCCTGTTTCCTAGCTCCCTTATTTCATGTCAGTTCTTGCAGCAAACAACACAAGTTGCTAGCAGTCCTATTTCAGTTTAGGTGTTACGTGTTAATATTGGATGGATAGCAACAAGCATACCAACTTGAGGCGAAACAATATTCTGAAGTGGAGACTGGAGACCGCCAACCTTCTCGGACTAGGAGCAAATTGAACCCTACTTATTTAAGGGGTGCTTACTTAAGAGATTATATAGTCTTTTCCTACCTTTTATCCAAAGGTGATTTTTAAAATCAGAAAACAGGACAACTATCACCCGTAGGACTTATTTAATCTAATCCTTATATAATGGTATATATCAATCAAGAGACAAGACCTCTATCACTCAGTGGAAATATTTAGTCCAATCCTTATCTACCGGTGTATGCATGGCATATTGAGATTCCCTCAACTATTAATTTTAAGGCTAAGTAGGACCACTTCCATTCAAACAAGGGTTCCAACTCCATGGTACAGGGTAGGGGTGTAAAAAATTCTGATCAAACCATCTAAACTGCTCAACCTGATCCAAACCAAGCCAAATATGGTGGTTTGACGGTTTAACTAGTTTGGTTCGATTTAATAAAATAGAAAAACCAAAATATTAGTTTGATTATCGGTTTAGTGATTAATGTAACCCTCTAAAACCAAACCGAACTGATTCACCAACATCATTTTATATATTTATGCATACAAGGACACACCCATATTACATGTTTTATATTCCCATCCCTTAGAATATCGTATAAGTCTATAGTTTCCGTTTTCCCACTCATGGCCTTTCCTATTTCAATGACTTTCTGACTTCTTAGTTCTCTATTTTCCTTTTTTTTATTTTTTTAAAAATCAAACTGACCAATCCCTTTAAATCAAAAAACCGTTCAAGCCACGGTTCGCCGAATCGAACCGAACCGGCTGGTTTGGAATCGGTTCGGACCAGTTCGAAATTTTTTTTTATAGTGATGTGGGTTTGGAAGGGGTTGATAAGAAGCAACTAAGAGTCCGAAAGCTCTCAATTTTAACAGAAACGGTGAAAGAAGGCTACATAACCAATTTTTGCAGTATTTGAAGCCAATCATGGTCATCCTCGTATTCTGAATGCGGCTGCAGATCTTATACATAGAGTAGGATCCATGAATGTATCAGGATCATTCTCGTATTCTAGATTCTCTTACCTGTAGGCACCAACAGCTTGTGATCGATATGGATATAGTGCATTCGAGACATTATCTTCTAGTAATTATTATCCCATGCAATCCGGAGCATCTTACAAATCTGATTTTAGAAAAAACCAATACAAAATAGAATCGAAAAAACCGATTGCATTTAATCAAATATTTGATTTTAGAAACCTCTTAAACCGAAATGTTGATTTGGTTTGAAAAAATTACTTAAAACCGAACCGACCGAACCATTTTCAGCCCTAATATCGGGAATCTTTCATCTCTATTCCACCACATCCTACCAAATTTTACCACCGTTCAGCTATCGCAAAATTTTCACCCTAATATCGGGATCTTTCATCTCTATTCCACCACATCCTACCAAACTTTACCACCGTTCAGCTACTGCAAATTGTGCAAACGGATCCACCCAAGCCAAGACAAAAAAAAATTGACAAAATAATCATACTTCAGAGAATTGCATCAATATTAATATAAAAAAATGAAGCTATATCCTATTGAGATTCCTTCAACTACTAAATTTAGGTAGGGGTTATATCTTCTGCTCAAAAGAAGAATTCCCCTTCCTTCGCATGAATCCACCATTGGATTGTGCAATGGTTGCTTCAAGATCTGTGCAGACAGATAAATGAAGTAGTTTGGGTGCTTTGAGATCTGTGCAGGGTGCAATCCAAAGGTTGACATCATGAAAGAAGATCGATCCATTCTTTCACGTGAAAGACACAACCCAAACCCGTAATTTTAAGGCTAAGCATGGCCACTCTGATTAGACAACGGTTTCCTCCCCATCCCACAAGGGATCACCTGCCAAAATTTTACACTGTTCAGCTACCCTAAATCACCTGAATCAACCCTTACACAGCGTGGTCATGCCGCATCTGACATCATAGAATTAAATTGGTACTGATATAATAAGAAATGGAGCCCTAGAACCGCGCCGACGCCACAGTTATCAATCAAATGAGACTCAATTTGCTGGATTATTCCTTTAAACCCCAGTAAATAGTAAACTTTCAACAAAAACGTCTCCTTGTGAAAACAAAACAAAACTTTCGAGACTCTTCAGCCATCATAAAGGAAAAATAATCACCAAAGAAATTCAAAAAAAAAAAAATGCAATTAAAAAAAATTGCACGCACCTAGCGGGCCGGACCTTCGGAAAACCTGGCGTCAGAGGGTACAGAGGAAGAGGAAGGAGTAGCGGCGGCGGGTGGCGGGGCGGCGGGAGCCGGGGCTGCAGCGGAGGTGGTAGCAGACCCGGTGCCACGCTGGAGCTCGAGGACGAGCCAGCGGACGGCCTTGCTCGTCTGCTCGAGGCGGGAAGCGTTGATCGGGGGGACACCGCTGGCGGGCGCCTGGGAGGCGGCGCGGGTGGCCTCGTCGACGAGCAACTCAGACCCGATGCGGTGGCGCGCCCGCTCCACCATCTCCTCCGCTCGGTCGCACACCGCATGGAAGGTCTCCCACCGCTCCTTGAAGGCCAACAGGGCGGCGTCGATCTCCGCCGTCTTCTGTCCCCCGGACGCGGCCCTCGCCTCCAGGACGCCCACCGTCGCCGCCACGAGCTCATCGTAGGAACTGCTCAGCTCCTCAACGGTGCCGTCCATCGCCGCTGCGGTTCGATCGCCGGCAAGGGTGCGGCGGAAGATGGTTTTTTATTTTTATTTTTTTTTTTTTTTTAATTTGCTTTCCGAGCCCGAACCGCTTGATGCCGAGCGATGGTTCGGATTAAAGGTTCGGTTTAAATTTTGCAACGCCAAATCCAATGAACCCTGGCATGAGACACGTGGGGGTGCATTCGACGGATAAGTATCATTTAAGAAGATCGAAAGGTTTTCCCAAAAAAATAATATTTTATAGGTATAATATGTCGGTAAGGCAATTTTATTTGCATACTTACTATTTCACTTCATGTTCTTTATGAAAAAAGCAAGAAAATGGATACATACAAATGCTTGTTAAAAAAAATAATGAATGTAGAAATATAAAATTTTAATTTTCAACATTTTATATATTATGAATTATATTATAACCAAGGTTCTATACATTCATCTCAGAAATAAGATTGGTAAATTGGTTTCAGCTTGTCAAATGACTTTCATTAAAGTTGGAGTGGTATTTGAAAGCTAGTTCATGGTAGTTTTTGAGATCGATCCTTGTTACGAGTACTGTTCTTGTTTCTCATTGCAAACACTGATAACTTTCTTGAAATTCTTTGTAAAGTTGATTTCAAAAAGATTTTTTAACTTTATTTCTTAGGATTTTCTTAGTAGAATGTTTGCAGCATAGCAGCTTTGATAAGAGATGTATTGACCGGATGATGAGCTTCCTTCTTAAATTCCCAGGCTTAGTTGCAGGTACGCTTGGTAGAATTCAGCTGGTAGCCATGAAAGAGTGATCGAAGGAATGAATTACAAGATACATTCGATGCCTTCAATTTGAGGACAAATACATGCTGATGTCTGCAAGGCTAACAGAAGGAGTGTAAACTCCCTCGAGTTTATCTTTTATGCCTTTTAACTTGCTACGAGTCTTAAAATAAATTTTTAGAAATCTCAGCTGATAGGCTTTAGAATCATTGAAGAAGCAAGGAACTGGTCTGCTACCATGCCAGGCTGACAGGCATCTAAACTACCTATTTTGCATCACTCGGTTCTTAGAAAAGGAAACCCATCCTTTCTCATCGAAAAAGTTTCGAGAGGGATGAGTGGCCGGAAATCAAAGACTAACATTGGCAGGCCGGTCGTGGGTTCGAGGTCTTGTCTCGCTACCAATCGGTTATGAGTTCGAGACATGATTCCAGCAGTGACTCGATTAAATTTAAAAATTTTTCTGAAACCCACGATCGCTGGTTTGAGTGAGAGATCAGGATCTTTCTTTTTATCCATGTTTTACCGGTCGACGAGCATCTTGCATCGAATATTACCCGGCGGGATGGAAGCTTGCGGGAGTAGCTACACCGAAATTTATCCCCCCATCCCTTTTGTTAATCGAAAAAATAAGCCTGTACTACAGCTCCCTTAAACTATTATTCCTACGGGGATAGCTACATAAGGATTTATCCTTCCTATCCCTTTTATTAATAATAATAAAAAAAAAAAAAACTGTACTGCAGCTCCCTTGAACTATTATTCAAACAATCAACCAGATATGTGAAGAGTTCATCCGGGACGGTCAGCAATAATATCAGGTAGCAAGTGAAACAGCCATCAATTGGAATTAGGTTAGTGAACCTTACAATTTGGGAGACTTGGGGATGGTGGATCTTGCCACTCTCAATCATTCTCTCTTCCGGAATTAATAGTGGTGGAAATATTACGAGGATCAATAGAAGATATGATGCACATAGATAAAAGCCAACTACTAGCCCAAGAAGCTGAGTTTGGACCCCGATTGATATATGAAAACTGATTGCATCCCCATTTTGGAAATATTTGCTCAATCTGTATGGCCTTTTCAAACAATACTTTTATCCCAATCTGGAAAGTGGAGTTCATATTTCCTTGGCAGGCCAAGCTTGCTTGGTGAATCACCGTTGTGTAACGCATTCTCTCATCTTTGTCTCTTGCCGAAGAGCCATTTAATTTCTCCGACAAGAGACGGGGATGGATGGCGACAACAAAACTTGCTCGATTATTTAATTTATCTCATCTTTATTTTTTATTAAAAAATTATTTAATTTATCATCAAGGCGGTAGTCTAGATGATATTGGCTAAGGTTCCACTTCTTCGAGATCCGGATCACCCGTTATATTGGATAAATACGTCATCCTGGTCTCGGTATAGAATCAATGGGATCTTAGACATAAGAGGCATGAGATTATAACCGGTTCTGATTAGATCTGTCAAAATGGATCAAAGTTCATGGGCTAACCCATTTGGTTTTATAAATGGATCGGATCGGGCTGAAAAAATTTGGTCCATTTATGTAAGTGGACTTTTTGACCCGGCCCATGTCGCCCATTGGCTCAACTGGGTTAGGACCGGACCAGCCTATGGGTCAAGAATTTTTTTAAAAAAAAATTATTAAAATTAAAAGATTCAAAACGGAAAATGATAAACAGGTTATGGGTTAGCAGGTCCACTTGCTACGGTCCACGTTAAATTAAAAGTTTAAAACTTTAAACTTAAAACATAAAGATATTTTGATTTTTTTTCTAATATTCCGTGTCGTTCTCACGTCCCTTCCCTGTTCGCAGTGTTTAGCTATTCCCATTTCCACTTCGATACGATGATACTCGATAGTTTCGGGCTTCCAGTAATTCAAACTTCTTCTGAATTTCTTATTCATCGGAAGTTTGGGACCGGTCGACCGGGGTTTTGCTGCTGCTCTGCTCTTCTATTCCGGCGGAGGAAGGAACAATCCGTGATGCCGGCGATGACTCTTTCGCGACGTCGACAGCCATCATCGTACTGCTATTGGTGAACCAGAGCTTCTTCCATATTGAGATGAGGGCCATATACTTATATCATTTCAATGTTCACGATTCTAGCCCACGGTTCTAGTCCATGGCCCTAGCCCACGATCCTAATCCATGGCTCATACAGAGGGTTGGCCCGGCTTTAGCCCACGACCCATATAGAACCAGGCCAAGTTAGATTTTTTTAATCTATTTATGTAAATGGACCTGATCTGGTCCGGTCCATAAAATACAAGTTCATATATATTAAAACCGGATTGGACTGGACCTGTCCATATTGACAGCCCTAGTTCTGGTCGAACTACCACCTTGGTGATACGCTAGCTACTTTTTTATCACTCGATTTATATCATGTTCGTTATCAGGACATCTCGACAAGACATGTACATGCACTTTGATTGTGATGGGAGAACGTGGGGACACTCAACTTTCATGCATGTAATCTCCGAACCAATGTAGCCCTTCTACGTAACTTTCCAATATTAATATAATATAATATTTTACAATAAAAGTATTTTATTTTCTACTTGTTATCTTGAAAAAAATTGTGCTTAAAAGTTCTTGATTTCAAAATAATGATATTTTTTGGATATAAATTATAAAATACAAAATTTAAGACTTTTAGGTGGTATTTGGTTATAAAAATAGGAATATTAAATAATAAAATAAATATGTCTGATGTCTTATGAGATATACCTGTAAGATTTTGGATAATTATTTTTTTTTCAATTTTTAGTGTTAAGATGTTAGATATTATAAAAAAAAATTTATCTATCAAGAGGATTATCCGGCTATTTACACTAATCCACATCAATTATAATTCAAAAGGTCAATTCATTAAGGAAGATGCAGGCCGAGATGCCAATAGTGCAGTGAATGTGATGTACAATCGAGAGAGTGAGAATTCTAGACCCAAGATGAATTCTTAATGGAAATGGAGCCCAAGAATGGTGGTTGGTCTACAATTACAGCTACTCACTAATGAAAAATGAGTGATCAAAGTACCTATCAGATATAAAATAATATTCATATAACACATAATAACGAGGACAACCATCCATATTAAGTTATAGTGCCCGACTTCCTACCATCCATAACATAAAAGGTAGAACAATATTATCTATCATATATGATTATAGCATGCTATATTGGCACTAAAAAATGTGGACAAGTATCAAGATAAATAGCAGCAACCATCTTATTATTTTAAGGAGTAATTTATAAATATTAAATTATAATTAAGAAAATTTCTTCAACATTACAAATCATCAAATATATATATATATATATATAATCTTATCTAAGCTAATTACTAACAGCATTCTATCCTAGGAGTAGCATAGTCCAAATATTTTATTTCAAATGGTGGTTATACGATGGCGGCACAAGTTCTTGCAAATTAAGATTTTAAACCTATACCATTCTTTGTGTTCTCTCTCTAATTATAATCTTTCTTGCTGGTGTAATATTAATGACATGCAATGCTCCTATCTATTCTGTTATTTGATTTGCTATCATTCTCTACTTTGCACATCCGAACAGGATAAAAGAGTACCACTGATGAGTGGTGCAGTTGGTTATGAGATTTTTCTCATAACCAGCTGGTAAGAATTAGGGATATATATAATAAATCCCGTTCATTCGGTTGACATCAGTGATAATCAGGTTGATGTACTCATCTTTGGATGGGGAACGGCTGCGAAAAAATTAATATACATCGTGTATCGAACATTCCCTGGCAGGAATTGGAGGACCGTCTGGAAATGACCACGTTCGGAATCTAACTTCTCCCCCCTGTTTGTCTAACTCCTCCCCTTATTTATTTATAAAAAAAAAAAACGGGATAAAAGAGTGACGATGAGTTCCCTGGCATTTGAAAAATTGTTCGCAGTTGTAGTTGTACGACATGGCCCTCTCGTTATATTAATTCAAACCATAAATTTGAATATGATGGCACAAAATATCTTGGGCTCATGCCCAAACCCAAAATGTGCGTAGCGAAACATGAGAGGATTGATGCATTTGATGGTGTAGGTACGGCGTGCAAGATATGGCAAATGTGTGAAGTGACAATTATGATGGATCACACCATTCTATTATTCTATTCATACTATTATCCACTATCAAAATACTTTTTCCTATATTTTATTTGATAAAAAAAAATTATTTGTATATGTTAGGGTAATTATTGATTTAGTCTCGAGAACTTACCGGACCATCGACCATACCACTAGCTATGGAGGGATAGGACATTCGACTCGGAACAATTAAGTTATCAGCTAAAAAAAAAAAGATAACAAAGCCAACTACTACACCGCCGACCAAAAAGACTAGCAAGGAAAAGATAAAGTCAACCACTATATTAAATAGTCGCTTCTTTCCGGATCAAGTAGCTACAACCTATTGAGTCCGATCGGTATAATATTTTCTACACGCATCTACCGAGTATCTCTTTGGTAGCAGATAAACTGACCATCTATTCGGAACGCAATATCTGAATAGATGACGGACGGTTGATCATGGTTGTTCCATCACAAATTATGGTGGACAAAATCTTAACATATCCTATCACTCTAATAGAAAGATGTCAATGAAGATATTTCAAGAGACAAAATCCCACTACCTCAACAAAATCTGTTACATATGTCAAAAGAAGCCACCTTCGTTATGGCATTTGGTTACCCTGCATAGCTCTATAAATTGATAAGATGGGATCCCAACGAGGTATGCTACACTAACATACTTCTATCATCACTCTCATGCTCATTCAATCACCACCATCGCTCTTAGCTCCGATTGATATGACCTATTTTTCCTATCCACTGACTTGATTATCGAAGATTTTCCTGCCAGTTACCACCGGTCAAGCGATTGCTTTTGCGAGTCTCTATTCGAAAGCCACAAGGAGTAGCACCCAATTCCACCCAGAGAAGACCAAAGCACCTTTGGCCACCACCGGAGTCCAGTGGAGGGTGACTTGACAATAATAGATTGCCGCACCAGATAGGAGGTAGCAAGCAAGTTTTATAAGTTATCGGAGTTTGGAATGCAATGATGGTAACGACGTGAGCATAGGACACCTCCACCAGCTGCCCTAAAAATCGTACAATGGTGGTAACTGGCTATAGCCTCTGTTGCATGCATTACTAGAAATAAAAGCTTCACTAACGGATAATTTTGCCAGAGAAATCCATAAAATCCATCAGAAAATATGTTTATGATAACTTTTCTAATGGCTTCTCATCTGTCAGGAAAAATCATATCGGTATTTTTTTCTGACAGATAGAATCCGTCAGAAAATTTGCTGACAAATTTGTGATAAATAATCTATCAGAAATATGCTTTTCACATTCTCCAACAAATATTATTTTTCTAGCAAATTTGTAAATTTTTGATAGATTTCTAATAGATTAATGATAAATTTTTAATCAGTAAAATTGATGATAGATTATCTGTCAATGAACAGAAAAAAAAAACTCAAATACAATAATGGCATATTTCAGGCAGATATTCCTTCAAAAAACAATTTGATAAAAAATCTATCAAAATGAGGGCTATGTTGTAAAAAAAAATTTAATAAATAGTCCATCAAAAAGATAATAAATATAACTAAGATACAAACAAACAAAATCGCACAAGGTGATCAAGGTAAAGAGGATCAGAATGAATAAAGAAATGGACATAATTGAGAAATTCTATTTGATGGAAATAGAAATTATTTTTAAAATAAGTTTTGAAAAGATTAAATCCATATGCATCTTATTTTGATAGTACTCTACAATTTGAATTAATGTTATCCTATATTCTTATTTTCAGTATACTATTATTATTAGATTTATCTAGCCAAAGTGTTTATTACTTACCGGGCTATCACATATCTTGCTATTTTTACAAATCTTGTGAATTAAGATAGCATAAAAATATATTTGGAAAAGTGATTAGAAATCGAACTTCGATATCTTTATATTAGATTGAAGATTTTAATGGAGTTTGATGGAAGATTATTCGAACATTATTGGATTTGCAAGAAACTAAAATTTGGATTTTATTTATTTAAATATAAATTTATTATTTGAATTTATTCTTCTATTTATATTATGATATTGTGATGAAATACCTTACATGTTTGCGAGGAGAATTCTCGATGAGTATATGTAGTTGTCATGATCCCTAACTTGCGATCTTAAGCCGAAATGTGATAATTAATATGATATTAGAACACGTGTAGATAGATTATGACACGTATGCACAATTAGACATGAGTATAGATGGATAGATACTTGAGACATTGCGATGATAATTTATGTTGATGATGATATAACTTATAAATCTAGATTTGATACAAATATACCGAAAGATTTGAATTAGAGTATACAGCAGAAGCATGATAGTTTAAAGTATTTTTAAGTTAATTAGAATAATAATATGATCTGAAAGATGACATGATGAAAGGCCCAATCATAAAATTAGACGACTTGACCTATCCAACCACTAGCAATTGAGCCTAAAAAGGACTCTGGAAGAAGTTTAAAGCATAATAATACAAAAGAGAGAGAGAAAAGTGCCGATGAGAGTCTTCTTCACTAATAGGCTCCTAATCAGAGCTACTAATCAATACCAAGATGGAGTCTAACTCCTCTTCTCTAGCTCTATTTAAGATGGAAGAGGCTTCCCGATCCCTCCCATCAAGTATCAAACCCCAAGATGAAGAAATCACCGGTGGCTTGCTTGCCTATGCAAGACAATACCCACTGCCACCATGGCCCAATCCCTACAAGAAAATCAAATAAGAAGCTAGATTTCTTTGAGTTTGTCCCTATTTTCCTCTTCCTCATCCTTTGGAAACTTGATTCTAGCTGGCCATTGCTAGATTTTTCTTAGAAAACCCCTTCTCGTTTTCATGGATTACAAACTTTCAAACACCAATTGTGGGAACTTTGGGCTAGGGCCTTGAGCATTCCTAGCCATAGCCATGCTAATTGTGGCCTCTATTTCGTAGAATAAATAGGGAGCAAGAAGTTTCCTGTTTCATCTAAATTGTGAGAAAAAATTAAATTAAAAATAAAAATTAGCAAGAAAGAGAGTTCTCTCTCCTCTCTTTTCCTGTTTCTGTCTCCTCGAAATTCTCTCTCTAAAAAGTCTCTCTTCCATACTTTCTCTCTCTATGATTTCTCTATAGATTTTCTCTCTCTACAATAATTTCTCTCTCCTAGAGTTTTCAGGATCATAGAAAGATCTTTTAATAACTTTTAATTGATCCCAGTGAAAAGATCTTAATCAATAACTATCGAACATCCTGCCTGCCTCCACCTAGATCGAGTTGAGCATCATTAGATTTTACCATTAATTACATCCTAATATCTTAGCATGACTTTGATCTATAGTTGACCAATTGGAATGGACCGGATCAAATTGAACTCTGATTGTTAGGCAACATATTGGCCTACATCTTAACTCTTATCGAACACTACTGATTTAATCATATTGATCTCTATCGAACCACCTATATATCCTAGTATGATATTGATTGAATAAAGTTATCATGACTAGACCAATATGGACCGTTGGATGAACCCATCCATCAATCATATCTTTCTTAATTATTAGAACACTTTTGGATTATTGGACTCGATTTTGTATAAGGATGCAACTATCTTTATAAGAAAATATCTAGTAGTAAATACTATGACGTAATCTATTAATTGAAGATTTTTAAAAAAATTCAGAATTATTTGGACTTGTTAGAGTATATATGAAATAAATAATGCTTCACTTTTTTTTGAATTTATCGGCAAATTATATAATATTTATATTATTATATTTTGAATTATATAATTAATGATTTATGAACATGAAGCATGATTCTATTTTTATTGAAATTATTATAGAATACTATTTGATGCATTATTGAATGTATTGATTCTATTATAAATTATAATCAATTGATTTTGATTTTGGATAGTTTTGTGCATTGATTAATTAAAATATGAGACTAATTTTATGGAAAAGGGATTTGATATCGAGATGGATTTTGACTCGTAGTTTAATTATGTATCGAAATCCTACCGGTGAAGATTATGCCCTTATTGGCACCCTATCAGTGAAGGTTATATGCTAGCATGTTGATACCTTGCCAATGGGATCGAGTTATGCACTAGTATATTGATATTTTGTAAGTGGGGATTATGTGCTAGTATATTGATACTTTGTTAGTAAAGATTATGTACCAGTATATATTGATATCCTGCCAGTGAGAATTCTACACTATTAAATCAACAACCTGTATATGGAAATTATATGCTAGTATTCGATACCTACCAATGAGGTTGTGTACTAGTATATTGATATCCTACAAGTGAAAATTATGTACTAGTATATCGATACCATGTTAGTAAAAATTGTGCAGGATGGTATATCAACATCCTATAATGGGGATCGTATACTGGTATATCGATACCTTAATATTGGGAGTTTTCTAGTGGCACTGTAATTTAATTCATAACTATCAAGATGAACAAGTTATTTTTAAAAATTTGATTTATGAATGAAAATAAATTTGAAAATAAGTTTTGAATAAATTGAATCCGCATGCATCTTATTTTAACAATATTCTATATTTTGAATTAGATTTTGAATTAAGGTTACCATTGATACTTATTTTCAATATATTATTATTACTAAATTTATCTAGCTAAAGTGTTCATTACTTATTGGACTGTCTAGTACATCATCCCATATCTTACTATTTTTATAGATTTTGAAAACTAAGATAGCATGGGAATATGTTCAAGAGAGTGATTAGAAGTAGAACTTTAATATCCTAATTTTAGATAGGAGATTTTAATAAAGTTTGATATTGATGTGGCAGGATCGTTGATGTGAGGAACCGACAGGCGCCACGTCAAAGAAAGACGCTGCGTCGGATGCCGCGTCAATTCTCCAGCCCGGACTCCGCTACCGAGCTAAGCTGAGCTCCCTCGAGACAACGAGCCGAGCTCTGTCCTCCGCCAAGTCGGCCCCGCGAGCTCGGGATGCCTAGGCCGGAGCCGCCTTCTGCCCTCCAGGGCGAGACCCTCGAAGATTTGAGACCTGTGGCCGGAGTCGAGCTCGGCGCTCACCCACCAACGAGGAGCCTCTCTGAGCGCGCGCCCTCTGGACCGGGTCCACCTTCCGCCCTCCAGAGCGAGACCCTCGGAGGTTTGAGCCCTGTGGTCGGAGTCGAGCTCAGCGCTCACCCGCCAATGTGAAGCCTCTCCGAGCGCGCGCCCTCTGGACCGGGTTCGCCTTCCACCCTCCAGAGCGAAACTGTCGGAGGTTTGAGCCCTGTGGTCGGAGTCGAGCTCAGCGCTCACCCGCCAATATGGAGCCTCTCCGAGCGTGCGCCCTCTGAACCGGGTTCGCCCTCTGCCCTCCAGAGCAAGACCCTCGGAGGTTTGAGCCCTGTGGTCAGAGTCGAGCTCAGCGCTCACCTGCCAACGTGGAGCCTCTCCGAGCACGCGCCCTCTGGACCGGGTTCGCCTTCCGCCCTCCAGAGCGAGACCCTCGGAGGTTTGAGCCCTGTGGTTGAAGTCAAGCTCAGTGCTCACCCGCCAACGTGGAGCCTCTCCGAGCACGCGCCCTTTGGACCGGGTCCGCCTTCCGCCCTCCAGAGCGAGACCCTCGGAGGTTTGAACCCTGTGGTCGGAGTCGAGCTCAGCGCTCAACCGCCAACGTGGGGCCTCTCTGAGCGCGCGCCCTCTGGACCGCGTCCGTCCTCTACCCTCTAGAGCGAGACCCTCGGAGGTTTGAGCCCTGTGGTCGAAGTCGAGCTCAGTGCTCACCCGCCAACGTGGAGCCTCTCCGAGCGCGTGCCCTCTGGACCAGGTCTGCCTTCTGCCCTCCGAAGCGAGACCCTCGGAGGTTTGAGCCATGTGGTCGGAATCGAGCTCGGCGCTTACCCGCCAACGTGGAGCCTCTCCGAGCGCGCGCCCTCCAGACCGGGCCTGCACTCTGCCCTCCTCCACCAAGGCGCCCCTGCAAGCTCGGAGCGTCTAGGTTGGAGCGAGCCTTACCATTCTAGCTCAGCCCCAGCTCGGACGAGGTCCTCACCGATCCAGAATGCTGGCGTGCCGCCCGAGGACTATACTGAAGTGCCTCCCATGCCGTACTGGCCACCTGCAGCCACCAGTTACACTAGAAAAGGAAGAAGCGTGCTGATCAAGATGCCACGCTCCTCACCAACCACCCGGATTACCCAAGAGAGGAAGCCAACAGGGAGATTCGAATCCCGTGGGCGGCGGCTCACCGTTCAAGGCACTGCCAAGTTTTCCAGAATGAGGTGACCAAGAAGAGTGTCGGAGCACATGACAGCTCCCCTTATCATAGATCAGGAAAGACTCCTCGGGACACTGCCGCACGTGCCTGACAGCCCAACGGAGATCCCGAGGTGAACGCCCAACAGTAACCTAGTTTGCAACAAACTCGGCGGTAACACAATAACACCAACACACAGACAAAACACAAGCCAGAACACAAGAGAAAAAAAAGAAAAAGAGTGTAACACCCTCCATTAAGAGGGGCATGGCACTACCAACACAAGCGCAAGCTCGATTAAGAGGGCGAAGCGCCACCACCACCACTACAATTGAAGGAAAACGAGGGAAACAAGGAAAGGCGGAGGAACAGGGAACCCCTCTATCCCCGCTATCATTCTCTTCCTGCTACGTTTCCATCTTCACACACAACTTTTGCTCCTCCTAGTGCGGAGTCCATCAAGAGAGGCTCGACCAGAAGGATCTGTTCCCCTGGATCGTCACTGACTTGATCATCGGAGTGCCCCCGTCGGAAACCCCAGCCCGGGTCACTAACCCCTGTCTTGCAGGTCCAAGTCCGCCGGACAGCGAGACAGACAAAGGGAGTGCACTCCGGCGCCGGCAGCAACTACGGGCCACGGCGATCCTGGCGGCAACAAATTGGCGCACCAGGAAGGAGGGCAGGATCAAGCCCTCCACCTCTTTACAGATACCACGGTCATCAGAAAATGAGGAAGAAAGGCAAATGAAGATGCCATCATCGTTAGGATGACGACCGCAAACCACTCTGGAAAAGTGCACCACAGTCGATAACGGAAGCTCCGCGAACGTGCTTCCTTATGGCACCCCCTCCAAGAGCGCTACTATGACAACTTTTATTATCAACGGGCTTCCTATGGCTTACAACATCATCCTGAGATTGGCTTAGGCCCAACCCCTTCAGCGCCGGCCCCCAATAAAACTCGATGGCAACAAGCAGCCTTGGCGTTACAGCGCCCTGGTTTGGCCAAGAACCTTTGGGCCCGAAAATCTGGTGCTGCGCCGGGCAGAGGCAAATCAGTCCCGAGAACGTGCCAAGCTCCCACCATACTGGGAAGGTCCCTACAAGGCGACCGAAACCTCATCACAAGGGGCTTATCACCTCGAAGGTCTCGATGACGTCAGGCTCCCCCGGACGTGGAGTGCCCGTGGTCCGCGACGATGCCACCTATGGTGTAAGGTTTCTTATCGATAATAATGATGACGATTTTTTCCCTTCCACGAGTATCTATGTGTCTTGCAGGAAAGAATCGACAGCGTCCCTGAGCCTAGCTCCAGGACGCCAACCCAAGACCGGAGCTCAGATCTCCGGCCAAGGGATCTTTGAGCCACGCAGCTCTCAACCGTAAGCGTCCCCGAGCCTAGCTCCGGGACGTCAAGAGATTTTCGAGCCATGCAGCTCTCAACCTCAAGCATCCCCGAGCCTAGCTCCAGGACGTCAAGAGATCTTCGAGCCATGCAGCTCTCAACCTCAAGCATCCCCGAGCCTAGCTCCAGGACGTCAAGAGATCTTCGAGCCATGCAGCTCTCGACCTCAAGCATCCCCGAGCCTAGCTCCAGGACGTCAAGAGATCTTCGAGCCATGCAGCTCTCGACCTCAAGCATCCCCGAGCCTAGCTCCAGGACATCAAGAGATCTTCGAGCCGCGCCACTCTCCATCTCAAGCATCCTCGAGCCTAGCGCCAGGATGTCAAGGAAACTTCGAGCCACGCCGCTCTCCATCTCAAACGTCTCCGGGCCCAGCTCCAAGATGCCAAGAGATCTTAGGGCCAAGCAGCTCCCATCAACGCCTCGAGCCTAGATCCAAGATGCCAAAGACCTGAGCCAAGTCCTCAGGCAATCCCTGGACCGGAGCCAAGCTCTTCGACCAGGAAGGCCTCAAGCCTAGCTCCAAGGCAATCAAGTCCCGTGACCTTCTTCTCTGATCTCCCTACTCGAAAAGAAGAAAAGAGGGGAAGGAAAGAAAGAGAACAAGAGGGAAACATGGCAAGCACCCTCTTCTCTGATCTCCCCACTCCAAAAAAAAGGGGGGGGGGGGGAGGGGAAGGAAAGAAAGAGAACGAGAGGGAAACACGGCAAGGACCCTCTTCTCTGATCTCCCCGCTCACCAAAAAAGAGAAGGGAAGGAAAGAAAGAGAACGAGAGGGATGCACGGCGACAGAACTACTACTCTCCAGTCACCAACATCCCCGAGCCCAGCTCCAGGATGCCAGTCCAAGACCGGAGCTCAGATCTTCGGCCAAGGGAACTTCGAGCCATGCAGCTCTCAGTCACCGACGTCCCCGAGCCCAGCTCCAGGATGGCAGCCCAAGACCGGAGCTCAGATCTCCGGCCAAGGAAACTTCGAGCCATGCATCTTTTAGTCACCAATGTCCCCGAGCCCAGCTCCAGGACGCCAGCCCAAGACCGAAGCTCAGATCTTCAGCCAAGGGAACTTCGAGCCACGCATCTCCTAGTCACCAACGTCCCCGAGCCCAGCTCCGGGATGCCAGCCCAAGACCGGATCTCAGATCTTCAGCCAGGGAAACTTCGAGCCACGCATCTCCTAGTCACCAACATCCCCGAGCCCAGCTCCAGGATGCCAGCCCAAGACCGGAGCTCGGATCTCCGGCCAAGGAAACTTCGAGCCACACAGCTCTCAGTCACCGACATCCCCGAGCCTAGCTCCATGATGCCAGCCCAAGATCGGAGCTCAGATCTCTGGCTAAGGAAACTTCGAGCCACGCCACTCTCAGTCACCAACGTCCCTAAGCCCAGCTCCAGGACGCCAGCCCAAGACTGGAGCTCAGATCTCCGCCGAGGGACCTTCGAGCCACATAGCTCTCAGTCCACAACACCTTCGAGCATAGCAGCTCTCAAGTGTCATAACTCAACTCCAAGCAAGGTGAGGCCCTTCTCTCTGATCTCCCCACTCATATACAAAAGAAAAAAGAGAGAGGAAAGAAGGGGAGTGAAAGAAAGAAGGAAGGGAAGAGCCAAGCGAAAAACAAATGGCAAGGAAACTCAAATTTCATTAATCAAATACAAGTTACAAGTATTCTGCGGGCCCCCGACATGCCGGGCGACCCTGACTAAGTACAAAAACAAAAAACAAAGTAAAGAAGGAAAAAGGGGCTACTCCACGCCGGCCAGCCTCCCTGCTGAGCTCTGAGGCTGAGAGTTCCCGTCTTCAGGAACCTCTAGTTGAGCAGCTCTGGTCTTGGACGGTTCAGCCTCGGCTGGCGTCGGGGACTCTGAGGCCATGGCTTCCTCCATGGCCTCCTCGTCAGGCTCCGCATTTGAGGCCAAAGGATATCTGAGGAGGTCATGACTCTTCTCGGGGACAAGTGCCTCGACCCGGCCGTGCAAGAACATAAAGCCCTTGTAGAAGGAGTCCGACGCCATCTGATGAATTTCGACGACGAACTCCTCCGAAGCCTTGAACTTCGCGACGGCATCCTCAGTGCCCTTCTTGGCCTCAGCGGCCACCCTCCTCGACTCGACGGCCTCCAACCTAGCGACCTCTGCCGACTTGGCCGCCACCTCCGCCGCCTTCTCAGCTGTGGCCAATTTCTTCCTCCCTGCTGCCAGCTCTACCTAGGCAACCCGGGAGGCCTTCTTGTGCCGATCAACCTCGGCACTATACCAATTCAGCTTCTTCTCCATGGAGGAGAGATCTTCAACGGCCTTCTTCGAACTGCTCCGCTCCAGGTCGCGGGCCTCTAACAGTCTCTTCGCTCACCCCTCGACATCGACGAGCTGTTTCTCAAGGTCCTTGACCTTCAGTTCAAGGGCCCCATTTGCCCCGACCTTCTCCTTCAGGTCGGCTTTCAGGGATTCGATCTCAGCCGACCGTTGCCACTCGAGACGCTCCTAGTTCTGATAGCTACTTCAGAACGAGGTTCTCGAGAGGGAGAACCAGGCTTCGAGTTCAGGTGGGAACTCAGCATTGATAGTTTCTGGAGGTGCAGGCGACCGAAGGCGGAGTGACAAAGGATCGCGAGGAGGACGGTCCAAGTCAAAGGATGCCAGCAAGATCAGGTGTTTTCCGTGCGATGAGTTAGGGTATCGTGTCAGAGATTGCCTGAAGCTCAGGGATCGGACGAGGGTAGCTACGGTGGTGGCCGATAACGACGATGATGGATACATCAGCGATGTACTCTTGGTATCCGACGAGGCATCCCCTTCTTCCCAGTGGGTTTTGGATTCTGCCTGTCCATACCATGTTTATTGCAGGGAGGAGCTGTTTGACTCTCTAGATAGTAGAGAGCGTTCTGTCCACATAGCAGATGGATCGAGTTGTGCGATTGCCGGTGTCAGGATAGTCAGCTTGAAGACATATAATGGGACAGTGAAGAAACTGGGTGAGGTCCGATGCGTACCCAGTTTTAGCAAGAATCTAATTTTCCTTGGCAAATTGGACTCAAGCGGCTACAGGTGGAGAGCTGGTGATGGAGTCCTAAAGGTCTTGCATGGCAATAGAATCGTTATGCAAGGGAAGAAGCATGGGGGTCACTACCTCTTGATAGGGAGTCCAGTGCGAGATGGAGTCCTTGGTGCATACAGGAGTCCTGTGCGAGGTGGAGCTCTGATAGCAGGTGGATCGGCCACGGGATGCGAGACTCGAGAGGACGACAGGCGGCGTCGCAAAGTAAAGTTCCTATTACCGCAGGAGACTTTCCCGAGCAGGTCTCAGGTCGAGGTGAGCACAGCACATGACGGAGATGGGATCGAGTAGCCTGGCTCGACTTCCATGTTTGCCCATTCATGATCAGGCGATTGTCCCAAGACATGGGGGCGTTAGAATCCTTAGAAGCTCTCAAGTCATGTGAAAGTGGTGCATTGAGTCGAGGTGGATGTTGTTGGATCAGCCGTGCCTCAACACCCGGGCGACCCACGAAAAAAAAAAAAAACACGCACGTGGGGCCCAGCAGAAGGAAACCCAGAAGACAAAATATGCACGGATCTTAATGCAATCGATGGCCACGAGCAGCGTTGCAATCAAACTGTGATTGGGAGAGCTACAGGACTCCGATTTGGATTCTGTTTAGACCGTCGGACTCCTGGTAAGATACTCTATGTAGTGGAGGCTACAAATTAGTGGGCAGAGATACAGACAGAGGAAGGAGGATGAAAAAGTGGTGAGAGGTTTCTTGTAGAGGGCTAATTGAGAGCTCGAGAGAAGGATTCAGGGTTTCTTATTGAGAGATACTTGTACGGGGTTAAGAAAGAGGGTTCAATCTGTAAGTTTATTTTTCATAGTAAAACTTTTTGCATGCCTGAAAAAATTGTATTTATTATCTTTTCTTTTTTCTCTTGTGATATCGACATCGATAATCGACAATCCTGTTCCGCTTCCGCAACAACCGGTATCAGAGTGAGTTGATACCGATCCCAATACATACAAATCTTCGCATAATCAATTCTAAAGGGGATCTTCACACTCTTTTTTTTATAAACAATCCACCCTGGTTAATCCAGTTTAAATAAGTCTTCTTTATTTTAAATGAATTTTTTTAACAAATTAATGCATGCTTGTACTTTTCATTAAATAATCAAGGGCCTGTCTAAATATTTCTGCATCATCGAACAGAAAAATGTATAAACAATCAAGTTTAGACCGTCTACCATATGCCCTTTAAACTATGTGCATAAATTATATCAGGTATAATGGAATATAAGATCTGCTCTAGCGCATGTTAATCGGACCTCTCCTGGTCCTTACCTCAGGAAAAAAAAACAAAAAAGTCCTATGAGACCATTTTTTCTCCCTAGAGGATTCAGGTAGGTCTACTCTAAGAAAATATCTCTGAATAATGCGAAGACGAACATAGGATGGCCCGTATTCTTGTGAATCTTGCTGATTAATCGATCAAACCCTAAAAGATGGATAAACATCAGGCTCTTGCCTGCATAAAATTTTGTTTGCCACTTAATATGTTTCCTTAAAAAAACAACACTTTCTAGTTATAGTTACATTAGCCTAATGGAGCTATTAAACCACATATTCTCGTATCATGGGCTGGCCATGACAATTAATCACGGGCTTCAGCCCAATATCCTTCGATGAAATTAATTGGTGTCAAAACTCCTATGACATTATTATTTACCACTTTGCACACCAAACCTCCAACCATCTTGCAAAGACCATTCCACACCCAAAAAAAAAAAAAAAATCCCTCAAGTAATCACCATTCATTAACTCATCAAGGAGGACAAGAATTTCAAACATGTCTTGCTTTTTTTATGCTAGAGAACGCATTGGCCATTGGTGATTCGATGCGAGCAGCAACATGTCCGCATTCTAATTCAATCCAACAAATGAGATAATGCCATCCGCAATTGTGTGGCTCGCTTGCTTTTGAGCCTTTCGATGAAAGAAAAAGCCCAAAATATATATATATATATATATACCCCACATTCCAACCATTTCATTAATAATAACAATGGTTGAAACTAATTCTCTTTATTAAATGCGAGCCATGCACAAGTGGATGGCTTGATATTTCACATTAAATAAAGCTTGAATCACACACCAAACGCTTGCACAGCTTGTACATGAAGACATACAAACCATCAAGACCCCCCATGTTCTTCGGTATCGTTTCATCAATAATGCCAGAAATGAGTAGCCTGCAAGGATAACGATGGATGCGAGTCAATAGACAGGTGGGCATCATATTCCACAAAGGACAGGGAAAGCCGGATCAAACCCCTCCACAAACTTTTTATTTTTATACAAGACCGGGTATCATCGCGACCACGGAAATACCTTAAGGCGCCTTGGACACGGGCTATCCACGGCCACAACGGCGAAGGGGGATGCGCACATTATCCAAAGCTGTCGGAATAGAAACAGCAAACAGCGTTTCTTGCTTGCACGGCTGCATGCGTGTATTCGGTAACACGGCAGCATTCATCAAAACCATCATTAATTGCCATGATGACTGCATCGATCCTCATCTATATTTTCTTTTTTTTAATATAATTTAGTGTCATTTGATACGAGGATAATGATTATTGTAAATAGTTGTTATAGTGGTATTTCGGAGAAAATAATGGTCAATACTGGAATGATTTAAATATGTTCATGATTTAAATATATTCAAACAAAAAATTAATATAGAAATAAAAAAATTAAAAATATTAATTATAAAATAGTTATACTAACTAAATTAGGGTCCAATGATATTTGTTATTTAGATATTCATATTTGGTTTACTTAATTTTATCCGAAATAAATCCTTATTCTTAATTATTTTTCTAAATAGCTATAAAAATAGAGATGGATTGCTTGAAATAAACTATTTTGATTAACCGTTCGTATTCTAGAAAAACTATTTCATGAAATATTTTATTTAAAATTATTTTCGTTTTATATGTTGGATTCTATAGTATTAATTATACTGGAATAATATTATCATTTCATATTTCTAATAAAAAAATTGAAATAACAAAGATAATTATTTATTTTATAAAAAATAATATTTTTATTTTAAAAATAATTTTTTTATATTTCATTACTATCCACGTATATAAAGTTGATGTATCTCTCGAGAGGCTGCTATTTTAAACTACCAGTACGAACGTTCCACCGGATTGTACGATGAAATATGTGTGTGCTGTGCCTCCAAAATACCGGATCCAAGAAACACTCTCGCTTCCAACTACCAGTCCCGGAGGCCCGGCAGGCGGGTTCGTTGCCGACGGAACGCTGCGTCCAAGTGTCGGTTTTCCGAGGTGGCTACGCGTCTGGGAACGGCCGTTTCCTAAAGTTTCCTCTATCGGCGTATGGTCGTAAAACGGACGCTGCCCCGATGCACCGGGGAAAGGAAAGGGAAAAAAAAGGACACCGCCTCGTGACCGACAATTCACTTCGTGCACGTGTCAAAAGAACGAGTCTTTATGGACCATTCACCTGAAACTCAGATTCGACTGCAGGGTGCGGAAATGGGTGTCGGGAATGGTCACACTCGAACGTAACTTCATCCACGTGTCCGTTTCCCGCGTCCGCCGCGCGTCTCGTTGCCCAAAATTCCTCCGCTGGCGTTTAGTTCTGAAACAGACGCTGCCGACCGCCGGGATTAAGTTCAACTTCGAGCACGTGTAAAAGAAACCCTGTTTGGGACCGGTCACGCAAAACTCGATTTCAACGGTGGGGTGTCAAAGTAGGTGTTGCCAAAATATGCTCCTTTAGTGAGGCAGTGGCTTCACGTGAACCGGGCAGTGTGGAAACCGTTTTGCAATCGCCGGGGCGGGCGGCCAAAAGGCCAGTGTCGGCAGAGAAGATAGGGATGCCACGTGGCATCATCGACGAGGACGCGCTATCCGAGTGGGGCCCACGGCAGCGCTCGTGATCGGTACACCTGATAAAAGGATTTGGTGGTGAGATGACACAAATGCCCTCGATTATTCTCGCGCGCACGGAAGCTGCTTTGTACGAATGCCATGGAAGATGGATCATTTAATAGATCATGGAATTTAAAAACAAAAATGTATCATAATATTTTGATTATTTTTGTATGTATATTACGATTATATATAATTAAAAAACTATAATTTTTTATTATTTTTATATTTGTCATCGTTGCCAAGCCTTTTTTTTTTTTTTTTTTAATGGAAGTTCTGCGGCAGTCCGCGGTGGTTTACGCTGTCGAGGGTACTTAACATGGGTTTTTAAATGGAAAAAGAAAAAATGGGAAGCAGTTGCCCGTAGAAGGGCAACATAGTAATTACAGCAGCAGCAGGCCGCACCCACAACGGTCGCCCGTCCCATCAAACGATTCAATCAAGCATCATCTACTCGTCCCCTCCCAAAGGGGTAATGAAGGGGCGCTAACATCCAGCACTAATTTATATAGCTTTACACCTTGTAAAAGGGGCACCATTAGAGATAAGAAAAGAAAAAGAACATACCCTCTCTCTCTCTCTCTCTCTCTCTTCTCTTTTGCAGGGCAAAGGCTCTGCATTCCAACGGCCATTTTTTTCCGAAACCAACGGCTAGCTAGTCTCCAGAAAACAGAGAGGAGGAGGAGGGGAAAAAGCAAAGCAGCGGAAGCAGGGAGTGAGGAGAAGAGGAGATGGACTTCAACTCCTTTCTGACGTCCCTGGGGACGTCCTTCGTCATCTTCGTGGTGTTGATGCTCGTGTTCACGTGGCTCGCCAGGAAGCCCGGCAACGAGGTGGTGTACTACCCTAACCGAATCCTCAGAGGCCTGGACCCATGGGAGGGGGGGAGGAGGACGAGAAACCCACTCGCTTGGATCAAAGAGGCCTTCAGCGCCAACGAGGCCGATGTCGTCGAGGCGGCCGGCGTCGATGCCGCTGTCTATTTGGTTTTCCTCACTTCCGGTATGGCCTTCGATTTTTGCCTGACAAAAAATAAGAAAAACTCCATTGTCTTTGGATTCCCTATATATTTTCTGGTTTTGTGGATCTTTGTGGATTTTATTTTTTATTTGGAGTTATGCTTTTATGATTCTGGATTTCAACTTTTTTTTTTCTCTTGTATTAATGTTTGACGGATTTGAGTTTTTTTTTTTTTTGGTTGGTGGCCGGGGGCGGCTTCATTATGCAATAATAAACGTTCAATAATGACTTGTGGGTGCCTTTCTCTCAAATTATAACTCGTAGGTGTTTGTAGATTGTCTTTTTCCTGTGCTCATAAAAATCGACAATCTTCTTTCGTGGTATGAGTTTAAATTTTGTTTTATCTATTTTTTTAAGAAAAAAATGTGGCCTAGGGTGACAGAATTTATCCTCAAAATAAAAATCTAAATTTTGATGATTTTGCGTTTTTTTTTTTTTTTTTTGATATATCGTTATGATTCTATGGCTGTCTGTTGAAATTTGATTCGACCATTTGAAAACATTTGTTTTAGAACCATGTTTGAAACTACTATCACACCTTGAAGGCTTTGTGGGGTGTTATAACGTTCTGCGTTTCGATTGATATCGAGGATGTCTCTTTTTTTTCTACTTAAATTTTTTTTATAATTTTCTATGATTTTTACTTTATATATTATATAGCTATTGTTGTCATCAAATTGCCTGTATCGGAGTCCAACGATAGTCGAGGGTGCTCCGATCTTCTTAAAACCAGGTTATGCTCCTTAAAACTAGGTTATGCAATTGATGGCTCTTAGAGACATGCAAAAATAATTCCTTGACCGATAGTGAATGGTGAGAGATTATTGGATGCTCAAGCTATTGAATTGAAGAAATGGGTTATGGTAGTCAAAGTTGAGAGCGATAGTGATGATTGAATGAACATGTGAATGGTAGAGATATATTAGTGTAGTATGCCTTATCGGAATCTCCTCTTACTAATTTATAAGGCTATATCGGATAATCAAATATCATCAGGAAAGTGGTCTTTTTTTACAGGCATAACAAATTTTGCCGAGATAACGAGATTTTATTTCCCGGAATATTTTTTACTAGCATCTTTCTGTTGGGATGACAATATTTATTGGGATCTTGTCTATCACAATCTTGTCCTCCACGATCTGTACTGAAGCAGCTATGATCGGCTAGATTATTACCTACTCGGATGTCGTGGGCTCCGAGTAGGTAGTCGGTTTGTCCATCACTGAAGAGGGAGCTTGGTCCTGTATCCGATCATGGCCAATTAGACTTAATATAACTAGTCAAGCCTGAGTAGGTATTCGGTGGATGCGTATGAGAAATGTTATGCCAATCAAACTTGACAGGTTTTAACTACTCGGTTTGGAAAAGAGCGACTATTCGGTATTGGAAGGAGCAACTACTCAATCTTGGAAGGAGCAACTATGCGGTCTAGTGCTGGCTTTGTCTTTCTCTTACTAGTCATCTTCCTAGTTGGTGGCATAGTAGTCAACTCTGTTGTTTCCTTCCTAGTCGTTAACTTAATCGCTATGGATCATATATTCCCAATCTTCTTCATAGTTAGTGGCACGGTCGGTAGTCCAATAAGTCCTCGAGACCGAGTCAACAATTGCCATAACGATTATGAGATAGGGCATGCTGTCTTCTTTGTTGTTCAGAGATAGTGTTTAATTTGGTTGGAACTTTCTATTTTTAACTCATTGTGAATCCAGCATTTGGATTTCCATTTTTGTTATATGTGGATTTGTTGTCCTTGGGGATACTTCATTTGTGGGTAGTTTTTCTATAACCTATCATGGGTAAAGAAATTTGGCCTACCTTTTTAATAGATCTTTGGCATGTTCGGGTAACGAAAGTTGGGGGCAAGTCCTTTTTTGTGATAATAAATAATTTTTCTCAATCTGTTGTTTTTCCCTATTTTTGTTTCCTTTCAACAATTATATGAATGCTGGTAGCTGTATGGGTCCTTTCTATTTCGCTCTTCTTTTCCTTATTTTTTGCCTTTCCATCTTAATTGATGTTTAAACTTTGTTCTATCTCAAATATATGAATTGCATTTTAGGTGCTTGCTTTTATGCTTGTTGGGTGATCACTTCTCTGTGACATAATTCAATGATTGAAGTGTTCCGAAATAGAGGTTTAGTTATTTCATTGATAGTAAATCCTTTTGCCTTCGGTTGTATCTGCCGAAATGGTGCTAAATATACTAAAATTTGTCATTTCATTGCATACTCTATGAAGCGTTGGCACATTGAACAGATTTTGCCTTCCAGACTTTATATAGCTATTTTTCATGTCTGTATTTTTTGCCTTTAAAATGTAGAAGCAGCATTTATTAAACTCTGAATCAGTTCATTTATTCTTCCATAAGTAAAGGAAATTTCTTGTATGATAGACATTATGGATGTCGTTCTCTTGCCCTTCAGTAACAAAATTACTTTAGTATCAATTGAGGTTGGCATACTGTACAACCTTGCCTCACTTGCAGAATTAGTGAACTCAACATGCAACATTCTAAATAGTTTAGTTCTTCTGCTTATCCAGTTCTTGGGATTTTGGTGTTCTCTGGCGTCATTCTGCTTCCAGTTCTTCTTCCAGTTGCTGCAACTGATCATAATGGGAAAGCGCATGCTCAGACCAGCAATGGGACCTTCAACAACCTTGACAGGCTATCAATGGGAAATGTTCAAGTAAGTTGTACTAGTCTTCAAAGCTTGGCGTTCTTCTATTGTAAAAGGAAAAACAATCATTGGGAAGTGTAAACTGAATCGTTCATAACCATTGACAACAACCTGATTCATGCAAGCATCACATGTCTATAACCATATGTATAGAGGGATCTTTAATGTCTAAGGGCCAGTTGCTACATTGCCTTAAGACTTTGCAGCTATTTTGGCTCAAGATTCTGATTTTTATTGATGCCTGCCTATCGATTTTACTATGCACAAATATTGATAGGATTCAGGCTAACCAAATCAGGTACAAGCATTTGCTGAAGGAGTTCCCGTGTTTTACACTGCTGTTCATTTTTTAGTTCAGTGAGATTTTCTTCTTTTATGTCTCCATGTGGTTTCTAGTATGAGAAGGGCTGGATTCACCAAATTGAATGCACCTTACTCTGAAGAAGAACATTCTTTGGTGAATTTTTTTTGGCCTCTCTCTGTTTGATAGGTGAATACCAAATATTACCGGAAGTACTTGGAACCTACCCTATCAACAATCATTGCATAGTAGTGAATTAAGCATGATTTAGCAAGAAACTCAACCATTAAACTGTTATCCTGTATTACTGGAACTCCTAAGCTACCTCGACTGGTCATCATGTCTTCTGATTTTACCATTTATCCACCTAACCATGATTCATATAACTCCAAAACGTCTAATAAACCACCATGGTCTCTCTAAATAGGTAGCATCTACATTGCACAATGGTTTAACAGTGGATGAATGTATCCACAGACTACCAGCTTAATTTTCTAAGAAAAGTCTTCCCTTCAAATCCAATACCTTTATAACAATATTTGATGTGTCTCTTGATGAGGATCAAAACTCAAAACTCAAACCTACTGTTCCTAATGTAATATTGAGCAGTACAGATATTTTGACTTCGCTAACTCTTGCGTTGTTGTCCTCTATAATGTTCATGTTTATGCACTCTTGATTGTCTCATCAGCTAGCATTCTGTCAGGAGGGTTCCTGAATATCAATAATTAAACTAGAACCCGAAACCTGTATCTGTTGACTGACTGAGAAAAATATTGTGACTTCTGTTGGATGCATTCTGTTTCTTAAACACATTGAGACACCAAGTATGAATTTGGAAGAGATCCTGGTTGAACATTTCTTAATTTGTGGTTCTTTGCAAAACAACCAACTTGGCTAAGCTTTTCCTCCTTCCAGGGACTCAAGAAAGTAGGTTAACGAAATAGCCTGGCAAGGAGATGACTCGATTTCAAATAGCTTGGATAACGTTGAAGTACTATTAATTTAGTGTCATCAGCATCAGTATCCTTCATATCTATTCTCTTTAATTCCTCTTAAAAATGAGATGTATGTAGTTAAGTAGATGAAAGTTTCAGAGGGTTAGCATTTACTGGTGGGCAAATGTTGCATCCATTTGATTAGAACATAGTTTTGAAGAATTGCTTGTCACAGAAATGATTTTTCTCACTGGTTTTATTTATGTTTTGTGTACTATTTGTTCCGTATATTTTTTCAGGAAAAAAGTTTAAGGATGTGGGCATTTTTGCTAGCAACATATTGGGTTTCTTTTGTCACCTTTTATGTGCTATGGAAAGCCTACAAGCATGTCTCCAATCTGAGAGCTGCAGCACAATCAACTCCAGAAGTGAAACCTGAAGAGTTTACCGTACTTGTGAGAAACGTTCCTAGAGCTCCACCAGATCAGACCATGAAAGAACAGGTTGACTCATATTTCAGAGCACTCCATCCAGAAACCTTCTACAAGTCAATGGTGGTGACAGACAACAAAGAGGTAGCTAATTATATTATCATTCTGCTTATAATTCTTGTTTCCAGTAATTATGACCCAACCTGCTCCAATAAAAGCAAAAGTATTATAACTATCCATGATCAGAAGCAATACCATCTTCTTTTGTTTCCTCTCTTTTAGGTCAACAAAATTTGGGAAGAGATAGAAGGCTGCAAAAAGAAACTTGCTCGGGCTGAAGTTGTGTATGCAGAATCTAAATCTACAAGCAAACCAAATGGCACAAGACCGACCAATAGAACCGGCTTTCTTGGTCTTATAGGTGCAAAAGTTGATACTATTGATTATTGCAATGAGAAAATAAAGGAACTGCTGCCTAAATTAGAAGCTGAACAGAAACTCACTCTCAGAGAGAAACAGCAAGCAGCAGCCCTGGTTTTCTTCAATAAAAGGTCAGCTGCAGTTTTGGCCTCCCAGACCATCCATGCGCAGATGCCTGATACATGGACTGTGATGGAAGCTCCTGAGCCAAGACAGTTATTATGGACAAATTTGCCAAAGAAGTTATATGAGAGGGAGGTACGACAGTCTATTGTCTATGGTGTTGTCTTTCTGACTGTGGTCTTCTACATGATCCCAATTTCATTCATCTCTGCAATTACAACCGTGGAGAACTTGAGGAAGTCGCTCCCCTTCTTGAAGGTTATAGTGAACCTAAAAGCAGTTAATACAGTTTTAGAAGCTTATCTGCCTCAGCTTGCACTTATTATCTTCTTGGCTTTGCTGCCAACATTCCTCTTGTTTCTGTCGAAGGCAGAGGGAATCCCTTCTGAGAGTCATGCAGTACGAGCTGCCTCCGGAAAGTACTTTTATTTCGTCATATTCAATGTCTTCCTCGGGTTACAATTACTGGAACACTGTTTGCTGCTCTGGAGACCATTGTACATCATCCTGCCAATATTGTTAAAATGCTTGGGACAAGCCTGCCTGGAAATGCAACCTTCTTTCTCACATTTGTAGCTTTGAAGTATTATTCTCATCTTCCACATTTGCTTATTTGCCTGTAGAGAGTAAATATTATTTGTTTCCACATTTGCACGTCTATTTCAAGTTTCTGTTTATATAGCTTCTATTTTCTATCCATTCTAATCTTAATCTTCAAGTGCAGCACATTTTGTGTATCTGTAACATGGTTGTCTTTCTATTTTTTCGCATACAATATTAAGATGTGCTTGTTTCACTATGGGATGATTTATGGTGGTAAGCAACCTTTTTTATCATGCTTCTTTTCAAAGCTTTCCTTGCATATAAGTTTAAGACTCACAACAGGTAACCTGATGCTAAAAGCTATTTTACTATTTTCTCCTAGTAAAAGATTTCCACTTAATTAGACCATTTCCATCTTAGTAGACACTTAAGAAGCATTTAGCTTTTCCAGCATATTGGCTAGGCACCGGAAATATTGTCATTTTTGGTTGTTGATGAGAAAGCAATAAGCAATAGGAGAAAACTCAAGAGTTGCAGAGTAGAGGATAAAGTTTTACAGAACTTGTTATCCATTTTCTTTTTATTAGTGGTATAAAGAAATGAATGCATACTTATAAATTTATAATTATCTGTCACATCTGTTACTAGAAATATAAAATTCTATTTGTTAGTGGGCTTTTTCAGGGAGGATATTTAAAAATTGATAATGCGTGTACCCAGGGTCATTGATACTATCTAATATTCTAATCCATTATGTTATTGTTATTTTCATTGAAAATCTACTTGCAATTAAACTAAACAATTAGAAAGCACTAGTTGTCTTAATCCGTGGTATATGCCAGATACTGTTTTCTGCAAGTAATTAAACGGTTACACCATTACTTTTTGTAATGCATAATCAATTGATGGTCAAGATGGTTATGATTCTATGATATCCTTCTCAAGTTTCTTACTAAGAAAGCTGAGTTCTGTCTGTCAGCATATTTATTTTGAGCATGGATATCTATAAACTTTTTAACTACTAAGATTGCTTCCGTCTAATCTCGGCTGCTGTTATGTTTTAATTGAAAAGTGTACTTGAATAAATAATGTAATCTGTCTTGACTTTTTAGCAAGCACTGCTGGACATATTATGCAAGCACAATTTTCTGTATGTAATGATGCGGGCGAATATTGAGTACATTTGAGAACACTGGAATGGTTCAATGGTGGATATAATGAGACTGAGAGGTTATGATCATGTCTAGATATGGTCTCCATCTTGTCGGAAAGACCCAGTAGGAGGAGACGAGTAATATTTGGAAAAAGTAGTCTGATAAGTTGTAGGAAAACAGCAAATTTTATATGAACCAAGTGGCAACAAATGAATCATTAAAACCAATATCAAATAGACTGGATGATGTTTGCCGTTTTTTAAATATTACTCTATGAAAATTTGATATTTCACTTTCATAAGGGAACCTAATTTGTAATCCATCTTTACAAATTTATTATGGCTGTTTGCTATCTTCTATCATGTCCATTTCTACTGGAACTATGACTAGGAATTTGATTGATACCTAATTGGGTTTCAGATTTTTTGTTGGATATGGGCTTGAGCTTTCCCTGTTGGTTCCTTTGATTATCTTCCATCTGAAAAAGAAGTTTCTATGCAAGACTGAAGCTGAGGTGAAAGAGGCATGGGCCCCTCCAGACTTTGGTTATGCTACTAGAGTTCCTAATGACATGCTTATCGTAACAATTGTGCTCTGTTATTCAGTAATAGCTCCTCTGATCATTCCCTTTGGTGTTGCATATTTTGCCCTTGGTTGGCTTATTGCACGAAATCAGGTGAGTGAAAAACTGTGATTTACTTTTAGGAAAGAAGAAAAAAAATAACAATACTTATTAATGATTTTACATCAATAATCTGAATTTACTTAAAAAAAACTAATAACTTTTTATGTTAACCTTTGAGATTTACTCTATTTCATTGCTGCAGTAACGTGTATACGGTACTTTGTTTTGAATGGTGTTATTAAAAGAGACAAGAAGAAAGCTAATAAGCAATGACATGATCCAACAAATTATAACTGGTTTCTTCCCTCTATGCAGGCACTGAAAGTTTATGTCCCAAAGTATGAGAGCAATGGGCGAATGTGGCCTCACATGCATGCAAGAATTCTTGCAGCTCTGATTATCTACCAAGTCACCATGCTTGGCTTCTTTGCGTTAAAGCAATTCCTTTATGCTCCACTTATGTTGCCCCTAATCATATTGTCCTTCATTTTTGCTTTTGTAAGCAAACAACGTTTCTACCTTGCCTTCTACCACACTCCATTGGAGGTTGCATCCCGAGATTTGAAGGAAATCCCAAATCTCGAGTCCATATATGCAGGATATATTCCTCCTTGTTTGATGCCTGAGAAGCTGGAGGATGTTGATCAATTTGAAGATGCCCAATCACAAACATCTAGAACTGCTTCTTTTTAATGTGTAAAATTCATGCTCCTTGCCTCCATTGAAGTCCAAGTGCAACATTTATTCATCTACTAGCTGACTTCTGTTCATATTTACTTCCAGGACCATATATAAAGCAGATGTTCGCTTGCTTGAGAGTAGAAAAGTATAGATGCTGTTGATTGGTTGTTACATGTGGGCTTCTTTCCTGAATCATGTGTTCCAAGTTTGTCATCGGTCGTTCTTGTATGAATCCTGGTGATGGAAGACTTCTGGGTTTATATTCAGCATGCTAACTGTAGTGACTGAGGCTTGGTTGCTTCTTTTCCTGTTTTTCAGTTATTATTGGTACTATGATGTCATATAGTTTCTTGTTACATCTTGTGTACTCGAAGTTTTATGGAAAAATTACTTGATGTAATTTGTTTTTTGTGAAAAGTTTGTAATGCAGTATATTGTATTTAGCTACATATGGAAAAATTACTTGATGTCATATAGTTTCTTGTTACATCTTGTGTACTCGAAGTTGTATGGAAAAATTACTTGATGTAATTTGTTTTTTGTGAAAAGTTTGTAATGCAGTATATTGTATTTAGCTACATATGGTCAGCAGCAGCTTTTCCTGTTTGACATGTTTCTGGTTGTGGGGGTTCATGTACACTAAACCCATTCCCACCTGGAATATTCGTCACAACTTTGTTACTGATTTCTCGCTTTCCCCCATCATGTTTGTAGTACCTTCGAGGACAGATGAATTCATCAAATATTTCCCGAGATCATGATATATGATGCGGTGAGGTTGGGATATGAATCCAGGTGCCGATGCTAAGAGACCGTACCAGCCTTCTAAGCCGGCACCTTCTTTCTATCATGGTCGAAGCGATGGAAGAGCTACCCGGGTGATGTTTCCTACCGCGGGAAAAAATAAAATAAAACAAAATAATATATATATATATATATATTAATAAATAATTAAAATTAATTTAAATAATTTTTATAAATATTATTTGAATCGAACTCGTACCTGGGACGTGCTCGATGCATGTCTATTTATGCCCGGCAGGATACGTAGTGAGTTTTGGCCTGCTATTGCCTTGCATGAGATGTCCTGGTCATCTTAGACTTGAACGAGCCCACTAGCCGGAAGGAAAGCAAACTGAAAGCTCTATTGACGAGCGTCCCTAACTTGACTCGTCCGAAACATGGAAGGAGTTTTCATGGCAAGCTCGAAGAACTCGAGTCCTGCATGCATGGGATGCGAGTCTTGGCCTGCCCTTGCATTTGCAAGTTTGGACCTTTTGGGATGGTGATTGTTGTGGCCATGCATGCAGGCTTGGATCGGTGCTCTTTGATCTTATCAACATTGCGGTCCCAAATCCATTCTCCATCTCCTTCTCAATCCTTGGAGCAAAAATGTGGTCATACGTCCACGTATTTCCATGATTAGTGCTCTTAAATCCAGTTGACCTCTCGGTCCCTCTCCATGGGCTCCATCAGGATTTTCTAGACGAGAATGCAACCGTGTATAAGATCCGTACTCCTTGCTGCTTTTTTTTTTTTTTTTAAATAATTATAAAAAAGAATTAATAAAAAAGAAAGAAAAAGTTAAAAGTAATCCAATTTCAAAGGAAACTGATTTATAGTATTCAATTTTTTTTAAGGTTCTCCGGTTATATTTAATTCCAGCCCATTTTATTTAAAACTCTTACTTATAAATAGAATTACGAAAAAGTTGAGAAGGACAGATGACCCCCCCCCCCAACTTTCCAGTAAAGAAAACTAATTTTTAAAATTTTTTGAACTATATTTAATATCAAGCAATTTTAGAAAGGATCGAACATCTATATATATATATATATATATATATATATATATATATATATATATATATATATATATATATATATATATATATATATATATATATATATATATATATATATATAATTTTATCTAAAAAATCTTACTTATAAATATAATTACCTATCATCGTGCTTAGGCCTGTCCTTTGTGGCTGTCTTTCTTTTGGATAATAATGATTCATGGGTGGTTTCCTAAATAATGAAAAACCTCTTCTTTTTTTTTTTGTTTGCCAAAATATCAAAGTTTGAATATTGAAAGCTATCTAGTTTTAATAAAAATGTTTAAAATATATAATCATGTTCATCTCTATGCCTTTTATAATCAAATCCCATATGGTATATTACAGAATTGCCATGTCATGTTTGCGCTCATCTCCATGCCATCATACTGGAACAATATAGACCCTCATGCTGGGCCAAGAGTCTGCTCATAGACCCGGTTCAACCTGCAACTCGAAAAAGTGTGGAGGAAGCGTCTTTGTAAAAATATTTGCAATTTGTGGTCATCAGACCTTATGAATCGAGTAGCTAATGATCCGACAGCCACCTTTTTCTTGAACAAAATAGCAATAACCTCTATATGTTTTGTTCTTTCATGAATCACAAATTGATTATATATATATTTTTTTAAAAAAAAGTATAGGTGATTGACCCAAGAAGAGTCCAATATCATTATAAAAGCATAGCCATGTAATTTATATTGCACTCGAAATATGACTGCACTTAGCTTCAATTCTATACGGAGCCGCAAGATATCATTTCATGGCACTCTGAGAAATAAAATTGCCACCAGGATTGGTACAGACATATGGTAATAAAGCAGTACTCATTCTTATTTGGAGGAAGGAGAGGCTTGGTGGCCATTGGAGTAGAGAAAGATCTTTTAACCTTTACTACAAGGGAGTAATGAATATGGCCAAGATCTTTATAACAAACTCCTGATGCAATTGATCGATGGATTGATGAAGAAGGCCAGCATTCTTTCCTATCAAAATTATATGAATTGAAGAAGAATAGCCCTACATGTCTTGTGAGAAATGAAAAAGAGATAAATCTAACGGTCAAACATTCAAGTGATAGCAGGAAAAAACTTAACCAGTCAAACCAAGCTCGGAGGGTCTGCTGAAGCCTATAAAGTGACTTCCTGAAGTCTGCAAACATAGCTGAGGCAAATATATATCCTTGAAGCCCGGTGGATGATCCATAAATATGGGGCTCATTAAACCATCCATGTAGGAGGGCATTTTTCGCATCCCAATTGTCGAATTTTCCAATTGTGAGCCAATGCAACACTTAAAAGAGGATATGAATAATAGCAGGCTTGATAACGGGCAAAAAGTTTCTGAAAAACCTATGCCTGAAACCTAAGCAAACCCTTTTACTTTAGCAACTAGTCGAGCTTTATTTTCTCGAAAGAACAGTTGACTTTGAGCTTTGTTTTGAAAAATCAGTCTCAAAGTTTGTCACCGAGCCCATCGATGCAAACCCTCTCATTCTCAATCCTTCATATATTGCTTAGATTTTTCACTTGAACGAAGCATGTCTCATGGTTGAGCCACCAATAAAAAGACACATTTTACCGGCCGCTTTGTTTGCCCTTACGAGTTAATAAAATGATTCATAAGACTTCATATATTATTATGTGACATGATATTAAGTGCAACCGTTGAATTTGTTTTTTTGATCGCATGTAAGAGATTAGAATACAAAACACTAAACAAATCGAGGATCGAGTCATGCATACCTTCAAAATCCTGAGAATCCATGATCTCTATTGCAATATCCTTTGAAAGAAGAAAATAATAAGATTGTAGGGCTTCCTTTTTCACCTCCACCTTAAGCCCACCTCCTTAAAAGGGATAGATATCTTTTTAGGAATATTAAAAAACCCCCTTAAGCTCTAAGACTTTTATAGATGAATATATATAGAAATGAAGTGAAGACCTGGTCCAATTAGTAATGACAAAACAAATCATTTTATTTATAATATATATAATTGATTCTATTCTTGATGTTGTACCTAACAATAGTGATCTAATATAATTTTTGATCTTATTTATAAAAGGTATGTAGAATCCAATAAAAAGAGAATTTAGATAGTTAATGGATAGATAAATCATTATGAGGTATGACGGCATGATAATGTTAGAGCTTGTATTATGAAACTAGAGAGTATTGTATCTAAACTAAGTATTATGATATCTCTATCTCTAATATGTTAGTTACTTATCATTTTTTTAATTTATTGCTATGCAGTTTAGTGAACTTAAAATCATATAAGTGAAATAATTAATAATTTTATCCTATTTTATTAAAAAAATTTGATACTTTTTAAAAAATGATTAAAGTAATGATATGATATATTAGTCATATCCTAGGATCCCATACATAATAAATAAATAATATCATTAAATATTTATATAAGTATAGGATAGTTGTATGGTACACCATACTTGAAACTTTTAAATAAAATAGCATAACTGAGAGACAAAATCATACTTTAAAGAATATGATTTGAAGTGTAATGAGTAGGCATAATTTTTTTTATAATATCTTTAGTGTGAGACCCTAAGAACTGCCACCTATATTTTGGATAACTTTCTTGGTAAGGTAGTTATACAAGATATTTTTTGAATTGAAGGTTGGTAGGAAGTCCAATATTATTCAATTTTATATTTGGGAGCTGCCTTGTAAAAGTTAATGAATAATACATCATCAACAAATAAATTTTAGATTTAAAATAGCATATTATTTAATTTTATTATCTAGATAATTCTAAATGAATACAGATTCTATTATTCTAATAAGGGTGTAAAGAATATGAGTCAAATCATACCATATTTGTAAATTCTAATTTGTATGATGTTAGATACTGCTATATTAGAAATATGATATTAAAGAAAAAATAAGTTATTGCTCTTATTTTCTTTTTATTTAAAAAAATATTATATTTTGTTCTGTTAGAGGATAGCGGGAGAGTAACATTCTATATACGAACTAATTATAATACCTTCATTTCTAGTTAATATAGTACTAGCAAAGAAATCACATAATAAAAAATAGAAACATGTAATTTCTTATGATAATTTGATTTCTTAAGATGTAAATGGCTAGAATGTTTGTTTCATAGAAAGGCATGAAAACATAATCTAGTAACATTTTTGGATATACCGGAAAAGTTTGTAGCATATTGTAAAGTCATAATTTATATTATTTGGATTATAAAACTTTGTCCTGGATCTTATAATTATTGATTTTATCTTAAAAAATTATTTAAGCTTTATTATAATAATAGTGTTTATAATAATAGTGCAACTATATTCTTTAAAGAAATAATAAAAATTTTCATTATTTTTATGACTGCGCTCTTGGAGATAGTCGATGGTAACCGTTATTCATTATGTTCGTAGAGACTTGAGACAGATCAGAGATCTGTTTTCAGGTTTCCCTCTTTGGAAAATACCTGGAGTCAAGTTGGAGAATTGTCTTTGTCTTCGGACTCTTTTGGGACAGATCAGGGATTACGTCCTCGGCAAAGATCAAAGACTTTATCTTAGACATAGGCCGAAGTCGATGTCTTCGTCATAATCTGAAGACTGTGTCTTCGGTCGACAACGGAGATCACACTTCAGCGTGGACCAAGGACCTTGTCTTCGACAGGGGCCGTAGACTTGCTTTTCGGATGGAGTTAAGCGTTTCGATTTTAACTTGTCCAGTTTTTTCCGAACACTTTGGTTTAACATGCATGGTTCGAGAAAATGTCTTCGACCGGTCGAGTCGATGATCGGCTTGTACTTGGATCGACATATCCTAACATGTTCATTAACTAATATATTACATTTCTACTATCTTTTGATTATACAATCATTTTTTGTGTTAACACTAATAATGTTACTGTTGAGGTCTTAACTAGATCAAATTATCAAATATGGAGGTATATTAGGCTTAGAAAATTTATCTATTCAAAGGGGATAGATTTGTGAATATCTTGTATTCTCATTATGTTATTCTTTATTTTATTTAAAAATAAATATATATTGGATCTAAAAAATTATCTGTCCAAAGAAGATAGATTTTTAAATGCCTTATATTCTTATTATATTGATCTCATGATTGGAGTTCAAAAGTATATCATATTCTCTATCTAAAAGAAGTTTTATGATGATGCACATAATGCTCTTGTTAAAATGACTCATTACGTTTAAAACTTTTATTTATTTATTTATTATTTGTACCTCTAATATATTGCATCCGTGTCTCATCTTGATTGATCGTTTATTTATCTGATGCCACTTTTGAGATCATGGCTTGATGATCCCTCATTGAAAGGTTTGTAAATTTTAATAGATGGTGACCACAAAGTGACCCGTTCATTAAGATTGACAAGATCTTTCTATAAGATATCTAAAATGGATTGAACAGCATTATATGTTAAAGAGAGCTTTCTTATGTGGATCACTTTTTTCCTAAAAAAAGTTTTGTAGTATTGGAATAAGAACTTTCATTAAAATAATGCTTATAAAAACTTTTTTGTATATATTATCTACGTTTCTCTATTGATTAATAGCATAAAGATTGTTTAACAATTAATATATTTATTCAATAGAGTCAATACTTTCATTACATAATTTTGATTAAATTATAAAATATAGAAACTAAAATTATGCTAGTACTAAGTACGATGGATCTTGGATATTATATTATGTAACGATTCTCTATCTTGAATGATTTATAAGAGTATTTTAAAATAAAAGCTGCCTATAAAAATAGTAAAAAGCAAATCATTTTATTTATAATATATATAATTGATTATATTCTTGATATTATACCTAAGAATAGTGATCTAATATTATTGCCGTCAAGACCGTCGTGGCCCGTAGCTGCTGTCGGCGCCGGATGCGCTCCTCCTACCGCCCGCCGTCCTCGATTCCCGGATCTCCTTGCTGGGTGTGGATGCCTTGCTGCTCGGCAGTCCTCCACTCTTGGACTTGCGGGACAACGGTTAGAGACCCGAGCCGGGGTTTCCGGCGGGGGCACTCCGACGATCAAGTCAGTAACGATCCATGGGAACAGATCCTCCTGGTCGGGCCCCTCTTGATGAACTCCGACTAGGAGTAAAAGATGTGCGTCGAGGTGTGAATGTTGCAGGGGGAGAGTGATAGCGGGGACAGAGGGATGCTCTGTTCCTCCGCCTCTCCTTGTGCCCCTCGGTTCCCTCCATCAGTGGTGGTAGTGGCGCTTCGCCCTCTCTTGGATGGGCTTGCGCTTGTGCTTGTGGTGGCGATCATGGGGGTGCCATGCCCCCTTTTTTTCATGGGGGTGGCCTTTTTTTCTTTTTCTCTTCCCTGTATGCTGTCTGGTGTGTTCGAGTTATTGTATTACCTCCAGGTTGGTTGTGAACTTTGGTTACCATTCGATGCTTGTCTCGGGATCCCCGCCGGGCTGTCAGGCACATGCGGCGGTGTCCCAGGGAGCCTTTCCTGATTCATGATAAGGCACGATGTCAGGCACTCTGACACTCTTCTTGGTTGCCTCACTCCGGGAAATTTGGGGGTGCCTCGACTGGCGGGCCGCCACCCGCGGGATTCGAATCTCCCCGTTGGCCTTCTTTTCTGGGTGATCTGAGTAGTTGGTGAGGAATGTAGCATCTCGATCAACGCGCTGCCTGTCTTTTTGGTGCAACTAGCGATTTCAGGCGGCCAGTACGGTCTGAGAGGCGCTCCGGTACGGTCCTCAGGCAGCTCACCGGTGTCCTCGGCTGGTGAGGACCTCGTCCGGGTTGGGACCAAGCTGGGACGGCAAGGCTCGCTCCAGCCTAGGCGCTCCGAGCTTGCAGGGGCGCCCAGGTGGAAGAGGGCGAAGTGCGGGCCCGGTTCGGAGGACGCGCGCTCGAAGAGGCTCCACATCGATGGGTGAGCTCTTGGCTCGACCTCGACTGTAGGGCACTAACCTCCGAGGGTCTCGCTCTGGAGGGTGGAAGACGGACCCGGTCCAGAGGACGCGCGCTCGGAGAGGCTCCACATTAGCGAGTGAGCTCTTGGCTCGACCTTGACCACAGGGTACTAACCTCCGAGGGTCTCGCTCTGGAGGGCGAAAGACAGACCCGGTCCAGAGGGCACGCGCTCAAAGAGGCTCCATATCGGCGGGTGAGCTCTTGGATCGACCTCGACCGCAGGGCACTAACCTCTGAGGGTCTCGCTCTGGAGGGCGGAAGACAGACCCGGTCCAGAGGGTGCGCGCTCGGAGAGGCTCCACATCGATGGGTGAGCTCTTGGCTCGACCTCGATCGCAGGGCACTAACCTCCGAGGGTCTCGCTCTGGAGGGCAGAAGATGGACCCGGTCCAGAGGGTGCGCGCTCGGAGAGGCTCCACATCGGCAGGTGAGCTCTTGGCTTGACCTCGACCGCATGGTACTAACCTCCGAGGGTCTCACTCTGGAGGGTGGAAGGCGGCTCCGACCTAGGCGCCGAGCTCATTAGCTTGACCTGGTGGAGGACTGAGCTCGACTTGCTGTCCTGGGGGAGCTCAGCTCAGCTCGGTAGTGGGATCCGAGCCAGAGAGTCATCGCGACATCTTCTCTTGACATGGCGCCTGCCGGTTTCTCCATGTCAGCGATCCTGCCACATCATTTGCCCGCTACTCCCGAGGCCCATTAGTGCGTGGCGTTCGGGTCGAAGGGAGTAATTACGGTGCTTACATAGAAAGGCAAGATCTGGCACGATGATGGCCATGATTGCTGGCGCTTCGGGGACCGTCCCCGCGGGCCAATGCGGGGATGCCAGGTGGCCACGTCCAAGGAGCAGTTAATGCTGGCACAGAATGCAGAGCCGCCGGGACACCATTCTCACCGATGGGAGGCATGTGGTGCAGATCCGTTGGTGGAGCGGTTGAATCGGTACAAATCCCTTGGGTCATTTCGAAATGAAAGGAAGGCTTTACTCGAACCATCTATTCTTTTTGAATTCTCCGTGCCTGCTGCTGCTGCGCCCAAGCTTCTTCTTCCTTCCAGTCGCCCCGAATTTTTCTAAGGCAACAGGTCAGCTTCTTCTTCCTTCCCCACTAAGATAGGGTTCCTTCCCGGGTCTGTAGTCTCCTCTTCGGTCTTTAGCTTTGAGTTTTTCTTCTCCTTTGTCTTTGAGGATGTCCTGTTTTGGTCCGAGCTTCCGTCCCTCCACTGACCAGGGCAAGGCCGATCCCTCCGTACGGGGGCCGGCATCTTCTTCATCTTCTTCTGACGGGGAGGGAGGTGTAGCTCGCTTCGAGCTCAGTAGGAGGTGCCCTCCTGGTTCGGTTCTCATTAGAGAACCAGGATCTAGTCCTTCTCTTCCCCTTTCTTCTGCTCCTGTCTCCGAGTCCGTCCGGCCTGCAGGTCCTGGTGGGGTCGTCTCCATGATCACCATCGGGGAACTCAGGACTATCCGGGATGTCTATGGCATCCCACCTTCTGTCCGGCTCATGATCCCTCGTTCGGGGGAGTGGGTCACTTCGAGTGGCCGGGCCATCTTGCCTTCTATGAGGGGACCTTCTCCGGAGGTCTCTGCTTTTCCTTCCACCCTTTCTTTCTGTCAGTCTTAGACAATTATCGTTTGGTCCCGGCACAGCTGGTGCCAAACGCTATTAGGGTCATTTTCTCCATCATTGTGCTTTGTCATCTTCACGGGTTCGTGGCCCGATTCTCTCTGTTCAGGGCTTTCTTTGCCCTGAAGCGCCACCCAACCGAGGATGGATGGTGGTCTTTGTCTTCCCGCCCGAAGGGCATTAAGTTTGAGCTCCCCTCTTTCGTCAAGGGATGGAAGGGTAAGTTTTTCTTTGTTGAGGTCGAGGGGGTTGACTGGGTCTGGAGCGATCCGGACAAGTCCCCCAACCGAAATTTTGCGATCGATGCGACTGACCGAGATGATTACGAGTAGCTCCGCACCATGCAGATTCCTCCTCTCGAGGTCCTGTTGTCTGAGCAGAACCTCGCCGACTCTGGGGTCGACCTAGCGAATTGTCGGGTGAGTTCGACCTGAACTCTTCTCTTTTTCTTTCTTCATGCACTTCTTGTGTAGTTTCCCGCAGGTTCTGACCACTGCGTAACTTACATGCAGGCATGATCTTCTCCGAGAGCGACCTTTTGGCCATTACCAAGAAGAGACGGCCGACCGGGCTAGCCGGGGAGCCCGCTCCCAGGTGGGCCCGGGGTGACAGCGCTTCTGCGGCTGCCCCCACGGTGGTGATCGGTCTGAGCTCGACTGCAGCTACTGGCCCGAGCTCAGAGGAGCCTCGCGCTGCTCCTACGCTGATGGAGAGGGCAGCGCCCACGGCTCCGAGGTCCGCCCAGCAGGCTCCTGCTGTAGAGCCCGAGGTGGTAGTTCGGTCGAGGGCTGCAGCCGCTGCCGCTGCACCCTGCTATCCTCGAGGTCCGTCCGTCGCCGACGCCAGGGGTGAGGAGCCCGGGCCACTCCTGAGGCCACGACAAATGTGCCGCCTACGCCGGCACTGGCCTCCCAGCCTGCCCCCCAGGTCCTTCAGTCAGCGGTGCAAGGCCGCCAGCTCATGGAGAGAGCGGGTGGGAGGAGACGCGACGCTATCTCCCCTTCAGGATGGGGCCGGAGAGCTCGGTCCTCTGGAGCCCCGAGCTTCCCGAGTGCTTGATGGACTTCTCCATCCAAGCGTGCGACCGGCAAGAGATGGCCGGGATGCACGTGGCCGATGTCTTCAAAATTTTCTTCTCTCAGCTGTATTCGGCGAGCTCCTTTGCTTCTTTCATTCGTTCTTCACTTCATCCTCATTCATTCTTTTTTTTTTGCTGATCTCCCCTTCTTTTTTGCTGTGCAGATTGGTGCTGAGGCCCTCTACATCAGGGGCCACTTCTAGAGCGGGGAGCGTCTCGAGCGGCAACAGGCCGCCGAGATCGGATCTTTGAAGGCCGACATGAAGGAGAAGGTCGGGGCATGCGGGGCCCTTGAGCTGAAGGTCAAGGACCTCGAGAAATAGCTCGCCGATTCTGAGGGGTGAGCGAAGGGATTCTTGATGGCTCGCGATTTGGAGCGGAGCCACTCGAAGAAGGCGATCGACGACCTCTCCGTCGTTGAGAAAAAGCTGAATTGGTATAGTGCTGAGGCCGACTGGCACAAGGAGATCGCCCAGGCTGCCCAGGCGGAGTTGGTGGCTATGAAGGAGAAACTTGCCGCGGCTAAGAAGGCGGTAGAGACAGCAGCCAACTCGGCGGATGCAGCTAGGCTGGAGGCCGCCGAAATGAAGAGGGTGGCTACTGAGGCCACGAAAGGTGCCGAGGATGCTGTGGCCAAATTCAAGGCTTCGGAGGAGTTCGTCGCCGAGATCCAACAGATGGCGTCGGACTCCTTCTACAAGGGTTTTATGTACCTGTGTGGCCGGGTCGAGTTGCTCATTCCTAACAAGAACCGCAGCTACCTCAGGTACCCTTCAGCTTCAGAGGAGGAGGCCGACGAAAAGGTCACCGAGGAAGTCACGGGTTCGGAGCGTTTGACACCAGCCGAGGGTGGTCCTCCCGAGGTCAGGGCGACCCAGCCGGAGACTTCTGAGGGTGAGAGCTCTCGGCCTCAGGACCCAGTAGAAAAGCCGACCGGTGCGGAGTGACCTCTCTCTTTTTTTGTGTGTTTAGTTAGGGTCTCCCGACATGTCGGGGGCCCAGAAGACACTTGTACTTCGTATTTGATCAATGGAGCTTGGATTGCTTTATCAGATGCTTTTTTCCCTTCTCTTTCTTTCTTTTTCTCTCCTTTTTTCTTTTTGCATGGGGATATCAGAGAGAAGGGTTTCACCTTGCTTGAGGTTAAGTTATGACACTTGAGGGCTGCTAGGCTCAAAGGTGTCATTGGCTGATGTTCGCGCAGCTCAGGACTCTCTTGGCCGGAGATCTGAGCTCCAGTCTTGAGAAGGCATCCCGGAGCTGGGCTCGGGGATGAGGATTGCTGAGAGCTACTTGGCTCGAAGTTCTCTTGGTCGGAGATCTGAGCTCCGGTCTTGAGAAGGCATCCTGGAACTGGGCTCGGGGACGAGGATTGCTGAGAGCTGCTTGGCTCGAAGTTCTCTTGGCCGGAGATCTGAGCTCCGGTCTTGAGAAGGCATCCTGGAGCTAGGCTCGGGGATGAGGATTGCTGAGAGCTACTTGGCTCAAAGTTCTCTTGGCCGGAGATCTGAGCTCCGATCTTGAGAAGGCATTCTAGAGCTGGGCTCAGGGACGAAGATTGCTGAGAGCTGCTTAGCTCGAAGTTCTCTTGGCCGGAGATCTGAGCTCGGTATTGAGAAAGCATCCTGGAGCTGGGCTCGGGGACGAAGATTGCTGAGAGCTGCTGAAAGTGGTAGCTTCGATGATGCTGTATTTTCTTCTTGTTCCCTCTTTCTTTCCTTCCCCACTCTTCTTCTTTCATTTCCTTTTCGTTCATCTTTCATTTTTCTTCTTTCTTTCTTCTCTTTTTTTTTTTTTAGAGTGGGGAGATTAGAGGAGAGGATGCTGGCTGGACCCCCATTTTGTTCTCTTTCTTTCCTTTCCCTCTCGTCTTCTTTTCGAGTAGGGAGATCAGAGAAGGGGGATGCTGGGCTTCCCCCCTTTGTTCCCTTTCTTTCCTTCCCCTCTCGTCTTCTTTTCGAGTGGGGAGATCAGGGAAGAGGAGTTACCGATCTTGATTGCCTTGGAGCTAGGCTTGAGGCCTTCCTGGATGTGGAGCTAGGCTCGGGCCCAAGGGGTTGCCTGAGATCTTGGCTCAGGTCTTTTGCGCCTAAGAGCTAGGCTTGAGGCGTTGACGGGAGCTGCATGGCCCTGTGATCCCTTGGCGTCTTGGAGCTAGGCTCGGAGGCGTTTGAGATAGAGAGCTGCTTGGCTCGGTGGTTCCTTGGTCCGAGGTCTGAGCTCCGGTCTTGGGATGGTGTCTTGGAGTTGGGCTCGGGGATAATGATTGCTGAGAGCTACGTGGCTCGAGGTTCCTCTAGCATCCTGGAGCTGGGCTCGGGAATGCTGGGAGTTGGAGAGTTACGTGGCTTGAAGTTCCTCTAGCATCTTGAAGCTAGGCTCGAGGACACTTGGAGTTAGAGAGCTACGTGGCTCGAAGTTCCTCTAGCATCCTGGAGCTGGGCTCGGGAACGCTGGGAGTTGGGAGCTTTGTGACTCAGAGATTCTTCAACGTCCTGGAGCTGGGCTCGGGGATGCTGCTGATCCTTTCCTGCAAAACATGCGGATACCCATGCAAGGGAAAAAATCGTTATCATAATTGTTAGTAAGGGAACTTACCTCACCGGGAGCGTCTTCGCGGGCTGTAGACCCTCCTCCCTCGGGGAGCTTGACGCCGTCGAGTTCTTCGAGGTAATGGACCTCTCGTGACGGGACTTAGGCCGCCTCGTAGGGGCCTTTCCATGGTGGTTCGTGACCGTCGTGCTGACGACCGTGACAGTTTTATCCATCTTCCTCCTCCCCGCATGGCAGGGAGATCACCCTCAGGGTCCCCTGCCCCCCGAGTCTTCTTAGATGCATGCACAATTCTCTAGGCGATCGCACCTGCTGATTTCACGGCAGTGTAACTGTCAGTGGTTGGAGCCGACGGGGGAATGGCGAGTGCTTGGGGCCCCGCCTGAGGTCTGCACCCCGCGCAGCCCTTTGGAGCTAGGGCTCCTTGACGAGTTTCTCGATCTCCTGCTCACGGTTGCGATGGCTTTCAACATCGCAGCCGTGATCGCTGTGAAGGCGATGACACTCCGCCGCACTATGGCTGGTGAAGGGCTCCACTGGTGGTGGATGTTGCAGTCCGGAGGCTCGACAGCTGAGCCTTGCATGCTGATGGACCGGTGGGGAGATCCCACCAGCCGGTGCTCATGCTTCTCTAGGCGTGCCTTCACCGTGTGCCTGATGGTTCCGTCAGCAAATTCCCTGCCGAAGGAGACGGGGGAAGTGACGTACTGGAGAGGCCTGGAAAAGATCGCCTATCTGTTGATATTTCCAACTCATGTCGTCATCATTCTTCTGCGACATGTTGACCTGGGGAGTGGTGAAGGACTTAGTCATGCCCGTCTTCGCCCGCCCCCCCTACCTGGTGCGCCAATCTGTTGCCACCAAGACCGTCGTGGCCCATAGCTGCTGTCAGCACTGGAGTGCGCTCCTCCTGCCGCCCACCATCCTCGGTTCCCAGTCTCCTTGCTGGGTGTGGATGCCTTGCTGCCCGGTGGTCCTCCTCTCCTGGACCTGCGAGATAACAGTTAGAGACCCGGGCCGAGATTTTCGACGGGGGCACTCTGACGATCAAGTCAATGATGATCCTGGAGAACAGATCCTCCTGGTCGGGCCCCTCTTGATGGACTTCATATTAGGAGGAGTAAAAGATGTACGTGGAGGTGTGAACGTCGCAGGGAAAGAGTGATAGCGAGGACAGAGGGATGCTCTGTTCCTCCGCCTCTCCTTGTGCCCCTCGGTTACCTCCATCAGTGGTGGTAGTGGCGTTTCGCCCTCTCTTGGACGGGCTTGCGCTTGTGCTTGTGGTGGCGATCATGGAAGTGCCATGCCCCCTTTTTTTCATGGGGGTGGCCGTTTTTCTTTTTTCTCTTCCCTATGTGCTGTATAGTGTGTTCGAGTTGTTGTATTACCTCTAGGTTGGTTGTGAACTTTGGTTACCGTTCGGTGCTTGTCTCGGGATCCCCACTAGGCTGTCAGGCGCATGCGACGGTATCCCAGGGAGCCTTTCCTGATTTATGATAGGGCGCGATGTCAAGCGCTCTGACACTCTTCTTGATTGCCTCACTATGGAAAATTTGGGGGTGCCTCGACTGGCAGGCCTCCGCCCGCGGGATTCGAATCTCCCGGTTGGCCTTCTTTCTTGGATGATCTGAGTGGTTTGTGAGGAATGTAGCATCTCGATCAATGCGCTGCCTGCCTTTTTGGTGCAACTAGCAGTTTCAGGCGGTCAGTACGGTCTGAAAGGTGCTCCGGTATGGTCCTCGGACGGCTCGCCGGTGTCCTCGGCTGGTGAGGACCTCGTCCGGGCTAGGGCCGAGCTGGGATGGCAAGGCTCGCTCCAGCCTAGGCACTCCGAGCTTGTGGGGGCGCCCAGGTGGAAGAGAGCGAAGTGCAGGCCCGATCCGGAGGGCGCACGCTCGAAGAGGCTCCATATCGGCGGGTGAGCTCTTGGCTCAACCTTGACCGCAGGGCACTAACCTCCAAGGGTCTCGCTCTGGAGGGCGGAAGACGGACCCGGTCTAGAGGGTGCGCGCTCAGAGAGGCTCCACATCGGCGGGTGAGCTCTTGGCTCAACCTCGACCGCAGGGCACTAACCTCCGAGGGTCTCGCTCTGGAGGGCGGAAGATGGACCCGGTCCAGAGGGCGCGCGCTCGGAGAGGCTCCATTTTGGTGGGTGAGCTCTTGGCTTGACCTCGACTGCAGGGCACAACCTCCGAGGGTCTCGCTCTGGAGGGCGGAAGACGGACGCGGTCCAAAGGGCGCGCGCTCGGAGAGGCTCCACATCGGCGGGCGAGCTCTTGGCTCGACCTCGACTGCTGGGCACTAACCTCCGAGGGTCTCGCTTTAGAGGGCGGAAAACGGACCCGGTCCAGAGGGCGCACGCTCGGAGAGGCTCCACATCGACGGGTGAGCTCTTGGCTCAACCTCGACCGCAGGGCACTAACCTCTGAGGGGCTCGCTCTGGAGGGCGGAAGGCGGCTCCGACCTAGGCGCCGAGCTCATGAGCTTGACCTGGCAGAGGACTGAGCTCGACTTGCTATCCTGTGGGAGCTCAGCTCAGCTCGGTAGTGGGATCCGAGCCGGAGAGTCATCGCGGCGTCTTCTCTTGACGTGGCGCCTGCCGGTTTCTCTATGTCAGCGATCCTGCAACATCAAATATAATTTTTGATCTTACGTAGAATCTAATAAAAAGAGAATTTAGATAGTTAATGGATAGATAAATCAGTATGGGGTATGATGGCATGATAATTTTAGAGCTTATATTATGAAATTAGAGAGTATTGTATCTAAACTAAGTATTATGAGATATCTATCTATAATATGTTGGTTACTTATCTTTTTTAATTTATTGCTATATAGTTTAGTAAACTTAAAATTATATAAGTGGAATAATTAGTAATTTTATTCTATTTTATTCAAAGATTTTGATACTTTTAAGAAATGATAAAAGTATTGATTTTGTATATTAGTCATATCCTAGAATCCCATATTTAATAAATAAATAATATCATTAAATATTTATATAAGTATGGGATAGTTGTTTAATATAGCATACTTGAAACTTTTAAGCAAAATAGTATGACTGAGAGATAAAATCATACTCTAAAGGATATGATTTGAAGTGTAATGAGTAGGCATAATTTTTTTTATGATATCTCTAGTGTAAGATCCTAAAAACTGCCATCTATATTTTGGATAATTTTCTTGGTAAGGTAGTTATACAATATATTTTTGAATTGAAGGTTGGTAGGAAGCCCAATATTATTCAATTTTATATTTGGGGATGTCCTGTAAAAGTTAATGATTAATACACCATCAGCAAATAAATTGTAGATTTAAAATAACATATTATTTAATTTGATTATCTAGATAATTCTAAATAAATATATATTCTACTATCCTAATAGGGGTATAAAGAATATTGAGTCAAATCATACCTTATTTATAAATTCTGATTTGTATGATGGTAGATACTGCTATACTAGAAATATGATATTAAAAAAAATAAGTTATTGCTTTTATTTTTTTTTATTTAAGAAAATATTATATTTTGTTTTGTTAGAGGATAGTTGATGCGGGACAGATGCACGGGATAGGATCGCTGGCGAATATAGAAGTTACCAGAGGATTAGGATTTGTCTGGAAGAAGAAAGAAGAGGGCTACGGGTTTAGAAAGATAACTAGGATTCACACAGATTTCCCTAAGAAGACAAGCACAAAGCAAAGGGCTTACACATATGCCCCAGGGATCACACAGATATCCTGAAAAGGAGGAAGGGATCACACAGATACCCTGAGCTCACACGGATGCCCTCACACAGTAAATCAGGGATCACATAGATACTCTGGGCTCACACGGATGCCCTCACACAGTAAATCAGGGATCACACGAAAATCCTGGGATCACATAGGTCCTTCACACATAACTCAAGAAATTTTATTCATCAATAGCATAAAAATACAAGAGGGGGTGGGATATTTATAGATTCACCCCACGGTACATGACTTGAGGGCTAAGAAATCCTGACTTGTGGACCAAGAAATCCTGGTAGACCTATTCAACAGTGGGCCTTTATCTTGGACTGGAGCTCTCTTGTAGGCCTAGCGGCATGAAAGGGTCCAGGTGTATGAAGGCCAGCTCTGGTGGGGGCCTGGTGAATCTCCTGGTGTTGCTAACTCTCCTCTTGAATCTTGATGTGAATAAAAATTACAGGACTCCAATCTAACTCACTTGATTGGACTGACTGGACTAAAAGACTGGACCTGACTAAGTGGACTCAACTGGACTCAGTTGTCTCACTTTATTACAGGACTCGAATAAAAGAAAATAAAATAAGATGGACTTTCGGGTCTCATCATTTTCCCGTCGAGTCAGGCTCAACGGGATTTAATGGAACCGAAACTAATCAAATCAAAGCAAAGAGGCTATGTTCAATTTTTTTTTCACCTTTTTTTTATCCATCTCTACTATGAGATCTATAAAACTTTAAAATTCCCATTGCTCTGAGAATGGTGCACTCTAGAAATCGTGCAGCTTCAGGAACCGTGCAGCATTGAAGTCTGGCAATAGGGGACGGCACTGCTTTCACGTTCGTGCTGTCCCCTTTCTCCTTCCTCATGGACCGATAGTAGGGAACAGGGAGCTGGCGGAGGGCTCGCCGGCGTCGACACTGAGAGGAGGCGGCGGCATAGTCGGGACGGTAGCCGGAGGTTGGCGGCGGCAGCCGAAGAAGTTCCGATGGGTGGCGAATCGGCACGAAGACACGGAGAAGCAGATCGAACTCTACTTTGATGGGCGTGCGGGACTTCGTCTCTACAGCCGACGGTGGCTCGGGCGGCTGTGGAAGGCGTCGATCGAAGACGGGCGGTCCGGATGGGAGAGAGACCGGCAGGCGGTGTTGATCGGCTGCTGGGATGGATCCGGCGGGAGGCGGCATCGCGCGGAGACTGGTGACGGCAGTCGAGAGATGGGGGCGGGGCGTTCGGCATCTCGACAGTAGGGGCGATTGCGAACGGAGATGGAGGCCGGCGGTGTGGGGATCGACCATGCCGGAGGGATCGGGCGGCGCGTCGGTCGCGGTCGGTGGCTGTGGAGGCGCGTGCGGCCGAGGGCGTCACGGACGAGGGCTGGTCGGCATTGAACGTCTTGATGGCTGCAGGAGGTGTGGAGACGGGCTTCACAGGCGGAGATGAGGCATCGGGAGCGGAGATCTCATGGGCACCGGCACGGAAGCGATGCGGGCGGCACATGGCGAGGGCATGGACATGAGCCAGCGGACGATGGCGGCTAGCAGGGACAGACGAAGACAGGGAGGAAAGATCAGAGGAGATGGCTCGATCGGGGCGGGCTCGGTCTGGGTGGGATGCTTTGATCGGTGGTGTGGGCGACGGTGATGGAGGCAGGCGGCGAGGGTCTCGCTTGGTGGGGCAGGATCTGTCACGGAGGCTGCGGAAGCTTTGGATGAACAGGGAGGTTACAGGAGCTTTGGATAAACTGGTCTGTCATTATTGGGGATGAAGCATACCTTGAGCTTCCTGATACCAAGTTAACGAGGAATAGAATACAGGATCGCTGGCGAGTATAGAAATTATTAAAAAATTAAAATTTATCTGGAAGAAAAAAAAAAAAAAAATTATGGATTTAGAAAGATAACTAGAGTTCACACGGATTTTCATAAGAAAAAAAGCATAAAGCAAAGGGTTCACACAAATACCTCGGGGATTATACAGATATCCTGAAAAGAAAGAGGAATGGATCACATAAATATCCTGAGCTCACACAGATGCCCTTACATAATAAATCAGGGATCACACAGATATACTGGGCTCACACAGATGCCCTCACACAGTAAATCAGGATCACACAGAAACCTTGGGATCACATAGATCCTTCACACATAACTCAAGAAATTTTATTCATCCATAGATAAAAATACAATAGGGGATGGGGTATTTATATATTCACCTCAAGGTACATGACTTGAGAGCTAAAAAATCCTGACTTGTGGGCCAAGAAATTATGGTGGACCTGTTCAACAGTGGGCCTTTGTCTTGGACTGGAGCTCTCTCTTGTGGGCCTGGTGGCATGAAAGGATCCAGGTGTATGAAGGCCAGCTTTGGTGGGGGCCTGGTAAATCTCCTGGTCTTGCTAACTCTCCTCTTGAATCTTGACATAAATAAAAATTACATGACTCGATCTAACTCACTTGATTGAACTGATTGGACTAAAAGACTGGACCTGACTAAGTGGACTCAAATGAACTCAATTGTCTCACTTTATTACAGGACTCAAATAAAATAAAATAAAATAAAATGGACTTTCGGGTCCCCATCAATAGTGGGAGAGTAACATTCTATATATGAACTAATTACAATACCTCTATTTATAGTTAATATAGTACTAGTAAAAAAATCACAAAATAGAAAATAGAAACAAGTAGTTCCTTATGACAATTGATTTCTTAATATGTAAATGGCTAGAAAGTTCGTTTCATAGAAAGGTATGAAAACATAATTTAGTAACATTTTTAAATATACAGGCAAAGTTTGTAGCATATTGTAAAGTCACAATTCATATTATTTTGATTATAAAATTTTGTCCTGGATTTTATAATTATTAATTTTATCTTAAAAATTTACTTAAGGTTTATTATAATAATAGTGCACTATATTTTTTAAAGGAATAATAAAATTTTTCATCATTTCTATCTATATAAAAATAAAATATTTGACAGTCAAAATTTTAGTTAAAAGGAAGATTTTTATAAAGTACATTTATATAGAGTTAATATTTATTGATCCGCTAATTAAATGAATAAGATCCATAAGTTTCATGAAAGATATCAAGATTATGAGTATTTTGGAATCTTTTAATTTTTTTGAACTAGTGAGTGTTTAATATATTATGATATAATTTATGCATTGACTTGATAAATAAATCTTATTTGTTATTTATTGCTTTATTGATGGATTGCAATCTAAGAAGTCATAACCGTTGAGTGCATATATATAAAGACTATGTTGGATGATTCTCTGACCAAGAATTTGAGGTCCGTATGCTTTACAAAGCTTATTGAAAATATGGACATATTGAATTCTTTTGATGTGCTTAGTTAGTTGGAGTGACTTTGTATTTGTGCTTTATTATTCTAAACTTTTATTTTATTTTATTTTATATATTTATCATGAGTATTTATATATATTATTGATATGATAGTTGATAGGTTGCATTCTTATATGATTTATATATGCATATAAAATAAAATATAATATAGTATCTCAAGAATGTGTCTTTATCTTGAGAATGATAGTTATATGGGTATGTCTAATTTACTATTTAGATATCTCAATATATTTGTTTGAAAACATACGGGCTTCATTTAAAATTATGGAATTTTTTTAGCTTGAAATAAAGTATATGGTTAAAAAAAATTATGATTAATGGTACATTTATATAATTCTTTTGTTATGATATATCTCTTATTTATGTACCTGCTGTATGAAAATTGAGATCAGGTATTGAGTCTTAGATATGTTGTGCTGTCTTATTATTGATACGATATTGAGTATGCGAGATAAAATGGCTTATTGTTTTGAAGCCATTAAAATTTCTTTTGCTTATTTTGTATCAAGCATGTTGATGAGAAATTGATGGACCGATAATAAAAATAATATATTTTCTTTGGATCACTTTTGGATACTATTTTTGTACTATACTACCATACCAAGACTTATACCAATAGTATTGATGATGTTTGTGATCATGGGTAGGTCTTGTATCAGATAAAGGATGCAATGACTTCCATGATTCGGCATGATTGATATTAATAAACCAAGTCATTTTGAATGTACTATTTTTGGATCATTTATTTTTGTGACCATGTACTGTATTCAGTTCGAGAGTTATTTTGAGATAAAATATTTTTAAAATTATAATTAATATTGTTCAAGTAAAAGAATATAAGAGTTTTTTAATTATGGGTTGCTATTAATTTTTATTTTATTTTATTTATTTTGGTTTATAAAAAATTGACGATTTTATGACCATGTTGATAGACATATGTATAGTCCAATATTATGTATGATCCTTATGTTTGGATTTTTAGCACCTTATATTAGTTGATATGATTGAGACGGTATGGTATTGGCCTTAGTCTAACTGGCCCATGATGGAAAAGCTTGTTAGGATTTGTTTATAAATAGGCCAGGTCCTCTCTCCACTCCTAATAATATTTTATCACGAAATTTATTTTCATGGCTTGTTTTACCAAATATCTACCTATTGAGAGAGGATACTAAAGAGAAGGACTTGACTTTTAATGTTCATGTGAATATTTATGATTGTAGATTTGAAAATTAATGGCGAATGCAGGCATGCATTCCAAATATGAAATTATTATGTATTCTATGAAATTTACGGATCTATTATTTACTCAAATTCATTCTTAAAAATAATTTATTTTTGATATTCTAGAAATCATACAAAAAATTTGGGGGATAATAAAAATTTCTTATAGCGAGGACCTAGTCCACTTGGTAATGATAATGGATTCATATTTATTATAAAGTCCATTAACCAAATAATCAAGTTATATCCATTACATCATATGACGGAGACAATAGGATCTAAATAAATAATGATATAATCATAAATAATGTGAATTACTTAATTATTTATTCACACAATAACTCGGTCCATATTCTGAAATAAAATTAAAGCTTAAATCGATCCGCAAACAATGTAGGTCCAGCTTATAAGAATTTCCAAAGAAGCCCCATGCTTTTCTCCAAAGTGATAATTGATAAAAAGAATAAACATTTTATTAAGTGGTGTTGGTATATGGAGCGAGTTAGCATATTCTATTGATTAACTTGGTGCAACCAACGAATAAAATAATATTGAATAAACTCTAAGACAATGTTTGGAAGAAGAATACGAGATGGAGTAAGGCCATAACCTTACTTATTCTGCCAAACAATCCAAATATCGAGGTGGAATAAGACCGACTGCTTATTCCCATCAATGGGCGTAATTCCAGAATTGCTATTCCATGGTCCCCATGGAATAGTGCTATTCTTGTTTTGTGGATTCCAGGGACAGCGCCATTTTTTTTTTTAATAAATTTATTATTACTCTTGTATATGACTGAAACGTAGTAGGGCTGGCCTGATGGCTTCAGGGTGGATCGAAGTCGGGCAGGATTTCAGGTCAGGCCTAAGTACATAGGGCTGGGTTCAGGGTTCATAATAAATTAATTTGTATAACATAATTTTAATACATCATAATCATAAAATAATATGAATAAATTAAAATAATTGCTTTGTTAAATATACCATAATATTAAATTATTTAGTATAACATATTTTTAATAGATCAAATTAATAAATTAATACGAATAAAAAATTATACTTAAATATATAATAAAAAAGAATTTTATAACTCAATTTATCTTATTTATTGATGATGGATAGTAGCAAGATTTTATAAAAATTCTTTTCTCTTTCTAGTGAAATACATGCTTATTTCCATATCATTCAAATATCATTTGAAATAACACCGTATTAATTATATTAGAATAAAATAGAATACTAAATTTCGATACAAATAAAAATTAAAAATAACAGCAAGAATAAATTATTTCTGTAAAATACATGATCCTATTACGATTTTTTTTTTTTTTTTCCAACCAAACACTGCCTAACCTGCAATCATTATACATTAATTACACAACATACGGACCGGTAGGTGTGTCACCATTCACCAAGCCTTTAGTTGGTATAGTAGGTCATGGGCCCACTTTTCTGTAAGGCGAGGGGATATCCTCCGGGTTCCGCCGTGGCTGCACCCATCTCCCATACGAATTGCAGACCAGCCCCTTGTTGGCCGACTGATTCCAGCACGGCGGTATCTGCAATTCCTCCCTCAACATCCCGGACGCCTTATTAACCAGCGCCACGTCCCTCTTGGCATCGAGCCGGAACTTCGTATCCGAGCTAAGATATCCATCCACCAGGTGCAAATAAGTCTCCAAGTTATGGAATCCCGGGATATCTAATCCCTCCTTCAGATAAGGCGAGGATCTCACATCCAAACCCAGCTCCATGCCAACGTGGGTGTAGACCCAATCAAGCGTTCCCGTGACGTTCTCCAACTTCTTTATCCCCTCGTTTATCAAAATACCGGGCATCTTCGGCACCACGTCCTGCTTCACGACCACCCTCAGTACCTTCACCTCCATTTCTTTCAGCTTCTCCCCGAATGCGATGTTCCCGACGCGAGGCGCCCCGAAGGATATCACGCTCACCGGGAGGTCCGGCATGGCCGAGGCGGCCTCGTAGGCGTTGAGAAGGGCCAGAGCGCCGCCGAGGCTGTGGCCAGCGATCGTTAGGCTTACCTTCTCGCCTTTCTCTCTGTAGAAGCTCACCAAACGTTCGATCTCCTCCATTACTTGCTCCGAGGCGCTTGACTTGTTGTAACGGGTGGCGTCGCTCTTCGAGGTGTAGATGCTCAGGAATCCATGCTCGACTTTGACGTCGCCATGGTCGGAGCCCAGTGGCTCGAGCTTGCCTTGCAAGTCCTCGAACCACTCGGCCGGCGCGATGGTTCCGCGCCATGCCACGACGATGTCTCGGCATCCGATTCGACGGGACTCGGTGTCGTCGCTCACCGCGACGTAGCCCATCCAGTTGGAGTCCTTGCTCCAGGTATCAGCATGGATGGATCGTTCGAGCCAGCGAGGGATCTCGACGTGGGACATGGCGTAGATGTACTTGGTGACCTCGTAGCCCTTCTTGTCGAGGCCGAGCTTGTCGAACAGGCGGCGGCGGCAATAGAGGCAGCTGCCGCAGTATTCGGAGAATGGGTTGAAGTCGAAGGCATCGTAGGTGGCCTGAGCAAACTCGCCATACTTGACGATCTCACGTCGGAGCCAGCGGTGGAGGGGGTTCAGGAGATGGGACCAGTCACCGGAGCCATGGACCTCGGAGCACAAGGAGGAAACGTCTTCTTTGGGGGATTCTGTTGGGCTCCGGCGATCTGCAGGCAAGGCGATCGCAAGATTCTCAAGGGTCGAAGTTTCTGGTTTGGAGGTGAGGTGGAGGTGGAGGAGGTTGGATAGCGTCGTTGGAAGGTTGAGGGTGGACTTTGAGACTTGTTTTTGGTGCGGCAGCTCAACGGCGGCGGCGGCGGCATCGGGGCTCCGGAGGGCGGCTCGGGGTGCAAGAAGTGAGTGCTTGGTGGAGAGGAGGGGGGCGGTGGAGGAGGATGCCAAGGCCATCAAGAAAGAATGTGGGTTGGGGATATCGAGAGATATGGAAAAATGAGGATTGATTCAAGGTTGTGAAACCTGGATATACCGTATATATAAAGTGCGGACATGGATGGCTTAAAGCTTTGCATGCAGTCAAACTTGGAACGATTCCAAGTCAAGAACTTGGATTTAGTAAACGCGTACGTATGACTTTGGAATTCCATGTTGCCTTGGTCAGTCTACTCTTTTGTCAAAAATACTTACAAGCCCTTGTGTTCTTACCGTTTCTGCCCATGTCTCTGGAGTGGTATAAGATGGAATAAATGAGGGCAAGCTTGCTCCTTCCACTATTTTTTAACGAAGACTTGGAGAGGAGACGGCGGGACATATTCTTTGGAATATATTTGTGCCGTGTGAATAGAAAATTAATTGGAAGTCACAGGGGTCTGTTCGGTGTGAAAAGAGAGAATTAATTGGAAGTCCAGGGGCACGGACATGGAAAGTACATTACCCACGCACCTCAAGGAGACCATGTTGGCAATACTTTTATTCTAACCACATCTGGTGTCGTTAGCTACAAGCTAAAAAGAAGCGAAAATTTGAGCACCGATCCCGAGGGTGACTTGCTTAATTCTAAAAATTATTTTTTAAAATTCATGATAATTGATTTAAATGAAAAGTTAAGATTTTTTTTTTTTTTAATTCCATTTTACTGACTGGCAATGATATTTTGACGGTGTCAGGTTGACATACTCACATGTTGATAAAAAAAGATGATAAAAATTTGTGCATCTTGAATCAAACATTAGATAAAGATATGCAAGGATAGCTATACTGGATTCAACCCTTACCTCTTTTACTTATCGATAAAAAAAAATATAAAAATAAGATTATAATTTAACTTGAAGTTAAATGCTTGGTTTGACTTGGTTTTATTTGATGCATGTGTGCCATATCCATGAAGTAGGAACTATAATTGCCACATGATGATGGCCGGAGTGAAACGGAAATGGTTGTGAATTTGTGAACGAAGACTTGGCTCCTAACGGTGAGATCCTGGATATATATATATATAATTGTGATGGTTTGGTTGAGTTTTTGGCGAAAATGGCTTGAGTTGATGGAACCTTAAACTATTGAAAGAAAGAAATTATCGATGAGAATCTGTAGCCTTGTTTTTAGATGATGGGACCAAGCCTTGTGATGATAAATTTCCACTAAAAAGTAGAGATCCAAGGTTATCATATAATGGAGAAATGTTTCATTTGTGTATAACGGCTGCCATTATTATTAGTTTCCTTGGCTGTGCGGGAGGAAGAGTACCCTTGAAGCAACCTCGTTAGGTTTAAGGTTTGGGGAAAATTTCAACTCTCCAAGCGTGCGGAGGGCCAGTATTTATATCTTTAAGAGGTGACAACATTGTTTTTAAAAAATCTAATTCCAAGTTGAAAGCTTCATGGTAGCGTACATTATGCTCAATACGAGGAACAAGTTCAACGCTTCAAAGAGAAGTTGGAAACGTTTCCAGTTCGCCCTCCAAGAAAAACAGGAGGAAAGAAATACCAATGCTAACTTATTTGAAAGAGGAGCTTTACAGGTAAAAAATAGGGAACATAAAACATCCGGAGGAACAAATCATGTGAATAATCATCTAAAATCATGCTAACAACATGCGATCACATAAAATCATGTTAACATGCATCAACTGATCTTTTTGAGTTTTTGGCAATCTGATAGCACTCCTATTCATCCATTTATTTTAATATTTTTTCTCTATGGTTCTTTGGAAAACATAACGGAAACCAAATAATAATCATGATATTTCAGCATGATAACAGCATACCTATTGCCCAAGTGGCCAACACAGGAAGGGGGATGAATTGGATAATTAAAATTTTTTCAAGTATGTGCTCTATTTAGAAATCTTAATGTGGTAAGTAAAGTATTTAAAGAATTAAATGCGGAAACAAGTAAATCAGCATAAACAAAATAATCACAAACATCATAATTTATAGTAGTTCGGAGCAATCCAGCTCCTACGTCCACTATCCAAGGTACCACTTGGAATTTCCACTATATTCACAACGGAATACAGTCGGATTGTTTTCACGGGCTCACAATCCAAAACCCAACTTTGTTTTACATCGGAATCACAAAAAATCCAAACTTTGATTTTCACGGGCTTACCAAAAATCTACTCTTGGTTTCACACCGGGCTTACCAAGAACCCACTCTTGGTTTTCACGGGCTCACCAAAAATCCAAACCAAAACAAACAAAACAAAACAAACAAACAATGCAACACAAAATACTAACTCCTGAAGAGCGGATGGTTGCAGCTTTAGTTTGATTTGGTGTAGCTCTAAAGCTTCAAGATGTGCTCTTCAAAGCTCTTTCTCTTCTTCAAAAGATGTCTCAAGAGTTGTAGTAGAATGATCTTGAATCTCTCTTGAGTGTGGAAGATGAAGCTCACTTGATTTCCTATAAAAGATTTTCCTTTGAAGCTCACTCTTTCTTTTCTAACTCCAAAACTATTTCATTCATCAAAAAACCTTGTTCCTCTTGAGTTTAGATCTTCATTTTATACTCCTTGATATGTTCTCTTATTGTTTGGACCGTTGGAGTGCCTTGGAAAGCGAAATATGACCGTTTAGAACCGTTGGAAGGAAGAAAAACAATTTCTGCAAGTAACCGTTGTTGTCCAGAATTTTGTGATTCGAGTCGGCTCGGATGACTCGAGTCGACTTGAATAATTATGGTTCTGCTATTCTGGAATCAGCTATATTCAGAACTCAATTTCAGCCACTTTAGAAGGGTCGACTCAAATTCTCAACGAGTCGGCTCGAGTGAATTTTGTTCAAAAGGCTTTCAAACTTCTCCAAACTTCTTCCAACATCTTCCAAACTACTTTAAACATCTTCTAAACCTATGATACTATACAAAAATAATCTTTATAAAGATAATTAGTAACATAATCATGCATCAATGTTTTGTAATCATCAAAATCAATCCTAAGGTCAACAATCTTCCCCTTTTTGATGATGACAAAATATTGGGCATGAAAAAAATTTAAAAAGATTAACTCTATAAAAGATTGTATTTCAATCAAATTAACAAGTATCATAAACTCATATATATAAACAATAAACTCCTCCTTAATTTATCAATATATTTCAAAAATAAAATTTGTGTTATACCCAATCGGCTTTCCTCCGAACCAGACTGGAGCCGACGGTCCTTCGGTCGAGTTGGACCAAAGGTCTAACTGACCCATCGAAGGTTCGACCGACTCACCAAGGGTCCGACTGACCCACTTGAGGTCCGACCGATCCACCAGAGATCCGACCGACCCACTTCAGTCGGGCCCATGTCGGCCCAAGGCAGGCTGATCCAAGGGCAGTCCTGAGACTCCAAAAACTCATTCCAGCTGGTACCAGAATTCTGTTACAATAGAATCCTGATATCTCGACGCCATTACTCTATGGATCCCACGATCTCGGCATCGTTACCCTGCAGGTCCCACGATATGGTGCCACCTAGCCACTACCAAGATTCCTCTAGGGACAGATTGGCCATTCCCAGCCGGCCCCTAACAGATTCTAGTGAAGTTCCGTACCTATATAAGGTAAAAGGGGGGACTCCGAGCGAAAAGAGCTTTTTCTTTTTCACAAGCTATCTCCATTGATTCCTCCATTATATTGCTCTAAGGCTCCCACTAACTTAGCCATCGAAAGATTCCCTGCCGGAACACTTCCAGCCCGTAGGACGTCTTTGCGGGAATCGAGAAGGTGCGCGCTCCAGCCAAGTCAAGAGAACATGGTCCAAGAGATTTAGCGGCAACAGATTGGTACTAGAGGAAGGGCGCCTGAACCTTCGTTCTAGTTTTCCTTCTCTAAGAGGAGGAATCCACCGCTAAGTAAAACGATGGTGAAGGGAAGAGCTCAAAATACCTCCAACAGGAGAAGCCGCTCCCAGGCAAGCTCGGGAGAGCCTCTCAGGGAGAATGATGCCACCCTGCCTACCATCATCCTGGGATAGTAGCAGTTCCAGACTCTTTTGAACTGCATCGACACTCTCGCCACCGTGGTTCAGAACCTCCAAGATGCGGCTAATGATAGATAGCAGCCTCCCACGGCATCCAGAACCAGTCATCCACCTGCTGTCGAAGGGAGCCAACAGTAAGAAGTCCCTCGACACCACTCCCACATGACCTCGGAGCCCCGAAGGTCATAAAGGATTCGTGCCTATGGAAAAGGAATCAGGTCCGCCTCACACTCTTCCGCGGATTCGATCTCCGACAACGACCAGTGATGCGATGAAGACCCGAGGGACCACACCAGCAAGCTCCAGCACATGGAGGAGCAGATTGCCGAACTCGTCGATATGCAAAAAGAAGAAGCGCTGGTGTACGACTCTTGCCCGCCATTTTCTGCCAGAATTATAGGGAAAACTATCCCCCGGCACTTCAAGATCCTCCAGGTGGATACTTACGATGGCACCTCCGACCCTCTGGACCATCTGGACACTTACAAGGTCCACATGATGGAGCAGGGCATCTCTGACGCCCTCCACTGCATCGCCTTCCCCACAACACTTAAGAAGGTGGCTCGAATGTGGTTTTCCGTCATCCGACCAAGTACGATTCACTCCTTCTCCCAGCTAGAAAAGTTCTTTTTATCTCATTTCAAGACCTGCAATCGGGCACCGAGGAACACAAACTACCTCTTCCTCGTGTAGCAGAAGGAAGGAGAAACTCTCCGGGAATACATGGCCCAATTTAATTCGGTGACCATAGAGATCCCGAACCTCAACGAGCACATGGCTATGTCGGCTTTTAAGAAGGAGTTGCGATCGTCCAGGCTCACATTCTCACTAGATAAAAGTTCCTGACAAGCTACTCCAAACTACTGGCCCAGGTGCAAAAATACATCATGGCAGAAGAACAAGCAGCAAGCCGATGCTAGGCTGAAGGGAGGTCGGCTCCCAAAAAGAGAAGCGATAGGGCTCCCGAAGTCTGACCTCCCAGCGATGGCACCAACTCGGCCCGACACCGCAGCCTTGAGTCGAAGAACTTCCCCAGGAGGTTAGAGACTTACACACCTCTCTCCCTCCCGAGGGAGAAAATCCTTATGAAGATAGAGAAGGAGACCTTCTTACAGAAGCCTCACCCGATGAGGAGCCCCTCCACGTCAAGAAACAGGGACAAGTACTACCAATTCCACCATGACCACGGGCACAGCACAGAAGATTGCCTCCAGTTAAAGGAAACGATCGAAGACCTGATCAGGCGGGAGTATCTGCACAAGTATGTCCGACCCCAGAGGAGTAGGGTTGAAACTTTTATCGCCAGAAACCCCCTTGAGGAAACGGAGCTGCCTAACCAACATCCTACCGACGAAAATGTTGGCATGCTCCACCGCCGGTCCGACTGGAGAGACGAAGGGGGTCGGGACATTTCAAAGAGGCCTCGGGGTTCTAATGTAATTAGTTTCTCCGATGAAGATCTCCCAGAGACCCAGGTCTCTGGGAACGATCCCGTTGTTGTGTCGGCAGTAATTGCCAACTATGATGTAAGAAAGATCCTCATTGATAATGGAAGCTCCACTAAAGTTTGCCTGTATGATGCCTTTGTCAGAATGAACCTGCCTAGAACCAGACTACAAGAATCCCCTATGCCGCTAACTGGATTCGGGGGGGACTCTATCGGCATAGAAGGAGAAATAACTCTGTCCATGACCATCGGATCGGAACCTTATCAAAAAACCCTCCCTATCAATTTTGTGGTCATCTGCAAGACATTAGCTTACAACACCATATTGGGATGATCGGCCCTTAACAAATTTCAAGCCATTGTGTCTACCTACGACTTGCTGGCAAAATTTCTGCTTGGAATGGGATCGAAGTGATGAGAGGGGATCATGGGATGGCCAGGCAGTGTTGACCATTCAGGACAGGCAATTGGAAGACCATTCAACCTTGGAATAGCTTTATCCCAAGTTCGAAGTCGACTGCTGCGGAAAACCGATCGAGAAGATCCTATTCATGCCTCTTAAGAAGGACAATCCTACTAGGGGTCCTGCAGATCGAAAGCACGCTCGATGAGAAGGCCAAATCAGAGCTGGTCAGCTTCTTGCGAAATAATGCCGACATTTTTGCTTGGTCATCATCCAAGATACCAGGCATCCCATTGGAAGTCATAACCCATCGGCTTAAGGTGGACCCCACCTACAAGCCTGTCCGATAGAAGAAGAGGAACTTTGTCCCCGAGAGACAGGACGATTTATGAGGTCAAGAAGCTCCTCGAAGCTGACTTCATCAGAGAAGCCCACTACCCTGATTGGCTAGCGAATGTCGTGATGGTAAGAAAGGCCAACTGGAAGTGGAGGATATATGTGGACTACACTGACCTCAATAAGGCCTGCCCGAAGGACAGCTTTTCCTTACTAAAGATCGACCAGCTGGTGGATGCCACTACTGGTCATCAACTTTTGAGCTTCATGGACGCCTTTTCCGGGTACAACCAGATCAGCATGGACCCAGAAGACAAGGAGAAGATAGCCTTTGCCACTGACAAAGGGCTGTACTGCTATAGGATGATGCCCTTCGATCTAAAGAATGCCAAAGCCACTTTCTAGAGGCTGATCAACAGGGTCTTCGAGGGACAACTTAGAAGAAACATGGAGGCATATGTTGAAGACATGATAGTCAAGAGCCTCCGGAGAATCGACCATATCAAGGATCTGAAAGAGTCCTTCGATGCCCTGAGACGCCACAAGATGAAGTTGAACCCTGCCAAGTATACCTTCGGGATGACCTCGAAGAAATTCCTCGGCTTTCTGGTCACACAACGAAGGATTGAGGTCAACCCTAATAAAATCAAGGCCATCGTCGGCATGGAGCATTCAACCAACAAGAAATAAGTGCAACAACTCACAGGTCAGATAGCCTCTCTCAGCCGCTTTATTTCTAGATCGACCAAAAAATGTCTCCCTTTCTTTAAAACTCTGCAGCGGTCGGACCGCTTCCAATGGACCAATGAATGTCAGTCGGCCTTCGAAGCACTAAAGGCGTATCTGGAGACTCCTCCCTTACTCGCTAAGCCTGTGGAGGGAGAGCCCCTGTATCTATATCTGTCGGCATCGGATGAGAAAATGAGCTCCGTCCTCGTCTAGATAAGGGAGGACAACCAGCAAAAGCCGGTCTACTACATCAGTAAGGTACTCCACGACGCCGAGACAAGGTATCCCAAGATGCAGAAGCTTGTCTACTCCTTGGTTATGGTAACCAAGCGACTGCGGCCCTACTTTCAAGCGCATCCGATCATCGTCCTGACTGATCAACCTCTCAAGATGATCCTCAGAAGTCCCGATAGCTCAGGGTGACTTGCCAAGTGGGCCATCAAGCCTGGCAAATTCGACATCTCCTTCCGGTCTCGATTGACCATGAAGGCTCAGGTGATCGCCAACTTCATAGCAGAGTGTACCTGGAGACAGGAGACACCTCTGCAAACGGTCGACATACCTGAGGATGATATTGCTGGAGAGGCAGACCCCGCCTGGACACTCCATGTGGACAAGGCGTCTAACCTTGCTAGTTGCGGATTAGGCTTGATCCTGGCCGACTTCGACGGACAGAGCCTGGAGTATGCCCTACATTTTGCATTCCAAGTATCAAATAACGAGACAGAATACGAAGCCTTCCTCACGGGACTGAGGATAGCCGATGAGCTGGGCATCGGTCAGATCAGAACCTACTCTGATTCCCAACTGGAGGTAAACCAGGTGAGGGACGAATTCGAGGTGAGAGATCCGATCTTGGCTAAGTACTTGAGTAAGGTACAGAGCCTCGTGACTCGACTCAAATCTTTCTAAATACTCCATATATATCGAGCGCAGAACTCCCAAGCGGATGCCTTGTCACGGCTGGCCACTACCATCACTAACCCCTTTGACTGGACCTTCGTGGAGCACCTACAAAGCCCAAGCATTGCTGAGGAGACATCAGGGATCCACCAAGTGAAGCGAGAGGCTTGTTGAATGGACCCCATCCTCGCGTTCCTTAATGAAGGAACCCTACCGGAAGATAAAGTCGAAACCAAACATGTGCACTGGATGGTCTCAAAGTACGTCATCCTCGATGGAATCCTCTACAAGCGATCATTTACACAGCCACTATTCAAGTGTTTGGGGCCATCGGACATCGATTACGTACTCAGAGAAGTGCACGAAGGCATATGTAACGACTACCTGGGAGGTAGATCTTTAGCCTACAAGATCATCCAACAAAGCTATTACTAGCCAACCATCCAGAAGGATGCTGTAGGTTTTGTAAGAAGGTACGATGCATGCCAGAGGTACTCCAATATTCAAAGGTGACCGGCTAGTCAGCTAATCTCGCTAATGGCCCCCTGGCCATTCGCACAGTGAGAGATGGACATCCTCGGGCCATTTCCCCAACATCAATAGAAGTTCCTGATTGTAGCCATCGACTACTTCACTAAGTGGGTGGAAGCTGAGCTGCTGGCACAGATCACCGAAGCCAAGGTGGAGACCTTCGTGCAAAACTGCATCATCTATCGGTTCGGCATACCGCAGGCAACACTCTCTTTTCAAAAGTTCTTTTTCATAATACCTTATATCTCTCCCCCTTTTTGTCATCAACAAAAATATTTTTAACCATTCTTTATGGGGATACCATTCAATAATTTTCATAATACCACAAGAATATTAAGATGTTTTGAGATAATTTCACTTTCTCTTTACTTCCTTCATATTCTTGTCAACATTCTCTCTTTTTTACATTCATTCTCATGTCTTCTTAAACATCTCCCCCTTGATATAAATTTCAACATAAACTTTTTCATGTCAACATTCTTCTCTTTTTATATCCAAATTTATCAAAACCATAGTAGATGGAGCATTACATTACTTGATAAGATTTTCAATGTATATGCTCAACAATTAAGTGTATTAAAGTCATGAGAGCATAGTATGCATCAAAATCAATCATTTCTCATTGTCAACAATATTTATCACATCAGATAATGATTTTCAATAAAGCATTTAAATCATATACATTATAAGCATGATCAATTTTAATCATTAACATAAATAAGCTTATAATGATCAAATTTGAGACATTTTTAATTAAAGCATACAATACAAGCATAATCACATTTAAGCATTAACTAAGGTAATTGACTAGGCTTATGAGGTTTAATATTAAACATTAAGTATACTAGCACATTTCAAATTATCTATGCTTAAGTAAGCTAGAACTCTTGATTCCATAGTTCATTGCCACAAGACTTGAATATCAATCATACCTTAAACATTCAAAATATTTCAAGTCAAAGTTCATTAAATTTCACATAATCAAGAATACTGGTAACTTTTGCATAGTTAACATTTAACTTATCTTGAAGCATCAAATATAATAAATATAGCAAATTGCTTCAAGTAAATGACTAGCATTACGTATATCAAAAAGTAAGGGTTTGAATAAATTATAGAATATGAATAATCTTCCATTTGCCATTGTTTCTACAAACTATTGTCCACTTGCTCTAATTTTAGGATGAAGACTTGCTCTTCCACCCTACTTCATGCCTTGCACAGCTACTTTATAATTGCAATCTTCTTTTTCTTATGATGGGTTGCAAGACAAACCTGCAAAACAGCTAAGTGGACACCTTTGGTATCCAAATCTTTTTGGATCCATTAGAGTTAGTACATGTGATTCCTTTTGGAACCCAGACTTTCTTTACATCAATTTTTTTACATTTTCATATTGCAAAGGATAGTTTTATGTCTAAATTTTTTGCATCAAAAACAAACATTAGATTTTTGAAATTTGTTTTGAGCTGAAAATCTTTCTTTCAACATGATTAGAATTTAATTACAACCAATTCCAGCTCCATCCTATGAAACTTTTGATTTTTTAAAATCAACTCAAGCTTATTAGAACTTAAAGTTAATTTATCATCTAAAGGCTTGAGTTCTTCGACTTCTTTTTGCAAAGATATATTTTCTTCATATAAAACCTTATTCTTTTCAAGATATTCGCTCTTTTCTTTTTTCAAGGTTTTGCATTTTTCAATAGAATTATCTAATTTATTTTGCAAAGACACATTTCTTTTCTAAACATATATCTTTTACATTTTAAATGATTCTGCAATTCTCTTTAATTAAGTTCAAATCATCTTGCAAAACACTAATCTTTTTAGAGCTATCATCATGTTCACTTTGCAAATATTCAATTTTATCAAAAGCATCATTTTTCTCGTTCAAAAGCATATCATATGATTGTTGTAAACATGAATTTGTTGCAAACATCAAATTCATGTTGCCTTGGTCAATCTACTCTTTTGTGAAAAGTACTTACAAGCCCTTGTGTTCTTACCGTTTCTGCCAATGTCTCTGGAGTGGTATAAGATGGAATAAACGAGGGCGAGCTTGCTCCTACCACTATTTTTTAACGAAGAGTTGGAGAGGAGATGGCGGGTCATACGGTTGTTGGTATAAATTTTGTTTATGTCAATCACTTTTCATTCTTTGGAATATATATCCGTGTCGTGTGAATAGAGAGAATTGATTGGAAGTCCTTCCACGGACACGGGGAGGACATTTGAATGTTGTTGTGGGTGTACCCACACACCTTGCGGGTACCAAGTAGGCAAGACTTTTATTCTGGACCGCATCGATCTGGTGGTATCGTTGGCTATAAGCTGACCATGTTGACAAGACTTTTATTCTGGACCGCATCGATCTGGTGGTATCGTTGGCTATAAGCTAATGCTGGCAAGACTTTTATTCCAGACCACATCTGGTGGTATCGTTAGCTATAAGCTTATGTTGGCAGGACTTTTATTCTGGACCACATCTGGTGGTGTCGTTAGCTACAAGCTAGAAAGAAACGAAAATTTGAGCACCGGATGCTAAGGGTGACCGAGTTAAATTCAAAAATTATTTTTAGAGCTCATGATAGTTCATTTGAATGAGAAGTTAAGATTTTTTTTTTGTATTCCCGTTCTATGAGCCGGTATTTTAATAATGCCAAGTTGTACTCACCTGTCGATAGAAAAAGATTACAAAAATTTGAGTATAATAAATCGAACATTACCTGCCAGGATGAGGACCTGCAGGAATAGTTATACTGGATTTGACCTTTCTATTCTTTTTACTTACCAAAAAAAAAAAAAGAAGAAGAGAGAGATACGAAAAATAAGATTATAATTTAACATGAAGTTAAATGCTTGGTTTGACGTAGTTTTATTTGATGCATGCGTGCCATATCATGAAGTAGAACTATAATTGCCACATGATGGCCGGAGTGAAATGGAAATGCTTGTGAATTTATGGTAAAGTATACGAAGAGTTGGCTCGTAATAGTTAGAGCCTGGTGTATATATATATATATATATATAATTGTGTTGGATCGGTTGAGTTTTTGGCGAAAATGGTTTGAATTGATGGAACTTTATGTGAAAAAAAAAATTCTTAAATTCGTAGAATCAAATAAAATTTAGAATCATATATTAGATCTGAATAATAAATACTTACCTGAAATCAAGCTTTATAATAATAAAGCAAAAATATAAAGTCATTCCCTCTAATCAAGTACAATAAAAGAATTTAATATACCCATTTTTTCAACATGCTTAGAAAAGCTTTTTTTTTGTTGTTCGTTTGGTCGGCCACCAGTGAGACAGCGGCTCACCGGTCGCCGCCGCCGGCAAGAGGCAGGGAAGGGGGGTTCCGGTCACGGAGACCAGTCGGAACGCGGCCAAGAACAACGATCCATGGACGGCCAACCGTGGCCTCCACTGTCGTCGCCCTCATACAATCAACGTTAACCCCTTTTTTTTGTTTCGGGATCTCAGTCAACTGGCCGAGATCCAGCAGTTCGCTGGTCGGGTTCTGGACGCCCGATCGCCGTCGGGGTTCATAGAATTTTTTTTTTTGTTTCAATCAATCGGCCATGGATGGTTACCAGACCATGGATCGCCGCCGGGAAGAGAACAGGAGGAGGGTTGCGGTCACAAAGAACGGCGGGAAACATTGTATGCTAAGATCCGTGATGATCGGTAAGGAGATTTTATCAGATCTAAAATATTAAAAAATGATTCTAATCCCAGGCTCTAATACCAAATGTAGAAAAAATAATTCCTAAATTTATAGGATCAAACAAAATTTAGAATCTAATATATCAGATCTAAAATATTAAAAAATAATTCTAATCCCAGGCTCTAATACCAAATGTGGAAAAAATAATCCCTAAATTTCTAGGATCAAACAAAATTTAGAATCATATATTAGATCTGAATAATAAATACTTACCTGTATTCGCCAATAATCCTTACCTGTATTCGCCAATAATCCTGATCTTGATCCTTCATCTCGATGCTCACACGAACATCGCAGGCAGAGTCCTTCTCTCCGATCTTCCTCGGAAAAGCGGCTCTCGATGGAAAAAATCACCGTACCACAAAATCACGGTATACGTGATATATAAATAGAGGAAGCGGAGAGATGACTTAGCCAATAAAATAAAAATACCCTAACTGACCCTCCCATCACGAATCAAGTTGGGCTAAGGCCTACACCGTACTGTCTCAACTATACCAAATCACATGATGTGTTCTTAGCCTAATTAATGATCACATAATAATGAGCTCAACCTATGTCTATCAACATGGACCATAAAAACAGCCCGATTTTAATAAAATAAAATTTTAATTAATATTAACCCAAATTAAAAAAAATCTTATACTTTAAACTATTGAAAGAAAAAATTATCGATGAGAATCTGTAGCCTTGTTTTTGGATGATGGGACCAAGCCTTGTGATGATAAATTTCCAAATCCAAGGTTATCATATAATGGAGAAATGTTTCATTTGTGTATAACGGCTGCCATTATTATTAGTTTCCTTGGCAGTGCGGGAGGAAGAGTACCCTTGAAGCAACCTCGTTAGGTTTAAGGTTTGGGGAAAATTTCAACTCTCCAAGCGTGCGGAGGGCCAGTATTTATATCTTTAAGAGGTGACAACATTGTTTTTAAAAAATCTAATTCCAAGTTGAAAGCTTCATGGTAGCGTACATTATGCTCAATACGAGGAACAAGTTCAACGCTTCAAAGAGAAGTTGGAAACGTTTCCAGTTCGCCCTCCAAGAAAAACAGGAGGAAAGAAATACCAATGCTAACTTATTTGAAAGAGGAGCTTTACAGGTAAAAAATAGGGAACATAAAACATCCGGAGGAACAAATCATGTGAATAATCATCTAAAATCATGCTAACAACATGCGATCACATAAAATCATGTTAACATGCATCAACTGATCTTTTTGAGTTTTTGGCAATCTGATAGCACTCCTATTCATCCATTTATTTTAATATTTTTTCTCTATGGTTCTTTGGAAAACATAACGGAAACCAAATAATAATCATGATATTTCAGCATGATAACAGCATACCTGAGAATGAGATTTATACCCCGGAGAAACTGCTGGAATAAGGACAGGTCAATTAATCATTTCAGCTTGATGTTGGGTGTTCCAGAAGAGCTCAATTGCCACCTTACCTGGCCTCTCACAATGCACCGCACTTCATAAACATGTATATAATCGATTGCTTGAATTTATACAATTCAGTGATCCAAGCCAGAGCACAAAACCAAGAAGTAAAATCGACCGAAGTTCAAATCACACTTCAAATTGGCTAGAAACAAATGGTCTCCTGTCATATATACATCTAGATCAGTGCAAACACATCCTATAGCCAAGAAAATTAATGCAACCGTAAACATTTCTAACTTAGCCGTTCAGGACAAAATGAATGAATAAACTCCGTAGGAAATGGAATCTAGGAGTAGAGTTCGATTTCCTTGTGTGTGTGAATGACGCAGTCAGAAGTTGGATAGGAAATGCAAGTTAGGATGTATCCCTTCTCCTTCTGAGAGTCATCTAGAAAATATCCTTCAGACTGATCAACAGACCCCGACGCGGTGCGGGCAGTGCAATAGGAGCATGCCCCAGCTCGGCACATGTGTGGCAGTCCTGATGTTGCAACTTCAGCTGAGTCCAGAATGTAAGCATCATCTGGGGCTTCAAACTCATGCTCCCTTCCATCTGGGCCGATCAGCTTCACCTTGTAGACTGCCATTGAAGTTGTCTTGAAACATTTTGATGAGCTCAAGACAAGTGGTTTTGAGATGGTCCTTCAGAAGCCCAGAGAGGAAGGGCTCTTGGGCAGCGCAGAAAGGCCTTGGCTTTTAATGGTGCTCAGGAGTGCGCAAATGTTCTATGAGAGAGTAATGGCTGACATTTGAAACCTGAAGAGACGAAACAAGAGAAATGGCGAAAGATGAATCATTAAGACCGAGCACTGAACAAAACATACCAAATTCCAAGCTTTAGCACTTCAAGAATACAAAAAGGCACTTAAATTCTCGAACTACAACAGTCATCAGAACGGAGTCTTAAATAAGAGGCCACTATTTCTGCTAACAAGGAGTAAAATCAGGTAACAGCCAATTACCATCGATCAATAATATATACAGAAATAAACATAATTATATGATCAGCAATTAGATCAGTTATATGTTCAGCTTGTCAGTCCTGGGACACAAACACTCCCCATGCTTACACCGATGCTAGACAAATGCCAAGGACACTCGTAACTCACAGCAAGATTTCTTATGTCAAACTGATGTGTGGAACAAGATGGCTACGAATTCAGCAGGAGGATCTTCAGATTTGATATGGACTCCCTTACAAGGAGAATTGGACTACTCATGCCACTGCAAGAAGAACTAGATAAGGTTCAAAAGCATAATTTGTTATATCAGAAATCCAAATCATATGCCAAACTTTTGGAGACCAAGTTATCTATACGATGTCCAATTAAGCAGCATTTTTTCCAGAAAATCAGGTAACTTCTTGAGTTTTATGATATGGAGCTCACCTTAAGGCCAGGGTACACCGAGTAATCAAAGACCAAATTTCATTCTTTGGAACTTGAAAGGGGCTAGTGCATGTAAAAATTGTCTAGAGTACAATTTTTATCCCCTTCAACACTCAACCTGCCATAACCAAAGATTTAGTAGACTGACAAGATGTTTATATGATCCATTTTGAGAAGAGACCACCATTCTAGTTCAAATAGATGTCAACTCACCACTTAACTTCGCAGGCAAAGTTCTTTCTTCCGGTGCTTGGTAGTAAGCAAATGGCACCCATTTTTCGGAGACTACAAGAGTGAAGTCTTTATACCTCCTGATTATATAAGTGAATTTATGCTATTCTAATGTTTTACCAATTTATGCTCTCTTAACTGTTTCCTTACAGCTCTGCTAAAGACTCTCCCAGGTTGGCTAGCCCCAAAAAGGCTTAGTTTTCTACTCCAAAAAAAAGAAAAGGGGTAGCTCACAAATCCAAGCCTACCACCCTTCCATTATTGCAGCGAAGCTGCACCATCCAGCTCTGTAGTGGTGTTGCACATCAATAAAGGCTCGGAAGAAAATTCACTCAAAGGCAAAAGCTCTGCTGAGATAATTCTCTCCTAAGATTGAATCATTGCACGACCCTACTCAATCTACAGGGTAACTAGCCGCTTCTTTTAATTTCCACAAGATTATAAGTCTCCCGTGGACTTAGTTTTGGCACCAACCTTTGCAACATCACTTTCAAGCTCCTTGGTTGCCAACCATGAGGTACGGCACATTATTCCTTAATGACCAACCATATTCTGACATCCTGACTCATGATTTTTGATCTACAAGAAACCAATGCTCATTCTATCTTCCATTCTTTGGCAAGTGTTAGGCCTAAAGTGGTAGCCTATTCGGCCAGGATTCTTTCAGCTAACTCTAAGGCCTCTCCCAAGATTTCAACCAAGGTATAAATAGTCCAAAGATTGTTATAAGGCATCATCTAATATAAATGACCTCATTTCTCCCAAAAGAATGGTTGAATTATTTATCGCAATTAAACTTTTACAACATTTGGCCAATCTTTCAATTGACGGCGCTATCAATTTCAAAGAAAGATTAGCTAACCTCTTGGAGATCTATCATTCCTCAAAAATCATAACCGATTGGGCAGACAAGCTGATGTGCCTAGCGAATAAATTAAAGCTCAAGGTTGTTTCTCTAGAGGAAGAGGTAAAACCCATTATGGATACCTATCAAGCAGTTCAAGATAAAATTTGCATCTAAGATCTCTTGAAGCATCTCTGGAGGTACAACTAAGCTAGGCTCGGCACCAGTTGAAATCTTTAAAGGATGAGAAAGCTGAATTGGAGAAAAGCAAAGAGGAGAAGTTTAGGACCCCAACAAAACCTGTAAATCCTCTGAGAACTACAAATCCAAGCTCTCCAAACTCCTTACAAAGATGGATGAGTCTAACCAAATAATATAATAGCTTTAAAAAGAATGGGAAAGAGCATTGTTAGGGATCTCCATCCACTTTTCACCTCTATTTTTGATCATTGTAGTTATATTATAATCGGTCTTAGGCTGATACTTGTATTAGCCTTTTAGATAAAAATATTTTATATTTAAATTTCATTATTTCTTTTATATTTCTATCAAAATTGATCTTTATAAACCCAAATGATAGGAGCTTTAAAGAGATGAAAAGTGCTCTCCGACTCACTGCAAATGTAACACGGGAGAGTCTCAGGATGCCAAGGCATTAACAAACGAGCTAACAATATCCAAACGATGATACTCGACGACTAAAGAGAGGGCTCTATCAAGAATTCGATGAGCAAGCACAATTTCAATGTTGAAAATCAAATTATTTATGGAGAGCCAAATCTAATAAATAACATATGCCATACTCGAGCTCGCATCCTCCTTTGCACGAATCACCATGCCCCCGAACTTCGATCCACCGGTAGATCCAATGCTGGGACAATAAGCTATCATCACCATGCAATCTTGATTGGCTTGATCTAGCTATAGGATCTCGATAGGTCGACTTGGTCCGATCCATCTAGATTTGGTTCCTTCTCAAATCTACTTAGCTCAAAAAAATGGGTTGGCTCGAACATCTTCTTTTCCAAGTTGATCGGTGGCCATTGACTGATGGCCACCAGCCAAGGCCACAAACGTAGCCCTCCCATAACCCCTCCAGCATCCCCTCCTCCGCCGACTATCCAACACCCCCTCTGACCGAGCATGCCATTTTTAGAGAATAGAGGTGTCCACATCAGTAGCAAACCCTCTCCAAGCTCTCATACATGAACCGTTACCAAAATGATCCTTCCGACTCCTTCACCAGCATGCTCGATCTCAACGATCGAAGAAGCTCGATCCTTATACTGGCCTATGCAAACCTTAGCCTCCGCCACTCTACCATGCAGTCATCAATTATTACTAACTCACTAACCAAGCAGAGAATATTTTGGATTACTGCATCTCTTCAAAGTTCCATCGAGAGATACGACTAACAGACCCAAACCATGGATGACCTGATGGGCCCCTCTATCAAAAAGAAGTCCAATGTTATCCAGCCACCACCCATGATTAGTGAATGATCAAATTCCTCTCTTTGACCTCCTTGAAGGGGAAGAGGAGATAACCTCCTACCCTTCTAACCCTGCCCGATGCAGAAACTCCCTCATCACTAACTCTATGGCCACCTTCCATTTCAAGCCCTTCACGACGACTGTAGATGCTGCCAGCCCCTCCAATTATTTCTTCTTCTTTTTTTTTTTTTTTTTTTTTTTTTTTTTGTTTTTTTTTTTTTTTTGAGAGCTCCATCACCCTCGGAAACCATCTCATAAGTTTCGCCACCTCCTCCGATCCAGCAAGGCCCATATCGAGCAGTCATGCATCACTCTCTTTTAACTTGATTCTAGCCAATCCCCCTAAAGAAGGTTCACGGAAATCCCTAGGGCCATTTGCCATCTCTCTCCAAAGCCACCATCCACAATCACCTCGCCGATCACCGGTGATTAAAGGACAAAAAAAAAAAAAAAAAAGTTACAACATGAATTTTTAAAGTAGAACGATCAACACCAACAGAACGCTCCACGCTTCTCTACTTGACCATGCTTTTTCACTATGGGGTTAGTTTAGTCTCCTTTCGGTCCGGGCGAAAAGATGTGGGTTACTCCCATAAAGTTTGGCGTCCAGGAGATGTTATTCGAATAAGAACGATGCAGAAAATCTAAACTGTTATTAAATAATCGAAAGAAAAAGAGAGATTTTTAGCGAAAAAAATAAAAGTGACGGGAACTTCTGGTACCAGATGGGGCACTTGAGCTCCCTGCCCATCTTCTCTGGGTGACCCAAATCAATCATGTTCGACATCTGCCGCTTCCTCTGCTTCTAAGAACGAGAGAGAGAGAGGGGGGAAGGGAGTGAAAGGGGGAGAGATGGAAATTAGGGATGGTGAAAGAGATTGAAGACGAGTAAGAACGAGAGAGGGAGATGAAAATTAGGGGTGGTGAAGGCGATTAAAGACAAGAGAGAGAAAAACGGAGGGATATAAGATTTGGTAAAATCTGAACAGCAGGTCCGGGTATTCCCTTTCCAGGTTTCCCGTGAGTTCACCGGTGTTTGCTTTCGATTTTAAATTTTGGCGGCAAGGCACCCTCACAAATATTTTGCCTGGATGGGGTTAGTTTATAGTCGCCATCCTGTCCGGGAAAAAATTTTGTGAACGCGGCTTGCCGCCAAAATTTAAAATCAAAAGCAAAGGTGAACTCGCGGGAAACCGGAAAGGGAATACCCGGGCTGGCGTTCAGATTTTACAAAATCTTAAATCCCTTTGTTTTCCTCTCTCGTCTTCAATCTCCTTCACCACCCCTAGTTTTCATCTCTATCTCCCTCTCACTCCCTCCCTCGCTCTCTCTCTCTCTCTCGTTTTAGAAGCAGAGGAATCGGAAGGTGTCGAACATGGCGGATTTGGGTCATCTGGAGAAGATGGGCAGAGAGCTCAAGTGCCCCATTTGGTCCAGAAGCCCCTGTCACTTCCTTTTTTTTTTTTTTATCTATCTGTCTCTTTTTATTTTCATTTTTTAATCAGACTTTAGATTTTCTGCATGTTTCTTATTTAAATAACATCTCCTAGACGTCAAACTTTATGAAAGCAACGAAGCACATCTTTAGTTTTTTGATGGATTTGATAGTCCCAGTTCAAAAATTGGATTTTGATACTACTGACATCACTGCTGTCGCTTCTCCGAATGCTCTAGGGTTTCTTTAATTATCGTTCGAGGAACTGCATCTAACGCTGACGAATCTAATTTCCATTTGAATGATCTTACCCAAATCTCAGGACTCTTGAAACCTCCGAATAACAAATCTAATTTTCCGTGGATTTGGTAGCTTAAGAAAAACGGATTTCCAGATTACCCATATATTTGTTGCATTTTCTAATCCTCAATATATTCTATATTTGGATCTCTCTAATTTCGATTCCAAGTACTGCAATTAGACTTCAGGAATCTAATTTCAGGGTCGATTTGTATAATGTTGAGCAGTAACTATCAGACAAACTCTGAATTCTCAATTTGTTGCTAGAATTGAATAATAGAATTTCCAAAATCATATTCATTATTATCTCTTTCAATTATGTTTTGCAGTTGGAGCCTCATGAGCTCTGCCGTATCACTTGCATGCAAGCATGTCTTCTGCAAGTGAGTTTCCACCTATCTTTTTCTTCTTTTTTTTTTTTTTTTTTTTTTTTTCTTTGTATTATTGTTCTTTAGCCCTCAGGTATTTTTGTTTTGGGATAGAAAAGTATTGGGGATTTGTGTATCTGTTGTTATTTTGATCCAGCTCATGCATTTTGAAATCGATGAAGTCCGTGTCTGACTGCCCGGTCTGCAAAGTTCCATTCCATCAAAGAGGTTTGTTTCGTACCATGTTTGATTCATAGAGATAATGCAAAATCTTAGAAAAGATAGTTTGAATAGAAACTTGAAATGATGCAGCTCGCTCTTTTTAGTTTAAACCTACAAGGCAAAATCCAATTACTATTCTCAGCGGGGACACTCTTTCCCTTGTAACTTGATGCCTGCAATTGCACTGCTAGCAATGCAGAGAGCAGCTGTTATTAGAATAGTGGCTTTATGGTATCCATATCCAAATCTGCAGCTGTTCGCCCATTAAGGCAGTTAATGTCCACATCCATAAGAGATGGGATAAAAAAGTTTATATTGTCTATGATGTGGTTTGTACAATGATGTAGTATTTGATAATGCTCAGTGCTATTTTTATTTAAACCTACCTGTCAGTTTCCAATTCTGCATCATGCCTTCCTTCTATATGTAACTAATAGAGACCTCTAAGGATTAGGCTTCTTTCTGAGTCTCTTATGTGCCAAACTAGCAATCAATTAGTCAACAGATTCTGGACAATGGTCTTCAGCAAAATCTACAATTAAATGTAGCCAATGATGGGTGTTTTAGTTAAATTGAGGTTCCAATAAACTATACCACTTTATTAATTTTCTAGATGTATCCCAGTAGAGGTTCTCACCTTCTATCTTTCTTCACTTGAAATCCTGGATCCGTCGACTTGAATCTGCTTTACTTTATTATATTTATTCTTGTCATAAAGGTTAGGTTTTTTACTTGATTGCAGAAGTACGTCCCGCTCCTCACATGGATAACTTGGTAAGCATTTACAAGAGCATGGAAGCTGCAGCAAAGACTAACAATTTTCTACTCAATTAGCACCTTCAGCGAAAAACTCAGGTGATAACAGATCTGGTGGCTAGTTACCTTTTTTTTCTTCTTATTGTGAAATGGATGATGTATGATTTTTTTTTTTTTTTTTTAATATTTTTTGTGGGGGGGGGGGGGGGGGGGGGGGGGGGGGCGCGGATGCAAGAAAAATTGTTGCTTGTGTGATTTATTGCAGCTTTAGGGCTCATTGCAATATACTGGTTTTTTTTTTTTTATTTAAGGCTGTTAAATTTTACTACAAAAAAAGACTGTTACATTTTACTACAAAAAAGGCTGTTACATTTTGTTTGCTTTATATCCCTATTCTCTCTCTCTCTTGACATTCAATACTGTTCATTAGCACTTAAACTCTAGTGTTAGTTGGGCTGCCTTGAGTTTCATTTTCTTGGTTGCTTTATATTACTAAATTTACCCCTTTTTTCCCTTTCTGCACTCTTGCTGACCATTTTATTCTTTGCTCTGCAAACCATTCCAAAAGATGGATTGACCTGAGGCAATGTTAACAAAAATTCTGATTCGGCAGGAACTGCTGTGGTACATCAAGGCAAATTAAATAGAAAAGGATTATCTAAGAAAATGCAAAAAGGAAATGAGAAAGCTGATGCCAGGAATTCTGATTGTCATCCATCAAAAATGCCTTCTTTCCCTGGCAAAAAACGGATACATGTTACACCGTACCCTGTCTCAGAGACTCCAGTGCGTCCTGAAAAGATTTCTAAATTAGGAGATTCAAGCATTGAGTTGAAAGATAATAAGGAAATAAATAAAAATGAGAAACTAGCTATGGAGTACCAGGGGGATCCTTTGTGTTCACCTTTCTTTTGGCTGAGGGAAGAAGAAGAGGAAGAAGATAATGAAACTGCAGAGAGACTAAGCAGTCAGCAAACAGCAGATACACCTCCTCATAATGTTCCTTGTTTTAGTGACCTCAAAGACTCTGACTATGAATCTCCTGTTAAAATGACCCCAAGCGTAAGTTTTAGTTATTGTGTAGAATAGAAGAACAATTGAATTTTTGAACTCATGTTATTAATCTTTTGTGAGGTGAATTGCAGAGCAAACCCAATGCTGCAATAGCTTTTGATAGTGAAATGTTTGAGTGGACCCAAAGAGCCTGCTCTCCGGAACTATGTTCAACACCAATTAAAGAGCTGGTACTACTATTTTATTCTACTTAATTTTTTTCTTTAGTTCTGAAGGTTTCACATCTTATGTAACTGTTTCAATAAACATCTTGATCAATGCTTATCAATGAAATTTCATTGAAATGCAGACTGCAGGTAGCCATAGGCTTGATGAAATCCAAGAAAAAGAATGTTGCAATGACTTGGAGATTGGGATTGCATCAAGAGATGGAGTCCCCCATGAAAATGTTGAAATTGCTAAAACCAGAAAAAGAACCCTTAAGAACAGAAGAAACAACAGTAAACTTCAGAAAAAACATGTGATATCATCTGTTTCAAGAACCATATGCAAGGTCTGCATCCATTCCAACAAAGAAATTCCTACTGATTCTGTAGTAGCTCAAGATCCAAGCCAGGAAAATGAGGAAACTGATAAAAGTAGTCCAACTTCTGGAAAGAAAATACTAAAACAGTGCAAGAATCCTGCTAGCCATTACCAAACAAAACATCTAAAATTTCCAACAGACCAGGTTTACGATTCCACTGCAACTAAAGCATCTGAAAGGCATCTGACTGTATATGCTAGATCAAAGTATAAGAATGAAGAGAAGGGGGTTACAGGCATAATAGGTAAAGCCAGCAAAAGGGACAAGGAGTCTACCATTAAGCCACAGAGAAAGTCCATGAGGAAATCTTTATATGATTCTGCAGAGTGCATAAAAAAAGCAATAGATGATTCTGCAGCTAAGATACTTGAGGAACTACCTGTCAATTCTGTCAATGAAGCAAAAGCTAAAAATCAAAATAGTAAGGAAAAGAGTCTAGAACATGACAAAGGCTCTGGCAATGGTCGCCTCAGAAGAGGAAAGAAGAACAAGGAAAATCAGCTAGGAGGGTTAAATGCACAAAGCAAGATGAAAAATCAGACTGCTGACTTAGTTGTGACAAACGATGCTGTCCAAATTCCTCCAATGAACATGGGTTCAGGTGAAAAAAATAAAGCTGGCATTTATCTCCATGAAGAATCAGAAAGCTTGGTTATCAAGAATTCAACAAAGATTAGGTGCCACACTCTCGGGGATGGTATTTTGAGGAAATGCGAAAACAATCATATTCAGATTCAATGTGCTTTCTGTCAGTCTACAAATGATACAGAGGTAATCCTATCAGCATATTGTCTAACATGATCCTATATATGTTCTAATTCTTTCATTATTTTTTTTTTCGAGGAAGCTTTTATATTTGTAAAGAAAATTACAGGATTCCGGGGAAATGCTGCATTATTTCAATGGCAAGCCTGTAACTGCTGATTTTAATGGAGGTGTCAATGTAATGCATTCTCACAAGAATTGCACAGAATGGTCAGAATCTTTCTTCCTCAAATTAAATTTCTAGCAACGGTGTTCCTCCCCTATTACCATTACTAAATGCACGATCTATCCTTTAAATAAAGGGCCCCAGATGTGTACTTTGAAGATGATATGGCCATCAACCTTGCAGCAGAGATAACAAGAAGTAGAAGGATAAAATGCAGTTGTTGTGGCATCAAAGGGGCTGCCCTTGGATGCTTTGAGAAAAGTTGTCGCAAGAGCTTCCACTTCACTTGTGCTAAATTGATTCCAGAATGCCGATGGGACAGTGTAAGTGAAATTAGTACATTTGTTGTAAGTTGAGTTATTAGATTTGCAATTACAAATATTTTTGACCACATGATGGTTTTCTTTTTCTGATGAAAACCTGAAAAATTATCCTGATGAAAACCTGAAAATTATCATAACAGGAAAATTTCGTGATGCTGTGCCCCCTTCATTCATTATCGAAACTACCAATCGAAACTTCTGAGACCCAGAAGCAAACCAGAAAGAGATCTAATCTGAAAGGGTATCTACATGATGATTTGATTCCCTTTCAAATTTAAATTTGGTTAAATTTTTGTAACTCAAGTTTGTGTCTTTATGACTAACCTGGCCAAGAATTTCCAGAGTATCTCAAATTTCATCAGTAAGTAAACCTGGTAATGACATTAACCAGATGTGGACATGGCCTTCTGGATCACCTTGCAAGTGGGTCATCTGTTGCTCTGCTCTTTCTGATTCAGAGAAGGTTAATCCATACTTCCTATAGCTATTCTCTGAGACACCCACCGTACCATATATTAGATTTTTTTCTAACCTGAAAGACTATTCAGGATATTGTCTCTGAATTCACAAAGATGATTGGTGTACCCATCACTAAAACTTGGAGTCCAACAGTTACTCATGTCATTGCATCAACAGATAAGAATGGGGCATGCAAAAGAACTCTCAAGTTCCTGATGGCCATCCTTGATGGAAAATGGATCTTATCAGTTGATTGTAAGAGCAACATTCCATCTCTGGGCACAATCATTTCAGGGGTATTGATGTTGTTAAAACTTTTAACATCGCTTTATCGATTTTTTTTTTTTTTGCATATATCTATACAGGGATCAAGGCATGCATGGAGGCTAGGGAACCTGTTGATGAGGAGAAATATGAAATTACAGTTGATGTGCATGGAATAAGCAGGTGCCCCCGGTTGGGAAGACTGAAGGAAATTAATAAGGTAATTCTCACTCGTTTCTTTTTTCATGCTGTTGCTCGATAGACAAAAACAGTGTCTAGTGTCTTGTTCCTACTCACCGAAAAGCACCTATGTTAATAAATCCAACTATTTGCTTCTAGTGCTCAACCATCTCCAACATTCTCCAAAAGTGAAACATTAAAAACTTGTCTTAGACAACTTTTTGTTGGTAGCAACCATGCAAACATTGGCTAGAGATTCTATATGAAATATGATTCTGGTTTTGTGGCCTGCATGCCTTTGTTAGTACATAGATTTGTTTCCCAACAAACCTCCATAGATTACGTAGTGATTTACTTTCTGCTCCTAACTGCAGCAACCAAAGCTCTTCAATGGAATCAGCTTTTATTTCAGTGGAGACTACACACCATCTTATAAAGGCTATCTGCAAGATCTCGCCATTAAAGCAGGAGGGGTAATTTTGCAAAGGAAGCCCATTTCAAGAGACCAAGAAAAATTGTTGGATAACTCCTTGACTTCCACGATTTTCATAATCTACAGCCTTGAAAATCCAGAGAAAAACAGATGCAACGATTATGCTTTCGTTTTTAACCGGAGGCGAGCGGAAGCTCAGGCACTTGCTAATGCTTCTGGAGGCAAAGTGGCAACCAATACATGGATCATAGACTCCATTGCTGCTTGCAAACCGCAACCTCTAACTTGAACGTCCAATAATGTATGACATTTTTTCTTTTTTTTCAGAATGCTTTGGGCAACACCCAGATCCAAGTCGTGTATAAAAGATTTGATGATCTACGGTTGGCAATTTGTATCACAAACGCTTGTTTGATTTATAACTGTAGCCTTTGGGCTTTACCTTCACCATCATTTCTTTAGCATATTGGGTGCTTCCTCCTGCTTGATGTCCAGGTAACCCCCAAGTACAATTTTTCGTCGCGGTTCTTCCATTTGTACACTCATGTAGGAGCCATTTTTTATTTATTTATTTATCTTTTTTTTTCCTTTTACTTTTAGCTGTTATGTGCTTCCAAGGCCATGTAATTGGATTCCGCTCCAAAGTAGGTTTGCTTGCTGGTTCTTTTTTGTACAGCTATCTTCATCATAGCAACTCTTTGATGTTTTCCAGTTCAGAGATGTAGCTTTCTTCAAGACCAGTTCAGGCAAAAAGATCTTGCTCCTGGCCCCGAGCAACAAATTCTTGACAATAATTAAAGACATTCTTGGCATGACATCTTTCTCCTCTCTTTTGCCTGGTTTGCCCGATGCATGCTTGTTATGTCCTCAAATTTGTCTTTATGGTGGGCAAAATGTTTGCTGGATACGTTAGGTCTCAATACATGAGCATTTCTGATGCAGTGAAGTAAAGCTTGCCAGGGCTAAGGAGACGGCTAAAAATCAGGATCAGAAATTGGAACATTTCTTATTACTTGACCAAGGCAGAGTTCGCCACCTGTGCCGAAGCACATTCCAACTCACACAACAAGAAAAAATTTATTAAGTCTTGGTCAGTATTTTAGCACAATCCAAACCACACAACAAGAAAAAAAGGGGCCTCAGTTAGTATTTTAGTGCCTCAAAATGCGTCACCGATTGTTTACTAAGCCATCAAAAAAATTGGATAAACAAACCATAACAGAACGCCAAGCATTGACAGAAGTGCGTCACCGATTGTTTACTAAAGCCATCAAAAAAATTGGATAAACAAACCATAACAGAACGCCAAGCATGTGCAAGCTGTATTGATTGAGAACTCTGCAAATATACATATACTTATACAAGATGCTAATAAAGGCAAGATAATGGTGTGTGGCAAGCTGTATTGATTGAGAACTCTGCTTATACAAGATGCTCAGGAGGGAGGCAGGAGATCATGCCAGTCCTCAGCCATAAAAACTCGAAGGCTCGTGGGGCGAGAAATGCTAACACCAAACAAGCATCCACTAACAAAAATGCCGTAGGGGGTTGACTAATGGGAGAAAATAGATCACCTGCTGCGAGAACAACTTCTTGCATGGTTATCTAAAGTTGCAACATTGGGCTCGACCCCTAGATAATTTGTCCCACAGACAAATCATTTGCCTTGGAGACTGGTAATGTGCTGTGTAATAGTTCTCCATACACCCATACTGACAGAACTTCCAACTGTGAGAATACTGAACAGTTGTGGTGGCATTAAACTCTTCAACCCACATTCCCATGCTTACATCTTCCATCTTGAACAACTGCAAAAAAGTTGCAAGACGTGTCAGATGTACATAACGGCTGACGCTTGAAGATACCTTAGACACTTTGCAATTAAATAGAACATGGGGATTGATTTCTAAGTTATCAAGCTTACTCTTAAGCTTTGATTGGCATGCTGAGACACGATAAACTTTGCAATGTCACCTGAAATTATGTAACCAGGTCCATTGGCATATGGTGGGTATATTTCTTCTGGCCACTCCTACATCCACCATCAAATAGAAGTTATAAATACATAACTCGGACGACATAAATATTCATTGGAGACTGGTGAAAAATATGGTGTACAGCACATCTATGAAATATTTGAAAATGTCAACAATAACCAAGTTGAGCCAGCATTCTTATACTGATGTTTGCTTCAGGTTATATGGATCAAAACTTCACTCAGCCAACCTAACCCTCACAAGTTAATTCAAATTCAGACAACTTTTAAAAGTTGACAAGTAATATCTTGATAGTCAAGGATGCCCCTAATCTGGAATAAATAAAATGCCAGAGAATCCAATTGACAAGCTTTCCAGAAGGAAAAAGAGACAATTGAATGACTCACTAGCAAATTCTCAGAATTGCATGGTGCAGACTCCTTACCTCGTACGTAACTGCCCATTTTCCGCTTCTGAGTGGCCTATGTAAAAGATTCAGATTACCCATATATAGAGATTTATTCTGAGCAATGCCAGCAATTTCTTTCAATACGACATCCACCCTGATAAATGTGTCATCATCAGATTTCATAATATGTTCTGCAGTCAAGTTGTGGACCTGCAGGACAAAGATGACTAATGTCAGGTCAATTGCAAAGGACCAAAAACATCAACATCACAAACGACCAAATACATTTACAGGACACTAAAAAGGAAACAAAACACATGAAACTCACCCCATATTCACAAATTGCAATTGTTTTAAGAACAACTAACTCATAATGGTCCATGAATGGCAAAATCACAACATCTCCAAAATATTCAGCTTCCTTTTTCAGTGCTGCATTTACCTCCTTCCTTGGACTCTGTACGTTGCAAGATAAATAATAAGAGACAAAAAAAAAAAAAAAAATTATATAATAATTTTTTTCAAGAATTAGGTGAAACAAAATGCCAATGAAGGTGCTACACTGGTGGATGCACTCAGAGAAATGCATTTTTCATCTTAATAAGTGGCAGATAGAGAAAATGACCCCTAATCACATAGGGTTGGATATTATAGCTAAACGAGGTCACAGAAAAATGTTTACTGCACAATGAACAATCACCTTTGCATTGCATGTGAATAAATTTGCCCATATAAAAGGGAATTTTCCATCCTGATATCATGAATCTCATCAAAGTAGCACATTTTAGAAGGAAACCTTCACAAATCCAAGCTAAGTTAATATCCTCACTTTTCACAACAATTCACAACAAATTTATACTTGTACTTCGAGTAATGGTGCCGGACATCCTAAAAGTTAGGAACCACCCCACAACCTCCTGATGGGGGACATCGACTAGCCCAGAATCTGAAGCAGCCCAGATCAAACCTGAAACCCAATCCAAAACTTGAAGCCCAGCCCAGTCCAAAACCTGAAGCCAGCCCAACCCAGAAACCAGCCTAGAACCTGAAGCCAAGCCAGCTCAAACCCTGAGGCTCAAAATCCTGGAGTCGATGAGCACACATTTTGATGCAGCACAAATCCCGAAGTACACAAATCTTGGAGCATGATAAATATAATATTTTATTTTTATGGGTGTACAAGGGATTGGGTATCTTAAAATTTTAGGATTAGTTTCCGTATAATTTTTTAGAATTTATTTTATCGTTGTTTTAGGATTTGATTCGGTTGTTTAGTTTGTTCTGATTGTTTGTTTTTAAGATTTACCTTATCGGTTGTTCTAGGATTTGTTTGGATCTCTTTCAGAGATTCCGATTGTTTATTCTATTTAAGGTGTCTTTTATCATTGGAATAAAGTTAGCGAAGAATTTATTGAAAAAAGAGCTTGGGTGTATCCCGACTCCTCCCCCTCGTCTCCTTCTTTCCCCCCTGCTGTTCTCTCTTCTGGTTCTTCCCTCCGTGCTCCCCTTCTTCTCCCGATTTCTTCTTGCTACTTCTCTTCCTTCTCCCTCTCTTCTTCAACCTCGGTTTACTATTTCTTCCTCTTGGTCTCCTTCCCCCCTTCCTCTCTACCGTTTAAAACATTAGAGAATCAGCCATCCGAAACCTCCTTGCCCCTATTCCAACGGCTCGCCATCGAGCGACCGGCGATCTCCCACACCACCTACTCCTCTCACTGTCACTGATAATCGCCAAAAGAGAGGCTGCGCCACCGACCCATCATGCTACTCATCCGGCCCCTTCGAGATCTGCACGACGCCCGTTTCATAGATGTTCTCTCCCTGCTGAATCGCCAGCCACCGTCGACTCCGCCGTGACCACTGCCGCCCTGCCGAACCGTCTCCGCCCAGCACCAACGCCGGCGAGCCATAGCCGGAGCCTCCCCTGTTCCCTGGATTTGGTCCGTCGTCCATCAGATCAAATCCGTCGCTGCCCGAGCCACCCAATCGCCGGACCGCCACCATCAATGGATTCGCGCCATCGCCTCCATGCTGCTGCCTCCTTCCCAGCGCTGTCGCCGGCACGAGCCCGCCGGTCTTCCGTCCGAAAGCCCCCCTCCCTGTTCGGCACGATCGTGAAGGCACAAGGGGCCAACACGATCGTGAAGGCAAAGCCGGCTACCCAATGCCGACTTTAGAGTAAAGCAGAGAAAAAAAAAGAAACCATGAAAGGAAAAAAAAAGTGAAAAAGGAAAATTCAAAAAAATATATATAGAAAAAATAAGAAAAGAAAAGAAAAAAAAGTTGGGAAAATAATTTGGGCCTGATTTAACCTAGCCTATGATCATTTCCTAGCAACCAACAATTCAATTCTTGGAATAAATATTGATCGGGGTCTGTCCCGCATCAACTTGGTATCAGAGCTGGCGCGTTCCCCATCAACTTGGTATCAGAGCAAGTTTAGATTATGTTAGGTTAGTCATTTTTAATTACATTATTTGTATTTAAAAAAAAATTCAGTCTACAGATGATGCATCGAGGAGCCAATTTTCTGAAACCTGACTCGATGGAGTCGAATTCTCCCCACTTCAGGAAAAATGATGGGGACATCGACTAGCCCAGAATCTGAAGCAGCCCAGATCAAACCTGAAGCCCAGCCCAGAACTTGAAGCCCAGCCGAATCCAAAACCTGAAGCCAGCCCAACCCAGAAGCCAGCCTAGAACCTAAAGCCAACCCAGCCCAAACCCTGGGGCTCAAGATCTTGGAGTCGATGAGCACACATTTCAGTGCAGCACAAATCCAGAAGTACACAAACCTCGGAGTAGGATAAATATAATATTTTATTTTTATGGATGTACGAGGGATTGGGGTATCTTGAAATTTTAGGATTAGTTTCCAAATGATTTTTTTAGAATTTGTTTTATCGTTGTTTTAGAATTTGATTCGGTTATTTAGTTTATTCTGATTGTTTGTTTTTAGGATTTATCTTATCGGTTGTTTTAGGATTTGCTCGTATCTCTTTCAGAGGTTCCGATTGTTTATTATATTTAAGATGTCTTTTATCATTGGAATAAAGTTAGCGAAGAATTTATTGAGAAAATAGCTTGGGTGTGTCCCGACTCTCCCTCCTCTCCTTCTTTCCCCCTGCTCTTCTCTCTTCTGGTTTTTCCCTCCGTGCTCCCCTTCTCCCGATTTCTTCTTGCTACTTCTCTTCCTTCTCCCTCTCTTCTTCAACCTCGGTTTACTATTTCTTCCTCTTGGTCTCCTTCCCCCCTTCCTCTCTACCGTTTAAAACATTAGAGAATCAGCCATTTGAAACCTCCTTGCCCCTATTCCAACGGCTCGCCATCGAGCGACCGGCGATCTCCCACACCACCTGCTCCTCTCACTGTCACCGACAATCGCCGGAAGAGAGGCTGCGCCACCTACCTATCGTGCTAATCATCCGGCCCCTTCGAGATCTGCACGACACCCATTTCACCGATGTCCTCTCCCTGCTGCATCGCCAGCCACCATCGACTCCGCCGTGACCACTGCTGCCCTACCGGACTGTTTCCGCCCAGCATCGATGCCGGCGAGCCACAGCCGGAGCCTCCCCTGTTCCCTGGGTTCGGTTCATCGTCCATCAGATCAAATCCGTCGCTGCCCGAGCCACCCAATCGCCGGACTGCCGCCATCAATGAATTCGCGCCACCGCCTCCATGCTGCCACCTCCTTCCTAGCGCCATCGCCGGCACGAGCCCGCCGGTCTTCCATCCGAAAGCCCCCCTCCCTGTTCAGCACGATCGTGAAGGCACAAGGGGCCAACATGATCGTGAAGGCAAAGCCGGCTACCCAATGCCAACTTTAGAGTAAAGCAGAGTAAAAAGAAAAAACCATGAGAGGGAAAAAAAGTGAAAAAGGAAAATACAAAAAAAAATATAGAAAAAATAAGAAAAGAAAAGAAAAAAAAAAGTTGGAAAAATAATTTGGGCCTGGTTTAACCTAGCTAAGGATTGTTTTCTAGCGACCAACGATCCAATTCCTGGAATAAATATTGATTGAGGTCTGTCCCGCATCAACTTGGCATCAGAGCTGGTGCATTCCCCATCACCTCCGCACTTAATCCCGCACTTGGCCCCAACCCCAACTCCCCCCATCCCCTTCTAATCCAGTTTATGACCCCAGCAACAATATCTATCAGCGGTGAGATACAGTCATACAACAGAACGGACAGTAGAACGCTCATGCAGAGTATATATGCTGGATCAATATGGGTTGCTGCATAGAATGTTGCTTTTTCCCCCCTCCTTTGACTTGCAAGTTAGAAAACTAGGCATAAAATGAAACTAGGATGGAATTCTAAAAGAAGATATATCGATGAGAATGCGAAGGATATTTTTGGCTATATTCTTAATGGATTTCCTCTTACCTGCTACCCCTTCTGCTTTTCTTTTACAATATCCCTCTTCATCACTTTAAGGTGAGTCTCCTCTCCATTATTTTTTGATTAATAATAGCTGGACCTGGCCAGATCTTTTTCTTTTTAAAAAAAAAAACCTTTTCTCTTCCATTCCTCTCTTTTGCCCATGGTACCTAGTTGAATCTACTTCATTTGCTAATTAATAAAGCCCTTCTTTTTAACTTTTGTTATACATTTGTCATATTTGTTATGCTTTAAATAAGAACTTTGTAAGTTCTATTTTTATAAACAATTACATTCTGTTATGATTCACATTAACAACTATTACATCAACAAATCAGATTTTTTTTTTAAGAAAAAAAACAATGTTTATTACCCTAATATCAATTCATGATAAATTTATAGTGACTTACAATGGTTGTAGCCTATAAGAACCATAAGATCATTAAAAAAAACATTGATATAATCATTTTTTCCTTTTTTCATATATATTTTTTCTTTTTCTCGCTTTGTATTTCACTGCCCAAACATCTAACCTGGATCTGTTCCTCTGCACTTCAAAAGGTTTCAACGCAAAATTTAATCTCTTGTTTGCATGAGTTGTTCGCATCAGCAAGCCTAGATAAAACCTAAATGATTGCCACTATCATGACCCCTCACTACACCACCATTCACTTATGCTGGTAGATTCTATGATGCCATAGAACTACCAACACAATTCAGCTTAAGGATACCTGATGACACAGCTATTTCAATTGTGGACCAAATTTCTAGCAACTAATATTATGAAAAGGAATCTACTTATGTCCCAAATATAGATGTGGAAGTTTACTACTTTCGAAGACCCAACAAAAGAGTAACCCTTTTGAGCAATGCTGAAAAGTGCCGGACTGGTTGGTTCAGGATGTGCCAAATCAAATCAATCGATTACCGGAATGGTTCAGCCAGTCCGTCCATAATATAAAAAAGCTTTCCTCCTCCCTAGAAACCTTTTGTTCAATGCTATACTCACTAGATTTCGAAGCCCTACTCCCCAAAGCCCTCCATCCCATCCCTATTGAGTCAACGATGATGCCGTACGATGACAAGGTCACCAGCCAGATGAGCCTCCCCCCCCCCTTCTCAGTCAACGCTCTCTCTCTCTCTGCCTCTTTCTCTCTCCCCCCCCTTCTCTCTCCTCTCCTTCGCTCTCTCTTTCTCCCCTCGCTCTCCCCCCTCTCTCTGTCTCCCTTCCTCCCTCCCTCTCTCTCTTCCTTTCTCTCCTTCTCCCTCTCCCCCTCCCTCTTTGGTTCTCCCTATTTCAGTATGCACTAGAACAGCATAATACAGGCCCTTAATGTACTGAACAAGTCATCAATCAGCACGAGCCCAGTTATTGATTCAGCAGACTTTACTTTTGAGTTTGTTCTCAGGGACCACATTGAAATCAATATATTTGCCACCTGCAATTAATGAAATCTATTTATTTGGAGCATGATCACTCCATAAATGTACAGTCCAAGATTGAGAGCTGTCCTTTCAAGGAAGAAATTTAAAGAGATAAGATGACAGCTGAAGTTGAAAATGCGTGACTCCCATGATTCTACTTATTGAAACATAAGTGACCAACACATGATTCAGGCATGATGTGTAATGATTATTCAAACATAACTCAAAATTCTAAATATATGTTATCCCATGATAACTAAAGTATCCCCATGTTTTGTTTAGAAATACAAATTAAATTGTAAATCTGATGATAACTATATTAACCCGATGTTATGTTCAGAAACACAAATTAATGAGCAGTAAATCTTATCAAAAAAAAAAAAAATTAAAAAAATAAAGATAAGATGCAACCACTAATGCTAATAGTCTAGAATATAGTTTGAAGCTTCAAGATTATATACATAGAGATGGACTACATACTTTTCTTTAACTAATTAAAATGGAGTTAAGAATTCAAAATCAACTGATTATTCAAATCTGAGATCCAAAACTGCTGAAAATGATCCACACTATAAAGAAAATGCATAGATTCCAAAATTCATATATTTTGGTGGTCTCTAACTTAATCATCAAGTAGGTGTCAAAATGGATAGTTTTAATAACATGATAGGATAGTTTACTGTTGTCCAATAATGAAAACCTGGTGGGTCTAAATTTACCCATGTTTTACATGTAGATCATGATCCATAAAGTAGATTTTTTAATTTATGCATCTTTATCATATATTTTATGACACTAGTATAGTTGATATAGTTCATTTTTGTACCGATTTGATGCATAGGTTATAGACCCCCAAAATATATGAATTTTTGGTTCTAGGTATTTCTTGTGGTGTACATTATGTTCAATGATTTGGATCTTTAATTTGGACAGCCTATCAATAATTTTGAAATCATTAACTCCATTCTCGAGTTAACATAAAGTGTGTAGTCCAGCTTGTATACATATACTAGATGCCATTAATTATTGAAGAATTCATATATGTAATGGATCGATATACTTCTATAATTTGCAAAATAAACAGATGATAACTCCAAAATTGAATGTCCAAAGACCTTTGACCATTTGTAAATATGGAAATAATTATTCAAGTTGTCAAATAATTGATTACAAGACCCCATATGTGATATACATTTGAGACTTGAGTGCAAGTTATATTTGTTAAAATTAAAAAAAATTCCACGATGGTCCTGTTTCAAAAATGTATGATAAAATTCCAGAGTGATTAGTTACTAGATTGGATATTGGGAGTGATCAAAAGGTTTATGTAGCTATGATTTTAACATGCATGTCACGATTCACATTTTATATTTATCTTCAGGTGCCAGATTCATATAGTGACAAGCAACTAACAGAAGATAAAGCTTTACCAGAGCAACAAAGAAACGGACAACCACATTTGATGACCGGACAGCAGGATACTGCATCCAAGTTTTCCTGATGGCCATCCGTTCAGCAAAATGATTGGTTGCAGATAGGACGCCAATGAAAAGATCAACTGGATTTTCCAGTAGAGAAGTGGTTTTCCATTTCTCTGACATTTCCAAGACATGCTGAAGTGAAAAACTGGGATGTGATTTTGGAAGAGAAGTAGCATATGCTGAATGTATGTCCAAATTTCCCTTAATTGCCAAACCAGTTGCATCTTCAAGAGTAAATCCCTGGAAAATATCCATAACATGTCAAAACTATTTATGCAGTGTAAAAGATGCAACATAGTACCAATCTTGAAAAACAATGGTGCTTAAGTTGACAACTAAAATGCAGAAGGCCATTTAACCTACTATATAGATCCAGACATTTGTGAAAAAATAACCAGTTAATTAAAACAAAAGGTAAACAGATTGACTAATGCTTCAGCCAAAGTGATGAGGCAGCAATACAGACCGTGCGGTATGGGAATGAAGTCACATGCCGGCCCCCTACATTAATGTGATACCCTTCAACACCAGCTCGAAGTGTCAAAACAAACATCCTGCCCTCTACAAATGGAAATGGCCATGTCATTTCTGGCTTCTTTGCACGACCTATGAACCGTTTCAACCATGAAGTTGTTTTAGATTCCTTCAAGTCAACAGTATCACCGCGTTCCCATTTCTCACATTTGTTGAATCCATCAACTACCGCAAAAAAAAATGCAAGAAAAAAATAAGAAAGATTTTAGCCCAAATGTGTTAGCCTGAAGACTGAACAGATACATTTATCCTTCTGGCTGATTTTGGAACTCATTACGATCCAAACAACCAAGAAACAACAAAAGTGGAGATAAATAACAATTAAGAAACCTAATAAATCAAGAGGATTCCATGTGAATGATGAATGCATCATGTCACTGAACAACAAGCCAAAAATCACATTACCCAATCTGTATAGCATAAAAGGATGCAAAAGATGTCTTAGAATCCTCAATTCAATGATTTTGTGCATGCAAAAAGAGATGATTGAGAGAGACCTGAGCATTGGAAAAGCTGTCCACCTGGCCAAAATGAATGATGCGGTTGGATGGTGCAAAAACATATGAAAAAGCCACTTAAAAGAGCGCTACAATTAAAATTGGCCAATCCCACCTTGCAACATTTTTTTATGAATTTGGTTTCCATATAAAGAGAAAAAGCTCTTAAAGGCATTTGGTACATGCCCATTTCAAAATCAGCATGCATACAAAAGGGCATTGCATATTACAGCAATTTTTAGAGATGAAGGTAGTGAGCCATGAATTTCGTTCTAACAAGGCACTAGCCTAAGGATGCAGTGAGGAGCGTTCAAGGCTTCAAATTGCAAAATCCAGGCCATCTTAGAGCGGAATTGAGCTGACATCTTAGTTTACCCAAGCCAAGATGGAAAGTTGGGAAAAATGGGAAAGGAGAAAGATATTCCAAGATCTTGGCTGATGACATAGAAACCTAGATATCAAATCTTGCTAGTATAGGAAATCCAAGGTTATTTATCACTTAAGAGATTGGAGTAAATATTCAATAATTAAAAATTAATTTGAGAAGGTACAAAATTGACTAGCGGTTTGAAATTGGGTTGGCCAATATATCAGGATTTATCAATTCGCGCATGACAAGATGATAAGTACTAGGATAATGGTTAATATCATATTGCCTAGTGCTGGTTAAATATCAATCCTCGGCCAGATGCAAAGCAGATAATGATGTAAATTGGAAGTCAAATTTCTAGCTTTCAAACTTTGATATCCTTTTTTTAAAAAAAATCTAAAATACAACATCTCAGAACTGACTGAATCTAACATAGGTAGGTGAGTTAACAAACAGTATAAGCAGCTCTGCATTTGTTTAGAAGAAATAATAGGACAGACATTATTTTTATCAATAATGAAGATTATAACTAATGATGCACTAAACAACACTTAATGACTGAACAGAATAAATGAATTTTGTATAAAACTTTCTCAACATGCACTCATTTAGTATATCCTCGACCTCAATTGACAGCTACAGATAATTTGCTGACTAAGACATGAGTCTAATCGGTGACTTGATGAAGTTACTAAAGAAAGAGTCAAATGGTGTAAAAGTATATGCATCACTATTTGTCTATTCTGAAAGCAAATTGAGTTCTCTAATGTTAAGACTTAACCCTAGCTTCAAATAGCTCGATAAACCAAGAGAAACCCCTTGTTATGTTGAATCACATGAGTGGCTACAACTGGACTTTTTATTAGAATTTCGAGAAAACAGGATGACTGCACTAGTACATCCAAGCTCACTACCATCGATCAAATGCCCAGAACTCTCAAGTGGCACTTGGAAGCAAATTACTAATTCAGACACTCAAGTGGCACTTGGAAAGCCACTGATAAAAGATGCAATACTTATATAACTCAAAACAAATTAATCTTATAACAAACTTTCGAAACATGAGGATCAATTACTAATGCATTCACTCAGGTCCCTACTCAGCAGGACCAATGTATGCTCCAATTATGCACATCTACATCTCATGCAGCAAGTCACCATTATACTCCTATATTTAGCTCTCTCAGAATATTTTAGTTAGATAGATAGGTAAGAACATTGATAGATTACTCGAGAAAACGTAAAGCCAGGAAATAGGGATGACAACATTACCAGATTCCTCACTGCCCTCGGATGGTAACCCATCACACCGCATTGCCTTACCCCATTGCATCCGATAGCAGGTGTTATGCTCGATAACTGGCCTTCGGCTCCAATCCCCCTTCAGTCTCGGGTTCAAATGCAAGATCTTGGGCGGGTCCTCACCCTCCACTGCCTTGAGCCCCTGCAGTTCCACCATGAACTGCGACACCATCACCCTACCATCCCCCCGCCGGAGCCTTGCAAGTTGGGGTACAAACTCCTCGTGCGCAGGATGCGGCGTCCCGATAACAGTGATCGACGAGCCAACCGCGAGCCCGCACGGAAGGAACATCAACCGCTCCGCGTCGGCACCCACTTCGGCCCCCCTCATCAACACCGAGGACGGACACGAGTCGAGCTTTCCCTCGAGCACCGTGGTCGAGTTCAACTCCGCCTCGGCCTTGTTGTTCCCCACCTCCTCCCAAGCCTTGAGGCCAAGGGCCCAGGCCTCGTGCGCCGTCTTCTCCAGCTCGGAGAAGTTGCCGCTCCGCGTCCGGTTCCATTTCCGCCCGTACCGCCGCAACATCTCGCCCGTGATCCGGCCGTAATGCCGGCGGAACGGCCGGAGTGGTCCCGCGCGGACCACCAGCGGGTCCTTGTCCGGCATCTGCGGCGGATCGCCGCTCCTGTCGTCCTCCAGCTTCCGGTGGAAAGCATCCCCATGGTAGATAGATCCCAAGAAATGCTGGCCGACGTCACCAGCGCTGGAACCTCCGGCGAAGCTTCGGTCGCCACTGAGCACAGCGGCGATCTCCAGGAAGTGGCGGAACTTGAACGAAATGAAGAGAAGGTAGAGCGCGGCAATGGCGAGAAGGGCGTGCGAGAGCTTCCACCGCCGACCGCCAAGGACTTCCACACTCTTGGACCTCTTCATGGAGATCAAAAATTGATTTTTAAAAAAAATGAAACCAAAACCCTAGAGACGCCAAGATCGACCGCGAGCGTTCGAAGCAAAAAAAAAAAACCCTAGAATTGGACCAAAAACCCCTAGACGGGGAACGAGGCGAGCTCCGGGCCTCGGCCCCGATAGGAGAAGCACGGTATCGGAGAGAAACACTTTTGGATCGATTCGCGCGAAAGAGAGAGAAGTGGGGAAAGCAATAAAAAGGATAAACTCTTAATAAAACGGAAAAACGGAGGAAGGAGGAGCCGTTTCTTCCCAATTAAATAATTAAACCATGAGTTTAAAACTTTAAATTAATAATTCCATGTTCAAATATTTTTCCTTTTGATTTTTTTTAATTCTTCCGTCGAATTCTTCGACTATTTTGAGCATATTCTCTCTCTCTCTCTCTCTCTCGGTACATTTTCTCTCGATGTCTTAAGCGTTAATAATAAATGGGTTGGTCCCCGGCAGTGGCACTTCCAGTTTTAGAGGTCAGGACTTCTTTAATTAAAGGATAAAGGTTTTTTATTAATGGTTGCCTGTCGCTGGATCTGCTGCTGTTGAATGACTACGTTGTAACGTGGCCCGGAACCGGTTGCCAATTGCCATTGGGGCGGTGGAAAACGGGGAGTGTCGTATCGACGAATAAAAAGTTGACACGTGGCATTTGTCGTTCGGGTTCTCGTTGCGGCTCCCAGCCGCTCCCCCGACCACGACGGTGACGCGATGCAGACCAAGGCAACGAAGCGACTTCCGCCCGATCGGAAGGAGAAACAGGGCCCCGCCAGCTCAGCGGGGGAGATGGACGGCGTGAAATTATTATTTAATAAATATTTTTTTTTTATTTTTTTATTTTTTAAAAAAAAAAATAAAAATTTAAACAATGAACTCGAATAATATTATTTTTCAGATTCACCCTTGAAAAGGTTATGTACAATGAACTCGAATATGGAGCAATTATAATCATCTTGAAATATCTTACTCTTCTGTACCAACCAATGATGATAGAAGATATAAGGGCATAGTTTAAACAACCAACAAGTGGGATTATTAGAAAAAGGCTCATTCTCATCATTGTTCTGTAGGATGATTGCATGGTAGAACATATAAAGTGGATGAAAGTAAGTAGTGGCTCCATGAAGCGGGGATTTGGACCAAAAGCTTCGTTCCATAAAAAACCAAGCTTCTTGGTGAACATATAGAGTCCAATGAGATAATGGCATATTAAAACCTTAACTTGGACTATGTGAAGCTTGATAGAATAGGTTAAATGAAAAGCAATAGGCATGGCATGGAAATAACTGCCCATCCATAGCCCTGATAAATGCCTACCGTCCAGATAGAGCATAGACCAATGGCCAATGAAACATAATAGCAAGGCATGACCATTGTCTTGTATATCATGCACTTGAGAGCATAGAAAATAAGTAACTACAGATAAAAATGTGATATGCTAACCAACTAATATCAGAGCTAACATCGGTCATGCCAATTGCTGTGACAACTGGTAATTGGGCCTTGAAAGATATCCTATTTGATAATTAAGTCAGGTATTACAAAGTGACGGGCCGAGATATGTACATCATCAAAGGCCAAGGCATGTACACCACTATAGGCTGAGGCATGTAAGCCACTATAGTCCGAAATACTGACCGAGACATGTAAGCCACTATGATCCGAGGTATGGGATGAGGCATGTGAGCCACCATGGACCGCGATGCGCATTGAAGCATGAACGCCGTTATAATTTATGGCATTTGAATATTAGGTATGGATAAACGAAAAGCGTTGAAGCACCGAATGCCACAATAATCTATGATACTTGAATATTAGGTATGGAGAAACGAAAAGCGATTATGATAATAAAAGTGGTTATTTTAATAGAAAATGGTTATCTTAATGAAAAAGGTATTTTTAGCCGGATCCAAATCCAAAAATGGTTATACCAAACTCTATAAATAGGTAAGAGGGGGTCTTCCAAAGGTATGTCCAATACCATGCTCATTTACATACGCTCACACTCGAACATTAGGTGGAAAGCTCTGGCTCTCTGCTCTTCTCGAATTTGCTATTTATCTAAATTCTTACTAACTTGAGCATCAAAGGATCCTTCACCAGAAAATCTTCAGTCATAATGGATTTATTTTCTTATAGGAAATGCCGAGTATTGCTCAAGAGTAGCTTCCGGCCAGGATTTTGCCATGATAGATTGGCACGCTAAGGAGGCTGTATTGATCATTTCAAGATCAAGAAGTTGGGAAGATGATGAAAACTAGAGCCTGGATGCTTCTACCAACAACACCAGGCGATCTTCATACCATGAAGGCTGCCCCAATCAAGCTATAGAGCTCAACAATCTGCAACCGATGGATCAATAGCAACTACTGGCTACCTTAGCTCAACAATCTGCAACCGATGGATCAATAGCAACTACTGGCTACCTTAGCTCAACAAGTGCATGCATCGACCACCGCCGTGAAAAATTTATAGCAACTTGCTATAAACCAAAAACAATAAGCTACAGTGTATCAACAACATCACCAGAGGTTTTCGCCACCCTAGCTACTACCTCCTGTAGCCACCACCAGTGGTCTCTATCACCGAGACAGGTAAGCCCCCAATAGGAGGGTCAACGGCATGGGAGAAATAAAGGGTGAGGAAAGCAAGCTCATTCATCATCAGCATCCTCTCGGGAGGATCAACTTCCAACTTCCTCACACTTGTTGATTCTTTGATGAGTTCGCCAACTTTGCCCACAAATTATAGGAGATTGATCGATTACTCGTGGACCTCCACGAAGAAGAGAAGGCCTCATGGAGTTTCTCACATGTTTCCCTCTTTTTTGATAAATAATATAGGAACCAATTTTTAATCGATTCAAGATGCCTCAGCTAAAGCCCTACGACATCACTACTGACCTATTAGACCACTTGCAGATCTACAAAGTTTTCGTGATGATCTAAGGTGTGACTGAAGCTCTACTTTGCTTAGCTTTCTTGGCCACCCTATGGAAAGCTGCTCGAGTATGATACTTTGGACTCGAACCAAGAAGTATTAATTCCTTCAAGTAGATGGAGAAGCAATTTGTGACTTACTTAACACTGGCAGAAGGTTGATGCAAAATTCTGATAGTCTCTTCTCATCTGCTAGCAAGAAGGATAATCACTAAAGGATTATGTGGTGCACTTTTAAGCAACCACATTAAAAATCTATCATCTAGATGAGTTTGTGACCGTGCTAGTTTTGAAGAGAGGGCCATCACCCTCCTAACTTACTTTCTCTCTGGATAAACATTTGCCAAGTCTTATCCAGAATTCTTGATGTGCATTTAAAAGTATATATGCATAGAAAAATATGTTATTAATCAGCGTGAAGTCGAAGAAAAGCCCAAGAAGAAGCAAGCCCACGAAGGACTATGCGGGAGTTAGATTGAAAGATATAACTCTTCGTGACGATGAAATCCGAGGACAAAAGGATCGACCAACAAATATGTCGATTATACCCTTTTTTTAGCTTCCAAAACTAAAATTCTTATAAAGATTGTGGAAAAGAAGTATCTAAAAGATCCCATCCAATGAAAGCTCCACCAATTATGGATAAGAGCAAATACTATCATTTTCATCATAACCATAACTATGATACAAAAGAATGCATCTGACTAAAGGATGAGATTGAAGCCCTTATTTAAAGAGGATACCTTGAAAGTATATTCGAGACTGATATGGCTACATCGCTGACGTGGAGCAAGTGTCAGGTCCAGCTGGACACAGTCAGTACCACGTGATTTTTTCTTTCAAAAGATCCCCCGTTCGAGAAGAAGTGCTCCTGCTCCTTCGCCATGTGGCACCCCAAGACGGTCCACCTCAACCGAAGTCGAGCCTCTCTCTGCCACTCCGCCGCCAGGTATCCACCCAGAGGGTCCATCTCGCCGAAGCTGGCGGCCCCTCGCTCCCCGCCAGGTGGCACCCCAAGATGGGTCCACCTCTGCCGAGGTCGAGCCGGGCCCTCCAGCTCCTTTGCCAGGGCACCCCAAACGGATCCACCTCGACCGAAGTCGAGCCTCTCTCTGCCACTCCACCAGTATCCATCCAGGAGGGGTCCACCTCGACCGAAGCTGGCGGCCCCTCGCTTCCCTCGCCAGTGGCACCCCAAGACGGGTCCACCTCGATCGAAGTCGAGCCTCTCTCTGCCACTCTGCCAGGTGTCCACCCAGGAGGGTCCACCTCGATCGAAGATAGCGGCCCCTCGCTCCCTCGCAGGTGGCACCCCAAGATGGGTCCACCTCTGCCGAGGTCGAGCCGGGCCCTCCTGCTCCTTCGCCATGTGGCACCCCAAGACGGGTCCACCTCGGTCGAAGTCGAGCATCTCTTTGCCACTCCGCCAGGTGTCCACCCAGAAGGGGTCCACCTCAGTCGAGGCTGGCGGCCCCTCGCTCCCTCGCCAGGTGGCACCCCAAGACGGGTCCACCTCTGCCGAGGTCGAGCCGGGCCCTCCTCTCCTTCTCCAGTGGCACCCCAAGACGGGTCCACCTCAGCCAAAGTCGAGCCTCTCTCTGCCACTCCGCCAGGTGTCCACCCAGGAGGGATCCACCTCGGCCGAAGCTGGCGGCCCCTCGCTCCCTCGCCAGGTGGCACCCCAAGACGGGTCCACCTTTGCCAAGGTCGAGTCGGGCCCTTCTGCTCCTTCTCCAGGTGCACCCCAGATGGGTCCAACTCGGTCGAAGTCAAGCCTCTCTCTGCCACTCCGCCAGGTGTCCACCCAGGAGGGTCCACCTCGGCCGAAGCTGGCGACCCCTCGCTCCCTCGCCAGGTGGCACCCCAAGACGGGTCCACCTCTACCGAGGTCAAGCCGGGCCCTCCTACTCCTTCACCATGTGGCATCCCAAGATGGGTCCACCTCGACCGAAGTCGAGCCTCTCTCTGCCACTCTGTCAGGTGTCCACCCAGGAGGGGTCCACCTCGATCAAAGCTGGCGGCCCCTCGCTCCCTCGCCAAGTGGCACCCCAAGACGGGTCCACCTCTGTCGAGGTCGAGCCGGGCCCTCCTGCTCCTTCACCAGGTGGCACCCCAAGACGGGTCCACCTCAGTCGAAGTCGAGCCTCTCTCTGCCACTCCACCAGGTGTCCACCCATGAGGGGTCTACCTCGGCTGAAGATGGCGGCCCCTCGCTCCCTCACCAAGTGGCACCCTAAGATGGGTCCACCTCTGCCGAGGTCGAGCCGGGCCCTCCTGCTCCTTCACCAGGTGGCACCCCAAGATGGGTTCACCTCGGTCGAAGTTGAGCCTCTCTCTGCCACTCCACCAGGTGTCCACCCAGGAGGGGTCCACCTCGGCCGAAGCTGGCAGCCCCTGCTCCACCGCCAGGTGGCACCCCCTGATAGGTCCACCTCGACCGAGGTCAGCCCTACTCTACAAAGCCTCGGGGAGGCAGAGACACGGGTCGTGAGGTCGCCACTATAGCCAGCACGCGCCGCGCTCCGTACAAGGCACCGGTACTGCCTGTAGTGATACGCGAAATCTCGTTTATACCAGTTAATCAGGGCCCCGCAACCGATGAATGAAATCCTAGCATGCAGGAGCCTGAAATGGCTGGAAGCCCACTGTCAATGCCCCGAAAGGACAGCTCCCGCACTCGGCCTAAGGCCTCACTAGTCTTCCCCCTTTCGTGAAACACTGCGGATGAGGCGGAACGGCCACTTAACTTCCAGACTCGAAGAAGAAGGGGAAGGAAAAGGTCCAGAGGTCTCAGAGAGCCCTCTGGAGGGGATGTGGGCTGAAGGCAGTTCAGTGATATAAAAGGGACGGTAAAAACGGACGGAAAGGTAGGTGGAAAAAAGGAGAGAACATCAAAAGAACGATCCGGGAGGATCTCGGGAAGTCCTCAGGCGAGAGCTCGGTGGCCCTAGCACGGGAGGCCGGGCCTCAACTCCTCTCTCCCCGCACTTCTTTCATTTTATATCTCCTCTAAGCACGCGGATCCTTCGGGAGCCCGCCTTAGAGGTCCTATTCCATCTTGTCGCTCTCTGACTTGATCGTCGGAGTGCCCCCGCCGGAACCCCCGGCCCGGATCTCTGACCTTGTTTTATAGTTTCGGAAGTTTGGAGATCTCGAGGTGAGAGAGTCCAAGAATCGGTGCCAGCTCACGAGCTACAGGCCACCGCGGTGAGATCGACAACAGATTGGCGCACCAAGTATGGGGTGCAAAATAGTAACCCCTGTACAAGCAAGCTCTCCGTGGGCGAAAGCGTGCTCCGACCATGGTGGTGACGCGTGGACAAGAAGCATCCACCAGCCGAGCAGGAGAAGTTCCTTCTCCCCAAGGGCTGCATAGCCTAGAGAGGGAACTTCCTGGTCCACCTCATCTTCCCCAGCCATCCCCGGTGGACGGTCCTTTCGCAGCTGTCGTCTAGCAGCTGCAAACTTTGACCACTGCTGTGCGGCAACTACAGCACCAGCAGCGCTCCCTGGCCACTCAGCCCCAGCCAGGGACCCTCGCGGCTCGAGCCATGGACCCCCGCGGAAGCCTGCGCTCCATCCAAGGCAGGCCCTCTCATCCGCGGGCAGTTTCCACCCCCGCGGGAGCCACCAGACTCTCGCAAATAGGAACTACTCCGGTTCGACGGATCATGAGAGTCGATCCCCGGCTAACGATGCCGAAGCAGTGCGACACAGCAGGCACCATCGGGGCAAGGCCCCCCACTAAGACCGATCGGCACCCCGTTCTCCAGCGGCCTCGGTGGAAGATTCCACCGATGAGGCCATCAGGCGCCAGCCCGAGAGGCGCCTAGAGGAGCACGAGCACAAGTTGGCGGAGTTCGCCCGCCGCTTTGCTGACATGCAGAGTTCCCTAACCGACCCAGTGGGCTATAATGCCCAACCACCCTTCTCCCGGGAAATCCAAGAGGAACCGATCCAGAATCGGTTCCGCATGCCTCAAGTGGATCCCTACGATGGGACCACCGATCCCTTGGACCATTTAGAGAGCTATAAGGCTCTCATGAGGGTTCAGGGAGCGACGGACGCTCTTCTATGCATTGTCTTCCTAGCCACCCTCCGGAAGGCTGCTCGAGTTTGGTTCACCCACCTCAAGCCGGAATCCATCAGCTCCTTCCATCAGCTGGAATGAAAGTTTGTGGCACACTTCGATGCTTGCCGGAAGGTGCCAAGAGAGGTGGATAGCCTCTTCTCTATCCACCAACAGGACCAGGAGCTGCTGCGGGACTACATCACCCGCTTCAAGACCGCCGCTCTGGAAATTTATAGTCTGGACGAGCCTATTGCCATGCTGGCATTGAAGCGTGGGCTCAAGACCTCCCGTCTGACATATTCCCTGGACAAGAAGCCCCCCAAGATGTACTTTGAGCTCCTCCTCCATGTCCACAAGTACATCCGAGCGGAGGAGGCCAATCGCACCAGGAAAGAGCTAGACGGGAAGCCTTCTAAGAAGCCTGCCCCAAGGGATGTCTCCGGGAAGCGGAGGCCTGGACCACCTGCAGATTTTCATCCAGGCCCAAAGCCAAAGAACGGTGCTACCCCAGAGAGAACGTTCATCCCTCTCCTCGCTCCCAGAATGAAGATCCTCATGGAGATTGAGGGTGAACACTACCTCCGCCGACCTCCTCCTCAAAACCCAAGGAACATCCGTGATAAGATAAAATATTGTCAATTTCATCGCGAGCACGGCCACGACACGGAGGAGTGCCATAATCTGAAGCAGGAGATTGAGGAGCTAATCAAGAGGGGCTACCTCAGGAAGTTTGTAAAGAACGAAGCCCCGTGAAGGGTCAGTCGCTCGCAGCCCTTCCCCCCGTCCTGCAATTGACAACCACCCAACGGAGAAGTCGGTGGGCATGATCTCTTGGGAGATTGGCGTGCGATGAAGAGAGCCCGGGAGGTGGGAGACCCAGAGAATGTACTTCCCTTTGAAAAGGGGAACAAAAATGAAAATGTAAACAATGATGCAGTGGTGGTCGAGATGACCATCACGAAGCATCCTGTACATCGCATTATGGTGGATAGTAGGAGCCTTACTGACATGCTTTTTTATGATGCTTTCTCCCGAATGAATCTGTCTCATGATCAATTAAAGCCGGTGCACACCCCTCTCGTGTGCTTCACCGGAGATTCGGTGGCTGTCAAAGGAGAGATCACTCTCCCTGTCACTGCCGGATCCCCACCTCGGCAGAGTACGGTCATGATGACGTTTACCGTCGTCAAGCTCCCAACACCTTATAATGCCATCCTCGGCCATCCAGGGCTCAACCAGCTGGACGCTGTCATTTTCACTAAGAGGTTGCTGGTACAGTTCCCTATCGCCTCTGGGATGGGAGTAATGAGAGGGACGGCCCAGCCCGTCCAGCATTGTCTGCAGACGGTCCCAGGGGCCCGGAGCGCTGAGCTCAGCTCCGATGTCGACGATCTCGACCTAAGAGAACAAGACCCCAGGGGAGGGCCCGTGGAGCGCTTGCTGACGTACCCCCTTGGCTCGGACCCTCAGAAGACAGTGCATATAGGAGCCCAGCTCTCGGAAGAAGAGCGGGCTCGCTTGCTAGACTTCCTCCGGGCGAACACTGATGTGTTCGCCTAGTCCGCTGCTGACATGCCAGATATCCCCTCAGAAGTCATCACCCACCGGTTGAACATTGATCCAAGGTGCCGCCCTGTCCGCCAGAAGAAGAGGAGTTTTGATGCCGAGAGGCAGAAGGCCATCAATGAAGAAGTAGAGAAGCTCCTCACCGCCGGTTTTGTACGAGAGGTACAGTATCCTTGTTGGCTGGCAAACGTGGTCATGGTGAAGAAGAGCAACGGCAAATGGAGGATCTGTGTGGACTACACCGACCTCAACCGAGCTTGCCCGAAGGACAGTTTCCCTCTTCCAAAGATCGATCAGCTCGTGGACACTACTTTAGGGCATCGCCTCCTCTCTTTCATGGATGCCTTCTCCGGGTACAACCAGATCCGAATGTACCCGAAGGACGAGGAGCACACTGCTTTCATCACCGATCGCGGAACCTACTATTATAAGATGATGTCATTCGGTCTCAAGAATGCCGGGGCCACGTACCAACGGCTGGTCAATAAGGTCTTCAAAGACCAAATTGGCCGCAACATGCAGGTGTACGTGGACGACATGCTGGTGATGAGCAAGCCCACTTCGGACCATGTCGGCGACCTGGCGGAGACCTTGGTAACCTCCGGCTTCACCAAATGAAATTGAACCCGACGAAGTGTGCTTTCGGCGTGTCCGCCAGAAAGTTCCTGGGATTCATGGTAACCCAAAGGGGGATAGAAGCCAACCCGGAGAAGGTCCAGGCTATCCTGAACATGGAGCAACCGATCTCCAAGAGGCAAGTGCAGTGACTCACCAGCCGAATAGCCGCCCTGAGTCGATTTATCTCAAGGTCCGCTGACCGCTGCAGCCCTTTTTCAAGGCGCTGAGGAAGATGAACGACTTTACCTGGACGGAGGAGTGCCAGGAGGCGTTCGACAAGCTGAAGAGGACACTGGCATCTCCGCCGGTGCTTTCCAGGCCCGAAGAAGGAGAGGAGCTCCTCCTATACCTGGCGGTCATCCCGGAGGCCGTCAGTTCGGTCCTGGTTCGGATCAACGACAAGGGGATGCAAAGGCTGGGTATTATACAAGCAAACTCCTCCGCGATACGAAGCTCAGGTATTCCCGGTCTGAGAAACTGATTTTTGCGCTAATCATGTCCGCTCAGCGTCTCAGGCCTTATTTTCAAGCGCACCCCATTGCTGTCCTGACATATTAGCCGCTGAAAGCAGTGCTCAACCGACCTGACACGTCTGGACGCTGGCAAAGTGGGCGCTCAAGCTCAGCGAGTTCGACATCACTTACAGGCCGAGGTCGGCCATGAAGGCACAGGTACTCGCTGATTTCTTAGTTGAGTGTGCAGGCCTGGACGAGGGGCCGGAAGAATGCCCCCAAGACCGGCAGCTGGAGCCAGGACCAGAGGAAGACATCTGGATCCTTCATGTAGACGGAGCCTCGAACTCCGGCAGGAGTGGAGCTGGACTCATCCTCGCCAACGGCGAAGGAGTTATCGTCGAATGTGCGCTCCGCTTCCAGTTCGCCGCCACTAATAATCAGGCGGAGTATGAAGCACTCCTCGCAGGGCTAAGAGTGTTCCGTGAGCTGGGCGTGGCCAACCTCAGGGTCTTCACCGACTCACAGCTGGTAGCCGGGCAGATCTCGGGGGAGTACGAGGTGCGGGACCTCCAAATGGCGAAGTACCTGGAGCTCGTACGAACGAGCGCGACAGGATTTCGGCATTTCAACGTCTCCCATATACCTCGCGGGAAAAATGCCCGCGCGGACGCCCTCTCCCGCCTTGCAACCCTGTCGGATTCATCATTGGGCCGCGCTTACATCGAGCACCTCGAGGCCCCGAGCTACGAGACACCCATGGAAGTCCAGTAAGTCAACCAAGAGCCCAGCTGGATGGACAAGTACATTGAGTACATCACCAACGGCACCTTGCCAGCGGACCGCGTGGTGGCTGGCCTCATTAAGAGGAAGGCCGCTTGGTTCGTCTTAATGGATGGGCTACTGTATCGGAGGTCCTACTCCTACCCGCTCCTCAAGTGTCTGAGACCCGCAGAAGCTGCACTCGTGCTCCAAGAGATCCACGAGGGCATCTGTGGGAACCATGTGGGGGGCAAGACACTGGCGTACAGGGCCCTCCGTCAAGGTTATTTATGGGAGACAATGAAAGAAGACGCAGCTAACTTCGTGAAGAGATGCGACCGGTGTCAGCGGCACGCCGTGGTGCAACGTCAGCCCGCCACTCCACCCTCCTAGCTCTCTGCCCCATGGCCGTTCGCTCAATGGGGCATGGATCTCCTAGGACCTTTTCCCCCGGCATCCGGGCATCGAAAATTCATGATCGTGGCCATCGACTACTTCACGAAGTGGGTCGAGGCCGAACCCTTGGCCCGGATCACGGAGGCAAACGTCACCAAGTTCCTCTGAAAGTCAATTATTTGCCGCTTCGGCCTACCGCACACTATTATCACCGACAACAGACGTCAGTTTGATTGTCGGGAGTTCGAGGAGTTTTGCAGCAACCTCGACATCTACCATCGTTTCACTTCGGTGGCGCATCCTCAAACGAACGAAGAAGCCGAGGTAACAAATAGGACCATCTTGCAAGGCCTCCGGACAAGACTGGACCAGGCCAAGGGTAGGTGGGCAGAAGAGCTCTCGAGCGTCCTTTGGGCGTATCACACTACCCCAAGGACGGCTACGGATAAGACCCCGTTCAACCTTGTCTTCGGAGCAGAAGTGGTTATTCCAATTGAGCTCAGCCTACCGACCCTGCGCGTGGAACAGTATGACGAGACGGAAAACCCTACCAGGATGCTGCTAAACCTGGACCTCCTTGAAGAAACGAGGGACAGGGCCCGAGTTCAGATGGCGGCTTACCAGCAACAGGTGGCCAGATATTACAACTCCAAGGTATGACCGAAGTCCTTCCGCCAGGGAACCTGGTGCTCCGCTGCGCTGAGACTTCCCAGCCACGGGAGTGCGGAAAGCTCTCCCCTAATTGGGAAGGGCCTTATAGGGTGGCGAAGGCGCTTCCCCACGGGATGTACTACCTGGAAGAGCTAGGCGTATCCCGGTTCCCTCGGACCTGGAATGCCTCAAACTTGAGGATGTACTACCAATAGTGTAAGACCCCTCAAACTTTAATAATAAAATCTTTTTCACCAAATTCCTACTCTCGTCTCGTAGGGTAAGGGCCACCCAGCTCTGAGTTCAGCGAGCATGGACACGGCAGAAGATCCGCGAAGGCGCGATGTCCCTCTCATAAAAATCCCGGAGTTCAGTCTGGAGTGTCGCACGGAACTAAATTCCGACATGCGGCCCCGGAGTTCAGTCCGGAAGAGGTCCCAGAGACCTAGGTCCCGGTCCTACAAAATCCCGGAGAACAGCTCAGTAAGCCGCGCAGGGTTCAATTTCAGCTCGCGGCCCCGGGGTTCAGTCTGGAAGTTTGCAAGGAACCCGGTTTCAAAGCAAAGTCCTGGATGTCGGTCTGGAAGGTGGGGCAAACCTAGTTCGCCCACTCAATCCCGGAGTTTAGCTCGGAACGCACTACGGGACTTAGTCCCAATAGCTAGCGTCGGGGTTTAGTCCGGAAGATGCACCAAAAAAAAATAAAATAAAAAGAAAAGAGAGTGGCAGAAGGAACGGGTTAATGGAAAAATATTTTCATTGCAAACAAAAAGTTCCTTGCACAAAAGGTGCCCCAACAGAACGGGAGACCCCAAAGAAAGAAAATACAAAAATAAAATAAAAAGTTGCGGAGCTACTTCGGCGCAGCCGCATCCTCCTCGGGCTAGGGGGCACCCTCTCCGCCGGCGCCATCGACTGGAGGCTACTCGGGAGCCGCCACCTCGTCACCAGCCGCCACCAAAGCTCCTCCGGTGGGCTTCTGCCTCCTGCCGCCCAGTACGACCCCGCTAAGGTCGAGCTCAAGGTAGAAGGAGCTCACCTTCTTCCGGCATACCTGAAATCCCTTCAAGAAGGAGTCCACGGCCACCTCGCGCACCTCAGCGACGTACTCCTCGGAGGCCCGGAACTTCGGCACAGCCTCCTGCACCTCCCTCTTGGATGCCTCAAGCAGTCCATTGATGTAGGAGTTCTTCTCCTTGGTTGCGCTCAGCTCCTTGAGGACCTCTTCTACCCGGCGCTCCAGTGATCGAGACTGAGCCCTGAGGCGGGTCTTCTCCACCGCGTCCTCCTCGTTGCGGTGCTGGTTCGAGATACTATCCTTCGACAGAGAGGTCTCGAGCTCCTTGACGCATCCCTTGGCACGGATTAGGTCAGCCCGGAGAGCCTGGTTATTCCCTTACAGCTCGACCCCCTTCTTCATGAGGTCCTTGACATCGGCTATGAGTTTGCCGAGCTTCTCCTCCTTCTTGGCGTCCTTTTTGGCATAGCCGGCAAGGAAGTTCCTCAGCAACAGCACGTCTGTCCCGATCTGCATCGAAAGAGACACAGAGTTAGTAAGATCCAACTAAAACTTTAAGGGGTCGGAGCTCAGAACTCACTGTAAAAAGCTACGGGACGATCCCGAGCACGCCTCGGTGTAGTCCCGGCCGCCCCTTAGACGGCGATCTTGGGAGGTGCTGGTGAACTCCATGACTCTCTCCGCGAGCCCCTGGTCGTGGATCACGGAGCAGCGACTGGTGAGACTTGGGGGTGGGATGGCCGCATCGGCAGCAGGCTGGGCGGCCGTCCCTTCGACAAGCGGTGCGGCCGTCGGTGGAGCTGCCACCACCCTAGTGGCCACCGCGGAAGTGGCCGGTGCGGCAGCTGGAGCAGGTGTCGCCCAAGGAGGTTTCGGCCCCCTCTCTTCCCCAGCCCTATCGATGTCGATGACAGGGACATCGGGTACCCGGGCCCGAGGCGGCCTGGGAGCAGGAGCCGCCACCCCAGGCCAGTAACGGCGGAAGCGGGCACAGGCACCCGGCTCACCTCAATGCAAGCCCTCTTCGCCGGGGGGTCAGTCCCTTCGGCAGCATCCCTCTCCATGATGCCCTCCATCAGGTTTTCCACGGAGAACTTCATACCTGAGAAAAAAGGGGGGGTTCAGTTAGGCCAGTTTAAAGAAAAGAAGTGCCAAACTAAAGATAAAGGTGAAGGAGCGAGATCCATACCTCACCCAACTCCCGGATGGGACTGATCCCCGTCTCGAATAAATTCTGCTCCAAGAGCAGAACGTCGAGAGTTGGGATTGCATCACCCAGCAGCAGCGTAAAGTCATCCTGATCCGCCGGCTCGACCTGGAAATTCCGGTTCGGGGACGGTCTAGCTCACTCCAAGCCCAGTCGACGTTCTCGACCGAGGTGAAAAAGAAGCGGTTCTTCCAACCCTTGATTGAAGAAGGGAGGTCGAACCTAAGGCATCTAGGCCGGGACGAAATGTACCACCAGCCATCATCGGTGGAGTAGCGCTTAGGGTGAAGAGAGCCCTGAAGAGGGAGAAACGGGCAACGAACCCGTGGAAGTGGCAAAAGACGACGAAGGCAAAGATGACCCGAATGGCATTAGGAGCCAACTGGGCTGGGACCAGACGATAATGGCTGAGGAACGAAAGAAAAAAGGGATGAAGGGAAAAACGAAGACCCCCACTGAGGAAGTCCTCGTAGAAGGCGACCCTCCCAGGGCCACTCGAGGTTACTCGATCCCTATGCCTTGGGAGGGAAAGGCGGATTGAATCCGGGACCCCATAGGTGTCCCGGATCCAGGAAAGATCGTCTCCGGTCATCGTGAAGCGTAACCGGAGGGACCGGAGGAAGAGGCCTCCAGAGGAGGAAGAAAGGAAATGGGATGCGCAGAAATTGTGAGAGGAGACCTAGGACCCCTAGGGACACCTATGGTCACGGCCCCGGGTTGGAGCTGCCTCCTGACCTCGTCCGAGATCTCTCCCCCTCCGAGGAGGAAGACGATGGAGTCCTCGACCGGGAGGGGCCGGCCTCGTCCGGGTTGGAGGAAACATAGAGGCGATGTGCCATGAAGGAAGAAGAAACAAGAAAACTGGCACAAGGAATAAAAGATAGAAGAAGAGGAGAAGGGGGTCGTAGACACTTACCGAGATATTTTGTACCAGAGGAATGGCAACCCCGGGAAGATGAAGGGAGACCGTTGCAACCGCCGGCGGAGTGTGAGAAAGTGGAGAAACTTCATTTCTGGAAAGTTCCCCTCCTTTTCAAACTCAATCGACAGCAGCCGTACGCCTCTTTCCATTCCGAGACATCAGATAACTGCCACGTGGAGGCACGCCCGACATCAACGCTTCGGTTCGATGGAAACCGCCTCGGTTTCGGAATGGTGCATTAATGGGCCATCAGACGTGTACACGTGGTAGCCTCTCAAAGGGTCTAAGGTGCGATAGAAGCGGTGGCAGGGATCATGGCAATTATGGCGCGAGATTTTCGCTTTCTCCACATCATCTCCGCATTAAATTCCCACGTCCCAAGCCACGACGCCTCGATGGAACCTGGGGATGGGAAGCAACTGATATGGCTACATCGCTAACGTGGAGCGCTTGTCAGGTCCAGCTGGACATGGTCAGTACCACGTGGATTTTTTCTTTCAAAAGATCCCCCGTTCAGGAAGAAGTGCTCCTGCTCCTTCGCCAGGTGGCACCCCAAGACGGGTCCACCTCGACCAAAATCGAGCCTCTCTCTGCCACTCTGCTAGGTGTCCACCCAGGAGGGGTCCACCTCAGCCGAAGCTGGCAGCCCCTCGCTCCCTCACCAGGTGGCACCCCAAGACGGGTCCACCTCTGCTGAGGTCAAGCCGGGCCCTCCTGCTCCTTCGCCAGGTGGCACCCCAAGAAGGGTCCACCTTGGTCGAAGTCGAGCCTCTCTCTGCCACTCCGCCAGGTGTCCACCCAGGAGGGGTCCACCTCGACCGAAGCTGGCGGCCCCTCGCTCCCTCGCCAGGTGCATCCCAAGACGGGTCCACCTCTGCCGAGGTCAAGCCAGGCCCTCCTGCTCTTCGCCAGGTGGCACCCTAAGACGGGTCCACCTCGACCGAAGTTGAGCCTCTCTCTGCCACTCCGCCAGGTGTCCACCCAGGAGGGGTCCACCTCGGCGAAGCTGGCAGCCCCTGCTCCACCACCAGGTGGCGCCCCTAACGGGTCCACCTCGGTCGATGTCAGCCCTACTCTGCAAAGCCTGGGGAGGCAGAGACACGGGTCGCGAGGTCGCCACTAGAGCCAGCGCGCGCCGCGCTCCGTACAAGGCACCGATACGGCCTGTAGTGATATACGAAACCTCGTTTATACCAGTTAATCAGGGCCCCGCAATCGAGAATGAAATCCTAGCGGGCAGGAGCCTGAAACGGCTGGAAGCCCACCGTCAACGCCCCGAAAGGAGAGCTCCCGTGCTCGGCCCAAGGCCTCACCAGTCTTCCCCCTTTTGTGACACACTGGGGACGAGGCGGGCGGCCACTTAACTTCCAGACTCGAAGAAGAAGGGGAAGGAGAAGGTCCAGAGGTCTCAGAGAGCCCCCTAGAGGGGACGTGGGCTGAAGGCAGTTCGTGGTATAAAAGGGACGGTAAAAACGGATGGAAAGGTAGGTGAAAAAAAGGGGAGAACACCAAAAGAACGATCCGGAGGATCTCAGGAAGTCCTCAGGCGAGAGCTCGGTGGCCCTAGCATGGGAGGCCGGGCCTCAACTCCTCTCTTCCCCACACTTCTTTCATTTTACATATCCTCTAAGCACGGGATCCTTCGGGAGCCCGCCTTAGAGGTCCTGTTCCATCTTGCCTCTCTCTAACTTGATCGTCAGAGTGCCCCGCCGGAACCCCCGACCCGGGTCTCTGACCTTGTTTTGCAGGTCCAAAAATTTGGAAATCTCGAGGTGAGAGAGTCCGAGAACCGGCCAACTCACGAGCTACAGGCCACCGCGATGAGATCGGCAATAGAGGCAAAGAAGCTCGACCCAATATCTAGATACCAAACCAATAGCAAGACAAGGTAGAGGCTAATAACCAGCCAAGTGCTAGGGTGGTCAACATAATTTCTACAAGCATGCGGTTTGTGGGGGTGGAACATGACGAAAATTCTTCCAAGAGGCAAAGGGGTGACAATGTAATCTTTTTATTTGATGATGATTTGATGAAAGTTCAAACTCTTCATGATGATACTATTATCATTTCAATGATAATAGTGAACTATAATATAAAATAAATTTTGGTCGATAATGGAAGCTCCACGAATATATTGTTTTATGATGCTTTCTTTCGAATGAATCTGTATGAAGATCAACTAAAAAGAGTTACAACTTCTTTAGTTGATTTTTCTTGAAACTTAGTTGGGGTTGAAGACAAGATCACTCTTCCTATCATAGTAGAAAGGTCACACTAATAAAGTACAATTCAATTGGCATTCACTATTATTTAGATACCTTCGGCATATAATGCCATCCTCGGATGGCTAGGGCTAAATTTGCTATCGGCAATTGTTTCAACTTGTCATCTCCTTATTTGGTTCCTTACTAAGAATAGAGTTCAAGAAATATGAAAAGATCAATAGTTAGCCTAACAATGTTTCATGGTTACTGCCAAAACATAGAGAACTTATTTGGTTGATTAACTAGATCAAAGAGAATCGGAGAAATGAGGAGTGCTTGTTAAGCAGTTAATCTCTTTCCTATTGAAGGAGGGAGATCCCTTAAAGGTGGTGCAACTTGGAGCTCTCTTGTTTGACGAAGAAAAGAGTCGACTACTAGAATTTCTATGATGCCATGCTAACATCTTTGCTTAGTCGACATCGGATAGTCAAATTAGCTACTGATATATCTTTGTTTTCTTTCACTACCTAAAATATTCTAAGTGATACATCTTTGTTGATACATCATTGTTGATACATTATTTTAAGTGATACATCTTTGTGATATAATAAATAATGTGATATGTTTTTATTGATGCATATTTGTTGATAAATCTTTTATGAAGCTTTATTTATTCCATACAAACATAAATAGTTTGTTTGTATTTTTAGGTGGCAAGGACTAACCAATCAGCTGACACATCAACTATCGATGAACATGAGATACAAGAGTCATTTTAATATATGTATAAAGTCAACAAAGTTTTGATGTTAAGGTTTCTTTTTGTCCATGCAAATTTCAGGGCTATGTAAGCACAGGATAGGAGCTTGCCTTTTTTAACAGTAGCTTTGGCAGCATCAACCCCAATAGCAATAGTAGTCTCAGCACCATCAACCCTAGTAGCAATAGCATTTCCAGCAAGAGCAATCCCAACATCACTTTAAAAGCATGGCAATAGTTTCAGCAATAATAGCCGAATTAGAGGCAACATTAAGCAACCATACATGCAACTATCCTATCAAATGACTTCTTAAAGACTTTGATATCATGTTTAATTGGACAGTGGATGGTATTCTTTTGTTTATGTCTATTTGGTGATACATTGTTAATAAATATTTTTTATTGTTCAATAGATTAATACAATGTATATATTAGGTACTCTTTGTTAGATATTACCATAAACTTAATTAATTAAGTACATGCTACCCTTTTGGTTTACTTTTCAATATAAAATGTATTTGAAATACATACGTATATGGATATGTATAGATGATTATATAACTTCCATACTTGCTTCTTGTTAACAGGATTACGACGTGTCATTATATGAATATATACGGATATGTATAGATGATTGTATTGATTTAGAGGGTTAACAGCATTGCATATAAATGATATCATTTTCTTCATTCTATCAATTCATATATCTTAATAAATCATAAAAAGATATATCTTAGGATGTTACAGGCACCAAACACATGTTCATTCATGACTTTCTAAACTTGTTATGCAAGGACCCTAAATTTTTTACTAGAAATTGTTAAATCCCATAATTTACTAGAAAACAATACTTGGATCCCAAAAATTTTATAATATTATGCTTGTCCCCCACGCATATAGACATATCTATGAACTGAACTGCTTCAAATGCCCATCCCCAGCCCACTTCACTACCAATAGAGTGCCAATGAATGCCTATGTAGCAAACAAATACCATGCCAAATTATTTTCCTCCCCCTGTAAACACAAATCTCAACCTCCAAGATCTTATTTTTTGGATCAACTTGCTCATAAGATTTCTTGTATATGGTGAGGTTAAGGAATTATACCACATTCTCTTCTTTCCTGTAATAAAAATTGATGAACTAGGTGACAAATAAATTACAAAAAATCAATGATGAATTGAAAAGCCCATTATCTCATATAAGGAGCAACCAAAAAAACCTTTAACCAGGATTAGCCGTGATCTACGATATCTTCATGGATGCCCTCAATCCACAATCATAATAGACCATGATATTTTGGCTAAAGCATTAGGAGGAGGCATTGAATCCATTGTGACTCAGATTCCTCTCTTTCGTTTTGATTTACGTTCCTTTTCACATCTTCATTTTTTTCCCCTCCTCTATTGTCCTCACTCCCCTTGTCCACTTCTCTGTCCAACGGGACAAAAAGAATAAATGAATGAAGAAAGATGATCGCATAAGAGTCAGGTGACCCTTTCTTTCCCTCTACTCCATTTTGCACCAAAAACGAAGTAGTTCCGAGAAAGGCACTACAATATTTCATAAAAATTAACTTCTCAAATAAGCTCGCATCATAACATGGACTAATAAGTTAGAGGGCTAAGTGCAACAATTTACAAGTTTTTGGATGGTCTTTGTAACCATCCAAATACACCTTTAGAAGAAAAAAAAAAAAAAAAAGAATACAAACCTTATCCGCACTCTAGGTCACCCAGTTCGGCAGAATAAGCAACATACCCTAGCCTGTGGACTGGGTTGTTAAACTCCATTCACCGAAAGAACTCATTGAGAAGTCTATTTTGGTTTAGAAAGAGCAGATGGCACTTTGCTCTAACAATTCACCACCTTATGGAGATCAGATGAGTTCACCAAAGAACTCACAAATAATTAGAATACTTCAATTATTGTCTGGAGTTCATCAAAGATTGTAACAATAGCAGTGGCTTGAACGGTTAGACCGGGATACTCATCAATGCTCCAGCCACTGGGTCCAAAACCTTTTCAAGAAACCAAGAATCCTGTAATAATTCATTCGCAACGACAAGGTGTAAGATTTCCTTTGTAAGGGCATACAGAATCCACAGAAGCTCCTCTTGTACATCAAGCAACAACAAATTGCACAGCTGTGCCCTCTCATTTGATTCAAGAAACATCTAGAAAAGCTCTTGCATAGCATTTATACCACAAGAACTGCAACATGCTCATACTGTTGGCATCAAGAGTTGATCGACTTATTTTTATCAAAATCTGCAATCCAGTGACCAGATTTACCATAACTCTTTCTTCGTGGTGCCTTGGCTCTATATCATTAAAATCTGCAAGCAAATGATGTGCATTTCAGGTTTTCTTAAAATCTAAAGCTCATAATTGAACAATACAAAGAACAAAAGAAAACAAACCCCTTCTAATGATGACAACGACAGTTAGCTGTTGCAGGCTTGCAGCAACTGTCACCATCATGCAGTTGTCATAACACCTGCTATTACTGTTCTTGGTAACTCTTATGTATCCATAGACAGTTTTATATACACAAAACATAAAAGATGCAAGGTTTTATGTCCATCTGTGTATTTTTCATTCTTTGAATGGATCTGAATATGAATTTTGTATGATGGATCATGCACAGAAGTTCCATGAGAGCACACCGTAGTGTTGTGTCTTACTTATATGTACGTGTGCGGCTTCTAAAATGACTCATTCGCAAAAACACTTGCTTCCAACTTGTCAGGCACAAAAATTCATATCTGTTAGTGTTACTATAAAAGCAGAGAACATGGATGTCATCATACCGCAAGCCAAGGGTGTAAATGAGCTGAACATGGAGCAAGCTAGTCCTAGCTCATGCTCAGGTTATTTTGTAATCAATCCGAGCTTGAGCCAGATCACATGATTCAAGTTGAACTTGAGTTGTCTATGAACAGCTTGTTTAAAAGAAATGGAAAGAGCTTGAGATATTTCAAGACTTTTATTTATATAGTTTAGACTAATAATTTTGATTATATTTCCATATTATAATTGAAATTCATTATATTTTACATAACCTTTCTAGTTTACAACAGATAATAAAAATCAATTTTATATGGATAATATAAATTAAAATACTATGATATATATAAATATTATTTATATATATTTCTATGTCAAACCAAACAAAGCCGAGCTAAGCAGGCTAAGCCTAGATCCACCTCAACTCATTTACTAACTGAGCATGCCAAATTTCAAGCCAAAATCAAGCTGACCCATGAATGGCAAGCAGCTTAGTTCTGAATGATCTTCCAGTGGTCCAGTAATGTTGCCATGTAGGTCTTTTATGGGTGGCAAGCTGAGAGGTGTTCTGACCGGGCACTTCTCATGTGTGCGTTTGGTTGATCCCCTTCTATGTCAATATCAATTGATTGGATTTGGATGTGATCCATGTGACAGCCCAGATTCCAGAAACAGTACCAAAATTAGAATAAATGAGGCTTTTTATGTTTATCCAAGCTCAATAAATTTTCAGTGGCCACATTGTAGGATAATTGGATTCACATTGTTTAGTTTCTAGCTGGCCCATATCAGAAAAATTAATACCCTCGTAATCAGGCATCCATTTTCAAATAGAAAAGTTTTGCAAACTAGACATTGATCATCAAGTTCTGTATCCCATTATTATTAACCTTATTTAACTTTCATTGAAACCATAAGCACAATCACATTCATCAAGTCTTCCCCTAGCAATATATGGCTTAATTCATCTTTGTTTGCTGCTCATACACTTGGGAGCCCACAATTTTTATAGCTTCTCATGTTCACTCCTGACAATCCCTATTCATGTTATTTTAGATTTTTAGAAAACCTTTTTGACCACCATATTATCCAGATCAAACCCTCCATCATGCTGATTTGGATCTATGTTGCACTTGTCATCTTGGTGGTGCAATACCTAACGTTCAAGTGGCACAAATTCTGTTCCTCTTATAAATTCTTCATTCATTTTTCATCTATGTTGTTCCATCAACATAAACCACAAGATAAAATCCTCATATCTATCATGCTTAGTTGGTCTGAAAGAATCAATAGACTCGATGTGGAACAAATAGGTCACCATGGAGAGCACTGGATAGGGCCTAGAAAAAACATCCGCCACATTAAGAAGTCAAATCATATGCTAAAATTTTAGAGATCATAACTTGCCTATTTAACATCTAATTGAGGTGTTATTTTTTTTCTTTTTTTTTTTGAAGTCAAGTAATTTTTCAAGCTCTATGATGTGGCACCCCTATAAAGGTACAACTCATTGCACAATCAGGGTCAAATTCCACTATTTAGGCTCCAAAACAAGCTAGTCAAAGCAAAAATCCCTTTTTTGCAAAACTTTAACCAGGCATATTTTTCAGTTCAAGAAGAATCAGACAAAGTAGTTGAAGATAAAGTTGATGTCGAAGTCAAGTTCTCCCACTTATAAGATTTTAGGCTTTTCATAATTATTTCCAATGGTCATGTTTATTTCAGTAAGTAATATCCTCATTTAACTATAAAGGAGGAATCCAACTTGAATTATGAAAGTGTAGCCCTCACTAGTATAAATAAAGACTATGTATCTCAATCTTAAATTCATTAATGAAAGAAAAAAAGGACCTATACCTAACTTTTACTCATTTTTTATTTTTTTTTTAAATTCTTAAAAGATTCAAGTTGAGCAGGGTGAAGGAATTACTTGATTCTCTTTGATCGAATCAAGTAGGTATCACAGCTCTAGTCCTCTATATTTATCGAGGCCTTGGTTTATGGTCAAGCACAAGAGCAATACAAGCAAGTAGGGAAGGGCTATTGATGCTTGAAATATATTGAAGAACAAAGACAAGTATGGCTACTATTACTATTTTAATAGATGATGAGATAAACGAACATTTTACACAGTTAAAGAAGATATCACCAAGATTGTAGACAAGTAATGCTTTGCTTTCAACACAAACTACCAACTCCTGTAGCAAAGCTATCTCCCATGTTTGGAGATGAGGATCTACTATTCAGTGAGAAGTACAAGCAATCAGAGGATACTTAAAAGTTAGAATCCTTCTTTTCTACCTTTCAAAGTCAAAGCTCAAATCAGGATCCCTGTATACGATAGAACTATCGATATTGAGAAGATGAATAACTTGTTAGACCACTTACAGATATATTTTACTATCGATGGATATAAAAGTGTAGGGTAACTTTCACTCGTCTCAAGCTTTCTAGCCATGCTCTTGCCTAATAGAATTAGAAAATGAAAAATAATGCTATCTCTAATCTAAGGAGAAAATTCAAGAACTTAATTAAGAAGTAATTCTGTTCAATTAGACATCAAAAAGATAGGTGGATTAACTGGCAGTACTTGCAATTGAAATATTATCAATCCATTTGGTACTACACCATCACTACGTTTCACAAGCAAGCTATCTTCTTGTGATTTTTACTGATGATCATGCAATTTTCGTGAAGTATGTTGAAAGTTTCCATGAGAGTATTGGACAAAACTAAAACACTTCAAAGTTGAAGATATCAATAAAGTTAGCAAGAAGGTCACAAAAATTGAGGAGAAGAACTGGCACAAAAAGGGTGATAAGTTCAAAAAAGATAGTGCAAAATAAGTTAGAATGAAGAGCAGAGTATGAAATAAGACAACAAGAGTCAAAAAAATTATTGTAACTACCATGAGGTCAATGGATGTACCAAGAAGAGGTGTTAGAAGCTTCACCTCAATTTGAAGAGAAAGAAGTTGAAGGAGGATCCCACGAAGAAAAGGTAGGTGGTCCTCAAAGTGACTAAGGTTGAGAAGCCGCCTAAGGTTGAGTAAGTAAACAAAATTAGATTTGATGGCGAGAAATCCTGAGGTAGCGACTGAGGTAAAGAGAAACTCTTCCACTTGAATATCCAAGTCAAGCAAAGTATTATCAAAACCATTGTAGATCTTCGAAGCCAAAAAACCTCATCTATAAAAGTATAGTTCAAAAGTTGGGCTATAGACCAAGCCTTATCCACATCCCCATTCCCCGCAACTTTGTTGGATTTGAAAGGACACTGAGTTAAAGATCACCAAGCAACGCACCATTGAACTACCTATAATTGAGAGATACATTGACGAGATGATATGTGAAGCAATTCCTTTGGATGTCAACCTGATCATCCTTGAGAGCCCCTCCTTACCTTTATAATTAAGATGTAGTCTTATATAGGTGGCACATATCAATTCGTAAAAGGTAAAAGAGTTTATGATCAATGCCTCCAAAAAATAAGAAAATATAGACCTTGCAACCACTACCCAAGTAAAATAACTTGTTAATATCATTATAAGTTTATATTGATGATGGTACGAGAAGTTGATGCCACTCATGAGAGGCCAAGCTTTCACCTCTTGGTTCCAACAACCGATCAACCAAGATTGAGATAGAATGAGATCGTTATTGCCATCATCATCAAGGATGGCAAGAAGCAACCCTGCCAAGGGGTATGTAGAAATGAGGTAAGTAGGTAACCAATATCCAAGAGCAAAGAAGATTGAGGCCAAGAACCAATGGTACAGCTGTCGTTGGTCTAAGGGTGCAATAGGAAAGGCCACTTGACTATGTCACCAAGAGGAAGGTTGCAAAAATCAAGCATAAAAGGACAGAGCCTTTTTGTATTGGCTAGAAGGGTTAGCTTTCTAGCAAAGCTAAGTGGTTCAGCCAGGAAAGCAAACACTTCCCCACTCCAATTTTGATTTAGTAAGAGCTAAAGCCCCTAAACAGGAAGAGCTTCAATCTAGAAAAATCACCAAACTCAATATGAACTACTTTGACCACTATAAGGACTGAATATAGTCCAGAAGCGAGATCCATTATACTAGAAAGAAGAATCGCATATCAAATTTCCAAGATACCCATACATTGTCCCATTGAGGTATTTTTTTTTGAAATCGGATAACTTTTTAAGTTCTATGACATGGCACCTCCCCCTCTACCCAAGGCATGGCACACTAAATCATTAGGCCCAAATACCATCATCTTAGCCCTGAAACAGGCCAATCAAAGCAAAACATTTATTTTTAGAAAATATTTTGACATGATATATCTCCTAATTCAAGAAGTAAAAAAGAATTAGGCAGAGTGGCTAAAAACATAGAAGTCAAGACCTACCTCTTTGAGAAAGTTAGCCTTTTCATGATCATTTCTATTTATCATGTCTAGTTCAAGAAAGTTGGTCCTACTTTAACAAGAAGAGTAATCTAACCTAAATTGTAAAAGGGTATATCACACTAGTATAAATAGAGACCATGTAACTCAATTTTGAATTCACTAATGAAAAAAAGGGCATTGAGACTCTATTTTTGCCAGTTTTTCTATTTTTCCTAAATTTTTTTAAGAGATTCAAGTTGAGGCAATTACTTCTCTCCCAGATTGGATCATTAGTATAGGTACTCAAACCTTTTCTATCATGCTTAATTCATGCAACTTTCACACACCATGCCATAAGCACTTCACTCGTTTTGTTTGCTTCAATATAATCAGATATTTGTTCACCTATAACTTCATGATTAAATTAATGGTATTTTTGGATATCTTGGCACCAATTTTGGCTCAACCATGATTTCATATATTATTCAATTATTTTCCAATATTTGGGTAATCATGATTGACACAAAATTAGAGTTTAATGTAAAGCTAGAATCAGGGGTGAAGCTAGGAATTCTATGTAGGAAGGCAAAGTGTTAAAACTTTACAGTATTTATTAAATCTTTAATTAATTAATTAAAAATATAAATCATGTTTATATTAATAATAATAAAGATACCTATATTTACATATTAAAGTTTTGGATTTCTTGAAATTACCATTAAAAAGGCAAAAGAGTACTTAAAATATGGGCAATTCAAAGATAAGCACAAATTTATGCAGAGAAGCATCATAATCTACCAAAATGCTATTGGTAAATTTTTGCAAGGGGTTTAAAAATTCAAAAAAGGAACCAAGTGGGGCAGGTTTGTGAGACATTTCAAATTACACATTCATTATGACCTAGATTTTCTTTTTAAATGTGAAAAATCTCTATTGGACAAGAGGGCTTGGATGAGTAAGAATCTAGATGAGAACACAAAATCTATTACAATTAGCAAGTAATAAATTACTTTAAACAGAAAATACGAGTGAACAAGGGGTTCCATGTGGACCATGTCTCATGATGATATTTTTTTTCCCATTACGTAAGTCTTGGGGATATGTTTTGTGCTTGTAGTTTTCTTTCTTGTCTGATTGGGTTACCTATTAGAGTTGGCTCCATGAGTGAATAGAATCCACATAGCAGGAGGCAGGAGTGGATTAAGTCCAAATCCACAGGGCAAGGACTGAAACTTGAAGGTTTCTAAATACTCCAAATCAGCAGAAAGCACTTACATGGGATATGCTGGCAGAAATCAAGTTAAAACTTGTCTTCTACTCAACAGTCACAGACGGTTTCTGTTGGCAGCAAGTTACAAACATCATTCTTCTTCATCAAAGTCCATAAGGAAATCAGTCAAGTTCTCTGAATCATCTATAGCCTCTTCTAGTGTCATTGGACCTTCCTTCTTTGGTTTTTCCTGCAAAAGGGGGAAATTAGAGCAAAAACAATTTTTATGCTTGATTTACATAATGGGAGAAACCATTGAAACTAATGAACAAATAATATCATAAGAGAATTGCACAATCACATCTCATGCTGTAAATTACATATATTTGTAAAGTTTTTCAACTTTAACCATATTATTATTGTAATAGGAAACACTTGAACAGTTGTATCTGGTTATCTGATTAATTTTCATTATATGTTAAATATGGAAGAGATGCTTGCTACTTTTCTTCTACATAAGTAATGCATATCAAATATGGGGCACCATATGTTTCCTACCTGTAAATAAATAAAAAGATGAAAGAAACTTCCACAAGCTATGAATATTAATGGGAAGAAGAAGCACTGATGGCTCAAATGCACACAAAAAAAGACTGACATCCTAAAACTGGAATGCCACGATTATTGTTTTTCTACCTGCATGATACATAATATGGAATGCTTGGAATCCAGGTGTACCTTTGACTTGTTAAGCTGAGTAGTTTTAAAACGCTCCAATTGCGGGTAATTTTGTCCTCCTCTTCTTCATCCTCACTATCTTCCTCATCCTATTTCAAAAATAAAAGAAAAGAAAAGGAATGCTTGCATAAAAATGAGCTGCCAGTAAAGAATCTGGTATGCTTATCTGTTTTAGTATATTATCCATAAACTGTAGATGTCTGAACAACTACTCCATAAGGAGAAGTCTTGAATCCTTACCTTCCTTAGAGACAGAAAATATGGGTGGAAAGAAGGAAATGCATGATAGCAATATTGAAAAGAGAGGTAAAACTTTCACAAGTTTGACTCACATCATCGTCTCCTATGTCAACTGCACTAGCCATAGCTTCATCCATATCAGTGATCTGCATTAGCAGTCATGGCAGTGAGATGTAAAGTTTATGAAGAAAGTGCAAAACAGAAGTTAATTAGACACTACAATTCTTACAAATAAATATGTGCCTAACATTGTTAACAAATTTTGAATTAACCTGAACTCTGTACCAAAAGATTAATTACCTCAAGTTCTTGAGTCTTCTCTTTAGCCAAAATTTTCTCAAGCTCCTCCCTTGGTATGATTTTTCCTTGCTGAGATATAGAAAGTCAGTGAACACAAACATCTGAAAAAATGTTGACATATCTGAAGCCAGATGGTTGCTTCATGTGGTTTAGGATGAATAATAACATCTGAACAGATAGGTTTAACTTGATATTTAGTCATGAAACAGAAAATGGATAAATTAATATAAACATTACAGCTTACTGAAGTCAGTGCAAGCCCTTAACCAGTGCAGAGTCAGTAGAAGCCCTTAACCACTGCACTATCTTAGTGGCATAACATACAGCCAAAATATGGTGTACAGGTAGGCATGCATGTTTCTCAAATAGTAAATGATGGCAAGGAAGCAGTTTCACCAGATTATTGCTAATTTGCCCGTCAAAGATATATCATGACAGAGGAAGGCAAGATAATCATTCCTAGATCAGTTAAATAGACTCAACTTGTACTTGGCTCAGGCAAAAGAAAAAGGGTGTAGCTAATAGAAAAGTATAAAATTAATTTTGCCATCAACTAGAAATTATCAGAACTTGTAGGTAAATATCTAAGACTACTTTGGTTTCAGATATATTGGCTTTGAAGTGTGTTCTCACACTGCAGCAATGGAAGTTACTGTCAGTTAAACATTTGCCACTAGGCAAGAAGAAAGCTATTTACTTAGACAAGAATGAGCAACGCTAGATAAATCGAATGCAAAAGCCTTAAAAATTGGGATGAATATCAAGGCAACAGAACCATACGGATACACATGTTTGAGAGCTATGAAAAAAAGAAGAGTGAATAAAAAGAAAGAAGAAAAAGAAAAATAAGATTCTGAATTCCCATAATTTTTTTAGCACCCTATCAATATAATATGGTTCTGGAGCAGCTTGGCTTATATTACAGGAGTTTATCTCCTCTTTAAGTTTGTAAAATATTATTTCAGCTTTATCTGCTTCATTAAAGAATACCCATCATGCTGGTAATAAACCATTATTTTATTTGTGCATGTATGTGCAGAGCACAATTTGAAATGCCAGCCATGTTGGTCAGCATATAACATGCCACGCCATCAGCACTTGGCATAGGACAGCATGGCATATATTTAACCATTTTCTCATATGATTAATTATAGAAGGAGCTTTTACATTCGGTATGGTGTGGCACATTACACCATCACAAGTACGATGCTGATGATTGACAGGTATCCGCACCAGCACCAATACTTAAAATCTTGATATGCATGCACAAATACAAAGTTACACATACATGTATATATGCAACTCCATATGCGCGCGTGTCTACATATATACGTACATATGTATGTATGTATACGTGTGTGTCTCTATGGATATGCATAAGGATGCACATACATGCAGGCATGTGTTGTATGTATATGTACATGAATATAATAGACACATTATGGATGCATGCATTTGTATGTGCAGATGTGCATGCATTTGTATGTGCAGATGTGCATGCATGTGAACGTACAGTACTTTCCAAATAGTGTGAGACTGTGAGACTGCAACCTCTTCTAATACATTGTACTTCAATGAACATTTCCCTCTTGAAAGTTGAAACTCCTTTCCAAATAACATTAGAAAATATACAGTATAAAAAGAGGGTGTATTTATCAATTTAAGTACATAATGAAAAGTTCCACAGTGAAAATGTACATAAAGTCAAAGTCAAGGATTATTGTTTCAATATTGGATCCCACATCAGTACCTCGGTACGAGGGTCAATTTGGCATATTGAGACTCAGTATGCCTCCTGTACTAAGTCTTAGTTCAGTAATGGCATAGAGCGGTATGCACTACCATGACGAAACTTGATCACAATTATCATGAAGTATCCACCCTCTTGAATTTACCTTGTACATGCAGATTCATAGTGCTAGTACTACTTTGATCAGGCAACACTTTAACCAGCCAGTTCCTATCTCCCGTTTCTTCTCAAGGGATCCATGAATTTATAAAGACAAATTCTCTCTGCCTCCCTCCCACCCTCTCCTGATGTGCACCACAGTGAAAACATCTTGAAATGTAGGTGATGATTTCTATGTCTATTTCTAGCAATGACTAACAAATTAATCTCCTTCTCATCTTTGGTTGTTAATTAATTGTCCCTCCTACTCTATTTTTTCCTTCACTTTTTCTGGCTGAAATATTTATATTCTTCATTGATTTTCCCAAAATCTCCTATCTTCTCAACCCATTCACAAAATCTGACCTATATCTACGATGCACAGATAATTCAAATTGTATGCCATGCCTACATCCGATACATATACGATACAGGTATATGTTGGATACAGTCAACTAGGATAAATGTCAGAAAGTTATCTTTAGGTATCCATTTTTTATGAAAAAGGGTTTTAGATACTTGACCTTGATGCATGGTGTAGTTCCCTAGTTTCTCTACGAATGATGGGGTGGGCCTTTATAAAAAAGATGTTGATCCCTTGATGATAGTAGCAAAGCCTACGATTTGAGTGATGACAAATGTAGTTTCTGGATGTTTATGTTATCTTATCAGGTATACCCTATATTTTTTTGTGATAATCCATTATATTTTGTTAATGCTTTTTCATACATGTAAAAAATTTATACACATGTATCACCATATCCCAGCTATCTTGTACCCTATTTCTAAAAAATTGCCATATTGGCATATCTGCACTGTGTCATATCCTAATCTGGGAGGTTTCTACAGAAAAAAAATGGGATTAGGTGAGCAATGCACTGGTAACACCTGGGATTAGTTGAGCAATGCACTGGTAACACCAGGGAGAGCACCAGATATTCCCAGCCTTTTCTGTACAACATGGCATATGTTATAGAAAGATTCACACATTTAAAAAGCCTAAACTGAATTGGCTTCTGAAACATTTCTTCATGAAATGCAATTTCTGGAAATGAATATGACCATGGAAACATATGCTATTGTAACTTTTTCTGATCATCATAAGAACATGCCAGGCAGATTTTTGTTATTTGCAGCTACTAAATTTGCATCTTCTCTGAAATCATGCTTTTGCTATCATATATGTTTCAAGGAAAAAATGAAAAGGGGACAAGATTATAGATGCCTCAAGCATTTAATGAGATAGATAGAACTGATTTCATCACACAAAATTGTAGAGGGTCAATAAGCTGTTACACATCGTTAGGTAGATGTTCGCTTTATCATCAAAAGATACAAACTGTACTTTATATCCTGAAAAAAAAATAAGAACAAGAGCAATGATGTCTACCTCCATAAGATAGGCCAACATGTTGGGTGTCGGCTCATGCAAATCCGGACCTCTGTAGTCGATGATCTCATCAGGGTCTTGAACATAATTCACAGTTGGGTAAACAGGATCACCACCCCATACTACAAAAGGACATTGGAAAATTTAACATGAAGGCTCACTATCCATGCACTAAAAGCATGTAAGAGTAAAAGAAAAGACTAAAAAAATAAAAAAATTTCTTAGTTTCTAACTGTGTTTGGCTTCTGGAATCCTGTATGATAAAACCAATAGAGTAGCACAAAGGAGCATAAATTTAGTAAAAAGATATTACTGGTTGAATAAAAAAGCAAGAAAGTATGTGTCCCATCAAACATGTTATGACAAAATGTGCACTTTGAATTGCAAAACGAAGTCATTCACAGCATGGTTGCTAAATGAAGCATTAGCAATAACTTGAGTTCCACCATGTAGATCATTGAACAAAATTGAATGGAGGATAAATCTATGCAAGTAAATAACATAAAAACATGTATTTGCATTTTAAGGGCCTGTTTGGACTTCTAGGTAGATTATCTACCAAAATATAACATATATGGTTGTGGGTGGGAATAGGTTGGCGAGGGATTTTTCACGAAGTTGGGGAAGGCCTAATGTTATCTTTAGAGCAAAACAACAAAAATTATAAGATTATAATTTTCTAACAAAAGATTAATTATCCTAATCAAGATATGGTCCGAGCCTAGAAGCTAGAAAGCAAGAAAATTAATTTTGAAAACTAAACGCTATGGAAACTAGATCTAAGAGCTACAGGATACCTAGTAGCTTCTTTGCCCTGCTACCAAAGGACCTATATTTATCAAGGACTCCACTAACTGACACCTCAAAGCACGATGCGATCAAGGACTCCATTAACACCCTTGCCTCAACCCCAGAATCCACCAGGCCTTGCATTGAATCTACTATCCAAGAAAGAGGAGAAAAATAGCACCCAAGATAGAAACTTTCATTAACTTATGAAAACAGGGGTACATAAGGGGTATTCAGAGGATCTGGGACCTCTATGAGGGATAATGATGTCTACATACCCTTGAGTCTTAGCAAAACTCGACAATAGCTCCTGATATCACAACTAAGTAATTTTGACGAAAGGGCACTTCTAGAAGAAAGTTCCTTCCAACGGTGAACCAACTTCCATGAGAAGGGTTCAGATAGTGACTATTCTGCCATTGGAAAAAAAAAAATCTGTGGTGAATAGCCTTCCATCAGATCCTTACAGGACTAAATTTCTGATCCTTCGAATGATGAGCCTTGATCTTCAAACAGTGTATAGTGCACCATTGGACTTGGTAATGTTCAGCAGTGACTTGGTTGCTTTGCAGCCAAGTCTTCTAGAAGATACTTTGGAAGTTGACTGTGGCACTATCGGATGCCTTATCACGGTGCAAGGATCATTATTAGTTGCTTTCCACCACTTCACCAGAAATTTTTGGTAAGACCTGCTCCTGGTCAGCACGATTCATCATCAAGGATGACCTTGACATCCGCTTCCTTGTTGTGTAGGTGGCATCTGCAGGTCATGTACTTCATTGATGATCTCCTATCCTTCAAAATAGGGTAAAAGATATGCAACATTGAGGATGAAGCTAAAGTGGAGATCCTCTTATAAGTCAATGGCACAGATATAGTCTCCCACTCGGTCAATGATGCTTAGTGGCCCAAGATATTTGGGTTGCAATTTGATAAGTGATTCAGGTGGTTGTCATCCAGGCCAGTTGAGGATGAGAACCTTGCCTCCAGGCATGTAGCAAACCGTCTTATGCCTCTGGTTGGCACAGTCCCAAGATGACTTGTTGCTCTCTGCAATCTTTCTTTTAGCCTCCTGTGTTTGCTTAATGTGTCATGAAAAATCTGCTCCCCTGAGGGAAGTCCTGCTTGATATTGGCAACGGTATCAGATCCAATGACTGTCATAGTGATAAGCTTGTTACGATCACAAAAGGAGACTCTTGTCAAGCAGTTGATGGGAACGATGCAGACAAACTCAACCTAGGGAAGAATGGTATCCCAGGTGGCTGAGTTATCTGGGACAACACTCCATAGCAAGTTCCTCAAAGTTCTATTTACAACTTCAATCAATCCATCGGTCTAGGGATGAAAGGCACTAGAAAATTGGAGCTTGGTGAATAACTTGGATCACAGTATCCTCCAAAAGTGCATGGTGAACTTAATGTCAAGGTTGAGCCCTATTGTCTTTGGAATCCATGCAGGCAGGCTACTTCTTTGTAAAAATTTAGCAACATAGGATGCATTAGTTGCCTTCTTATAGGGAATGAAGTGTACAATATTGGAGAATTGATCCACCATCTAGGGAATGAAGTCACCTTCTTGGCAATACACCTTCTACATAAGATCAAATTGAATTTTTGAAAAACTGTTTAAAAATAACTAGAGTTTAAGGAAAACTAGAAGTTTGAAAGCAACTAAAATTTTAAAAGCAACTAGAAATCTTTTGATGTCCAATTAAAATTCTATATCAAACTCAAACCAAAACCCTAAATAAGCATGCATGCATAGCATAAGCAATCAATGATCTAGAAGAAAAATTGTTAGCTCAATCACCACTTAGGAAGAACCTTAAGCTCTAATACCAGTATTTGCTGACATAGTCTGGCAAGGCCTGATGTTAGCTCGAAAGCAAAATAGTGGAAGATTATAATTTTCTAAACAAGAGATTAATTATCATAAGCAAGATATGATCTAAGCCTCTAAGTTAGAAAGCAAGGAAATTAATTTTACAAACTAAAACCTAGGGAAACTAGATCAAAGAGCTAATGGGTACCTTGTAGTTTCTTCACCTTCCTACTGAAGGGCTTCTACTTACCAAGGACCCCACCAGCTGACACCAAAGCATACTGGGACCAAGAACTCCAATAACTAGGGTTGCTGTCAAACCCAGAATACATCAAGGCTTGAACAAGACCCACCATGCAAAGAAAGAGTAGCAAAATAGCATCTAAAAGAATAATTCTCATTAACTTGTGAAAACAAGAGTACATAGGGGGTATTTATAGGAGCAGGGATCCTACAAGCACTAAAGACATTTTGTATCCTCAAATTCTTAGCCAACCAAAAAATAAATTTCCAATACATCACGATTTAGTAATCTCGGCAAAAGGACACTTCTAAAAGAAAGTTCCCTTGAACACTGAACTACCTGCTGTTGGAAGGGTTCAGACAATGACAATCCTACTGTCAGATATTTTGGTCTTATTCTTTGACTGGGACTAGGTTCCTAATCCTTCAAATGGCGAAACTAGATTTTCACAAATTGTGCATTGCATGCCATTAGACAAGGTACTATTCAGCAGGGACTTGGTTGCTTCACAGCCAAATCTTCTAGAAGATAATTCAGACAGTGATTATGGCACCATCGGATGTCATTTGACGATGCACAGGTCACTGATAGTTGCTTTCAGGCCTTGTTTGTTTCCCACTTTGTGTTTGGGTCAGGTCTGGCCTGCATTAGATTTAGCATAGGAGAGAGATCATTTGATTAGGAAACTTTTGCCCATAGAGTTCCTAAAATACTGGGAGTCTGGGATACTGGAAATCACCTGTCAGATGGAACCCAGTGTCCTTGATTTTTAAGATGGATGATCTGCAAGCTCTCTGATTCCAATAATTTTTCATACTATGGCTGCAATTTCACTTGTAAGGATCCAGTTCATGGAGGAGCTATCCCTGGATAGATAATCCAGACATCCAAATAGGCCCTTGGAGATTGTCTTCAAAGAACATTTTCATAAAATATCTTGAATCAAACAAAGTTTGCATTTTGCTCCATTTGCACATATAAAGACAAGCATGTATGCCTGCATCTAGACAAACACACCCAGGGGGAGAGAGGGAGAGGGAGGGGAAGGGGGGGAGAGAGACCTATCAGTGCACCTAAGTACATACCCTACTGATGCAAAATACAGTCTGAGCCATGTTGATCACCAATCAACACTTCTAATCATGATCTACAGCTATAATAGCCTACTGACCTAAAATTTGAATATTTTGGAAATGCATGATGTTCCATATAAATCAGAAATTGCACTATTGAACATGATCTAAGAATCATAAGAAACACATGATCTAAGAATATCCAGTGAAATTGGGCATCTCTAAAGTATACATCAAATTAAGTCATCGTATCTCGCCATAGAATCAGATAATTTTATACCCACATGATGAACAAGTAAAAAACCTTTGAAATATTCGATTTTGGATCTCAGGAAATCCGTCTCTTGTTCATTAATGTTCAGATAATTTTGTACCCACACGATGACTTGGTAAAAATCCTAATTGAATTTCAGGCAATATATATTGTTCATCAACATGTTTCCAGCATTTTCTAGAGATAGGTCCATGCTATATTGAATTGTCATATTCGACTATCAGTTGGACTAAAAATAGACTTAATTTTACTAAATTTTCTGCCACTAATCTATTATTTTTGGGGATAAAATAACAGAATTACAGTAGTAGTAGTTATAAATAGTTGGAGACAAAATTCAATAATTTGCTGGCCCTATTAATTTGTGATATATTTAATAGTGGAATGCATATATATCAACAGTTTAGATTCATCCATCTTACCAGCGATGCCTGAACCAAAAAATAATAATATAAATCTATTCCCCATCTAACATATGCATCGGTATCCCAAGTTGAATGACAAATATGTCAAAGAGAGGAAAAAAACATTTAGTAATATCTTATGAAATTGGAGAAATGTCATACTCTCTTTGATTTGATCTTCTCGCATCCGCATAGCCAAAGGATCCCGCTTTATACGAACATCAGTGCCCATCATAATGCGATATTCTTCTGCAGTTTGGTGCTCGAACATTGTGATGAGTTGAGCATTCTCATCTTCTCCGGTTTCTTCATAGTGCTTCTGCACAGCTTCGCGCGAAGTATCCCTGTTTCTATATGCTTTAACCCATTCAGAATAGTATGCTATTGGTCCAATCTCTTCCAATCTCCTCTGCTCTGCCTGTAGCCTGAATTTTTTTGGCAAATCAGTCAACAGAGCCAACAAAGGATAGTTTTATATGGGGAAAAAAAAAAAACACACTTTTATATTTGGAGTCCCGACACAAGTTTGTCCTTGATATGTATTTTTTTATGAAGAAAAACGAAAAAAAAAAGAAAAAAGATCAATTGATTGTGAAATGCTTCCTTGACTGGATTGCTGGAATGAATATTTTGCTCAACTAGTAACAGTAAAAGAAAAGAAAAAGGGGAGCAAAAGCAAGAAACAAATCACAGAAAACAAACCACCTAGTGCGACTCCCACTGACGGAAATTAAAAAAATTGATAGCATGACCAGAAATGGACAACACCTTGGATAGGCAGAAAACCTTGATGATCCCTCAGACAATATTATATACTATTTCAATATACTGCTTCAATCTGAAGGCAAGATTTCAAGTATTGCCAAACGGTAATACATACTATGCAACAGATTTACTGGTGCAATACGCTCCCCTCTAATCTTGGGGCTCATGAAAACCTAGTACCCGTGGTATTGCTCCATCTTGTAGGATATCAAGCATCAAGCAATACAATATCATATTGCAAGATGTACTGCAAATACTGACACAGTTAAAATATATCAATTCAAATTTTCTGAATTTATTTTGTTAACATTGTTGTTCTTGAAAATTGTTATCATATTTTTTGAAGTTATTAATGCTAGGAGTCTGCACCATTGCTTATCCAAAACAGAAATGTGTATGTGAGAGAATCTAACGATTTAAATGTGCTTATGGGAATCTAACATATAACTTGAACATCGTGAATGTGTATTCATCATTTCAAAACATTTCAAATTCAAACTGTTTGATATAAGGTAAACACAAATGTTGTCAAATGCACCTACCTGTATCATTAGATTATCCTTTGTCAAGGTTGTTATCCTTATATGCTGAATGCTGTTGTGAGCCATTAGCCGTATGTTGTACAAGCTAATTTCTAACTGTAAACAAGCATGGTATACTCAACCTTGTCCAAATTAATGCACCACAACTGAAAATCCAATTTGAAAACATACTACATAAAGCGTGGTCATTAAATCACAGAAGTGTTCATTGCCAGAATGGAGGAGGGGGGAGGTTGGGTTTTGAAAAAAATTCCAAGGCAGCTCTTTTGTTCTGAAAAGATGCCGGCAAACGAATTATTAGGATGATGTCTGGGAAGGAGAAAAGGGAAGGGGGGATGTGCTGGTTCGTCAGTGTTTCTTTTCTCATTTTGCTTAATTTTCTTGCAATAAAAACATGCTTAGTTTTTTCATCCCATCTGTAGCCAGTAGAATCAGGAAAATCCCTCTATGTAGCTGGCAAATAGGATTCTGAAATGTATTCAACAAATTTAAAATGTTTTCACATATATCAGTAAATGACAGCCAATTTAACCTTGGAAAAAGAAAAAATCATTGGCAACTATAGCTTTAAAATTAAAATCTTGTAAGCTCACTAGTTATTTTACCTTTCCTCTTTGAATACATGTCTTCTTGCCCTTGCAAGAGCAGCTTCAGTTCTTGTAGGATAGTCTCCATAAAGCTTTATTTGCCCAGTCTCTGCCATCGCCTTTGCAAACACCTGCATATATTTCATGATATATGACAAATGCATTATACAGAAAAAAGAAATATCAAATATATCCAACAAAGGACTTAGGTCCAGAGCACCTTATGAGTTCTACCAAAAAACGGTGCCATTTCCATGTGATACATATTGTGCCAAAATGATACAGATCTTATTTATCTTCAAATACATAAATTGTGCTAGACTAACCGTGTCAACATCTGGACGCCTTCTTTGCCACCTTGACCATTGCTCCTCATCAGGCTTTCTCCAATTCCACCACAAGTCTTCACTTGTCTGAGGCTCTTCTATGGGCTTGCTCGAAGCTGGATCAATAAAGGGATGTGGTCGGCCCATTTCTTTGTCCAACTCATAAGGACTGAGATCCTTTTCCTCCGGTTCTGTCTGATAAATAACATACTCCTCGGATAAGTTTTTAGGTTCATCAGAAACATCTTCAGAAGTCTCAAGCACAGGTGGTGGGTCAGTCACATCGCTACTCATTTCTGAGATTTCAGAAGCAGCAGCCTGCCCCTTGTACTTCTTCCTCCTGCTTCCAGGACTTTTCCCATATGAAGGCTTCCCTCTCGACTTGCCAAGTGGTTCAGGAGCCCTGGCTGCCCTTACCCGGCTAGCAGTTCCTTCAGGCCAGTACTCCATTCCAGGTATACTTGCCCGGGCACCAGATGCTGGCTCAAGCTGCCCAGATGTAGAATCAAAGTAACTATGGTATGGCGGCGGTTCAATGGAAGATGGATCAAATTTCCCATCCTTTCTTGCACACCTTATACAAGATAATAATCCAGCCTTCCTTTGGGAGTATCTATTTGATCGAACAAGAATTCGCAGTTTGCTTGAATGAAATACACCTACAAATGGTGTCTGGAAATTTCAAGTTGTACAAAGATAACACATTACCTATCAGTAGGATTATATTATTAAAAGTGGTCAAGCAATTAGGTATCTGCGTACTTCAACAAAATTCCATTCCTTTAAAGGAAAAAGGTTGGGTACACTCCAAGGCAGGAGGTTCCCGTTTCGAAATTACATAATCAAAATATGAGACTGAAAATATTTAAAAAAGTGTGATGTATGTCAAAATTTGGCACACCTGGAACTTTTGAGAACGATATTTTCCAGCAATTGCACCACTTGCTGCTGCTAAACACCCCCTGGATCCACCTGCCCAACAAATACAAGCATTCATCAATTCAGTGGGTTATATAAAGAATAAAAATAGGAACTTTTAATGATTCCTTCAAGCGCAGCGCACCTTGAAACAGAAAAGCATTTGAAAAAGACGTCATCTTTTCTTTCCTTGAATTCTCACTTGACATCTACCTATCTGCAATATGTTAACAGTAAGACTAGGGTTCTACTCTAACAGCATCTTCTAAATTCAAATTTAAAAAAAAAAAAAAAAAGCTGCTTTCCATTCTTCCTTCACCAAACTGTATACGAATCCAATATTAATCAAAATATTAATCTATGTACGGCAACATACCGGAACACATCAAAAGCCGCGAGAAAATTCAACACACCAAAAGCCTCGAGAAAATTCAAGATATTAAGAATCGGACAAGAGAAATCTGGTGGAGTCTAGCTGATTACGACACGATGCAAAAGAAAAGCTACAAAAGCAAGAAGATTAGGAGAGTTGCCAAGGTACACGACAGGGTTTGTGAAGAAACCCCGGGGAAAGCCGTCTGGAATAGAGCTCCGTGTTCTTCCGCTCTCCGAGGTCCAGGAACTCGTAGGAGTAGGCTCGTTGGTGATAACGAGACGTCGAGGGATCTATCCGGAAGCGCCCATCGTGCAGGGGCGCACGCGGTTCATCCGGTGCGCGGCTGGAATAAGAGTCGCGTCAACAGGGGCTCGCTATCCAGAACGAGGGCGTCGGCCGGAGAGTTTTTTTAAAAAAATATTTTTTTAAAAAAAAAATATTTATTAAAATAATTTTTTTTTAAATATATTTATTTGGATTGCATGAATGCCATATCAGGGCTTCAAATTCAAAAATAAAAATATAAAAAATTAAAAAAAAAATTAAAAGAAGCAGTATATTGGAGCTATCGTTTTATTTTAAGTGCCGCCGTGAGTCACACTTACAGCTTCATTTTATTTATGCACTTTTTTTTTAACAAAAATATTAAAAATATATAAATAAAATTATAAATTATTATCTTAATAATATTATAAAATATTAATATTATAATAAATATTGATCATAAAAAATAATTCAAAAATAAAATAGTATTGCTAGTATTGATCAACGAAGACCTGCCAATAGAATTACAGCTTGGTATTTATATATCCAACCTTTTATCCATTGAAAAACTATCTATCTCTAATATTGATAATTATTATTTTTAGTTAATCCTTTGGTAACTGTATTATGTTTTGTTTCCAAGTCCTTGCCTTATATCAAGCCATCGATTTAGTTATGTAATGGCATAAAGCATGATCAACCTTTAAATCGATACAAAGACTTTCAAATAAAGCCATATCCATGACCAGCCTATACTTTACAACTTATCTTTGAGATTTAAGTTGTGCCTTGAATAACTATTTAACATGATTTTACCAATTCATTTTAAATGTCACTCGAATTATATTATATGATACTGGATTGGCCTAAACAATTTTTTATTGGCCTATCCTTTAACCATTTTTTAATCTTCTTATAGCCTGATCACAATTAATATCATTTTAGTTAATTTTTGTATCTCTGATGAGGATATAATATAAGTAGTTATATCCAAAACCTAACTACAATTAATAGCCTTTATGCTTTTATTAAATCAAACTCGAATACTTAGTTTATTTTTTATTATTGAGATTAGAACTTGTCATTATTATACATTCCCAGTATTGTCACGTGGCTACTATCTTGTTGGCCATTGAACTTCTACTAGAGATTAGCATATGGTGCAAATAAGATCTAATATATCAAATCATCTGATGACAAGAAACATGAAAGGATCTACTCAGCATCATATTTGCGCGACTAATCGATCAATGAATAGTATGCCAACAACTATGCTCATAATATAGATTTAATCACTCATGGACTCTTCAAATATTTGAGGATCCATTACCACCTTACTTAAGACATGATTCAATATATCCCTTCAATTCTCTATATTAAGGATGGTAAGTATCATATATCGTATTTCAAAAGTCTATCTTAAGTAATGCAGGCAACCTTTGCACTATCCAAGAAATTTATCATTAATTAAAAAACTAATTGTACATGTTAATAGCATGTACTTGGTAATTATAAATATACCTTACTGTTCTTGCTTTATTATCATCCTCCTGCACATCTTCCTCCTTTAACAATCAAACAAATTTAATGTCAAATCTCCTGATAGTTTTTCTTTGTTACCGCTATCTAGAGAAAACTTAAATGGACTATTTTTCATTTAACCACCAATAGTTTGATCCATGCATAAATTCTATATTTCGAGCTTTGTGGTCAACATCTTAAATTTACAATTACTGTAATTGATGGAACATCAACTTGGCCTAAAGATCTTTGAAACAAGGGGAATACTCGGCCATCCAATAGTAGAGCTTGCTCCAACCAACATAACCCTAATCAATAGGAAAGATGAAGGGGATGGATATGACTTTGATCAACAAGTAGAACAAAGCAAATGTAGGCTTAGGAGAATTACAAAGTCTTTCATTTTTAATTTTGTTCTGCAGCCTATGCACTCCTATTTTTGTTACTTATATCTATTTGGCTATATAATCGTTTCTTATAGCAAAATTATTTAGACACCTCAACTTAGAATAAATTTTACTTAATACCTCTTAAGTTTAAAATGTTTTAAAGATATCTAAAAAGTTAGTTAAGTAATTCAATATGATCCAGAGCCCCATCCATCATTAAAATGCTATGAAGATGCTATCATAAAAGATAATTTTTCCCTCAACAAAATGGCTTGATTTTTCCCTTAACAAAATAGCTTATTTGTCAAAAAATATCCTCTCTTATCACCAGAGTGGTAGCCCAATTGGTCCGGCCTTACCTCACTCTCACATTTGGCACGAGTTTGAGATATGATACCAACGTTGACTCGGACAATTTCAGGGATAAACCTTGAGGCCCGCAATGTGTGGATGAGTGAGAGGCCCTGGCGGGTTAGGGGCTCGTAGGAGTTGCTATACTGGATTTACCCTATATTTATTTTGTCTTATCAAAAAATAAATAAATCATTTTCTCCTCTTCTCATCCCTCCTCGCTCCCAACATTTCCTCCTCTTCCAACACCTCTTCCTCCTCTCTATACTCTGCCAATGTCCACATCCATCCACTCCATTTCTACTCTCTATTTAGTTTGGTCCTACTCAAGTCCCATCCACTTCCATCACCTCCTCCTCTTACAACACCTCTTCTTTTGCTCTAAACCCTATCGTCATTCTGTCCTCTACCATCTAATCTAATCCCGAGCCGCATCACTCTCACCACCTTTTGCTTTTCCAGTACCTCCTCCTCTCTGAACATCATCACCATTTTCATTCCTCCTTTCTATCTAACTATATTTGAGCCCTACTCATCCCCATCACCTCCACTATTTAAAGTATAATGATTGTTCAGTTCATGCCCAAGATTTAAAATAAACACCAAGAAAAAAACATAGAAAAAAAAATGTTAGAACAAAAAAATTAAGAGAGAGGAAAATATTTATTAAAAAATTAAGCCATACAAAATTTGATTCCCTCACTCCTCACCAAGAAGACACCTCTAACACTCTCTCATTTCTATAATTTTTTATAAAGTTTATCGCGTTCTTTCACATTATTCCACACTCATTCACATACAAAGAGGACACCAAAGGTCCCTCTAAATAGAGTACCGTGCAGATAGAAGTTTGAATCCTGTTTTAACTTAAAGACCAAAAATCTTTTAAAATATAAATCATAAACCAAATAAAATAACTCTAGAAATAGAATCCTATTTGAAATAGGATATATGAGAAATAATTAATTTTTAAAGATATTAAAACTAACAACCAACTAAAATTGAATCCTAATTGGAATAGAACTTGGTAATGAATCTTAACACTATTCTCATCCATTCTTTCTATTTAACTTGATTCTAAGTCCTACCCATCTCTATCACCTTTACTTCCAACACCTCCTCCTCCTCCTCTCTAAACCCCGTTGATGTCCTCATGTCTCCTCTCTATCCAAACCCCTCCTCGTGTCTCCTCTCTATCCAAACCCCTCCTCTCAAGGGTTTTTCAATACTAAAAGTCTCGTATGGCCATATACATGATAGAATCCCGTAAAGCTAGGAGAACAAAAATGGATCGTAGAATCGTATTGAATAACTTAACTAAATTCATCGACTACTTTGAAACTTTTTTAAATTTGAAAAATACTGAATGAAGTTGGCCCTACATTAATCTGGTGTCTAAGTAATTTTTTCTTTCTCTTATTAAAGATCACGAATCATACTCAACCAAAGGAACTTTGATTTTGACCATTTTCATGCATTTCCAACAATGTTTAATAGTTTTTTTTAAAAAAAACAAAAAAAATACTTCCCATTTAAAACTCGATTATGCATTTTTCTATCAATTCTCCTTGGTCTTAAACTTTGTTGAGTTAGACTTGATGAACAACATAGGCCCTTTCCAATCAGGGAACCATTTTAAGAATACTGGATTCCTGTAGCCAATGGAGAGTATTTTGCTTTCCAATCCAAATTCTTGACTCCAAAGGATTTAGATCGCATGTTCTTATCATACGACCCAGCAATAATTATGAGTTTTTGAGTATATAACCGGTCTAATGCCGCTAATCTTAACTCACCCAACTATCCCAATCAAGACATTATTGCTTGACTTTAATCTTGACATAATAGTTCGGATTAATGAGTTACTTGGTATGATCAAACTACTATTCGAGTATAACATAGTACATTGGCATGGGTCAATAAGATGGTACATCTCTGGTGAATGATCTTTTTAAGATTCTATATTCCACAGGACCTTCGAAAGAACTTCATGTCATACTCTTGACCTATCTCCAATAAACTTACATATAATGGCTGTTATGATTTTATCAGGCAATTCAACCTGCCCATTTCCTTAGATTCAAAATATTCTTTTGGGTTTGGCCCGCCAAATGGGAATGTGGACCTGGCCTAAATGCATCGGCCTAGTTTGCTTGGGTTGGGCTCATTATACAAACATGGGCCATGCTCACGTAGGCCCTGTTTACATGCCATAACTTTTTTTAAGGCCATTTTAAGATTTCTCTCCAATGCTTCCCTCATCCTCTACCACATCGGGTACTTATTCCATGGAGGCACTTCCCCAAAAAAAAAAAAAAAAAAACTCAAAAAGAGTGCAACTTAAATGAGCTTTTCACGATGGTAAACAAAAAGAGCTACTTCTTGGACCTAGACTTTGGCACTGGCATTTTATACATGAAAAGATGATCACCATGAAAGTATCTTTCACATTAAGGTCCATTCAGGGTCAGCTCGTGATTGTATGACATTGGATTTTCTTATAGATTTTTTTGCCATTTTTCTCTTCACCATGCATCTCATCACTCATCTGGCACTTCATTTTCAGGATCTGTTCACAGCTTTGCCATAATCTCACTGTCGGATTGATGGGAACCAGCATTTATATTGGGATATGAGATGCACCAGAAAATCCAGGTTGGGGCTATTGTAGAGTTTAATAACCAAAGATTGTAATCACTGATTACTGATACATGGTAATTGCCAGTGTTCAGGACAAAATGTTAGCTTTACAAATAGCTAGCTTCTTCCAGTCCCAACAAGAATTTTAAGGCACAGGTACCAACTTTAATCTTCTGTTACCTTATCATGTTTATTGGATACTTCGATGTATACATTATTTATAAAAATAGTTAAACAAGCACAGCGTTGTGATGAAACTTAGAAGGCAGTCCTCCTCGGCCTATCTCTAAATCATGGAAACAAATTGTTGCCCTGCCCTTGTTGAGCCCATTACCATGGTACCATCAGCATTCAATTCATTGGTAGCTTGTCCATCTCCAAGGATCGTAACCGGTTAACATGAACCTCCTATAATCTTATTTGAATAATAAAATTGGCGTAGCAATCAAAGAAGGAGAGAATAGAAGAAAAATATTAAGCCCGTAACCTAAAAATAAGTACTCGACCGAATTCTAGGGCACCAACAACCCCATGATAACCTTTCTTTTCTTTTTTTTTTTTCTTTCAAATTTTCAAGCCAAAATCATTGACTACCTAATCTTCTATGCAATCAACATGATTTCTTTTCGTTAGAACGGTCATGCCATTTTGGTTAGCTACGAGTCAAAATGTTACACCGAATCAACGTCATGGTATCACTAATCGAATCGCAGCATGGCTTGTTGCATTATAATTCGATTTAAAAACAGGCTAATCTTGAATTAAATCATACAACGGGTAACATCAACACACCAAATACAATATAATATAATATTAAAAAAAATAATAAATTAATTCGAAAAGAAATATGCTTATCTTATCAACTTTACTCTTGGGGAGCCTTATCCGAAGTCCTTGGTGCAGGCCATATGCTAAGCTGGCCCGTGGCCCATCACCTTTTTTGTTTGATACGGCTATGCGAGAAGATCCCCCCACCCCCCCAATTCCCGATTTCAAACTAGAAATAATATACGAAGGATGCAGCCGTGACAACGAGAGTCCAAAATCCTTGCACACCTGAGGGCCCTCCGTGTCCATCACCCTCTCTCTCTCTGAATCACGGTATCGCACTGTTTGTTTATTGCTGGAATCTTTCAACATCTCTGAGATATCTGCCAGAGATCACATGATGTCCTTTTTTTTTTTTTTTTTTTTTTTTTTTCCTTTTTTTTTAATAAAAAAATGATGAGGGAGGTAAATTTTCGGTGTAGCTCCTCATTTTTCATTTCGGATCGTAAATTTTCACGTATCCTTCCCATCAATCGGTGAGTACATCAGCCGGATCCCACTACGATACCGAAGTAGCAGCCACTCCACCATTCGGTCATGTGCATCCTGAAATTAAAATTTAATCGAGTCATCCAGAAATCTATTTTTTCTTTTTCGTTAAATGCTGTCGGCGAGTTGCATTAATATTTGAGCTAATAACTCCAAATTTCACGGACTTATTTAGGACAATTTATATTTGGGTATTTGATCCGGCACTAAAAAGAAAGAAGAATTATGGAAAATTTTTATACTGCCACTTTTAGGACAATCTTTGCTTGGCAATAAGAATTTAGCTACGAAGAAGATTCCAAGTGGTCCAGGAGAGACAGGATGATGATGGCCTAAATGTGCTTAGTTACAGTCAAAACGGAGCCAGCATGATGACTTAATGTGCTCATGGAGTGGTCCAATTAATAATGAGAACCATTTATTATTATTATTTATTCTTTTGAAGGAAGTGAATACCCTTTGTCTCCCCCTATGTGATCAAGGCAAGAAGACATTGCTTGTTAATAGGACTAGGCAAAAATGTTGAGAACAAAGTTGAACAATGGTCAAACATTGTAGTAGCATGGTTTGATATAATAACTACCTTTTGTACTTTAACATAGGAAAGAGTAATCAATTCTTAATCATGATTCTTGACCTCTTTGGACCATTCTTTGTTGTCTAATTGTGGATTGCATTATGGTGCATCACTGAAATGGGGCTGGCTTGGGCAAAGTTAATTCATATTGGCCGGTCTTAGCTATATAAACAATTGCCTGCCTTTGGCCGGACCCCTATTTCCTAGCATTGTTCAGTCCTTTTTCTTTACATCATTTCACATCAGACAACACTAATCATGGTGTTAAATTTTATACATTATCTGTTATGAAGTGTGTTTATCATTCAGAATTTTCTATTGCTTTATCTCTCTAATACAGTAAAACCAGGCAAGGAAAAAAAAAAAAAGGCTATGGGATGTCCAAACTAGGTAGAGTCTGGACCAAAGTAGCTATAATATATGATAGGAGTGAAATCAACCTTCATTTTTCTGGTCACCATTCTTTCTTTCTTCTTCTTCTCATCCTTCTTCTTTTTCTTTCTTTCTTTCTTCATTTCTTCTTCCTTTTTTTTTTTTTTTTATTTTTTTTTTTTTTTTTGGAGAGCATCTTCCTTTTTACCTTATTTTCAACAAGTTTAACTCAACTGAAAAATATAAAGTTTGCATGGAAAGACTCATCATTAAGAATGTAATTCCATTATGAAATTAAAAAATTATTATGCTGGAGAGGATAAAGATTTGCATATTACATGACGGAGCCAATGAAAATAGATCTCATTATATCCATTTTTGTTGATTTTTTGGACAATGAATTGTAAGATCAATCTTTCTGACTTTTGAGAATCCATGCAAGCAGGTGTTTATCCCTATCGACCATATATTGAGTAAACTTTGAGTATTTATATTGGACTAATAAAACTAAATAATATTTTTTTTGCTAACTTATTTTTGGATGGAATCATATATTATATATTATAAATGATATCAAAATAGATCCGGTCTATAACCTATATAGACAAGAAAATATTGTAGCATGGATATATAGGAGCTGACTGTGGATCGGTTGCGATGTCCATGATTGGATTTATGATGCTTGAGAATGCATTTAAGTGGATTTAATTCTTAGCTTAGCAAAAGATGCCAGGATTGAATTGAATGGGGTATATGAAAATCTATACAGCTATGCATTTGATAGATTTTAAACACTTATATAGAGCGGAGAAATTCAAATGATATTTTTTAGCCGGTTTTTTTAAATGAGATCCGGGTTGTTGCAATGGCCATTCAAGTAGATAGAGAATAAATAAAATTTAAAAGAAAAAATCTGTAAAAAATGGAGGAAAATCTAAAAATAGGTTGGCATATATAAATAATGTCTACATGGCGGAGAATTTAGAAGCTTCGAAGCCAAGTTATCTTTCAATCCTCCTTTATCCCAGTTCTGGATGCCTCCAAAGAGGTCAAATTTTATTGGTAATATCAGTGTTTACCATTTTCCAGAAATTTTAAATTGATATTTGATGGCCATTTACATCCGTTACATGACTTTTTTGCTATGCACCTCCATGCAATGCAAGCAGTCTTTGAGATTTGTGTGGTGCTCCATGATAACATTTTAGAGAGCATAGGATGGTAAACCAGAAAATGAAAGTATAATATCTCGATTTGCGAATTTAATTTTTGCTTCTAAGCAAATCTAAGTTATGTTCTTTAATTATTTAAGTATTTCTACTTTTAATTAATTTTAATTTTTTTTATACGTACTTTTTTTTAAATATTCAAATTTATGAATATCCTTTCAAAATTGATATTCGGATATATATCCTCAAAATACTTGTTTTGTATATATGCTATTTTTTCTTTATTTTTTGCTTTCATATGCAAATAAAAATTTGATGTGAGTATTCATACAAAATTGAATATTTGGAAAAGTATACATGCAAGAGATTTTAATTTTTATCTGCTTCATGTAGATAGATTGAGACCTCCTTACTCTATAACATAATAACATATTACATAATATAAATATATAATCGTGATACTACATAATATATTCTACATTTGAATACTATGTATTGCCGCCAAGATCGTCGTGGCCCGTAGCTGCTGTCGACGCCGGAGTGCGCTCCCCCTGCCGCCCACGGTCCTCAGGTCCCGGACCTCCGCGCTGGGTGTGGTTGTCTTGCCGCTCGACGGTCCTCCGCTCCCGGACCTGCAAAACAGGGATTAGTGACCCGGGCCGGGATTTCCGGCGGGGGCACTCTGATGATCAAGTCAGTGACGATCCAGGGAAACAGATCCTCCTGGTCATGCCCCTCTTGATGGACTCCGTACTAGGAGGAGTGAAAGATGTGTGCGAAGGTAAAAACGTTATAGGGGGAGAGTGATAGCGGGGATAGAGGGGTGCCCTGTTCCTCCGCCTCTCCGTGTACCCCTCGTTTTCCTTTGACTATAGTGATAATGGCGCTTCGCCCTCTTGGTCGGGCTTGCGCTTGTGCTCGTGGTGGTGGTGGTGCCATGCCCCTCTTGCTGTTGGGGGTTGCACTCCTTTTCTTTTTCTTTTTTTTGGCTTGTGTTTTTTGCCTGCCTGTTGGAATTGTTGTGTTACCTCCGAGTTTGTTGCAAACTAGGTTACCGTTGGGCGCTTGTCTCGGGATCCCCGCCGGGCTGTCGGCGCATACGGCGGTGTCCTGAGGAGTCTTTCCTGATTCATGATAAGGAGAGTTGTCAGGCGCTCCAGCACTCCTCTTGGTTGTCTGATTCCGGGAAACTTGGCAGTGCCTCGAATGGCGGGCCACCGCCCGCGGGATTCGAATCTCCCGGTTAGCTTCTTCTCTTGGGTGATTTGAGTGGTTGGTGGCGTCTCGATCAACGTGCTGCTTGCCTTTCTGGTGTAACTGGCGGTCGCAGGTGGTCAGTACGGCCTGGAAGGCGCTTCAGTGCAGTCCTCGGGTGGCTCGCCGGTATTCTGGGCTGGTGAGGACCTCGTCCAGGCTAGGGCTGAGCTGGAATGGCAGGGCTCGCTCTGACTTAGGCGCTCCGAGCTTGCGGGGCCGAATTGGTGGAGGAGGGCGAAGTGCGGGCCCGGTCCGGAGGGCGCGTGCTCGGAGAGGCTCCACATCGGTGGGTGAGCGCTGAGCCCGACCTCAACCGCAAGGCACTAACCTCCGAGGGTCTCGCTCTTGAGGGCGGAAGGCGGACCCGATCCAGAGGGCGCGCGCTCGGAGAGGCTCCACATCGGCGGGTGAGCGCTGAGCTCGACCTCGACCGTAGGGCACTAGCCTCCGTGAGTGTCACTTTGGAGGGTGGAAGGTGGACCCGGTCCAGAGGGCGCGCGCTTGGAGAGGCTCCACATCGGTGGGTGAGCATTGAGCTCGACCTCTACCGCAGGGCACTAGCCTCCGAGGGTCTCGCTCAGGAGGGTGGAAGGTGGACCCCGTCTAAAGGGCGCGCGCTCGGAGAGGCTCCATATCGGCGGGTGAGCGTTGAGCTCGACCTCAACCGCAGGGCACTAGCCTCTGAAGGTCTCGCTCTGGAGGGTAGAAGGCAGCTCCGACCTAGGCATCCTGAGCTTGCGGGCACGACCTGGCAGAGGACTGGTCTCGGCTCGTTGTTCTGAGGGAGCTCAGCTCAGCTCGGTAGTAGAATCCGGGCTGGAGAGTCGACGCGACGTCTTTTCTTGACGTGGCGCCTGCTGGTTCCTTTACGTTAGCGATCCTATCACATCATTTGTCCCCCGCTCCCGAGGCCCGTTAGTGCACTGTGCTCGGGTCGAAGGGAGTAATTGCGGTGCTGACGTGGAAAGACGAAAATCTGGCATGACAATGGCCATGATTGCTGGCACTTCGGGGGCCGGCCCTACGAACCAATGCGGGGATGCCATGTGGCCACGTCCGAGGAGCAGTTAATGTTGCATGGAATTCAGAACGGCCGGGATGCCACTCTCGCTGATGGGTAGCACGTGGCATAGATCCATTGACGGAGGGGTTGGATCGGTACGAATCCCTCGGGTCATTTCGAAATGAAATGAGGGCCTTGCCTGAACCATCTATTCTTTTCGAATTCTCCGTGCCTGCTGCTGCCGCGCCCAAGCTTCTTCTTCCTTCCGGTCGCCCCGAGTTTTTCAAGGCAACAGGTCAGCTTCTTCTCCCTCCTTCCCCCGCTAGAATAAGGTTCTTTCCCAGGGTCTGGAGTCTTCTTTAGGTTGAGTCTTCTCTTCTGTCCTCTACTCCAGGTCCTTCCTTCCCCTCGTTCTCAAGGATGTCCCGTTTTGGTCCGGGCTTCCGCCCCTCCACTGATCAGGGCGAGGCTGGTCCCTTCGAGCGGAGGCCGGCATCTTCTTCTTCTTCTTCTAATGGAAAGGAAGATGCAACTCGCTTTGAGCTCAGTAGGAGGCGTCCTCCTGGTCCAGTACTCATCAGGGAACCGTGATCTAGCTCTTCTTTACCTCCTCCTTCTCCTTCTGTCCCCGTCTCTGAGTCAATCCGGTCCACAGGTCCTGGTGGGGTCGCCTCGACGATCACTGCTAGGGAACTAAGGACCGTCCGGCTCATGATCCCCCAACTGGGAGAATGGGTCACTTCTAGTGGCCTGAGCCGTCTTGCATTTTATGAGGGGACCTTCTCTAGGGGTCTCCGATTTCCTTTCCATCCTTTCTTCATGTCCATCCTGGACAATTATCGTCTAGTTCCCGTGCAGCTAGTGCCAAATGCTACTAGGGTTCATTGCCTGATTTTTCTTGTTCAGAGCTTTCTTTGCCCTGAAGCGCCACCCAACCGAGGATGGGTGGTGGTCCTTGTCCTCTCGTCCGAAGGGCATCAAGTTTGAGCTTCCCTCTTCCATCAGGGGATGGAAGAGCAAGTTTTTCTTTGTTGAGGTCGAGGGGGTCGACTGGGTCTAGAGCGATCCGGACAAGTCCCCCTATCGAAATTCTATGGTTGATACGGCTGACTGGGATGATTACGAGCAGCTCCGCACCACCCAGATTCCTCCTCTCGAGATCTTGTTGTCTGAGCAGAACCTTGCCGACTTCAGGGTCAACCCAACGAATGGGTTGGGTGAGTTCGACCTAAACTTTTTTCTTCCCTCACTCTTGTACTCCTTGCATTGTTTCCCACATGCTTTAACTGTTGTGCAATTTGTATGCAGGCATGATCTTCTCCGAGAGTGACCTTCTGGCCATCACCAAGAAGAGGCCGCCGACCGGGCTAGCCGGGGAGCCTGCACCGAGAAGGGCCTGGAGTGAGAGCGCTTCTACGGTCGCTCCCACGGTAGTGATCGGTCTGAGCTCGACTGCCCTGATGGGTCGGAGTTCAGAGGTGCCCCGCGCTGCTCCCGTGCCGGTGGAGGGGGCAACTTCCACGGCACCAAGGCCAGCCCAGCAAGCCCTCGCTGTAGAGCCCGAGGTAGTGGTCCGGGCGAGGGCCTCGGCTGCAGCCGCTGCACCCTGCAGTCCTCCGAGTCCGCCCGTCGCCGATGTCAGGGTGAGGAGATCCGGGCTGCGCCCATGGCCACGGCCGAGGTGCCGCCTGCACTGACACCGGCCTCCCAGCCTGTCTCCTCGGATCCTTCAGCCAGCGGTGCGAGGCCGCCTGCTCATGGAGAAAGACGAAGGGAGGAGGCGCGGCGCCATCTCCCTTTCAGGATAGGGCTGGAGAGTTCATTTCTCCGTTGCCCCGAGCTAGCCGAACGCATGATGGATTTCTCCATCCAGGTATGCGACCGGCAAGAGATGGCCGGAATGCGGCAGACCGATGTTATCAGTACCATCTTTTCCCAGCTGTACTTGGTGAGCTATCCCCCTCTTTCACTCTTTTATTCTCTTCTTTTTCTTTTTCTTTTCTTTTTTTTGCTGACCTCTTTTCATGGTGCAGATCGGTGCCGAGGCCCTCTACATCAAGGGCCGCTACCAGAGCTGGGAGCGTCTCGAGCGGCAGCAGGCCGCCGAGATCGAGTCTTTAAAGGCCGACCTGAAGGAGAAGGTCGGGGCAAACGGGGTCCTTAAGTCGAAGGTCAAGGACCTTGAGAAAGAGCTCATCGATGCCGAGGGGTGAGCGAAGGGACTCATGACGGCTCACGACCTGGAGCGGAGCCGCTCGAAGAAGGCGATCGATGACCTCTCCGTCGTCAAGAAAAAACTGAATTGGTACAGTGCCGAGGCCGATCGGCACAAGGAGATCGCCCGAGCTGCCCAGGCGAAGCTGGCAGCTGTGAAGGAGAGACTTGTCACTGCTGAGAAGGCGGTAGAGACGGCTGCCAACTCAACGGAGGCAGCCAGGTTGGGGGCCGCCAAGTTGACGAGGGTGGCCGCTGAGGCCACGAAGGGTGCTGAGGACGCCGTCGCCAACTTCAAGGCCTCGGAGGAGTTCGTCGCTGAAATCCAGCAGATGGCGTCGGACTCCTTCTATAAGGGTTTCATGTACCTGCACGGCCAGGTCGAGGCGCTTATTCCTGACAAGGACCGTAGCTGCCTTAGGTACCCTTCGGCCTCAGAGGTGGAGGTTGACGAGGAGGTCGTCGCAGGAGCCGTGGGCCCAAGACCTTCGATGCCAGCTACGGGTGACCCTTCCGGAGTTAGGGCAGCCCAGCCGGAAACTTCTCGGCCTCAGGATCCAGCAGAGAAGCCGACCGGCGCGGAGTGACCCTTTCCTTCCTTGCTTCATTTTGTGCTTTTATTTCTTGTATTCAGTCAGGGTCACCCGGCATGTCGAGAGCCCAGAAAACACTTGTAGTGTTTAATTAATGAAATTTTTTGTCATCTATTCTCTTTGCCTGATTCTTCCCCTTTTTTCTCTCTTTATTTCACTCCCTTTCTTCTTTTCTCTTTCTTTTTTTTTTTGCATGGGGAGATCAGAGAGAGGGGCTTCACCTTGCTTGGGGTGAAGTTTTAACGCTTGAGAGCTGCAGGGCTAGAAGTTCTCTTGGCCAGAGATCTGAGCTCCGATCTTGAGAAGGCATCCTGGAGTTGGGCTCGGGGATGTTGATGACTGAGAGCTGCGTGGCTCGAAGTTCTCTTGGCCGGAGATCTGAGCTCCGGTCTTGAGTGGGCATCCTGGAGCTAGGCTCAGGACGTTGATGACTGAGAGCTGCATGGCTCGAAGTTCTCTTGATCGGAGATCTAAGCTCCGGTCTTGAGAAGGCATCCTGGAGCTGGGCTCTGGGACGTTGATGACGGAGAGCTGCGTGGCTCGAGGTTCTCTTGGCCGGAGATCTGAGCTCCGATCTTGAGAGGGCATCCTGGAGCTGGGCTTGGGGATGTTGGTGACTAAGAGCTGCATGGCTCAAGGTTCTCTTGGTCGGAGATCTGAGTGTTGGTCTTGAGAAGGCATCCTGGAGCTGGGCTCGGGGACGTTGGTGATTGAGAGATGCGTGGCTCGAGGTTCTCTTGGCCGAAGATCTGATCTCCGATCTTGAGAAGGCGTCCTGGAGCTGGGCTCAGGGATGTTGATGACTGAGAGCTGTGTGGCTCGAGGTTCTCTTGGCCGGTGAGCTCCAGTCTTGAGAGGGCATCCTAGAGCTGGGCTCAGGGACGTTGATGACTGAGAGCTGCGTGGCTTGAGGTTTTCTTGGCCGAAGATCTGAGCTCCGGTCTTGAGAAGGAGTCCTGGAGCTTGGCTCGGGGACTTTGGTGACTGAGAGCTACATGGCTCGAGGTTCTCTTGGCTGGAGATCTGAGCTCCGGTCTTGAGTGGAAAAAGTGGTAGCTTCGATGATGCTATATTTTCCTCTTGTTCTCTCTTTCTTTTCTTCCCCTCTCTTCTTTCTTTCTTTTTCTTCTTCTTTCTCTTTCTTTTTTTTTTTTTAGAGCGGGGAGAACAAAGAAGAGGATGTTGGTTGTGCCCCCATCTTATTCTCTTTCTTTCCTTCCCCTCATGTCTTCTTTTCGAGTGGGGAGAGAAGGGGGTTGCCGGGCATCCCCCTTTGTTCTCTTTCTTTCCTTTCCCTCTCATCTTCTTTTCGAGTGGGGAGATCAGAGAAGGGGGTTATCGGTCTTGGTTGCCTTGGAGCTAGGCTCGAGGCCTTCCTGGACATGGAGCTAGGCTCGGGCCCAGGGGTTGCTTGAGATCTTGGCTCAGGTCTTTGGCACCTTGGAGCTAGGCTCGAGGTGTTGATGGGAGCTACGTGGCCCCATGATCTATTGGCGTCTCGAAGCTGGGCTCGGAGATGTTTGAGATGGAGAGCGGCTTGGCTCGAAGTTTTCTTGGCCAGAGATTTGAGCTCCGATCTTGAGTTTGTGTCCTGAAGCTGGGCTCGGGGATGCTTGGAATTGTGAGTTACGTGGCTCGAAGTTCCTCTGATGTCCGGGAGCTGGGCTCGGGGACACTTGAGTTTGGGAGCTACATGGCTCGAAGATTCCTTGACGTCCTAGAGCTGGGCTCGGGGATGCCTGGAATTTGGGAGCTACGTGGCTCAAAGTTCCTATGACGTCTGGGAGCTGGGCTCGGGGACACTTGAGTTTGGGAGCTACGTGGCTCGAAGATTCTTTGACGTCCTGGAGCTGGGCTCAGGGATGCCTGGAATTTGGGAGCTACGTGGCTCAAAGTTTCTCTGACGTCCGGGAGCTTGGCTCGGGGACTCTTGGGACTATGAGCTACGTGGCTCGAAGTTCTCTGACGTCCTGGAGCTGGGCTCGAGGATGCTGTCGATTTTTTCCTGCGAGACATGCGGATACCCATGCAAGGAAAAAATCGTTATTATGATTGTTGGTAAGGGAACTTACCTTATTGGGGGCATCTTTGTAGGTTGCAGGCCCTCCTCCCTCGAGGGAGCCTGACGTCGTCGAGTTCTTCGAGGTAATGGACCCCTCATGATGGAGCTTCGACCGCCTCATGGGGGCCTTCCCATGGTGGTTCACGATCGTCGTCCTGATGTCCGTGGCATCTTTATTTACCTTTCTCCTTCGCTCTCTCCTCCCCGCACGGTGGGATGATTACCCTCGGGGCCCCTTGCCCCCCGAGTCTTCTTAGACGCACGTGCGATTCTCCAAGCAATCACGCCCACTAGTTTCACGGTGGGGCGACTGTCGGTGGTCGAAGTTGACGGGAGAGTGGCGAGCGCTTGAGGTCTGCACCCCCGCAAACCTTTGGAGGAGAGCCTCCTTGACGAGCTTCTCGATCCCTTGCTCGTGGTTGCGACACTATTCGATGCCACGGCCATGATCGCGGTGGAAGCGATGATACTCCGCCTCGCCGCGATCGGTGAAGGGCTTCACTGGTGGCGGGCATGGTAGTTCGGTTGCTCGCCGGCTGAGCCTCGCATGCTGATGAACCGGTGGAAGAATCCCACCATCTTGCGTTCATACTTCTCCAGGCGCACTTTCGCTGTGTGCCTGATGGTTTCGTCAACGGATTCCCCGTCGAAGGGGACGGAGGGGGTGACGTCTCGGAGAGGCCTAGAGAAGATCGCCAATCTGTTGACCTTTCTAGCCTGTGTCGTCACCGTTCTTCCACGGTATGTTGACCATTGAGGAGGTGGAGGACTTAGTCACGCCCATCCTGGCCCCCTTTCTGGCGCGCCAATCTATCGCCGCCAAGACCGTCATGGCCCGTAGCTGCTGTCGGCACCGGAGTACGCTCCCCCTGCCGCCCACGGTCCTCGGGTCCCGGACCTCCGTGCTGGGTGTGGTCGTCTTGCCGCTCGGCGGTCCTCCGCTCCCGGACCTGCGAAACAGAGGTTAGTGACCTGGGCCAGGGTTTCCAGCGGGGGCACTCCGACGGTCAAGTCAGTGACGATCCAGGGGAACATATCCTCTTGGTCGGGCCCCTCTTGATGGACTATGCACTAGGAGGAGTGAAAGATGTGTGCGAAGGTGAAAACGTTGCAAGGGGAGAGTGATAGCGAGGACAGAGGGGTGCCCTGTTCCTTCGCCTCTCCGTGTACCCCTCGTTTTCCTTCGACTATGGTGGTAAGGGCGCTTCGCCCTCTTGGTCGGGTTTGCGCTTATGCTCGTGGTGGTGGTGGTGCCATGCCCCTCTTACTGGTGGGGGTTGCACTTCTTCTCTTTTTCTTTTTTCTGGCTTGTGTTTTTTGCCTGTCTGTTGGAATTGTTGTGTTACCTCTGAGTTTGTTGCAAACTAGGTTACCATTGGGCGCTTGTCTCGGGGTCCTCGCCGGGCTGTCAGGCGCATGCGGCGGTGTCCCGAGGAGTCTTTCCTGATTCATGATAAGGAGAGTTGTCAGGCACTCCGGCACTCCTCTTGGTTATCTTATTCCGGGAAACTTGGCAGTGCCTCGAATGGCGGGCCGCCGCCCGCGGGATTCGAATCTCCCTGTTGGCTTCTTCTCTTGGGCGATTTGAGTGGTTGGTGGCGTCTCGATCAACATGCTGCTTGCCTTTCTGGTGTAACTAGCGGTCGTAGGTGGTCAGTACGGCCTGGAAGGCGCTTCAGTGCAGTCCTCGGGCGGCTCACCAGTGTTCTGGGCTGGTGAGGACCTCGTCCGGGGTGGGGCTGAGCTGGAATGGCAGGGCTCACTCTGACTTAGGTGCTCCGAGCTTGCGGGGGCGCCTTGGCGGAGGAGGGTGAAGTGCGGGCCTGGTCCGGAGGGCTCGCGCTCGGAGAGGCTCCACATTGACGGGTGAGCGCTGAGCCCCACCTCAACCGCAGGGCACTAATCTCCGAGGGTCTCACTCCGGAGGGCAGAAGGCGGACCCGGTCCAGAGGGCGCGCGCTCGGAGAGGCTCCACATCAGCGGGTGAGTGCTGAGCCCGACCTCAACCGCAGGGTACTAACCTCCAAGGGTCTCACTCTGGAGGGCGGAAGGAGGACCCGGTCCAGAGGGCGCGCGCTCGGAGAGGCTCCACATCGGCGGGTGAGCCCTGAGCTCGACCTCGACTGCAGGGCACTAGCCTTCGAGGGTCTCGCTCTGGAGGGTGAAAGGTGGACCCGGTCCAGAGGGCGCGTGCTCGGAGAGGCTCCACATCTGCGGGTGAGCGCTGAGCTTGACCTTAGCCGCAGGGCACTAGCCTCCGAGAGTCTCGCTCTGGAAGGCAGAAGGCGGCTCTGACCTAGGCGCCCCGAGCTTGCGGACACGACCTGGCGGAGGACTAGGCTCGGCTCGTTGTTCTGAGGGAGCTCAACTCAGCTCGGTAGTGGAATCCGAGCTGGAGAGTCGATGCGGCGTCTTTTCTTGACGTGGCGCTTACTGGTTCCTCCACGTCAGCGATCCTATCACATCATTATGTTATATTTTATTTTTAGGCAAAAATGAGATGACTCATCTAAACTTCATTCATTCAGTAAATAAGTACAAGAAATCTCTCAGATAAGGAAAAGAAGGAGAAGAAGTGAACGTGAAAAAAGAATCACAAAAATTATTGTAAATCAAAACTAGACTACTAACATTAAGAAAATTAATAGAGATAAACGGCCAATATAATTTCCTCCTAAAAAACTTTTTACAATTTTCAAAGAAGAGCCGGCTTCATACATACCACCACCAAGTTTTAATCGAACAGCCCCTTCTTGGTTGAGAGGGATTAGGTTTTTTAGAAAATTAAGTGTGTCAGCAATCATTAGAAGTACAATGTATAATTCGCAAGCCAAATAGAAGATAATGGGTCGGGCAAGTTCTAGCAAAATTTCTGCACTCATTATCCATTTTCAGGTATAAAAATATAATTTTATAATTTTATATTATTTTTTATAATATATCAGCTAATGGTATTAGAGTATCATTATATGGAGGGTATTTATATAAAAATAAAGTTTTATGAGGGTATACATGTAAATATTAATTTTAAAAAAATATTCAGGTAAATTTGAATGTTTGAAAGGGCATACACGTAAAAAAAACTCATAAAAAATTAAAAAATTTTTATATGTGTATCCTTCTAAATATTCAAATTTGTATGAATACCCCTATTAAATTGCTATTTGTACACATACCCTCGTAAATCTTCTTTTGCATATCTATCTATAAGAATATTTCAATTATGTTAATTTTAAATTATTAATTTTTTAACAGTATTAGATGATGTGGATATATATAAAAATAAGAAATATATATATATATATATATAATAAATATTTTATGAAGATACATGTACAAGTATCAATTTTGAAATGATATTCATATAAATTTAAATATTTAGTAGGATATACATGTAAAAAATTCATTAATTATTTTGGCATTACATCATTTTCTTGAAAAATGATAAGTGCAACTTATCAATAATGCATGTTGTAGGGGCAATATGGATTGGAAGGTTACACTAAAAGAGAGTGCATGTCATTACATTTAAATCACACAATGTAGCCACTCATTTGATATATGGTATTCAGACTTAACTTATTTGATATCTCATCCATTATGGTGGGGACGGTTGCCTCCCGGTCCGAATCAAACATTTCCCGATGCAATGGGGCCCTCATGGTAATGTCCAAAAAGGGTAACTATGTTGGAAACCCCCATTTCTTTTTCTTACCAAAAGTAAATTTCATTTGATATCTGCTATTTAGACCTATATGACATGCATGTATCACTTTGCGCACATAAATATTGCTATGATGATCAACATCAAACTTGTAACCAAAATCATCAAGGTTGTGTTTGATAGCCGGCAATCTGGATAGATTATCGGCAATTTAAAGGAGTCCTATTATATTACTACATTTGATAAGAATTTTTTTGATAGTAAATCTGGATTGCCTCTCAAGAGATAATTTGAATTGCCTTTGAAAGGGTGGTAATCTAGATTATCACCTTCCAAATAATTTTTTGAACGATATTACCATCTCTTTTTTCCTTCTTCTTTTCTTTTGCACCTCTCCTGGCGACCCCTCTACTACCTGTCGATGTTGCCCCCTCATCGCCTATTGACCGTCCTTCGACCCCTCTCACTGCCAGTCGATCGACGGAGAGGGGCCAGTGGTGAAGGTGCACGAGGCTCACAAGGAGTAAGTCACCATTGTTGGGGCTTACGGGGAGAGGGTAGCCATCACTGGGGCTCGTTATGAAAGGGGTCACCATTGCCGGGCTCCTCGAGGGAGAAGGGTCACCATCACTAGAGCTCGCGGGAGAAGGGAAGTCATCACTGAGGCTTGCAAGGGAGGGGGTCACCGTTGCTGAAGCTCTTAAAGAAGAGTTGTGAGATTATATATATATATTTTTAATAATATATATATATATATATATTTAATTTAAGAGTTTTTGAAATTTTGATTTTATATTATGCAACATTGTCTATATGTACTAAACATGATAATCAATATTATATGCAATTTACATTACTGGCAATCCACATTACTAGCAATTCATATTAACTTTCAAAAATATCCGGTAATGTACCAAACATAACCTAAAGCACATGGTCAATGACACGGATCAAATATTTCTAACCTAAAATGCAAACTTGCGAATAGAAAAACTTCTTTAGAAATGTATTTAATGTGCCTACTAAAACTATATAATTAAATGAGCAATCATGTTATTTTAGCTTACAGAAAGAATGATCATATCGAGTCCTCGATACGAGGGCACATCTACTTTGACACTTCCTATGTGTAGCACTTCCACTCATCAAATTGCAACGAGCACAAGATGACTAGCATAGCTACTACAAACTCTGATGAGAACTAAGCATTACATCAAAGGGTCTCCCATGGAGTCACAAGTTTAGCGAGTCCAACAGATGTAAATCCCTAATTAGCCACATCGAGGTGCTCCAAATTTTGCACGGCACTAATGGTTTTAGATTTTTAGAGCCGAGACCTATATGATATGCGAGGGCGAGGAATTAACAAAGCTATCATCCATATCACCTTTATGTGGGGTGAAATTTAAGAAAAAATTCTATGTAAACATGATATGACTTCGATAGATAGATGAATATGGATAGAGGCAAAATGAATCCAAAGCCTACATATTTTGGGGTGCATCACTAGATGGCATTATAGGATGGCAAATAGAATCAAGAATCATAAACGACAATTAGCTTGCTTTAGTTAAAAGACTACCCATAGGCAGGCAATGGAGATTTGTAGCATCTCTATCATGATCTTCTTCTTCTTTTTTTTTGAGTGAAAAAAAGCCATCTATGTTATCTTAAAAGTGAGGTTCTAAGTCTGTAGGAGTGACATGTGATGAAGATGTTCCAAATCTAATATCAAAAGGAGTCCAAGTAGTTTTTTTTCTTTTTTTTTTTTTTTTAAAAAAAAAAAAACCCCGAAAAAGACTCTTTTATTTTACAATTTTTCTTGGCAACACTTCTATTTTACATTAAAGGCTCAATTCTTTCTGGCAAAAGGAAGCAACCATACAGTAAAGAAGAAGATTTCTCGTGCAGAAACATGCATTATAAGCCATGAAGCCAAGGACAATGGAGGGTTCAATAGATTTAGTCTGCATGGATGCCCCGGGTCCACTTTGATATCATTTTTAATAATCTAATATTTTATTTAAAAGAGCTGGTCAAGAAATATTATTTAGATTTTTAATTTTATATAAGTATTTAAGATTTTTTTTTATGAATAACTAATGTAAAGTTAAATACATACATGTACGAATTCTCATATTATTAACTTGAGACCGTTTGAAATTTTAATGTAGAATTTCAAACCAGTTGCTTAAATTAAATATCAAATGTAACAAAACATTGGCTTCCTCGTTCACAAAAGTAGCAATAAACAAGCCCTAAAGAGACAATTGAAACCTAGCAACCCTATTCGCTAGTAGCCCATGCATTACAATCTAACTTTGCCGCTTTTCTTTAGAGGCTATTGCTATTTCATTAAAATATAGAATTTTTTTTTTTTTTTTTTACAAAAAAGTTATCCATCGTTATCTTTAGATAGATGTAAGTAGAAATTTTTTCATTCCTATCATGTAATATCAAAAAAGTCCATCTCATACCATGTATAAATACCTGGTCCCTCCCTTGTCCCTATTTACATCCAGCTCACTTATCTATTGCATCTAAGAATCAAATATTTTAGATGGTCAGGGAACCAAAAAGCTAGAAAAGTAAAGGGGCATGTAAAAACTAAAATGCCTTGTCTGTAAAAGATAATTGCACTTGTTGGGTCGATAAGATTTTGTATAACATTTGATCTTGCTCTTGTTAATTTTATAAGGTATTCGATTTAAAGTATTATTTCAGATAGTGTTAGCCTGGGTTGATATAGAGCTAGAATTTGTTAGAAACCATACTGTTCCATTGATAGGGTAGATAGCTTGAATGAATTTCTAGTATAGGCACATGCCAGGCCATAATTTGATTCTTTAAATAGGTCAAGTGTCATAGAGGTCAGAATAGATCCATGTATCACCTCCTTACATGGAGAAACCATCCATAGCTTCAAAATTGTTCATTAATTAATCACATCCATATGGATGATGATTACAAAAACAAGAAAAAAAAATAAAATAATTCATTTTATATATATTCCATCGACCATGATTATTAATTCATATTTATTATATATATTCTGACGGAATTATTTCATACATGCATATATGTATGCACATGTATATATATATTTATATATTTATGTTACCACGGTATGGTACGGTACGGTAAAAGATGGTTTTCTCGATCGGCAGGTGAGTTAAAGAGCATTTAAAATACTCATTTTTCATACTAAAGTAATTAAAAAAAATCATGGTCTAGTTCCTAGGTTTGTATGTCATTATATTATAACGCCATGGGGATTCCAACATCCATCATTGAAATGCCACGTCATATGAGTAGCCGATACATGGCATTTCGAGTCGCTCAGCGTATTGATGGATACGGTTTTGGAGGTGTCCATGTTCGACAAATGGGCAATGCATAGATGTATATATGGATGGATACGAACACGAACAAACAAAGGTGGGTCATGTAATGTTAATGCATGGTCGAGAAAGGGCCTCTAAATGGAAAAAAAAAAGGAGTTGCAAGCTGGAATCAAATCATACGCTTCACGGCCAAGCCAACTAGCCAAGCAAGGAAAACAAAAGCCAATGGGGACCATGGCAGCAACATGACAGATCCAAACCACATGCATCACATGGTATGGAGACTAGAAATTTACCATGCATCATAATTGCAATGAACGTTTGTCAAAAAGTATGGATGGAGTGACGTCGATGTCATATGGAATCGTGGACACCAACAAAAGAAGAGATGGGAATTTCTCGATATTAAAATCCTACAAACCTTAGAAATGAAACCGGTCCTGAGATGGGTGGCCCCCACATATATTGCACGAGATGAAAACCTCGAAAAGCAATGTCATTACTATAACCAATAAAATAAAAATTTTTAAAAAAAAGTCTCATGGATACCACGAGTAAATACACTAGGGAGAGTAATTTTGGAAATTATATTTTTAGTTACCGGAAGATTTTTGAATCCTAAATTTTCTTAGAGAAAGTATTAAATGAGATGGCAATCGATCCCTCACCTTATAGTTATGGGAGTATAGTTCCTTAGCTTGTAATGAGATTAGTGTCGCGAAACACGTGCCCATTATTGTGAGAAGCTACGGCAATTGCACGTACCTAGAACACGGTCCAAGGATGTTAACCTTTTAGCCATTTTGGGGAAAACTTGGAGCTTAAGAAATGAAGGCTATGTGGACAAGTCTACCGGGAGGACGACTGGCATCATACGCAAAGAGATAAAAGGGATGTATACAAGCAAGTCAGTGCCATCATCTTCCTCGACTTGTTGTCACGGATATTTCAAAAAAAATGCTAACCACCAAGGTAGCAGGCACGACCAGGACTACTGGCTATGGTTCCATGCTTCTTATATTTAAGGTTCGAGGTATGACTGAAATCGATTAAATAAAAGGATTTTTTTGATATGCCTGAATATGGATGCATGAAATTGGTTATCGAACCGTTTGATCCTTCTCTTGGTCAGCCTTGCAGGCACGCTCCTTGGCAGCGAGATGGCCAAAGCAAGGTGAGAGAGTTGAGGCAGGAGTCGACCATGCGGTCGAGGTGCTCGATGGCCTCGTCGTGGGCGTGGCCACCACCACAAGCAGCAAAGGGTTCGTTTCCGACGAGCTTCTTATCGAAAGTGGAGCGCTTCAGGGGCTGGTCGGACTTGGGCTTAGGGCGGTGTCGCTCGCCGGCAAGCGCTAAAGGAGGTGGTGGCTATGATGCCCGGTGTTGGTATCGCCTCCTAAATTGTCTCTCGACAATCAACACTATCCAAACTCTACCCAAAAAAATAAAATAAAATAAAATAAAAAATCTTGTGCGATGACTTGATCCTGGCCCACGATCCATGCAGGACCAAATCGAGCTGAACTTTCATGACCCATTTATGCAAGAGGGCTTGACCCGGACCGGTCCATATAATGAGAGCCCATGCGGGTCAGGGCAAGGCCGAGCCAAGCCAACCCACTTTGATAGGTCTATTCCCCACCTCCCATATTTATGGTGCGGGACATAAATTCTCGTTGCCCCATATTATTAGGTGCAAAGACTCGTTATCTATAGAGGACCTACCGGTGATCATGCGTAAAATAATTTAATTTACGGGTTGTAATAAGGTTGCAGATAGGTTAGGTTGATCCATGACTTAATCCAACCTAATATTTTTAGACTCGACCCGAACCATTCTTGAAGAACTATAGGCCAATTCATGTTCAAATATTAGACTCGCTCTACATTTTGGATTGGATTTGGATTTCATAAAGTGTGACATGATCCGACACGGCTTCATCCTTTTAATATATCAATTTTGGAGATTTCTATTATATTCTCCACATGATTTAATTCCCAAAAAAAAAAATTCAAATCATTCATTCGTCTGCTCTATCAAGAAAATAGTGCTTAAACTAATCTACCACGTCGAGGAAGGCTATGTATCGAGACTATTAATCTCTCGAAGTAAATTATAATTTGGATAAATATTTATTCATGAAATTTTGTCAATATTATAGAATAATTTTATGATAGTCAAAATTCAATTTAATCAAGAAGTAAGAATAATTTTTTTATAAAATCCTGATACTTCGTGAATGCAAACCTTGATCCAAGCTAGATCTAACATGAACTTAAATATTTTGAATTGGGTTCGAGTCACGCATCATTGTAACAAACTGAGAGGCCTCTTGGTCCTGTAGTGGTTATTATTTTCAACTTACATGTTCTAAAACTAAAATTAATGGATGTAAATAGATGAGCATGATTCTACCATGACCTTTTTTTCTAGCGAATGTTAATAATTATATATTTTATTTTATTTTTCTACATCATTAATTCAATGGCTAATAAAATTAATAATTTCATATCCTTAATTTTTATTGATATATTAGAAGTTGGAATGTATGATGCATATTCAAACTACTATAATAATCATGTTTTATTTTTTAAATCTAATAAAATATTATTCTATCATTTTTACAAATACATTCCTTATTGTGGGATGCACATTTCCATTATTTCTCCATTTTATAAAGAGTACCGTGAGTGCGATATATTTTTTAAGGCTACCAACATCGGACTTACTACACTTCACAAAGCTTCATTAACATTGTATAAAAATTTAGACTTAATAAATAATATTAAAAAAAATGGACTCACATTATGAACGCATTTAATAAATTTCAATTCAATTTTAAATATTAAATTTATGATTTCTAATATGGTCAATCTCATCATTACTAATTTTTTTTTAGCATGCATCAAATTATCTACTAGGTACAGATATAAATATTATGTTTATATAAAAGGATACAAACTGCCAGCAAAATTAATAAAAAGATAACCATACAATTTTTCTGATGACATGCTTTAGAACTTTGCATGCAAATATCCCAGCAAACATAGAAATACTTGTTGAATTAAATCGAGCTTATTCTCATTTATTGCATTTTTATGATCACCTCGCTTTATGAATTATTTAAAAGATTAACTTTCCACCAAAAAAATACATAAAATAAATTAACTTATCAATTATTTTTCTATTTTAAGTAATTATTATTTAATAATAAATAAATATTTTTATATTTTATCTATATTTTATTATTTTTGTATGGATAATATTTGAAAATAAGGATAAAATTTTGATTATAAAAAATCAACTCATGTACCGGAACAGGACTATATTATCATCATTTTTTCATCACAATCGGCATGTCTTTGTGATTTATCCCATCCAAGATATCGAGACTGGGCAGGACGGCGGCGTTTTTTTTATTTCCAAAAAAAAAAAAAAAAAACTGTTGGAATAATTTTAATTTATAAATTTTAAGATCTTGGTTGGAGGTATTGCTCGAGTCTCCATCGGCCTGCATGCTTGATTTTTCCGGGGCTATCGTAGCACCCAAGATTTGACCATCAGATTCCAAAGATCAATCTAATTTTTTCACGAGATAGCAAAGCTAAGCAGAGCCAATCTCTTTTTTTTTTTTTTTTTTTTTTTTAAGCATAACTTTATACCGGTTAGTGCTCATCAAACGTCAACCACTAATTCTGACAATTTGGACCCTTCGATGCTTCCCTTAGCATCGTACGTAGTCGAACACGGCACATGTGGTGCACGTGTCAAGGCTCTTAAGAACATGAGGAACTGGAAGCATCGTAGATGCGCTGCTACCAAATAGATGGGCTGGAGTTTGAAAGTGTTGCACCATGATGGCTTATTTTTTATCAGAATCGGTCTAATCTTGTAGTCTGATCTGGTCCGTCATTTTTCATCAGAGATTCGATCTACTGGAACTAAGATCCGAACGATCCTCTCCTACTGGAATTCGGCCCGCCGTCCTCCACCAGAGGTCCGAACGACCCTCTCCTGCTGGGGTCCGACCCGCCGTCCTCCGCCAGAGGTCCAATTCACTGGAGCTGAGGTCCAAACGACCCGCTCCTGCTGGGATCCGGCCCGCCGTCCTCCGCCAGAGGTCCAACCCATTGGAGCTGAGGTCCGAACGACCCTCTCCTGCTGGGATCCGACCCGCCGTCCTCTGCCAGAGGTCCGACCCATTGGAGTGAGGTCCGAACGACCCTCTTCTGCTGGGGTCCGGCCCGTTGCCCTCTCTTGTGGGTTTGGCCTTTGATATGACCGACCGACCGCCTCATGGCCGACGTCCGACGGGCAAGCCATGGCATCCAGGGTATTCCAGAAGCACATTTCTGTTACGGCGGGATTCTGCTATCCCAACGGCCCTGCTCCATTACTTCCATGGTGTCGCCGTATCTGCGCGCCACGTGGCCACTCTCCAGATTTTCATAGGGGCAGATCGGTCTTTCTCAGCCCCTCCCATAACGGATTTTGGACTGTTCCGCGCCTATATAAGGTACTTGGGGGACCCCGTTAGAAGGGAGAACAACTCTTCCCTCTCCAGACGCTGTTGTTCCTTTGATTCCTCCATTCTGTTACATTCAACCTCCTGCTAACTTAAGCATCGGAGGGTCCCCCACCGGAACACCACCGGCGTACTTGGAGACATTTATGCAGGATCGCCCGGGAGAGGAGCGCTCCAGCCATCCCGGTTCCCGGTTCAGGAGTTAATGCCGCAACAGATTGGCGCTAGAGGAAGGGGGCGCTCTTTCTTCTAAAAGGAGGAATCCATCATCCCAGTGAGAAAATGGCTAAGGGAAGAGCTCCAAATGCCACCGCCAGGAGAGATACCTTTCCTTCCAGGTCTGAGGAGCCTCTCCGAGAAAATGATTTCGCTGCTACCCCCCCTACTGCTGCAGAGCCTACCATCACTTTGGGGTTGCAGCAATTCCAAACCTTGGTGAACCGCATCGAGACACTTACGGCTACGGTTCAGCGATTCCAGGAAGCAGCCAACAACCGGCAACAACTGCTAGCTGCTTCCTATACTAACCCTCCGATTGCTGCTGCGGGAGGCCGACGGCCAGAGATCCCTCGGCATGGTTCCCGCGCCGCCGCAGAGCCCCGGAGGTCCTTGGGTGATCGCGCCGATGGCAAAAGGGCGAGGTCTACCTCGCCTTCCTACGCCAAGTCCATCCCCTTCGGCGGTCGGCCTGCCGCTGAACCTCCAAAGGACTACGGCAGCAATATTATGCGCATGGAGGAGCGCATTGATGAAATCGCCCTCCGGTAGAAGGCCGAAGAGAGACAGGTATACGACTCCCGTCCCCCATTCTCAGAGGAAATTCTGGCGGAGACGATCCCCCGCCACTTCAAGATCCCACAGGTGGACCCCTACGACGGTACCACCGACCCGATGGACCATCTGGGCACGTACAAGGCCCACATGATGGTCCAAGGCGCCTCCGACGCCCTCCATTGCATCGCTTTCCCTGCGACCCTCAAGAAGACCGCCCAGATGTGGTTCTCCGCCATCCGGCCAGGTACGATCCACTCTTTCTCCCAACTCGAATTCCTTTTTCTTTCCCATTTCAAGACTTGCAGTCGGACCCCGAGGACTACCGACTGCCTCTTCCTCGTGCTCCAAAAAAAGGGAGAGACCCTTCGGGACTTCATGGCCCGTTTCAACTCAGTGGCCATGGAAGTCCTGGACTTAAACGAAGCTATAGCGATGTCAGCCTTCAAGCGAGGGCTCTACTCATCCAGGCTGACCTTTACCCTGGACAAGAAGCATCTGACAAGCTACAGTGAGTTGCTGGCCAGAGCACAGAAGTACGCCCTGGCGGAAGAATAAGCTACCGGCCGACGTCAAGCTGAAGGAAGGCCGGCCCCGAAGAAGCGAAGCGACAAAGCTCGCGAAGTCCGACCTCCGAACGACAATCGGCAGTCGGCCCAACGCCGAAGTTCGAAGCCTAGGGACTTTCCCCGAAGGTTCGAGACTTATGCGCCTCTGTCCCTGCCAAGAGAGAAGATCCTGATGGAGATCGAGAACGAGACCTTTCTGTAAATGCCTCGGCCAATGAGAGGCCCTCCTGCCCTAAGGAACAAGGATAAGTTCTGTCGCTTCCATAGAGACCATGGGCACAATACCGAGGAGTGCCTGCAGTTGAAGGACGCCATCGAAGACCTCATCCAGAGGGGATATCTGTGCAAGTATGTCCGGCCCCATCGGGACTGGGCAGAAGCATCAAACGCCAGAAACCCTCCGGAGGAGGTGGAGCTCCCCAATCAAAGGCCAACTGGTGGGGACGTCGGCATGCTGCACCGGCGGTCCGGGGGAAGCCAGGAGGGTAGGACGGATATTGTCAAAAGGTCCCGGGGCTCCAATGCCATTACCTTTTCTGATGAAGATCTCCTGGAAAATCATGTCTTTGAGAATGATCCTGTAGTTGTGTCGGCTGTCATTGCCAATTATGATGTAAGGAGAATACTTGTTGATAATGGAAGCTCGACAGAGGTATTACCGTATGATGCTTTTGTGAGAATGAACTTGTCTAGATCTATGCTGCTGGAGTCCCCCGCGTCGCTGACAGGCTTCGGGGGCAACTCCATCAGAGTGGAAGGTGAAATAGTTCTCCCAGTGATAATTGGGATGGAGCCTCTCCAGAAAACCCTCCTCATCAACTTTGTGGTCGTACGGAGGACCTCGCCTTACAATGCTATTCTAGGCCGACCGGCCCTCAACAAATTCAGAGCTATTATTTCTACTTACCATCTGTTGGCCAAGTTCCCAACCAGGAACGGGATCGGAGTGATGAGGGGAGACCGTTGGATGGCCAGGCAATGTTTGACTATTTTGAATCAACAGTCAGAAGGCTATTCCACCATGGAGCAATTTGACCCAATGGCTGAAGTCGACGGCCTCGGTCAGCCAGGGGAGAAGATTCTATTTGTCCCACTCCGAGAGGATGATCCCACTAAAGTCCTTCAGATTTGAGGCTCTCTCAGTGAAGACCTTAAGACAGAGCTGATCAGCTTTCTAAGGAGAAACGCTAACGTCTTTGCCTGGTTGGCGTCGGACATGCCTGGGATACCGTCGGAGGTTATCACTCACCAACTCAAGGTCGATCCGACCTACCGACCTATCCGATAGAAGAAGAAGCTTTGCTGCCGAAAGACAGAAAGCTATTGATGAGGAAGTAAAGAAGCTCCGTGATGCTGGCTTTGTCAGGGAGGTCCATTACCCTGAATGGCTGGCGAATGTGGTCATGGTGAAGAAGTCCAACGAAAAATGGAGGATCTGTGTGGATTACACCAATCTCAACAAGGCCTGTCCAAAGGACAGCTTCCCAGTATCCAAAATTGATCAACTGATGGATGCCACGGCCGGCCACCAGCTTCTTAGCTTTATGGACGCCTTTTCCGGGTACAACCAAATAAAGATGCATTCGGAAGACGAGGAGAAGACCGCTTTTGTCACTGACAAAGGCCTGTCTGTTATCGGATGATGCCTTTCGGCTTGAAGAACGCCGATGCCACATTTCAAAGGCCGATCAACCGGGTGATTGAAGGACAGCTGGGGAGAAACATGGAGGCTTACATGGACGACATGATAGTGAAGAGTCTCTGTAAGAATGACCACATTAAGGACCTACAAGAATCCTTTGACGCACTCAGGCGCCATCGGATGAAGCTGAACCCCATGAAATGTACTTTTGGGTTAACCTCTGGTAAATTTCTTGGCTTTCTAGTTACACAAAGGGGAATTGAAGTGAATCCTGACAAGATAAAAGCCATCACGGAGATGGCGCACCCGACCAACAAAAAGCAGGTCCAAGAACTCACCGACCGAATTGCTTCTCTCAGCTATTTTATCTCCTAGTCGGCTGAGAAGTCCTTGCCATTCTTCAAGACCCTGCACCGATCGGAGGGATTTGTTTGGACTGATGAATGTCGGTCGGCCTTTGAAGCATTGAAGGAGTACTTGAAGAACCCTCCGCTGCTGGCCAAACCGACGGAGGGGGAGCCCTTATATCTTTACCTTTCAGCATCGGACGAAGTGATTTGTGCCGTCCTTGTGCGAGTCGGAGAGGACAGACAGCAAAAGCCTATCTATTATATCAGCAAAGTCCTCCATGATGCCGAAATGAGGTACCCCAAGATGCAAAAACTAATATACTCCCTGGTCACATCAGCTAAGCGGCTACGGCCGTACTTCCAAGCACATCCAATCATGGTGCTGACCGACCAACCTCTCAAGGCGATCCTTCGGAGTTCGGACACATCCGGTCGGCTTGCCAGGTGGGCCATCAAGTTAGAAGAGTTTGACATCTCCTTCCAGCCGCGATCTGCCTTGAAGGCCCAGGTAATTGCTAACTTCATTGCAGAGTGTACGTGGAAGCAGGAGATGCCTCCTCGGATGGTCGAAATATCCGAAGCGGATGCTGTTTACGAAGCAAGACCAGCCTGGACTCTCCATGTGGACGGAGCGTCCAACCTTTCAGGCTATGGGGCCGGACTAATTCTAGCCGAGCCGGACAGGAAGAACCTGGAGTATGCTTTACACTTCTTATTTCATGTGTCAAATAATCAAGCAGAGTACCAAGCCCTCCTTGCGGGGCTGCGGATCACCCGCGAGCTGGGCATCAGCCGACTCAGAGTTTTCTCCGACTCCCAACTGGTGGTCAACAAAGTGAAGGAGAAATTTGAGGCCAGGGATTCGACCCTGGCAAAATATTTAAACCAAGTACAAAGCCTTATCTCTCGGTTCAAATTTTTCAAAATTCTCCACATACCTTGTCTACAGAACTCTCGGGCGGATGCTCTCTCAAGGCTGGCCACGGCCGCCAGCGGGACTTCCGACCGAACCTTTGTGGAGTATTTGCGGCATCCTAGCATTGTCGAATAGCCGATGGAGATCCATCAGGTGGAACATGAAGCTTCTTGGATGGATCTGATCCTTACTTTCTTGGCCAAAAGAACCCTTCCTGAAGATCTGGCGGAGGCTAAACGGATACGCCTGACAGCCTCCAAGTACGTCGTCCTTGATAGCGTCCTATATAAGCAGTCATTCTCACAGCCGCTGTTGAAGTGTTTGGGGCCGGTGGACGTCGACTACGCCCTCAGAGAAGTCCACAAAGGCATTTGTGGCGACCACTTAGGAGGGAGATCCCTGGCTTACAAGATCATCCGGTAGGGATATTATTGGTCCAGTATTCAGAAGGATGCATCGGACTTCGTCCGAAGGTGCGATGCATGCTAGAGGTACTCCATCATTCAAAGGAGGCCCGCTAGTGAGCTGACTCCGATCACCACCCCATGGCCATTTGCACGGTGGGGGATGGATATTCTGGGACCCTTTCCCCCGGCCTCCGGACAACGAAAATTTTTGCTTGTGGCTATCGACTATTTCACCAAGTGGGTGGAAGTCGAACCACTAGCGTAGATAACGGAGCTTAAGATGGAGAATTTCGTCCAGAACAATATCATTTTCCGACTCGGCATCTCCCGAACAATTATCACCGATAATGGGAGACAGTTTGACAACTCCAAGTTCCAAGATTTCTGTCAGCGATACCAAATCTCTCACTGACTTACCTCGGTCGGCCACCCATAATGCAACGAAGAGGTCGAAGTCACCAACAGGAAGATCCTGCATGGACTGAAGACCCGTCTCAATGAAGCAAAGGGACTTTGGGCGGAAGAACTCTATTATGTGTTATGAGCATATCGGATGACCGCCAGAGTATCGACCGGTAAAACTCCGTTCAACCTCACTTACGGAAATGAAGCTGTCATCCCTATCGAAACTTCTCTCCAATCCCTCCGGATCGACCATTATACTGAGCCAGCCAACTCCGATCTACGAAGGACTGACCTGGACTTGCTTGAGGAAACAAGGCTTCGGGCAAGCATAAAGATGGCGGTATGCCACCAAAAGATGACAAAGTACTACAACTCGCGAGTCAAGGCGCGAGCTTTTCGAGTCGGCGATTTGGTCTTACGGAGGGCCAAAATCTCGAGGCCGACAGAGCAAGGCAAGCTTTCCCCAAATTGGAAAGGACCATATCGGGTCTCCGAAGTGGTTCGAGCCGGCACTTATCAGCTGTAATTTTTGGACGGACGGCAGTTGGCACGTCCGTGGAATGTAGACAATCTCCGCAAATATTATCAATGAAGTTCACATATCTTCTACGAACCACTTTCGAAAGTCCGACTCCGGTCGGCAAAGGCTCTAGGGCAGCCCACTTCCGAAAGTCTGATTCCGGTTGGCAAATGCTCTAGGGCAGCCCACTTCCGAAAGTCTGACTTCGGTCGGCAAAGGCTCTAGGACAACCCACATCCAAGAGTCTGACTCCGGTCGACAAAGGCTCTAGGGCAGCCCACATCCAAGAGTCCGACTCTGGTCAGCAAAGGCTATAGGGCATCCCACTTCCGAATGTCCAATTCTGGTCGACAAAGGCTCTAGGGCAGCCCACTTCCGTAAGTCCGACTACGGTCGGCAAAGGCTGTAGGGCAGCCCACTTCCGAAAGTCTGATTCTGGTCGGCAAAGGCTTTAGGGCAGCCCACTTCCGAAAGTTCGATTCCGGTCGGCAAAGGCTCTAGGGTAGCCTACTTCCGAAAGTCCGACTCCGGTCAGCAAAGGCTCTAGGGCAGCCCATATCCGAAAGTCCGACTTCGATCGGCAAAGGCTTTAGGGCAGCCCACTTCCGAAAGTCCAACTCCGGTCGGTAAAGGCTCTAGGGCAGCCCACATCCAAGAGTCCGACTCCGGTCGGCAAAGGCTCTAGGACAGCCCACTTCCAAAAGTCCGACTCTGGTCGACAAAGGCTAAAGGCTCTAGGGTAGCCCACTTCCGAAAGTCCGACTCCGATCAGCAAAGGCTCTAGGACAGTCCACTTCCGAAAGTCCGACTCCAGTCGGTAAAGGCTCTAGGGCAGCCCATTTCCGAAAGTTCGTCTCCGGTAGGCAAAGGCTCTAGGGCAGCCCACATCCGAAAGCCCGACTCCTGTCGGCAAAGGCTCTATGGCAGCCCACATCCGAAAGCCTGACTCCGGTCGGCAAAGGCTCTAGGGCAGCCCAATCCGGAAAGCCAACGGACCAACACTTAGGATAAATTTCCTAAGCTAGTTGCTCCGGCCTGAGCTGACATCCGATCGCTGCCCCAACTGCTTCAGCGTCCGGAAAGCCGACGGACCAACACTTAGGATAAATTTTCTAAGCTAGTTGCTCCGGCCTGAGCTGAATCCAATCGCTGCCCAAACTGCTTCAGCGTCTGGAAAGCCGACGGACCAACACTTAGGATAAATTATCTAAGCTAGTTGCTCCAGCCTGAGCTGACATCCGATCGCTGCCCCAACTGCTTCAGCATCCGGAGAGCCGACGGACCACCACTTAGGATGAATTTCCTAAGCTAGTTGCTCCGGCCTTAGTTGACATCCGATCGTTGCCCCAACTGCTTCAGCGTCCGGAAAGCCGACGGATCAACACTTAGGATAAATTTCCTAAGCTGGTTGCTCCGGCCTGAGCTGACATTCGACCGCTGCCTCAACTGCTTCAGCGTCCGGAGAGCCGACAGACCAACACTTAAGAAGAATTTCCTTAACTAGTTGCTCCGGCCCGAGCCGACATCCGACTGCTGCTTCAACCGTCCTAATCTATTCTCGGTCTGGAGGGCCGACGGGCGAGTACTTGAAGTAAAAGTCCTAAGAGGATCTAGTTCGGTCTGGGTTCTCACTCAATACTTATCCTGAAGATCCGACCGCACACTCTAATATGCTGACTGGCCCATACTTAGCAAAATTTCAGAAAGCAAAGTACTAAACAGTATAAAAAGAAGACTGGAATGATGGGAAAAAGTTTCTCTTTATTAGTCCAAAAGGACATTTACATGGACCGAAGGTAAGACCTTTACAACCAACTAGGTCTGACCTTCGGGGGGTACTACAGCGGCCACTTCGACCTCTTCGGCCCCCTCGGCTGCCTTCGCCTCAGCATAGGTTGCGACGTCCGCTCCGACCTCTTCGGCCTCTTCGGTAATGATCTCCACCGGGGCTTCGGTCGCTTGGGCAGTCGGCTCAGCCCCCTCCGAAGCTTCTGCCACCGCTAGCTTCGGCAGCTGGACGAAAGCAAGGTCGAACTCTGGGAAGGCAGCGCCAACCTTCCCTAGGCACTCGTCGTACCCGTAATCGAAACCGACCGTCCCGGCTTCGTTCATCTCCTCCTTGAAGTCTTTGGAGGCCTTGTAATCTACGATGGTCTTCTCCCTGGCCGTCTTCAGCAGATCCTGGGCCAACTTCAGGAGGCCCTTATACCTCTCTACTGATGCTTGGTAGCCTTCGAGCGGAGGTCCAGATCAGCCGTGTGATCCTCCTCGACCTTCAAACAGCGGGCCAGGGTTTTGAGCTTCTTCTTTTTCTCTTTGAGCCTGGCCTCCCGGTCAGCCTTTTGGGCGAGCAGGTCCTCTGTTTTCTTCTTCTCGGCCTCCAGTTCGGCCCGCAAGGGGGACACCTCGGCTGCCGCTGCCTTCAGGCCGGTCACCTCTTCCCTGGAGGCCGTCAGCGCCGCCCAAGCGGTGTCCCTCGCCAGCTCGGCCACCTCGGCCCTCTGGATCAGCTGCTCCTTTACGCATAGCAGCTCACCCAACCCTTGGTCCATCAGGAGGTTGTCCCTGACGAGCTGCCGATAAACAAGCATGGTTAGGGAGCTTTCCGCATTAAGCTTAAAGTGGAAACAAGAGGAGTGTAGCTTACCCCAAGAAGATATCGGAGGGAACTATTAGCCGCCTCATTCACTGACCGCCCATTAGTATCTGGTACGGACCGTTGAAGCTGCTCCCTTGCCTCCTCAATCGCGTGCCACAGCACGTGCTCTTCTTCCTCCCCGAGGGCCTAGGCGGCCCTCTCGCCTGCAGCCAACGACCCTTCGCCCGTAGGGGCTCTCTGGGTCGTTGAGGGGACCGTCGTGGTCATCTCTGATGGCGGGGGCGCAGGAGCCGCCACCGTCCCTGCCGATGGAGAGTGCCTCCCTTCCACCTGGGCGGCCGTCTATCCTGCTGAAGACGATCGCTCGGATGCGATCACCTTCCGGCGTTCGGTCAGGGGCATATCATCCCCTGAGTCAATCGAAACTACTAGAACGGACGACTCTGTCGTCCGTTGCTTCTTTGGCCTTTTGGGTGCTGGTTCTGTCGCGCATTTCCTCGGTTCTTGTTGCGCCTGCTCCACGATCCGGATCGCTCTCCTCTGCGCCGACCGCACCGAGAGAACAGCCATATCCGGCTTCATTTTTTTACCTGTCAACAATAAAAGCAGAGCTAGCAACAGTCGCAAAGCCGACAAGGAGTAAATAAGAAAATGGTGAAATTCGATCTCTCCCTATACAACTCTCGCCCTACCTAATGTCGGCTTTCGGCTGAGTCCTGCCCGGTGAAGGCTGTCCTCAAATAGCATGAAGTTAATGAACTTCGGATCTTCATCGTCCAGCATGTGGAAGTCAGCCTTGTCGGCCCTCGAGACCTTCCTCCCGTGCAAGGCATCCGGCCTCGGCCCCCTCCAGGCTGCCTCGAAGCCCCACGGCTCCAGGCTATCTACAAAGAAGAACCTGGACTTCCATCCATGAATAGCGAATGGAAGCCCCCCTAGGATCTTCCGGTTAGGACGGGGACTGAACATCCACCATTCCTGACTCCGGAAGTCCTGCTTCAATAGAAAGAAATTTGAAAAAAGGGACACCCTAGGCTCTATGTCGGCCTCCCGACACAGGACCACGAAGCCGCACAGCACTCTAATGCTATTCGGCGTCAGCTGGGATGGCGTGATCCTAAAGGTATCGAAGACCTGGACGAAGAAGTTATGGATCGGGAATCGAAGACCGGCCTTCAAATGGTCTTCGTACATGGGAAGGGCTCCTAGGTTCAATGGCCCGTTTATCCTACCCTCTCGGCTAGGGACGGTCGGGTACAGGGTTGACGGTATATTGTATATGGTCCTGAGGGTCTCGACCCTCTCTCGGGTCATGGTCGACGGGATATCAAACGGGTCAGGATCCCTATGGCTACAAGCTACTGCCATCCTAAGACTGGTTGCAGAGGAAGAAGAAGATGGGGGAAGATGAGGACGGGACTAACCTGGTTTTTGGATCTCTAAAGAAGTCTAAAAGCAGTGCGGAGGGGGGAGGAGGCGATTCTCTCTTTTCTTCCAACGCAAATGCAACAGCAAGTGCCTTCTGGACGATCCCCCCTCTTTTTATAGGCATCCGGGGGCCGCGTCCCAATGCACCCCCACGTGCCGAGCTCCGACGGCCGCCGCTTCGATTCTCGAATTTGACGAGAATCCGAGGGGATGCACCGGATCGTATCCGGCCATAATCTGCGTGACAGGCGAAGCAACGGTGGATGGGCCACTTCGGCAAGCGCACCCATCGCTCTGATGGCGCCACGTGTCCCACGTCGCTTCAAGAATCCGGATGGACAGCCACTACGCGCCGTACCAGCCATATCTGCTCTTTCAGACCTCACCAACTAGGCGCTGACACCTATCCCGGGGCAAAGATCGGGGCAGGGGGCGAACGGATGCGACGCACCGAATCTGGTTCGCCATCATTTGAAAGGCTGGCGCATTTAATGCCATTTAATGCCCTCGCCCTTCGAGCATGCGGACTCGCTCGAAGCACAAGGGCAAGGGGGACGACTGTTGTACCATGACGGCTCACCCTCTATCAGAACCGGTCCAATCTTGCGGTTTGACCCGGCCCGCCGTCCTCCGCCAGAGGTCCGAACGACCCTCTCCAGCTGGGGTCTGGCCCGCCGTCCTCCGCCAGAGGTCTGACCCACTGGAGCTGATGTCTGAACGACCCTCTCCTGCTGGGTCCGGCCCGCCGTCCTCCGCTAGAGGTCCGACCCACTGGAGCTGAGGTCCGAACGACCCTCTCCTGCTGAGATCCGACCCGTCGTCCTCCGCCAGAGGTCCAACCCTCTCCTGCTGGGGTCCGGCCCGTTGCCCTCTCTTGTGGGTTCGGCCTTTGATCTAACCGACCGATCGCCTCATGGCCGACATCCGACGGGCAAGCCTTGGCATCCAGGATATTCCAGAAGCACCTTTCTGTTACGGTGGAATTCTGCTATCCCAACGGCCCTGCTCCACTACTTTCACGGTGTCGCCGTATCTGCGTGCCACGTGGCCACTCTCCATATTTCCATAGGGACAGATCGGTCTTTCTCAGCCCCTTCCCTAACAGATTTTGGACCGTTCCGTGCCTATATAAGGTACTTGGGGGACCCCGTTAGAAGGGAGAACAACTCTTCCCTCTCTAGACGCTGTTGTTCTTTTGATTCCTCCATTCTGTTGCTTTCAACCTCCTACTAACTGAAGCATCGGAGGGTCCCCGCCGGAACACCACCGGCGCCCTTGGAGACTTTTCTGCAGGATCGCCCGGGAGAGGAGCGCTCCAGCCGATCCAGCCATCCCGGTTCCCGGGTCAGGAGTTGACGCCGCAACAGAAAGCATTCATGATATTGTAGGTAAGAAATCATCCAATATTTCATAATAGTTATCTATATCATTAATCATCAAGTTTTTTTTAATAAACTTTTTTTTTAAAAAAAATCTTGATTTATATATTTTTTTATATCTTGTTAATGCAATATTATTTTAGTTTATTGTAATATTTGTCTGACTATCCAATTTGAAGCAAAATTTTATGGCTGATGCATTAATGATAAATTATTTAAAATATGATGGCTGATATTGATTTATTGGATCATCTTAAAATGAGATGGACATATAACATGAACTTAAAATGAAATGAAATTAAGATTATGATTAGAATGTTTTGATATTTTAATTTTTTTAATTCATATTTGTAAAATTACCCAATAAATTTATATCAGTTATCAAATTCTAAATAATTTATCATATATCCACCAGCAATCAAACTTTATCCTGAATTAGATGGTCAGAGAAAATATTATAATAAATTTTAAAATGTAGGAAACTAAAGTTTTGGGTAAGTCTTGCTTGATCGGCTTGTTCTACCTACTTGGTCCAAGTCCTTTGACAAGATCAAATCTTGGAAATTAACTATAATCCTTTTCATTCCCATCTTTTTTCGTATGCTCACCCAAAACAAGTTACCGGAACTCATCTTTTAGTATATTTAGTATGAAAATATAATTTCAGTCGAAAAAAAAAAAGAAAAAAAAAAGAGAATATAAATGGAAAATGAAGGATTAGGGTTCTTATTGCTCAAGGCCTATCTCAAATTCTGTTATTCCAAATATTCACAACCATCCTCTTAATTCTAGCATTTCTAGTTCTCACCATGCCTGTGTTGACGGGTTCCGCTGGTCGTCCTTCACGGCACTCAATAAAAACATGCCAATGATTGTTGATATCATATCAAACAAATATTTATATATTTTAATTTAATTTAATTTATTATTCAACTATTATATTGATTATAAATTATAGATTTATATGATAAAAATAATATATTATATTGGTTATAGATTTATAACTCTATGTATATACGTATATAAATAACTATATTTATATTTTTCAAAATTAATATAACATATGTATGTATTTGATCGTGTCTTGGTATCTAAAGGATCGGTGAGTACTCGATTGAGTTTCTAAATTAATTTGATTCGGCTAATTTTCAAATCTGAGTTTTTAAATTAACTTTATCTACCGCTAAGACGGTAGTCCGATGGGTAGAGGCTCAGTCTCATCTTCTATCGATCACTGTTTCGAGACATGATCCTGATGATTCGATTAAATTTAAAAATTTTTCTGGGATACATGATCGGAGTGACGAACGTACTAATTCGGTGTCTTAGTATCAGGCTGACATATTTACTAGTGATGAGTAGGGTATGCGAAAAAATTACGATCCTTCATTTTTTTTTTTACCAAAAAAAAAAACTTTACCCGGCTAATTTTTGAATTTAGTCTATATTTTAATTTTTATTCATAGTATATCCTATTAGCTATACATTAATTATATATCGGGCCATGGTAGGTGTGTAGTAAATGACCACGGATATATTAATGACTTTTTATACTATTAAACAATCATGGAAATAATATATATAAAAAAAAAAAGTTGCGGGAGCATGTTAAATGTATGTAAAGTTTCTGCTTGGGATGCAATAGGTTAGACTAGATCGGATGTGATTCCAATTCGACCCAATTTTTTTGATTGATTCCTATGTTAGTTGTAAACCCAACCAATAGAAGGTCGAATTAAGTTGGATTGGATTCATAACCAAAGTTTTTGATCGATTCATAATGTTAGATATAAACCCAATTAATAGAAGATCGAGTCAAGTTGGATTGAGCTCGTAACCAAGGTTTTTAATTTAATAGATCATTTTAATTGAGTCATGTTCGCGTATAACTTAGCTCTAATCGAAAAAATTTAGATATAGATCGAGTCCAAGTTAGATCCGATCAAATATAGTCAACTACATTTTAATTACCACATATTCAATTACTATTAACTATATAAAATAAATAATAAATAATATTACTTTCAAAATAAATTAAGATATAAAAATTGATTTTAAATTTATATTTATGTTAAAGATATTGTTCCCACAAATTTTCAATTATAATTTAGAGTGATTTCGGATGGAGTCGGGTCGGTTTTATTAAATCTAAAACTAATATAGAAAATAAAATATATTCAATTTTAAAATATAATTTAATTATATATATATTTTTAAATAAATTGGATCGTATTTAATCGGACCTATTTGTAGCCTTGGTGCCGATCAAACAATGTGGGCATCCATATAATATCCAGGATAATATTGTTTATTATTATTATTATTATTATTATTATTATTATTATTATATAATTAATTTATAATTATTTTTAAAAAAATATTTATATATGTGATGCATATTAATTTTTCGTAGCTGTTTTTGGAAAAATCAACCGTGCACTCTCCATCGGAGCGTGGTAGTGCATGAGTTGGTATACATCCAACGCTCGTTCTCAACTTCGCCACCACCACCCTCCCCTATCCCCAAGAAACTGCCAAAATATCCTCGCTGTGCCCCATTTCATGCCCTTCATCATCTCTAACCGCCCAATCTAGAATCGACGTCCCCGATCTCTTCTCACTTCACCGACACAAACCAACCCCTCCACCCCCAACCAGTGCCCTGTCGTTGCCGACTTGTCCGGTCAGCCGTACGAGGAGTCGGCGTCAAAAGCCGCCCTCGGAGGAACCTTTACATTCCACCCCCTCCGCCGATTAGCTGCCAAGTTTTTAATCCAGGCCGTCTGTTTGCTCGGGCCATCGGATAGAGGCCACGTTCTCCCGTTAATACGCGTGCAGGGGTCGCTCGCACTTTCCCGTACGCTGACACATACCTCATAAAGTCGCACGATGGCATGTGTTCCATCCCATCGCGGGCCCCGTCCTCGGTTGACGCCATAATCGGACGGTTCATATCCATCCATCAGCCCTGATCTCCGATTTCGGTGCCCCGATCCCTGGGGATCGAGATAACAATAAAGAATTAAACGGCGGGGGCTTCGGCGGTGTGGTGAAAAACCATCGCACGCTCCCGCGGTAAAAAATCAGGTTTTTTTTTTTTTACTGCTTTTGAGGAGGACGCGGAACCGATCTTGGCTGTCCGTTTCTTCACCCGTAGTTTGATGGACGGTGGAGAACGAGGCGTGTTATGACGGACGTGGTCCCGTGGATTACTTTGTGCGGGCCTCTTTGGGAAAGGCGTGGTACCTCGTACGACGGAAGGAGTAAAAGAAACGCATTAACCCTAGGTGGTGTGCAAAATAACTAAAATGCCTTGAGAGCAAAGGTTAAAACAAAAATCAAAATGACCATAATCTTCAAAATATTTAATTCAGTATCAAAATAAATAAATAAATAAATAATTTTTTTAAATTCATAATTAAATTTTTAAAAAATTAAATCATTTTTATTATATTTTAAAATCAAAATTAAAAATAAAAGCCATCCATACTTATTTCTATTCCAAACTCTAGCTCCTCCCGATCTAATCCCTTCATGTTCTAACCTAAATATGAGCTTATTAAATTATAATAAGAAAGAAACGTGAACAACCTTTTCTCCTCTAGGATTTAGACTGCAAGGTTATTAGGTTGTTATAAGTTTTATCTAAGTAGACCGTTCATTATATGAATCTAAAAGGAAATCCAGTTTAATGCCACATGATTTTTTTAGAAAATCTTCCAATGAAATTTGAAAGGATGTGTTGAGTAGGGCTACAAGCCAGGCTCAACCCTAGACTTGTGACCTCGGCTCGATCTGGTATGCACTTTATTCAATATGCATGGATCCAAACTCTATCCAAGAAGCTACGAGTGAGTTCGGATTGAAATCAGGTTAACCCAAATCCGTGAGAAATTAAAATTCAAAATATATCACCCTTCTTTCCCCTCGTACCATCCGTAGAAGAATGATTTCTTAAATAATTAGTATTTTAATATAAATAATAGACAACTTTTATTTATTTATTTTTTTTGATAGAAAAAAGATAGGAAGAATAAATCTTGGTGTAGCTCTCCCATCGAACTTCTAACATGTTAGACGATTGTTCGATTCGGATCGTAAATTTTTTGCATACCCTCCCCACCAACCGGTGAGTATGTCAGCCCAACCTCATTACGGGGCCGGAGCGACTGAAGCCTAACCTCATTATGGGGCCGGAGTATCAGTCGCTCCGCCCCCCCCCAGTCACATGCATTCAGAAAATTCGAAATTTTAATCGAGTCATTAAAGGGATCATGCCTCGAACCCGTGACTGGAGAGAAGTAGAGCCGCTCCTTTACCAACCAAGAAAATTCAAAATTTTAATCGAGTTACCCAATGGATCATGTCTCGAATCCATGACTGGAGAGAGGTGGAGCCGTGCCTTTACCAACCGCGCTACCACTGTAGTGGTGACAACTTTTAATGGTATATATTTATCTTGCAGTATTGGATTGGGCTATCAGGCTTAATCCCAAGCTAGATTTTTAATTATGCTAATATTTGGGCTCGAGCGTAGCCCATTCTATGAACATATCGCTCATATTGTTGTAAGGAAAAGTTTTGTGCACCGCGTGCGGTGCAATAAATCAACATGACCCACATTGCATTTTTTTATTGATCCAAATATATCATTGTGGCATGACGGGACGGGAGCTGAGCATAACTAGCATTAATTACTGTTCAGCTTTTATTTAAAATTTTCATCCAAACAAAAATACCTTTCCATCCAGTTTCTTTTTTTCCATCATGTTGCTTGAACTAGAATGTCGTAGTTTTTAAACTAGGATGTTGTAGTTTTTGAACCAGGATATCGTAATACTGTTTCATATTTTCTGCATGGTTGTTATTTTTGAAATAGAGTATCGTAGGTTTTGAATTAGGGTGTCGTAGGTTTTGAATTATGATGTCGTAGGTTTTGAACTAGGATGTCGTAATACTGTTTCAGATCATTTTTGAATCAGGGTATCGTAGGTTTTGAACTAGGATGTCGTAGCTTTTGAACTTAGGTAACGTAATACTGTTTCATATTTTTTGCATGATTATCATTTTTTAACTAGGATGTCGTAGGTTTTGAATTAGGATGTTGTATCTTTTGAAGTAGGATGTCGTAATTCAGATCATTTTTGAATCAGGATATCATAAGTTTTAAATTAAGGTAACCTAGATTTTGAACCAGGATGTCGTAATACTGTTTCAGGTCATTTTTGAACTAGGATGTTGTAGGTTTTGAACTAGGTTGTCGTAGTTTTTGAACTACGATGTCGTAATACTATTTTAGGATATTTTGATCTAGACAAAAATTTTAAATAAAAGCTGAACGGTAATTAATGTTAATCATACTCAGCTTCCATCCTATTATATCATCATGGATATATTTAGATCAATAAAAATATATGGTATGGATCATATTGGATTTACTGCGGTGCACAAAGAATTACTCTTATTGTAAAAAAGGCCGTATTATGCGGGTAATGGGCCGGTCCAGTCCATGTATACCAACCGTGGACGGCCGCGAAGGGTACTTTCGTCGAAGCAATAGCCTTTGCCGCCGAATGAGGATATGTGCCGTAAATTCAGGTATATTTGAAGGAGATATTGGTAATTGGGGAAAGGAAAACATGTCACTCGCATCCTATCATCATCACGTATAAAAGGCGCGACGAAAATAAAAAAAAGGGAAAAAAAGGGGAAGGAAGAAAGTAACAATAATGGCGGTTTTTTTTTACTGAGTGATTGGAGCTCGGGAGAGGAGAAAGGGCGAAGAAGCCACGGAGAGAGCTCCCACGCTTTCTTTCTATGAGTTTCATCTTGATCGATTGGTTTTGATCCGGCGCTCGACAAGGCGTTCTTTGATGCTGAATTGCTATCGAGAATGCTCGATCCATGGCGTTTCGTGGCGTTCGGGATGGGGATCTGGGGAATCTAGGGTTTAAGATAAGGTCTCCGTGAGCGAGGAGCTCGGTCGGAGGTCTTCGGAGCTCGTGATTTGGTTTTTCGTAAAAAGAGCTGGGTTTCGTGGTCGGAGGCTTTGTTTTGGAGCTTCTATTGGAGGTTTGGAGAGGCTCGTGTTCGGAATCGAGGGGCTTGTGGAGGGTGGAGCTCGTTGAAGTGCTTCTTGAGCTAAAGGTATTATTTTGACCTGTTAGGGGAGTTTCTGAGGGGAGATCTGGTAGGGTTGATGTTTCTGGTCAAATGCATGAGTTTCCCTTTGAGCTTGGGTGATGAAAGCTGGAGTTTTTTGAGGAAGGGCTGAACTGGGTGGAAGCTCGGGATTTGCCGAGGGTTCGGAGCGCTGAGGAGAGATTTCTCGCTTGTTGGGTTTTTTTGTCGTGATTTGCTTGCTTGGCTTACTCGGCTGAGGTATTTGGCTGACACTTGGTACGTTTTTCTGTTGTTTTTTGAGATTCCGGTTGAGGAATTCTGAGGTTCTTTGCTTGGAGGTATTACTACGAAGGATTTGGTTGGAGTTCTCTGTTCGGAGGCTTGTAAACGCCATCTGGTCCATAATTTTGGGGCAAGTCCGTAACAAGAATCAGAAATTTTGGTGTATTTCTTTGGTCTTGAGCTGGGATTTGTAGGGTTTTATGCGCGGTAACTTCCTCGTAATGAAGACGATAGATTGGAAACTGTAGGGCTTCGAAGTTAAAGGCTTGGACCTGATGAGAGTGGAAGCGAGCGTTTCTTGTAGTGGACCTGGCTTTGGATGAAGAACTTGGCGGGTTGCAAGGGGCTTTTGTCACCAAATGGAGTTTTTGATGCCTTCTATTGGGTCCTCTAATTTTGTTGTCTGGGCTTTAGCTGGGTGGAAGGGCAAAAGCGTCCCATTGGGGTGAAGAAATCCAAGTTTTGAATACACCTACCTTGCAAGGGGAAATTTTATTGTGGTATGATAACGGCTAATCGAGCGGAAGCCAACAGCAGTGATTCATCATCACATGGAGTATCTTCCCTTGAATATTTCATTTGTTTGTTGAAGATAGGGGTCACTTGTGGTCCTCAGGTGTGGTTCATTTTACGTTAAGCCTATTCATAGTTTCAGGATGAGGCTCTCGACGGCAGGACTTCCACAGCAGACACAGGAAGGTGAGTTTTTTTGCATGCTTCTTTCTGGTCTAGCTGGAACTTGGTATTATAATTGTTAAACGTTTATGGGTTTTTACATTTGTTTTACTGTTTGCGGATAAACAGAATTCAACTTTTAAGTATTTTTTTAAATAAATATTTTAGAGAATTGGGTTGTCATTGGCATGGTTGTGTGGTTTTGGCTGGAAAATTCTCTTCAATGCTCTAACTTCCCATGCTGCAGTTGCTTGCATGAACATGTTTTTTTTTTTTTTAAAATGTTAAATAAGTTACGGCTTGGAGTTTTATAAAATTCAAGGACTTTTCACTTTTCTTGCTGTCTTAGTTTCTCACTATATCCTGTTATATCTTTTTTTTTATTTTAATTTGGTTCTTAAATGCTGAACAAGATAGAGCAAAAGACCAACAGGCTTACATATGGAGTTTACCAGCTTCTTTTAGTTATTTTTTTTGTTTGATAAATCATCTCTATTTATGGTTAGTTGGAAGGTGCTGGATCTCATTCTCAATTTTTGGAAGACCAATAAATGGCTATGTTTTCATGGCTATTGACATGACGGTTACAGATATAAAGAGAGATCACCTATGGAAAATAGACCCCGAGCAAACCCTGTTCGGTTATGCATCATAGTGTATTAGTCTGGACGATAAATGCTTGCATTTCTTCCATTATGCTTCTTCTTAAGTTTGCCTTCTCTGTTAAATTTACAGGGGAGCAAAAGTGTCTGAATTCAGAGCTATGGCATGCATGTGCTGGACCACTGGTGTCTTTACCTGCTGTTGGAAGCCGTGTAGTGTACTTTCCACAGGGCCACAGCGAGCAGGTTAGTTTGAACAAATATCGTAAACCTGAAACACACTGAATTTACACTGCTGTGGATGATTCATGTCTGAATAAAGTTCACACTAAGTTAGTTTTGCATGATTTCTAGTATGTGTTTTCAAGATGCAGTCTTTAGGGTGTTTTTTACTACTCTAATTGTATAATTATAATTGTCAATAGTTTGGCAAGTAGTCATGCCTTGCTTCCATTTTAAAGAAAACAGTATTGCATATGGGTCTAAGTGGATGAGTGTATCAAATGATTATTGTTGTGTTTGACTTAGCTAGGCCATGCACAATCTTACTTGATTAAGACTCAATACTGGTGTTGCATAGTATATTTGAGTTTCCTGCTGTCCTCAGAGAATGCAAATCAACAGTGCCTGATTTTACCTCTGCAGGTAGCTGCATCCACCAACAAGGAAATTGATGCTCACATCCCAAATTATCCAAACTTACCTCCTCAGTTGATTTGTCAACTTCATAATTTGACTATGCATGTAAGTTTTGCTCAGACAATGATTTTTTGATGTAGCATGCCTACAAATTCAGCTGTCTAATGAGTGAATTCCTGCCCAAAATTCACATTTCAGGCAGATGCAGAGACGGATGAAGTTTATGCCCAAATGACATTGCAACCATTGAGCCCGGTAATCAACAACACTTTGTGCTTCTTAATGCAGTTTGATTATCGAATGATTGACTTCCATAATCTATATATATTTGACATGATGACATCCATAGGAAGAGCAAAAAGATCCGTATCTTCCTGCTGAATTGGGTACTCCTAGCAAGCAGCCAACCAACTATTTCTGCAAGACCCTGACTGCAAGTGACACCAGTACTCATGGTGGATTCTCCGTTCCGCGCCGGGCAGCTGAAAAAGTCTTCCCTCCATTGGTGGGAGAAACCTTACCTGATCAAATGAACTTTTTCTGTTTCCCATTGAACTGATTTGCATGTTACTTTTAAAAAAGATTCTTGTGAGCTTATCTTTTGCTTTGTACCTTGCTTTTATTCCCTCAGGATTTTTCCCAGCAGCCACCTGCACAAGAATTGATTGCAAGGGACCTTCATGATAATGAGTGGAAATTTCGTCATATTTTTCGCGGTAATTTTTTTTGTCGATGCTAGTATGGTTAGTGTGTTGTTTTCCTTTTCCTTTTTTAATATTTAATGCATGAACTGCTGGTCTATTATGCTGGACCAAAATCACTGCAGTCTTTCATGATTTCTTGCTTTTAATTATTTTAGCAGAAGATGTAGCAAAGAAGTGAAACAGTTGTTTTGACCTTTTTTTTTAGTCATATATCTTAGGATTAAGAGAATGCTATTTGCGAGTTAAATAAATTGATCCTTATCACACAGAAAAATGAGGGATAGGATGGCTGCATATGGAAGTGAGGTTGATGAAGTGGACATGCACTTTGAGAGTGCTGTCGTTCCCTGCGTCTCTGCAAATAAGAATTATTAAAGATACTGTGATAGTATTTAATGTTCTGTATCTATTCATGAATTAAATGGTAAATATAATTCATGTTGAAATAATTAGCTTGATGAATGTAAATCTACTGAGGTTGGCAGGTGGTATATTTGAAAGATAATGGTAGAAACGAATGCAGGTGAAGTTCAGAGTTGCATTAACAAACAAAGCATAAATATTTGCCTCTCCACTCTGCGCAATAGGATCTGGGAGGGGGGAAAACAATAATCTCAAAGAAACCTGGACTTGAATGGTTAAAAGTGTTTTTAGGAATCTAGAATACTGGAGGGATCTCTCTCTCATAGAAGTCAGCAACTTATCTTATCTAATTCTTGTTGAGCCAAGTGCTCATGGAGTTACTAAGCATAATCAAATGAGATTCATTTATGGAAATTCTTCAGCGGAAGTTGATCCTGTGGCTGCTGTGCTTTGGCCATTGGGGATATCATGCCAGTTGTATTGGTAAGGATCTTGGAGAACCCACACATCAGGAATATCATGCTTGCAGGAATTAACAATTGATCTCAAATGATGGTAATGAATTATGAGAAGGTGCTAAATGAATTACCCGTTGATCTTTTCTTTAATGCTGGCTAACTGTTTTAGTTTTGGTAAATGTGTCTGGTGTCCTCTCAATTACTTATTAGGCATCAATTGCATCTCAGATTGAGGGAATTATGCAGGTTTCTTTCTAAATATAATATGTTGGCATTAGAGTAATTAAAACTGTACCTTTACCAAAGAGGGATGGGTAATGGGATGTTTATTTTAATTCACTCAGTCTTTGGTCTTCAAGGACAACAAACTTCACCCCAGGAAAAATTTTGTGTGATAAGCTAGCTCTTAAGCGACCGATGATAAGTGATTTCCACAGAACCATTCTTATTTGTATTGGTTTTTAAAGGATTTTTTAATGCACCTGGTTAAAACGTGGAGCTATTTTTGCAGTTGATGGCTCCAAATCCACCATTCCCATTTTTGATAAAACTATCTAAATTCAGTTTGCTATATTTGTGTAATCTTTGTAGTCTTGGAGGATCAACTAACCCCCATTTCTATAACATTTGTCAGGAGTTAAAGACTCTGTAAGGTTTGAGCATCCTTTTCTTTCAAACTGAATCTTGAATATACATGTCAATTTTTTTTTGTCTGATATATTCACAAAACATTTTCAATATTAAGGATTGATGATGTGCTTTCATCAAAAGAGCCATTAATGTAGTTGGCCCACATAACACAGTAAGCAATCTAATTTTGCATCTTAAATCATGAATCGTGATTTATATTTCCAGTGTTTGTTGTGCTTTGTTCAGAAGAGGTGCTGACCCCTTTCTTTTTAAATGAATTGTACTGCCTACTTTTTAAAATAATTTGTTCAGATGTAGCTTGTCTTCCCATATGAAGTCTAAACCATGTAGATGTTCCATGTGTGGGGATATCAGCATCATTTTCGTAGTGTTTGAGCCATGAGACATTTATGATATGTAGTAATTTTTGATAAACCTTAGAGCAGGCTTTATGGATCAAGATATGACTATCAAAGTTTGCAAAAATTTTAGAACCAGCTTTCAATTTCACATCAGCTCTCTAAATGGTGTCAAGTCCCTAGCATGGATTGTGTGAACAAGGTGTATGAAGAAACTTAATTGTGGCTAATCAGTGGATAAGTAAACACGCTTCATAATAATCCACTTTGCTTAAGAGTTTTAATGTGGCTCACATCATATGGACTGTGGCTATATGTGTGCCTTCATAATTCTGGCAAGCTTGCTTATTCATAAATGGCAGGCCAGTGTGTTTAACATGATATGCTTTTTCACTAGATGCAATTGTGATGCAGGTCAGCCAAAGAGGCATCTTCTGACAACAGGATGGAGTGTTTTTGTAAGTGCAAAACGACTGGTTGCAGGTGATTCAGTCCTTTTTATCTGGTATGATGACTTTATATCTTATTTCTGTTACAATATTGGTGCATGCTCTGATAAACTTTTCACTTGTTTTGCTAATTTTGGATTATATTGCTTCTATCAGGAATGAAAATAATCAGCTGCTTCTGGGTATTCGACATGCTAATCGACCACAAACAGTAATGCCTTCATCAGTATTATCAAGTGATAGCATGCATATTGGACTTCTTGCTGCAGCAGCCCATGCTGCTGCTACAAATAGCCGTTTTACTATATTTTATAATCCAAGGTAATGATCGCACATATTGTTGGAATATGTATCATCCATTATTTCTGAGTTATGCTGACTTGAATCATTTGCTTCCAGGGCAAGTCCTTCAGAATTTGTCATACCATTAGCAAAGTATGTTAAAGCAGTTTATCACACTCGTGCTTCTGTGGGGATGCGTTTTAGGATGCTTTTTGAGACAGAAGAGTCTAGCGTTCGCCGGTAAGTCCTCTCTCCTGGAAGTATCATTTTCTGAGTATTTCCTTTCATAATAAACTCTAAAATTTCTACTATGTCCATGTATGTGCATAAGTAAATACAAAAACCGTTCAATTAGGGGCCATTGCTCGGTGCAGTGGTAAAAGGCTTGGGTTGACAAGCACAATGGTGCGGGTTCGAGTCCTGGAGCAGCCATTATGTTGAAAAAAAATGAAGCAAAGTTTTAGTCCAACATTTTGAAAACCATCAAAACGGGATGGTACAAGTGGTACCGTACCATTCTGGTAGAAAACTGGTATTATACTGGTTCTTCGAGAAAAAAAGGTTGCATACTTGTTTTTAAAACCTTGGTTAGGTCCATATCTGGTCCACCCCTCCCAGGGCCTTGGATTGCCGGGATCATAACTGGTAATCGCCTTTACATGGTTACAGATAGTCATCTATTTCTCTCATAGTATTTCCTTCTCTTGTATAATGCTTGGTCATGTCATCTTATAAACTTTATTATTTTCAGTTACATGGGCACAATCACAGGGATTAGTGATCTGGATCCTGTGCGTTGGCCAAACTCACATTGGCGGTCTGTAAAGGTATTATTTATAATGCAACTACTTTTGTCTTACATGCTGCATTAGGAAATTGGCTACTTGAAATGTAAGGTTTCAAATTCGACATCTTATTTTTCTTCTTCTTCTTCTTTTGTTTTGTTTTGTTTTTTTTTTTTTTTTTGGCGGGGGTGGGGGGAATGGGTTATTTTTATTTGGAATATGTCCAACAATTTCCTAACACCACACATGAATGCCATAATTTCTGCTTTTGCTGGTTTAGGTTGGTTGGGATGAGTCAATTGCTGGGGAAAGGCAGCCGAGGGTTTCCCTTTGGGAGATCGAGCCTCTAACAACATTTCCGATGTATCCATCTGCATTCCCTCTTAGACTTAAACGTCCGTGGCCACCAGGACTGCCCTCTTTTCAGGGTATGCTTTATGTTTGCATTTTGAAATTTTATACTTAATATTCTCTACTATTTAATGAGAGAACTTTTTCTACTGGAATTTTCTTTTGTTACTGGACTGCCCTTTTGCAGCTGGACTTTAAGAGCACTTTTTCTGCTGGAAATTTCTTTCGCTACCAGACTGCCCTTTTGCAGCTGGACTTTTGAGCCGATTTACCCTTCTGTAGGTGGGCTTTTGTATTTCCAATGCCACCGGAGGAGATAAAGGGCTCTCTGTGCATATCCTTTTTTCATGCCATTCTGCAAACCACTCACCGTGCAGCTCCCATGCCTCCTATTACTCCTCTACCCACCCTCCTATGCAACCTGAAAAAATCATGTGCATGACATCTTGTTCTAGTATATGAAATTCAAATTTACCTTACTCCTGCAGGTTGCAAGGATGATGACATTCGTCTGAATTATCCACTTATGTGGCTTCGAGATGGAGACCGCGGGATGCCATCTTTGAACTTTCAGGGACTTGGAGTGACACCGTGGATGCAGCCAAGACTTAATGCTTCAATGCTAGGTCTCCAGTCAGATATGTACCAAGCAGTGGCTGCAGCTGCACTGCAGGATATGAGGACTGTGGATCCTCCGAAGCAGACAACACCAGCGATTCTACATTTCCAGCAACCTCAAAGCTTAACTAGCAGACCCACTCCTCTATTAGCAAGTCAGATTCTACATCAAGTGCAGCCTAACTCTCAGCAGGCCCTCATTCAGACCATTCAGGAAAGCCATGGTCAAAATCAAACTCAGTCTCTGTTTCTTCAACATCACTTGCAGCATTCCAACTCATTTGGTGACCAGCAGCAGCTTCAGCCAGCACTGCTTCAGCAAAAGCAGCAGCAGCAGCAGCAGCAGCAGCACCAACAGTTGCAACAACAGCAGCACCAGCGGTTGCAGCAGCAGCAGCAGCAGCATCAACAGTCACAACAGCAGCAAATACATCAACAGTTGTCACAGCAGCAGCAACAACAGTCACAACAGCAGCAAATACATCAGCAGTTGCAACAGAAGCATCAACAATCACAACACCAGCAAATTCAACAGACACACTTGTCTAATCATCAGCAAGTTCCTAATGCTGTCTCAAGCCTGTCACAGCTGGCCTCTACTTCTCAGTCCCTGTCTTCATCCTTGCAAACAATATCTTCATTTTGCCGTCAGCAAAACTTTCCGGATATCAATATTAACCCGGCATCCACAGCTGCTGTCTCCCCCCTGCATAATATTTTGCACTCATTTTCTCCTGAAGAAACACCAAACATTCTTAATTTGCCAAGAACCAGCTCATTAAGCACTTCGGTCACATGGCCATCTAAGCGATTAGCAGTTGAATCCGTGCTTCCTACTGAAACTCAGTGTGTGCAGTCCCATGTTGTTCAATTAGGCCAACAATCAAACATCTCTCCGCACACAGTCTCTTTACCACCATTTCCTGGGAGAGATTACTCTCTTGACCAGGAATGCAACACAGATGCTCAAAACCATCTGCTTTTTGGTGTACATATAGATTCTTCGTCTCTCTTAATGCAGAATGGGATGCCAAACCTCAGGAGTATTGGCAGTGGTACTGATTCAACAGCCATGCCATTTCTGACCACTGCAGCAACAGATTTCCCATTGAACCAGGCATTGACGAGTTCAAATTGTATGGACGAACCGGGATTCTTGCAATCTCCTGAAAATGTGGGGCATATGAACTCACAAAATGGAACCTTTGTTAAGGTGAAAATTTTCGTCCACCCAGCTAGGGTTATTGGTTTGATTTATTTTTCAGGATCTTATTTATCAAACTACTTCTGAATCGGTAGTTGTGAATTTATTCTGTTTTATGAAGCTACTTGGGTTCTCTTGGAAATGCTAGTGCAGAAATTTATAATGCTATAAAGAAATATTGTACAATGAAAAAAAACCTGAGCATAACGTTTCTCCAGATTGTTATGTGCACCTATGGCTTCTCATTATCTGGGTAATGTAAAACAATATGCTTATTACATTTTATCACCATTCTCATTCCATGGTAATTATGTCACTGATACAATGTGCTTATTTATTATTTTATGATGCTAGGCTGTGGTGAGAGATATTTGTTGCTTCAAAGGCTTCTCTGTATTTCTTTGTGTTTGCAATATAAATGGTTAATAGTCTTAGCAATATCTCTTACTCGAAATAAAGTTTGCAGAAGCAATTTGCGATGATAAAATAAAATAGATGATGAAGTCAAGTTTCCTAAGTGCACCTAAACTGGTAGAATGGCTGTGTAGGCAACGTGAGTGTACTGGTTTCATTGTCTGTGATGCATTATCCTCTTTACTGATGGGCTTTGCTGGTATTAATAGGTTTACAAATCAGGGTCCTATGGAAGGTCGCTAGATATTACCAAATTTAACAGCTACCCGGAGCTGCGAAGTGAGCTTGGGCGTCTGTTTGGACTTGAAGGCCAGTTGGAGGACCCTGTGAGATCAGGCTGGCAGCTTGTATTCATCGACCGGGAAAATGATGTTCTTCTCCTAGGCGATGATCCCTGGCAGTAAGTCCTTTTCTGCATTAGCCTTCCTTGAGATGCTACTCATATGTGCACTTTTTCTTGGGTTCACTTTACATGGATATGGTGATGTTGCTTTTCAGGGTCATATGGCCAAGTGTACCGTATGAGGCTTGCTAGAAACTTGAGCAATTTGTGTTTTTTCTTAGATACCATCCATTCTTAAAGTAAATTTATTAACTTTGTCAAACCCACTAATAGAAATCTCTATTCGAGTCATTATGCTTGCAGCTCTACTATTAGATTGTGAGAGTGTGATTAGTGATTTATTTTTACCCTTTTTTTTTAAATTCTTGATGCAACGCTTGATTGTAACTCTTAAGATAATGGCTTACATCGCTTCTGATTATATCAAAGTAGTTGTTCATAAAAGTACCTGAAAGAATAGAAAAAGGCAAGTTAAAGAAAAATTCGTGAAAATCTTAAGCTTTTAGGTGATCAATATTTACAGGTGTAGATTGTAGTTGCATCATTAGATCCTATAATGTCACTGTATGTGAAGTTTCACAGTAAAGCACGTGTGGATAACTAAGTATAGCAAATGTGAGAGTTTGTAATCATAAATTTAAAATGAGAATAGATGGTTGTATGATCAAGCATGCATGCTTGGTCAGATGATTGAGACATAACCCTACAAAGAGTTCCTCTCTCTTTGTGACAAGAAATCATGTTTGTCAATGTGAAACTGCATTATTTGCAAAAAGTAAAGAGGTGAAGTAAACAAATTCTTTCTATGTAGATTCCATTCAATGCAATGTATTTTATTGTCTCAACCGAAGCATTTAAATAACATCACTTTCTTTTTGGAAAAGGAAAAAAAAAAAGAGAGAGGAATGAGTTGGTAACTTAACAAAAAGAAAGGTAGACAATCTTAGACTCTTAGAAAATCTCTGTTTGACTATTTCATTCATCATAATTTTCAAATGTGTAGACGTACAAGAAACTGATAAAGGAAGCTCCTTCACAAAAGTGGTCTGAAGTCTGAACTGATCCAGACTACTAATTAGCCCATATCAGTTGATAGTGACAGGTCTTGATTCATTCTGACAGGCTTTTTCTTTAAATTAGCACAGCGTCCCCTCAGGTGAAAATAAGTGACAAAAATTCTACACTGGCCCTGTCAATACCAGTTTGTTTTACCCAGCTCTTGTTTCCACCTTTTAACCTGATCCTAGTCATTCTTTCCTTGTGTTTCATTAATGATAATCCTTGATAATCTTTTGGCGGAAGGACTGAATTTTATGTACTTTTCATCCTTAAGCTTCTTGTCACAATGGCATTGAAAATTAGCTCCCAGAATGATATGTTTAGGAGCAAAACTTAAATAATTGGCCATTGCACACGATAGTTATCTTAAAGTGATTATACTGTTTGACACAGCTTGAAACAATGGCAAGCATCCATGTAGAACACAAACCTGTTTGCTTTTCTAGCAGCACTTATGTGCACAGCCCTGTTCAGGAGCAAAGCTCAAAGTACCATGTGCGTGCATGACAGTTCAAAAGTGATTACAGTCATGCATTGCTGGAATGCCAGCATGTGCCGATGTGCAAGAGATGCAGACCCCTTTGGCTGCGCACTTTATGATCAAGAGATTTAGCCATATGTTGTACTGTCATTTTTTTTAGCATATGTTGACACAGAAACCTGCTTAAAAAGTCTCCAAAGGCATGCAAGAACTAATACAACTTTTATAATCTGAACGATTTTGGGTCAGTTCATAGGAACAAGTTCTTTATGATTTCTCTGCTTGTAAACAAACAGGTCATCCACTACAAATCCTCTCAAATTAGATTCATTTCAATGATACTACATTCTGCAAAATGCTGTGCAGCTGCAAACCTTGACATGGGTTCTTTAAACAGGCATGATAAGCTTGTTCGGGTAATGACAACGATGCCAATGTATTTCATATTAAGTATCTTTCTTCATGGCTTTTCTGTGAGCACATGAAAATACAGCGGGACGATAAGTTTTACTAGCTTGATTCAGATTGATTCTCGATTTAATTGGAGATGCGAGTCCAAAATGTTATGCTAATATGGTTTGATCTATGACATTGGACTTCATGTTGCTCTGTATCGTGCATCATCGTTAAATTTATGGAAAATTGCTTTAGATCTTGCTAGGGTCACCAGGAGTCCAGTGCCAACATAATGTTTATGATGAAATAATATTTATATCGACATTCTGAAGCTTTTGTGCCTTTTTGCAGAGAGTTTGTCAATAATGTGTGGTGCATAAGGATACTCTCGCCCCAGGAAATGCAGGTGCGCAAGGAAGGGGGCGAACTTCCGAGCACAGCCCCAAGCAAGAGGTTCCCAAGCAGCAGCTACGATGAGTATATGAACAAGCAGGACTCGAGAAACATGAGCAATGGAATTGCTTCGATGCTGCCTCTGGACTACTGAAAGAAATATCAGGGAATGGAGAAAACATGAGAGACCCGATATAACCTTGAAAGTCCAGGAGGAGAACCTCTCGTACCAGCCATCTTGCAGTCTTTTTGCCCTTTCGCACACGAGGACCGGATCAAGTAGCTCGGTGTATCCATGTCTAATAACCGTCGTATTATATGGTAACCCTATGCAAACTTCGATATACATGCCAGTATGGTCTATCCGAATATGATCACATGAAGCTAGGCATTTTTATTATCTTTTGCCGTGCTCTTGCAATGCTTTATATTTCATTTACCATTGGTGGTTTATTTCGTGGTGAATTATTCTTTCATCAGGCTTCGGATCCGGACCGCTGACCCGGTTCCATGGTATCTGCGGTTGACTTTGCTGTGATAATATCTACGGCTAGCATGCGAGTTACGTTGTTATCATCGTGTTTGCAGGGCACTTCAAAATCCTTGAAATTAGGAGATACGTGGCAAGCAAACTACGTTCTTCCTAGAATATGATAAACGATGCTCTGATCATCGGATGATCAGGTTGCAAATTGTTTGTCTCCGCAATCGAGCGAGTTAAAAAAAAAAAGGTATCGTTCATTCATGCAGTTTTCAGAAAGACGGCCAGCACCTGCGTTAGCTGGAATTCTAATCTATATGGATTTTATGGATTTGGATTACCGCCTGACCGCTATGATATGTACGCTGTAGAGCCAATAATTTGCCGTCAAAGCTTCGTTCCCTGTTTGGACTACCGTGATGGGGGCTATTTTCACTGCACCACGCGTGTAAATCCAGGGTTTTTTTCAGCGAAACCTGGCATTTTTTTTTTTTTTTTGTTTTTTCTTCGGATCATCCGCGGTAGCAGGTGGGCCGCGAATTTTTTTTTAAAATAATATTTTTTAAATAAAAAATTATCAAAATAATTGTTCCAGGATATATTTATTAAAATATATGATTTTAATAGAGATATCTAGATTCGTCTTTTCAATTTAATTCATATCATATCAAATTTTAATTTAATATGGCATCGATTTAATTCAATATCATACCGATCTAATACAATATCATAATAATTTAATTCGTGACCGAAATTACCGATGATAAATATATCCTGCAATATCTAATTTGATTATTTTTTATTTAGAAAATATTAGTTTAAAAAAAATTTCGGTGGGCCGCCTCTTATCTCCCAGTCTGGGAGATGGAGACCTTTCCCATCGCCACCTGGATCCATTTTACTTCACGGATCCATCATTGCTGTCTGTCGTTTTCCAGGCTAAACGATCGGTCCAAAGCTGCACTGCTTTAGTGGTGTCGAGTTGTCAGCCTCAAACCAGTCTCCGTGCCGGGCCCACCATCTGCCGGCAACGTTCCGTTGACCACGGCGACTGGCCTGCGTGGCCACCAGCCACCCTCTCTCTCTCTTTCTCTCTCTCTCTCTTTTAGTGTGGGATCTTCCCTCCCCCCACCCCATTTAACTTTTTGGAGATTTACCGTCGCCATCGAATCTTTGGTCGGACCCCCGTCGGGCTCCCCCGGACTTTCCTCGGTTCTCACGTCTCCGACGCTGTTCGAGGTGGAAGGAGGAATTGGATTTGAATTGGAATCGATGCTCTCTAATTTTTTTCTCCGTCGCTTTTGAAACCTGATCATCATCTTTGAATTTTGAGTCTCCGACGTTGTTCGAGGTGGAAGCTGAAATTAGTACTGGAATTTTGGAATCGATGCCTCCTTTTTCTCCGTCGCCTTTGAAACCTAATCAACATCTTTCAATTTTGAGGGCCACGGGCATCACTTAGCTATGAATGAAATTTGGGGGTGGGGGTGGGGGGTCCAATGACCGATGGTGCGGAGGTCACAGGTGAAGAACGGCGTGTTTTAGCGTGGCGCTCGCACGTGACTTTGACTTGAAAGGCGAACGGTGTCGGTGTAATTGGGGAGATAAAAAAAGTTTCCAACTTCTGTCGCACTGCTATTGGGACCATTCTGTTGTGTTGCAACGATGCATTTGAACTCGGCGTAAACAAGTATTTGAGATAAATAATTATCTGACTTTGTTTCGTAAATCCTATTTTTAAGAGATCGAAAATTGTTACGCTTCACGTACTCTTCCTTCCTCTAATCTCCGGAATTCGGTCGAAGGAGGAGACGGTTTCGGTTTATGTCTCTTGTTTTTGACTTCTATTTGGCATTACTGGCAAGTTTGGTAGCTTTGGAAATCTACGCTTAAGATATATTGCGCTGCTTCTTCCTTTAAATTATCTGTTTATTTTAATTTTCATAATAAACTTAAGCAACCGGCTTGAAAGGTGATTATGGTTGGATAGATTATAGGTGATCTTTCTGATTGGTAGTATAGTTTTTGGAATAAAAAAAATAATTCCATGATATTTTTTTTAATTAATTTGACAAAATATTTTTTTATTAAAATGATTCTACGTCGATCGTTATTATTTTTCTTTACTAACCTGATTTTATGTTAACCATTATTATTATTTTTTTTTATGGAATCAATATACTGTTATAAATAACCTCTAATATATATTGAATATTGAATAAAATTGCAACAGGGATAATAAAGTTCCTTTTCTCTCTCTTTCTCTGTTTTTTCTTCTATGATTATTTCTAAACCACCATCTCCATTTTTTTATAAATCATCTATTTTCATTAATTTCACGGATTGTCCATTTTTTTAGTAGATGACTTGAAATTCTTTATCTTTAAATGAATTCGTGGCCTTTCTTTACTACTTTTTTTTTTCTTTTTTTGAATGTATGGCCGTCCAATTTAAGACATTTTTTTTTTTTCTTTCTGCAAATTTTCGCTGTCTAATTTTAGGTCTTTTTATTTTTTTTGACTTTTTGTCATTTAGTTTAAGGTTTTTCTTTTCTTTCCTTTTCTTTAGATATTTACTGTCCAATTTAAAATCTTTTTATTTTCTATTTGAAGGCCAACTTTTTTTTATATGCCATTCTTGTTTGCAAGAATCATGGGCTTTCCATCATATTCAATGCCGGTCTTCTTTTTTACAATATTTTTGTTCTCGAGGATCATTGATTTTTAACTACCTTTTCTTTGAACGCCGACCTTCTCTTCTATATCATTTCTATCTACAAAAAGAATAATAAAGTTCTTGTTTTTTATTTTCTTTTATATATATTTTTTAACATAGCATCGGAGCCATCATCTCTGTTTTCTTGTAAATCCTCTATTTTTAGTAGATATATAAATTATCTAGTTTTTAGTAAATAACCCGCGGATCCTTAATTTTTATATAAATCTGCAATCATTTATTACCACTTTTTTAAAAGTGTTTTGCCTTTCAATTTAAGATATTTTTCTTTTCTTTCGATATTTTGCCCTTCAATTCTAAGCATTTTCATTTTTTAAGGATATTTTGTCATTTAATTTAATTTTTTTTAAAAAAATTATTTTACTGTTCATGGAACCTTTTCTTTTTCCTTTATAACATTTATTTGTAATGATTATTAATCTTCGATTGTCTCCTATTTAGATACTAGACTGCTTTTATGTAGTATTTTTTGTTTGTGAGAGAAATCGATATTCGGTTACCTACAGCTCCGGCCTTTTTTTTCCAGGACATTGTTGTCCATAAGGATCATTGATTTTCAATTAACTTTTTTTAAAAAACTTGTGATCTCTTTTATGACATTTTCATATATAAAAATAATAATAATTTTTAAATTCAAATTGGTATATATATTATCATCTTGATTTTAAGGAGTATTGGCACGATTCCTAGAAACATGCGCGTAGAAAGCTATACCGATCAATTTTATATAAATATCTTGAATTCTATTTCTTAACGGATGCAAGATGAAACATACACGTACATACGATCCTTAAACTTGCCAGGTTCTTGGAATGCAAGATTTAAAGAATTCAAATAATATCTTTTGATTATTATTATTATTATTATTTTGGATGAGATCCAGCATTGTTACATGTACTTAACAATGTACAATCTAGATCAATTTTCCATCATTTTATCTTTAGTTTATACAGCAATCATTACCTAACCTTATTTCATCATGAAAGTCCCTGCCTTCAAATAATGGTGATCGTTGTACATTCTAACCTTTTAATTATTTAAAAACAACGTTTTAAATACAAATATCTCTTTTCATCAAAAAAAAAAAAAAAAATCAAATATCTTTACCAGCTGGAGAAAAAAATTATTTGATAAACAATGGCTTGCTGTTATTTTTACAATATTAGTTAATGACAACAATCGTTATAAATTGGGGGCATAAATATAAACCTTGGAGCACATCTCTCTCTGCGTCTGTTTTTGAGCTATATCAACTGAAAATAAGTTGAGTTGCAGGGATGATGGTGAATGGTCACCAGGAACATTTGTAGTTGGAAAAGAAATTCTACCACACAAGGATTTGTCTGCTCGGTTTGAAGCCTTGAGTTTCTGAAGTTGTAATCTCCATTTTACTCCCTGCATTCACATTGCCATCATTAATTGCATTTCTTGCTGGTCTTTAAGAAACAAGCAGGACTGCCAATGGAAATAAATATATCGAGGTTTACATCTAACTCAGATAGAAACATCGAAAACGAACTCCAAATAACAGAAGATAAACGGCCACGAAGGATCGACCGAAATAACGAAAATGCAAGAGGCAGAAGAGGGGAGATCTAAATAACCTAAAAAATCACTAAATAAAAGACTAAGGAGATAACCAAGGGTAAACACGGCTGGTGATATGCGTCTTTTAAGCAGCATATAAGACACAAGATTCAAAGAGATAATCCCAATAGACAAGGCATGCTGTACCATTGTTGATGCCACAAAGTGCTTTTTCCAAACATGTAAATGCTCTTATGAGTCTAGGTTGATGATGTATGATTATATCTTATCCAATGTGAAGTCTTTTCTATCTGATACACCCAAAATTTAGTTATTTTGAGAGCATTCACTATCACACAACCATTATGCTGGCATATAACGAGATCGAGATAAAATTGACAAACCAATTAATATCTCACCTTCTTGTTTATCAATTGCAGATAATATGCTGCATGACAAAGTTTGAACCATGGATCACTGCTTACAACACGTGGCAGATTTTTTTAAGGTCAAAATTTTGGGAAATATTTGATAATTGGAAACATTAAATGTTTTGCGTAATCTACTACTATCAAAAAGAGAATTTCAAAATCAGGACACATTCCACACCTCTTAGAATAGAAATTGAAACATAGCTCGGCAAATGACTATCAAATGTGAAAAGTAATTTAAGATGAGGTTGTTTCACAGCCATCAGTTCATTCCTCATCTGAATGGTTGAATTTTGTAGAATGTGACTGTAGATCGATCTCTCCCTTGCAAGTTCCACGCTTCTTCTTGCTCTTTTCATGTCTGAAGTCCCTGTGTTACCATAAAAAAAAATGATAAATAAACATTTGTACATTACCAGGTATGACCAGTTCTGCCCAAATAGATCACTTAGTCAAAAAGATCCACAAAAGTAAATGCTATCAAAAAATATGCCAGATCAAATGGAGGAAATCCTAGCATGGTTCTGAACCTTTTCCAATACTTGCTAACAAAAACCAACCACCATGTCAGAACACATCAATTAATGACCATGGCTGAAACTCTATGATTCAAAATTAACCATACTGACAAAAAGCGAGTTAAAATGGTTTAAAGCTCATTCAGCATTGATCCGATTCAATATCTTGGACAAAATTAATTTGCAATGCTAGAAATCCAGTGAAGAAGAAGAGTAGCAGAAAAAATAAGAGAGAACAATAGAAAGTAGGGATTAAAAAGAGTGAAGTAATTGCAGAAGAAAAGAAGAAAGAAATAGAGGAGAATAGGGATAGAAAGAAGGATAAGAAAGGCCAAACATTACCTAAAGAAATCCCGTCATTCCTTAAGAATAAATCATGTAAAAAACTTTCTCATTCAACCCTAATAGACCCTTCTATAGACTTTACAAGACTTGCTTTCCAATTAAACCAGGATTCGTGATAGGCAACTAACTAATTTCCAAAACATTTCTTAAAAAATATTCAGAATAGCACATAAGACACCTAAAGCAATAAAAAATCAAATCCTAATGATTTCATGACCTGTCCAACCCAACAAACACCTAATGTAAGACTCTTTGGTTACCAATTTCACTAAAAATAAGTGCATTTAAAACAAATTCTAAAAATTACCTAAACAAAAATTTTGAAAAAATACAATCGAATTACACTTTTTTATTCACCATCATTTGCTTCAGCTACGCAGATCTCCACCTCAAGATCTTACTTGTGTCACTCTTTAGCTCAATCCATCATTGAATCTCCAAGATTTGATTATAAACAACCACATAGTTTTTTTTTGTTGCAATCACACCATTGATTGATTGGTCTGATGTCCATTGCTTGACAATCAACAACCTTTGGATCATACTTGTGATAGCAATCTTCATTGAATCCAACAAATCAGTCAAGAATGAGTCTTCATATTGCTGAAGCTCTGTCATTTCCTTCAGGGCTGCGACCTGATCTTCGCATGAGTGCTCCTTATACAAATTCTCATCATTGTGATCTTCTGCCTCCAAGATACGAAATAGATCACCATCTGCAACATCCTCAATCAACAGATCTTCCATGGCGGCATCTTTGTATAATAGAACTTTGATCACATGTTCTTCACATTGAGAAGCTTTGACTATATAAGCTCTTCATGAAGTGATTCTTTAGCTTTTTTTGTTCTTCTGACTCTTGATCTGTGGTTCATCCTCAGATACCTTTTCAACACATAAAGCTGCTATAATTTTTTGCACTGTAGCAGTCATTGACACCACATCATTGCTGATAGATGCCAAACTATCATCCATCTATCAAAAGATCTTTGACATTCTCATGAAGTATGTCAACTCTCAAATTCAACTCCCTATTTGATAACAAGATGAATAGAAAAGGAAACAAAGAAAATAGAAAAGGATCAAGAAAAACTAGAAGAACGGAGGAACCTTTAGCTCCAATACCAAATTGAGCTACGACAGCAAGGGTTAAAATAGTTTAAAGCTAATTCCAGCATAGATCATATTTAATATCCTGTAGATAATTAGTTTGCAACACCAACAATCCGGTGAAGAAGAATAGCAACAGAATTAAGAGTAACAGAAGGCAGGGAAGAAATAAAGTGTAGTAAGATAAGAAGAAGAAAAACAAGAACGAAATAGAGGAGAAAATGGAAGAAAGAAAGATAACAGAGGTCAAACCTGACATCAAGAAATTCTTTCATTCATTCAAAACAAATCAAGTAGAGTTTTCTCATTCAACCTAATGGACCCTTTTATAAACTTTACATAACTTGCTTTCCAAGCAAACCAGCACTCTTGATAGGCAACTAACTAATGTACAAAATATTTTCTAAAAAACAAAATTAGAAATAGCCCATTACCGTATGTAGAAAGACGCCTAAAACAGCCAAAAATCAAATTCTAATGATTTCACAAGTAGTCCAACTCAACATATACCTAATATAAGACTTTTTTCACCAATTTCACTTAAAATCGGACTCTAAAACCAACTGTATAAATTACCTAAATAAAAATTCTGAAAAATATAAAAAATTGACCTATACATTTTCTATTCTCCGTCACATACGAACAAACCAAAGAGTATGATTTGTCAATTACATATTGAACAAGTTTCTTTCCCTCTCTTCTTGATCATAGAAATTTGGGTGGACAGAAAGTATTCTCTTAAGGTTCCAAATACAACTAAATTTCACTTTTGTGAGTGTATAAGTTAATTTTGAATTTAAATCATAAAATGAGTATGAATTGCCCAAAGTGGAACATAAACAAAGGTAGCCAACAACATTATCTTTTGCCTACAAATGGTTAAGTTTTTAATTTTTTAGTCAACCCTTCATATGCTGATGAACCCAAAAAGGGCCCACATACGGTGATCAGAAGTTTAAGTAGGGCTCAGTAACTTGTGACCCACGCAAAATCAGTTTAACTTGCATGGCTAAACATTGTAAAAGGTCAAATATAGTCCAGCGAGTTGCATGAAACCTGGACTCATTAATAAACACCAAGTTATCCTCTCCACCTACACACACACACAAAAAAAATCCCAACATAGTCAACTGCTCACAAAATCTAGGCAGAAGGAAATGATAATTAGAAAGCAAAGATTCAAGTATAAGATGATGCAACCATGCCAATTGTCAAAGGGCCAATTTCTGCACCAAAAATTTTTGCAGGAAAACAGCCTGCTTGTGCGGCACTAGACAATCAATCTATTCAGCCTTCAAACACTTCCCACACAATAGATAGCAAGCCACCCCCAACACGGAAGGATACTCAAGGTACATGAAGAGAATAACACTCATCTCTTTTATTTCAATTCTCAAATAAACAGGATTCAAGAGACCCACATCCAAAGTCTCTGGAATTCCTTTACAAATGATCCCACTCTACCTGCTGTAGAATTCAACAAGCATGGCTACTCATACAAGTGGTGGACAATTCCCCCAACCGCTAGGAACTTCCCTGGAACCATTCCAACTTGCTGAGAACCTGTCTCAATTGTGAACAGGCAACTACTCCAAGGAGTTGGGAATCAACTGCTGAAAACTCCCATAGACTAGTAATAACTTCCTGTCTGATTTCTGGATAGCAACTGCCCACAGCAACCACCTGTCCAAATCAGAATTTCTAGCCAACATGCCAACTCGTGTGCCCATGCCCCAGGTTGCACGTGTCCGGGTGCACACATCCTTGTGCGCTCCTGGTCAACAAATGCCTAGGCACCAAGCTGCACATGCTCGGGCGCCAGGCTACGCACACCCTTGCACACGTTCAGCCGCATGCCTCTTGTGTGCACCCTGCTGTGCGGCTTGTGCACTTGCTGCCATGCACGTCCTTGTGCACATGCGCCGACCTGTTGCACAGCATGCCTCCCGCACCTAGCCAACCCAACCAGCAAGGTTATGCGCTAAAACATGCAACCAAGTAACCTGCCCACGTGCATGCTGTTGTGCACAGTTCTGCTGTGCATGCGCTACTAGTCCGAATCAAGGGATGCGCCTAGTTATGCACACTCCCATCAACCCTCATGCCATGTTGCGCACATGTTTACACACCCCATGTTGCATCACAAAAGCTAGCAGCTAGCACCTCCTTGGTGCACATCTACTCGTGCCAAACTCCTGCATGTGCCTTGGACAAAGTTTATGCATGCCGGTCTTGTGTCCGGCCATCCAAGCACCAAACCAACAGTACCTTGCTGCGGTAAAGCTCCAACTATGTCTCTACCAATCCAGGATTGACATGGCCAAGGCACTAACCCATGCCAACCCATGAAGCTGCTTAGTGAGAATGTGACAAACCTCCCCCATCCGAAGATCCCAATGTCCTCGAAGAAAAGAGTGACAAGTAGTCTTGGATCTTCTCTCCAAACTCCCACCGTGTTGTCATCTTGTTGCCGTTAGCCTTGCACCTCTCCGCCTTGTCTTGTTAGCATACCAAACAAAACCCAGCATAAGCCTTGATGTCATTTTCCATCTTCAGCCACATGAATAAGAGAGTCATCATGCACTCTCTTCCAAAGTAACCTGCCGAGTCACAGGAGTCCATAAGCTGCCTCCCATGTCCCCAACCATCAGGGATATATCGCTTGCCACTTTTCACCACCAGCAAACCCTCTTTGATCCAGAATTTTTGGACTACATCCCAAATTTGTTGGAGCAGATTTTGGTAACCAACTCCCATTTGGGCAGCAAACTAAGTGCAGTCCACTTCAACTTCAAAAACATCAACAAAAGTCTCCCCAATGCCTTTCAAACTTAAGGCACTAGTAACTTGGTGAAGCGTACCAGGTTCATGCTCCTGCTTGGAATCATATCCGGCCAAAATTTTCTACCAACCTGTCTTGGCAACATTCGGTAGGGAGCTTTGGTAGAAAGCCTCATGCCAATTACAATGCCAATATTGTGATCCACAGCACATTTCGGTGACAGCCCCTTTGGCAAGTCCAAAGGCCTACCCTTGTTGAATTCTTGCAGAATTCCCGCCACCATTGTTGGTGCCTTCGCTCTCCTTTGGACTCCCCATCTCGATGATAGTAGCAAGGTAAGTTGTTTGACCCTCCTTCCAACCATGGGCCAATTGCATAACAGAGACCGTCTCTGTCTTGGATTCGTGAACATCAGCATCAGTAGTAATGCTATGCCCTGCAACAAAGCAAGACTTCTCATTGCTGATTAACAAGCCGAATAGATATAGCAAAATGGACACTTTGGCAGCAACAAAGAAGTCATTGCCAAGGATCATGTTGAAGTCATCCAAGGGAACCACCATCAGGTCCATCTTGTCATCCCATCCACCGACGACCACTTGGACATCAAAGGCCATGCCCTGCACAGCTTGTGTTTGGGAATTAACTGCCTTGATATGGCTTGAGTGTTTCACCACATTCAAGCCCAAGGTGTTTACCATCTTCTCGAGCATGAAAATATGGGTGGCACCCATGTCCACCAAAGCTGAGACTTGATGCCCGTTGACTTCCATGCACACGAACATCAATTTGGGATGAATCTTGGCCTTCATCGCCTGAATTGCACCAAGTACTGCAACAGTGCAATCCTTTCTGGATCATCAGAATCTGGCCCAACATCTTGGACATTCTCCACCATAATGGCATCGAGTTTACTTCTATCGGGACAATTCTTAACCAAATGATATCCATTGCAAATATAACAAGCACGATGAAGATTAGCTCTATCTTTCTTTTGAGAACCCTCCATTTTGGCCTTTCCTTTGTCCGCATCAATCGTCCATTTCTCCCCGACATCCTTGTATTTGTTCTTCTTTTGGTGGCTCTTCTCCATGAATCGAGCCTTGCCTGAAGAAGATGCATTGTTGGGCTGGATGATCCGCAAATCCACCAATCCTTCAATGGCAACCAATGCGGTGGGCAAGTCTTTAACACCTTGCTGTTGCAACTCTAATTGTGCCCATGGTTGGAAACCGGACAAGAAACTGAATAGCATGTCAGCCTTCGACATTTCTTTGATATCCAACATAAGGGAACTAAACTCTTTAACATATTCCCTCACCCAATTCGCCTTAATCTTTTCAACGAGTGCCTTGCAACCCAGGCTAAGTTGCAAGAAACAAACTGCTCTTTTAACTTCTGCTTCAACACCACCACGTTTCAATTGAAAGTCTCGCAGCATCTTCACTTCTAGTCCACCAGAGTTTTGTATCACCAGCAAGGTACATGCTAGCGATAAAGACCTCCACTTCAGGAAATCGAGTGACCTTGAAGCTCCATCTCCCATAGGAAATTTTCCAAATCCTTAGCACTTTGAGTGCCATTAAATGACTTTGGATTTAAAATTTTCATCTTGACAGAAACTTCATCGCGCAAGGAATTATGCAATGTAGATTTGATCAGCTTGATGTCACATTTCATCTCATCCATCTGCTGCAAGGCTAATCTAATAGAGTCTTGAAGCAAGGATATCGTGGCCATCAGGTTTTCAACCTGTGCCCACAGCATTTCGCCAGTATCGACTTGAGGCACCCCGATCATTGCCTCCAACCAAAATATCCTTTCTCAAATAGCATCCATGTTGCTGTTAGCTGTAGGCATGAACTTTTCCTCGTTGCTCTTGCAAAAGATGCAGGAACTTTGACGCAAATCCACCAACAAGAGCCTGCTCTTCCAAAAGATGCAGGAACTTCAATGCAAATCCACCAACAAAAGCCTGCTCTTCTAAAAGATGCAGGAACTTCGATGCAAATCCACCAACAAGAGCCCCAAAATAAACTTTGATACCAACTATCATGGAGCCAATTTCTGCACAAAAAATTTTTGCAAGAAAATAGCCTTGTGCTGCACTAGACAATCAGTCCAGTTCAGCCTTCAAACACTTCCCACACAACAGATAGCAAGCCACGCCCAACAAGAAAGAATACTTAAGGTACATGGAGAGAATAACACCCATCTCTTTTATTTCAATTCCCAAATAAAAAAGATACAAGACACCAACACCCAAAGTCTTTGAATTTCCTTTACAAATGATCCCACTCTGCCTACTACAGAATTCAGAAAGCATGGCTACTCATACAAGCGATGGACAACTCCCCCAACCACTAGGAACTTTCTTGGAACCTTCCCAACTTGTTGAGAACTTCTTGTCTCAATCTTGAATGGGCAACCACTCCAAGAGTTGGGAACCAACTCCTGAAAATTGCCATAAATCATTAGCAACTTCCTGTCTGATTTCTGGATAGCAACCACCTACCCAAATCACAATTTCTAGCTAGCATGCCAACCCACAAGCCCATGCCCCAGCCTGCGAGCATCCTAGTGCACACATCCTTGTGTGATCCTGGTTAGCAAATGCCCAGGCACCAAGCTACACATGCCCGAGCACCAGGCTACACATGCCCTTGCGCATGTTCAGCCGCATGCCTCTTGTGAGCACCCTGCCATGTGTATCCTTGTGCACTCGTTGCCATGCACGCCCTTGCGCACACATACCGACTGATGGGGACATTGAGCCAGTTCAGATCCACCCAGCCAGCCCAGATCTCGGTGCCAGCCCATCACGATTCTTGAAGTATCATTTTATTATTTGATGTGGTACTGAACGCTCTGATACCAAGACTGGTGCGGGACGGACCGACAAATCCTAGACCTAAAAATTAATTGATTCGGACCATTGATCGTTAAGAAACGATCTCTAGATTAGGGTGCCCAATTTAATTAAATTAAATCTAATTAAATAGAAGAGAAAAGTACCAGCGCACGATCGTAAGCCACTCCGTTCCTGCTATCGATTTTTCTGCACCGCACGGATCCCAGAGCACACGGATCCCAAAGCACACAGATCTCGGAGCATTGGGATTATTATTAATTTTGATTTGGGATTGATATATTGCTTATTTTTGGTGTTCCAGGTCTAACGGCTTCTGATCCACCTCGCTCGCGAACCGCTGGTTCGGTATTTTGGACAACCTCGAGACGATCTTACTCTTCCAAATTTCGTGAGGTTCCGTGTTTTCGGGTGAGATCCGTTTTATTAACCTGACCCAATCAATTGCTGGTTTTATTTCTATTTAATTAGATTTAATTTAATTAAATTGGGCACCCTAATCTAGAGATCGTTTCTTAACGATCAATGGTCCGAATCAATTAATTTTTAGGTCTAGGATTTGTCGGTCCGTCCCGCACCAGTCTTGGTATCAGAGCATTCAGTACCACATCAAATTGGTATCAGAGCAATAGGTTAGGTTAGGGTCAATTTCAATTTTGCATGACAACTAGGTCAGGAATCAAGTATCAATCAGAACATTCTTCCTTAGATAACAAAATGGATCCCAGTTTAGAAGCTGCCCTTCAAGTAATCATGGGTAGACTCGAAAAAAATTGACAGCAAGTTAGGATCTTTAGATGCCAGGGTATTAACTCTTGAGTGAACACCAATTACCCTATTAGGAACTCTTCATCAAGAGTTACAGATCCTAGAGTTCCAGATCCTAGAGATCCTAGAGACCGAAATGACTACCTAGATTATGATGGTGGTCGTACTCAAATCCTTCGACCTGACCCTAGGGATCGACATGATTATCCAGGTAATCATCCAACACTTAGGCCTTATCACAACCCAATTGATCAAGATGAACGAATCATGAGGAGTGTTAAGGTTGACGCCCCAAGTTTTGTAGGTCGCCTGGACCCCAAAGAATATATTGACTGGGAAGCTGATATGGACCATTACTTCTCCTGGTATGATATGTCTGAGGATAGAAAAGTTAGGTTTGCCCAAATGAGATTGTTAGGTCAAGCAAAGCAATATTGGCACAATGTCCAGAGGTTAGCCATTCATAGGAGACAGGACCCCGTCGGAACATGGGATGAGATGAAGGATAAGCTTTGAGAGAAGTATCTTCCTGCATCTTATCAACAGCGACTTTTGGACCAATGGCAAAGGTTGACCCAAGGAACTGGACTTGTAAATGATTACATCGATAAATTTGATGAATACCTTATGCGATGTAATGTGCGTGAAGACCCATCTGTCACTTTATCCCGATTTAGAGCTGGTCTGAGAGTGGATATCCAAAAGGAATTGTTTTTTAGAGAAGTTTATAGTCTAGAGCAAGCATATCAATTAGCTCAAGACTATGAAAGATTTCAGCAAATGTCTATCACTCGTAGATCTGAACTTTCTAGACCAGGAATTTTAGGTCCAAGGCCTAGCATGAACCAAGCCTCGACTAGTCCACAACCTAACATTAGTCAGACCCCTGGTAGTCGACCCCCGAGAGATGACAAAGGAAAAGGGATTATAGGAGAAACTTCCCGTGGAAGTAGCTCTAAGATCCACTGCTTTAGATGTAATGGGATAGGTCATGTAGCTAGCCAATGTCCATCTAGAACCTTGCATATAGGGACACATGAAGAACAAGAAGATCTAGGTGATGTCCTTGAAGAAGAAGTTTACACTGCTGACCCAGGATTAGCCGATGCCTACGAAGAACAAGACCATGAGGTTAGAGCTGAAAAATAATTAGGAGTTAATTTGATTAATAATTTGGATCTAATTGAATATAAAGAACCAGCATTGACACCTGGTGATGTATTTGAGCCTGCATTCTTTGAGAGTGATCCTCCTCTTGAGAGTCCACCTTTCCAAAAGAGAGGAAAACACGATGTGATTGAACGAATTTTGGACGAGAAGATCAAGTCTTCAAGGAGTCAAAATTGCTACCGCTACCTGGTTCACTGGCGAGGCAGACCGAAGTCAGAGGACTCCTGGATTACTGAAGAGGAGCTGCAGAACATTGATCCAAATTTATTTGAGCACCTCCTGCCTGACTCGACAGAGTCGAGTTCTCCCCACCACAGGGAAAATGATGGGGACATTGAGCCAGTTCAGATCCAGCCAGTCCAGACCCAGCCAGCCCAGATCTCAGTGCCAGCCCATCACGATTCTTGAAGTATCATTTTATTATTTTATGGGTGTACGGGGATTTGGGATATCTCCGAATCGGAGATCAGATTTTTTATTTTTTTAGAGTTATCGGAATACTTAGTCGTTCCGATTATTTTGTGATTTATCTTTATCGTTGTTGCTTTATTTAAGTTATGTTTGCCATGAATAAAAATTTAGCGATGAAAATATTTTGAGTAAAAGAAATCAGGGTGTGTCCCGATTCCTTCCCTCTCTCTTCTTCTCGATTCTTCTTCCTCCTTTCCGTCTCTTCTTGGATCCCTCTTCTTTCTGGTTCTACTCCCTCTCTTCTGTGATTCGTCCTCTCTCTCCTCCTCCTCTTCTCTGTATTTCCCCTCCTTTATTTTTCTTCCAAGTGACTTCTCCCTAGCTGACCAACCGAAAGCATCCCACCGGAGACATCCCTGATCGCTGTTTCCCGTGGAAGCCCCGTCTCTGCCTAAGACCACCCAACAGAAGCAAGACCAACACCGCCTCCCACATCCCAGCATCCCTCCACGGTCAGCCACCCAACCACCGTGCCATCTCCGCCCATCTCCTCAGTCCCCAATCGTGCCATCGCCCTCACCTGCAATCGATCCGAGCAGCTGAACCACCAAACACCGGCCAGCCCAAAGCCCTCCCGTGAAGCCCACCACCACCGTCCACATCACCATTGCCGGCCGATCTAAGCCCACGATCGCCCCGGCCATCCGCCTCTCCTCGTTGCAAACGTGCCCTCCACGGCCGCCAATGACTGCAGCCGAACTCCTCCCTTCCGACCGCGCGTCGCTGCAGCCAAGTCCTCCACGCGACGCCTCCTGCCAGATCTCCTCCACAGTCGCCGCCTGACCGCCGGACAACTCCAAACGCCCTGGACGTCAGTTTCTCCTCCCTGCTGCCGTGCTCCACGGCCACCGCACGACCGCCGCCTGCGCCGGTCCGTCTCCTCCACCCGTGCAAGCCGAGCGCCTCTTCCGTGAAGCCCTCCGCTGGAACTTCTCCGCTCCGCCGTCGCTAGTCAATCTCCGCCGTCCACCGCTCAGCACCGTCGCCGACGAATCCGGCCGCTAAACTTCGGCCTCCCCTGTTCTTCCTTTCGGTGTTGGTCCGTGGAGGAGAAAAGTACCAGCGCATGATCGTGAAAGCCACTCCGTTCCTGCTATCGATTTTTCTGCACCGCACGGAGCCCAGAGCACACGGATCCCAAAGCACACAGATCTCAGAGCATTGGGATTATTATTAATTTTGATTTGGGATTGATATTTTGCTTATTTTTGGTGTTCCAGGTCTAACGGCTTCTGATCCACCTCGCTCGCGAACCGCTGGTTCGGTATTTTGGACAACCTCGAGACGATCTTACTCTTCCAAATTTCGTGAGGTTCCGTGTTTTCGGGTGAGATCCATTTTATTAACCTGATCCAATCAATTGCTGGTTTTATTTCTATTTAATTAGATTTAATTTAATTAAATTGAGCACCCTAATCTAGAGATCGTTTCTTAACGATCAATGGTCCGAATCAATTAATTTTTAGGTCTAGGATTTGTCGGTGCGTCCCGCACCAGTCTTGGTATCAAGCGTTCGGTACCACATCACCGACCTGTTGCACTACATGCCTCCTGTGCCCAGCCAGCCAACCAGCAAGGTTTTGCACTAAAACATGTAGCCAAGTAACCTGCCCACGAGCATGCTACTGTGCACGCCCTGCTGCATGCACGGTTCTGCTGCGCATGCGCTGCCACCCCAAATCAAGGGATGCACCTAGTTGCGCACACTCCCATCAGCCCTCATGCCATGTTGCATACATGTTTGCACACCCTATGTTGCATCACAAAAAAGCAAGCAGCCAACAACTCCTTGGTGCACATCTGCTCGTGCCAAACTCCTGCATGCACCTTTGCCAAAGTCCATGTATGCCAGTCAAGTGTCTGGCCATCCGGGCACCAAACTAACGGTACCTTGCTATGGTAAAGCTCCAACTATACCTCTACCAATCCAGGATTGACATGGCCAAGGCACCAACCCATGCCAACCCATGAAGCCGCTTAGCAAGACCATAACACCAACCATCCTAGAGAACATAAAAGTATACAGCATGAGGTGCTGTGCCATTCATGTCACAAAGCCCATTTCAACAAAACTGGGCCCCATGCTGATACGATAAGGTAGACCGGCAAATAACATAATTGTACCTGTGCACCATACCTTGTCTAGCAAAATACGTACCATACAGTATAGGCCAGTATGCATTGTCACCAAGACTCATGCTAGAAGGACATTAATATTGAGCTTTGCAAACTGGCAATAATAAAACATCTTCCATATTTAGAAGATTTTGGTTTTCACATCCTATCCTTAAAAAAAAAACTAGTCCAAAAAGCTGCCTGGTTGCAAGCCTGCTAACACTGAGCTTTCAATATGGTCACTTAGACGTAGCCTCTCTATAGATGAGAGATGGATTTAGGCTTTAGGACTGGTTTGATTTTGGATCAGACCAAAATCAAAATTATGGAGGATAGAAGCAGTGGAGAAATGAAAGAGGAGAAAAGTGATATTATGCATTTGGGGAAAAGAGGAAATAAGAATGCCCATGGCTCAATGAAGGAGAATAAATTTCAAATTCACTCCCTTTCTTCACCCACTTATCCAAATAAATTAAAAGGATTCATATATAAACCCTAACTGTTTTCTAACCAAATAAAATTTGGCTCACAAGTAAAAATCAAGTACCCCTCAAACATGGCCAACCCCTGGGGATTGTAGGAGGGAGGAATAGGTAGACGGTATAAGTATGACCAAGGGAGATGGGCTCCCTTCTTTCTCTCTTCTTTCCCATCTTGCTTTCTATCTGCTAAAGCATGCCATAACTTAATCCCAAGGTGGTGTGTTCAATTGGTCATTAACAGAAGTTGCCACATCATACAAAAATCTTGATTATTCCAACTTGAGATTAGAATTAGATAGTCTAATCTCCACCATACAATTAAAACAAGAACTGAACTGAAAATAAAACCTTGACAAAATAAGATGTAAAGCAAATTTTAGCAATCCAAGGATACATAGCACAATCACATTAATTATCAATTATGACAGCTGCAAGATTACTATAATTGACTGTTCCAACAGAGATGATAGATGTTATTTCCCTAAGCAGCCTTTGACTAGACTCTGCTAAAATAGTAATTATAAAAGAAAAAAATGGGTTAATAATAGTGAAATAACAGTTTCATTGACAAAAAGGTTGTTCACAGATTATAGTATCATTTTTTTATCAATATTTCTGTGTATTTATAAAAAAAGATTAATATTAAAATAACATTTTAGTCTGATAAACGGCCAAAATAATAAATAGCGTCCATTATAACAAAATAACAGCTAAATGATAGCTTTATGTAAATGGTCATGGTATATACATAAAACATAACCAGAAGCCATGGTAATCATCATAACAGCTGCTATTACAATATTGCAAAAGCTACCTTAGACACAGCTTGCATCATAATTAAAGGGGATTAGAGAAATGAAACAGAACAAGAAATAAAGATTAGCCTAAAAGCCACCAAGACAAAAGATTTATATATGCAGAGCATCTAATCTTAAGAAGAACTAATATTGACCCTTTCAGAGTTCATTTTCAAACTATATTCAGTCCAATAGGTAACCTGCTAACTAATTGAATGTCATAAACTATGATAGGAAGAAACATTAAACAACGTGCAATCTATGATTCAGGATTTATCAAACAGTTGACCAATTATTATATGAATGAAAGCTTGCTCATCATGAGGAAGTGAGATATTTGTTCTAATGACTCACCAGCAATGTGAATCAAGCCTCTAAATGTGAAAGCAAATATTTCTCATCCACTTGAATGTCTTAATGATAGCTTCAATGAAATATAAAGACTTAAAAAACATGCTTGGCTTAAAATTTTTCTATCTTTTAATAGGCCAACGAACTAATGTCCTGGATTACATATATAGGCAGCCTGGCAAATTAAACAATACCTAAAATTGAAAATGGGATTTTAAGGAAGAGCATAAACACATACTTTCCTCTGACTTGACCGAGAATATCTTGTGCCTTTGCACCATATCCATTTTCTGCACCATCCTGCCGAATGACAATGGTGGGGAAAGTTAGGCGTATGCTAGACCTGGTAGTTACTGACAGAATTTTAATTAAAACATAGAAAAATGAGATTACCTTAGCCCAATAAGAATTATCTTGAAGTCTCTTATCAGCAAATTGAACTCCATCCACCTTCACCCTTCGAAATGCATTGACAGTTTTTGGCTGCAAATGTAGCAACAGCTTAAATAACCAGAATAGTTCCTTTAGCTAGAAGTTTCAGCATATGAGAATTTGCTGATTACAAGAGGCCTTGAGAATTTACTGATAACAATTTCCGAAATCAATTTCTTGTATCGCAAACAAAAACACAATTAAAATTGTAAAAACACCAAGTGGTAAGCAGATGACTTCAGTCCATTCGGTCAGGTATGAGTTGTAGGATTTTAGATCTCACCGGCTCAGAGTAAAGGACTTGGGTTTAGCATTTCTAGTTGACCATTTTAGAAGACCATTGTCATAACCACAAAACCACCGATCACCACACCGGGGTGGGGTTGAGGATTGAACCAGTTTGAAGCCTTTTTAGGATTGGTTTGTCCTATTTGACTCCCCAAACACAAATAAGGTAGATGTAAAAATGCAACCATGAAAAACTGATGCAGGGATTCAGCCATAATGTATCAATAGAAAAATCTGTAAGCAAGGTTTTACTTTTTTCTTAGGGTAATAATTATTCATCTTGCTTAAAAGATTGTGTACTGATATCCAACCTACAACTAAAGCTCCAAACCATCTCAACAAGTTTATATTAATTAACAAGCACTAAATTGATATCAGATCACATTAAAAGCACGGAGTAGCTAGATGTCCCATCAGAGCACATGGATGGTACAAGTGTTTTTTTTTTTCAAAATGCCTTTGGTTGAATGTTTATTTACTTGTGAGTTCCTGATAAAGCTGCATACCAGAGCCTTGTTTTTACAACAAATGCAGAGAAAAAGCTTATATAAAGCAATAAGAAGAATAATGTATGTACACACCTCTGCTGAATTCTTTTCTTTCTTTATTGATTTTGATGAGTTGCCACCTTCCCTTGCTTTTTCTTCACTGTCACCATTTACCACTTCATGTCCTACTACTTTCTTCTGTGAGTCATGTGTGTTAAGGTTATCTTTACACTTAATAGCACCATCAAGTTGTTCACCAGAAGGTTTAGAACTCTCCTTGTTTTCTTTGGTTTTCCTCTTTTTAGCAGGAACAAGGTGCTCATACTCTGTCAAAGACTTGTGAGAATTTGTGAGGGTCCCTGTTTCCTTGTTATCTTCAGTAACTTCAGGTTCGATTTTGGGTGCCTTGTCCATTGGTGCCCTTTTTTCTTCATAGGCCAATCTTTTTCTTTTCTTGGATTTTTCCTTCTCATTTTTATCAACATTGTCTTCAGATACATGGACATTTTCCTTCCTGGCATCTGATTTTCTTAGATCATCATGAGATGATCCTCCATCTGCCTGACCAGAGCTAGTGGCGCTTTCAGAAGTTGATTTGCCTTTCCTTTTCATCTTACGTTCAGAATCTTTACCATCCAATGATTCCTTGACACCAGCATGCTTGGTCACAGAATCCAGTAGTTTAGAATCAGTGTTGCTCTCACAACCTGCAGATTTTGAGTCCTCAGATTTCTTGATAGTTACATTCTGAGATGCCTCTAGTTCTGCTTGCCCAATGTTCTCAGCAAGAGAATCAGAGATTTCTTTGGTTTTCTTTTTCTTTTCATCTTTATGTTTGGCAATTGATTCAGTAGAATTCTTGGTCAAAGACTTCAATTCCTCTAATTTATCTCTAATCGCCTCTTGAAATGTTCCATAGTCACTAGGCCCCAATTTCTCATTACAGGAATCAGAGACTTTCTTGTGTTTCTTCTTCCTCTTTTCTTTTTCATTTTCATAGGTTTTTGACAACTGATTTTCATGAACATTATTCTCAACTGTCCCATGACTAACCTCCAACTGATTCTTTTCAGCATTTTCACCCACTGAGACAGAAATCAATTTCTTTTTCCTTTTCTTATCTTTAGTTTCAACACATGAGGCATCTGCTGATTTCAACTTCTTAAAGTCAGTTATATCAACCATACTCAACTCTTTCAGGGTCTTCTCTTGAGAAACTTGAGTATTTTCAACAGAGCGATCTTCAAAAGTTGGCCTTTCTGTTTTCTTCTTCTTAGATTTGACCTGTAACTTATCCACTTGCTTGTTTGATATATTTTCCACGGTACCAACAATTTCATCAGAGCTGTTTGCCAGTCTAGTTTTAGATATCTCAGCTTTTGCGCCATTATCAATGTCATCACTTTTCTTTTTCTTTTTCTTGTGTAGTTGTTCAGAGACAACATCATAAATATTCTTTGCTTCTGCTTCTGTAGAAATACCAACTTTTTCTGAATCTGCAAGTTCCACACATCCAGAATCAGACTGGCAGCCAGGAAATAAAAGGGGAAAGAAAACAAACATGTAGAAAGAGAAAACCTTTTCACCAAGGAGTTGCCTAGTTCAACATCATTGTAACACCAAATAATATTACTTTGTTGCAATGCATAATAAAAAGGATAAAGACTACAAATATAGGGACCATGAATCAGAATGCAGGATGTACCTTTCTCTTTCAGCCAATCAATGCTAGCTTCTGCATGACCTTTACTGCAAATTGTAGAATATTCCAAAGATTATGAGAATGAAAAGCATATGTGAAAGTACTCCATAGTACATCAAGCAAGATCTTTTTCTTTTTTTTCTATGTATAAAGTAGAGTGCCAGTTAAACATCTTGCAGCACGATAAATAAAACAATCTGGAAGACCGGATCACTGGCCTTAAATCCTTCCTTTCAGCAAAAGAAATCAGTTTCTTTGGTTAATTTAAATGCCAAAGTGCAAGACTAAAACAAAGATTCGTTAAGCAAATGCTGGTTAAGCAACAGATTTAAGATAAGCTAGATTGGTCGGTAGCTAAGCAATACAAGTTTGCTCAGTTTTCAGCATTATTATGATTAGTGCAGACAAGGGGACAGTACATTGGAGAGTTGATATTTTGATTCTGCGAAATAGAAGTGCCTCTTTATGCCAAAGATAATGACTTTTTTTTTTTAGTTTTCTTATTGCTTAGAGAGTTGGGTTCTTTTCTTCCTTGGATAAAGGATGGCATTATTTCACATAAAGAGATGACTGCATTCTTCTTAATCTAAGCAGGATTTATTGGTGGTTCATGTTACATGTTACAAGAAAGATGAAACTCAACCACTGTCAATTGCACTAAAGCTAATATGAACATGGGCATTCAAAAAGAACTCACGTGCTTCAGCATATGTTTGTCCACAGAGATGACAATACTCCAAAACTAGGCAAAAGTTACTATTGATGTTCATCTAGGTATGTAAATAAGCCAAGCTTGATTAAGCTTGGGTCTGATCAAGCTAGGTTTGAAATTAATTTTGAGCTTGCAATTTGAGATCAATCTTGATTTGTTTACCATTGTTTCAAGCTCGATTTGAGTTTAATTTCGAACAAAGCTGAACAAGAGCCTTATTGATCAGCTTGAAAATCCTAAATCGAGCTCAAGCTTGAACAGAAGCTTGATACAAGCTTGGTTAAAAACTGGATTAACTTTTAAGGTATTCAAAAATTCAAGAAAAATTCAAGCTTGAAACAACATTGATACTGTGGGCTGTTGGATCTGTGGCTAATATCTAAAGTTCATGTATGTACGTGTCTGTGTATGTGTGTGTAGCATATGTTTTTTTAGCCTAATCAAGTAGAGCCTTATCGAGCTGAGTCTACTTTTAGTCAAGCTTGAAATTAATTTCGAACCAAGATTGTTGGCAAAAGCTCGGTTCATTCAGCATTGAATCAAGCTTGAACCGAGCTTTTTAAGCCAAGCTCAAGTTGTTCCAATCATTTGCCACCCCTATGATCATGTAACATGTTACATAGATTATGTAAATAAGTAAAATCAGAAAAATACAAAGTTCTCCCTCTGGATATGAATTTCATTCAAATTTAAGGATAATACTTTCTCTCTCAACCACTCTATGTTACTCTTGAATTCTATCTTTTCCAAATCTTATCCATCAAAACCAATTCAGTTAGTTCGAATAAATTGTAATATCAATGTTATTCTATCTAAGCATGCATTTGAATTTTTTTGCATATCAGTTTTTCTATAAAAAAATGGATAAAGAAAAAAAATCAAATGTTCCACATCTATATTTGTTTAAAGAGTTGAACATAAACTGAGTATTAGTGACAAGGAGCTAGAAGATGTGGAACTATGAAAAAGCCTTAGGTCCTATTGCATTAAGATTTTCAATGTTAAAGACAATGAACTGAGCTTTAGTGGCAAGGAACTAATGAGACAATGAGCATTAATAAATAACACAAGAAACATATAGTTATGCAAAGACCATCACATTAAACTGACAAATAAAAACCATGTAGAAAAAGAAGAAGAAAAAGATATTCATACAACATAGCTATAAAAAAGTACTAAAATTATAAGAATTGGTGATTGCTTATTTATCTTGCACACGAAAAGTAGCAAAGGAGAAAGGAAAAACAATCCTGGAACCAAGGTTCACCATCTCGATAGCGGATCCCGTACCGGTAAAATCCTATTACCAAGGTTTTATCAAACTGGAACTAGACCACGCTCTAGCTGGCAGGCGATACGAGTTGGAATGTCCAGTACTGGACGGTTTCGGCCTGAACTGATATGAAAACAAGGGAACGGGGGAGGAAAAGAAAAAAAGATGAGAGGGGAGGGAGGGATAGCGAGGCTGACGGAGATGCCGGTGGTGGCCATTGAAGGGCCATGGGGGCTCTCGGGGGGCAACTGAGAACTCCACTTCCTCTACAAGATTGTGGCTTAAAGAGAGAGAGGGGAAGCGAAAGAAAAGGAGGGAGAGGAAGGCAGTGGAAATCTGCTTGGCTGCCATGGCCACTGGATGATGGAAACACAACTTGCGATTTCGCGGGCTGAAAATAAAGGCGAGGTCCCCTGTTTCACATTTTTTTATAAAAAATGCAATGCATAGTGAAGCAAGCAAATCTAATACCAGCTTCACTATTCATCATCGTTTTAAAAAAAAAATGATGAACAAAGATGGTTGCCCCTATTTTGCAGCCATAGCTCCATAGGAGCCTTTTCCACCATCTAGCAACCAACCAACAGCCTCTCTGACACCTTTTCTTCCCTTTAGTTCCCTCCTTCCCCCTCTCTCTTTATCTCTCTCAATTAGAGACCCTAGTAAAAGACACCAAGCCCCGGAGGCATCCGCAGCCCTCCGATGGCATTGGTAGGCTACTACCAACCCTCTGGCTGCATCGTCTTCTCTTTTGCTTCCCTCCTATCTGGAGCTATCAATGAGTCAGGTTCAGGTCAAAACCTAGATATCCAAACCCGAACATGACCTTAGTTATCAGACTCGGACATGGATCTGAATACCCGATGAGTCCGATCTTGAAGTATGAGACCCGGACCCTAATAGGTCTCAAGTATCCGGACCCGAGTCCGATCTTGAAGTACGAGACCCGGATCCTAATAGGTCTCAAGTATCCGGACCCGGATTCGGGATCCGAAAACCAACCCTTAAAAAAACTCAAAACAAGACAAAATTACACATTAGAGAATTAAACGCTAATCAAAACTAAGGACAAGGAGATACCCAAAGGGAAGAGACCACCAAACCCTCCGATCCCTGGGGCCATCTTGGCGATCCTTCGAACCAGCTCCGTCCCGACATTAATATCACTCCATCGTCTTTATAATTAAGACCTCCACCTCCCTCGTTACCCTTAGAACGTGAGATTGCCAAGCCCCCGAGACTTCTCCCCTCCTTCCGGTCCTTCGCCTACCCTGCCATCCGCAACGACCCCTGGAAGATGCCATGGGCATAGTCGAGGGTGGAGGCCGTGTGGGAGCGATGGCCATCAGTGTCGCATGGGGATTGGAGCTTGGCAAACTTGTTCATGTAGCCGCTGGTGGCCTCGTAGCAGTCGAAGAAGAAGCGGGCACCAACAAGCTTGCGATTGCAGGGAGTAGCAGCGAAACCGGTGCCGGGATGCAGGCGCCCTTCCACTTGACAAGGACAGGGCTGAGGCCACTGCGGAGAAGCTCCGGTGCTCAGGCCAGATGCCAGTGTTAATGACACCGATGACGAGGTCAGAACCGAAGTTCATCTCGGCAAGGAGGGCGGAGCAATCGGAGAGGAGGCCGAGGAAGCTAAGGGAGCAGGTGGTGAGGGGGCGGCGGACTTGCTTCGGGAGGACAGCCAACATGCTGGGGGAGGAGAACACAACGACAGCAACGGGGGAGAGACCAGTCCGGTGATGCCGGTCTACTGGTGGGTAGAGGGGAGGAGCTGTCAAGCAAGGAAGAGAGGGCACTCAGGACACTAGGGTAGTGAGGGTTTCTCTTTATCTAACATCATGAAGATTTTAAGCTATTAAATTTTTTGATCTAACGGTTCACAATATTTTTTTTTTTAATATATGTATAAATATATGTAATTATTATATTTTATTATCCAGGTCTTAGGTCCATCGGGTCTGGATATTAAATATCCAGACCCTATCTATTTATATTATAGTTAAACATGTCTGGACCTGGATCTGGTTCTGGATAAATAGGTCCCATGTTAGTACCAAACCTACACCTATTGGATAAATACCCGCAGGTCTCGGATCTAGAGCTAGCTCGTTGACAGCTCTACTCCTTTCCCTCTCTTCCTCTCTTTCCCTTCTCCCTCATCCGTTTGTCGCCAATGTTCCCATTCAAAAGGCTGAACCACATTGGTTTGCTATCAATATGGCTCGAAATGTCTCAAACTACCTGGTTTGGGCTGGTTTAGTGAACACCGCCTATTAAAATGTCAATACGTAATTCGGTATAGGATGGTAGTATCAGTACCCTCTGAAATGAAATACAAGTACAAGACTGATACAGCATGGTATGCCTTGTACCAGGTAGTACAAGATAGTAAGGCATTCTATGGATAGAATAGTCATTACAATTCCACATCCCTTCAAGTCCAACAAGAAGGATAACCCATTGGACAGCATTGAAGGCCTCATTATGCAATCAATCTTAGGCTTAAAAGGGCCTACTCTAATTGATGGCATTTTTAACTTTGACTAAGTGAAGCACTGCCTCCAAGTAGAAAAACATGCCACCCCTCTCTCTCTTAAAGGTAGAAGTGAGCAATCCAAGGGTAGGTACCTACCCCTTGAATGTCTGATGCAGCAAGGTCTTGTTCTTGTAGCTTTGACAAAAGATTTAGGGTCACAGACTTTGAGTTGGGACCCATGGTAGAACACCATAGCTTCAATGCAATCATAGGAAATGCCAACCACAATTCAGGTTAGGGATCATCAAATTGAAGAGTGGAGTTGTTGGCGGACAAAATGAAGTTGCTAAGGAAATGCCACATAGGCCACGGTCTCAAAGGATTGGAATAGAAGCTAGAAGAAGAAGATGGGGAAGAAACAAAAACAGAGAGTAGGCTTTTAAGGTAGTTGGTGTTGGTATAACACAAGGGTGGCATTGTTAGGTCTGTTTAGGTTGCTGGCCACTCGAAGATGGACGGGAGTGATAGGAAGGATGTTGGAGAGGGAGCAGTCCTAGGCGCTTAGGATAGAAGGAATAGAGAAAAAAGAGATGGAATCGGAGAAGGAAAGGAGAATGTTCACCATTTGAGATTCACGGTTTTTCTTTAATTTTCTTTGTACCAAAGTGGATACATCCAAATCCATAAAAAACATTATCCGCATTTATGAAACTTGAATTTCAATATTGATCCGAATCTGAATTCAGTCTAACATAGAAAGGCTTACTCAAATCTGCCTAAATTTTGATATGGATATAAGCAGATATAATCCAACCTATTCTTGATGCAGTGAAAGCCTGCTGCACACCCATTTAATTGGTTGTATAAATTTTAGACCCCAGAATGAACAACGATTGGTGCAATTTAGTTCTCACAACCCTCCATTGTCATTCTCCACAAAAAAAGGGTAATATATTCTTATTTAGTTACTAAAATCTTCTTTTTCTTGTCTTTCATATTACTTATACTCCAAATTGTTTGGGAAAACTAATTTTAACTTCTTAGTTATGCAAAATGTTGTTGTTCAAATAGACTAATGTTTTACTTTCTTGTGAAGCTCTAAAGTTACTAAGAAAGCAGGAGTACAAGATATCTTTCTCTTAGTACCTTAGCTCCAAGCACTTGCTTAATAGGTCATCAAAGTTCAAAACAGATGATTTCCAGTCCTCCATCTGCACCAAAAACCATATTGCTTCGTCTATTTAGAAGAGTAAAACATGTAAGCAAACAAAGCAATGTGGCTGAAAAGATGCATGCAATGCCAAACTTATGACATATTACAAAATACTAACTCTGCAAATATGATATGATGTATGTGCAATAGGTTTGTTTGCATTCCAGGCAACCACACCTGCAAACTATTTCCTAAGAATATAAGGTGATGAGCATGAACTTGAAGATTACATAGTTAATTTATTTAATATATAGTTGATTGATGAAGTTTTAAAAGGTAATACTTCACAATGTGCATATAAACCGGTTGATAAAACAAGTAAATTTAGCTTTTCTGTACTTGGCTTTGTGTGCATGAATAAGCAACCAAAACTATTTAGGTTCAATAAAGATGCACGAGGGTGCAGGTTTTTATAGGTTATAACAAAAACAAAACTATTTCCCAAGGAGATTGGGGTTTCCTAGGATATGAGTTTCAGAAACAAAGTTATCTGTTTAAAAAAAAATGCATTCAAAAACATTAACCAGAAAGAATAAAAAAATGGTGGCAAAGACCGAACAGGTGGTTTTGTGTGTGTGTGTTGGGGGGGGGTTAATTCTGTTGACAACAAACATGAGGGGGAGAGAGAGAACTCTTGCTCGATGCACTTTATGGTCCAAACTTTGAATTGATGTGGAAGCTCTCCCTCTCTCTCTCTCTCTTTACTTTTTCATTTTCTTCTGCAATTATATCATACTGACCATGGGAAAACCAAGCAAATAATGAATAACTTTATTAACTAGTCGTGGGTAGATACACAAGGTTAAATCTATTTGGCATCAAAACAGCTTTAATGGGACAATATGTTAATTAAAGATGGAACAATGCCTGAGGGAGCCAACCTTCTTTATTGCAAACACACTTTGATATTAGCATAAAACCAAACATTTTGTCATATAAAATGGACTAAAAAATCATTATACATTATATATACAATTATAAATGCAAATGATGATTTCAAGTTGGGTTATCGCTAACCTACACTTGAACTGCTGACCTTCATGCTTAGGAACTCCAGACATCATACAGCAAAAGGCATACTCTAACCAAGTCAAATACTCAAGGTTGACCAGAAAACTTATGATGTATACTTTGAGCTTAAAAAGCATTTGTAATTACAATAAATACTATAGATACATCAATTAATTCTACCTTAGAGTCCTGACTTTGTTCACAAAGTTCATAAATGTCATGACCCAAGAAGTATGAACCTTACTGAAAGGAGAAATAATATAAGATCATTTTGCTTAAGACCCTTCTTCTAATCAAGCAACCATCCACCATCAAAAACTTTGTCATGAGACCGCTTTTTATTTCAATTAAATACATCTTTATCCAACTTATGAAAATTTAGGGCATATTTGGCATCATTCTTCTTGTGTGTTTGTTTCTATACAATTAATAAAATATGATATGGAGATAGATATGTAAAATAACATTTGCACAAAACTCTGGATATTCCTTACTTTATTTTCACTCTTTTTAAAAGCAATAAGTATTTACTCCCAATCTAAAGATTTTACAAAAATTGCAAGAAAACAAAAGGGTTTCATCATAGAGGGCATTTAGGATTGTTCCTTTTCCCTCTTGGATTTTTTAAAACAAAAAACTGAAAACAAAAGCACTACCAAATAGGCCTTGTAGAAAACATCCCAACCAACATCATCAAGTACTTTATTCAAAAGTCAATATTTAAAAAAAAATCCTGACTTTATTATAGTGGTAAGCATCAATACATCCACAATAAGTTAGAAGAAAAACAAATATACACACATGCTCCATCATACATTGAAAATCTTATAGTTGAAAACAAGTGCTTCAGTAATTTCCTATATACTCCAACAACTATTCTAGAGACAATCTGATACCCTCATGAAGTAGACTTAAATAAGGTTTTAAATTCCATGGGGTGAGGCTATCCCGGTTTTTTCATAGAATGTGATGCGTTGGCGTCCGGCCCCGTCCCGACACTTGGGACAAAGGATGTTTCAATGCATCATGATTGGAATGCCAAGATGTTGTCGGAACATCCTATCCCAGCACATGGGATAGTACCCCATCCCGGTATCCCGCGAGACATCCCGTCATGACCTAAATCCTTGGACTTAAAGCTTGTTGGATGTGTGAACCAACCATCCTTGAGAAGCATAAAGATGAATGTAGCAAGGATCAAGGATCTAGCCAACCCCAATTTACATACTCTCAGCGCAGCAGAAATCCCCTTCTAAATTGATTCTGCAATCCATAAAATATTATGAATAAGGACTGGCAAATTCCACGTAGAACAATCCAATTTTACATCTTCTATGCCTTTCAGAAAGCAACACCATTCGCTGTTGGGAGATACAACAAGATTGGTTGGTTCAAACCCAAATGAAAGCTTAGGTGCTTTTCAATATCTGACATTCTAACCAGTTGCCACTCTTCTTGTTTCATAAGACATTTCAAGACACATTTCAACTCACAGATACCCTGATGTCTCAGAAATGTTTTTGAAATGCCTCAAGGGGCACACACACATACATAAAAGAGAGGAGGCCCCTGGAGGTGGCATTACCATAAACTCCATGATACAGATTTGTTCTTCAAAATTTGCATTTCAATGTATAACAAGTTCACCAATCTTTTATCCCCTTATCATGGCTACTGTAATGTCTTGAAAGAATTGTTCATTTCAATTTGTTCAATATACACACAACCATTCCTGCATTATAATTTTTCTATCATTTCTATCATTTTTCCAATCCTTGTCACTAAATCACTAGACCGCGACAGTAGCACAGGCTAATAACATTAACCATAAATTTACATTTTTACAAATTTAAAAAAAATATTATGACCCATCTCATATAAACCATAAGTTGATGGAACCTCAAGGGTTCACCAATGCACCCCATGGTTCCCTGCAGCAGTTACAACCAGCAACTAAATTAACTATCCATCTAAACCAAGATGCTTAGCAGACTAGCTGCCATGTAGAATCATTGCATTGAGCCTTAAGTCGATAAAAAGAACTAACAAAATCAGCTAAAGAGAAACTTTTTTCTGTAAATAAATGATAAATTTCCATAAAAGAAAATATTTTTCCCTGGCAATCAGAGGACTGGAATGAAAAAGGATCCTTAGAAAGAGGAACACCTCGAGCTGGGCTTCGGACTGGAAGGCAGAGAGGGTTTTGGAGAACCCATTGCTCTCAAGGAAAGCGGCAATCGATCGGAGAAGGATTTCTCCCCCCTTCACCTTGCGGGCGGCGCCCCCGCCGTTGCTCGCCGGATCTAGGTCTAGGGTTTCCGGTTCACCGTCTGCTAGCGTTTCCAAGGACCTCTTCTTCTCCTTCTTCGCCTCCTTATCCTTCCTCCTCTCCTTGCCGTCCCCCTGGGTCATGACGGCGGTTCGGGTTTCGACCATGATTTGCCGAGGAATGACGGGCATCAGCGACGATGCAGGAGCGTCTGGGGCGCTGAACGGACGACGAGGGAGCCCGACTAGGGTTTTTAAAAAGAAAAAGATTTCGTGCACCGCGGTGCGGTGCTGGAAATCCAACGTGGCCCGATCCAAATATATTTACTGTTGCATGATGGGATAGAAATTAAACATGTCCAGTATTATTTATTATTTAATTTTTATTTAAAATTTTTATTCTGATCAAAATATTTTTTTTTTGATTTTTTTACTGTAAGAGTATCACAGTATCGTAGGTTTTGAATTAGGATATCGTAGCTTTTGAAATAGGGTGTCGTAATACTGTTTCAGATTTTATTTTATATTTTTCTGCAGAAGTGTCGTAGATTTTAAACTGGGATGTCGTAGCTTTTGAACTAGAATGTCGTAATACTATTTCAGATTTTATTTTATATTTTTCTCCAAGGATGTCGTAGGTTTTGAACTGGGATGTCGTAGCTTTTGAACTAGGATGTCGTAATACTTTTTCAGGTTTTATTTTATATTTTTCTGCAGGGGTGTCGTAGGTTTTGAACTGGGGTGTCGTAGCTTTTGAAATAGGGTATCGTAATACTATTTCAGGTTTTATTTTATATTTTTCTGCAGGGGTGTCGTAGGTTTTGAACTGGGATGTCGTAGCTTTTGAACTAGGGTGTCGTAATACTGTTTCTGGTTTTAATTTATATTTTTTGCAAAGATGACGTAGATTTTGAACTAGGGTGTCGTAACTTTTGAACTAGAGTGTCGTAATACTGTTTCTGGTCATTTTTGAACCAGGGTATCGTAGGTTTTGAACTAGGATATCGTAAGTTTTGAAATAGGGTATCGTTATACTGTTTCAGGTCATTTTTGAACCAGGATGTCGTAGGTTTTGAACTAGGATATCATAAGTTTTGAACTAGGATGTCGTAATACTGTTTCAGGTCATTTTTGAACCAGGGTAATGTGGCAGGGTCGCTGGGACGGAGCCACCACCTATCCTCCGCTAGATCGAGCCCTATGGTCGGAGTCGAGCTTAGCCCTCACCCTCCACGTGGAGTCTCTCTCCGAGGTCGAGCCATCTGGGACGGAGCCGCCACCTGTCCTCCGCTAGATCGAGCCCTTCGAGATCGAGCCCTGTGGTCGGAGTCGAGCTCAGCCCTCACCCGCCATGTGGAGTCTCACTCCGAGGTCGAGCCCTCTGGGACGGAGCCGCCACCTGTCCTCCGCCAGATCGAGCCCCTCGAGATCGAGCCCTGTGGTCGGAGTCGAGCTCAACCCTCACCCGCCACGTGGAGTCTCTCTCCGAGGTCGAGCCCTCTAGGACGGAGACGCCACCTATCCTCCGCCAAATCGAGCCCATCGAGATCGAGCCCTATGGTCGGAGTCGAGCTCAGCCCTCACCCACCACGTGGAGTCTCTCTCTGAGGTCGAGCCCTTGGGACGGAGCCGCCACCTGTCCTCCACCAGATCGAGCCCCTCGAGATCGAGCTTTGTGGTCAGAGTCGAGATCAGCCCTCACCTGCCACGTGGAGTCTCTCTCCGAGGTCGAGCCCTCTGGGATGGAGCTGCCACCTGTCCTCCGCCAGATCGAGCCCTTCGAGATCGAGCCTTATGGTCGGAGTCGAGCTCAGCCCTCACCCGTCACGTGGAGTCTCTCTCTGAGGTCTAGCCCTCTGGGACGGAACCGCCACCTGTCCTCCACTAGATCGAGCCCCTCGAGATCGAGCCCTGTGGTCGGAGTCGAGCTCAGCCCTCATCCGCCATGTAGAGTCTTTCTCCGAGGTCGAGCCCTCTGGGACGGAGCCGCCACCTGTCCTTCGCCAGATCGGGCCCTGTCTCCCCTGCTCGGCCTCTAGCCCAGATAAAGGCCGGAGGATGGTACCATCATCCCAAGGACTACGGGGCAGCGCCCGCCATATCACAATAACTGCCTGTCCGCCCGTACAACCAGGAGGATGGGCCAGTCAGAGAGCATGAACCCCGGGGGTGGTGGCCCCCGGATCGAGGCTGTGCCAAGCTTCCCGGAATGGGGTGACCGGAGAGGATGTCAGAGCGAATAAAAGTTTCCCCCACCGCATGTCAGGAAAAACGTCCCGTCTATGGCATGGTATCCCACCGCACTGCCTGCTAGCCCAACGAGGATCCCAAGGTAAGCGTCCAACGGTCATCTTTCGACTACAAAGAACGATCGACACCCCGGAAGGGGGAAGGTAACAACTACAACGACAACAACACAAAAAAAAAAAACGTATCACCGGTGCAAGCTCAACCAGGAAGGCGGAGCACCACCATCATCACCACTAAAGAAACAAAGCAGGGGAACAAGGGGAAGTGGCCAAGCAGAGAACCCCTCTGTCTCCGCCGTCGTTCTCCCCCTGCTACGTTTTCGTTTTCATTCTCACACCATTCACTCCTCCTAGCATGGAGTCCATCAAAAAGGAGCTCGACCAGGAAGATTTGTTCTCCTGGATCGTCACTGACTTGACTGTCGGAGTGCCCCCGCCGGAAACTCCGGCCCGGGTCACTAACCCCTGTTTTGCAGGTCCAGGACCAGAGAACCGCCAAGCAGCGAAGGGAGCGCACTCCGGCACTGGCAGCAGCTACGGGCCAGGCGATCTTGGCGGCAACAGATTGGCGCGCCAGGAAGGGGGGAACAAAGCAAGGCTCACCGCAGGACGACGGGTCCAACCTAAGCCATTCCTCATTCTTCTCACAAGCAGTTCCGCGGAAGGATGGTGACAACGCGAGCGAGGGAGGCTTCCACCAGCCGTGTGGGGGACTCCCCATCCCGGGGGAACCCGTGCCACCAAGAGGAGGAGCCCCCCGCTCTTGTTCAACCACCTTCGCCGGAGTCCCAGCTAGCCGCACTCGCCAAGCAGATGCAAATCCTCGCCACGGCAGTGCGCCAGCTCCAGCACCAACACCGGTCCTTGGCTACCCACCAGCAGCCAGGGACTCCGGCGGCCCACACCGCAACTCCCCGCGATAGCCTACGTTCCTTCCAAGGAAGGCCTTCGTAGCCACGGGCCACTACTGACAACCGGGGTAGCCATCAAACTCCGGCGAAGAGACGACGAGCCGGCCCTGCCGACAGGGAGAGCCGCTCGCCAAACCTCGAGCGGGTGGTTCCCAAACCCTGCAGAGGCAGAAAAAGCAAGACCCCCCATCACGGAGGCCGCACATCCATGTCACCTTCTTCGTCTCCTTCAATGGAGGGGTCTACTGGCGAGGCCATCAGGCGCGCGATGGAGAAGCGCCTGGAGGAACATGAGCGCAAGCTGGCGGAGTTCTCCCGCCGGTTCGCCAACATGCAGGGCTCCGCTAGTGAGCCAGTGGGCTACGACGCCCGTCCCCCATTCTTCCAAGAAATCCAAGTGGAGCCGATCCCGCATCGATTCCGGATGCCGCAGGTGGATCCCTACGATGGGACCACCGACACCCTGTACCACCTGGAAAGCTATCGGACCCTCATGAGGGTCCAGGGGGCCACCGACGCTCTTCTCTGCATCGCCTTTCCTGCCACTCTCCGGAAAGCAGCCCGGTTATGGTTCACCCGTTTGGAGCCGGAGAGCATCGACTCTTTCGTCCAGTTAGGACAGAAGTTCGTGGCCCACTTCAACGCCTGTAGGAAGTTGCCACGAGAGGCAGACAACCTCTTCTCCATCCGGCAGTAGGACTGCGAGCCCCTGCGGGACTACGTGGCCCTCTTCAAGGTTGTCGTACTAGAGATTTACAACCTCGATGAGCCAGTTGCCATGTTGGCGCTGAAGCGAGGGCTCGGGACCTCCCGCCTGACATACTCGCTCGACAAGAAGCCCCCCAAGACTTATTCTGAGCTCCTCCTCCGAGCCTAAAAGTACATCTACATCGAGGAGGCAGATCGTACGAGGTGGGAGCTCAACGGGAGGCCACTGAAGAAGCCGGCCCCTACCGAGATGTTCAAGACCCGGAAGCCGGCACCCCAGGCTCCGAACTCTTGGAGGGACCGGCCAAGACCGAAAGGGGCTCTCGTTCCTAAGGAGAGTTATACCCCCCTCCTCGCCCCGAGGACAAAAATCCTCATGAAAATCGAAGGCGAGGATTACCTGAGATGTCCACCTCCAATGAAGTCCTCCATCGGCCGTGATAAAATAAAGTACTGTCGCTTTCACCGTGACCACGGCCTCGACACCGAGGAGTACCGCAACCTCAAGTGGGAAATCGAAGAACTCATCAAGAGGGGCTACCTCAAAAGGTTTGTGGGGGGCAGACCTCAGGTGGAGTCCAGGCGCTCGTCGCTCTCCAGCCAGCTCCAACCATCGATAACCGTCCCACCAAGAAGCCGGTAGGCATGATCTCCTGGGGAGCCGCGCGTGCGCCCAAAAGGACCCGGGGGGCAGGGGACCCTGAGAATGTACTCCCCTTTATGAGAGAAGGGAAAAAATATAAATAATGATGCCGTGGTCGTCCAGATGACGATCGCGAAGCACCCTGTAAAACGTATCATGGTTGATAGTGGAAGCTCCACATACGTGCTTTTTTATGATGCCTTCTCCAGGATGAACCTTTTCCCCGATCAGCTTAGGCCTGTGCATGCACCCCTTGTTGGTTTCACAGGTGATTCCGTAAGGATGGAAGGAGAAATCGCTCTCCCGGTCACTACCGGGACCCCACCTCGGCAGAGCACTGTTATGATTACTTTCATGGTTGTAAGGCTCCCTTCTGCCTACAACGTGATCTTGGACCGGCCTGGGCTCAACTTGCTTGACGCCGTTGTCTCCACCAAGAGGCTACTTGTACAGTTCCCGACTCCCTACGGTGTCGGGGAAATGAGGGGAGTATCCCAGCCGGTGCAGCATTGCTTCTAGACCCTCCCTGGGGCCAAGGTCCCCGAGGATGATCCCAAGGCAGATGATCTCGACCAAAGAGCCCAAGACCCGAGGGGAGGCCCAGTCGAGCGCCTACTATCTTACCCGCTCGGAGACGATCCCATGAAGACAGTGCATATCGGAGTGTTGGCTTTGACTCCTTAGTTTTGATGATTAACAAAAGGTTGAGTATATGTTTGGACTAATGTTTAATCTCAAGATAAAGTTTCAGGACTTAGGTTATTCAAAAAGAGTATCATAAGGACAATGATGAAACTAAGTTTACCTGATTTGGAAATGAGCTCTTCTACCTTGAACAAGATCAAAATTCTCATAATGGACCTTCTTGTTAAGAAATATTTGACAAAAGAAACAAAGGCTTAAAGAAACTCAAGCATGGCACGCACATCTCAAAGAGTTTCAAAAAAATTCAGATCAGAGGTCGACCACCAGAGGTCGACACCTTGTCAAAGGTCGACCACCAGAGGTCGACTCATGAAGAAAAGGAAAGTTCAGCATGGCCGGCACGGCAAAGTCTCAGTGGCACGCTTCAGAGGTCGACCACCAGAGGTCAACACCTGTCCAGAGGTTGACACCAGAGGTCGACTCATAGCCTGAGAATTCAAATGGGCAGAACTATGGTATTCTGAACTTTTGCCTAAACTTTACTGGAGGTCGACTCATGAGGTCGACACTTGATCCAGAGGTCGACTCATGAGGTCGACTCATGGCATAACGGCTAGTTTTTCTGAACTTCTGATTTGATTTCTAACGGCCATAAACGGCCATATTTTTGAATCTAACGGTCTTGTGGAGTTGTTTCAGCATGAATGAGGTATTTAACCTCCACCAAACTTCAAAAAAGACAAGGAGACAAAGTGAAAAAGTGTTGATTCAAAGTACAAAGCCTTCAATCACTTCCAAGCAAAAAGAGTGAGAAAACCAAGAGATTCCCTAGCCAAAAAGTCTTCCATCTTTGAGGAATCCAACATTCAAGTGTTTGGCATTTAGTGAGGTCCAAAGATTCCAAGGGAAAAGGCTTGAAGAGTCTCCATCAAGAGCTTCAACGAATTTATTATTGCTCAAAAGGAGTTTGTTTAGTTTTTAATTCATTGTATTCATACTCTTTTGTCTTTGGCTAGTTTCAAGGGAATTTGAAACTAGAGTGAGGTTTGTTGGTGAGCCAATTGATAAAACCAACTAGGGTTGCTTGTTAGCCCGAAGCCAAAACAAGTGAGTAAGGTTTGTTGGTGATCCAATTGATAAAACCAACTAGGGTTGCTTGTTAGCCCGAAGCCAAAACAAGTGAGTAAGGTTTGTTGGTGATCCAATTGATAAAACCAACTAGGGTTGCTTGTTAGCCCGAAGCCAAAACAAGTGTGTAAGGTTTTGACTTGTGAGCCTGGTAAAACAAGTCGGCTGTAATCTAAAGATTATAGTGAATTTCCCAAGTGGAGCTTGGGGAGTGGATGTAGGTGCTAGGTGCACCGAACCACTATATTTCTTGTGTGTTTGCATTGCCTTTCTCTTTAACTTCTTTAGCTCTTTAATTGCCATTTTATTTCATTGCTTCCGTTGCACAATTCTTAAAGCACTATCACTCTTCACCTTAAAACTTGATAGCACATATATTGCCTTAAATTTTTAAATACCCAATTCACCCCCCCTCTTGGGCACCATATCTGGGCAACAAGTGGTATCAGAGCACCGGTACTCTCTTGTAGGTCCAACGATCTTGAGTGAAAGATCATGGCCGCCCCAATTGGAATGGGTATAGTTGAAGGACAAGCATCAAATCGTCCTCCTTTCTTTAATGGCATAAACTACACTTATTGAAAAACTCGTATGCGTATTTATTTACAAGCTGTAGATTATCATATTTGGAGAATAATCACTAAAGGGCCTCATCAGCCCACTCACTTGGTTAATGGCATTATCACCCCAAAATCTGAAGAAGAATGGGATGACAATGACATCAAACAAGCTGAGTTAAATGCTAAGGCGATGAATTTGTTATTCTGTGCACTTGATCCTAGTGAATTCAACAGAATATCAAATTGTATTTCCGCCAAAGAAATTTGGGATACACTTGAGGTTACCCATGAGGGTACACACCAAGTGAAGACCACTAAGGTGAACATGCTCATTCATACGTATGAGATGTTCAGGATGGAACCAACTGAAAGCATAAGTGAAATGTATACTAGATTTACCAATATAGTAAATGGTATGAGGAGTTTGGGAAAAATTATATCTAATGGTGAACTGGTTAACAAACTTCTCAGGTCTCTTCCGGCTTCATGGGATGCGAAAGTTACAGCCATAGAAGAAGCCAAGGATGTCAACACTCTACCTCTCGAGCAGCTTCTTGGATCACTGATGACCTACGAGCTTTCACTAAAGCAGAAAACAGTGGACAATGACAAGAAAAAGAAAGCCATAGCCTTCAAGTCCACTACAAAAGAAGAGTCAAGTGATGAATCTGAGGAAGAAGATGATGATGATGAGACAGCCCTAATTACAAGAAAATTTAAAAGATTCATGAGAAAAAGAAGGGCTTCTACAAGAAAAGGCCACAAAAAGGTGATCACAACAAGGAGAAGGAGAAAGAGAAAGAAAGGGACCCACCCATCTGCTTCGAGTGCAAGAAGTCTGGACATTACAAAACGGATTGCCCTTTGCTTAAAAAGAGTAGAAGGATGTTGAGAAAGAAAGCCATGATGGCTACCTGGAGTGAGAGTGAGGACTCCAGCAGTGAAGAAGAGCAGCAGGTAGTCGCCAACTTATGTTTCATGGCCAACGAGGATAATGAGGTAAATTCTGAACCTGAAATTGAATTCACTTTCAATGAATTGCATGATGCTTTTGATGACTTAGTAATGGAATATGAAAAATTAAAATTGAAAAATAAGAAATTAAGAAAGCAAAATTTTGAGCTTACCAAAAATTCAGAAAAGTTTTCAAGTGAAATTGAAAATTTAACTCAAGAAAACAAGGAATTAAAAGAACATGTAAAAACTTTGACAAATGATAAAGATAATCTTTTAAAAGAAAATGATTCCTTGAAGAATAATAGAAATCTTAAAACTAATGAGAACTTTGAGAAACAAAATAAAGAACTAATGCTTCAAAATAAGAATTACAAGGAAGAGTTAGAAAAAGTAAAACCTTTTGTAGAAAAGTTTACTTTTAGTTCAGAAAAACTAAATATGCTTTTAAATAGTCAACATGCAGTGTTTAATAAAGCTGGACTTGGATTTAAGCCACACAATCAACAAAAACTTTACAAAAACTTTTTCATACCAGCATCTTCTAATATTACCTGCTATGCATGTGGTAAAATAGGTCATAAATCATATGTTTGTAATAGAAGGAAATTAAATACCTTTAAAAGGATTTGGGTTCCAAAAGGAACCAATTTGACTAACCCTAAAGGACCCAAGATGACTTGGGTACCTAAAGTTTCAACTTGATCAATTTTTGCAGGTGTGCCTTGCAACCAAAAATAAAAGAAGAATGTGGTATCTGGATAGTGGTTGCTCAAGGCACATGACTGGGGATGTGAAGCAATTCTCATCACTAGCTGCTATTGATGGTGGAAACGTTACCTTTGGTGATAATGGAAAAGGCAAAATCGTCGGAATTGGTAAAATCCATATCACCCCTAATGCTTATGTAGATAATGTATTATTTGTTGATGGCTTGAAGCATAATCTTTTTAGCATTAGTCAGTTTTGTGATAAAGGTTTTAAAGTAATTTTTGAATCATCTTTGTGCATGGTATCTAGTCTAGATGTCGATGGCATCAAGTTCACTGGTCTTAGGCATGGAAACATTTACATGGTTGATCTTGATGATCTAGCCATGGAAAGTGGTCAATGCCTAGTGGCTAAGGAAGCCAAGGCAAGTGAAACTAGTTGGCTTTGGCATCGTAGGCTAGGGCATGCTAGTATGCAGTTGATTTCAAAATTAAGCAAAAAGAATCTTGTAAAAGAATTGCCAAAACTCACTTTTGAAAAAGATAAAATTTGTGCTGCATGTCAATTTGGAAAACAAACCAAATCTACTTTCAAACCTAAAGGAGTAGTATCTACTACTAGACCCCTTGAATTATTGCATATGGACCTCTTTGGACCAACCAGAACAACTAGTTTGGGAGGTAAAAAATATGGGCTAGTAATTGTAGATGATTACTCACGATTTACTTGGGTAATGTTTTTAGCTCATAAAGATGAAACTTTTTCAGCTTTTGTTAAATTTCATAAAAGGGTTTCAAACGAAAAAGATCTCACTATTGTTTCTTTGCGTAGTGATCATGGAACTGAATTTGAAAATCATGATTTTGAAACTTTTTGTAATGAAAATGGTATTAGTCATAATTTCTCTGCACCTAGGACACCTCAACAAAATGGGGTGGTAGAAAGAAAGAACAGGACTCTTGAAGAAATGGCACGCACAATGCTTTGCGAAAATGATTTACCTAGATATTTTTGGGCAGAAGCCATTAATACTTCCTGTTAGATTTTAAATCGTGTTTTAATTCGACCTATTTTGAAAAAAACACCATATGAGCTTTGGAAAAATCGAAAACCTAATGTCAAGTATTTTCGTGTATTTGGTTGCCGCTGTTTCATATTAAACAATGGCAAAGATAATATCAGTAAATTTGATGCCAAGTCAGATGAGGGTATCTTCTTAGGATACTCTACTTCTAGCAAGGCATACAGGGTCTTCAACAGAAGAACTCTTCTGGTTGAAGAATCAATTCATATAGTGTTTGATGAATCTAACGAAAAATCTTCTAGAAAAGAAGATTCTATTGATGTTGAAACAGGTACAAAGAAGCTTGAACAATTGACAATCAATGAAGATGAGCCCAAAGGAGATGATGATCAAGAAAGTCAAGATCAAATTCAAGAAATCAATGCAACTTCACCAAAACCATTACCTAAAGAATGGAGGTATGCACATGGACACCCTAAAGAGCTAATAATAGGTGATCCATCAAAGGGGGTAAGTACACGCTCTTCTATTAGAAATATTTGTGATTATTTAGCTTTTGTATCTCAGATAGAGCCTAAGTCAATAGAAGAAGCTGAAAAAGATTGTAACTGGATTAATGCTATGCAAGATGAACTAAATTAATTTAAAAGAAATAATGTTTGGACTTTAACTGAAAGACCCCTTAATGTTTCTGTAATTGGCACAAAATGGGTTTTTAGAAATAAACTTGATGAACATGGTATTGTAATTAGAAACAAAGCTAGACTTGTTGCTAAAGGCTACAACCAGGAAGAAGGGATCGACTTCGATGAGACCTTTGCTCCTGTTGCTAGGCTAGAAGCAATTAGACTTTTACTTGCATTTGCTTGTTTTATGGATTTCAAGTTATTTCAAATGGATGTAAAGAGTGCCTTTTTAAATGGATTTATTGAAGAGGAAGTTTATGTTGAACAACCTCCTGGTTTTGAAAATCATGAATTTCCTAATCATGTCTTTAAATTGCATAAAGCATTGTATGGTTTAAAGCAAGCTCCTAGAGCTTGGTATGATAGATTAAGTTCATTTTTGATGAAAAATGATTTTTCTAGAGGTAATGTAGATAATACATTATTTTTGAAAAAGAAAAATGATGATCTCTTAGTAGTACAAATATATGTAGATGATATTATTTTTGGTGCTACTAACGAATGTCTTTGTCAAGAATTTGCGAAGTTAATGCAGAATGAGTTCGAGATGAGCATGATGGGAGAACTCAACTTCTTCCTCGGACTCCAAATTAAGCAAACAAAAGAGGGGATCTCCATCAACCAAGCCAAGTACACAAGGGAGATATTAAAAAAGTTTGGGATGGAGACTACAAAACCAATAGGTACCCCTATGAGCTCTTCATGTAAATTAGACAAAGATGATTGTGGTAAATCGGTAGACCAAAAATTATATAGAGGCATGATTGGTTCATTGCTATATCTAACTGCCAGTAGACCAGATATAATGTTTAGTGTCTGTATGTGTGCACGTTTTCAGTCTGCTCCTAAAGAATCACATCTCTTAGCTGTAAAACGTATACTTAGATACTTATCTGGGTCTATCGAAATTGGTCTTTGGTACTCTAGAGAGTCATCATATGAATTAATTGCATATTCTGATGCTGATTTTGCTGGGTGTAAACTTGATCGAAAAAGTACTAGTGGAACTTGTCAATTCCTAGGAGTTAATTTGATTTCATGGAGCAGTAAGAAACAGAATTCGGTTGCTCTATCTACGGCGGAAGCCGAATATATAGCAGCTGGAAGCTGTTGTGCTCAGATTCTATGGATCAAACAACAACTCGAGGACTTTGGCATCAAACTAATTAAGACACCCATAAGATGTGATAATACTAGTGCAATCAATTTAACGAAAAATCCTGTACAACATTCAAGAAGCAAACATATTGAAATAAGACATCACTTCATAAGAGATCACGTTCAAAACTCTAATGTGTTGTTAGAATTTATATGTACTGATTATCAATTGGCTGATATATTCACAAAACCATTGAATGAAGATAGATTTTGTATGATTAGAAGAGAACTGGGAGTCATTGATCCTTTTGCTTGAATCTCTTCAATTTTCATCAAAATTCCTCAAAAATGATTTATAAATTCTCAAATTTGGCTAAAGGCTTTTTCTCTAAATTTTATCATTTTTTTTTCTTTTTTACAGAATTTTTTATTAAGTAATTAATTGTTGGAGGTCGACACTTGAGTTTTTCAGAGGTCGACACTTGAGGTCGACACCTAAGTTATGGAGGTCGACACTTGAGGTCGACCCCTGAAAATTCTCAGAGGTCGACACTTGAACGGAAACCTGCTTTTTAAAAACCCGTCCGCAAGCCTTGTTTTTCCAATTTTTTTCTTTCCTCTCCTTCGTGTGGTCCCCCTCCAACATTCCTAAAACCCTAAATAGTAGATTTCCACCCTTCTCCCTCAACCTTTTGGGAAATCCTCTCCTCTCCTCTTGCATTTCTTCGATTCAACCCTCTTTTTGACCGTACTTTTGATTTTGGACAACCGAAAGCCTTCGGATCTATCTACCTGCTAATCCCGGTTGTTTTTAATAGAAAACACTTGTTTCTACCCTCCGTTTCTTACTTTTTCTCCATTTATTCTCTATTTTTTCCACTCTCACAAACCCTATTTCCCCATTTCACATTCTTCTCTTCTTCTCAATCCGCAAACCTCTCTTTCCCTCTCTTTTCCTCTTAGCCTTACCTCTTTGCATTTCTCCCTAAGTTACCCCTCCTCCTTACACATGGGTCCGAGAAAACACCAGGCAGTAAGGAAAAGGAGATTGGAACAGGGGCAGGGTAGTACTGAGCGGCGAAGGAAAGTCAGACATGAGCGTGAGCCGACCCCAGAGCCACCTGCACCAGTGCCAGCCAGCCTAGTCCGGAAGAGCATTGCTAGTGGTAGGCGCGTAGATATTCCATTCTGGGATCAGCATCACTTCTTCATTGGAGATGTACTGAGAGATGCAGGTCTGGTCCATTTTTGTACGATGTCCGAGAGATCCTACCCAGACCTCATCAGGGAGTTCTATGGATCCATGGCCACTGATGGCATTAGATGGTCTGCTACAGTTCGAGGGATCGAGATTCCAGTGACACCTGAGGTCATCAGTCGCATCTGGAGGATTCCACTTCATGGCACTGCTGCCACTACGATCAGCGACAGAGAGCACGCCTTCAGGTGTATCCTAGAGCGTGAGGATGTTAGCGGCATTTCCACAGTGTCCGCTAACCAGCTTTCACTGGAGATGAGAGTGCTGCATCACATCATCGCCCGTATCTTGATTTCGAAGAGCGGGAGATTTGATTTTATCACTGAGCGTGAGCTGGTGTTGATGGTGTCCCTGAGCCAGCGGACTCCCATCAACCTCCCCAGGATCATGCTTCAGCAGATGGGTGAGGCAGCTTCTCACAGGAGACTCGTTCAGCCGTACGGTATGGGACTGACTCAGATATTCAGAGAGCATGGTGTCTCATTCGACGGCATACCCTTCAGTCAGCTACAGCACACAGATACTTATGGAGAGAAATCCCTACATAGGATGGGATTTCGACTGATCAGTGATCGATGGGTACGACGAGAGTCTGGCCAGGAGCCAGATGAGGAGGATGAGATCCGAGCTGCTGAGGCAGGGCCTTCAGGGCCTACTGATCATGGTACACCTCCTCGCCCAGCACCGGAGACAGAGACTGCGGAGCCTGAGCCATTCACGCCACCACCTTCATCAGCTCCGGCACCTACTATCACTGCGACACCACGGAGGACTTCAGTGAGGATATCGGACTTCGAGCAGCGAGTGACTGATCAGATTTCAGAGGTCCGGACAGAGATCACTGGTGTACGGCAGGAGCTTCATGATCTGCGGATACACACAGACACACGCATTAGTGCTCTTTCAGCTAGTATGGATACAGGATTCAGACAGATCCTCAGCTTACTGAGATTAGCACTGCCATCAGGGACTGCAGATCCGACAGTATCTCCTCCACATGATGATGATGATGATGATGTGATGATGATGCTGATGACTCTAGTGGATACAGTGACAGTGATGGAGATCAGCCTGGAGCAGGTAGATCTGATGTTTCACCTGCAGAGCCGATTCCAGAGATTCCCCCTTCTGCTGATCCTCCTTCCACTGATTTTCCGAGTTCAGATCCTCCAGCCACAGCTGTGCCAGTTGATATCGAGCCTACAGAGTCACTATTTGAGACTATCACTGGGATTCCGGATGACATAGATGAGCATACAGAGACTGACATCGATGATCCCACAGCTTATGAGCTAGTCAGCAGGCAGACTCCAGCTCAGTCTACTCAGCATGCTGATCCGTCCACTCCTTCAGCTACTGCCTCTGTCTCGACTTCTGTGGAGCCCTTACCTAGGACTTATAGATCTCGTAGGACTACCCCTAGGTCTGGTCCCTCTCTGAGGACTCGGAGTTCCTCACATAGGACTCCAAAATCCTCATCTAGGATCATGGCTCCTGTATCTTTTGACATACCTTCTGATGAGGAGTAGCCTCATAGTTTTATTGTTGTACTTAGTTTGCTTGTGTATGATCTGCTGTATCAGTATCTTGTGCCTACTTTATAGGCAATTTTGTAACTGTATACACTTGTTTTTATCTATCTTGTGACTTTTTATCAATATTGTGACATTTTGTGACATTTTATCTGATACCAGCTCTCAATATTTAAAAACCCTCAAGTTTAAAATGCTTTATTATATTGAATGCACAAATTGAGGGGGAGCATGTATTCTATGCACCTAAATACTTCATTATAATTGAACATAAGTCTCATTACTATATCTTTCTCTATAACAATAAACTTTTTGATTCTTGACAAAAAGGGGGAGTAGAAAAGTAGAGTAGTATATATGTATTTATGAGACTCCATCTTATGAGTAATAAAATTTATATGATTCTTATCTTTCTTGACTTATGAGAATGTTTTCACAAAAAGAAAGAAATAAATGAAAAGTAAAATCTTTTTGACTCTTGAGAATATTTTCACAAAATTTTTATGATACACTCTTGCATGAAAGGATACTTTGAAAATTTTTATTATTGCTATATTTTGCTCTTGGACTTAATTGCATATATACTCAAGGTTTTGTCATCATCAAAAAGGGGGAGATTGTTGGCTTTGACTCCTTAGTTTTGATGATTAACAAAAGGTTGAGTATATGTTTGGACTAATGTTTAATCTCAAGATAAAGTTTCAGGACTTAGGTTATTCAAAAAGAGTATCATAAGGACAATGATGAAACTAAGTTTACCTGATTTGGAAATGAGCTCTTCTACCTTGAACAAGATCAAAATTCTCATAATGGACCTTCTTGTTAAGAAATATTTGACAAAAGAAACAAAGGCTTAAAGAAACTCAAGCATGGCACGCACATCTCAAAGAGTTTCAGAAAAATTCAGATCAGAGGTCGACCACCAGAGGTCGACACCTTGTCAAAGGTCGACCACCAGAGGTCGACTCATGAAGAAAAGGAAAGTTCAGCATGGCCGGCACGGCAAAGTCTCAGTGGCACGCTTCAGAGGTCGACCACCAGAGGTCAACACCTGTCCAGAGGTCGACACCAGAGGTCGACTCATAGCCTGAGAATTCAAATGGGCAGAACTATGGTATTCTGAACTTTTGCCTAAACTTTACTGGAGGTCGACTCATGAGGTCGACACTTGATCCAGAGGTCGACTCATGAGGTCGACTCATGGCATAACGGCTAGTTTTTCTGAACTTCTGATTTGATTTCTAACGGCCATAAACGGCCATATTTTTGAATCTAACGGTCTTGTGGAGTTGTTTCAGCATGAATGAGGTATTTAACCTCCACCAAACTTCAAAAAAGACAAGGAGACAAAGTGAAAAAGTGTTGATTCAAAGTACAAAGCCTTCAATCACTTCCAAGCAAAAAGAGTGAGAAAACCAAGAGATTCCCTAGCCAAAAAGTCTTCCATCTTTGAGGAATCCAACATTCAAGTGTTTGGCATTTAGTGAGGTCCAAAGATTCCAAGGGAAAAGGCTTGAAGAGTCTCCATCAAGAGCTTCAACGAATTTATTATTGCTCAAAAGGAGTTTGTTTAGTTTTTAATTCATTGTATTCATACTCTTTTGTCTTTGGCTAGTTTCAAGGGAATTTAAAACTAGAGTGAGGTTTGTTGGTGAGCCAATTGATAAAACCAACTAGGGTTGCTTGTTAGCCCGAAGCCAAAACAAGTGAGTAAGGTTTGTTGGTGATCCAATTGATAAAACCAACTAGGGTTGCTTGTTAGCCCGAAGCCAAAACAAGTGAGTAAGGTTTGTTGGTGATCCAATTGATAAAACCAACTAGGGTTGCTTGTTAGCCCGAAGCCAAAACAAGTGTGTAAGGTTTTGACTTGTGAGCCTGGTAAAACAAGTCGGCTGTAATCTAAAGATTATAGTGAATTTTCCAAGTGGAGCTTGGGGAGTGGATGTAGGTGCTAGGTGCACCGAACCACTATATTTCTTGTGTGTTTGCATTGCCTTTCTCTTTAACTTCTTTAGCTCTTTAATTGCCATTTTATTTCATTGCTTCCGTTGCACAATTCTTAAAGCACTATCACTCTTCACCTTAAAACTTGATAGCACATATATTGCCTTAAATTTTTAAATACCCAATTCACCCCCCCTCTTGGGCACCATATCTGGGCAACACGGAGCCCAGCTACCCGAGGAGGAGAGGGCCCAACTATTGGAGTTCCTGCAGGCAAGCATGGATGTGTTCGCCTAGATGGTGGCGGACATGTCAGGTTTCCTCCTGACATCATTACTCACAAATTGAGTGTTGACCCAAAGCACAGACCAGTTCGGCAGAAGAAGAGAAGTTTCGCCCCGGAGAGGCAAGCAGCTATCAAGGAGGAAGTTGATAAACTTTTGGCTGCCAGCTTCGTTCGAGAGGTCCAGTATCCGAGCTGGCTGGCGAATGTAGTGATGGTAAGGAAGAACAATGGCAAGTGGAGGATCTGTGTAGACTACACCGATCTCAACAAAGCTTGCCCGAAGGACAACTTCCCTCTATCGAAGATTGACTAGCTGGTGGATGCCACCTCTGGCCACAGGCTGCTCTCTTTCATGGATGCATTCTCCGGGTATAACCAGATCCGTATGCATCCAGAAGACGATGAGCACACCGTCTTCATTATCGACCAAGGGACATACTGATACGGGATGATGCCTTTTGGTCTGAAGAACGCAGGAGCTACATACCAGTGCCTGGTCAATAAGGTCTTTGAGGACCAAATTGGCTGCAATATGCAAGTGTATGTGGATGACATGCTCGTCATGAGCAAGCCGAGCTCGAGCCACCTCGCCGAATCCTTCCACAACCTGCGGCAATATCAGATGAAGCTGAACTCGGCGAAGTGCACTTTCAGAGTGGCGGCGGGGAAGTTCCTCGGCTTTATGGTCACCCAGAGGGGCATCGAAGCGAACTCGGAAAAGGATCAGGCCATCATCGACATGGAGCACCTAACCTCCAAGAAGCAGGTCCAGCGCCTGATGGGACATATCGCCATCTTTAGCAGGTTCATCTCGAGGTCGGCCGACCGTTGCCTTACATTTTTCAAGGTGCTGCACAAGATGCACGACTTCACCTGGACGGAGGAGTGCAGAACAACCTTCGAGGAGCTGAAGAAGTTCCTTGCCTCTCTCCCGTTGCTCTCTAGGCGGGAGGAGGGGGAGGAGCTCCTCCTCTATCTGGTGGTTACTCTGGGGGCCATTAGCTCGGTTCTCGTCCGCGCAGACAAGGACAAATCTCAAAAGCCATTATACTACACCAGCAAAATCCTCCGCGATATGGAGATCAGGTATACTCACTCCGAGAAACTCATTTTTGCACTGATAATATCTGCTAAGCATCTCAGGCCCTGCTTCTAAGCATACCCAATAGTGGTCATGACGGACCAGCCGCTGAGGACCATACTCAGTCGACCCGAGACTTCATGGAGATTGGCCAAGTGGTCCCTGATGCTCAGCAAGTTTGACATAGTGTACCGACCGAGGTCTTCACAGAAGGCCCAGGTCCTAACTGACTTCGTGGTCGAGTGCACCGGGTTCACCGAGAAGCCAGAGCAGACAATAACGGAGCTCGGACCAGGAAAGGAACCTTGGATCCTCCATGTGGACGGAGCATCCAATTCTGGCGGGAGCAGAGCAGGCCTCATCCTCACCAACAGCGACGGGGTTATGGCGAAATGCGCCCTCCGCTTCAAGTTCGCCATGACAAACAGCCAAGCAGAGTACGAGGCACTCCTCGCAGGCCTAAGAGTCTCCCGCGAGTTGGGTGTGCAGGACCTAAAAGTCTTCACCAACTCCCAACTGGTTACCAGATAAGTCTCCGGAGAGTATGAAGCAAGGGACACCCAGATGATGAAGTACCTGGAGCAGGTCCTCGTAAACACGACAGGCCTCCGGCATTTCAGCATCTTCCACATTTCCCGAGGGGAGAATGCGTGCGTGGATGCGCTGTCTAGGCTTGCGACCTTGCCGGACTCGTCACTGGGACACGCCTACATCGAGTATCTCGAAAGTCCCAGCTACGAGAGCTCGGAGGAGGTGCATCAAGTCACCCCCGAGCCGAGCTGGATGGACATGTACATCATGTACATCACTGACGGCTCCCTACCCGAGGACCGCGTAGAAGCTGCCCTCATCAAGAAGAAGGCCTCCCGATTCATTCTGATGGAGGGCCAGCTCTATCGCCGATCCTACTCTTATCCGCTCCTGAAGTGCCTCAGGCCCGCCGAGGCAACCTTTGTGCTCCAAGAGATACACGAAGGCCTCTGCGGGAACCATGTGGGAGGGAGAACGCTGGTTTATAAAGCTCTTCGCCAGGGATACTTCTGGGAGACCATAAGGGAGGATGCCTCCGACTTCGTTAAAAGGTGCAACAAGTGCCAACGCCACGCGAATATACAACGCCAGCCGGCGGCGCTGATCTCCTAACTCTCAGTCCTTTGGCCTTTTGCCCAGTAGGGAATGGACATCTTGGGACCGTTTCCTCCCGCACCAGGACAGCGAAGATTCTTGCTGATGGCGATTGACTACTTCACTAAGTGGGTCGAGGCAGAGCCACTGGCCCGGATCGTAGAAGCTAATGTCCGCCAGTTCTTCTGGAAGTCAATCATTTGCCGCTTCGGACTCCCCCATTGTATCATCACTGACAACGGGTGACAGTTCGATAATCGGGAGTTCGAAGGGTTCTGTGCCGAACACGGTATCCAACACCGATTCACCTCGGTGGCTCACCCTCGAACAAATGGAGAAGCCGAGGTGACCAACCGGACCATTCTCCAAGGACTTAGGACCAGTCTGGACCAAGCTAAGGGCAGGTGGGCAGAAGAACTCCCAAGCGTTCTGTAGGCCTACCACACAACGCCCAGGACAGCGACGATGAGATGCCCTTCAGCCTTGTTTTCGGTACCGAGACGATCATCCCGGTCGAGCTCGGCGTGCCCACACTACGAGTGCAGCAGTATGACAAGGCACGAAATTCGACACACCTCTTGCTCAGCCTGGATCTCCTTGAAGAATCAAGGGATAAAGCCCGACTATGAATGGCGGCCTACCGGCAACGGGTAGCCCGGTACTACAATGCCCGGGTCATGCCAAAAGCTTTCAAACCCGGAGACTTGGTGCTATGGCGGGTAGAGGCGTCTCAACCCAGGGAGTGCGTCAAGCTCTCACCAAATTGGGAAGGCCCTTACAAAGTGGCTGAAGCCCTCTCGCAAGGGGCCTATTATCTCGAAGATCTCGGTGGCATCAGGTTCCCTCGAACATGGAATGCCTAAAACTTGCGGAAATACTATCAATAATGTAAGGTTTTCTATCAATGATAATGACAATGATTTTTCCTTGCGCAAGTATTTATCTGTCTTGCAGGAAAACCTCATTGACGCCTTCGAGCCCAGCTCCAAGGCACCAAGACTTGAGCCCAGCTCTCAGGCAACCCAAGACCTGAGCCTAGCTCTCAGGTGACCCAAGACCGGAGTTCAGACCTCTGGCCAAGGGAACTTCGAGCCAAGCCGCTCTCAATCATCATTGCCTTCGAGCCTAGCTCCGAGGTGCCAAGACCTAAGTCCAGCTCTCAAGTGACCCAAGACCGAAGCTCAGACCTCTGGCTAAGGGACTTTCGAGCCAGGCCACTCTCAATCATCAACACCTTCGAGCCCAACTCCGAGGCTCCAAGACCTGAGCCCAGCACTCAGGCGGACCGGAGCTCAGACCTCCGGCCAAGGGACCTTCGAGCCAAGCCGCTCTCAATCATCAACGCTTTCGAGCCCAGCTCCGAGGCACCAAGACCTGAGCCCAGCACTCGGGCAACCCAAGACTGGAGCTCAGACCACCTACCAAGGGACCTTCGAGCCAAGCCGCTCTCAATCATCAACGCCTTCAAGCCCAGCTCCGAGGTGCCAAGACCTGAGCCCAGCACTCAGGCAACCCAAGACCGGAGCTCAGACCTTCGACTAAGGGACCTTCGAGCCAAGCCACTCTCAATCATCAACGCCTTCGAGCCCAGCTCCGAGGTGCCAAGACCTGAGCCCAGCACTCAGGCAACCCAAGACTAGAGCTCAGACCTCTGGCTAAGGGACCTTCGAGCCAAGCTGCTCTCAATCATCAACGCCTTCGAGCCCAGCTCCGAGGCGCCAAGACCTGAGCCCAGCACTCAAGCAATCCAAGATCGGAGCTCAGACCTTTGGCCAAGGGACCTTCGAGCCAAGCCGCTCTCAATCATCAATGCCTTCAAGCCCAGCTCTAAGGCGCAAGACCTGAGCCCAGCACTCAGGCGACCCAAGACTGGAGCTCAGACCTCTGGCCGAGGGACCTTTGAGCCAAGCCGCTCTCAATCATCAACGCCTTCGAGCCCAGCTCCGAGGTGCCAAGACCTGAGCCCAGTGCTCAGGCAACCGAAGATCGGAGCCCAGCTCTTAGGCCAAGGGACTTTCGAGCCAAGTTGCTCTCAATCACCAATGTCTTCGAGCCCAGCTCCAAGATACCAACTACCCCAGAGCCTAGCTCTCCAGCAAGCAAGCCTCGAGCCTAGCTCCAAGGCATCCAAGACCTGAGAAGCCCTCAGGCACCCAAGTCCGGAGAAAGGTCCTCCGGCACCAAGACCTGAGAAGCCCTCAAGCACCTTGGACCAGGGCTAGCCCTCTGGCTAAGAGATCTTTAAGCCTAGCTGCTCCCCACTACCCAAGTCCTGAGCCTAATTAGCCGACGTTGAAGCTTATCACTAGATCCAAGATGAAACAAAACCCTTCCCCCTTTTCTCACTATATACTTTCAAAAAAAAAAAGTAAAAAAAGGGGGTGAGAAAAGAGGGGGGGAGAGGAGAAAGAAAAAGATGAAGTTGCTCACTGTATAGACTTGGGGGAAGATGCTACCAACCACATCTCCCAGCTGCAGCCCGGCCATCTCCTGCCGATTGCATGGTTGGATGGAGAAATCCATCATGCGCTCGGCCAGGACAAAGTTGCCCAGCAAGGAGCTCTCTGGCTCCAGCTTGAACGGGAGATGATGCCTCGCCTTGTCCCTCCTGCTCTCTGGGGGAGCGAGTGCGCCCATCCCACCAGCAGCGGGACCCCCAGGGACCGGTCGAGGATCCGACACCATCGCAGGTGGAGCCCCCGTTGCGGGTGGAGCTCCAGCCCGAACCTCCCCCTCCTCAACCTCAATCACCACCGGGCTCGAGGAGCGGGAGGACGCGGCAACAGCAGCAACCCTAGCCCGAACGACCATCTCGGGCTCCGGAGTTGGAGCCCCGGCCCGTGGCCTCGTTCGCTCTTCGACTCTCCGAACCACCCGCTGACTCAGCCCTGGTGACGTGAACGACGCAGGAGCCTCCTCAGCTCCCTCCTCCTCAAGGCAACCGGTGTGGCGGGGGCGGCCGCCGACACGCCCTCGACCCGGCCCACCTCGGAGGAGGCTCATTGGCCATCCCGGTGGGCGGCCTCTTCTTGGTGATCGACAATAAATCTCTCTCCGAGAAGATCATCTCTGCACATAGATCAACCACGGGTTATAAGCCAGAAAAGTCAGCCCAAAACAAAAAGGAGAGAGAGGGAACACATATGTATGAAAGGAAGATCTAGGCCAGACTCACCCAACCCTCTCGTCGGGTCAATCCTGGCATCAAAGAGGTTCTGCTCCGACAGCAGAACCTCAAGGAAAGGTATCTGGGCGATGCGAAGCTGCTCATAGTCATCCCGGTCAGTTGCATCAATCACAGAGATTCAGTTGGGGGACTGGTCTGGATCACTCCAAACCCAGTCAACCCCCTTGACGGTGGCGAAGAAGAACCTACTCTTCCATCCCTTGATGGAAGAGGGGAGATCGAACCTGATGCCCTTCGGGCGGGAAGATAAGGACCACCACCCGTTCTCCATGGGATGGTGCTTCAGGGCAAAGAATGTCCTGAACAAAGAGACCGGGCGACAAACCTGTGGACATGACAGAGGACGATGAAGGAAAAATAGTCCTAATGGCATTAGGGACTAGCTGAGCAGGGACCAGGTGGTAGTTGCTCAGCACAGACATGAAGAAGGGGTGGAAAGGAAAATGAAGCCCTCCCGAGAAGGTCTCTTCGTAGAAGGCAATCCGGCCCAGGCCACTCGAAGTGACCCTATCCCTGGGTCGGGGGACCAGAAGCCGGGCAGAGTGCGGGATGCCATTGACATCCTGAATGGTCCCCAGCTTCACAGCAGAAATCGTCGAAGTGATCCCACTAGGACCTGTTGACCGAACAGGCTCGGAAACCAATTGGATGGGGAGGAGGGCGAGAAGGATGAGAAGAAGCAGCCCCCGGTTCCCTAATGGACACGGGGTGAAGTGGAAGGGCCGGCCTCCTACTGAACTCGAATTGCGCCCCCTCCGACTCCTCATCGGAGGAGGAAGACACAAGCCCCTGCACGGAAAGTGCCAGCGATCATGACTATCATTGCGCCGGATCTTCACCCTTCCACGTCAACGATGCATTTACTCCTTTCGACTAGAGCGCTGCGCACTAACGAGCCTCGGGAGTGGAGGGCAAATGATGTGGCAGGGTCGCTGGGACGGAGCCGCCAGTTTCCTATGCCAGATTGAGCCCTCGAGATCGAGCCCTGTGGTCGGAGTCGAGCTAGCCCTCACCCGTCACATGGAGTCTCTCTCCAAGGTCGAGCCCTTTGGGACGGAGCCGCCACCTGTCCTCCACCAGATCGAGCTCCTCAAGATCGAGCCCTGTGGTCGGAGTCAAGCTCAGCCCTCACCCGCCACGTGGAGTCTCTCTCCGAGGTCGAGCCCTGTGGTCGGAGTCGAGCTCAGCCCTCACCCACCACGTGGAGTCTCTCCGAGGTCGAACCCTCTGGAACGGAGCCGCCACTTGTCCTCCACCAGATCGAGCCCCTCGAGATCGAGCCATGTGATCGAAGTCGAGCTCAGCCCTCACTCGCCACATGGAGTCTCTCTCCGAGGTCGAGCCTCTGGGATAGAGTGCCACCTGTCCTCCGCCAGATCGAGCCCTCGAGATCGAGCCTTGTGGTCAGAGTTGAGCTCAGCCCTCACCCGCCACGTGGAGTCTCTCTCCGAGGTCGAGCCCTCTGGGACGGAGTCGCCACTGTCCTCCACTAGATCGAGCCCCTCGAGATCGAGCCCTGTGGTCGGAGTCGAGCTCAGCCCTCACCCGCCATGTGGAGTCTCTCTCCGAGGTCAAGCCCTCTGGGATGGAGCCACCACCTATCCTCCGCCAGATCGGGCCCTGCCTCCCCTGCTCGGCCTCTAGCCCGGATAAAGGCCGGAGGATGGTACCATCATCCCAAGGACTATGGGGCAACGCCCTCCATGTCGCATAACTGCCTGTCCGCCCATACAACCAAGAGGATAGGCCAGTCAGAGAGCACGAACCCTGGGGGCGGTGGCCCCCGGATCGAGGCTCTGCCAAGCTTCTCGAATAGGGCGACGGAGAAGATGTCAGAGCGAATAGAAATTTCTCCCATCGCATGTCAGGAAAAGCGTCCCATCTACGGCATGGTATCCCGCCGCACGCGCTACTAGCCTAACGAGGATCCCAAGGCAAGTCCAACGGTCATCTTTCGATTACAAAGAACGATCGACACCCCCGGAAGGGGAAAGGTAAAAACTACAACGATAACACACAAAAAAAAAGAACGCATCACCTGTGCAAGCTCAACCAGAAGGGCGGAGCACCACCACCATCACCACTGAAGAAACAAAGCAGGGGAACAAGGGGAAGCGGCCAAGCAGAGAACCCTTCTATCTCCACCGTCATTCTCCCACTGCTACGTTTTCGTTTTCATCCCACACCATTCACCTTTTAGCATGGAGTCCATCAAAAAGAGGCTCGACCAGGAGGATCTGTTCCCCTGGATCGTTACTGACTTGACTGTCAGAGTGCCCCGCTGAAATCCCGGCCGGGTCATTATCCCTGTTTTGCAAGTCCAGGACCAGAGGACCGCCAGTCAGCGAAGGGAGCGTACTCCGGCATCGGCAGCAGCTATGGGCCACGGCGATCTTGGCGGCAACACAGGGTGTCGTAGGTTTTGAACTAGGGTGTCGTAGATTTTGAACTAGGTGTCGTAAGGATATTTGGTCTGGACAAAAATTTAATTAATGCTAGTCATTTCAGCTTTTGTCCCAATACTATAGTGAATATTTTTGGACAATAGGAGCGTGCAGTGCAAAATATTCACTGTAGTATGATGGGACAAAAGCTGAGATGACTAGCATTAATTAAATTTTGTCCAGACCAAAATACCCTTACGACACCCTAGTTAAAATCTACGACACCCTAGTTCAAAACCTCTGACATCCTGTTCAAAAATAACTAAAACAGTATTACGACACCTAGTTCAAAACTTAGACATCCTAGTTCAAAACCTACGACACCCTGGTTCAAAAAAGACCTGAAACGGTATTACAGCACTCTAGTTCAAAACTTAAGACACCTAGTTCAAAACCTACGACACCTTGGTTCAAAAATGACCAGAAACAGTATTACGTCACCCTAGTTCAAAAGTTACAACACCTAGTTCAAAACCTACGACATCGTTGCAAAAAATATAAATTAAATCAGAAACAGTATTACGACACCCTAGTTTAAAAGCTACGACACCTAGTTCAAAACTACAACACCCCCGCATAAAAATATAAAATAAAACCTGAAACAGTATTACAACACCCTAGTTCAAAAGTTACGACATCATAGTTCAAAACCTATGACACCCCTGCAGAAAAGTATAAAATAAAACTTGAAAAGTATTACGACACTCTAGTTCAAAAGCTATGACACCTAGTTCAAAACCTACAACACCCTGCAGAAAAATAAAAAATAAACCTGAAATAGTATTACGACTCTTGGTTCAAAGCTACGACACCCTAGTTCAAATCTATGACATCCCTGCAGAAAAATATAAAATAAAACCTGAAACAGTATTATGACACCCTAGTTCAAAAGCTACGACATCCTAGTTCAAAACTTACGACACCCCTGCAGAAAAGGGACTGGAGGGAAGGTATTTTGGTCTAAACAAAAATTTTAAATAAAGCTGAATAGTAATAATGCTAGTCACGCTCAGCTCCCATCCCGTCATGCTATAGTGAATATATTTGGACCAATAAAAAAGCATATACGGCCACGCTGAATTTCCCGCACAGCACGCGGTGCACAAAGCTTTTCTTTAAAAATAACAAAACAAAATAAGGGGCCACTCACCTACGACGACAGTAAGATGACACAACCTTTCCGTTATATTGGATATGACTCTTAACCCAATGCATACATCATCCCATCCCACCCTTCAAAGTAGTAGATAGATATTAGCTAAAAGTCCTGACCAACCCAGGCACCCGCATTTAAATCTAGGACTAATCCTGATCAAGATTAGAAGTTGGTGTCTTTTAAAAATTTATTTTTTTATAACTTAAAAAATTAAAAAATATTAATCTTTTTTTAGTTAAAAGTTAAAAAATAAAAAAAAAATATTACAACTTCTTTTTACTAAAATATTATAACTTTATTTTATCATTATATCTTTGAATGTAATATCACAGTAAAATCCACCGGATCTCCTCTTTTACCACAAATAATGGCGGTACTTATTGATCAAAGGGAAGTTTATTGTGCTTTCGAGAGAGCAATAATAATGGCCTGGAATGGATATCAAATAAATAATATGATTAAAATATAATTATATATATTTTTTATTAAACATATGCTTCATACATAACAAGTATAAATATAACCAAAAGATCAGAAAAAAAGATGTTCCTAAAGGACATTAACAAAAAAGAAGCACCATCTCAAAAAGATCCACCCAAGCATTACATAACAAAGAGGCGACCCAATCAAAGCGATGTTCGCCCCGCGATAGATATACCTAATGTCAAAAGCTGCACATCCAAGAAGCGCTAATGAATGTCAGCACCAAGGGATGGATGGCACACCACGGTCAGGGCATCCCAATAACCAAGCGACAACTGTAACAGAATCTTCTTCGACAATCAGTTGGTCAGCCGAAGGGTTAGTCTAGCATGATAGATGCCCACCCATGCCACTCTCAGCTCAGCCCTATAGATGGGACTCCACTAGCTAGACACAATCAACCGCAATGAACTGGGAGTCAGGGCCATGGATGACAAACTGCGCAGTACCTCTCTCATCCATCACACTGCCATCAAAGTTAACTTTCAGGAACAAAGAGGATGGGGGCTCTCAAGAGATGAAAATCATCCTCTTGATAAGAAGAAGAGAAAGGGAGTTCCAAATGTCCCAAGTCTTGAAGGTCACTTCAAGTAGTGAATCATTAGTAATCTTCATAGCCAGGGTCAAGGCCCTCTTCACTATGAACCTCGCTAGCAACCATCTATCCTCAAAGACTCCCGCATTTTGGGTTAGCAAAATTTGGTAAGCAATATAGGTCGTCCTAGTGCCGGCCCTCCAAGTAGCATCAGATAAGAATTCATCCGTGTAGCCTCTAAGAATGAATGGGTAGATTGCTCTGTAGGACCATCAGCGAAAGGTAGGGATGCCACCCGCCATACTTGTACCACTCTTGGGCAGAAAAAGAAAGCATGCTCCATGGTCTTATCCACCATCCCATAACTAGGACAAGTAGCATGGATGCCCATACCTCTAGCTTTAAAAGCATCCTGGTAGGCAGACGACTCTAAGCAACTTTTCATAGAAACAAACTTATCCTGGGATGAATCCTAAGTCTCGAAATCCATGCAACATCCATCAACCTTGTTGGCTCCTCCCTGTAGATATCATAGAGCTCCTTGGACACTGATCTGGGACAGCACGATGACCGCCATGTCATGATATTCGAATCTTGAGTGATGGACATTGTTAGTGACAATACTATATCAGCCTATATATCACCAAAGAGTTGGACTACCCTCTAAATGTTCCAGCCCCTCCCCTCCAATCAAAACATGTTAGATACCTGGGTATGGTCATCAATATCCATACTGATAAAGGTAGGCCAATGACTCAAGGGCAGATCAACGATCCAGGTGTTGCAAAGGTCATGGTAAGTGAGCCAATGAAGAAGAGCAGGGAGGTGAGGCAAAATAGAATCAACAATGCCCATGTCTTAAGAGAGCTTATCATCTCGATATAACACCTTAAAGCTCCCTGACTAACCACGCATCCATTGAGTATTCATCAAGACATTTGCAGGTCTACCATATATCTTTCGTCTCTTATAAAGTGTCATAGCCTTTGCAACTCCACTCACCGATGTGCCATATCCTTGAAAGCAAGCCTCACATGCACTGAAAGCCATTCTCCTATATATCTCTTTCTATTTCCTTCCTTTATTCTTTCTCTGTGTCCTTCCTTTACTCCACTCCAAATTTTAGAAAGGACTTCAAGCTTCCTCTGTTTACCCGTCCGAGAGACTGACTTAGATATGAAGGGTTATCACTGGAAAACTCCTAGTGTGGGCTTTTTGATCATTTTTTATCTTGCAGGATCAACTTCCAGTGATAGGACCTATAAGACTTGGCTTTTTGTCAATAGCCACTTCAACTCCAGTTCTGTCCGAGTTGAACTTGAGTCAGCACTACCTCCTGGATGCCGCAATACCCGACAATTCATAGATTTTGTAAGAAAATATCTTGGATCACTAAATATGCATATTTTTTATGACTTAAATTTTGCATTATCTATTCTTATTTTATTTTTAAAAGTTAGAACCTAGCTATAACTTCTTCTCATACTTCTTCTCATGCCAAAAATAATAGCTTTACCAAATATCTATACTAATTCTTATGGCTTGGATTTTTTTTTTTTTGGGATGATTTTAGTACATCATGACAAAATTTAACATCATTAGTAATTTATAAATTCCTGACAGGGTTGGACCCAGTGGGGATAGTTACACCGGAATTTATCCCCCCTCTCATTTTCTTTATCAAAAAAAATTAATTTATAAATTCCATGATGAAATATCTTGGATCACTAAGCATCTATATTTTAGATGACTTGAATTTCATATTGCCTATTTTTATTTAATTTTTTAAATTTAACCTTATTTATAACTGCTCCTCGTGGCAAATATAATAGTGTCATTAAATATCTAGTGCTAATTTCCACCATATGGAGGGAATTTATTTGTGACGATATATGCTATCTCTGGATAGAATTTAATGTCACCAATAATTTATATTTTTGTGATGAAATATCTTAAATTACAAATATAATGTCAGGTGAGTCAGGCCAGGCTCAGCCCAGGGGACAACCACACTAGCCTTCGGCCTCCTTCCTAGGATCGAGGCCAATCCATCCCGGGCTTCGAGTTTTTGGGCTAGGCCTTGGACTTCCTTGGATGAGGAGTGGTAAAATGACAATGAGGTGATGGGGCCTCGAGAGTTAGAAGGCGGGGATGACATGAGGACGAAGCATAGAGGCTGAGCAATGCGAAGAGGCAAGACAATGTAAGGAGAAGGCAGGGAGGCCAAGAAGGAGGCGAGCAGTCTAGGAGGTGGCAATTGGCGAGAAGGCGATGATAGGTCCATTCAGATGCTTGCACAGAGATTATGATTAGACCCCAGAGCACAACCTAATCCTGGAATCCCAACATTCGCAACCAGAGCACCTCACCGAAGATGCCAATTTGGCCACCGGTAGCTGCCTCACATGGTTATAGCAACCAATGGAAGCGCATGAATGAGAAGAGGAATTGAGGTTGGGAGGCATGCGGGAAACATATGAAGAGAAGGGCCAGTCGGGAACACGATAAAAAGAGTTAGGGGGATACGGGTCTGGGCCATGTTTGTTTGAGCCAGGTTGACTTAAACTTGAGCCTGGCCCTTTAAACTTTCGGGCTTTATGTTTAGGCCTAGCCACTTCCTCTTGGCTTAGATGCATAGCTCCGATTAAACTTTCAGGCTTAGTTTTAGGCCTGGCCACTTCCTCTTGGCTTAGATGCATAGTTCCGATTAAACTTTCAGGCTTTATTTTTAGGCCTGTTCCTCTTGGCTTAGAAACTTCTGGATGCGTAGTCATCTAGAATTGTTTTGGTATCCTGAGTACCATCTCCTAGTTCGAAGAGCCTTGCATCCACCTGCAAGGCAAATAATCTTATGATATTACTGAAACCAAAGGAAAAAAAAAAAACAAATAACATAATAGAACATTATGACACATTAGCTTTTTTTTTTTTTTTTTTGTCAACGTGTAACTATATACTAAATTGTTAATGCCTACTAAAAGTCTTTGCTTCTGCTTATAGTACTCAACTCTTAGATGATGTGTCAATCCAAATTTGCAATACTCGATTATAATATGTTGCAAACTATGCATTAGGATTTTAATTTGAAAACTCAATCTTTTTCTTGTTTTGATAAGTCGGAGAAAAACTAAATCTTTCAAATATTATTATTCAAATTAAATGTATTTTTATCATGCTAATTCTTATCGATTGTACTTTCTGATCATTGGGCTTTAAATGAGCTTTAATTTCTAATCATTGGACTTTAATATAGATTTTAATTTTTTGATCATTGAGTATCTAATTACAGACTTTAATGCCTTGTAAAAAACTAAACAATTATATTAATGATTATAAAATGCTCTCTTGGATCCTTGATTCAAGAATGGAAAAAAAAACCCTCCGCCCTGCAATTTGGCTTAGAATTTCGAAGCCTTGTACAGACGGGCTCGCACCTGGAAAGAGATCGAAGATCGTGCTTGGGCCTGAACAATTTCCACAACCCTGGGTTCAGCCTAGCCCGACCCATCCGATAACCAGATTTGCTCTTAAACCTTTGAACCTAAGGTTTTGTTTGGATAGTCCTCGTTAAGGAAAGGGAAGGAAAGAGAAGGAAGGAAATGGAAGGGAAGGGAAACATTATCCTTGTTTGGATAGTTCTCTTAAGAAAAGGAAAGAAAAAATGTATTTTAAATAAAAAGATTATTATATCATTTTTATATATTTTATAGATCCAAAATCTCAAGCATAAAAATATACACTGCATTTTCGTAGGAGAAGAAAAATATATTATATGTGAGCATGCAGCAAAAATATACAACATGCATAAAAATCTCGAGATCATGATATCACTAAAATTTTTTAAATTACTGGAATTTATATCAGGAATATTAAGATAAGTCACCCAATAATGGGCTTCTCCTGAACTTGTAGTTGATAAATGCCTTCAAATAAGATTCTTATTTGCAACAAACATGGAATTTGTGGTTACAGTTGATGAACTCACATCTTTGATAGCTTGATTAAAAGAAATAATGATGAAAATGTTTATTTATGAAAGAAATAGCAACCGAAGTTTGAGGTTGAAGCAGAAAAGGGACTGGAGGGAAGGGTATTTTGGTCTAAACAAAAATTTTAAATAAAAGCTGAATAGTAATTAATGCTAGTCATGCTCAGCTCCCATCCCGTCATGCTACAGTGAATATATTTGGACCAATAAAAAAGCACGGTACGGGCCACGCTGAATTTCCCGCACAGCACGCGGTGCACAAAGACTTTTTCTTTAAAAATAACAAAACAAAATAAGGGGCCCACTCACCTACGACGACAGTAAGATGACACAACCTTTCCGTTATATTGGATATGACTCTTAACCCAATGCGTACATCATCCCATCCCACCCTATCAAAGTAGTAGATAGATATTAGCTAAAAGTCCTGACCAACCCAGGCACCCGCATTTAAATTCTAGGACTAATCTGATCAAGATTTAGAAGTTGGTGTTTCTTTAAAAATTTATTTTTTTATAACTTAAAAATTAAATTTGGTTGGAATTTTTAGGAGAGGAAAAAAAAAATTAATAAGAAGGGACGAGAAACAGAAAAGAAAAGAAAAGAAAAGAAAGGATTAAAAATAATTAGAAATTAAAAAAATATTAATCTTTTTTTTAGTTAAAAGTTAAAAAAAAAAAAAAAAAGAAAATTACAACTCTTTTTACTAAATATTATAACTTTATTTTATCATTATATCTTTGAATGTAATATCACAGTAAAATCCACCGGATCTCCTCTTTTACCCAAATAATGGCGGTACTTATTGATCAAAGGAAGTTATATTGTGCTTTCGAGAGGCAATAATAAGCCTGGAATGGATATCAAATAAATAATATGATTAAAATATAATATATATATTTTTATTAAACATATGCTTCATACATAACAAGTATAAATATAACCCAAAAGATCAGAAAAAAAGATGTTCCTAAAGGACATTAACAAAAAAGAAGCACCATCTCAAAAAGATCCACCCAGCATTACATAACAAAGAGCGACCCAATCAAAGCGATGTTCGCCCCGCGATAGATATACCTAATGTCAAAAGCTGCACATCCAAGAAGCGCTAATGAATGTCAGCACTAAGGGAGGATGGCTACACCACGGTCAGGGCATCCCAATAACCAAGCGACAACTGTAACAGAATCTTCTTCGACAATCAGTTGGTCAGCCGAAGGGTAGTCTAGCATGATAGATGCCCACCCATGCCACTCTCAGCTCAGCCCTATAGATGGGACTCCACTAGCTAGACACAATCAACCGCAATGAACTGGGAGTCAGGGCCATGGATGACAAACTGCGCAGTACCTCTCTCATCCATCACACTGCCATCAAAGTTAACTTTCAGGAACAAAGAGGATGGGGGCTCTCAAGAGATGAAAATCATCCTCTTGATAAGAAGAAGAGAAAGGGAGTTCCAAATGTCCCAAGTCTTGAAGGTCACTTCAAGTAGTGAATCATTAGTAATCTTCATAGCCAGGGTCAAGGCCCTCTTCACTATGAACCTCGCTAGCAACCATCTATCCTCAAAGACTCCCGCATTTTGGGTTAGCAAAATTGGTAAGCAATATAGGTCGTCCTAGTGCCGGCCCTCCAAGTAGCATCAGATAAGAATTCATCCGTATAGCCTCTAAGAATGAATGGGTAGATTGCTCTGTAGGACCATCAGCGAAAGGTAGGGATGCCACCCGCCATACTTGTACCACTCTTGGGCAGAAAAAGAAGCATGCTCCATGGTCTTATCCACCATCCCATAACTAGGACAAGTAGCATGGATGCCCATACCTCTAGCTTTAAAAGCATCCTGGTAGGCAGACGACTCTAAGCAACTTTTCATAGAAACAAACTTATCCTGGGATGAATCCTAAGTCTCGAAATCCATGCAACATCCATCAACCTTGTTGGCTCCTCCCTGTAGATATCATAGAGCTCCTTGGACACTGATCTGGACAGCACGATGACCGCCATGTCATGATATTCGAATCTTGAGTATGGACATTGTTAGTGACAATACTATATCAGCCTATATATCACCAAAGAGTTGGACTACCCTCTAATGTTCCAGCCCCTCCCCTCCAATCAAAACATGTAGATACCTGGGTATGGTCATCAATATCCATACTGATAAAGGTAGGCCAAGACTCAAGGGCAGATCAACGATCCAGGTGTTGCAAAGGTCATGGTAAGTGAGCCAATGAAGAAGAGCAGGAGGTGAGGCAAAATAGAATCAACAATGCCCATTCTTAAAGAGAGCTTATCATCTCGATATAACACCTTAAGCTCCCTGACTAACCACGCATCCATGAGTATTCATCAAGACATTTGCAGGTCTACCATATATCTTTCGTCTCTTATAAAGTGTCATAGCCTTTGCAACTCCACTCACCGATGTGCCATATCCTTGAAAGCAAGCCTCACATGCACTGAAAGCCATTCTCCTATATATCTCTTTCTATTTCCTTCCTTTATTCTTTCTCTGTGTCCTTCCTTTACTCCACTCCAATTTTAGAAAGGACTTCAAGCTTCCTCTGTTTACCCGTCCGAGAGACTGACTTAGATATTGAAGGATTTATCACTGGAAAACTCCTAGTGTGGGCTTTTTGATCATTTTTTATCTTGCAGGATCAACTTCCAGTGATAGGACCTATAAGACTTGGCTTTTCGTCAATAGCCACTTCAACTCCAGTTCTGTCCGAGTTGAACTTGAGTCAGCACTACCTCCTGGATGCCGCAATACCCGACAATTCATAGATTTTGTAAGAAAATATCTTGGATCACTAAATATGCATATTTTTTATGACTTAAATTTTGCATTATCTATTCTTATTTATTTTTAAAAGTTAGAACCTAGCTATAACTTCTTCTCATGCCAAAAATAATAGCTTTACCCAAATATCTATTACTAATTCTTATGGCTTGGATTTTTTTTTTTTTTGGGATGATATTTAGTACATCATGACAAAATTTAACATCATTAATAATTTATAAATTCCTGACAGGGTTGGGACCCAGTGGGGATAGTTACACCGGGATTTATCCCCCCTCTCATTTTCTTTATCCAAAAAAATTAATTTATAAATTCCATGATGAAATATTTGGATCACTAAGCATCTATATTTTAGATGACTTGAATTTCATGTCGCCTATTTTTATTTAATTTTTAAATTTATAACTTATTTATAACTGCTCCTCGTGGCAAATATAATAGTGTCATTAAATATCTAGTGCTAATTTCCATCATATGGAGGGAATTTATTTGTGACGATATATGCTATCTCTGGATAGAATTAATGTCACCAATAATTTATATTTTTGTGATGAAATATCTTAAATTACAAATATAATGTCAGGTGAGTCAGGCCAGGCTCAGCCCAGGGGACAACCACACTAGCCTTCGAGCCTCCTTCCTAGGATCGAGGCCAATCCATCCCGGGCTTCGAGTTTTTGGGCTAGGCCTTGGACTTCCTTGGATGAGAGTGGTAAAATGACAATGAGGTGATGGGGCCTCGAGAGTTAGAAGGCGGGGATGACATGAGGACGAAGCATAGAGGCTGAGCAATGCGAGAGGCAAGACGATGTAAGGAGAAGGCAGGGAGGCCAAGAAGAGGAGCGAGCAGTCTAGGAGGTGGCAATTGGCGAGAAGGCGATGATAGGTCCATTCAGATGCTTGCACAGAGATTATGATTAGACCCCAGAGCACAACCTAATCCTGGAATCCCAACATTCGCAACCAGAGCACCTCACCGAAGATGCCAATTGGCCACCGGTAGCTGCCTCACATGGTTATAGCAACCAATGGAAGCGCATGAATGAGAAGAGGAATTGAGGTTGGGAGGCATGCGGGAACATATGAAGAGAAGGGCCAGTCGGGAACACGATAAAAGAGTTAGGGGGATACGGGTCTGGGCCATGTTTGTTTGAGCCAGGTTGACTTAAACTCGAGCCTGGCCCGTTTAAACTTTCGGGCTTTATGTTTAGGCCTAGCCACTTCCTCTTGGCTTAGATGCATAGCTCCGATTAAACTTTCAGGCTTTAGTTTTAGGCCTGGCCACTTCCTCTTGGCTTAGAAGCATAGTTCCGATTAAACTTTCGGGCTTTATTTTTAGGCCTGTTCCTCTTGGCTTAGAAACTTCTGGATGCGTAGTCATCTAGAATTGTTTTGGTATCCTGAGTACCATCTCCTAGTTCGAAGAGCCTTGCATCCACCTGCAGGCAAATAATCTTATGATATTATTGAAAACCAGAAGGAAAAAAAAAAAACAAATAACATAATAGAACATTATGACACATTAGCTTTTTTTTTTTTTTTTTGTCAACGCGTAACTATATACTAAATTGTTAATGCTTACTAAAAGTCTTTTGCTTCTGCTTATAGTACTCAACTCTTAGATGATGTGTCAATCCAAATTTGCAATACTCGATTATAATATGTTGCAAACTATGCGTTAGGATTTTAATTTGAAAAACTTAATCTTTTTCTTGTTTTGATAAGTCGGAGAAAAACTAAATCTTTCAAATATTATTATTCAAATTAAATGTATTTTTATCATGCTAATTCTTATCGATTGTACTTTTTGATCATTGGGCTTTAAATGAGCTTTAATTTCTAATCATTGGACTTTAATATAGATTTTAATTTTTTGATCATTGAGTATCTAATTCCAGACTTTAATGCCTTGTAAAAACTAAACAATTATATTAATGATTATAAAAAGCTCTCTTGGATCCTTGATTCAAGAATGGAAAAAAAAAACCCTCCGCCCTGCAATTTGGCTTAGAATTTCGAAGCCTTGTACATACGGGCTCGCACCTGGGAAAGAGATCGAAGATCGTGCTTGGGCCTGAACAATTTCCACAACCCTGGGTTCAGCCTAGCCCGACCCATCCGATAACCAGATTGCTCTTAAACCTTTGAACCTAGGTTTTGTTTGGATAGTCCTCGTTAAGGAAAGGAAGGAAGAGAAGGAAGGGAAGAAATGGAAGGGAAGGGAAACATTATCCTTGTTTGGATAGTTCTCTTAAGAAAAGGAAAGAAAAAAATGTATTTTAAATTAAAAAGATTATTATATCATTTTTACATATTTTATAGATCCAAAATCTCAAGCATAAAAACTATACACTGTATTTTCGTAGGAGAAGAAAAATATATTATATATGAGCATGCAGCAAAAATATACAACCATGCATAAAAAATCTCGAGATCATGATATCACTAAAATTTTTTAAATTACTGGAATTTATATCAGGAATATTAAGATAAGTCACCCAATAATGGGCTTCTCCTGAACTTGTAGTTGATAAATGCCTTCAAATAAGATTCTATTTGCAACAAACATGGAATTTGTGGTTACAGTTGATGAACTCACATCTTTGATAGCTTGATTAAAAGAAATAATGATGGAAAATGTTTATTTATGAAAGAAATAGCAACCGAAATTTGAGGTTGGAAATAACTTGTAACCATCCTTTTTTTCATTCATGAATAAAATCAAATTGGATCCAGGAACTAGCCATGAAGATATCAGACGATCTTATCAATGAAAGATAAGAAGATGAGGATGGATATCGTCTCTAATTTATACAGAAAAATATTAAAAAGAAACATTATTTTAAAAAAATATTTTTTGATTAGTTTATATATATATATTTATATAATTCTCCTAATCAGAAGAATTAAAAATTAGTTTAACAAAAAGAAGGAGAGCGGGAGGGATATTTTTTTTCTTTCCTTTTTTTTTTAAAATTAATATCTAAGGAAAAGGTAACCCTTTTTTTTAAATTTTTTTCCGCATCCAAAAAGGCCTAAACCTCTGGCTCTGCGAAAGCTCTGGCTTCTCGACCATCTGGTCCCGCTCTATTTTCTTGATGGGAGACAGAGCGAAGGGCACCATCACCTCCATCGACTCCCTCTTTTCCTCCGAGGAGACCCAGAAGGCGGCGCGGCGGGTCGAGGACGCCATTGCCGACCGCCGGAAGGAGCTCGACCGCCTCCGTGATTTCATCTCCGACAACTCGACCTTATCCACCTCGTCCGCAAGCTCCCCGATGAGCTCTCCCATGACATCATGGCAACCTCCTCTTTCCTTCTTCTTTTCGATCTCTTTTCCTTTCCAATCCTTCGATTTCATCATCACAACCCTCCAATTGAGATCTTCTTGGTGATTGAATCCCTTGGCAGGTCCCATTTGGAGCTCGGCCTTTTTCCCCGGCCGTTTGATTCATACGAATGAATTCCTGGTATTTTTAGTTTTTTTTTTTTCAGTTCTATTCAAGAATTGATTATTATTATTATTTTTTGGTGTCTATTATTTTTATAATTGGTGCGAGTTGTTTGTGGGATCTTAGGTGCTATTAGGGGAGGGGTATTATGCGGATAGAACAGCGAAGCAAACGATTGAGATACTGCGGAGGAGGGGAAAGGCTTTGGAAGATCAGGTTGAGTCTTCGAAGGCGACGATGCTAGATCTTGAAATGGAGTCTAAGTTCTTCAATTCAACGGCTGCGGAGGCTGCTGTAAGTCTCGTGGTTTATGAAGTTATATTGAAGAAAAACAGTCCTCTCGTTTTGCTTCTGGTTCTTTTACATTTGGAAAAAAAGAATATTTTGTGCGTTTGTGAAAGTTGGTTTTGGTTGAGAGTACGAAGCATTTCATACGAATACGCCCACTCGACCCATTCTTCTCTCATTAGATTGTTATTATTATTATTATTATTTTGAGCAGAATCCTATTTTAATTTCGTATGCTTGAAAATTTATTTATTTCCTCTCAAACAGGAAGGTCTTGTAGAAATAAGGGAGGAATATATTGAAGATACTCCAAAGATGTGTCTGAATCTGGTAGATTTTGTAAGCCTCAATTGCTCATTTGTTTCTGCTTTTACTGTCTGTATTAGCTCATGTACAATGCACTTGTTTTAGCAGTCATCCAGTACTGTTAGTTGTAGTGTCTTTTCCACATTTTCATATATTTCGTGTACATGCTTTAATAACAAGGTATGTTTGTGTACTATCAGATAATTGGAATATTTTATCTTGACCTTTACCAAACCTTTAATAACAGGGTATGACTTGCGGTAAATTCTTAGTTGCGACTGTCATTAACCAAGTGTTAGAAGTACTGTTGTGTTTGTGTATTGTCAGATAATTGGAATATTTTATCTTGACCTTTAATAAACCTTTGAAGGTGTCTTACATGGATATGACCACTTGTGTGAGGTTTCCTTTATTATTATCTATAGGCATTCCTCAAACTCCTTGTTATTCTTTTGTTCCACTTGTCAGAGGATCTGTAGATGCCACGAATTGTCATTTAGTACCTGTTAAACAGTTCAGTGTTGGTGTGAAATGTTTAAGCTTTTCATTTTTCTAAGGGGTCTAAATTTTTGGTGCTGGACTTTCAGTGATGTCAGCACACTAGAATCAAGCTTTCTTTTTCCATGTGAGAGGATAGTGTCATGAAATAGGTTTATCGAGATGTTTATTTCTTCAATTAATTAAAGATTCTAAGATTAGTATTACATGAGTTATTTGGACCTAATTCATCTTAAGCAAGTCACCATCCAAAAGCTTTCTCCATCTTAGGGCTCATTCTTTGGAGGGTAAATAACTTACCCAGGAATATCTATTTTCTTGGATAAGGGTTTTCCGGGCAACATTTAGACGAGAAAATAGTTTATCTATATTTTTTATGCATCCGAAAATGGTTTCAAAATTTATTATCTATGTTCTTTTGTATTACTACTTTTCTAGATAAGTTGCTAAAATCTATCCATATTTTTCATAATACCCTTTTTTGTATAAATATATCTATATAAATTATAATTTATTATTATATTACATATAATTTAATACATCATAATATATAATATAATATAAATAATATATTTTTATTTTACTATGATATATATATTACATACTATATACTATATTATATTAGATATCATATAACATATTGTATAATAATGATAAATTATTTTTTAATAATAGTTTAATTATAATAATGACATAATATAATATAATACTATCATAATAATATAATAATAACATAGTATATTATTATAAAATATATTATATTAGTATAATAATATATTATATAGTAATGTATTAGATTATATTACATATAATATAATATATAATAATATATTATTTATTATCATTATTATATTATTTATTATATGATTATATTATTATTATTATATGATTAAGGGTACATTTGGGAATAAATATAATGTTTATTTTCCTGGCTCATGGAAAAAATTATTATCCATCTCTTTGATGGGTAAGATTTTTTTCCTTTTTAGTGGATAAATGCTACCTATAAGAAAATAATTTATCCACCTAGAGAAGCATAAGAACATGGGTAAAGTTGGTCAATGAGAAAGTTGACCAACTTTTCCATGATATTTACCCACCAAAGAATGGATCCTCAAGGAAATTTTGTTCTTCCTACATTCCTAATCTCTTTAATTCCCTGAATGTGAACCCAAATTAGGATGAATTTGATCCTTTTTGTTGTGCAACTGCAGCTCCCCTTTTACATTGGTACTCTTTCTTTACCTTTTGTTTATTTTCTTCTATCCATTTTGAGTTTTGAATTCTTTGATTATCTTGATCCTATGAGGTTTGGATTTTGGGCTCTTGTTTCCTTTTCTTTTCTTTCCTTTTCATCTTTTTCATTTTGCTCCTTCCCTCTTTGCTGTATTCTGTTTTGCATTGAACATCCTGAACCTATCATTCATTTTTCCATTGAAAATTTGGCTTCGTTGTCATTGTTGTAGTAAATCTCAAGTATGAACCATGCTTCATGAGAGGTAAGGTTGACACACATATGATGAGGGTTTGGCAAAATAGAGTTCATGTGGTGCTGGATTTAGACTTGGAGCATGTTATGTCATCTGGCAGGTTGCATTAAAGATTAACTTTCAAGCAGACAAATATATGCTGAGGCAACAAGCCAAGCATCCACTTATAAGAAAATACAGAATCAATTTTGTTTGTTGTAACTGCTCAATAGGTTGACAATCCCAGTATGTGCCTGCTCATTGAGCCTCCTGTGCATTGTTGTTAGTGATTATGTGAGTTTCCCAGTTAGGTCAAAATGAAGTGGAAGCTAACAAGCTAGGATAATGTAACCAGCAATTATCAACTCTTTTAGAGCCAGGAGTGGGAGGAATGTTGTATTACAAAGGCGGGGAACATAATTAAAGCTGGTAGGATCGTAGGATGCCAGGTCTGATACAAATGTTTGCCAGAATTTCATGTGTTGACCTCAGTTTTTAAAAAGATGAACTCAAAAGATAATATCCTTACAGAAAGTACATAATGGATGATTGTTCTGATCTAGCATCAAAGATTTGTTTTGCAATTGAAAACAAAAAATCAGGTGCTGTCTGGAATTTTCTAGAGGAATCTGATACTCATATGAAATGAAAGAGCTACAGGAAATAAAGGTATATCTATGATCAAGATCAGTTACAAAAAGATCAGGTTATGATTAAACAAATGCAAAAGAAGGGTACAGGGGTGAGCCACTACACACTTTGGGTCGTAAGAATTGCACCTAGGTTTTGAAGGTCTAATGCCTTAGTTACAGGATCAGAACACAATAACAAGGATATATATTGTAGATTACCAATCTTCATTGATCAAATGTCTAAGTCTATCACGCAAACAGTATCCTTAATTATAACAACACTTTTCTATAATCCCGACCTATCCTTCCCCCTTACCCCACCCCCACAACACACCACACACAAAAGAAAAAAAAAAAAAAAGGAAAAAAAAAAAAGAGGCATGGTTAACGTTCACTGCTAGACAATGCTGCTACAGAAATCATGACCATCAAGCTGTCAATAAGATCAGCAATCTTTTGCTGTCAGCCCTTTATTCAGAATAACCTGGTAGAAACTAAAGATGACTAGAAAGAAAAGGAAAATAGAGCATGTTGATAACTAAAATAAATATAAGAGTAATCTCTAAGTTGCAGTCCTCCAATGTATCATGGCATGAACTTGAATCTCCATCAAGATATTTCATAGTTGCTAATTGCTTAAGTATGAACACATATATCTTCAGTTATTGATCTAATAATGGAAGACTGAAGATGAGGCACAGCTTCTTTTGAATGAGTTGGCCTTGAACTGGCTCAAACTATGGACACTCTTTAGCAGATGACAATGTTGTTAATGATTCTTGAATTAATGGTACTTTTCCTTGTCAAGCATAAAGTTATGGCTAAGTTAGTTTGCAGTCACACAATCTGATGACATTCAATACTTTGCTGTGCTAGCCTGAGCCACGCTACAAGCATTGGGAGAGGTTCATATCCATCCAGATGTTCATTGGATATAGCATGGACAAACGTGCAGCTTCACCAGTTCTATGTTACAATAAGTGCCTATATTCTTTGAATCTTTTTGATACTTGAAGTGGAAGTGGAGTTAAAATAAAACCAGGTTCCTTGAAAGTTGGTTCTAAGGCAAGGAAAAGCAATAATTTTTTGGTTTGTGATTGTCACGATGACTCTGCAACTTGCAGCTAAAGATATGGAAATGCAAAGCAACAGACCATCTTGGCATGCTGTTGCACTCAAACAATTGAACATATATAGCAGGCATAAAAATATGTTGCATCCGAAAGACAAGGCAAATGTTAGAAGGTAGATTTTAAAAAAGAAGAGAGTCAATGGTTCAAAAAGACAATGTTGAACATTACTGTGTGGAAAACCTCCAAACACTGAAAGGGATTATAAAACAGTTCAAGGACCAAGGGCTGAAGGTAGTTTATGATAGAAATGACTAGCAAACAAGAAGTATTACCCCGAAAAATGATACACAACTTCATAATGAGAGACATGATGGTTTGAAGGAACCCCGAATAGTTTGGAAACTAACTCTTGATACACATCATAAATAGAAGAGTCTTAATTGTTGAATTCAACCCCCAGTAAAATCAATATGAGAACAAGGGGAAGTTAGTTGTAACAATTAACTTTAAAAGTTTTAAAAAATACAACATGAGAAAGGAGGAGCCATAGGATGTCTAGTTTGATTTTTCAAGCAAAATTAAGTAGAAATAAATTCTTAACATTCTAGAACCATGGATATCTTTTGCTGGTTATTAGCAATATTTACTTATCTCTGATTAAAGCTCAAAGTGCCTTTAGAGGCAGGAGGTAGGGAAGGATCATAATTCATAACAATTCTTACATAGCAGATTGTGATCAATGCTAACAACTGATGATGGGGAAACAAAAGAAGATAGTTTAACTGCTATTTGTTGTCCACGAGATTTTTCTCAAGATAGTATCATCCAACATATGCTGGACATTTAGGTTAAGGTTGGCAATCTGAGCATGTTTGGGTCAGATATGGGTTGAGTCAAAAATTTCTTAACCAAACCCTGTCCTCTTTATTAAACATGTCAAAAATCTAGATTAGAACCTAATGTGCTTATTAAATAGGTAATCTGACCTAATCCGCATAGCCCATTTATTAAGCAGCTCAAATCAGGTTAAGTGGGTTTTTAGTGGATTAATTGGTTCTAAATGGGTTAAACAGGTTAAGTAGGTAGGGTTAAATAGGACAAAAATGAGTTAAGCCGGTTTAAATGGATTAAATAGTTCTTAAATGGGTTAAATGGGTCAGGTTAAGATCTGACCTAATTATTAAATGGGTCAAAACAGGTTAAATGGGTCCAAGGTCTAAACTTGAACCCTACCTGTTCAATTAATGGACCCAATTATTAAATGGTTCAAAATGGATTAAATGGGTCAAAAGTCTAAACTTGAACCCTACTTGTTTGATAAATGGGTTTAAGCAGGTTGGCCCATTTATGACCCAAATATGTCAAACTGCGGATCTGCCTAAAGCAGGTTGCTTGAGGGTTGAGTTGATGAGTCGGGTCAAAAATTACCACCTCTAATTTAGGTTTTAAATCAAGTTCCTGCTGAGGTGCTGAACAGGAAAACTGTATCAATACTGGAAATGGGAAACCTTTTTGGCAATTTTCAGAGCTTAACTCAATGCCAATAAAAATTCAACATGGTCAACTAGCAAACGTAATGCTGTGCAATATCAGATTAAGTGGTGGAAATTTTCAGCTGATGATCCAAGGTCCCAGGTCATATTCCCAATCCTTGTAACTAATCTAATATAAAGTTTTAATACTCTCTGACCATGTAACTTGATAAGCATATTGCAGCATGCATTAGCTTATTCTGAGGTGCTCACCAATTTTTTGTTATTATAATAAGTATGGTTCTTTTTTCTCATATATGTGAATATAGTACATGACAAACTAATATACGTGTATGCACATGACAACAGTACAGACTACACTACTCTCCATCAGTGTGTAATAAGTTGGTCAAATGAAAAACTTTCAAATTATTGACTCAACAAAATTCTAGTCAGGACACGAAAAAATGAGAAGGAAATTTTATTTGTGTAGAAATGGCGGAAACTTGTGAAGGAAGTTTTAAGTTAATTTAGTAGGTGCATGTGTTTAGTTATGAAGGTTCTGCATATGCAAGGGAGAATTCTGAGTTCTTGTTCTGTGAGATTCCAGGCATATCAGTTTCATATCCTCCAGACTCTTCTAAAGAAGACAATTTAGGAAAGCCTGATGAAGACGAGGAGCATGCTCGAATTATGGCAAAGCTAGATGAACTTGAAAAGGAAGAAATTGAAGAAGGAAGTACATCTGGCAGTGATGAAGATGATGAGGATAGTTTTCTGAGTAATGTTAATGATGACAAAAATGAAGCTTCAGAGGTAAGGTTTGATCGCCTGAATTGAAGACATGCTTTTGTGATCGATCATTTCTGATTTTGTTGTGTTGTGATTGATTTGGTTTCCATGTATGATGACTTAAGAAATAAGTCATTGGACACAATACAAAAGTTTGGAGGTCAGGAAATGTCCAATTCTACTGCTTGGCTCTCAGAAACATTTTATTGATGAGTCCTCTGCATGCAATCCTGAATTGCTGATGACTTATCTTATGTCCCAAACTTCTTCCATTAGATCATGTGTTTAATCTTATCAATTGTCTTTTCTTTTTCATTGCATAACCTATTAGATGTATTTTTTGAATGCAGATTGCAGATTTAAGCATGCAAATTTCTGCCCAAGGTTAGTTTAACAGTATGCTGCATACCCACTTTGCTTGTCTTACAATCTGTTTGTATTGGTGGGAGTTGAATGCAATTTATTAACTATTCATTTTTGTAATGAGTCATGTTATGTTAGCATTCTGAAATTTCACTCTTATTATATCAAACTTATATGTAAACAGATTGAACATAATGATATGTAATGCTTGCTTATCATGATCTATTGCTTTTACTTTTAAATTTATAATTTGTAAAAGGCAATTTGAAGTATTGAAAGAAGTTCTTCTGATTGTTGTATTATGTAGTCCCTAGGACTATGTTTTGGTGTATGAAGTGATACAATGGCACTGGTTGACGTGGATAAAAATGAAACACTAGTGGATGTTGATTTTGTCTAGGTTAATCAGAAGGTTTCAGTTGATTGTAGTGCTTGGCTTTACTGGTCACAAGGGCCCAAAGGATAGCAGAATTGTGCAAATGACAGGTTATGTAGTAGTGAAAGGGCTCGGAAGGGGGAGGAGGAAGATGAATAGGGTTAGAAGAAGAGATGACAGAAAGAGGTGATGAGATTAGAAAGAGAAGTAATAAGCTCCAGAATAATCATTAGTCTAGCCTCTCCTTTTCATACCAAAGAAGTAGATCAGCTATATTTCCAAGGGTTCCTAAATGGTCATATCTCTTGAATCTCTCCATATTTCATTTTAAAATATAAAGGGAAAGTAAAATTTCAAAGGTATCTTCCACTATCATCTAAATTTATGGAATGGAAACGTCATGACTTTGCATCTTGCCAATATGAGTCAAGCCTTGGTTGAGTTGGATTGGATCATTTAAAAACCCATCAACAAATTTGTATGGATTGGATTGATCTAGAAAGTTAAGCTTGACTTCCATGTTCTTTGAGCTTTCACTGGATTAATCGAGTCAATGGGAGAAAAAGGCTAGTCTCACCTATCTCAATATTTGTGTTCATGTTTCATATCATATGACTACAGTTCAATATAGCATACTTATACCTGCTAAAATTAATGGTTTCTAGAGTTTCGACCAAAGTTGTTGTAGCCAAGTATGTACCTTGACCAAATGCTAGCAACATTTAGGGGAGATGACTATTATTAGTAGTATAAAGAAGCTAAACATGAGTGAGGGCCGAGGTAGCCCTAGCTTGAGCTTGATCCAGGATGCTATAGGGCTAGCTTAATCTTGGCTTGAGCTCGACATGAGTTAGGATATCCCAGCTGAAGCTCGGCTTATCTATTAACCAGCTAGATCAAATGCGGCTCAGCTGGGCATGCTAATAGCTGATAAATGGGATGATAGAGAAAGCATTGGATATTGATGATAGCATGGATGGAAGAGAAGCTTGATTCATGTATTAGCGATTTATCTTTGATGGCCTATCTTAATTTTCATTAGTGTTGTAGACCAAATGCCTCTTATTGCTAATGTGTTTGAACGGAGAATTGAGACAAGTTGGGCCCACCACTATTGTTGCAGTGCACCATTGAGGGAGGATAAGAGGAAGGGGAAGGAGGAAAAGTTGGGGGGCTTGGCAGGATTGGGCCTTGAGGCATGGGGCATTTGGAGTTTAAGATTAAGTGGTAATTGGGTAGGAGAGAAAGGAAGATGGTAAGAAAGACTCCAAACTTTTCTGGCAATATTAATTTGGAGAGATACCATTTTAAGGCAAGCTCTGGAGCTATAATGAGTAGAGCCACCAGATGGCAATGCCATTGTTAATGTGCTTCACTTATAATTATTAACTACCACCATAATCCCATTTTAAATAATATATTGCACTTATATAGTAAATGATAGAAAAAAGTGGAAGCGCACTTCCTAAAATTGGAGTTTATTTAATAGATTTTACAGATAATATGAGATATTTTGATCAGATGGAGAATCACAAAAATGGATACTACATTTGCATTCATCACAAATGTCTAGTAAAAATATAGTAAATTCTATCAATTAACTTATTTTGATTTGGTATTTTTCAAGTTAAAGAAGATAAGTGGGCTAAGGATTCATGAGGGCATGTGCAAGGAATGCGGAATCGAACCTTGTTCCAATTGGCACAACGAAACGAGTTGATATGGCCCGTACAGAACCGGTGCATATCGATATAGAAATGAAGGAACAAACTGGGGACAAGGAAAAGAGATAAGAGAGGGAAAGAGAGGAAGATAGAAAGGAGGGAAGGGAAGGAGGTGGAGGCAACGAAGACGCCATTGATGGCCACCAGAAGGCCACGGGGGCCCTCGAAGGGCCATCAAGGCCTTCGATTCCTGCATGAAATTGTGGTTGAGAGATAGAGAGGGGGAGAGAAAGAAAAGAAGGGAAGGAATGGTGGCGAATAGGCCTCTGGCTGGCCATCGTGGTTGCTGGACGGTGTAATCACTGTTTGCAGCTTCGCAGGCAAGAAATTAGGGTGATCAGTGATTACACCATTCGGGCAGCCATGGCGGCTAATTGGAGGCTCTTTGGCAGCCTCTTCGCTAGGGATGGCAACGGGTCGGGTCAGCCAAACCCATACCTGTCCTACTAAAAAATTCTCCATCCCATACCAGAGCTTGGTCGGGTTGGATCGGGTATAAAAAAAATTATATTTGGAACAGGTCGGGTATACAAGGTCTCAAACATAGTTTACTTGAGACCTAAATGGGTCGGGTCAGGTATATCCATCCCATATCTAATTTATTTAAATATTTTATAAACATAACTTTTTTTATATATAAACGGGTCGGGTTTGGGTCGGGGCATACTACTATCCATACCCGACCCGAACCCGAGTCGAGTTTTTTTTATATAATCCATATCCATTTATAAATTAGGCAGGTCGGGTTTTACTCGCCCCATTATGGTCGGGTCGGATATCCACCGGGTCGGTAAAAATTGCTATCCTTACTCTTCGTAACCTTCCCCACCTTTTCTTTACCCCCCTCTCTCTCTCTCACTCTCTCTCTACCAAGTCCTTTGCGGATGAAATGGAGGTCCGAGGTCTCGTGGCCCTCCAAGGGCCCCCGTGACCCGTTGGTGGCCACGGTTGGCATGTCTGCCGCCTCCACCAACTTCCCTCCCTTCATCTCTCTCTTTCTCTTTTTTCCTTCTTTCCCTCTCCCTCGTTCGGTGTTCGATTTGGAAGGCCGAATCGGACTAGTTTGCGGCCAATATGGCTCAGAATGCCCTGAACCGCTAGTTTGGGATGGTTCGGTGAACCATGGGCATGTGCTTAGTCCAAAATCTGTTATATGCCGAGGAGATCTTTGGGTACTTATATTAGACTAGTAAATCTAAATAGTACCTTCCTAGCTAGCCTTTTTAGGTGAGGTCATTACAATGTATGCAGGCTCATGCAAGCGTGTATTTAGTTCCATATCAATTATATGCTAAGAAGATCTTAGGTACGTATATAGTTCCAATGAGTGCAAATAACATCTTCTGGTTAGCCTTTTTGGATGTGGTCCTGAGCCGTTACAAGTGTACCAAAGTGGATTTGGCTCATGTAGATTTGGGAACATTGTAGTATGGGCATTTTGGAGTTGACCACAAGCAGATCGTGGTGCTTTTGATTGGATTTATTAGATTCTTAGCTTGGCAAGAAAACTATGGCTTAAATTGGGAAGCATGTCAGGACTCGTGAGGCATGCTTTTAGTTCTTCATTGGTTATATTACTTGTGAAATCTTGGATACTTATACAAGACTAATGAACCCATATAATATCTTCTAGTCAACCTTTCGTGTGAGATCTTGGGTTGTTACAAATGATATTAGAGTAGTGCTGGCCCATAGCCCATGTAGACTAGGGGACCTTGCAATATGCCCATAGCCCATGTAGACTAGGGGACCTTGCAATATGGGCCTTGTTGAGGTTGGCTACAAGTTGTTTGTGGTGTTTGTGATTACATTTTATTAGATTTGGATGGCTTGCAAGGATATTAAGGCTTAAATGAGGGAAGTATATGAGGACCCATGCAGGCTCTGTGTTTAGTCCTACAAATGCCATGTGCTGAGATCTTGGATATTTATATAAAGCCAATGAATCAAATGGTACCCTCTAGCTAGCCTTTTTGAATGAGATCTTGAGTTGTTACAGCTAAGTTTTAGCTGAATGAGATCTGCTCTTGGATCGCTTGTTTGTTTCTTAGTCGTAGCTATTATTTTACGTTTAGCCCTTTGCTATGGCCTTTTGCTCCAAAATCTACATAAACAAAATGTTATAGTTACAACATTTGCAAAAATTAATTTTATTAAGTCTTGTCATATAACTAGAATTCTACATCATTGTAATGTTTCAACCAAAGGAATGATATTTCTAATTACTGAAAAATTCTCAAGTTATTCTCATTTTTCATTGGTCAAATGGTACTCTAAATTACTTTTGTCAGAAAGAATTATCTTTGGTAAGTGACTTCTCCAAATTCTGAATTTTTTGCATTAGCCAAATTGTTACTGAATGTGCAATGTGTAGCCAAGGCTTCAGGTTCAGAAGATGGAAGAATGAATAAATTATACTCGATGGTACATTTTTACTGTGTACTGTAATTTGGAGATGGTAATAATCTTATTTTTTGGAGATGCAACTTGTCTTGAGTTCTTGAGCTGACTTGTCTAAGTAAACTTTAATGTCATTACCAGTCCTGTCCCAAATTTCAATTCCTCAGACCTGACAAAACCAAGGAAATGATATATTTGATTTCTAAATATTCTTTTAAAATAGCTTAAGAACCTATGCATATCTTTGATAATCTCTCACACAACTTAGACAGCAAATTATGGCCTTTCTAAATTTACCATGTGCTTCCTCTTGTTGAAGTTGAACCTTTTCAGGAACCCAAGAGATTCCACTGCAGTTGCTGCATTTCATGCCTTGAGTCAAAGACTCTAGCAGGCATTTTTCAATAACTTTGTCGTTACTATATAATGATTTGGTGAATGCTACCATATTTTGAATATTAAGATGGTGAACCCGCAAATATTGCAATATTGTGAGAACAGATGGTCAAGGTTTGGAAATCCATATACACAAACGTTTCATACCCAAGTCTCCTAACAGCCTTTCATATGTGCTACTCCTTCGATTAACTATATTTCTAGCAGTGCAAATACCAAAGTAACTTTTTCCTTGGTTTTTTTGGGATATATGGTGAGCATCACCTTCCTGACTCAAACTCAGGACCTCTGCAAAGAGAGGAGTGTTGCTGATCAGCTGAGATAATTTTTCCAGCTGGCTAAAGTGATATAATGTTGACATTAAATTTTCTTCTTGACTGGTTCTTGTCATGCTCTTCTTTCAGCTGGTTCCTTTCAGAGCAACAAAGAAGAGCCTCACGGTATACAGAAGTCTCCATTGCCTCCTGAGCAGAAGGAAAATCTTCACCAAGCTTCTGTTCTGATGCTGGAGGCAAGTGTTTATATGATTCCTGGATTTTTATTGAATTGTGTTTGACATTTTTTTGGTTACAATTGTGTTTGACCTTTTGGTGAGATGTATCAAGTATTTTACTCAGATACATTCAATCAGGAATACTCTCCATTCATACGGGATTACAATTTGCAGGTGCCATCAAAGTTAAAACTTCTAGATGGAGGGGTGGTGGAGCCATAAAACATAAAAGTTTGAGGTACATACTAGATTTAGAGATCCATAGGACCTATAAACAGTTTAAAGCTCCACGAAAATTCCAATCTACCATACTCTATTTTGTTGATAATCACTACACCTCCAAGCTAATAAAGTACTGCATTTACTTCATTTAGGTACAGCCTATGTCCTAAAGACTGCATGAAAAAATCAAGAACTATACTTAAAAATATCTCTCAATGAGAAAAACATATGGCCTTTGCTTGTAAATACTTGACAATTAAAAGGATACCTATTTTTCCATCTATTATATTACAATGCCTTGGTAACTCCATTTGAGCAACTCGTATTCAATCGTCAAGATTCTTGAACACTCCTCTTGACTTAATAAATGTTTGATCAATGCTTATGACTTAATATGTTTAATCAATGCTTGTGACTTTAATATGTTTGATCAATGTTTTAAACATATCTCCATTTTTTAATATCATTAACTTACCTCCTTGTTATACTCTCATCACCAACCACCTTATTTTACTCTCATCACCAACAAATTGAATATCCATGCATTTATTCTTGATAAATATATATATATATATATATATATATTATATTATATATATATATAATATATAATATATATATATATTTGATAATTCATGTAATTCCTATAATACCGCTCATCTGTAATTTTGAGTTTTTTACCTCTTTCCTTTTTTGGGAGTTGGGAAGGGGGGGAGTGGGGGTTAGACTATAAAAGGTCCCCTCCCCCTCATTAACCTCTCCTGTAATATTAGATTTCTTAATCAACTAGATTTACTCCAAGGGCAAATTCCGATGTTACGATTCTAAATAAAAGTGACAAGGGTAGCTAACCAATTTATTATTTGCCAATAAATAAAAGGGGCATAGGTAGATAACCAGTCTACTATTTTTTAATAAATTTGAGGGTTCTTATATATTTGACCGTGTAAATCCTAAGTTAGTTAGAAAAGATCAATCAAACATATATGAAATATGGATAGTGTTGAACTCGATCTAGCAATCACAATAGCCAAATCATCTTCATATATTCTCCTCTCTTGCAAATGTTTAATAATTAATTGATGTGCTCCCAAGCAATATTAAGCTCCATCATCATTACAAATTAATGTAAATATCAGTTGTGAGACCAGGCAACAAGTAAGATCAAAACATACTTTTTGACCAAAAAAACCCTAAAAATGAATAAAGAATTTGTAATATATCAAAATTCAATCTAATAAAGTTGGGTTATGAGAGTAGTCCGGGAAATAGAGTTTATCTAAGAAGCATAAATTACTTTTGCTCCCAAGCTATTTGGCTAGGTGTGACATTAGTTGAGGGATATATTTTGTACGCAGTGGCATTTGAGCCGAGAGCAAGATGGATTTGCAAGAGAGGAGCACTCGGAGACTTCTCCTCCACTCTCACATTGGAAAAAAAAAAAAAAAAAAGGATTTTTTTTTTTTTTTTTTATCTTTCTATATTTTAGGATATGCTTTGATCATCCTCTTTATAACAAAAATTTGACACGTGTCCTTTTAAAGTTTAATAATCATTTAACCAAATGAGAGGATTTCTTATCTTTTCAATTAAACAAACAAGCTCCCAGGAATCAATGGTATTCCTCCTCCTCTCTCTCTTCTTCTTTCTTTTTTTTTTTTTTTTTTTTTTTTTTTTTTTTTTTTGGATAAAGGCAAAAGGAGGGGGTAAACTTTGGTGTAGCTATCCCCACTGAATTCCAATCCTATTAGGTTATGTTCGATTTGGATCGTAATTTTTTCGCGTACCCTCCTTATGATCGATGAGTATGCCAGTTTGACATCACTAAGACGTCGGAGTAGTGCGCTCTCTCGTCATCTCGATCACGTATCCTAAAAAAATTTCTAGATTAATCGAGTCATCTACGGGATCATGTCTTGAACCCGTAATCAGTAGGAGATGAGGTTAAGCCAATGGTTTTATTCCTTGTCTTTGCACCTTCTCTCTCTCATTTTATTGATATTAAGCTAGGACCAAGTATGGATAGCAATTGTTATAGTAGACCAGCACGATGGGTCAAAATAAACTGTGATATAGGAGATTTGGCTTCACCAACTTGGCATGGGCTACGTGGATCAGTCCAACGTGAATCTCAATAACTATGGAAAATAAAATTTTAATACATGTTTTATTTAAAGATTCTTAGAGATTTGAAAATAATTAGATAGTGAAAACCTATAGCAAGCAAGATGATGATGTCATATAATTATGTTGATGATGTGATAATAATAAAATACTCTTGCATTTTCTAATAAAAATTTTAAAAAATATATTTTTATGTTATGAAGTACGGGATACTGGCAATCAAAATTTAGGTTATGTTAATTTGGTTAATAATATGGATAAATTATTAAAATTAAGAAATCAACATCATTTAATAGGCACGTGACCTCCTGTATCCATTAAAATCTAAAATAATATGATAGAAGGAGACATGGGGCATGGCATCGTAGGGGTTCTTTTCTATTCATGCCCTTATCATCGTCTATACTTTAGTCATCATTTACCTTCTGAAATTTTTATCGACCGAACCAGGTTTTTAATTTTTTTATATATATTTCTTCATCATCATATTAGATTAAATGAATATGATAATTCATAAGTATAAATTGTATGGTAGTAAAGAGATGCATGAAAATACTGAAAATTTGGTCGGACTTTGAAAAGTAAATGATGATGGCTGAAATGTAAGCAGCTGCGAGAGCACAAAGACAGAGAAAGACGTCGATGATGCAGCTGGATTGTACCCTATATATCTTTCTACCTGTTATATTTTATTTTTATTTTATTTCGTATGTTAAATTTTAATGGACACGTATCTATCATGGCCGTTACGTCGGACGGGAACCGTTGGACGGACCCACAGCTCGAGGAGGCGTGGTTACTGGCCCAGGCGGCGATGGCAGGGAGACACAACGGAGGATGGGGACGGACGTTTGGATCGCCGCTGCTGGGCTGGCCGGGGGTATTTAACGGCGGTTAGACGTGCGGCGTGGTGGAAGGCGAAGCCCCCAGCTTGTACGTTCGCGCCCACCGCCCTCCAAAGTCCAAACCAGCTCGAAATATGGAAAGCTCGATAAGTAAAAGCCATCGCCTGTGGATAATTTAACGAGAATAGCACGGCTTCTCCCAAGTCCCAACGCCTGCCGCCTCCCATGTACAGAGCACGCTTTTTTTTTTTTTTTTTTTTTTTTTTTTTTTTTTTTATTATTATAAAAAAAAAGGGCAGGGAGAAATAACCCTGGTCTAGCTTCCATCGATCTCCAGAGCTCGTTAGATGATTAATCTATATGAATTATAATATTTTTAAATATTTTTTATCAATCGATGAGTATGTCAGTCTAATTTTATTATGATGCCTGTGAGTCCCAAATATTTTGACTGAAAATGGGCTAAAGTCGGCAGCTTCCGTCGACTTCATATTGAGTGGAAAAAAAAAAAAATGGAAAACATGGGATGAAGCCCCTGTTTATCCGATCACCGTGTTCGCCGAGAAAATCGGGAAGAGGGCTGGGATGAGATGGGAATCGATCGGTGAGAGTCATAGGGGGGGGTGACCCGATCGGACGAGATTCCTTCCCGTATGGCAAGGAGACTCCTCGTCGTTGTTTTCTTTAAAACCCTCTTCATAGCCGAGTTTTTCCTCGATTTTTCCTTCCGTCTCTGGTGGTCGAGCAATCGTGGATCGTCGTCGGTAAGTCCTCTTCACCCTAGGTTTTTATTAGGGTCAACTTACGAATTGAGAGGGGGTTGAGAGATTTTTTTTCCGGTTTTGATTCCTTTATCGTAGCCAGGGAGGTTGAGGATGCGTTGGCCGACCTCGTCACAGCACTGTTCGGCTATTTCGATGGGCCGCCGTCTTTGCTTCAGTTCACTGGAGCAAGGGAGGTGGGCAATGGACTGAGAGAGAGGAAAGGGGATCGGAGAGAGAAAGAAAGAGGGGAAGTTGGGAAAAAAAAAGAAAAAAAAGGGGGATCGGGAAAATAAATTAAAATATATATAAATAATATATATATAAAGAGAGAGAAAGGAAAAACTGAAAAAAAAAATGTGTGTCAGAGATAATAATAACATTATTTGAATAGATTTTTTAGTTTAGGTCAAGGTCCATATCAAACTAGGAATTAATTTTCTATGCTAGTTTATTTAGATAGGAATTGATTGTATAATTTATCTTATCAGGAATTTCTTCTGGCCTGTTAGAAGAACAGAATCATAGTTGAGGTTCAAATAGGCAGTATAAAATCATTTTTGGTAAGTTATCTTGACCTCTAGTATTACATGCTAAATATGTTATGATTGTTGCAAATATGTGTGGTATGGTTTAATCTGCATTGGGTTGCATTCATTGTCATGCATGTTAGTGTTATCGCTCTCTAGTTCGACTATGATCACACGAGAACGTAGTCTCCTTCTGGGCCTTCAGCGGGGCGATCGCTAGTACATGACCGTTGAGCGATATGTGATATAGGAGCTAGTTGCCTTATTTTAGCCATGCATGGCAGGTACATGCTGGATGCATGTATTCTCGTGTGATATCAGAGTTAGTTTCTTTTCGGGCTTGTGGACGATCACTGGCACATGACCGATGCGGTATGTGTAGTCATGATTCTATTCTCTTTCGAGACGAGCCACGGGCCGATCGTGGCCATAGTCAGAGGGACTAGGAAGTAAAGTAATGGTTGGCCATCCATAGTCTTGTTAGTTGTAATAAAGGTAAACATTTGCTAATGTTGCTGGTTATATTATTTTATGCGGATTCTGTTTGTATGATGTGTTTATGCTTACTGTTTATTATTGGCATATTTATGTATGTATATTGGAGGTGGTGGTAGCGTACCGACTGGTTAGCTCAGACATTGTTTTCATTATCTTTGTACAGATAGGCTATCCCCAGACTTTGGGACAAGTCATGAGAAGTCGGGATTTTAGGATTTAGTTTATTAGTTCATGTTAGTTTAAATTTAGTTTAACTATGCTCAATTATATTTGGGCTATATTTAAGAGATTTCATCTGTCAACTTGATTGAAATAACATGCAGTGGAAGCATGATAAAAGGATTAACATTAAATCTAAGCATACTTTTAAACTTTTCTATGCTACTTGTCCCAAGATCTTGCATGAATGATTATTAATAAACAGTGAAATCATGAATTCTACTATGAACATTTCAAAGCAACATATCTATATATGTAAATCCATACCTCGTATGATGTGGAGACGTTCTCCGCTGCGAAAGATCCAGGAGAGGAAGAACTCTGATTAGCCGCACACGTGTCCGGCCTTCTACAGGTGGTTCACACCAGGGCTCTTTCAAAATCTACTTCCACTCCAAGTGCTAGCTTGTTGTGGAACGATTGATGATGAACTCCTTTTCTTCTTTGATGCCGGACTCTCCGAATGAAAGAAGAAAAACAAGAGGTGGAGAATGAGTGGTTGAAACCCTTCCCAAAACACTCTATCCCAAGACCTAGATCACTAGGTACAAATATGCATACTTTTCTTCAAAAACTCACACCCTAAAACTAGAACCTTTCATAGTTTCTTCCTTTCTTCCCTTTTGATTTTTCCAGCATTTCTTTGCTGAATTTTCTATATTTCGTCCTCCCATTTCAGCCATAAGTAGATGGAGAGGGAGAGGGAGAGTGGGGAGTTATGGAGTGTTAATGGGTAGTTATGGATGATAATGGTCATGGGAAGTTACATAACTCCCCAAAACTGAATTTAAATTTATTTAAATTCAGATTAAAGTATTAATTGATTCAGTTCATAACTGAAATCAATTGGGTCAAGTGTGCATATATTGGGTTCAACCCAATTGAACCCAAACCTAATTTGAACCAAATCCTATTTGATTCGTTCCAGATTTTTTATAGCTCAATCAAATTGGGCTATCAAGTAATCACATTACTTAATTCACCTCCATGCATCACAACTATTAGTGAAATTTTATGTCATAACTTTTTGTGACATCAAGTGTCTACACTTGCGAAATCATCAAGTGTCGACACTACACAAGTGTCGACACTTTCAAGAATATCAAGTGTCGACACTTGGATAAAGAAAAATCCTTTTTCTCTGTGAGTCCACGAACGATTCCCAATCGTTCTCGATCACTAGATCAAGTAGAAAACCTATATGGTGTGTGACCCATAGGTTCGAATACTAAGCCGGTAGCACTGGAACATTTTCAATACCAGTCAAAGTCGCCATCTAGCAATGACATCCGACGTCCGGATAGGTCGAAGTTGCAGAGCAACAATCAAGAACCATTAGATATGGAAACCTTGTAATTAATCCCTTTGACCTCAATGCTCAGGAAGACTTAGGGTTAAACTGCCCAACCCATAAAGTCCATCAACAATGTGTCTCAATTTCACAAGTCCTGTAACACTTTACAAAGACTACCTGGCCAAGGTTTTGCTAAATTAAAACACAGTAAGATATCTGCTCCAAACACTTTGGAGGGGTCAATCCCATCTTGATCCAATCACCGCTACACGAGTACTTAACTGTACCCAGAAACCTTCCGTCCCTGGATTAGAAATCCAGATAGTCCAGTACCAAAGTACAGTGAGTTGCTCGCAAGCTACCATGACGATCTCATGTCTGAGGGATAACTACGTCCATATCAAAAACTCTAGGCAAAAAAAAAATACAGACGGGTCACGTTCGATGAAATGTCAAACACAACATCTGCATGCCATACCAGTGTCTCCACACTCCTTGGTTAAGAGGACAACCAACGACTATGGCACACAACGACCTATACTTGATATACTATCATCCTGAAATAAGTGTATCATTTGGTCGCGAACAATTTTAGGACTATATGATATATCCTCTCTATATCACATACAAATAGTCCTAAGGACTTCATCACTCAAGAACTCATTACAGAAAGATGAAATAGTGATGAATTGCCAGAATAAATATTTTATTCAATAATATAATTCATATACAATTACATCAAATGTACAACTGTCTACAGTAAAAATTGGCTTTGGGACACATTACCCAATAACTCCCACTTGGACTAAAGCCAATCAGAACAGTATCGTATACCCATCTTCCATTTACAATCATTGAGTTCTTGAATTCCAACAGCTTTAGTGAATGGGTCAGCCAGGTTCTCCTTTCCGTCAATCTTCAGAAGGTCGATATCACCTCGTTCCACGATTTCTCGCACAAGATGAAATCGAGCAGAATATGCTTGGTACGCTGATGGGACTTCGGCTCTTTGGCTTGAGCAATGGCTCCAGTGCTGTCACAGTACACTGGAACAGGACCATCCAGGGAAGGTGCCACTCCCAGCTCGCCAAGAAATTTTCGCAACCAAACAGCTTCCTTTGCTGCATCAGATGCTGCAATATATTCCGCTTCGCATACAGAGTCTGCTACAGTGTGCTGCTTGGAACTCTTCCAGCAGATAGCTCCACCATTCAGGGTAAAAACAAAACCAGATACACTCTTGCTATCATCCTATCTGACTGGAAACTGGAGTCAGTATACCCCACAAGTTTCAAGTCAGGTCCTCCAAAAAGAAGCCACTGGTCCTTGGTATTTCGCAAATACTTCAGGATGGTCTTTGCAACCTTCCAGTGTGCTTCACCTGGGTCAGACTGGTATCGACTCACTATTCCTAATGAGTATGCCACGTCTGGTCTAGTACATGTCATGGCGTACATGATGGACCCTACTACCGAAGCATAAGGAATCCTACTCATACGCTCTCTTTCCTCAGGAGTTGTCGACAATCCTTCTTAGAAAGAGAAATTCCATGGCCTATCGGAAGATAGCCTTTCTTGGAATTCTCCATGCCGAACCTTTTCAGCACGGTATCAATGTACGTAGACTGGGACAAACCTAGAAGCTTCCTTGATCTATCCCTATAGATCTTCATACCTAGTATGAAAGAAGCTTCACCCAGGTCTTTCATAGAAAACTGGGACGACAACAGACCTTTATTCCCTGTAATGCAGGGATGATTCCCGATTAAGAGAATGTCATCCACATACAGTACAAGAAATACAACTACAGAACCATTTGCCCACTTATATATGCAGGGTTCTTCTTTGTTCCTAACAAAATCATACGTCTTGATACACTTATCAAAACGCATGTTCCAACTCCGAGATGCCTGCTTTAGTCCATAGATGGACCTACTAAGCTTACATACCTTAGATTCATCTATGGATGTGAACCCTTCAGGTTGCATCATATACACCTCCTCATCTAGCTCACCATTTAGGAAAGCTGTTCGGACATCCATTTGCCAGATTTCATAGTCCAGATATGCAGCTAAGGCAAGCATAATCCGAATAGAATTGAGCATTGCCACAGGGAAAACGTCTCGTCATAGTCAATACCATAACGTTGACGATAACCTTGGCAACCAGACGAGCTTTATAGGTCTCTACCTGCCCATCTGCGTCCCGTTTCCTTTTGAAGACCCATTTGCACCCAATGGGTTTTACCCCTTCAGGTGGATCAACCAAAGTCCATACTTTGTTGATTTCCATGGACTCCATTTCAGATTTCATGGCTCCCAGCCACAACTCAGAATCAGACCTCTGCATCGCGTCCATATAGGTGATTGGATCCTCGTTGTTCTCATCGAGCTCAACGGGATCACTATCTCGGACCAGAAAACCATAGTGTCTGTCCGGTTGACGCGGTACTCTACCGGATCTCCTTAATGACTGGTCAATAGGCTCAAGGTTTGATCTTATCATAACGGGTTCTGTAGCAATCCTTGAATGATTTGGTTCTTCTATCTGTTGAACTTCAGTAAGCTCAATATTGGCAGCTTGAGCACCTTCAGTAAGGTACTCCCTTTCCAAAAAGGTAGCTCTAAGACTGACGAACAATTTTTGTTCCCCAGGCATATAGAAGAAATAACCCTTAGACTCTTTAGGATACTCAACAAAGAGGCACCTGTCAGACCTAGGTCTAAGTTTATCTGTTTCCAAATGCTTGACATAAGCCGGACATCCCCAAACCCGAAGGTGTGAAAGACTCGGCTTACGCCCATTCCATATCTCATATGGAGTTTTGTTAACAGACTTACTCGGAACTCTATTTAGAAGATAGCACGCTGATTCAAAGCATACCCCCAAAAGGAAGTTGACAGAGTTGCAAATCCCATCATGGATCTGACCATGTCTAACAGAGTCCGATTCCTTCTTTCAGACACACCATTTAACTGGGGCGTCCCAGGAGGTGTCATTGAGAGAGAATCCCATTCTCTTCAAGATAAGTCAGAAACTCCCCAGAAAGATATTCTCCACCTCGATCTGATCGAAGGATTTTAATAAGCTTCCCGGTTTGTTTTTCAACTTCATTACGATACCGTTTGAACATTTCAAACGATTTGATTTATGTCTCATCAAAAAGACATAACCGTATCTTGAGAGGTCGTCCGTAAATGTAATGAAATATTTATACCCACCCTCGGCATCGACATTCATTGGTCCACATACATCAGTATGTACTAGACACAAAATGTCATTGGCTGTACACCTTTTCCAGTAAAAGGTGACTTGGTCATCTTACCAAGTAAACAAGATTCACAGGTTGGCAGTGATTCACAATCACTAACGTTTAGGAGACCTTCTCCCACTAACCTGTTGATTCTATTCTTGTTTATATGACCTAGCCTACTATGCCAGAGATAAGCATCATTGACATTATCTAATCTAGGGCGTTTGCATGAAATGTACATTACACCAACAGGCTGTGATAAAACATAAATGCCATTCTTAATATGTCCAGTCATAACCACAATATCATTCATAATGACTTTGCAAAAATCACTCTTGATTAATAGTTCATAACCATTACTGGCCAACTGGCCTACAGAGATAATATTTACAAGGAATGATGGACAATAGTGACAATCACTAAGAACAACTTTACAAACTCGAAAAACAGATTGACAATTTCCAACGCCAGGACTGGAGCTTGACTTCCATTCCCCACATTCAGAAATCTCTCGCCATTCTCGAATCTTCTACTAACTTGTAGTCCCTGCAACGTATTGCAAATATGATAAGGACTACCAGTATCTAATATCCAGTTAGTAGTATCACAAATAGAAAAACAACAAGGATTTATCATATAAATACCTTGTCCAGCAACCTTTTGCTGCTTCTTCTTCTTCGGCTGTTCGTCAAGTGTAGCTAGGTAAGCAGAACAATTCCTCTTCCAATGACCCGGCTTCTTGCAGTAGAAGCATTCTGCCTGACTCTGGTCAGCCTTCTTCTTAATCTGACTGGGCCCAGCACTTTGCACCATTTTATTTTTATTCTTTTTCTTTTTCCATTTCTTAAAGGGACGACGCCTTGCCGCACTACCTCCCACTAAATTCACCAAGCTCTTTTGGAGCTGGTGATCCTTTTCATAAGTCTGTAGTAACCCCATCAACCCATGGTAGTTGACTACAGGCCTTGTTAATCTATAGTGATCTAGAAAAGGTAAGTAGAAGGGAGGCAAAGAATTCAAAATCGCATCCTTTCCAAGCTGCTCGTGGAAAGGATATCCGAGTTTGGCCAAGTGCTCGATCATGTACAATACATGATCAGTGACCGAGGACCCTTCAGTCATTCGAGCATTGAAGATGGTAGAGGAAACCCTGTACCTTTCAATGTCGTCTGGGGCACCAAAAGATTCCTTCAACTTTTGAAGGATTTCCTCCGGCTGGGCCTCCTCGAATCTGCGACTGAACTCGTCGTTCATAGCCGCCAACATAATGCACCGCACCGTAGTACGGTCAGAGACCCACTTTTGATAAGCATCCCTGACTGCAGTATGTGCGATGGGGGCTGGCCCCTCAGGTGCCGGATCCGTTAATATATAAAGAATCCGTTCGTGCTCAAGAACAATTCTCAGTCTTCGATACCAGCTATCGAAGTTGGGTCCCATGAGCTTGTCATTATCTAATAATGACCGGAGTGATAGATTAGTAGACATTATCTGAAAAAGAAAACCAAAACTATTTAGTATATGAATTATTTAAAACTTAAAGACATGGACTTTTGTCTAAAAGCTCCTCCCACTATTTTATTCAGACTGGTAGCCTCTACCTCCAATCCGAAGAATAACACTTATCCCTTAGTGGTTACCAGAATCCAATAGACAATGCATGAGCCCGACTATGGTCGGCCAACCCATGCTCATCTAAAGGTAGGTTCATAACCAGTTGTTTCTCCAAATAACTCGTAATTTATTTTGCCCTAGGAACACTTTAATCGGCCTTTGGGCTACCTGCTAAAGAAGGTCCCAGTTAGGTCCAACCATTAACATGACTGATCTTAATGTTTCTAGCTAACAAATGATCAAGCCCGATTTTGGCCGGCTAACCTGACCACGTGTTTAAGAAAGTTGCATTATGTCATCATATAATGAATGGCAATTCCAATAGTATGATGACCACCCGATCTATGGATCTGCCGATAATCACCCCACTACTGGACTTATTACCAAACACCTTAATGGGAGGCTAAGACAAAAATTATCATATAATTTCCATCTTTTTAAGGACCTAATAATTTAGAGGTTTTATACATGTTGTGACAGAAGAGAAAGGATAAGTCATGGATTATCTTTCACTAACTTCATATGTTAATGAAAGGGTTACATGAACCACAAAATCCATGGGCACCTAAATCAGTCAAGCTGATTAACCTTATTGGCATGGGCTAACTCGAATCAATGAGCTAACTAATCAAAACTGGTTGACCATATTGGCTAGGTAAGTGAGATCAAGGTTATGGGTTAAGCCATTAACCATCTTTCCTTAGATACCAATATCATTGGCCAGGAAAGAGGTAGCCCCAAAAACCATAGATCAAAAGCCATACTTACCTTAGACACCAATTAGTTCACCAATTTTGATTAGGCTAGCCTAAGAAATCGGGCCCTACCACGAAACCAAGATTAAGTCCATTTAGATGTATGGACCAATCAATCTAACTATTAGATAGATACTAGAGAAGAACCTTAACTCAACATTTGATTAAGTTAATTCTCTATTAAGTCCAATTCATCTAAACTTAGGTCTAACCCAATTAGGACCTAATTCAAGCTAACCCATTTAAACCAAAGTTATGAATATGACTTAGATCTTAAAATCATATCCTTAGATCATTTAGTCACTTAGATTTACTTAATTCATAATTAAGTTAATCATACAACAGATTGAAACATTTTCAAAAAACTTTTATAAAATATTTTTTCAAGAAAATCCAACTTTTAAATTTCTGTTCACTGTGAAGTGTCGACACTTCAGTAGCAAGTGTCGACACTAGGTGTCGACACTACTCTGAGACAGGTCGACACACGGTGAACCGATTTCTGTGTTTTTGTTCATGAGTCGATACCTAGAAGCCCAAGTGTCGACACATAGACACACAAGTGTCGACACTAGGTAAACCAAGTGTCGACAATTGATCAAACCGAGCACAGAAATGCTGAAATCCAAACTTTGTCTTTTCTAAACTTGAATTTTATGTTAAACTATTTAACATAACAATCATAAACTAACTTTAGAACATTTCTAAAACATTTTATGACATCAAATTTAGAACATAATAAAGATCAAAACATTTTAATCTTTACTTTTTTTTCTTTCTTTTTCTTCTTCATGAGTCCTTCACAATGGCACCCCTACACGCCATAGGAGATCCCTTTGAATGGGAAGTGAGGGTCTTGCAGCCCTACTTCTCTCCTATGACCGGACGGCCTGGTGAGGCACTCAATCCGAGTACTTGCAAGAAATTAAACTGATTTTATAATGTTTATACTAAACATTCATGCTAGAGCAACCTGGTTGCTCTGATACCAATTGAAAGAAAACTAGTAGCGAGCATGCTTTGTATTTTAAAACTTTTTCAAAATAACATGCAGCGAAGCATGATAAAATGATTAACATTTAATCTAAGCATGCTTTTAAAACTTTTCTATGCTACTTGTCCCAAGATCTTGCATGAATGATTAATATAAACAGTGAAATCATGAATTCTTACTATGAATATTTCAAAGCAACATATCTATATATGTAAATCCATACCTCGTATGATGTGGAGACGTTCTCCGCTGTGAAAGATCCAGGAGGAGGAAGAAGAACTCTGATTAGCCGCACACATGTCCGGCCTCTACAGGTGGTTCACACCAGGGCTCTTTCAAAATCTGCTTCCACTCCAAGTGCTAGCTTGTTGTGGAACGATTTGATCTGAACTCCTTTTCTTCTTTTGATGCCGGACTCTCCGAATGAAAGAAGAAAAACCAAGAGGTGGAGAATGAGTGGTTGAAACCCTTCCCAAACACTCTATCCCAAGACCTAGATCACTAGGTACAAATATGCACACTTTTCTTCAAAACTCATACCCCTAAAACTAGAACCTTTCATAGTTTCTTCCTTTCTTCCCTTTTGATTTTTCCAGCATTTCTTTGCTGAATTTTCTCTGATTTTCGTCCTCCCATTTCAACCCATTAAGTAGATGGTGAGGGAGAGGGAAAGTGGGGAGTTATGAGTGTTAATGGATAGTTATGGTTGATAATGGTCATGGGAAGTTACATAACTCTCCAAAACTGAATTTAAACTTATTTAAATTCAGATTAAAGTATTAATTGATTTCAGTTCATAACTGAAATCAATTGGGTCAAGTGTGCATACATTGGGTTCAACCCAATTGAACCCAAACCTAATTTTGAACCAAATCCTATTTGATTCGTTCCAGATTTTTATAGCTCAATCAAATTGGGCTATCAAGTAATCACATTACTTAATTCACCTCCATGCATCACCAACTATTAGTGAAAATTTATGTCATAACTTTTTGTGACATCAAGTGTCTACACTTGCGAAATCATCAAGTGTCGACACTTACACAAGTGTCGACACCTTCAAGAATATCAAGTGTCGACACTTGGATAAAGAAAAAATCTTTTTCTCTGTGAGTCCACGAACGATTTCCAATCGTTCTCCGATCACTAGATCAAGTAGAAACCCCTATGGTGTGTGACCCTATAGGTTCGAACACTAAGCCGATAGCACTGGAACATTTCCAATACCAGTCAAAGTCGCCATCTAGCAATGACACCCGACGTCCGGATAGGTCGAAGTTGCAGAGCAACAATCAAGAACCATTAGATATGGAAACCTTGTAATTAATCCCTTTGACCTCGATGCTTAGGAAGACTTAGGGTTAAACTGCCCAACCCATAAAGTCCATCAACAATGTGTCTCAATTTCACAAGTCCTATAACACTTTACAGAGACTACCCTGGCCAAGGTTTTGCTAAATTGAAACACAGCAAGATATGTGCTCCAAACACTTTGGAGGGGTCAATCCCATCTTGATCCGATCACCGCTACATGAGTACTTAACTGTACCCAGAAACCTTCCATCCCTGATTAGAAATCCAGATAGTCCAGTACCAAAGTACAGTGAGTTGCTCGCAAGCTACCATGACGATCTCATGTCTGAGGGATAACTACGTCCATATCAAAAACTCTAGGCAGAAAAAAAATACAGACGGGTCACGTTCGATGAAATGTCAAACACAACATCTGCATGCCATACCAGTGTCTCTACACTCTTTGGTTAAGAGGACAACCAACGACTATGGCACACAATAACCTATACTTGATATACTATCATCCTGAAATAAGTGTATCATTTGGTCGCGAACAATTTTAGGACTATATGATATATCCTCTCTATATCACATACAAATAGTCCTAAGGACTTCATCACTCAAGAACTCATTACAGAAAGATGAAATAGTGATGAATTGCCAGAATAAATATTTTATTCAATAATATAATTCATATATAATTACATCAAATATACAACTGTCTACAGTAGAAATTGGCTTTGGGACACATTTCCCAACAACTCCCACTTGGACTAAAGCCAATCAGAACAGTATCGTATACCCATCTTCCATTTACAATCATTGAGTTCTTGAATTCCAACGGCTTTAGTGAGGGTCAGCCAGGTTCTCCTTTCCGTCAATCTTCAGAAGGTCGATATCACCTCGTTCCACGATTTCTCGTACAAGATGAAATCGACGCAGAATATGCTTGGTACGCTGATGGGACTTCGGCTCCTTGGCTTGAGCAATGGCTCCAGTGCTGTCACAATACACCGGAACAGGACCATCCAGGGAAGGTGCCACTCCCAGCTCGCCAAGAAATTTTCGCAACCAAACAGCTTCCTTTGCTGCATCAGATGCTGTAATATATTCCGCTTCGCATACAGAGTCTGCTACAGTGTGCTGCTTGGAACTCTTCCAGCAGATAGCTCCATCATTCAGGGTAAAAACAAAACCAGATACACTCTTGCTATCATCCCTATCTGACTGGAAACTGGAGTCAGTAGATCCCACAAGTTTCAAGTCAGGTCCTCCAAAAAGAAGCCACTGGTCCTTGGTATTTCGCAAATACTTCAGGATGGTCTTTGCAACCTTCCAGTGTGCTTCACCTGGGTCAGACTGGTATTGACTCACTATTCCTAATGAGTATACTACGTTTGGTCTAGTACATGTCATGGCGTACATGATGGACCCTATTACCGAAGCATAAGGAATCCTACTCATACGCTCTCTTTCCTCAGGAGTTGTCGGACAATCCTTCTTAGAAAGAGAAATTCTGTGGCCTATCGGAAGATAGCCTTTCTTGGAATTCTTATGCTGAACCTTTTCAGCACGGTATCAATGTACGTAGACTGGGATAAACCCAGAAGCTTCCTTGATCTATCCCTATAGATCTTCATACCTAGTATGAAAGAAGCTTCACCCAGGTCTTTCATAGAAAACTGGGATGACAACCAGACCTTTATTCCCTGTAATGCAGGGATGTCATTCCCGATTAAGAGAATGTCATCCACATACAGTACAAGAAATATAACCATTTGTATTTATATATGCAGGGTTCTTCTTTGTTCCTAACAAAATCATACATCTTGATACACTTATCAAAACGCATGTTCCAACTCCGAGACGCATGCTTTAGTCCATAGATGGACCTACTAAGCTTACATACCTTAGATTCATCTATGGATGTGAACCCTTCAGGTTGCATCATATACACCTCCTCATCTAGCTCACCATTTAGGAAAGCTGTTCGAACATCCATTTGCCAGATTTCATAGTCCAGATATTCAGCTAAGGCAAGCATAATCCGAATAGACTTGAGCATTGCCACAGGGGAAAACATCTCTTCATAGTCAATACCATAACGTTGACGATAACCCTTGGCAACCATACGGGCTTTATAGGTTCTACCTGCCCATCTGCGCCCCGTTTCCTTTTGAAGACCCATTTGCACCCAATGGTTTTACCCCTTCAGGTGGATCAACCAAAGTCCATACTTTGTTGATTTCCATGGACTCCATTTCAGATTTCATGGCTCCCAGCCACAACTCAGAATCAGACCTCTGCATCGCGTCCATATAGGTGATTGAATCATCGTTGTTCTCATCGAGCTCAACGGGATCACCGTCTCGGACCAGAAAACCATAGTATCTGTCTGGTTGACGCGGTACTCTACCGGATCTCCTTAATGACTGGTCAATAGTCTCAAGGTTTGATCTTATCATAACGGGTTCTGTAGCAGTCCTTGAATGATTTGGTTCTTCTATCTGTTGAACTTCAGTAAGCTCAACATTGGCAGCTTGAGCACTTCAGTAAGGTACTCCATTTCCAAAAAGGTAGCTCTAAAACTGACGAACAATTTTGTTCCCCAGGCATATAGAAGAAATAACCCTTAGACTCTTTAGGATACTCAACAAAGAGGCACCTGTCAGACCTAGGTCCAAGTTTATCTGTTTCTAAACGCTTGACATAAGCCGGATATCCCCAAACCCGAAGGTGTGAAAGACTCGGCTTACACCCATTCCATATCTCATATGGAGTTTTGTTAACAGACTTACTCGGAACTCTATTTAGAAGATAGCACGCTGATTCCAAAGCATACCCCCAAAAGGAAGTTGACAGAGTTGCAAATCCCATAATGGATCTGACCATGTCTAACAGAGTCCGATTCCTTCTTTCAGACACACCATTTAACTGGGGCATCCCAGGAGGTGTCATTGAGAGAGAATCCCATTCTCTTCAAGATAAGTCAGAAACTTTCCAGAAAGATATTCTCCATCTCGATCTGATCGAAGGATTTTAATAAGCTTCCCGTTTGTTTTTCAACTTCATTACGATACCGTTTGAACATTTCAAACGATTCTGATTTATGTCTCATCAAAAAGACATAACCGTACCTTGAGAGGTCGTCCGTAAATGTAATGAAATATTTATACCCATCCTTGGCATCGACATTCATTGGTCCACATACATCAGTATGTACTAGACACAAAATGTCATTGGCTTGTACACCTTTTCCAGTAAAAGGTGACTTGGTCATCTTACCAAGTAAACAAGATTCACAGGTTGGTAGTGATTCACAATCACTAACGTTTAGGAGACCTTCTCCCACTAACCTGTTGATTATATTCTTGTTTATATGACCTAGCCTACAATGCCAGAGATAAGCATCATTGACATTATCTAATCTAGGGCGTTTGAATGAAATGTACATTACATCAACAGGCTGTGATAAAACATAAATGCCATTTTTAATATGTCCAGTCATAACCACAATATCATTCATAATGACTTTGCAAAAATCACTCTTGATTAATAGTTCATAACCATTACTGGCCAATTGGCCTACAGAGATAATATTTACAAGGAATGATGGACAATAGTGACAATTACTAAGAACAACTTTACAAGACTCGAAAAATAGATTGACAATTCCCAACGCCAGGACTGGAGCTTGACTTCCATTCCCCACATTCAGAAATCTCTCGCCATTCTTGAATCTTCTACTAACTTGTAGTCCCTGCAACGTATTGCAAATATGATAAGGACTACCAGTATCTAATATCCAGTTAGTAGTATCACAAATAGAAAAACAACAAGGATTTATCATATAAATATCTTGTCCAGCAACCTTTTGCTGCTTCTTCTTCTTCGGCCTGTTCGGGTCAAGTGTAGCTAGGTAAGCGGAACAATTCCTCTTTCATTGACCCGGCTTCTTGCAGTAGAAGCATTCTGCCTGACTCTGGTCAGCTTTCTTCTTAATCTGACTGGGCCCAGCACTTTGCACCATTTTCTTTTTATTCTTTTTCTTTTTCCATTTCTTAAAGGGACGACGCCTTGCCGCACTGCCTCCCACTAAATTCACCAAGCTCTTTTGGAGCTGGTGATCCTTTTCATAAGTCTGTAGTAACCCCATCAACCTATGGTAGTTGACTACAGGCCTTGTTAATCTATAGTGATATAGAAAAGGTAAGTAGGAGGGAGGCAAAGAATTCAAAATCGCATCCTTTCCAAGCTGCTCGTGGAAAGGATATCCGAGTTTGGCCAAGCGCTCGATCATCTCGGTCATGTACAATACATGATCAGTGACCGAGGACCCTTCAGTCATTCGAGCGTTGAAGATGGTAGAGGAAACCCTGTACCTTTCAACATCATCTGGGGCACCAAAAGATTCCTTCAACTTTTGAAGGATTTTCTCCGGCTGGGCCTCCTCGAATCTGCGACTGAACTCGTCGTTCATAGCCGCCAACATAATGCACCGCACCGTAGTACGGTCAGAGACCCACTTTTGATAAGCATCCCTGACTGCAGTATGTGCGGTGGGGGCTGGCCCCTCAGGTGCCGGATCCGTTAATACACAAAGAATCCGTTCGTGCTCAAGAACAATTCTCAGTCTTCGATACCAGCTATCGAAATTGGGTCCCATGAGCTTGTCATTATCTAATAATGACCGGAGTGACATATTAGTAGACATTATCTGAAAAAGAAAACCAAAACTATTTAGTGTATGAATTATTTAAAACTTAAAGACATCGACTTAGCTATCAGAGTGCCCATCTTTCGGTTCCTGCAAAAAAGTTGCACGGACCGGTGATGTTCCGACGGAAGACACTCTGATAGCTAAGTCGAAAGGATGAGCTCCCCTCTCGCTCGGGATCATCTTTTATCTTATATAGACACGGATCTCTACCGGAATCTACTAGGGCAAGGCTGGAGATGGTCGATTTATTTTTAGAGGAATCTTGATAGTGACCAGGTAGCAGCATTAGGACAGGGCGGCATCTTAGGATCTGCAGATGATGCTGAGATGTCTAGAATTTGTTGTAATAAAATTTTGATATCAGCTAGAATGATTTATGGAATTTCGGACTATCCTTGAAAAGATTCATTTTGGATATAGAACTAGCTGAGATGGACCGATTAAATCCTTGATTGATTGGTCGAATTTCTGATAGATCAATCAAATCTCTGATAGGTCGTCGGTCAATAAAATGATAAATCCTTGGAAGGCGAAGGCTCCGATTTAATTCGGGGAAGGATCGTGTACGATAAATTTAATCGAGTTTCCCATAAAATCATGCTTTGGATACGTGAGGAAAGGATCCGATTAACCGGGCTACAGTTTTACGGTAATATTTTTTTTAAAGTTTCGCACCACTCGACGATGGATACGAATGTCTTATCGCCATTACCGTACGTACCGTCAATTAACGGAAGGGATGACACCCTAAAATGCAAGACTTGACAGCCAGCATCAATTGTCTAAATATTAGATGTGGATTTAGAAATCTCTTGAGTTTTTTTTTTTTTTTGCAAAATTCCACACCAAGATCTGTCTACCAACAAACCCAAGTTTACTTTTCGTCTCCACACAACTTTATAGAACGTGTTCGGATGTCCAATTCCACTCAGAATAAAATCTAATTCCTCCTTATTCCATCAAATACCTTCGAAATCTGACATAAAAATAACAATACCAGCCAATCTTTAATATTCCAAATTTATCATCCCATGATAGATCACGGAATAGTTTATTTATATATATATTTTATATAATAAACCTTGCCATAATTATTTTTAAAATAAAATTATTATTTTAAAATTTTAATTAAATAAAAATTAAAATAATAAAAATATAAGTTATTTTTTTAAAAAAATAATAATTTTATTTTAAAATAATTTTTTTTATCCAAATACTATCATAGTGTTTTATTATAGGTGCTAACCTCTTAATCAGATTCCTCTCTTGGCTCCCAAGGAAAGCCTGCGGTTAAATGTACCTCCCGCCCATTCCTCCGGCATCTCGAAAGAATAAAAATGTCCATACCTTTCCTTTTATAGCTCAAATCCCGTGATCATCAAACTAAAGAAGAAAAGTGAAGTGAATCCCATGGCTTTCTTTATCCACAAGGCACCATCCCATCCTCCTACGAACACCGCCGGCCAGAGCACCCTTCACTCCCAACCTACGTACAGCCACCGGGGACAGCCAAAAAGATACCAGAATATCTCCAAAATTTTCACAAATTATAAACAACCAAATAATTAACAAAATTATTTTTAACAAACATTATACATGTATACTATGATCAAATAAATGTATTATCTTAATCATCCCATGATGTAAGCTTGAAATTATAACAAAAGTTTATACACGTACATAATCATCTGGATGTTTATCTTTTCCATGGAAAAAAAAAAAAATTCCCCAATCTTTTCAAAAGTCATACAAGTTGTACTAAAAATTGTACAAAATAAGAATGCATCAAAATTGTTGTGAACCGGTAGCATGGAGTTTAGAAAAAAATATTTTTATAAGAACTATCAGGACATTTGTTTTGTCAGATTTTAATTACCGCTCATGTATGCAAAACAATTAATTCATTTGTCATTTCTCATCGATACTTTTCGGATGTTATTTAATATATCACTGATAATGTGATCATTAAAATAATATAATTATTGAGACGATATAAATATTGGATAATATATAAATATTAGGATGATGTAATAATTATTAATAATAATAATAATGATATATAATAATAATAATAATAATAATAATAATAATAATAATAATAATAATAATAATAATAATAATAGTATTGTAATAATAATAACGATGATGATAATAGTAGTAATAGTAATAATCATAATAATAGTACCAGTATTAGTAATATAATAATAATAGTTATAATAATAATAATAATAATAATAGTATATAATAATAATAATAATAATAATAATAATAATAATAATAATAATAATAATAATAATAATAATAATAATAATAATAATAATAATAATAATAATAATAATAATAATAATAATAATAATAATAATAATAATAATAATAATAATAATAATAAAATAATAATAACAACAACAATAATGATAATAATAATAATTATTATTATAGGTATTTATTATGATCAGGCCATTAAATTGGTAATAAGAATTTTTTTTTAATTATCAAGAATAAATTTATTTAAACTTTTATTATAGAGATATTTTTGTTCTAAAATAATTTAAGTATATCATCAATATCCGGTGATGTATTACTATTTGGAATATATGAGATGATAATATCGGTGCATAATACAGTAATGCCATCATCAAATTTATTATCGAATATTTTATTATTAGATAAAATCTTGTAATACCAAATAAGATGATCGTATCATTTAATTCACAACATTGAAACGATGCGAAATATCACTTTGTGTCCAACAACAACTAAGAGTATGATTAAGTTTCCCGGTCAATTTGAATAAGATAATTATTTTTTTCGGTGTTATTAAACTTGCCCAGCCCGTCAAACTAGAAATCCGATGATCCGGTCATGGAGCCAAGCTAAATATGCAATCAACCTGGTTATATTTAAAATCATAGAAATCTGCTCGACCCATTCGATTAGATCGTGACCTGCTAAACCTGATAAAACCTGGTAGGTGGTCAAAGAAAGGAGATGTCATCGGAGGGGGCACGAGAAGAGGAAGGAGGTGCCGTGGGGGTGGGGCATGCATGTAGACGAAGGAGATGCCCCGGGGGGGAAGCGTACATCAATAAAAAAAAAGCCTCAGGTGACACAAGTTATAAAGTATGTGTAGAAGGAGATTGCAGTGGGTGCAGGAGGAGCTTGAGAGAGCCTCAAGCAAGCCACCGATCCTATGGGACTTGTATGGCTCGGTAGAAGAGAATGCGAACTTTCATATTTAAACTAAATATCACGGTTAGATATTTGCTCGGATGATAAGAATGCATGCTATGCTCATGAAAGAAAGGTTGATGATCCTTTCGTTTGAATTTAATTTAATTGGCAAAGGAAGGGGTGACAACCAAGGGTGGGCGAGTTTAGCCGGATGAATGAATTTTGGAAGAGAAATCGTGGGATGGTGGGCGTTGGGACTTAAAAGAGGGATTGTATGCATGGATTCGACAATCAATCATTGATCCGTAGTAGAATTACTGACCCATTGTTTGGTATTTTATCCGGATCAATATCCAGACGGGATTTAATAATTTTAATTTTAATTTTTAATTTTATTATTGTTATTTTTTTAAGGGGACGTAGCTCTGTTAAACCCTTGGAATACGTTAGAAGTTAATAAATGCCAGGCTATCGTTAGCGCCAAAAGTACTCTCAGAGCTCCACTATGAGAAGTAATCAAGTGGGGTGTCGGGTCACTTTGTGGAGATACACCAAATCCCCCGAAAGTTTTTGACAGCTACGAGTCCCTGAGAACTGAGCCTTGTACCATCTGCCGAGCCCTCTGCTGGCCATTAAATACAATTACCAGCAACAATCCTTTTTAGTACATGCTCCATTCATAAATCAACAAAAATCCAGCCTTTTCTATTTTAAAGAGGTGTTCATCCACGGTCTCTTGTATTGTTCCCAAAGCACTTTCTTGTGTCTTCCCCAGAGAGAGAGAGAGGAGAGGAGAGGAGGAATTGGTTGTGGTTGGCTGTCTAGTTTTTTACCCAGGGAGAAAGAAAGAGAGAGAGAGAGAGAGAGAGAGAGAGGAGGACTTGGTGGTGATAGGCCATGGGGAGAAAAGAGTGGATCATTCATGGCATTTTGATCTTGGAATGCTACATGGGTAATCTCTCTTCTTATACCTCATGCTCTGTTTCTCCTTTATGTCATTGGTCTTCCTTTCCGGGGTGCTCTTGTTTCATTTATTGTTCTTAAGGATGTTGTTCCTCAGGTGCGTGTTAAGATAAACATCAGTGTTCTCAACTGCTTTCAAGTGTTTGTTTGCAAATATTCAGACTATATTAGATAGTATTACTGAAATGGTTTCCTTTCCCCAATAAAAAGAAGCATCTCCTGTTTTCAACACAACAACAAAAAAAAAAAAAAAAAAAAAAAAAAAAAGTTTCTGGTCATGTTGATTCTCCATCATTTAGTTTTCTTTTTTCCACCTTTTGGTGCAGCTTGTAATGCATAAATGGCATTTTGTGTGCAAGGTAAACATTTGTTTGCAATGCAATGGTTTGCCCTGTTTTCATGGTTCTTTCTCAAGCTTATTTATCCCATTTACTAGTAACAAACATGGTTATTCCACCAAGTTCTTTTACCTTTTTCATGCATTAGTGAGAAAACCTAACTATCCAACACCGTCACATTCCATGTGTTTCCTATACCAAATACTATTTTCTTTCTACAAATTGTACTCATAGAAACTCATTTTATTGAATTTCTGCCAATATATATAATCTGAAATTGCATACAAAATTTTTGAGTTTTGTCTAATTGTCCTTTCTTAGTTTACATAAAATGGTTACCGGTTTAATGCACATGAGATTTGATTTCAAAGATAGAGGGGTCTAAACATATTGATTCAAGACGCAGTCATAGCTGGATTTTTCTTTTCTTTTTTTCATCTATTTTTTTGGTCTTTCATGAAAGTATAAGCATTATAAAGTATGAATACTTCCAATAATATGGTGTCCTACATGATAAAGCGATCATACTTACATTTTTATTTTACGGATGGTATCAAACTCGCTCTCAGGGTATCTATGAAGTTGTTTGCTGCTATTTATGAAGTTACATATGGGAATAAAAAATGAATCTTGATGGTGATAAATTTGCCTTAAAAATTTTTTCTCTGTTTGAATTTATGATAAAAATAGTTTTCTGTAGGATTGGCTTGTGAGCTGTTTGATCCATTACATTGTCGACAGCGAGTTTGTGGTCTCAAACTGTACTAAAATGGATCTAATAGAAATCTACTGGGAAATATGAGGTGCAAGATGCCAATTTGGGTGCCGGGAAAAGTGAGAAACAATATAGCTTTGGTGGTAGATGTGAAAGTCAAGAAGGGCAAGTTTGTACAGCTTAAAGCCTAAAGTAAAATGAAGAAAAATGCAAGAAGATAATATCTAAAGGAAAAAATAGGAAGTGCATTGATATCTCCATAAGCAACCTGTCATTTGAAGAGATAAGCAGATTACTTAATTTAGCAAACATATCATGATTTTTTAAAGAAATAATCTGATAATTAGAGATTTGCTTTATGTTAATCCTGATTTAAAAGTCTTGTTAGTCTTAGATAACCGGTCACATTTGGTGATATAAATTGCAATCTTAAGACTGTAGTGCTGGACCGGTAGTGCAAAGTGCTGCACATTGAGCTATCACTGCTATTATGTTGATGATTGATCACCACTGTCGGAACTTGTAGCCTTGCTGAGAGAACTTTTTCAATTTTTTTTATGAAGAACATTTTCAAGATTATTAAATATACCGATCGGGAGTTATTTTCTATTATGTTTGGAATAAATAAGTGTTCAAATTATGTGAAGAATCCTTCAATTTAAGTACTTAACATCACAACAGATGCTAATATTGCAGTTGAGTTAAAATTGATGTAAATACAATAGATGATAATATTGCAGTTGAGTTGAAATTGATGTAGATCAAACATGATGCTGCCGAGACAAAAAAAAAAAAAAAAAAAAAAATTGCTTGACCTTGTCTAAGAGGAGCCCTGGAAGCATTAGGAAAGTAATGCTGAAGGTGGAAGATATTGAGCATTGGCACCATCATTACAAGAATGGTGATATTAAGATATGGAATTAACTTAGAGAATGTCTAAAAGTTCACCTTGTATTTAATCCATGATCAATGTATTTGGTGGAAGTTGCCTTGTTATGTAGTCATTCTTGGAGAAGAATTACACTAGCACCGGGGGCAACCGTACCCCCCCCCCCCCTCTTTTCTAACCCTGTAACCTACTAATTAGGATCAGTGAAGCGGATTGCTTTTGCCTAGGAACTATTCACTGACAACTTTGCAAGGCAAACATTAAGGAAATTGCTCAAAGCATGTTGCATATAGTTTATATTCTTTTCTTCTCACTTTTGGTTAAAAAAAAAAGAGTTCCCATTAGAAAGACCTGGAGGAATGTTATTTAGTAGTTATTTTTTGTGCACTTTTCTTTTGTGCCTGTCTTCCTAGCGAATGATGACCTATCGATACAATTCAATCTACTTTTGTTTTTTTTCCAATCTATTGAAACCTTTGATCTAATCTTAGCTATCACTCACTAACCTGAGCATCGGGGAAAGGTAGATCCAAGCTAAATTGACAAGATATGATTTTTATAAACTTTTCTATTTTTAAAGTTAGACAGAAACCTCATGGTTGATTCTTCATGTATGTGTTTAATGAGATAGCTTGCATCATGAGAAAATGGATCTTGTCTAGTTTCCATGCTTTTAGTTATCCTTTAGCTCGAACATGGCTTACCATGCTTTTGCTTTCTTTTTCTCCTGTCTGTAAATTTTGATTCAAACTATTATTCTTCTGACTCTATGGGATCAAACAGCCTGTGCCCTGGGGGCATCGGTCCAGCAGAAGGCTGAATCTGTCACACCAATATCAACCTTCTCCCCACCAGAGGGCAACACAACATTCGTCGATGGTACCACATGGTGCATGGCCCTGCCCGGAGTCTCCCAGGAGGACCTTCAGGATGCACTCGATTGGGCCTGTGGACCAGGCGCAGCCGATTGCTCTGCTGTCCAACCCGGTGGACCCTGCTATGAACCCGACACCCTGCTCTCCCATGCTTCCTATGCCTTCAACAGCTACTACCAGCAGAATGGCAACTCTGACATCGCCTGCAACTTTGGTGGCACTGCAACGATCACTACAAGAAATCCGAGTAAAGGCTTTTTTCTATGTGCCAACTTCTCTCATTTTATTAGCCCAAGGCTTTTGAATGGATGAGCTGCTTGATTGGTTATAATGTGATGTTTGATGTTTTTAACAGGTTATGGATCCTGCGTGTATCCTACTTCAGAGTGAGTATTTCCAGCATTGAATTAAATTGAATCGAATCCTTCCTGAGTTATGGAGCAAGTCTTGAAACATTCTCATTTCTTCCAGAGTCTTATGATCGTGTCTGCAGTAGAGTGCTCCGATCATCCATAATTTATTCGTGGACTTTATGATCCATTCATGGATTATTCATGACTAGTTTAAAAATCTCTTAGATATTACAAACTTAGTGAAAGATATATCAAGCTTGGTCCTCTTAGTGGTGGCCATGTTTGCTCCTCTCTCATGTATATGATGGGCACATAACTATTGTGGATTTGCTTGAAACATCCACTCAATTATTGATTTTTAGACCATTATATTTTTTCAGAACGGTCCCAATAATTACGCCCTCAAATTTAAATATAAGATAAATGATAATCTAAACAAATGTATATCAAATATTTAGAATGTACTGGCATTTTTAGCATGCATCCAATGCTCGATGATTGTGTTTCACCGGCATCATATTTTAATTTCGGGGTAAAATCATCGAGGGACTGCAAAATGTGCTGCATCATGTTGCGAAAAAAAGAAAGAAAATCCAATTTGACCGTTCTTGAAAATTCGGTAATTAGTTACATTTTAATGTAAAATTCACTCGGTACTTTAGCAAGCATACATTATTTATTCGTTAAAATTCCTCTTCTCTTTTTTCTTTTGGCTCTTTTTCGACACTCTTTTATGGTATTTGACATGCTTCCTTCGATGCCTTGTACCTGTCACCAAGCTTATAAAGATGTGATGTTTTCACTCTATGGTCGTGTATAGCTTCAATTTAGACCTGGAACCTTGGTTTCATCTAATAAAGAAAACTGCCTTGATTCGTGCAGTCCTGCTCCTTCTTCGTCGCCGCCGCCGCTTGCAAGGAGTCTCGATTGGAAGAGTATGATAATTTTGATTTTCTTGTGCTTGATTGCTTGCCATTGATGGTGCATCATTGGAGGGGATGTTGGATCTGTGTACATTGCTTGTTTCATGAAATGGATGGCAGAATTCATCTGTTTTAATAAACCTGTTCTTGATGGATGGTGGTGGTAATTGTTTATAATTTGTATAAAATTTTGGAGACCATGAGAATTATATATTGCATGCAGGATCATTATAGCATGTTATAATTGTTGCAGCACCTCCTGTTACATCTTGTATGACTAATGTTGGAGATGCAAAATGCTGGCAAAATCTCTTACCAGCTAAGGATAAGAGTAAATAAGATAAAGAAAAGTTAACAAGATGGTGTCCAAGGCACGGTATTAGGCCTTGGAATGGATTTCTGGCTTTCAATATTGTATCTGGGATCACGGTGGTCTGTTCCGGATATATGATAAGTATTTTGGCTTCTCACCGTTCCGTGATCCGGAAACCGTGAAGCAGAGAGAATGGGGAGTGGAGTCGAGCAGTGAATGGTTTTATTTTATAAAAGAATGGAGCTTTTACATTGAAATCTTCGTAATCACTGGGGAGTTAGGTGTTGGAAACTGGTTCTAGAAATTGTAGATGGTTGCACAAAACAATTTATAGAAAAGTTAAACAGTTAGAGAATTTGGTATTATTAAACAAGAAGAGAAACTGGTAAGGGGTGTGAAGGTATTGACCGAAAACTTCACCCTCTTGTATTATAGATATATGGTGATATCATTGTCAAGGTACATGGAACCTAGCTGAGCTGGAAGCCTATCTAGCTCAGCTTGAACCCTCTTGTCATGAGTACGGTCGCTATGCTCGAAGCCTCTTAACATGAGCATGATTACATGGAGGTTTGATCTAGTGCACTCATCTAGAAAGGTCGGAAAGGTTTAGAAAAATGGACTGGAACTTTGAAAGAGAGATGGGCCAAGGAGGTTTCGCTCTTAAAATAGTTTGTACAATGCAGTGCTTGGTCTGTTTTGATCATTTTGTTGCAATCAAGGCTTAGGATCTCGAGCCTTTTTATAGGCTCGATTCAAGTAACCCCGGAGAGATCCATTAATGTCTCATGGAGCGCCTGGTTAGGACGCATGGCAAAACATACCAACCATGCACGTGTAAGCATTGGGCAATCATGTGCACGACTCCAAGATTTTTGGAACCCGTCTGATTCGGAATATATCATGGTATACCGTTTAAGAATCGATACGGTTCGGACATAGAAAATGATTTGGAATCCTGATCATAAAAAATGATTTGAACTTGATCGGTATTGATCGGTTTGGATTTGATTCAACAATTTTTTTTTGAAAAGGGGAGAAAAATATTTTTTTTAATTTTACCAAGATAGATTTATGTATCGAAACAGTATGACACATATCATATCAGTTACTGATTGGTACGGATCTCGATTCAGTGATCTTTGCATTATTCAATTATGTTTGCATAAGCCGCACCTCATCTCGCCACATCATGTGCATGTTGATAACATGGCTGGCCAGCCAAGGTTGAGCAAGAGAGTGCACATGCACATAGTCACCGATCCATCATCCCCGATGGCTAATTGGGCGTGAGACTACTGGACGTCAATAAATGCAAGTGTGCTTCCATCTAAATATCAAATATGGGATTATTAAGAGTAAATTTTTTAAAAAAAATTTAACCTTTTCAAAAATGAAAAACAAAAAAATCATTTAAATACTCGAACCATTTATAAAAGGAATTTTCCTTTAAAGTTACTGTTGGTGCTGAATCTCCATCGACCGGATGGAGTGGTTCTTTCGCCGGGCCGCCGCCGACCGGATCCTGCAAAATAGATCCCTGATCGGAAATCTTCCGGCGGGGGACATTCCGATGCCAAAGCCAGAAGGAAACTCAGGCAGCATCACAATGGAGAGTTCAAAAGCAGAGAGGGAAAAAGAAAGAATTCGAATTTATGGGATTGAGTTAAAACTTACCTCGAGTGTCCCCTCTTACTAGTATTTATAGGCTCCAATCGTAACTACTTACGGTTATGCAAGTTGGCAAATGCAACTACCTCATAATTGTAAGTAGTGGCGGTCGGAGAATCAGTTATTTTGGAGCTTATCCATTCTGAGGATTTCAACCATGTGGACGGTTGCAACAGTCAGAACAGAGTTGGCTGTTCTAAGATTGAAAAGGCCCACATGTTTAATATGCCTTTTTTTAGAGTAAAGCCAAAGTAAACTCAACATTTTCTTTAATAGCGCTCATAAAGAGAATGTTAACTACATGCTTCAGAGAAGTCTATTTGGAAATAACGAAAGTAAACACTTACAGTCCAAAAAATGAGGTAATATGCTCTTCGAATTACACTGAAGGAGTAAAGCCGACGATATTCGATTGACAGGCATGGTCTTCGGATCAAGATAGAGGTGCGAAGCCGAAGACATAGAACTAATAAATTTGGATAAAGATATGAAGTCGTACATGTTAGGCATGGTCTTCGGATCAAGATAAATATACGAAGCCGAAGACGTAAGGTTAATAAACTTGGCTTTTAGACTAAAATAAAGATATGAAGCTGTGAACATCAGGCATGGTCTTCGGACTAAGATGAAGATACGAAGCTGAAGACAAGAGTAATAAGCTTAGCCTCTGAACCAAAGTAAGGATAGGAAGCCATAGATACAAGAATACTAGGCATGGTCTTCGGACTAAGACGAAGATACGAAGCCGAAGACAAGAATATCCTTTTGTAGATCATAACTTTCATCAAGTCTAAGAGATATTTTCCATTGTATAATGAACCAAAAGATTAAAATTGGTTCAGAGAGTGACTCAATAGTTAATTGAAATAAAACCGGGATATCATAACAGCTGTCCCTCACTCCCAAGTTCGAAATGATTTAATTTCGAAAAATGGAAGTATTTAAAATTTGTCGTTTACTGAAAACTGTCATATCATGATGGCATTATACCCTGGTATGTCTCTTCACAATAACTGCTTGGTGGCACGTGGGACGTGGAGAAGACACATGTCATCGCCTCATTCGTCATTTCAAAAGAGACGTTTCAAATCTGGAAAATTCTGAAAAATCTTTTTAGAAAAGAGTTTTTATTTTATCAAGGTAGGACACTTGGCAATCATCCGTAGATTGTTCACGGTTGAGAAGCCATCATAGCCATCCATGTCATTTCACAAGGATCGCGGTTACTGCTTCATTAATGAGAAAATCGTACCCACGATCAAGGCCATTGATACGGTGCACGATCGAGGAGATTTCCGAAGCGTCTCGAAACCCCGCACTCTCAACTATAAAAGGAAAGAGAGTTTCAGAAGGAGAACTTTCCTTGCGTTCGTGCTCAAGAATCCACCATTTTCCTTTGTAGTCTGCAACTTTCCTCCGCAGTCTGCCATTTTTGATTTTCCAAAGGTTAGAGGTCTTTTCCTCCTTTTCTCCTTTCTTCTTTATAATGCCAGAGTCCGCTAGGAGCTCTTCTTCTAATAGAGGTTCATCAGGGGTGAAACCAGTAGGGAACCACCGAAAAGGGAAACCGGTAGGAGTTTGCCGGGAGGTGGGATAGATAGGGGTTCACCGGGAGGCGAAACCAGCAGGGGGAGAAGTTTCGGTAGGAAAAGGAGCCCGGAAAGATCGCCTGACTCCGTTGCTAGTTCTTTTTCTCTTGTTAAGATGGAAGATGTTAAGAGACGTTTCCACATCCCACATACCTTCAAGATGATTCTTCCAAAACCCGAAGAAAGGGTAGACAAACCCTCCATGCACTCTATTGCCATATACGAAGACCACTTCAAGGCTGGTCTTCAGCTTCCGCTTCACCCCTTTTTTACAAAAATGTTCAACCTTTACCAAATAGTCCCGGCTCAATTGACTCCTAATAGTTTTAGGAATATTTGTGGGTTTCTAGTTCTTTGCAAACTTAGGAATATAGAGCCGAAGACATCCTTGTTTATCTCTTTATTCATGTTGAAAAGGGATTTTTACGGTAAAGGGTGGTGGGTTATAGGTCCTCGGCCTGGCCGAAGACTAATAAAAGGGTACCCCAGCACAATACATGGATGGAAGCCTTGCTTCTTCTTCATATATTATATCCACTGGAGATTCAACACTAAGTGGAAAGCTCCGCGTTTGAGTGCAAACACCTAAAAAAAGGTCCTGAAAGCCGATGAGAAGGACTTCGAAACTCTGTCAGAGCCAGAAATTCCTTCCTTTAAATAATTGCTGAAGGAAGAAAACCTTCACCGGGCTCATATCAGCAAAATCCCAGTACTAGGTATAGAAATAGCGGTCCTCGAATCTTCTTTCCCTCCGTTCTCTTTCTTTTTATATATATATAATGAAACTTTTTGATTGTAGGTCGACCAATGAAGCCGCCACTTGATAAAGTTCGACAAGCTTCTCAGAAAAGGGCGGTGGCAGTGTCGCCAGATTCTGAAGTGCGAAAGAAGAAAAGAGCGGAAGAGGGCCCAAGTACTCCGATGAGGCCCTCATCAGATGAAGAGATACCGCCTATTTCCTCGCCAAATCCACCTGAGCCTTCCAGGAGTCCATCTCCGAGGAGGCATCCTCCGAAGAGTCCTCGATCGATGCCAACTCCGGATCAGCGCGACATAACATATGACAGGGAGTCTTTACTTGCAACTCCAGCGGAGAAAAGGAAGGAGAGGTCAAAGTTCCGGTCCGAACAGGACCCTAGGTGGAACGCCTCTTTGGAAGGAGGATGCAACGTCAACTTCACTGTCTTCTCAGATAGAGAGGGCTTGGAAAACCCTAAACTGGCTAGGGAATTAATGAAGCGGACACTTCTTCCAAAAGACTGGGACAAAACTAAGTCCCGATGTATTGAAGACTTTTCTGACTCAGTATTTTCATCTGCGTTGAAGGTAAGCATCAAACTTTGTTTTTTCAAAGCATAAACTTGTTGTCGCTAACCTTCTAATTTATTAATGCAGATGATGCATGACATTACTGTCATGGAGGAAAGCATCTTCGACTTCAGAGATAACTATAAAAGGATGAAAGAAAGAATAAAAGTGGCTGAGCTTGAAAAAGCAGTTGCCGAAGAGCAAAGGTAAGTCATGGAAGAGAAGCTTGCTCAAAGTGATGCCCTGGTTCAGAGCTTGAAAACTGACGCGGAGAAGCTCCAGTTGAAGAATTCTGAACATGAAGCAAGGCCAAGGAAGAAAAAAGTCAAGGTTCGGTCTCTGGAAGCTCAACTTAAAGAAGCTCATCAGAAGTCCGAAGAAGCTGCTGAAGAGATCCGATCTTTAAAAGATTAGTTAGAAAGGGCGGTGGAAGATTACAAAGCATCTTCAGCTTTTGAGAATGAAATGATTGAAGCCAGATCCTTCAGTTATAACGGAGGTTTTAATGATGGAGTGAAGGAGGTGCAGAACCGTTATCCGGATCTAGACCTCTCAGGCATTCAACTGTTTGATCCCAATGATCCAAACGAATCTGAACCGCAAGGCCCTTCTGAAGCACAAGCAATGGCTGAAGAAGTAAACGATCCAACCGATCTTGCCGAAGTTATAGAGGGCAATTTATAATTTCTTTTCTTTTCTTTTTGGGAAAATGTAAAAGATTTCATCAATGAAAATCCTTTCCAATGATATATTTTTTCATGTGTGCATATGTGAATGGATAAAAATTTTCTTAAGTATAGAATCTTTGGATAATTAAGAACTTCGAAGCATATAAAATGATACTAAGTCTTCGAACTTAGAATAATTCCATAATAAGAGAATGCCAAGTTTCCTCATAAAAAAGTTGAGTCTTCGGACTGATAAATATACTAAGTCTTCGGAGTTAGAAATAATTTCATATAATTGAAAAGAATTTCGAATTCCCAGATAAGAGCCAAGTCTTCGGATTTGAAAATTCATTAAGTCTTCGAACTTAGGAGAATTCTGGATAATTAAGTCAAGAAAGAATCTCATAGATAATTCTAAGTCTTCTGACTTGAAAAAAATTTGAGATATTTAAGCTGAGAAGGAATCTTAACTTAAAGAATACCAAGTCTTTGAACTTGAGAATAAAATAAATCATGTAGGCCATCTGCCTTTTGATCAAGGATTAAGATAGGCTGATCAGGCCTATCTCGATATTTCATAGAGTAAATCACGAAGATCATTCTCATGCCCTTTTTGAGATATCTTTTTGGGATATCATTAAGACAGGTTGATCATGCCCATCTCGGTACTTCGTGAGGTAGATCACGGAGGTCATCCTCATGTCTTTTTGATTAAGATGGACTGGTTAAGCCCAACTCGACACTTCATATGGTAGATCACGGAGATCATCCTTATACCTTTAAGAAAAGAAAAATAAGATAGGCTGGTTAGGCTTACCTTTGTACTTCATGGGGTAGATCACGGAGATCATCCTTATGTGTTTAAGAAAAGAAAAATAAGATACGATAGTTAAATCTATCTTGATGACCTTGAATAAAATCTTTATTAATAATATTTGAGAAGATTTTGTACGCTCTAAGGTCGAGGTAACAGAACACATTCCAAGGTTTCCAACCGATAAGTTCCAGGTCGAATAACCTCTTTAATTCGGTATGGTCCTTCCTATGTAGGAGAGAGTTTACCTTGTTCTGTTGGCTTGGATACTTCAGACTTTCGCGGAACTAGATCCTCAGGAAGAAAGGCCCGTTCTTTTACATGAGAGTTGTAGTATCCTGTAACTTTTTGCTGGTATGCAGCCATTTTCAATTGTGCCCGAAGTCATGTACCTTGTAATAAATCCAGGTCAACTCTTTGGCGTTCAAAATTTTTGGGTTCTTTAAACTGATCAATCCGCAGAGATTGTAAAGAGACCTCTATAGGAAGAACCGCTTCGGTGTCATAAGACAGATGAAACGGAGATTCACCAGTAGCTGTCCTGTGAGTGGTTCGGTATGCCCAGAGAACTGAGTTCAATTCATCAGCCCATGATCCCTTAGCATCATTCAGCCTAGTTTTAAGACCATGAAAGATAGTCCTGTTTGTTACTTCGACTTCTCTGGTGCATTGAGGATGCCCTACCGAAGTAAGTTTGTGAAGAATATGATACTAAGTGCAGAAGCCTTTGAACTTCGGATTATCAAACTGTCTTCCGTTGTCAGTTATAATAGACTAAGGAATTCCAAAACGGAAGATGATGAAATTTCTTACAAAATTTTCAACCTTTGCCTCAGTGATCTGTGCCAACGCTTCGGCTTCGATCCATTTTATAAAATAATCAATAGCCACAATGAGAAATTTTCGCTGCCCGGAAGCTGGAGGAAATGGACCGAGAATGTCCATTCCCTATGGTGCAAAAGGCCAGGGAGTTGTTAATAGAGTTAACTGACTTGCGGGCCGCCTTTGTACATTGGAGTATCTTTAACAATGATCACATCTTCGGACAAATTCTGCAGAATCCTTCTGGATGGTTGGCCAATAACAACCTTGATGGATTATTTTGTATGCCAAGGATCTGCTCCCCAGATGATCTCCACATATTTCTTCATGCACTTCCCTGAGTGCATAATCAGCATCGAATGGACCTAAACATTTCAGCAAAAGTTGCATGAAGGACCTCTTATACAATGCTTCATTTAGGATCACGTATTGAGAGGCTGTCCACCAAAGCCGTTTAGCCTCGAGCTTGTTTTTGGATAAGGCTCCCTCCTTTAGGAACTTGAGAATAGGATCCATCCATAAAGGTTCATGCTCAATTTGACATACATCAATTATATGTTCGGATATGCTGGGGTCTTCAAGATATTCCACATATATCCTCCCAAGAAAATCGGGTGCCGTGGTTGTAAGTCTTGAAAGAGCATCTGCCCGAGAATTTTCTATCCTCGGCACATGAACAATCTCAAAATGTTCCAAACCAGATGTCATGCTTATGACTTTCTCCAAGTATTAGATCATACTTGGATTCCGGGCTTCAAAATCATCTTTTACTTGATTCACCACAAACTGTGAATCGGAAAAAACTTTGAGCTTTTTAATATCCAACTTTTGGGAGATTCTAAGTTTAGCAATGAGTGCTTCATACTCTGCCCGATTATTTGAAGCTTGAAAAGAAAACCGAAATCATATTCAATAACTTGCCCATTCGGACTAGTTAGAATTAAACCTGCACCGCAACTGTTGGCGTTCGAAGCACCATCGACATGTAGCATTCAAATAAACTCTGGATTGTCTTCGGTACCTTCTTCTTCGGCTCTTGGCTGGTCCCCTTCGGATCTCCATGTGCATTCAGCTATAAAATCAGCCAAAACCTGTGCTTTCATTGCTGACCTAGGCTGATACTCAATATCAAACTCTCCTAATTTAACAGCCCACTTAGGTATCCTTCCTGAGGTGTCAGGATAGCGAAGTATAGCTTTTAAGGGTTGATCTGTCAGAACCACAATAGAATGGGCTTGGAAGTAAGGTCGAAGATGTTTTGCTGCAACCACTAGAGAAAAGATAATCTTTTGCACTCTGGGGTATCGGACTTCAGCTTCATGCAACACTTTACTACTATAGTTGATCAGCTTCTGTGAATGATTAGCATCTCTCCGTACCAGAATCGAACTAACTGCTTCCATATTTCTTTAAACCTGATTTTTGAAAACTTTGTTGATGAGCCTCTGAAAAGTTGCCCCAGCATTCTTTAAACTGAACGGCATCACTTTATAACAGTAAAGCCCTTTCTCTGTAACAAAAGCAGTCTTTTTTTCATCTTCAAGATCCATTCGGATCTGGTTGTAGCCTGAGAAGGCATCCGTGAAACTCAACAACTGATGACCAGCCATGGCGTCAACTAGTTGATCAATTTTTGGCAAAGGAAAACTCTCATTTGGACATGCTTTGTTGATATCCGTATAATCTATGCAAATCCTCCACTTGCCATTTTATTTTTTCACCATGACCATATTTGCCAGCCAGTTCGGATATTGGATCTCTCTTATGAAGTTAGCTTCAAGGAGTTTATTAACTTCCTCATCAATAGCCTTCTATCTTTCTGGAGCAAAATTCCTCTTCTTCTGTCGTACATGCTTATAGTTGGGAGAGACTTCTAGGCGATGTGTGATCACATCGGGCAGAGTTCCAGGCATATCCGAGGTTGTGCAAGCAAAAATATTAGCATTATCTCGAAGAAAAGAGATTAGTTTTACCTTTGACTCTTCATCAAGCAAGCTGCTGATTTGTAAAAGCTTGGTTGGGTCATCTTCGGATAATGGCACAAAAAGTATTTTTTTCACTGGTTTTCCAGAGTCTTCGGATTCGTCTCTTGGATCCAGCTGGTCAAGTGCTAAAGACCTGGATGCTTGTTTATTTTGAATTATCAAACACTGGTGGGCAATCCTTTGATCTCTCCTTACTTCTCCAATGCCCGTCCTAGTAGGGAACCGAACCAACAAGTGGTACGTTGAGACTATGGCTCTGAACTTATTCAATGCTGGACGCTCCAAGATTGCATTATAAGTTGAAGACGTTATAGCCATAATAAAATTGATAGGAAGAGTCCTTTGGAATGGTTCGGACCCAAAAGTTACGGGCAAGACCGTTTCACCCTCAACCCCAACTTGATTTCCACCAAAACCAGTTATTGGAATGAGGGATCTTCACAATTCACACCCAGACAATCCCATCTGGAGAAAAGCATCATACATCAACATATTAACTGAGCTTCCATTATCAATTAAAATTTTTTTTACATCAAATTTGGCAATAATAGCCAAGACCACTACAGGGTCATCATGTGGAAGTTGTATTCCTTGAATATTCTCATCGAAAAAAGTAATAGAGTTTTTCCTTTTGAACCTCTTCGGGACATTCTCCTCAGCTTCAATATCCCACGCCGATGATCGATGAAGCATACCAACATTCCCGTCAGTTGGTTTTTGGTGAGGCAGATCGGCTTCATCAGATATCCTTGGAAGGGTAGTTGCTTCGGCTTGAGATTCTGGGTGGTTGACGTACTTTTCCAGATATCATCTTTTTATCAAATCCTCAATAGCATCCCGAAGTTGGAAATACTCTTCGGTGTTGTGGCTATGATCCCGATGGAATCGGTAGTATTTGCTCTTGTCCCTTGCTTTTGCTGATGTCTTCAGGGGACGTGGCCTTTGAAAATATTTTTCTTTTTCAATTTCCACCAGAATCTTCTCCCTCGGCAAGTTGAGGGGTGTGTAAGCATCAAATCGGTTATTCTGTTACCTAGATCTGGGGCTGCGCCTAGGGATCGAAGCGTTGTTAGAAGATGTTGGCATGTTCGGTCCTTTGGCACTCTTATTCTTAGAAAGGAACTTCCCTTCCACTAGTCTTTGGCTTGCCGCTTGCTCCTCAGCGGCTGCATGCTTTTGAGCCCTTGCCAGCAGTTCAGCATAGCTCACTGAGAATCTTTTGTCCAGGAAAAAAGTGAACCTGGACGACTTCAATCCTTTTTTCAAAGCAGACATGGCCACATGCTCATTCAAGTTTGGGATTTCCAAAGTGACCGAATTGAAGCGGTGGATAAATTCCTTCAAACTTTCGCCTTCTTGTTGCTGGAGAAAAAACAAACTATCAGTGTTGCACGGCATCTTCTAGCACGTCCTGAAGTGCGAGACAAATTACTGTTCTAACTCAGCAAAGGAGCAAATTGTCTTTGGGGATAAGTTCGAATACCACATTCGAGCGAATCTCTTCAGAGTAGCAAGAAAAGCAAGGCAGTAAAGAGCATCTGTTGCTCTTTGCACCATTATATGAGCCTTAAAGCTCCCCAGATGGTCGAGAGGATTGGAAATCCCATCATAAGCTTCTAATTATGGGATCTTGAAGTGCCTGGGGATAACTTTATCCATAATTTGATCAGAAAAAGGGGGTTGAGAGTTGAAGGCGATGACCTCATCGTTCCTTCTTAAATCTAAAATTCTTGCTATCTGTACTTGCATAGATTTGAATTTTTCTTCAAATTCATAGTTGATCTCTTTTTGCCTAGCCCCTTCTGGTACAAAACTTTTAGAAAAAACAGAGGGAGATCGCTGGACCCTCTTCTTTCCACCATGATCCCTTGCTTGTCGATCTGGTGGAGAGGCATAGCGATCAATAGATGACCGGATCTGTGAGAAACTGGGGGTGACCTCTTGAGCCGATCTTCTTCTCTCCCAGGTTGATGACTAGACTGTGGAACCGGTGGTGGATGCTGCCCTTGAGCAGCAGCTTCTTACAGATTTTGTACCAGTGCTGTCAAAGCTTCCACCCCGTTTAACAGGGTTTCGAATTATTGTTGCCCCACCATTATCATGGGAGGCTGCAACCCTTGATCTGCTGGAAGATCACTCATTGGAGGTCCGTTCGATGGAGGAGCATGTTGTTCGTGACTTGTAGATACATTCCAAACCTTCCCTTTCACCATTTCTGCTTCTCAAAAATCTCCTTTAGAAAAGAGAAAATGGATTTCTTCTCCTACCTGGTATGCCAATCTGTTGGTTCTGAATCTCCATCGACCGGATAGAGTGGTTCTTCTGCCGGGCCACCGTCGACTGGATCCTGCAAAACAGATCACTGACCAGAAATCTTCTGGTGGGGGACACTCCGATGCCAAAGTCAGAAGGAAACTAAGGCAGTAGCAGAATGGAGAGTTCGAAAGCAGAGAGGGAAAAAGAGAGAATTCGAATTTCTGGGAATGAGCTAAAACTTATCTCGAGTGTCCCCTCTTACCAGTATTTATAGGCTCCAATCGTAACTACTTACGGTTATGCAAGTTGGCAAATGCTACTACCTAATAACTGTAAGTATTGGCGGTCGGAGAATCAATTATTTTGGAGCTTATCCATTTTGAGGATTTCAACCATGTGGGCGGTTGCAACAGCCAGAACAGAGTTGGCTATTCTAAGATTGAAAAGGCCCACATATTTAATATGCCTTTTTTTAGAGTAAAGCCGAAGTAAACTCAACATTTTCTTTAATAGCGCTCATAAAGAGAATGTTAGCTACATGCTTCAGAGAAGTCTATTTGGAAATAACGAAAGTAAACACTTACAGTCCAGAAAATGAGGTAATATGCTCTTTGGATTACACTGAAGGAGTAAAGCTGACGATATTCGATTGACAGGCATGGTCTTCGGATCAAGATAGAGGTGCGAAGCCGAAGACATAGAACTAATAAATTTGGATAAAGATATGAAGTTGCACATGTTAGGCATGGTCTTCGGATCAAGATAAATATACGAAGCCGAAGACGTAAGGTTAATAAACTTGGCTTTTAGACTAAAATAAAGATATGAAGCTATGAACATCAGGTCTTTTCTCATTGGACTCTTTTGACAAACAAAAATATTGGAACTCTTTGTTTAATCGATTGACCCTGATTAGGTCTATTCTCATCTCCTTCCCGGTGTTCTTACTCTCCAATATTGTTATTCCCAAGTCTATCATCTGGAAGGTGGAGCAAAATATCCGTTCTTTTCTTTGGTCTTCTTCGATTTCTCGACGAGATGTTCACTTGTTAGGATGGAGTATGGTCTGCCAACCTACTAGGGATGGTTATCTGGGTATCCATTCCTTGGGAGCCATGAGGGAAGCATGCATTGGGAGTCATGTTTCTAGATTTTTGCTGGGACCAGAGATTATGTGGACTTTTATGATGACATTTCGATATGGTTCCCTGACCATGGTGTTGGATGTGGAGGGTTCTGTGCCTCGGCGGGGTTCTGTTGTTTGGAGAGAGATGTCTCGGATTGCTCTTGCGATTATTTCACATTTGAGATGGATCATTGGGGATGGTTCTTTGATTAGCTTTATGGATGATCCGTGGATCTCTGAGTTTCTTTTAGCCTGCTGGCCTACCTTCATTGCGATGGATGGTCCGGTTATCAGGTTGGTCGCTGATCTTATATCCCCTGATGGATCCCACTGGAGTTATGCTTTGGTTGTTCGGACCTTTGGGTTTATCTTAGGAGAGCGGGTTCTTTCTATTGTTCTGCCGACGCATCCCTGTACGGACATTCGGGTATAGAGGTCTTTGGTGTTGAGTAGAGCTCCTATGTTTGATCTTTATTGTATGTTCTGGGAGGAGCCTTAGCGAAGTTGTCAGATTGGGTGGATCTGGTCTCTTCATGTACATCCCAGAGTGGCCCTCTTCTTGTGAAAAGTTGCCTGGCGTCGTCTCCCGACCAGGATTCTCCTTCAGGCTAGAGGGATGGATCTTCCTATTTTCTGCCCAGCTTGTGAGGTTCATACTGAGATTATGGAGCGTGTGTTATTTACTTGCCCTAGGGCTCAGTGTATTTGGTCATCTGTAGGGATGGATTTTACGAGTCCTCAGTCTGGGGATTTGGTGGATGCCTTTTTGGATGTGCTCAGATCTTCCTGTCTCCCCTTCAGTTCTAGCCTTCTTGCTTAGTTGGCTTACCACATCTGGCTTTTTCGGAATGCCCTTGTCTTCGGCTTGTCTAGGTTTTCTACTAGAGTGTTGATTGAGTGAGCTTGGGCTCACATGGAGGAGTTCCGCACCGTGACCTTGACATCCACGGAAATTAGGGCTAGAAATGGGCCGGCCCAAAAGCCCATTGTCTGTAACTAGGCTGGGCCAGCTCAATAAACTTCAAACCGGCCTGAAATTGGTTCAGGCTACGGACCAAATTTTAAGCATATTGGACTAGTCTTAGGGCTGTAAAATAGAGTCCATTTAATTTTTGGATCAAAGGGATGCCCAGATTCGGTCCAAAAATTTTTAAAATATAGTCTTTGGGCCGGTCCAATGGGCTTTGGGCCGGCCCATTTCTACCCCTAACGGAGATCTGGGGTTTCGGCATTGCTCCTAGAGCATCCCGGAGGGTTTTTATTTCCTGGGAGCCCCCCTCCGTCATATGTCAAGGTCAATTTTAACGGGAGTGTCAGAGGACCTGATGATGGTGCGGCGTTTGTGATTCGGAGTTCGAGTCTTGATATCATAGCAGCTAGGGGCTGTCATCTGGTTGAGTCTTCTGCTATTCAGGCTGAGCTTACGACTGCTTGGGCTGGGGTTCAGTATGCATGTCACTATCTCAGGATTGAGCATTTAATTATCGAGGGGGACTATGCTACTGTGATATCGTGGATCAAGGGGGCGGTGAATTATGCTTCTGATCACCTCTTGATTCGGGATATCGCGCTTTGGTTGTGGGGGTGTTCCTCAGTTGTGTTCAGGCACATCTACATGAAGGCCAATTCGATTGCGGACTGACTGGCCTCCTTCGTTGCTGCTCATTCGGGATCGATTTTATGGACCGGGTTGGCTGATTCATCGTGGGTTTTCGAGATTGTATTTTTTCTGACTTTTTTGAATGTATTCATTCTAGGACTGTTGAATGAAGCATCCGCTTTACCAAAAAAAAATTTTTAAAATCAGAGAAAACGTGAAAGAGATAAAATAACAATGAAAGTTGGGAGATCTAAGATTGATGGATTGAGAGGGAGCGCTTGCAAATCATTAAATTTGATATCAGAGAAGAAATTGTCCGTCTAGAAAAGAAAATAATTTCATGCAATATGCAGAAAGGAAGATAAAAATTAAAATATATAAATTTTGATACATATGATAATATTATGATTTTTAAATAATATTTTTATAAAAATAAGAGGCAAGAGCACTTTTATAAATAAATTAAAAGATTAAATTTAGTATATTTCTCTTTTATTTTATAATAATGTATATAGATAGTAATAGTTAACAACTAAAATTTTTGAAGAAATTTTTATTTAAATTGTAAAAATTTTGCACAAATGTCTATCCCAATTTTCCTGAATAGTTTTGTAGGAAAGAATTCTTTATAAGACGATGCTCCTTCAATTCCAAAATTGATATTGATCTTTAGTATCTATAACTTGCAAATAAAAAATAAATTATTATTTATAATTGGATTATATATTTTTTTCAACTCTTAAAGTTTTTTTTTTTTTTTTTGATGGAACAAATAAGAGGGATGGGGTTAGATCCCGGGCGTGACCATCCCCAGACGGTCCCCCAGCCAGGAAATGTTCGATATACCAGTCAACAGGAACTCCAGGATTATTTTATTAATTTTTTTTTTATTTTAGATCCGAACTATTTTTTTATTTTTTATTTTACTCCTGGATTTTCTAATCGAAATATGTCACTCGAATCCTGCCAGCTGATTGTGAGAAAAGTCTCACAACCAATTGTACCACTCGTGAGCGATAACCTTAAAGTTTTAATAAATTTTTTGTCACACGTAATCTGCGTGGCATGTGAACCACACGTGTGCACGTATGCACGTTTATTGGGCTCAGGGCGGACCGGTCCAGGTTTCACTCGTAGCCGTGAGTAACCCAGAGTGAAACCCTAGTCTTCCTCCATAAATAACCTGTTATTGGGCTTACGGCGGCCCGGTCCTGGTTTCACCCGTAGCCGCGAGTAACCTAGAGCGAAACCCTAGTCTTCCTCCGTAAATAACCCGCCGCATCCCCCCCTTTCTCAGACGGCGCTCTTCGATCGATCCCCCCATCGCTTCTTTTCTTCCTTCCCTCGACTTTTCTCTAATTCATTTTGGTCCATCGTTTATCGATAATTCTCTCATCTATCTATCTATCTATCTATCTATCTATATATCTATCTCGATGCTATCTTTGGAGCGTGATGATTTGTTGATGTCGCCCCAGTCTTACGATCCGTTCAAACTGTGAATGGACGATGGTGATTGACATTTTGTATCTGATTCCTACCTTTTTTTTCTATATAAATCTAGTGTCTTTATACATGTTTTTTTGGGATCTATGGTTTTTTTTTTTTTTTTTGATTTGATATTAAAGGGTGATATGATGACTTCTAATCCATAGATATATTTCTGCAGTTCGGATGATGAATACATAGAAACATGCACTACCATCTGATCCCCTTTAAACATTTATTTTTAATCACTGTTTTTTTACCAGTTCATCCTTAGGATCTGAAATTAGATCAGATTACTGTTGGTCTATGTTGAAATTCTTATAGATTTACATAAGTTAACAACGTTTAATGCCGATGTTTTGATTGTTATTTTTTTTTAGTGTTCAATTTTTTGTCAAAAGGAATTACTTTGAACATCAGACCTTGTGCTTTAGCTGTGATTTTGCAAAGTCGTTTACCAGGATTTTTTTCAGGAGCTGTGCAATCTGTGATGAAGTTTTATTGCTGATTTGCAATGATTATTCATCAAATTAATCACCATCTTTCGGCTGAGATTGTACAATCGTTTCACTGTTTTTTGTTTTGATTTTTTTTTGTTTTTTGATGTTGTTAGTCTGATGTATAAAATATGAATGCCATTAGGTATCTGATGCTCAGTCTAGTTGATGGCTGTGCTTCTCGTTAGAATGGCAGATAAGTAGAGGAACAGGTCTTGCGACACTGGTTGCTCTTTTTCCATGAGCTTCCTGTTACTTTAACCCTGCTTATATCCCTGCTTATATCTCTCTGTTCAAATCTTTTAGCTTACGTCTGTCTTCTTATCTTCATGTTATTCTATCTTTGTAAGGTGTAAGTAGCCTATCATGTAGAGGTGGTACATTTTGATGGTTTCAGATTGTTATTCCCTTAGGTTTGATCCAACATCTTAACTGAGGAATTACAGGCCTTTGATTCTTCTCTATTAGAGATACATTGCATATAAATTACAATATTTTAAACTTTTTGTTTGGAGGTTTGTAGCTATAGCTATAGTTGTTGCAATCCAGATGATTTGTTTGACTGCTGCAATTTAGATTTGAGTCTTAGAGAAGCCACTTATGTGGTAAGTTTTCCATTTCTCCTTCGGATTGCACATGAACATACAGGTGTTTATGCTGATCCTGCCATCTATGTTGCGGAAGTAGAGCATACATGAATCTTTTATGATTTATCCGCTTTCAAGCAAAACAAACAGACCCAGATTACAAGATAAGGAAATTGTGAACTTTGACCAGATCCTAATTGCAGGAAGACATTGTTGGAACAACCATACCTCTTTGTTTCTTTGATTTTGCAAGGATTTATGTAAAAACATTTTATTTCCAAAGATTTATTTAACCGAAATTTTCAGATGAAAAGTCCTTTCAAGTGGCCTTCCAACTCTCCAACTTAATTCTTTCATTTCTGATGTGATCATATTTTCATAAGTCCGAAAGTAGGAGCCATCTCTTTTGAATGATATAGAACTAGATCCAATTCTTTTTTTTAAAAAACAAAAGAGTTTGTATTGAATTATATTTTTTATTCAAATTAATAACTTAGCTTAATTATTATTTTATTCTTTGAACAATGTAGTCCAGAGTTTGGGTCCTTGGTCGTCTTCAAATTTTTTGATGGGGCCAATCCAAATCGGACTTTTTGTTGAAACATGAATTATTAGCATGGTGTGGTCCATTTGTTTTAAATCTCATTTAGACTGGAAGTCATGTGAAAAATAATTTAAGTTGAAGTTTATAACTTATGGAACATTATGTAAAGTGTTGAATCATGGTATTTTTTTTAAAATCATCAGAACAAGCTTTAAAGAGTATTATTCTTGTTATTCTAATAATAATATATAATTTAGTAGATAAATTTTGAGGTGGGCAAGTACCATCCAACTTAGCCTTGGTGTTAAAGGCTAACAATAAATAATCAACTCACCAACTTGTATTTATAATTTTGGCCAATTGATACTTTCAGGTGTTGAATTAAGATATTAAGATAGTCAATTTATTAGAATTAACTCATATATTTATCTAAGTCTCATATTTCTCCACCAGCAAATCCAAAATTTAGGATGATAGTTGGAATGGAAGAAAGGAAATTTATAAATTCACTTTATTATAACTACAAGTTATCGTAATTTGAACATAATAAAACTAGTTATATTATAAAAAAAATAAATATTGTTAATTAGTATTCATATTTTGTCTTTATTCTCTATCTTCAATTTATATTGAAACTAGATTTTTGGAAAGATGCATGGAATATAACTATTTTGATATTCGGTATAAAATTTATTTTATATTAAATTTATTTTAAAATTTTGATATTTGAATTTATAAAAAAAAAATTAAAGCATAGAAATTTGTTAAAATTTATGGTAGAATTTTTTTTAAACTAATCCAGATTTTTTTGTTTTTATAAATATGATAAATTATATAAAAAATATAATTTTAAATAAGAAAAAAGGTTATGGAAATTTGACAGTCATTGAATTCAGTTAGTACTATCTTAGTTATATATAATAGATTATTAAAATCACTGATGTGATCAATTTGTTGGATTACTTGCCATTAAATCACTAAACAAAAAAAGATATCAATAATAAATATGAACATGGATTTGGGTTTGCAGGACATTAAATTTTCGGTTTGTAGTATATTAGAAATATAAAATTATAATTATTTTAAATATATTATATATCAGTTTCTTTAAACATCTTAATTTGTATATTAAATATAATATATTATTCAACATATAGTGATTGTGATGACAAAGAAGTAAAATTAAAATTTAATAATTTATTTTTCAAATGAAAAAACTGCATTTGTCATGCATGAGAATGTTAAAACTTCAAAACAAAGCTTTGTACTTAATCTTAACATGACAGTAACATATGATCAGCATTAATTACATGAGTTTCATGCAAGAAGGATTGGGTTTTACCTTTTTTTTTTAAAATAAATAATATAAAATTATTTTTACTTTGTTTATTTTTTACTGATATTTTTTATTAATTTATCCATTTTCGAAACTTCTTAAACTACAATAAGGAACAATAATCCATTTGTTAAATATGCTCGATGACTTCAATCCACACGGTTGAAACTCTATTTTTTAATTAGTGGACGCGTGCATCATAAATTTATTCTTACTCTTGAATGAGTTTGTGTTTCGTCAATTATATTAAAATAATAGTGGAAAATTTTTAAAAAAGGGTTAAATGATTAATGAAAAAGCAGTGCACTTCCTTCTACTGTACATCTATATATATATATTGGTAAGTAAAATGGATAGGAGGGTTAAATTCGGTGTAGTTATTTCCGTGTGGTCAGGTAATGTTGATTCAAGAAATTTAGATTTTTGTATTAATTTTTTAATCAAGAGATAAGTATGCCAGACACTACTAAGACTTCTATCCTTGAATAATACAATATTATGTTGTTACTTTGTCCATTCTGCTTTAAACTTATGGGTTGCATCTTCTTCAACCCCTCCTTTTCCATAAATAAACAACTCTAAACACCAAAAATATTGGAGCTTTATGATTATGAGTACAATGAACAATCTTTTCATCAACATTGCTTGTATTATCATCGGTGGTTCTCATCCTAATAATCACTCTTATCATCATCGGATGGTTCTCACCTTGATAATCACTCCATTATATAGTATCCTTGGTCTTATTAATATGATTATTGGTGACTTCTTTTTGTGACATTGTTGCTTAAATAAACAATCCAAGAGGGTAAGTAGTGAATTGTATTTTTCAAAAAATTAAACTATGTATAAAAAAAAGTTATGAAACTTACATATGTATTGGCATAAGTATCTTGGCTTTTCATCTATTCAAAATTTTCAGCATCTCTTTACTTTTGTAATTCATGTCAAGGTAATGGAAGCTATTAGCTTTCTTTTTTGTAATTCATGTCAAGGTAATGGAAGCTATTAGCTTTCTTTTAAGCACCCGGGTAATCTTTTAATGGTTTCAATTATGATATAATTTTTGTTGACCACTATATCATAAACATAAATGTTGCATTATAAATAGATGTGTTGCCGACCTTACCGCCGTGGCTTATAGCTTTGAGTTGGCACCGGACATCCGTCCCTTGTTCTGGAATCCTAGCGTTCCCGAACCTACAAAACAAGGTTAGATATCCAGGTCGAAATCCCGGTGGGGGCACTCCGACAATTAAGTTAGCGAGCGGAAAAGTGAAAAAGATCTACTAAGGCGGATCCCAACTGGGGTTCCATACTTAGAGGAATCTTAGATGAGGGGATGAGTGAGAATGGGAGAGAACGAGAATGGGCTAGCACTCCAGTTCTTGTGACTAGGCTCGTCGGACTCGCTCCTGGGAGTCCCCTTGGAGCCCTTGCCTCTGAGTTGCTTGTTTTTCTCCTCTCGTGTGTTTGCCTTCTAGATCGCTTACCTTCTTCCTTACCCGTTGGTGCCTTTTTAGATCGTTCGGTGCTTTGGTGCCTCGATTCTTTTCCTATGGGGAGCTTGGAGGCCAACGGTACTCGTTGGCCATTCTCATGAGGTTGCCTTCCCTTACGATTGGGAGTTAAGTGGTGAGCTTGTCTCGTCCGTCGTGCTGACACGAAGGGGAAACTAGGCGGGGCCTTGATCTAGGTGCAGGTGCCTTTGGGTCCGAGACGTTGACCGCGGCCCTCCCCTTCAGGGGGTTGCAGGTCATCGATTGCAGGATCTGGTACCTCGATCCGAGTGTCTCTCATAAACTGGTGTAAACGAGGTTACGCATACTATTACAGATCTGGGGGTGCCGTACTGAGCACGTCGCACAACGTGCACCGGTCTCAGCAGCGTCCTCAGGGCTGGCGCCTTCGGGCCTTCCAATGCTTCATGGAGAAGGCACGACTTCGGTTGAGGTGGATCCATTTGGGGGTGTCATCTGACGAAGGAGCGGAGGCAAGCTCGACTTCGATCGAGGTGGACCCCACCTGGGGGCACCACCTGGCGAAGGAGTAGGAGCATGCTCTACTTTGGTCGAGATGGGCCCACCTGGGGATGCCACTTGGCGAAGGAGTAGAGACATGCTTGACTTCGGTCGAGGTGGACCCCACCTGGGGGTGCCACCTGGCGAAGGAGCAGAAGCAGGCTTTAATTATCGGTCGAGGTGGGCCCACCTGGGGGCGCCACCTGAAGAAGGAGCAGAGGCATGCTTGACTTCGATCGAGGTGGACCCCACCCGGAGGTGCCACCTGGTGAAGGAGCAGAGGCAAGCTCGACTTCGATTGAGGTGGACCCCACCTGGGGGCGCCACCTGGCGAAGGAGCAGAGGCAAGCTCGACTTCGGTCGAGGTGGACTCCACCTGGGGGCGCCACCTGACGAAGGAGCAGAGATGTCGAGCTTGACTCGAGGTGGGCGTGACCGTTGATCAGGCCACCTGGCAGTGGAGCTTGGAAGGGAACACGGCGCGGCGCTGCTTGGCCGCCAGTTGGGTCTGACACGCGCTCCACGTCAGTGATCTTGTCATATTAGTTGCCCCCCACTCTCAAGTCCCATTGAAGCGCCGCGGTTGGGACGTGGGGAGTTAATACAGAGATGACGTGGGAGGACAAAAATCTTGTACAATAATTGTCACGATTGTTGCTGCTCTGCATATCGCTTCCGAGGTTCAATATGCAAGCACCACGTCTGCAAGTTCGACAGGTCATAATTGCGCTGTGCCAGACTCGAGGCGGTTTCCACCAAATCAAAGCGTCGTCGTCGGGCGTCTTCATACGTGGCGCTCATCCGATGGCTCGGGTGAAAAGAGGTTGTACGGTTGCTGTCGATTGGCTTTGAAAAGAGGGATTTTTTGGAAACGAGGTATCTTGGCTTTCTCACACCTTGCTGGCGGTTGCAGCGGTCCTTTTTTATCTCTCGGGTCGCCTTTCTTTGCTAAAACAACCTGGTGAGTGCCCGGTGATCCTCATTTTCTCTCCTGTTTTTTCTCGAATCCCAGTCCTCTCCCCCGTCTCGGGTGAACCGGATCTTTTCCTAGGCTCCTGTCCTCCTCCTTCCTTTCTCTAACTTCCTCCTACTCGATGGCTCCTTCGGGTCATCGCTCTCGCTTCTCTTCTAACCCGGATGAGGCCAGTCCCTCCCAGCTGAGGACTCCATCGTCCTTCTTGTCGGAGGACGACGTTCCCCTTGATGTCCGGAGGCGATTGCATCCGCGCGGAATAACCATTGGAAGCCCTAGGGCCCCTAGGGTTCCCCCTACTGTTCTTGCTCCTCCCATCTATGCCGTCGCCCCTTCGACGGTAGGGGCTCCTTCTGGTCCCTCCAGTTATGCTTCGACGATGACCAAAGAAGATCTTTCCTGGATCCGGGACATGTTTGGGGTCCCGGATTCCATCCAGCTCTCGCTCCCAAGTCTAGGGGAGCAAGTTACCTCGAGCGGCCCTGGTCGGGTTGCCTTCTACGAGGACTTCCTTGTCGAGGGTCTTCGTTTTTCACTCCACCATTTCTTCCTTTTCTTTCTCAGCAATTTTCACCTCGTCCCGGCCCAGTTGGCTCCTAATGCCATCAGGGTCATCTTCGCCTTCATCATCTTCTACCACTTCCACGAGTTTGTTGCCCGTTTCTCGCTATTCAAGGCCCTCTTTAGCCTGAAGCGTTATTCTACTGATGACAGTTGGTGGTAGCTCTCCCCCTGGCCTAAGTGCCTCCGGTTTGACCTCCCCACATCAATCAAGGGATGGAAGGCCGATTCTTCTTCGCCTCGGTTGGGGACGTTGATTGGGTCTGGAGTGAGCCAGACCGATTCCCGAACTAGAACTCCCAAGTTGAGCTGGCTGACCGAGAGGTCCACTCCCAACTGTTAGGTGACGTGGTTCCTTCTCTCGAAGTTCTGCTCTCGGAGCAGAATTTGTTTGAGGTAGGGGTCAGCTCGATCTGGACGATTGGTGAGGCTTTGGGCCTCCTCTTTTCTTTCTTTCTTTTTTTTTTTATCTCCTCTAACTTTTCTCTCTTTCCAAGGATGAAGTTCTTCGTGGAAAGCCTGGTGGAGTCGGCCCGGAAAAGAAGCGCTTCGGCCGGGGCCCAGGAGACTCCACCGAAGAGGGCTCGTGTGGAGATGGATCAGGGGCCCAAGCCCACTCTGACCTCGAAGCCTAGGGCGGTGGATACGACCCCTCAGCCATCTCAGCAGCAATCTCCCGCCCCAGAGGTTGTCGACATCGACGAGAGCGAGGAGGAGGAGCGATCGGTGCCTCCTCCTGTGGTCGTGTCGACTAGTGCTCCAGCAGTAGCCACAACGGTGGTGGCGACCTCGCAGGCTACGACCTCACCCGCTGGAGGGACTCCCGCTAAGCCTTCCTCTGAGCCTCGCCTTGCACCGGTAGGGCTCCCTGGCACTGCCTCTGTCATCCGAGACTAGGGCCTAGCGGAAAGGATGATGGAGTATATGGCCCAGACCCGAGACCGTCGCTTGAGGGGTGGCCGGGACTACGCGGCTGCACTGCTCGGGATCCTTCCCCAGCTCTTCACGGTGAGTATCCAACACCTCCTCTTAATGTTCCAGTTGGATTCATAAAGGATTCTGAACTCATCTTTGATGCAGATCTGGACTGACGTACTCCTCCATGACTTCCTCACTACTTCTATGAGGAAAGAGGCCGAAAGGGAGAAGTGGTTGACAATGCTCGCAGCCGACATGAAGGATCTGGTAGAGAAGGGGCATGAGCTGAGAGAGAGTAATCAGGCTCTCCGAGGAAACCTAGCTTGTGCCAAAGGGTGCATTAGGGATCCCGAGGCCTCTCAATCTGAGGAGAGGATCTTGACCCAGCGCCGGGCTGATGAGGATGCAGCGGAGATCTTCCGTCTTAAAGGGCAATCCCGGTCATTGTAGAGCCGGGTTGACGAGGTCCTGGCAGAATTGATGGTGGCCAAAAAGAAGACTTCTTACATCTCAGGGCTGCTGGAGGCCACAGAGGGATGCCTAGGAGGCTATGCCTATGCTCCGAGCCTCCCAGGAGTTCAAGGATGAGGTCCACGTGGCTACCGTGGACTCCTTCTTGAAGGGCTTTGGGGTCTGCCGGAAGAAGGTGGCCTTCCTCTTCCCGGAGCTCAATCTGGCCGGAGTTGTCCTTGGCAACCCCAGGAGGTAGCTTGAGGAGTCAGTGGCGCCGGGAGCAGCCGTCGAGGGGACCGCCGGGCAACCTGCTGGGGAGGCAATCGGCGATGCGGAGGCTTCCCAGTCTCAGACAGAGCCAGCGACGGAGTGACTTCGGGTCATTCATTCTGTAGCCTAGTGTAGGGTTTTCGTTTTGTTCCTTTGGGTTGCCTGATCTGTTGGGTCCCTTTTATATGTAAGAAACCCTTGCACTAAAAATGAAGCTCCTTTTCTTTTCATTCCTTGTTGTTTTTGTCTCGATTCTCTGTTTTGCTCTTTGTTGATGGTGGGTCTAGGACCCCTACTATTATTTTTTGTGTCAGAGCCAAGTCTACAACTTTGATCTGAAGTTCGACTTTGACTCTCGACCAGAAACCAGATTCAGGAGGCCTCCATGCTTCGAGAAGGAACTCCTGGAGCTTCCGGCTTATATTTTGTAAGTCTTTGGTGCCGGGACTTTGGTTGTCGGAACTGGGTTCCGTGCCTTTGCGCCGGAACTGAGTTCCGGGCCTTCATCCGGACTAAACTTCGGGCTTCATGCCAGAACTGGGTTTCGTGTGATCTTCCGGACTGGAGTTCGGGACTTCATATCGGAACTGGGTTCCGTGCGATCTTCTGCACTGAACTCCGGGATCTCATGGCGGAACTGGGTTCTGTGCGATCTTTCGGATTGAACTCTGGGACCTCATGCCGGAACTGGGTTCCGTGCGATCTTTCGGATTGCAGTCCGGGACTTCATGTCAAAACTGGGTTTCGTGTGATCTTCCGGACTGAACTCCGGGACCTCATGCCGGAACTGGGTTCCATGTGATCTTCCGGACTGAACTCTGGGACCTCATGCCGAAACTGGGTTCCGTGCGATCTTCCGAACTGAACTCCGGGACTTCATGCTGGAACTGGATTTCGTGCGATCTTCCGAACTGAACTCCGGGTATGGCTGGAAATGGGCTGGCCCAAAAGCCCATTGTTTGGAACTGGGCTAGGCCAGCTCAATAAACTTCGGGCCGGCTTGAAATTGGCTCAGGCTGCGGATGAAATTTTAAGCATATTGGACTAGTCTTAGGGCTGTAAAATAGAATCCATTTAATTTTTGGACCAAAGGGATGCCCGGATTCGGTCCAAAAATTTTTAAAATATAGTCTTTGGACCGACCCAATGGGCTTTGGGTCGGCCCATTTCTAGCCCTAACTCCGGGACTTCATGCTGGAACTGGGTTCCGTGCGATCTTCCGGATTGGACTCCGGGATCTCATACCGGAACTGGGTTCCGTGCGATCTTCCGGACTAAAACTCCGGGACCTCATACTGGAATTGGGTTCTGTGCGATCTTCCGGACTGAACTCTGGGCTTTGCGTTTCCCACGAACTGCTTGCGGGACTTTTGCCTTGCCTTTGTTCGCGAGACCTAAGGTCGGGCGATGATTGTCCTACAAGACAGAGACAAGCATTGCACTAAAGAGAATTTCATTATCAATGTTCAGGAAGTCTTACATCATTGGTAATACATCCTCAAGTTTGCGGCGTTCCATGTCCGTGGGAATCGTGCCCCATCGAGCTCGGCAAGATAGTAGGCACCGTGAGGGAGTGCTTCGACCACCCTGTAAGGGCCTTCCTAGTTTGGAGAGAGCTTACCGCACTCTCGAGGTTGGGAGGCTTCGGCACGTCGCAGCACCAAGTCTCCCAGGTGGAAGGACTTCGGTCTCATCCTAGAGTTGTAGTATCTGGCCACCCGCTGCCGGTAGGCCGCCATTCGAACCCGAGCCTTATCCCTCATTTCTTCAAGTAGATCTAGATTGAGCAGGGGTCGTGCTGGGTTCTCAGCTTTGTCGTATTACTCTACACGTAATGTCGGCAGACTGAGTTCCATCGGAATCACTGCTTCTGCACCGAAGACGAGGTTAAACGGAGTTTCATCCGTGGTCATCCTTGGTGCTGTGTGGTACGCCCACAGGACACTAGAAAGTTTTTCAGCCCATCTACCCTTGGCCTGATCCAACCTGGTTCGGAGCCCTTGGAGGATGGTCCGGTTGGTCACCTCGGCTTTCCCATTATCTGTGGGTGTGCTACTTAGGTGAAGCGATGACGAATGTCGAGGTCGTTGCAGAACTTCTCGAACTCTAGATTCTCGAACTGTCGTCCGTTGTCGATGATGATGGTATGAGGGAGTCTGAAGCAGGCATATGATCGACTTCCAGAAGAATTTGCTAACATTTGCTTCCGTGATCTGGGCTAACGGCTCAGCCTCGACCCACTTCGTGAAGTAGTCGATGGTGACTATTAGGAACTTACGCTGCCCGGATGCGGGAGGAAAGGGACCAAGGAGGTCCATGCCCCACTGGGCAAACGGCCAGGGGATGGAGAGCTGGGAGAGCGGCGCAGCCGACTGGCATTGCACAATGGCGTGATGTTGACAGCGGTCACACCTCTTGACAAAGTTAGCTGCGTCCTCCCTCATCATTTCCCAGAAGTATCCTTGGCAGAGGGCCTTGTATGCCAGAGTCTTGCCCTCCACATGATTCCCGCAGAGGCCTTCGTGTATCTCATGGAGTATGAGTGCTGTCTCTGTGGGTCTCAAACATTTGAGGAGTGGATAGGAGTAGGACCTCCAATAGAGTAATCCGTCCATCAGCACAAAGCGCGCGGCCTTCCTTTTGATGAGACTGGCCTCTATCCGATCCTTGGAAAAAGTACCGTCGGTGATGTATTTGATGTACTTGTCCATTCAGCTGGGCTCCGGGGTGACCTGCTGGATCTCTCTGGGGCTTCATAGCTCGGGGCCTGAAGATGTTCGATTTAGGTGTGACCCAATGATGAGTTTGGTAAGGTTGCTAGCTGGGAGAGGGCGTCGGCGCGAGCATTTTCTCCGCGTGGAATGTGGGAGAGCTGAAGTGCTTAAAACCCGTTGCACTTGCATGTACCAACTCCAGGTACTTCGACATTTGAGGGTCCCGAGCCTCGAACTCGCCTGAGACCTGCTTGGCCACCAACTGTGAGTCGATGAAGACCCTCAAGCTCGTCACGTCTAGTTCGTGGGAGACTCTCAGTCCCGCGAGAAGAGCTTTATACTCCGCCTGGTTATTGGTGGCGGCGAACTAGAGGTGGAGTTCACACTTAGCGACGACTCCCTCGCTATTAGCAAGGATGAGCCCGGCTCCACTTCCATCGGAGTTGGAGGCTCCGTCCATATGTAGGATCCAGATGTCCTCTTCCGGTTCAAGTCCTGGTCGTTGATTCTGGGGGCTCTCTTCCGGCCCCTCGCCCAGGCCTGCACACTCAATTAAGAAGTCAGCCAGTACCTGCGCCTTAATGGATGACCTCGGCTGGTAGGCGATGTCGAACTTGCTGAGCTTCAGCGCCCACTTCGCCAGTCGTCCTGACGTGTCAGGTCGGCCGAGCACGACCTTCAGCGGTTGATCCGTCAGGATCGCGGTCTGGTGTGCTTGGAAGTAAGGCCTGAGGCGCTGGGCAGACACAACGAGCGCAAAAATTAATTTCTCGGATCGAGAATACCTAAGCTCGGCATCACGGAGAAGCTTGCTTGTATAGTGTACAGGTCTCTGGATCCCTCCATCATTCGTTCAGACCAGGACCGAGCTGACGGCCTCCAGAGTGACCGCCATACACAGGAGGAGCTCTTCTCCTTCCTCCGGCCGGGAGAGCAGTGGTGGTGACACCAGGGTCTTCTTTAGCTCCTCGAATGCCTCCTGGCACTCCTTCGTCCAGGCGAAGTCGTGCATCTTCCTTAGCACCTTTAAGAAGGGTTGGCAACGATTGGCAGATCATGAAATGAACTGGCTCAGGGTTGCTATCCAGCCGGTAAGTTGCTGGACTTGCTTCTTGGAGGTGGGCTGCTCCATGTCAAGGATCGTTCGGACCTTCTCTGGGTTGGCTTCAATCCCTCTTTGGGTCACCATAAAGCCAAGGAACTTCCCCGCCGCCATATCGAGAGCACACTTCACCGGGTTCAACTTCATTTGGTGGAGGCGAAGGTTACGGAAGGTCTCCGTCAAGTCGTCGACATGGTCCGAGGTCGGCTTGCTCATAACGAGCATGCCATCCACGTACACCTGCATGTTGCGACCAATTTGGTCCTTGAAGACCTTGTTGATCAACTGCTGATACGTGGCGACAGCATTCTTCAGACCAAAGGGCATCATCTTGTAGCAGTATGTCCCACGGTCCGTGATAAAGGTGGTATGCTCCTCGTCCTTCGGATGCATCCGTATATGATTATACTTGGAGAATGCATCCATGAAGGAGAGAAGGTGGTGTCCCAAAGTGGCATCCACAAGCTGGTCAATTTTCGGGAGGGGGAAGCTATCTTTTGGGCAAGCACGGTTGAGGTCGGTGTAGTCTACACAGATCCTCCATTTTTCGTTATTCTTCTTGACCATCACTATGTTTGCCAGCTAGTTAGGGTACTGCATTTCATGGACAAAACCAGTGGTGAGGAGCTTCTCCACCTCGTCGTTGATCGCCTTCTGCCTCTATGCGACAAAACTCATCTTCTTCTGCCGAACTGGATGGCACTTCGGATCAATCTTCACTGATAGGTGATGACATCTGGGGGGATACCTGACATATCTATCGTAGACCAGGCGAACACATCTGCGTTCGATCGAAGGAAACTCAGCAAGCAAGCTCGTTCGTCTTCCAGGAGTTGGGCTCCTATTTGCACCGTCTTCAGCGGGTCCGAGCCAAGAGGTTACGTTAGCAGACACTCAACGGGGCCACCCTTGGGATCCTGTGCCCTTTGGTCGAGGTCGTCGATGTCAGAGTCGAGCTCGACACTCTGAGCCCCAGGTACGGCTTGCAAGCAATGCGGGATGGGCTGAACTGCTCCCCTCATCGCCCTCACCCCATAAATGGTAGGGAACTGTACCAACAATCTTTTGGTGGAAATGACCGCGTCGAGCTGGCTGAGCCCAGGGCGGCCCAAGATAGCATTATACGGTGATGGGAGTGTAACGACAGTGAAAGTCATCATGACCATGCTCTGCCGGGGTGGAGTCTCGGCGGTAATAGGGAGGGTGATCTCTCCCTCGACTCCTACAGAATCTTCGGTGAAACCTATGAGAGGGGTGTGCACTGGCCTAAGCAGGTCATGAGACAAGTTCATCCAGGAGAAAGCACGTCCATGGAGCTCCCACTATCAACCATAATACGATGTACAGGATGCTTAGTGATGGTCATCTCGACTACGACAGCATCATTATTTACATTTCCTTCTTCACCTCCCTTCCCCTTCTCAAAGGGGAGTACATTTTCCAGGTCTCTTCCCTCCCGGGCTCTCTTCGATGCGTGCCATATTCCCCAAGAGATCATGCCCACCAGTTTATCCGTGGGGTTGTTGTCGATTGCAGGAACAGGGGGAAGGGCCGTAAGTGGTTCATCCTTCGTCGGAGCCTCTCTTCTCACAAACTTCCTGAGATAGCCCCTCCTGATTAGATCCTCGATTTTCCTCTTTAGGTTATGGCAGTCCTCAGTGTCGTGGTCATGGTCACGGTGGAACTGATAATACTTCATCTTATCATGACTGCTTCTCGGCTTCTGAGGGAGAGGTCGACGAAGGTAGCGCTTGCCCTCGATCTCCATAAGAATTTTTGTCCTTGGAGCTATGAGGGGAGTGAAGGTCTGCTCAGGGACGGGACCATTCTTCGACTTCGGTCCTAATCGAAGGTCTGCAGGCGGCCCGGGCCTCCATGTTCCAGGCACATCCCTTGGGGTAGGCTTCTTCGAAGGCTTCCCATCCAATTCTCTCATGGTATGGTCGGCCTCCTCAGCATGGATGTATTTGTGGATGTGGAGGAGTTCAGAGTACGTCTTGGGTGGCATTTTGTCCAAGAAATATGTCAGACAGGAGGTCTTGAGCCCTCGCTTCAATGCCAGCATGGCGATGGGCTTGTCCAGACTGTAGATCTCCAGGGCAGCAGTCTTGAAGCGGGTCACATAGTCCTGCAGGAGCTCATGGTCTTGCTGCCGGATGGAGAAGAGGCTATCCACCTCCCGTGGCACCTTTCGACAGGCATCGAAGTGCACCACAAACCTCCTCTCCAGCTGCTGGAAGGAGTCAATGCTTTCGAGCTCGAGGTGGGTGAACCAGACTCGAGCGGCCTTCCAGAGGGAAGCTGGAAAGGTGATGTACAGGAGGGCGTCCGTCGCCTCCTAGACTCTCATGAGAGCTTTATAGCTCTCCAGGTGGTCCAGGGGGTTGGTGGTCCCGTCGTAGGGATCTGCCTGAGGCATGCGGAACTGATCAGGAGTCGGTTCCTCTTGGATTTTTTGGGAGAAGGGGGGTTGGGCATTATAGCCCACTAGCTTGTTGGGGGAGCCCTGCATGTTGGCAAACCGGCGAGAGAGCTCCACCAGTTTGTGCTTTTGCTCTTTCAGGCGCCTAATGGCCTCATCAGTGGAACCATCCACCGAGGCCGCTGGAGAAGAAGGGGCCGATCGGTCACGGCGAGGAGCCTTGCCCCGGCGGTGCTTGCTGTGCTTGGAGGCATCATTGCCGTTCGCCGGGGATCGGCTCTCATGGTCCGCCGACCTAGTGTGATTCCTCTTTGCGGGGGTCTGGTGACTCCCGCCGGGGTTGGTTGTGTCCCACGGATGGGACGGCCTGTCCTAGATGGAGCGCATGCTTCCGCGGGGGCCCGTGGCTTGGGCCGCGGGAGTCCCTGGCTGGGGTTGAGTGACCAGGGAGCGCTGCTGATGCTGCAACTGCCTCACGATCGCGGTTAGTGCCTGCATCTATTGGACAAGTGCAGCGTACTGACTGTCTATCGAGGGCAGCTGAGGAGGAGTGGGAAGATCCCTTTCTGGGCTACGGGGACACGGGGGAGAGGGAACCTCTCCCGCTCAGCTGGTGGAAGCTTCACGTCCGTGAGTTACCACCATGCTTGAAGTCGAGCCGTTCTCAAGCTTGTGGGGGGCTTGTTCGTACAGGGGCTTTCGTCACCCCTTCCCGATACGCCAATCTGTTGCTAATCTTACCGTTGTGGCTTGTAGCTTTGAGTTGGCACCGGACGTCCGTCCCCTTACTCTGGAATCCCAGCATTCCCGGACCTGTAAAACAAGGTTAGAGACCCGGGCCGGGGATCCCGATGGGGGCATTCCGACGATCAAGTTAGCAAGCAATAAAGTGGAACAGATCCACTAAGACGGATCCCAACTGGGATTCCGTACTTAAAGGAATCTTAGATGAGGGGATGAGTGAGAATGGGAGAGAACGAGAATGGGCTAGCACTCCAGTTCTTGTGACTGGGCTCGTCGGACATGCTCTTGGGAGTCCCCTCAGAGCCCTTGCCTCTGAGTCGCTTGTTTTTCTCCTCTCGTGTGTTTGCCCTCTTGATTGCTTACCTTCCTCCTTGTTCGTTGGTGCCTTTTTAGATCGTTCGGTGCTTCGGTGCCTCAATTTTCCCCCAATGGGGAGCTTGGAGGTCAATGATGCTCGTTGGCCGTTCTCTTGAGGTTGCCTCCCCTTACGGTTGGGAGTTAAGTGGTGAGCTTGTCTCGTCCACCGTGCTGTCACGAAGGGGGGAACTAGGCGGGGCCTCGATCTAGGCACAGGTGCCCTTGGGTCCAAGACGTTGACCGCGACCCTTCCCTTCGGGGGGTTTCAGGTCATCAGTTGCAGGATTGGTACCTCAATATGGGTGTCACTCCTAAACTGGTGCAAATGAGGTTAGCGCACCGTTACAGATCTGGGGATACCGTACTGGGCACGCCGCACAGCGCGCGCCGACCTCAGCATCGTCCTCGAGGCTGGCGCCTTCGATCCTCCCGACGCTCCATGGAGAAGGCGCGACTTCGACCGAGGTGGACCCATCTGGGGGTGCCACCTGATGAGAGAGCTGGAGTGCCTGGCTCGTCTTCAACCGAGGTGGACCCATCTGGGGGCGCCTCCTGGTGAAGGAGCGGATGCAAGCTCGACTTCAGCTGAGGTGGACCCCACCTAGGGGCGCCACCTGGCAAAGGAGCAGGAGTAGGCTCACTTCGATCGAGGTGGGCCCACCTGGGAGTGCCACCTGGAGAAGGAGTAGAGGCACGCTCGACTTCGATCGAGGTGGACCCCACCTGGGGGTGCCACCTGGCGAAGGAGCAGAGCAGGCTCTACTTCGGTCGAGGTGGGCTCACTTGGGGGTGCCACCTGGCGAAGGTGTAGAGGCACGCTCGACTTCGACTGAGTTGGACCCCACCTGGTGAAGGAGCAGAGGCAAGCTCGACTTCTGTCGAGTTGGACCCCATCTGGGGGTGCCACATGGCGAAGGAGCAGAGGTGCCGAGCTCGGCTCGAGGTGGGCTTGACCGTTGATCAGGCCACCTGGCAGGGGAGCTCGGAAGGGAACACGACATGGCACTGCTTGGCTGCCAGCTGGGTTTTACGTGCGCACTACGTCAGCGATCTTGCCATATTAAGGTGTATTTCATATAAAAAATGATACATATAAAAAATGCACCTTGATATAAAAGACTAGTACATAGACACCATCAATACAGAATATAGTGCTAAAACATAAAAAACTAGTATATAGATATCAGCCTAGGATATATTTAAGAATCCTTAATATCTAATCGTGCAAATGTCGTTTGACTTTGAGTCCTAGTGGTTGGTTCAATAGGTGGAGGTGGCCACCTAGTAGATCTACGATAAGTCCTAGTAATGGAAGTTGATGGTCTTGGCTAGGTAGGAACAGGTAGAGCTGCCAACCGGTTGGGTTCGGATTGAAATCAAGATATCCAGACCCAGACCTGACCTTAGCTACTGGACCTAGATCTGGATTCGAATACCCGATGTGTCTTATTTTAAAGTACTAGATCCGAACCCGAACAAGAACAGGCATTACCAAAAAAAAATCTTATCGATTTTGTGGCGTCGTGGCAGGGGCTCGAATCCGAGGAAGATGAAGCCAAAGATGAGAATGACATCGGGACAGGGGCATCGACAGTCGACGGGGGACGATCGATGATGTTGGTGGCCAGTGGAGCTCGGATCCAAGAACGATGTCGAGCACTCGAGTTGTGGGGGGTCGATGTCGGGGTAGCGCGACCGGCGGGGCTCGGATCCGACGAAGGCAGCACTGCTGGAGCTGGAGGATGATGTTCAAGATGGTGGTCGGTGGGGCTCGGAGCTAAGAAAGTGAGAGCTTGAGGGGTAGGCGGTAGGCCGTTGAGGGGTCGGCCATCGAGGGGGGAGGCGTCGAGCTGTGGAGGGGGAATTGGGGATCGGCGGAGCTGCGAAAGGGAAAAGGAGGGGAGGCATCCGACTGTGGAGAGGGATTTGGGGATCGACGGAGCCACGGAAGGAAAAAAGAGGGGTCCGAGGGGAGGCATCAGGCCGTGGAGGCATCGAGGGGGATTTGGGGATCGGCGGAAGGGGAAAAAAAGGGTTAGGGCATGATGGAGGGGGTTTTATAGTAAAAACCAAATTGATTCAGAACGGTTAGATCACGATCTAACGTTCCATATTTATATAAATATATATACATATTTAAAAATATATATAATATTATTTGATATAATCGGGTCTTGGATCTGTCAGGTCTGGATATGTATATCTAGACCCGGATCCATTTAATGATCACTAAATGGGTCCGGATCTGGGTAAACATTTCTAGATTTAGATCCAGACCCGGACCTTTTGGGTAAATACCCGTAGGTCTCGGGTCCAGACCCGATCCATTGACAGCTCTAGGAACAGGTCAAGGAGCATGAGGAAGAGAAGTTCAAGGAATGGATCGGCTTGACATAGCAATGCGTGATGCTAGAGTTGTGATTACTACATAGTGTACTTGCACAACTAACATCTCGGTAGTGCCAGATAGCATATGAGTGATACTAGTAAGGCTTGCTATCTGAGATATATTGAGCTTATCAATAATAGTTTGAATCTCGATAAAACTAACATCCAGTCTCCTAGTCACTTTGTCAGAATTAGTTGTTACTGAAGAGCCTCCAGGTTGTTGCTCAATAAGTCGTCGTATCTTTGTCATCTCCATTTGAAGCTCATTGACTCTGTCAGATATTATCCTGATCTCAGATATGATAGAATTGCTCACCAACTTGGCGATCCTATGCACTAACTAATTGTCTAATCTACTCTATGAGTGAGGAGTGCCGGGAGTCCTTGGAGATGGGATTGGAATTTCTAGGGGCTCTTTCCGGTGCTCATGGTGGAGATGAAGGATCTGCTTTTTATAATGAATCTGGTCTCTTTTGTGGCTCCTGACTAGACACTCTCTTAATCCAATGCCCATTGATCTTCTGGTATCCATCTTAGGCAGGGTCTGATCATAGTACTCATCATTACTCTACAGATTCTTGAAGGACTTGCTTTTAAGACATATCTCAAAAGCCTCAAAGTCTCTAGTAAGTAGCATCTCATAGGGCAGACACACCTTCAACCTTTCTGCCTCTCTCATCTGCACTAACATCATACCAGGCAGGTTCTTGGAGATACTCTGCATCAAATGGTACATCACAGCTAACATCCTCTCAAACACAAAGTCAAATCTCCTAGTCTTAGGGAGAAAGATCCTCCTAATAATATGGTATAACAGCTTCAAATCCATGAATAAGATATTGGCCATCAGTTCTCCTATCCCTCCTACATCCAATCTTTCAAGAATGCACCACAATCCAACTTTCTTATCAGCCAACCTCTCAACAATAATGCCCTCAGATGGAATACTCAAAGTCTGACCTAGTGTGGAATCATTCAAGGATATCTCAATCTCTTTCATTGAAGAAGTGATACCACCCAACACTCTCTTCAAATTTTCATCAAACTCTCTAACAAGTCTCAGATAAGTCAAAATATTGATCTTGTAGAATCCTCCCATCCTTCATTTCTAATCCAGTGCCTACATATAAAGCCATTATCATCAAAAAAACTTGAAATTAATCTATCATCCAGTGGTCACTACCTTACCTGCCATTCTCTCTTTTTAGGAAAGAGGAGAAGATGGTACCAATGCCGGCATAGTAGGCTCGGATGGTTCGGGTTGTGACGGTGGAGGGGCCTCCTCTCTCTGGCCATTGCTACTCTACTTTGTCTCACTAACTTTCTAGTGGCATGCATTCACTTAATCTTGGACTTCGATCTCTTCAATTGGCGAGCCAACTTCGTCTCCAGGCCCATCTCCTCTAGGAAACGTGATGGAATCGAAAGAAAACAGAAAAAATAGTGGTAGATTTGAGAGATTTGGACAAATGAAGGTTGTGGATGAGAGGAATCATTGTTTTTAAGAGAGGAAGATGACTTAAGTAGCCAAAACTAGGGCCTATGGATTCCTTTTTAAAAATGCAAAACTTGTGCTCGAATTGACTTGGATTTAAGCTTCGAGTCAACTTGGATTCGAGCTAGAAAAATTTCAAAAAAACATGTCAAAAATTATTCTGGAAAGTTTTCTAAGAGATTTTCTAACAGTGTTAAACTATAAGAAAATTTCTAGGTAAAGATTTTTTTAAGAAGAGAAGAAGACATTTAGTCAAAGGGATCACAAATGATTAATTCTCTTCTAATCATGCTAAACTTATCTTTACTCAATGACTTGGTGAAGATATTGGCTAATTACCTATCAGTGCTAACAAAATTAAGCATTACATCATTATTTTGAATATAATTTTTTTATGAAATGATATCTTATTTTAATATATTTAGTTCTTGAGTGTTAAATTTTTAGTTAGGTTTATTGTATTATTATTATCATATTTTATGAATATTTTATTAAATTTGATACCAAATCTTCAAGTTATTGTTTAATCTATAATATTTGAACATAACAACTTTCAGCTGTAATGTATTTAACCTCAACCATAGACAATGCTACCGAACTTTATTTCTTACTAAATCAAAAGATTAACTCCAAGAAATTGACAAGTTTTACTAGTACTTTTTCTATCTAGTTTATAACTAAAAAAGTCAGCATCCAAATATCCTTTTAATTCAATAGATGATTATTTTGAATATCATAAATCAGTATTAATAGTATCAGATAAATACTAAAAATCTTTTTAACATCAAGTAAGTGTGATTTCCTAGAATTAGATTGATATCTTGTATACATACATATACTAAATATTATATTAGGCTTACTAGCAATAAGTTAAAGCAGTGATCCAATCATATCTTTATAAAATTCTTGATTTATACTCTTACATTTATCATTCTTATCAAGCTTACATGTTGAGCTCATTGGCATGCCAATTTTCTTGAAACTCTCTATCCTATACTTCTTAAGTATTTCTCTTGTATACTTTGTTTGGTTGATGAAGATTCTTTCATTTGTTTGTTTTATCTGGAATCCGATGAAAAAATTAAGTTCTCTTATCAACTCATGTCGAACTCTCCATGTATTAGCTTAGCAAATTTTTGACAAAGAAGTTTATTAGTAGCACCAAATATAATGTCATCGATATATATTTGAACTACTAATATATTATCTTTTTTATTTTTCAAAAATAATATAGTATCTATATTTTTTCTTATGAAGTTATTTTGAAGTAAAAAATTACTTAATCATTCATGCCATGTAGAAGATTTGTTTTAAACCATAAAGTGCTTATGTAGCTTATGGATATGATTTAAAAATTCTTGATTTTCAAAACTAGGCAATTGTTTTATATATACTTTTTCAAAAATAAAATTATTTAAAAAAATATTTTTAACATCCAATTGATAAAGTTTAAAATTTATGTAACATGCAAAAGCAAGTAATAGCCTAATAAGCCTAATAACTTCTAAGCTAGCTACAGATATAAAGGTTTTATCAAAATCAATTTCTTCTTTTTGATTATAAGCTTTTGCAACTGATCTAGCTTTATTTTTTATAACTTTATCATGCTCATCTAGTTTATTTTTGAGAATCCATTTAGTTTCAATAATAGGATAATCTATAATTTTTTTACAAGTGTCCATACTTTATTTATTTCAAATTAGCTAAGTTGTTCTTATATAGTATTAACCATTTATTATCATTTTCAGATTTCTTCAATAGACTTAGGTTCTATTTATGATACAAAAGCTAAATAATTATAGGAATCTTTTAAAGATGATCGAGTTTTTATCCCTTGAAATAGATCATTAATAATTAGATCTTTTGACTATCAATAAGCATACCCCCATTCTTTGAGTAGATTACCTTGCTTTTATTAAGTTGCCACTCTTTTATCATCTCCTTCTTTGGATCTTCATCTTTATTTTTAGGGGATGACTCCTTCAATATGAGATCCTTCACCTTTTTGCTAAGGATAACTGTATCATCATCTAAGATATTTTTTTTTCTTGAAAGATTTGTATTAGTTTCATCAAATACTATATGAATTAATTCTTTAATAACAAGCATCCTTTTGTTGAAGACTGACTATATATGCCTTGTTAAATGAGTAACCTAGAAAGATTTTTTTCATCTGGCTTGGTATCAAATTTTTCTAAATCATCTTTGTCATTTTTTAATATGAAGCACTTATATCCAAAAATGTTAAAGTAACTAATATTGGGTTTCTTATTTTTTTAAAGCTCATATGATATTTTTTTAAAAAATTGGTTTGATCAAAATACAATTCAAAATATAATATGCTATATTTATTATTTCCATCCAAAAATATCTAGGAAGGTTGCCTTTACAGAACATAGTGTGTGCTATTTGTTTTAAAGTCTGATTTTTCTTTTCTACTTTCTATTTTGTTGAGATATCCTAGATGCAGAAAAAATTATGCTTAATCCCTTTTTCGTTAGAATTTTTTTTTAAAAATTTTGGTTTTCAAACTCGGTTCCAAGATCACTATGTATTAATATAATTAAAAATTTCTTTACATTTGAAACTTTATGATAAAAATTTATAAAAATTGGAAATTCTTTATCCTTTTAAGCTAGAAAGAAAATCCAAATAAATTTTAAAAAATCAATAATAATGACAAGTCCATATCGCTTGCCTTCTAGACTTGTAGTTCTAGTGAGTTCAAATAAATCTATACGAAGAAGTTTTAAAGGCCTATTAGTTGAAATCATGCCTTTCCATTTGAAAGAGTTCCTAGATTATTTTTCAAATTGATATGTTTTACAAATTCAATTTTTTTAAACTTGAGTTTTGACAAACTTTTTATAAAATTTCTTTTAACAAGTTTTGAATGTAAATATGTGCTTATATATTCTAATTTTATCATAACCAACTAGTTTCATTATTTCTAGTTTATATTGTAACAAGCATTGACCATTCTTTAAAGATAGATCATCTAAACTTACTATATAGATATTATAATGTTTATGTCTAATGAATACTGATGTGGCTAGATCGCTGACGTGGGGCGGGGTGACTGACGTGGAGCCCTCATTGGACTCCACGATGGATTCCCATTTTGAGCCCCTTCGCCGAGCTGAGCTCCCCGGGAGCAATGGGGCCGCCCGTCGAAGCCGGGCTCCATCCTCCGCCAGGTCGGTCCCTGCCAGGTCGGGGCGCCTAGGCCGAGCCGAGCACAAGCCCCACCAGAGGTAGACCCCTCGAGGTCGGGCCTCGTGGTCAGGAGTCGAGCTCAAGCCTCCTCCGCCATGAGAAGCCCCTTCGAGGTCGGGTCCCTTGGGCTGGGCGACACCTCGCCCACCTCTGCTAGCTCGAACTCGCTCGAGGCTGGGCCCCACTGGCCCGGAGTCGAGTTCGGCCCTCATCTGCCCAGCCGAGCTACCTCGAGGCGGGCCCACTGGAGGCGGGCCCCACCTTTCTAGCTCGGTCTCCAACTTAAATCGAAGCACCAGCCACCAAGGGAGCAGCACCTCCCCTCCGAGGACGATGGCGAGCCTCCCGAGGACCGTACGACAGTACCCGCCACGTCGCCATCAATGCCCATGATCGTCATTCACACCAGAAAGAAAGGAAACTCACATCAAGGCACCATGCCCTCCACCGACCTGCCGTACGACCCGAGAAAAGACCCCATCAAAGAGAGCGGGTCCCAAGAGCGGTGGCCCGCCAACCGAGGCTCCGCCAGGCTCCCGGGAGATGGGCAGACAGAAGGAATGCCAGAGGCGTATAGAAGCTTCCCTGGCTACCTGACGGAAGAGGCGTCCCGTCTATGGCACGATACCTTGTTGCACACGTCTGATAGCATGGGGAGGTTCTGAAGCAAGCCAAAGTAAAAGACCCTGCCAGAGTAAGCCAAAAAGAGGTAACAAAAGCAAACACAGGGGAGAGAGGAAAAACAAGGAGGGACGATCACCTCGGCCACCACCTCTCCCACTTCACTCTCATTTTCCATACACACTACTCTCACTCCTCCTAGTATGGAGCTCATCCAGAGGGGCTCAACCAGGAGGATCTGTTTCCCTGGACTGCTACTGACTTGACCATCGGAGCGCCCCCGTCGGAATTCCTGGTCCGGGTCACTGACGTTGTTTGTTGCAGGTCCCGAGGCACCAGAGCCATCCCAAGCAAGCGGATGCGCGATCCTCGATGCCATCAGTAGCTATGGGCCACGACGATCTGGGCGGTAACAGATTGTCATGCCAGGAAGGGGCGGCAGAATGACACTTGATCCAGTTCAGGCCCCGCTCAGACAGTTCGTCAGGAGGATGGTGACTACTCGGGCATGGGGAGCCTCTCCCAGTCGTGCGAAAGTGTCCCCTTCCCACGGGAACCCACACGGTTCGGAGACGGAGCCACCTGTCTCGATTCAATCACCCCCGCTGGAGATCCAGTTGACCGCACTTGCTCAACATATGCACACTCTTACTGTAGCAGTGCACCAACTCCAACATTAGCATCGGTCCCTAGCTACACCGCAGTAGCCAGAGATCCCCATCGCAGCTCCCCGCGATAGCCTGCGTTCCTTCCATGGGAGGCTCTCGCAGTCGCGGACCGTTACAGACCCTCAAGGTACTCATCAAGCCCCAATGAAGCGACGGTGGACCGGGTCCACTGACGAAGAAAGCTGCTCACCGCACCTTGATCGGGGGGCATCTAAACCCCGCCAAGACAGGAAGGGCAAAGCTCCTTGTCATGGGTGCCGCACACCTGCGTCACCTTCCCCTCCCCTCTTAGTAGAGGGGTTGATAGATGAAGCCATCAGGCGCATAGCGGAGAAGCGCCTGGAAGAGCATGACCGCAAGCTGGCGGAGTTATCCCATCGGTTTGCTAACTTGCCCGGCTCCGCTAGCGAGCCAACGGGCTATGACGCCTGCCCTCCATTCTCCCAGGAGATCCAAGCGGAGCCGATCCCTTGCTGGTTCCGCATGCCACAGGTGGATCCTTACGACGGGACCACCGACCCCTTGGACCACCTAGAAAGTTACCGGCCACTCATGAGGGTCCAGGAGGCTACTGACGCTCTCTTATTAGTTGCCTGTCCTGCTACTCTCCGGAAGGTGGCTTGGGTATAGTTCGCCCGTCTCGAGCCGGAAAGCATCAACTCCTTTGCCCAGCTAGGGCACAAGTTCGTGACTCATTTTGATGCATGTCGGAAGATGCCACGAGAGACGGACAGCCTCTTCTTCATCAGGCAACAAGATCGCGAGTTGCTGCGGGACTATGTGGCTCGTTTCAAGGCTACCGTACTGGAGATCTACAATTTGGAGGAGCCGGTCGCGATGCTAGCTCTGAAGCGAGAGCTCAGGACTTCTTGCCTGACCTACTCGTTTGACAAGAAGCCCCCGAAGACTTACGCCGAGCTCCTCTTCCGAGCTTAGCAGTACATCCATGCCGAGGAGGCAGATCGTACAAGGTGGGAGCTCGATGGACAGCTGCTGAAAAGTGAAAGGAAAAATAGTAGCGAGCATGCTTTCCATTTTAAAACTTTTCAAGATAACATGCAGCGGAAGCATGATAAATGGATTAACATATAATCTAAGCATACTTTTAGAATTATTCTATGCTACTTAGCCCAAGATCTTGCATGAATGATTAATATAAACTATGAAATCATGAACTCATGCTATGAACATTTCAGAGCGACAAATCTATATATGTAAAACCATACCTCGTATGAAATGGAGACGCTCTCCGCTACGAAAGATCCAAGAGCAGGAGGAAGAACTCTGCTTAGCCGCACACGTATCCGGCCTCTATAGGTGGTTCACACCAGGGCTCTTTCAAAATCTACTTCCACTCCAAGTGCTAGCTTGTTGTGGAACGATTTGATCGGGACTCCTTTTCTTCTTTCGATGCCGGACTCTCCGAATGAATGAAGAAACTCAAGAGGTGGAGAATAAGTGATTGAAACCCTTCCCAAACACTCAATCTCAAGACCTAGATCACTAGGTACAAATATGTACACTCTTTTTCTAAAATCTCACACTCATAAAACTAGAACCTTTCCTACTTTCTTTCCTTTGATTTTTCCAGCATTTCTTTGCTGAATTTTCTCTTATTTTCGTCCTCCCATTTCAGCCCATTATGTAGATGATGAGGGAGAGGGAAAGTGGGGAGTTATGGGTGATAATGGAGTGGTAATGGATAGTTATGGGGAGTTATGGTCATGGAAAGTTATATAACTTCCCAAAAATGAATTTAAACTTATTTAAATTTAGATTAATGTGTTAATTGATTTTAGTTCATAACTGAAATCAATTGGGTCAAGTGTGCATACTTTGGGTTCAACCCAATTGGACCCAAACCTATTTTGAACCAAATCCTATTTGATTCGTTCCAGATTTTTATAGCTCAATCAAATTGGGCTATCAAGTAATCACATTACTTAATTCACCTGCATGCATCACCAACTATTAGTGAAAATTTTATGTCACAACCTTTTGTGACATCAAGTGTCTACACTTGCGAAATCAATAAGTGTCAACACTTACACAAGTGTCGACACTTTCAAGAATATCAAGTGTCGACACTTGGATAAAGAAAAAATACTTTTCCTTTGTGAGTCAACGAATGATTCCCAATCGTTCTCCGATCACTAGATCAAGTAGAAACCCCTATGGTGTGTGACCCCATAGGTTCGAACACTAAACCGGTAGCACTGGAACATTTCCAACACCAGTCAAAGTCACCATCTAGCAATGACACCCGACATCCGGATAGGTCGAAGTTGCAGAGCAACAATCAAGAACCAGGAGATATGGAAACCTAGTAATTAATCTCTTTGACCTCAATGCTCAGGAAGACTTAGGGTTAAACTGCCAACCCATAAAGTCTATCAACAATGTGTCTCAATCTCACAAGTCCTGTAACACATTACAGAGACTACCCTGGCCAAGGTTTTGCTAAATTGAAACACAGTAAGATATCTGCTCCAAACACTTTGGAGGGGTCAATCCCATCTTGATCCGATCACTGCTACACGAGTACTTAACTATACTCAGAAACCTTCCATCCCTGGATTAAAAATCCAGATAGTCCAGTACCAAAGTACAGTGAGTTGCTCGTAAGCTACCATGACGATCTCATGTCTAAGGGATAACTACGTCCATATCAAAACTCTAGGCAGAAAAAAGTACAGATGGGTCACGTTCGATGAAATGTCAAACACAACATCTGCATGCCATACCAGTGTCTCCACACTCCTTTGTTAAGAGGACAACCAACGACTATGGCACACAACGACCTATACTTGATATACTATTATCCTGAAATAAGTGTATCATTTGGTCGCGAACAATTTTAGGACTATATGATATATCATCTCTATATCACAAACAAATAGTCCTAAGGACTTCATCACTCAAGAACTCATTACAGAAAGATGAAATAGTGATGAACTGCCAGAATAAACATTTTATTCAATAATATAATTCATATACAAGTACAACTGTGACAGTAGAAATTGGTTTTGGGACACATTTCCCAACAACTCCCATTTGGACTAAAACCAATCAGAACAGTATCATATACCCATCTTCCATTTACAATCATCGAGTTCTTGAATTCCAACGTCTTTAGTGAAGGGGTGAGCTAGGTTTTCCTTTCCGTCGATCTTCAGAAGGTCGATATCACCTCGTTCCACGATTTCTCGTACAAGATGAAATCGGCGCAGAATATGCTTGGTACGTTGATGGGACTTCAGCTCTTTGGCTTGAGCAATGGCTCCAGTGCTGTCACAGTACACTGGAACAGGACCATCCAGGGAAGGTGCCACTCCCAGCTCGCCAAGAAATTTTCGCAACCAAACAGCTTCCTTTGCTGCATCAGATGCTGCAATGTATTCCGCTTCGCATACACAGTCTGCTACAATATGCTGCTTGGAACTTTTCCAGCAGATAGCTCCGCCATTCAGGGTAAAAACAAAGCCAGAAACACTCTTTCTATCATCCCTATCTGACTGGAAACTGGAGTCAGTATACCCCACAAGTTTCAAGTCAGGTCCTCCAAAAAGAAGCCACTGGTCCTTGGTATTTCGCAAATACTTCAGGATGGTCTTTGCAACCTTCCAGTGTGCTTCACCTGGGTTAGACTGGTATCGACTCACTATTCCTAATGAGTATGCCACGTCTGGTCTAGTACATGTCATGTCATACATGATGGACCCTACTACCGAAGCATAAGGAATCCTACTCATATGCTCTCTTTCCTCAGGAGTTGTCGGACAATCCTTCTTGGAAAGAGAAATTCCATGGCCTATCGGAAGATAGCCTTTCTTGGAATTCTCCATGTTAAACCTTTTCAGCACGGTATCAATGTACGTAGACTGGGACAAACCCAGAAGCTTCCTTGATCTATCCCTATAGATCTTCATACCTAGTATGAAAGAAGCTTCACCCAAGTCTTTCATAGAAAACTGTGATGACAACCAGACCTTTATTCCCTATAATGCAGGGATGTCATTCCCGATTAAGAGAATGTCATCCACATACAATACAAGAAATACAACTACAGAACCATTTACCCACTTATATATGCAGGGTTCTTCTTTGTTCCTAACAAAACCATACGTCTTGATACACTTATCAAAACGTATGTTCCAACTCCGAGATGCCTGCTTTAGTCCATAGATGGACCTACTAAGCTTACATACCTTAGATTCATCTGTGGATGTGAACCCTTCAGGTTGCATCATATACACCTCCTCATCTAGCTCACCATTTAGGAAAGCTATTCGGACATCCATTTGCCAGATTTCATAGTCCAGATATGCAGCTAAGGCAAGCATAATCCGAATAGAATTGAGCATTGCCACAGGGGAAAACGTCTCGTCATAGTCAATACCATAATGTTGACGATAACCCTTGGCAACCAGACGGGCTTTATAGGTCTCTACCTGCCCATCTGCGCCCCGTTTCCTTTTGAAGACTCATTTGCACCCAATGGGTTTTACCCCTTCAGGTGGATCAACCAAAGTCCATACTTTGTTGATTTCCATGGACTCCATTTCAGATTTCATGGCTCCCAGCCACAACTCAGAATCAGACCTCTGCATCGTGTCCATATAGGTGATTGGATCCTCGTTGTTCTCATCGAGCTCAACGGGATCACCGTCTTGGACTAGAAAACCATAGTATCTGTCCGGTTGACGCGGTACTCTACCGGATCTCCTTAATGACTAGTCAATAGGCTCAAGGTTTGATCTTATCATAACGGGTTCTGTAGCAGTCCTTGAATGATTTGGTTCTTCTATCTGTTGAACTTCAGTAAGCTCAACATTAGCAGCTTGAGCACCTTCAGTAAGGTACTCCCTTTCCAAAAAGGTAGCTCTAAGACTGACGAACAATTTTTGTTCCCCAGGCATATAGAAGAAATAACCCTTAGACTCTTTAGGATACCCAACAAAGAGGCACTTGTCAGACCTAGGTCCAAGTTTATCTGTTTCCAAACGCATAATCAGTTGTTTCTCCAAACAACTCATAGTAATTTATTTTGCCCTAAGAACACTTCAATCGGCCTTTGGGCTACCTGCTAAAGAAGGTCCCAGTTAGGTCCAACCATTAACATGACTGATCTTAATGCTTCCAGCTAACAAATGATCAAGCCCGACTTTGGCCGGCTAACCTAACCACCTGTTTAAGAAAGTTGCCTTATGTTATCATATAACGAATGGTAATTCCAATAGTATGATGACCACCCGATCTATGGATCTGCCGATAATCATCCCACTACTGGACTTATTACCAAACACCTTAATGGGAGGCTAAGACAAAAAATTATCATATAATTTCCATCTTTTTAAGGACCTAATAATTTAGTGGTTTTATACATGTTGTGACAGAAGAGAAAGGAATGCCGCAGCCTCAAGTGGGAGATCGAAGAGCTCATTAAGAGGGGCTACCTCGGAAAATATGTGGGGGGCAGACCTCAACCGGAGTCTCAGGCACTCGTTGCCCTTCCACCAATTCCGGCGGTCGACAATCTCCCTACTGAGAAGCCGGTGGGGATGATGCACTAGGGAGCTGAGCGTGCCTCCAAGAAGACCCGTGGGGCAGGGCATCCTGAGATTGTACTTCCCTTTATGAGGAGAGAGGGTGACAGGGAGAGAAATGTAAATAATGATGCTGTAATCGTTGAAATGATGATCGCCAAGCATCCTGTAAAATGCATCATGGTAGATAGTGGAAGCTCTACGGATGTGCTTTTCTACGATGCCTTCTCCAAAATGAATCTTTCTTTTGCTTAGCTCAAGCCTGTACATACCCCCCTTGTCGGTTTCACAGGAGATTCCGTATGGATGGAGGGAGAAATCACTCTCCCGGTCACTGCCGGGACTCCACCTCGGCAGAGTACTGTCATGATGACGTTCATAGTTGTTAGGCTTCCTTCGCCTTACAACGTGATCTTGGGCCGACCTGGGCTCAATCTTCTCGATACTGTCATCTCTACCAAGAGATTGCTTGTACAGTTCCCAACCCCTTGTGGTGTGGGGGAGATGAGGGGTACACCCCAGCCGGTGCAGCACTACTTCCAAACCCTCCCCGGGGCCCAGAGGCTCGAGGAGGGCCCCAAGGTGGACGAGCTCGACCAGAGGATCCAGGACCCTAGGGGAGGCCCAGTCGAGCGCCTGCTTCACTACCAGCTCGGAGCCAACCCGACGAAGATCGTGCAGATCGGAACCCAGCTGCCCGAGGAGGAGAAGGCCCTGTTGCTGGAATTCTTATGGGCGAATGCAGACGTGTTTGCCTGGACAGCAGCAGACATACAAGGTATTCCCCCTGAAGTCATCATCCATAAGCTCAACATCGATCCAAGGCACAGACCGGTTCGACAGAGAAGCTTCGCCCCAGAAAGGTAGGCAGCCATCAACGAAGAAGTTGAGAAACTTTTGGCCGCTGGCTTTGTTCGAGAGGTGCAATACCCAAGCTGGTTGGCGAACGTGGTGATGATAAAGAAGAACAATGGCAAGTGGAGGATCTGTGTAGATTACACCGATCTCAATAAGGCATGCCTAAAGGATAGTTTTCCTTTGCCGAGGATAGATTAATTGGTGGACGCCACCGCAGGGCACAGGCTGCTCTCCTTCATGGATGCATTCTCCAGGTACAATCAGATCTGGATGCACCCAGGGGATGAGGAGTACACTGCCTTCATCATCGATCGAGGGACGTATTGCTACAGGATGATGTCCTTTGGTCTGAAGAACGCTGGAGCCACGTACCAACGTTTGGTCAACAAGGTCTTCAAAGACCATATTGGCAGGAACGTGCAAGTGTACGTGGATGACATGCTCGTTATGAGCAAACCGAGCTCGGACCACATCACCGACATTGCCGAAGCCTTTCACAGTCTCCGGAAGCACCAAATGAAGCTCAACCCAGCAAAATGCACTTTCGGAGTGGTGGCCGGAAAATTCCTTGGCTTCATGGTCACCCAGAGAGGCATCGAAGCAAATCCGGAGAAGGTCCAGGCGATCCTTGATATGGAGCACCCAACATCCAAGAAGCAAGTTCAACGTCTAACGGGGAGGGTCGCAGCCCTAAACCAGTTCATCTCGAGGTCGGCTGACCGCTGTCTCCCTTTCTTCAAGGCATTGCGCAAGATGCACGATTTCACCTGGATCGAAGAGTGCAAGGTGGCCATTGAAGAGTTGAAGGAGTTCCTAGCCTCTCCACCTTTACTATCCAGACCGGAGGAAGGGGAAGAGCTCCTACTCTACTTAGCTGTTACGCCCGGGGCCGTCAGCTCAGTCCTCATCCGTATAGATCAGGACGGATGTCAAAAGCCGGTGTACTACACCAGCAAGATCCTCCGTGATGCGAAGGTCAGGTATACTCGCTCCGAGAAACTCATTTTTGTACTAATCATGTCTGCTAAGCGCCTCAAGCCCTACTTCCAAGTTCATCCCATTGCGGTTGTGACCGATCAGCCACGGAGGACCATGCTGAGCCACCTTAAGACTTCTGGGAGATTGGCCAAATGGTCCCTGACGTTGAGTGAGTTCAACATCACGTACCGACCGAGGTCATCGCAGAAGGCCCTGGTCCTAGCCGACTTCGTGGTCGAATGTACGGGGCCCCCAGAGGAGCCAAAGCAGACGATCCCGGAGAGCCAAGCTGAGCACGGATCGCGTGAGGACCCTTGGATCCTCCACGTGGATGGTGCCTCCAACTCCGGTGGAAGCGGAGCGGGCCTCATCCTTGCCAATTCCGATGGAGTGGTGATGAAGTGCGCCCTCCGCTTCAAGTTCGCCGCCACAAACAACCAGGCGAAGTACGAAGCGCTCCTCTCGGGCCTAAAGGTTTCCCACGAGTTGGGCGTACAGAATCTGAAGGTTTTCACCGACTCCCAACTGGTTGCTGGACAAGTCTCCGGAGAATACGAAGCCCGAGATCCCCAGATGGTGAAGTACCTGGAGAAGGTTCGTTCGAGCATGGCAGACTTCCGTTACTTTCGCATTTTTCACATCCCTCGCGGAGAAAATGCTTATACGGATGCACTGTCGAGGCTCGCAACCCTACCGGACTCATCCCTGGGCCGAGCCTACGTTGAGTATTTAGAGAGCCCAAGCTACGAGAGCCCGGACAAGGTGTAACAGGTAGCCCACGAGCCGAGCTGGATGGACAAGTACATCAAGTACATCCAGAATGGCCTATTACCAGAGGATCGCAGAGAAACTGGCCTCATCAGAAGGAAGGCCACCCGTTTTATTTTGATGGACGGTCACCTTTATCGCCGGTCTTATTCCTACCCACTTCTGAAGTGTCTCAGACCCACGGAGGCTTCCTTTTTGCTCCGGGAGATACACGAGGGCCTCTATGGGAATCATGTAGAAGGGAGGACTCTGGCGTACAAGGCTCTTCGCCAGGGATACTTCTGGAAAACAACGAGGAAAGATGCCGCTGACTTCGTCAAGAAGTGTGACAAATGCCAACGCCATTCCCACATATAGCAGCTACCGGCCACACCGATCTCCCAATTGTCATCTCCCTGGCCTTTTGCACAGTGGGGGATGGACATCCTGGGACCGTTCCCCACCGTGCCAGGGTAGCGGATGTTCCTGCAAGTGGCGATCGATTACTTCACCAAGTGGGTTGAGACGGAGCTGCTAGCTCGAATTACAGAAGCCAATGTTTGATAATTCTTTTAGAAGTCTGTCATCTGCTGCTCCGGACTCCCCAATTGTGTCATCACCGACAACGAGCGACAGTTCGACAACTGGGAGTTCGAAGGATTTTGCACCGAGCACGGGATCCAACACCGTTTCACCTCGATTGCTCATCCCCAGACTAATGGTGAAGTCGAGGTGACTAACCGAACCATCATTCAAGGACTCCGCACCAGGTTGGATCAAGCGAAGGGCAGGTGGGCGGAAGAACTTCCAAGCATCCCGTGGGCCTACCACACAATGCCCAGAACGGCAACGGGCAAAACACCCTTCAACCTCGTCTTTGGATCTGAAGCAGTAAACCCAATTGAGCTCGGCATGCCCACACTCCGGGTGCAGCGGTATGACGAGGCACAGAACTCGGCACACCTCCTGCTCAACCTCGACCTCCTCGAAGAGACGAGGGACAAAGCCTGGCTTCGGATGGTGGCATACCGACAACGGGTCATCCGATATTACAATGCACGAGTGAAACCGAAGATTTTCCGACCTGGTGACCTGGTGTTACGCCAGGCAGAAGTGTCCCAACCCCGAGAGTACGGCAAGCTCTCGCCGAATTGGGAAGGCCCTTATAAAGTAGCCGAGGCCCTCTCACAGGGGGCCTACTTTCTTGAGGACCTAGACGGTGCCAGATTTTCCCGAACATGGAATTCTTGTAATTTGAGAAAATACTACCAGTGACGTAAGTTCTTCCTTCACTAGAAATAAAGACTTTCCTCTGCACAACGATTTATTCGCCTTACAGGAATGTTAATTCCCGCGAGCCCAGCTCCTCGGCATCCAAGCTCGGAGAAACGCCCTCCAGCACCAAGCCCTGGGCAGCCCCCAGGCACTTAAGCCGCGAGCCCAGCTCCTCGGCATTCAAGCCTGGAGAAACGTCCTCCGGCATCAAGCCCTGAGCAGCCCTCAGGCACTCAAGCCTTGAGCCCAGCTCCTCGGCATTCAAGCCCGGAGAAACGCCCTCCGGTACCAAGCCCTAAGCAGCCCTCAGGCACTCAAGCCGCGAGCCCAGCTCCTCGGCATCGAAGCCCGGAAAAACGTCCTCCGGCATCAAGCCCTGAGCAGCCCTCAGACACTCAAGCCGCGAGCCCAGCTCCTCGACATTCAAGCCCGGAGAAACGTCCTCCGGCACCAAGCCCTGGGCAACCCCCGGCACTCAAGCCACGAGCCCAGCTCCTCGGCATTCAAGCCCAGAGAAACATCCTCCAGCATCAAGCCCTGAGCAGCCCTCAGGCACTCAAGCCGCGAGCCCAGCTTCTCGACATTCAAGCCTAGAGAAACGCCCTCCGGCACCAAGCCTTGAGCAGCCGTCAGGCACTTAAGCCACGAGCCCAGCTCCTCGGCATTCAAGCCCGAAGAAACGTCCTCCGGCACCAAGCCCTGAGCAGCCCTCAGGCACTCAATCTGCGAGCCTAGCTCCTCGGCATTCAAGCCCGGAGAAACGTCCTCTGGACCCAAGCCCTGGGCAACCCCCAGGCACTCAAGCCGCGAGCCTAGCTCCTCGGCATTCAAGCTCGGAAAAACATCCTCCGGCATCAAGCCCTAAGCAGCCCTCAGGCACTCAAGCCGTGAGCCCAGCTCCTCGGCATTCAAGCTCGGAGAAACGTCCTTCGGCATCAAGCCCTAAGCAGCCCTCAGGCACTCAAGCCGCGAGCCTAGCTCCTCGACATTCAAGCCCGGAGAAACATCCTCCGGCACCAAGCCATGGGCAGCCCCTAGGCACTCAAGCCTCGAGCCCAGCTCCTCAGCATCCAAGCCCGGAGAAATGTCCTCCAGCACCAATCCCTGAGTAGCCCTCAGGCACTTAAGCCACGAGCGCAGCTCCTCAGTATTCAAGCCCAGAGAAATGCCCTCCGGCACCAAGCCCTAGGCAGCCCCCAAGCACTTAAGCCTCGAGCCTAGCTCCTCGGCATCCAAGCCCGGAGAGATGTCCCCCGGCATCAAGTCCTAGAGACCGGCCCTCCAGCCAGCCCATCTCCGAGCCCAGCTCCAAGACGGCCACTCCTAAGCCATGTTCTCAGGCCATCAATTCCCGGAGACCAGCTCTCCAACCAGCACATCTCTGAGACCAGCTCCGAGATGCCCAAGTTAATGAGCCCGACCTCCGACGACCAAGCCCCGAGCCTAGCTCCATAACATTCAAGATATGAGAGGCTCTCGGGTGCTCAAGTACGAAGCCAGCATTCCCCAGCATCGAAGTCTCGAGCCCAGCCCCGCGATGGTGGGGCTCGAGCCCATACATGATGAAGCTCCTCTCTCCGGCCTCCCTGCACTGAAAGAGAAGGAAAAAGGGAGAAGAGAGAAGGAGAAAAGACATTTACACCACAATAAAGGAAAGGAGCCATGTCGGCCAAATGATTTTTCATTAATTGAGAAGGAATATATATTACATTATCCCCTGGGCCCTGACAAGCCAGGCAGCCCGGTTCAAAAAAAAAAAAAAGAAGAAAACTATTACAAAAGTCCTATTCTACTGGGCTGGCTCCTTCCCTTGGCGGTGCACGGCCGGGACTTCTCCTTCTACCATCTCCGGTGCAGGGTCGCATTCCTGAGCATACTTCATTGGAGGGGCCGGTTCAGCTACTGCTGCCAAAGGGACCGGTTCAGCTGCCTTCACTTGCGGCACTGGCTCGGCCGTCTCCCCAACCAAGGCTGGCTCAGCTATCTCCGGGGCCACCTGTGGGAGAGACTCGACCGGAGCGTTTCCTTGCCTTGCTGCAACCACCTTCAAAGCTGGAGCATTCTTCCCGGAGGCTCGGAGCACGACCAGTCGCTCCTCGAAAAGGATCCCCTGCAGTTGCTGGCGGGAGTAGGCGAACCCCTTGGCGAAGGAGTCCGTTGCTGCCTCTTTAAAGTCTTTTATGTACTCGGGTGAGGCCTTGAAAGTGGCCACCGCTTCGGCGGCCTCCTTCCTTGCGGCCTCTGCCCGGCGCTTCACCTCCTCCAGCTACTCTCCGGCATGTTCAGCTTGCCGGATCGCTACCGCCATTCCCTTCTCGGCGGTCTCAGCAGAGCGGTTGGCGGCGATAGCCCTCTCCTCCATGGTCGCTGCCCTCTTCTCGGCAGAGGTGGCCCTGTCCCTCGCCACCTCCGCCTCGGCCCGTAGCTCCTTTAGCCGAGTCCTCTTTGACTCGAGCTCTCCCTCGAGCTCCTTGACCCGGGCGGCGTCGACGACCTCGGCTTGGAGGCTCTTAGCCTTCAAGTTAGCCTCCCGGACCTTCATCAATGATTCGTTGGGCCCCAGTTGCTCCTTTGACTCGAGCTCTGCCTATCGCTCCTTGACCCTTTTCGTCCAGTTGCGACAGTAATCCCTGATGAGGATCAGCTCTCTGCCTTGCTGCATCAAAGGAAGCATGTTAGCTACAGCACTGAGAAAGGTCGGAAGACATCAAGACAAGAGAAGAAGGACTTACGACATACAAATTGGCGAAGGATGAGCTGACGACGTCGCCCGCTCCCTTCTCGCCTATTGTAGGACTGGACTGAGAAGTCCATCATCTGCTCAGCGAGGCTTGGGTCCTTCTTCAACGAGATGTTGGGCCCCAGTCGGAAGGGGACTCGGCGATAGTCCCTATCCTGCTTTCCTGCCGGCTTAGGTCCCTCGGCGGCAGGAGGCGCCTTCAGCACCACCTGTGAGATCGGTGCCACTTCGGACTGCACTTGGGGTGCCGGCCCTACTTCCTTCGATCCCCTGTCCTCCTCGACGTCGACGACCTCCGGAGGGGGGCTTCTACCCTGGTGGCAGCAACGGCCGACCTGGCACGGACGACCACTTCGGGCTCGGGCACCGGTGTTGGCTCGTGCTGCCCTGAAGGCTTGTGGATGGGCTCGGCTGCCCTCTTCCGCCTTTGCTTTGAGACCGGCGCATCTGGCCCGGCCTGCACCAGCCTCGCACTGTCATCGACCCGAGCCCTCTTCGGAGCGGGCTCGCCTGCCTCGGCTACCTGCTCTCGTTCCTCTGAAAACGAGAGCAGCTCGTCCATGGAGAATTTCATCCCTGCACAGTAGAAGACATGGTCAAATTCAGGCCATAAAAAAAAAGAAAAAAAGAGAGAGAAAAGAAAAGAAGAAGCAAGAAGGAGAAGAAAACGAGAAGGGGGCGGCCAAGTCAAACTCACCTGACTCTTGTGCCGAGCCAACCCCAGTCTCGCAGAGATTCTGCTCTGACAACAAGACCTCAAGAGAGGGGATCTCAGCCGATCTGAGTAGCTCGTACAGGTCGAGGTTGGCTGCTTCGACGGAGGAATTCCTATTTGGAGATCGATCTGGGTCGCTCCAAACCCAGTCGATCCCCTCGACCGAGGCGAAGAAGTACCTGATCTTCCATCCTTTGATGGAAGAGGGCAGCTCGAATCTGATGCCCCGAGGGTGAGAAGAAAGGGACCACCACCCATTCTCGGTAGGGTGGTGTTTCAGGATGAAAAAAGCCCAAAACAAGGAGAAACGGGCAACAATCCCATGGAAGTGGTACAGAATGATGAAGCAAAATATCGTTCTGATAGCATTGGGGACCAACTAGGCTGGGACAAGTCGGTAGTTGGCCAAGAAGGAAAGGAAAAAAGGGTGGACAGGGAATCGAAGACCCCCAACGAAGGCCTTATCATAGAAAGCGATCCGCCTAGGACCGCTAGATGTGACCCGCTCCCCCGGGCGAGGAACAAAAAGATGAATGGACTCGGGAATGCTGTAAGCATCCCGGATGGTCACAAGATCCTCGGTGGTGATCACTGAAGCAATCCCACCGGGACCTGTCGACCGAGAAGGTTTGGGTTCAGGAACGGGAGCAGGAGGAGGAGCAGGAAGAAGGGCCAAGCTAGGTGGAGGAGAAGTCCGGGTTCCCTAATGGCTATAGGACCGTGAAAAGGTCTCCTACTAAACTCATAATGTGCCATCTCCATTTCCTCATCGGAGGAAGAAGGAGTATTCGGTCGGGAAGGTCCGGCCTCAGCTTGGCAAGAAGGACGGAAGTTTGGACTGAAGCGATCCATGGAAGGAGAAAAAGATGGTGAAGGAAGACCTACAACGACTCCTGGTCGATGAGAAGGAAGAAGAAGAGGGAGCTAACCTGCTAGGGTTCTAGGAGAATGACGATGGCTCGAGAGGGAGAAGGAGGAGACCGCTGTACGATGTCGGGCATGAAAAGCTCGAAATAAAGTAAGTTTCGAAAGACTTACCCTTCTTCTCGAGGCAACCCGCGCCCGATCGTACCATTACGGCTTCCCCAAGAGACTGCCACGTGTCGCCGATCAACGAGGCTAGCACCCTGATCTGATCGTGATTGCTCTGACTTCCGTGCCCGCCATCGTCGCTCCTAAGATGTGGCCATGTGGCACCCCCGCACAGGCTCGAAGGATCGCCGAGCGAGGCGCCGCCGATATCGATCATTATTGTACCATATTTCTCCACCTTTCCACGTCAGCACCGTAATTACTCCCTTCACCCTGAGCGCTGCGCACCAACGGGCCTCGGGAGTGGGGGGAAAATGATGTGGCTGGATCGCTGACATGGGGTGGGGTGACTGATGTGGAGCCCTCATTGGACACCACGATGGATTCCCATTTTGAGCCCCTTCATCGGGCTGAGCTCCCCAGGAGCAATGGGGCCGCCCGTCGAAGCCGGGCTCTGTCCTCCACCAGGTCGGTCCCTGCCAGGTCGGGATGCCTAGGCCGGAGCCAAGCATAAGCCCCACCAGAGGCGGACCCCTCGAGGTCGGGCGCCGTGGTCAGGAGTCAAGCTCAAGCCTCCTCTACCATGAGAAGCCCCTTCGAGGTCGGGTCCCCTGGGCTGGGCGACACCTCACCCACTTCTGCCAGCTTGAGCTAGCTCGAGGCTGGGCCCCACTGGCCCGAAGTCGTGCTCGGCCCTCCTCTGCCCAGCCGAGCTGCCTCACGGTGGGTCCACTGGAGGCGGGCCCCACCTTTTTAGCTCGGTCTCCAACTTAAATCAAGACACCAACCACCATGGGAGCAGCACCTCCCCTCCGAGGATGATGGCGATTCTTCCGAGGACCATACAACAGCACCCGCCACGCCGTCATTAATGCCCACGACCATCATTCACACTAGAAAGAAAGGAAACTCACATCAAGGCACCATGCCCTCCACCGACCTGCCATACAACCAAAGAAAAGACCCCACCAGAGAGGAAAAACAAGGAGGGACGATCACATCGACCACCACCTCTCCCACTTCACTCTCATTTTCCATACACACTATTCTCACTCCTCCTAGCATAGAGCTCATCCAGAGGGGCTCAACCAGGAGGATCTGTTTCCTTGGACCGTCACTGACTTGACCGTCGGAGCACCCTCACCGGAATCCCCGGCCCGGGTCACTGACGTTGTTTGTTGCAGGTCCCGAGGCACTGGAGCCATCCCAAGCAGGCGGATGCGCGATCCTCGACACCATCAGCAGCTACGGGCCACGATGTTCCGGGCGGCAACAAATACTATACTATCTTTTATTAGACTAAATATAATACATTTAGAAGATTTAAAGACTACTTTACAGTCTCTATCACATAATTTATACTAAATAGATTATACATTAAAACATTCACTAATTGAACATTTTTAATAGATATGGAAGGGGAGATATAGATTTTACCAATACCATGAATATACTCTTTTTTAGTATCTCTAAAGGTTACCATTCCTTCTTTATCTTCAAGAGTGACAAATTGAATCTTGTTACCTCTCATGTGTCTTAAGCACATGCTATCAAGATATATATTTTTTTTCTTGGACCGCAAGGCATATCTACAAAAAAAAATTAAGTTTTTGTTTTAGGTATTCAAGTCATCTTGGATTCTTTAAGATTAATCTTATTAGTTCTTTTTGGAACCCATTCTTTCTTAACTATTTGTTTATTTAATTTTTTGAAATAACATAGATTTGCTTTATGTCTTACTTTACCACAATAATAATATATAATATTTGAAGTAGAATTATGAGGGGTTTGTCAAAAAAATTTAAAATATTTTTGCTTATTTTGAATGTTAAAATCTAAACTGGCTTTATTGTAAATAGCTCTTTGATCAGTTAAAATTATTTATAATTTTTTAAACTTAAAATGAATTTTTCAATAAATGGTTTTAATTTTTATAATTCCTTTTTTAAGTTTTGATTTTCTTGTAAAACACTCTTTTTCTCTTTCAAAAAGCTTTCTTTTTCTTTTGACAATTCCTACATAATATTCTCCTTATCTTTCAAAATCTTTTTCTTTTCTTATGAGAGTTTAGTATTTTGCTTGTTTAAATCTTTGTTAATTTTTAATAATTTTTCAAATTTATCTAATAATTCAGTAAATGCTAATTGAAGCTTATTATTATTTAAGAAATGTTCATAAGTTATCTCACTTTCGTGTACCATGAGACAAAGATTAACTACTTCTTAAGGCTATCTAGCGAAATGAAACTTTACTGGTGCTGAAGGTTGGCCTAGGTCGAGGGTCCAGCGGATTGAAGGCTATTCGAGTTGAGGGTTGATGGGTCACGATATTATCATTAAGATATTATGATTATCAATTTAAAATCTGACTTCTAATAAATTAACAATAGATATAAAGTAGTAAGTCAGGTAGAATCTGCAAAGAAGGTAGTACTTTTAAAGATTTGAAATCTTTAAATTAAAAAAAAAAGAAAAATATTTTGAGTCAAAAAATAAAACTAAAAAATATAAAAAATTAAAGAACATAAATTGAAACTCGGTACATTTGATCTACTAATCAGATCTTAGCATCTACTTGTATGAAAATAAAAGACATGAATTTAAAGGAGTATGAAAATAAATATTATATTAATTAAAATTAAAATCCAACTATAATAAAATTACATAATGGGCAAATAAAATAAATAAAACAATAATAAAGGTCCTGAAGTTGATTTGCCATAGTCTCATCGGGAAGTTGATGATGTCACATTGCCTTCTTCTATCATACTCCGTAGAGTGAACTGGGCTTCTTCTTCTTCTTTCTCTTTGGCTCTTGATCCAAAGATTGGTGTAGGTGAAAAGATGGTGTAGGAGACAAAGCTTTTCCTCTAAGAAACCTCATTCTTAGATGCAACATTCAACTTCAAATTAAGCCTTCTATCCAGTGTCATACTCCTCTCTTGTCGATGGTCTTCTCTTGTAGCCAGAAATCTTTTAAATAGAGATTGGTGAAGGCCGAATCGATATAAGACTGGGGTTAGACTCTTTGTAGAACTCTTGGAATTATTTTAGGCATTGGATGATCAAATGCCCAAGAATCTACCACAATTTGTGCTATCAAAGCTTCATCAAAGTCAGATTGGATCGTAGCCATTTGATCTTGGATTGCTCTTAGCCTGTTGGATCATTTCATGGATGGCTAGGATTAATCGGATGGGTGATGAATGGGACATGGAAGTTATGGTGGTGCGTTGACATGAGATGCAGCAATGAGTGGTGGTGGTAGACAGAGAAGTAGTGTCTCAGAAGAGAGAAGGTGGGGGCTGCAATGGGAAGGAGGCGGTGGCAATGGAGACTTGTGGTGGAGGAGTGATGACAAGCAACGGTAGCATGGCTCGGAACAAAAGCATTGGGCATCTTGGTAGGCAGCATGGTGGTGATGGAAGGCATGACAGCATCTCAGGCTGTCTCTTAGGCTGACGATGGGCAGCGATAATGGCGGATGGTGATGGTGAAGAGGGAGGAGGTAGCGGCAGTAATCGCATGGAGGATGGTGGTGGCTCGGACTGCGAGGCACAGCAAAGATGGTGGGCAGAGAGGAAAGGAGGGAGAAAGGAGATGGGCGGCGAGGGGATGATCGGATTGATGGATGCATCTCGAAGCAAAGAGAAAGAAGGTAGTGGGCGGCGGGTAGCAGCGGCTCATGGGAAGGTGAGGATGGCAGCCGACGGTGTGAGGAAGGATGGTGGTGCGATGGTAACGGTGGGCGGCATGGAAGTTCTAAGGTCTACATTCTTAGGACCTGTAGATCGGGCTCTTCATATTATGAGCTTCTAAATTAGTAATTCTATCAATCTTCAAGGTTGTGGGATTTTGAATATCTCCATTAATTTTAATATACCTATCAAATAGGAAGAAATATTGTTGCCGATCTCACCGCGGTGGCCTGTAGTTTCAGAGCTGGTACCGGTCTCAGACCGTCTTCCCTCGAGATCTCCGAGCTTCCAGTCCTGCAAAACAAGGTCAGAGACCCTGGCCGGAGGTTCCGGCGAGGGAGCTCCGACGTTCAAGTTAGAGAGCGGCGAGATGGAACAGATTCCCTAAGGTGGGTTCCCGAAGGAGCCCCAGACTTAGAGAAGATATTAACAAAAGAGGTGTTAGAAAGAGTGGAATTGGGCCCAGCTCCTTCACCGAGCTCAAGCCAAAGGACCCCTCTTGGATCCCTGGATCCTTGTCTCGGTGCCTTCTTTTTTCTCGCCTTTTTTTCACCTACCTCGCTGCCCGCTCTTCCCTTCCCTTTTATGCCATCACGTTGCCTCCAGCTCCCCCTCCTCCCCTCGGGAGGCTCCCTCTTGGCTCTCACTTTTCTCTCCCTCCCCCCTTTTTCCTTTCCCCTTCGGGTTCGGGAACCTGGTGGCCCTGTCGTCTTGCTCGCCGAGCCTAGCGAGAAAAAAGGGGAGGGAAGATACTGGCGAGGCCTTGGGCCGAGCATGGGCGTTCTCCTTCCCAGGAAATGACGATGTCCGTTGCGGGCTCCTGCCCACCAAGACTCCTCTTCTCGGCTGCGGGGCCCGTCGGGCTGATGTAAACGAGGTTTCACACATCAATGCAGACAGTACCGGCGCTCCTTACGAGGCGCGGCGTGCGCTACCCGAGTGGCGATTTTGAAACTCGTGCCCCCACCTCCCGGTAGCCTTACTAAGCAGGGCCGGCGCCAGTCGAGGTGGGCTCCTCCTGGACGGACACCTGGCGGAGCGACAGAGAGGTGCTCGACTTTGGCCGAGGTGGACCCGTCTCCGGGCGCCACCTGGTGAGGGAGCGAGGGGCCGCCAGCTTCGGCCGAGGTGGACCCCTCCTGGGCAGACACTTGGCGGAGCGGCAGAGAGGCGCTCCCGGGCACCAACTGGTGAAGGAGCAGGAGGGCCCAGCTCGACCTCGGCCGAGATGGACCCATCTCCGGGCGCCACCTGGCGAGGAAGCGAGGGCCGCCAGCTTCGGTCGAGGTGGACCCCTCCTGGGCAGACACCTGGCGGAGCGGCAGAGAGGTGCTCGACTTCGGCCAAGGTGGACCCGTCTTCGGGCGCCAACTGGCGAAGGAGCAGGAGGGCCCTGCTCGACCTCGGCCGGGGTGGACCCGTCTCCGGGTGCCACCCGGCGAGGGAGCGAGTGGCCGCCAGCTTCGGCCGAGGTGGACCCCTCCGCTCTCGCTCGTCGAAAAAGAATCCAAGTGGTTCGGACCACTTCCGGCGGGACCTGAGACACGCCACATCAGCTTAATAGCCATAACAGTTGCCCCCCATCCCCTCATTCCGTCAAGGCATCGTGGCTCGGGATGTGGGGATTTAATGCGGAGGTGACGTGGGGAAGGCGAAAATCTCGCGCCATAATTGCCACGATCCTCGTCGCCGTTTCTTGTTACGCCCGAGGTCCTATTAGAGGTTGCCACGCGTTGCGCTTCCGGCGGCCATTAATGCGCCGTTTCAAAAAGGAGGCAGCTTCTATCGAACCGAAGCATCGATGTCGGGCGTGCGTCCACGCGACATCCATCAGGTGGTTCGGAACGGAATGAGGGGTACGACCGCTGTCGATCGAGTTTGAAAAGGGGGAGACTTTCCGGAAACGAAGTCCCTCCACTTTCTCGCGCTCCGCCGGCGGTTGCAGTGGGCTTTCCTTCACCTTCCGGGGTTGCCACCTCTTTTACACAGAGTATCTCGGTGAGTGCCCGTGTCTTCCTCCCCTTTCCATCTCTCGGCCTTAACAATCTTTCTGCACCCTTTCTTCCCTCATGGTGCGTCGTCGTCATGTTTCTTCTAACCCGAACGAGGCCGGTCCTTCCCGGCTGAGGACTCCATCGCCTTCTTCCTTGGAAGGGGAAGTGATTCCAGACGAGATCCGCAGGCAGCTCCAACTCGGGGGTGTAACCATAGGCATCCCTAGGGGTCCTAGGTCTTCTCCCGTAGTTTCCGCCCGTCCGATTTCTTCTCTTCCTCCTCTGGCCATCTCTCCCATTGGTCCCTCCGGTCACGTCTCAACGACGACCGAAGATGACCTTTCTCTGCTTCGGGAGGTCTATGGTATCCCGGAGTCGACTTGCCTTTCCCTCCCGCGGCCCGGAGATCGAGTGACCTCAAGCGGCTCCGGGCGAATAGCCTTCTACGAGGACTTCCTCCTCGGGGGTCATCGGTTTTCCCTTCACCCTTTCTTCCTTTCCTTTCTTAGCCACTATCGCTTGGTCCCGACCCAGTTGGCTCCAAACGCCATCCAGGTCAGCTTTGCCTTCATAGTTTTTTGTCACTTCCACGGGTTTGTTGCCTGTTTCTCCCTCTTCAGGGCTCTTTTCACCCTGAAGCGCTATTCCACCGATGATGGCTGGTGGTACATCTCACCTCAGCCTAGGTGCCTCAAGTTCGACCTCCCTTCGTCTATCAAGGGCTGGAAGAACTGGTTCTTTTTTTCCTCAGTCGAGGACATCGACTGGACCTGGAGCGAGCCGGATCGTTCTCCGAACCGGAACTTCCAGGTTGACCCAGCGGACCAAGAGGTCTTCTCGCAGCTGCTGAGTGATGCGGTCCTGACCCTCGATGTTCTGCTCTCGGAGCAGAACTTGTTCGAGGCGGGGATCAGTCCTATCTGGGAGCTGGGTGAGGCTCGGGCTTCCCTTTCACCTCGCATTCCCCCCTTCTTCCTCTTCTTTTCTTTTTAACTGGTATGGCTGACCTCTACTTCCTTTCAGGTATGAAGTTCTCTCTGGAAAATCTTCTGGAGGGCACTGCACAGAGGGATGTCGCCGAGGGGACTGAACCAGCGGCGAAGAGGGCTCGTACCGAGGTGAGCTGGGAGGTTGTGCCGATCCCCATCTCCGGACCCGTGGCGCCGGCTCCCGCATCCAGGCCACCTCAAGTCCGGGCGCCCGATGTCCCTATCGTCGACCTCGACAGGATCGTGGAAGAGGGGGGGCCAGTCCTTCCCCGGGCAGCACCTACTTCAATCGCCACTCCAATCGCACCCACGACGGTCACCAGTACGGCGACGACTCCACTAACGGCCGCTCTACCCGGCGAGGGGACGGTCGCCTCTGCTGCTACCGATACGTCTGCCCCGCCACTGAATCTCACCAGCCGGTGCTCCGTGATCCGCGACCAGGGCCTCGCGGAGAAGGTCATGGAGTTCGCCTGCACCTCCCGGGACCGCCGTCTAAGGGGCGGCCGGGATTACAGCGACGCGCTGCTCGGGATCCTTCCGCAGCTCTTCACGGTAAGTCCCGAGTTCCGAGCTCTCCCTTTTAAAGTTCCAGTTGGGTTATGCCGATCCTTTCCTCTTCTGGTGCAGATCGGGATGGATGTGCTGCTGCTGAGGAACTTCCTCGCCGGCTTCGCTAAGAAGGATGCCGAGAAGGAGGAGAAGCTCGGCAAGCTTGCAGCTGACGTCAAAGACCTCATGGAAAAAGAGGTCGAGTTGCGAGGGAACAACCAGGTCCTTCGAGCTGACCTGGCCTGCGCCGAAGAGCACATCAAGGAGCTCGAGACCTCTCTGTCCGAGGAGAGGATCTCGAACCAGCGCCGCACCGAGGAGGACGTGGCGGAGAAGGCCCACCTCAGGGCTCAGTCCCGGTCGCTGGAGCACCGGGTGGAGGAGGTCCGGAGGGAGCTAAGCGCGGCCAAGGAGAAGAGCTCCTACATCAACGGGCTGCTGGAGGCATCGAAGCGGGAGGTGCAGGAGGCCGTCCCGAGATTCCCGGCCTCGGAGGTGTACATGGCGGAGGTTCGGGAGGCTACCGTGGACTCCTTCTTGAAGGGGTTCCAGGTGTGCCGGGAGAAGGTAAGTTCCTTCTATCCCGAGCTCGACCTCAGCGGGGTAGTCCTTGGTGGCAGGAGGCAGGAGCCCAGTGGAGGAGCTCCAACAGCAGCCGGTGATGAGGCGGCGATTCCGGAGCAGCCACCCATCGATGGCGCAGGCGGAGAAAGTGTGCCCCAGCCTGAGCTGGATGCCGCCGCACCGAAATAGCCTCCCCGGCACTACAGACTTCTTCTTTTCTTTTTGTATCTTCTTTTTCTTTTTTGAGGACTCCCGGCCTATCGGGACTCCTCCTATGTATTCAAACTTCAGATGCAATGAAATTACTTCTTCGCCAGATCATTGCTTCGCTCTCTTTTTCTTTCTTTATCTTTTTTTTTTTGGACTGAACTCTGGTTTCGGGCACTGGGACTAAGTCCCGTAGTGCGTTCCGAGCCGAGCTCATGGGCAGACTGAGTTCTGCCCAACCCTCCAGACTGAAGTTCGGGACTTCCGGACTGAACCTCGGGGATGCAGGCTTTGTGCAAGCCCTGTACGGCTTGCCGGTTCGTCCTTCGAGACTGTGTAGACGAATTTGATTCTGTCCCGCCTTCCAGACCGAAGTCCGGGACCTCCAGATTGAACCCTGGGGCCGCAGGCTTTATTCGAGCCCTGCACGGCTTGCCAGGCTATTCTCCGGGACTGCGTGGGCGAATTTGATTTTGCCCCGCCTTCCAGACCGAAGTTCGGGACCTCCGGACTGAACCCCAGGGCCGCAAGCTTTATCCGAGCCCTACGTGGCTTTCCAGGCTATTCTCCGGTACTGCGTGGGCGAATTTGATTCTGCCCCGCCTTCCAGACCGAAGTTCGGGAACTCCGGACTGAACCCTGGGGCCGCAAGCTTTATCCGAGCCCTGCGCGGCTTGCCAGGCTATTCTCCGGGACTGCGTGGGCGAATTTGATTCTACCCCGCCTTCCAGACGAAAGTCTGGGACCTCCGGACTGAACCTCGGGGCCGCAGGCTTTATCCGAGCCCTGCGCGGCTTGCCAGGCTGTTCTCCGGGACTGTTTTGGCGAATTTGATACTGCCCCGCCCTCCAGACCGAAGTCCGGAACCTGTCACCTTTGCGGGTCTTCGGTCACGCTCGTGTTCGCCGAACTCAAAGCTAAGTGGCTCTCTCCCAACGAGGTGAGAAGAAGCATTTGGTGAAGAAAAAAGGATTTCATTGCTGAAGTTCAAGGAGCCTTACACTACTGGTAATACATCCTCAAGTTTGAGGCATTCCAGGTCCGAGAAAATCGGGACCCTCCTAGCTCCTCCAGGTAGTAGGCCCCGCGAGGGAGTACCTCCGCCACCCTATAAGGGCCTTCCCAGTTCGGGGAGAGCTTCCCGCACTCCCGTGGCTGGGAAGCTTCAACCCGACGGAGCACCAGATCTCCCGGTCGGAAGGACTTCGGTCGCACTCTGGAGTTGTAGTACCTGGCCAATCACTGCCTGTAGGCAACCATTCGGACTCGAGCCTTGTCCCTCGTCTCTTCAAGAAGGTCCAAGTTTAGCAACATCTTAGCGGGATTCTCTACTTCATCATACTGCTCCACGCGCAAAGTGGGTAGGCTGAGTTCTATCGGGATAACCGCTTCAGCTTCGAAGACGAGGTTGAACGGGGTCTCATCGGTGGCTGTCCTCGGGGTGGTGTGGTACATCCACAGGATGCTCGGGAGCTCTTCCGCCCACCTGCCCTTGGCCTGATCCAGTCTTGTCCGGAGGCCCTGCAAGATAGTCTTATTTGTTACCTTGGCTTCTCCGTTTGTCTGTGGATGCGCCACCGAGGTGAAGCGATGGTGGATGCCGAGGTTGCTGCAGAATTTCTCAAACTCCCGGCAGTCGAATTGATGTCCGTTATCGATGATAATGGTGTGCGGTAGGCCAAAATGGTAGATGATTGACTTCCAGAGGAACTTGGCGACGTTTGCCTCCGTGATCCGGGCCAGGGGTTCGGCCTCGACCCATTTCGTGAAGTAGTCGATGGCCACGATCAAAAATTTTCGCTGCCCGGACGCCGGGGGAAAAGGTCCTAAGAGGTCCATCCCCCATTGAGCGAACGGCCATGGAGCGGAGAGCTAGGAGAGTGGAGCGGAGGGCTGACGCTGCACCACGGCATGCCGCTGACATCGGTCACACCTCTTCACAAAGTCAATAGTTATATGGTGCTTCAACTAAATAGTTACTTTTTATAAATATATTCTAATTTTATATTTTTAAAGATATTTTAAAAATAATTTTGTAAGAAAGTCTGGTTTAATTATAAAATTAGAATTTTTTAGAAAATATTAGCATCAATAATTACTTAAAATACTTAAAATAAATATATAAATATATGATTTTTCAAGGTTCATGGAGATCGAAGGTAGGTTCGGCTGAGGGTTCTAGGACTGAAGGCAGGCTGGGTCAAGGGTTCTAGAGGTCGAAGGTTGGCTGGGCCAAGGGTTTTGAAGGTTGGACTTGGACACTTCTATCTTCTTCGAGAGTGTTGCTGTTGAAGTGTCTTGCCTTCTATTGGTCTTCGTGGACCAGGGAGTTTTCCTTTGGTGGCCAAGAGTTGACTCATGATTGAGAGTTAGTGAAGTCTAAGGTTGCCAAGGGATTGCTGATGTTGGGTGATTGTTGGAGAGAGCACAATCTTTATCAGAGGCCTTGATCGGGCCAAAGGAATTTGGCAGCACATCCCAATCCTACTCCGGGGGTAGTTGATTAGGACACATTAGAGATGAGTCTCGGGTCTCTGGTATGTTCTACTTGAGCAAATGCTTCATATGCAGGGATTCCAAGGGTGAAGAGCCGATGTCAAGGATTGAGGAGGCCATTGGAAATCGCTTGGGGCGTTGCCTGGTCTTGGAGATAGAGGATGTCCATTTGCTGACATTTCAAGCCATAACCTTTCTGACCTAGGACTCAATCCGAGGAATGGTCGGTAGGCATGCGATTGGTCCCTCCAACTATGCTTTCCCATGAGTGGCTGGTTGTGTATTACTTGGCAATGCTAGCCCAAGAGGCTACTTTTTGTTGATCAGGGGCTCCCATCTGATGAGCGGTTTAAGAATATGTTGTCAGGCCTACCTTGTTGATTTGGGGTTGCATGTGCTTTATACAAGCAAAATTATCCCCAACAAACTCTATATATGTTTTATATCTATATATAATTTTTCATACAAAGATCTTTAAAAATAAAAAATTCATGATCCAGACCCTTCATAAGGTCAGTCTCTGTGTTGCTTTATAAATAACTATGCCTTAAATATGTAGTTACCAATATATTATATGTATTCAAATAGATAAATTCTATTCTTATCCTTTATGATTAATATAAATTAATATTACTTTTCATTATTGAATTCTGCTAAAATCTGATTTATAGCCAAGTAGTAGGGATGGCAATGGGCCGAGTTTGGGCTAAGTGCATAACTATCCAAACCTAAACCCGAATACTTAATAAACTACTCAAACCCGATCCAAACACTATCGAGACTGGATTTTTTTATCCAAACCTATCTCAATCGGATATCGGATAATTCTGGTTTACCCGGCCCGAACCCAATTGAGTCATATTAACTTTTTTTTTTCATTTTTGTCAACTTTAAAATCATCAATCATTTTATAAATCATACATATGTCAAACAAATAAAACTCAACTGCATTTTTAGTTTAACAGCACTTAATTTCATATTTAATCCAAATAAAAATTAAATTATCTTAAATAAATAAAATTCAACAAGGCTTAGTTCAATACTTCTAAAATAAATAAAAATATAAATATAATTTAAAAGTACATCTAACTCTAAGTTTCAGGTTATAAAAAAATGTAAAGAATAATTAATGATTAATTCTTAGTTGCAACATCATTCTTTACCTGATCCGAGAGGAGGAAGAGCCGAAGAGAGAACTGGAGCCTAGAAAGATGGAGAATCAAAGAGGATTGAATGGAATCGGTGAAACAATCAAGAAATTAACGAAGATTAATTAGGGATTAGTCGATTACAAATTACAATTCCTTTTTTTGAAAAATAATGATTAGGATAAAGGATTTAAGTATTTTAAAATTTAATAACTAATAAATAATAATTAATAAAATATATATTAGTTATATATATTTAAATAGTAAAATAATTTGGGTCGGGTCTTATCTATCCAATCCCGGTCCAAATTCAAAGTTAAGCATTCGGATTTTATCCAAATCCGGTTCAAACTTAGTCAAAGCGTTGACTACCCGGCCCAATCTGGTCGGGTCGGGTCAGGTACCCATGGATCTGGATTTTGTAGCCATCCCTACTAAGTCGTATCTGACTTATATGTATACTAAGATACCAAATGTATGGATACTGTTGGGATATGTTAGTTCAAGCATAAATCAGCCATCGATTCGATCGCTCGTGCACTCCCTCCCGAACCAGGCACGTCGAACCAAAGCGCCCGGAGGAAGCCGAATGATTAACGGGCAAGCCGAAGACATAACTCTCAGCCACAGCCGAAGACGCGGTCTTCGGCCTCAGCCGAAGTGCGGTCTTCGGCCTCAGCCGAAGACACGATCTTTGGCCTCAGCCGCAGGTGTCGATTCGAAGGCGTCTCAAGGCGAAGACGTCTTGGAACAAAGACATCCCTTCGATCCAGCAATGGTCACTCTCGAAAAAGAAGCTCGAAGACAGATCTCCGACCAACCTCAAACCCACACGAATGTGGGGGGTAACGGTTACAACCGGTTACCTAGCTATCACCTCCAAGGTACAACTACGTCGAAGCGGCCACATGGCCACTATCTCCAACGGCAACGCCTCCGACTTGACCGGAATCGTTCAATAACCGCCCACGATTATGGTCAGAGGGGAATCAATTACCCCCCATCATAACCGTAGGAGAGAGGATGAAGTCGCAGGCCAAGCCAGCTGATATAAATATTGGTAAGTGGGGACACTCCAGGTAAGGCACAACGAAATCCTAAAAAAATCAGAGTTCTTTTCCTCGCCATCTCCCTCCTCAGAATCTTTTCCATTCTGTTGCTGGAGCCCATCTCTAACTTAGGCATCGGAGTGTCCCCCGCCGGAGAACTTCTGGTCAGGGGTCTATTTTGCATGTGAACCTGGGGAGCGAACCTGCGATCCGGCAGCTCCGACCGGTCGGAAAGGGGATTCTACGCTAACAGATTGGCGTGCCAGTAATTGCTCTTGAGGATAGAGGCCGACGGCGCTTCAAACCTAAAGCGATCCCCCTCAGACAGTTATGACATTAATGACTACTTTTTGGGAAAGGAAGGTTTGGCAGCACCTAGGGCGCACGGGGATGCGATCGTTCGAATACCAACGCACTCAACATAGACAACAAGAAATGTGCTCGATGTCCCCCAACCAGTCGCCAATGATGAGGTGATATTTGTCTGCCACGCTACTACCAATGCAGAAAAGACAATTATGGTGAATGATCGCATCGGTCCAACTGAGATTAACCCCGATCTAAAGGACCAGTCAGGTCCTTTCTGATCCAGTCAACCATGCCAAAGAAATCAGCTACAGTCCAACGGCATTACGACCCCACTTCGGAGTTCATCTTCAACCAAGCTAAAAATATCGGCCCCGAACTGGTCGGTCTTCGGTCCACCCACCAGAAAGGAATCGACTCAAAAGAGACTAGTTTGAAGAAAATTAGTCATTTATTTCAAGAAGGAAAAAAATCCTCATCCAGGAGGGAGACATTACAATTGGTTGACAAAAAGAAAAATATAACAGTTTTATTCTCTGTCAACCCCTTCAGCAACCGAAACAGGAGTAGGGATCGAAGCTTCGCCAGTGACCATTCCACTGCCTTCACCATGGCACGCCGATACCACTTCGGATTGAACCTCTAAGTCTTCGACTCCGTCCCTTGGAATAGCGGCCAAGGAAAAGTCCAAGTTGGGGTAAAGTTTCTTAACTTTGCCCAGGCAATCAGCATGACCCAAAAAGTAACTCTCTAATGCGGCTTCGTGCACTTCATATTTGAAAGCCTGGGAGCTTTTATAAGCCTCAATGGCCTCGGAAGACCTCTCCTCGGCTTGTGCATCCCTTTGATTAGCCGCTGAAAGACCTGTCTTCATTTCATCGATCATCCTTTCCAATTCATCCTAGTGGGACTTCAGTCCCTTAGTGTCTCGAAGGCTTTCCCTCAGCAGTAGCTCGAGAGAGATCACCTTCCCTCTCTTATTCTACAAATCGATGGCCACGTCAGCTGCCTGCACCTGGAGAGTCCTCAATTGTCTTCTCAGGACGTCGTTGGAGGCGACAGCCTTGCCCAACTCCTTTTCTGCGGTTGTCTGAAGCCTTTCGGCAACATCTTTCTCAACTATAGCCGAAGCCACCTGACTTCGGAGGTCTTCATCAAAGCTGATGGATTCGTGGGTGCCTCTCTCCAGCAAAGAGAGGCCATGAGAAACCTGTCAAAACGGAAGTGCACGCAAAGTCAATCTAGCCGATATACACAGACAGGCAACATGTATGCCTAAGTCTACCTGTTGTATCCCAAGAAGGATGGCAGAGAAAGGATCCCCGGACTCCTACCTCCCGGTTCCAGTGGCAGGCGTATCACACCCCACGGAACTCCTTTCTCCTGGAGTTGGAGCCGCAGGCTTGACATCTTCGACACATGAGGGAACCTCGCTAACATCTCGCGGGCTTGACCTCTCGGATGGACCAGCCAGCACGGCCCTCCCAGGAGAAGTTGGCTCCTCCTCTGAGGAAGAACCTATCTTGATTGGGACACTACTTCCAACCTGGACGCACGCAATGCCAACACACATCTCCGCCTCTGATCCGATCTCCTCACCCGGAAACCTCTCACCGGCCTCCCCCGTGCCGCCTGTTTGAGCTATGCTAGGTCCGGCCTCATGTCACAACAAGTCTTTTGAGCCACACGAAGATGAGGAGACGGAAATGGTGTTGGGAGTGACTTTGCTAGGGGAAGATGATATTCGATCCAAGAAAACCCTCTTCCTTATATCAAGACTGGCAGAGTTTAGGCCAAATGCCCTCATTTACAACAAGCCCCTAGGCATGCCACGCGCGCTTGCCCTAATTAATAAGGGCCCCAACTTACGCGCTGGAGGGGACCACTGGGGAGAACTATTGTATGTTGGGAGGGACCATTAAATAGCTACAGCCATGATGATCCCTTTTTTCAAGTGTAGTCATTTTGACTCTGATCGCCATCCTCTCTTCAATCGATAGCATGACGATCCCAAACTCCCGGTGAACCAGAAGTTTAATTCACATAAGGATTTCCCTACATGTTTAAGATCTAAAGGATGAGCCCATATTTAGAAAAGATCGACTTAACGAGGAACAGTATGACTCAGCCTGTCGCTAAAATTGATGGCCCTACCAAAGCCAAGTCCGAAGACTCCACATTTAGGGGGTCCCGTAGTATCCACAAAAGGAAAAAAGGAGAAATATTTATTAATCCAGGAGATATCATTGATTACATGTCAAGGAAGGAAAAAGAAGGAGTACAAAGCTCGAAGCCTATCGAGCCCCTACGGATCAATCAAGAGAGCCCCAGAGTCGGCAGAACGGAGTATCTCATCAATTTGGGCAGGGAGGATTTCCTCAATCTGGGCCAGAGCCGAAGAACCTTCGACCTAAACCTCTTCTTCAGTTTGGACTGGAACTGTCGTATCGGCCACGGCCAACTCCTCAGCTATGACCGGGACTTCTTCATTTCGGCCTGGCATCTCTTCGACCTTAGCAGGGTTCCCGATCTCTTCCTCTCTTTCCTCCTCAATATCATATGCAAGGACACCGGAAAGATCAAGATCGGGGAAGAGCTCGCTGACCTTAGCAAGTCCATCATTGAAGCCATACTGATAACTGAATAGGCTTGCTTCATTTACTTCCATCTTGAACTGTGAAGACTTTCTAAAGTCTTCAACGGCTTTAGCTGCCTGCTCTTTCATGACTTTGAACTCCCTCATGGCCACTTCGGCCTTCAAAGTTGCCTCTTCGGCCCTCGAAGATGCCTCTTCGGCCCTCCTGGTCGCCTCCTCAGCCATCCTAGCTAGGCCTTCGGCTATCTCTTGGCTCTCCTTAACAGAATGCTCCAAGGAGTCAATCTGCTTCTTCTTCCTCCTTAGCTTTGCCTCCTGCTCAGAGATCTTCAGATGGGCATTCTTCAGTTCGCCCTTCAGGCCCTAAACCTCTGCGTCCACATGGGTGAGCTGATTCTCCATGGATAGCTTCAGTTCATTGGCCACCTCCCTTTCGGCTCTGGCCACTTGGAGCTCCTCCTGAATGAGGCTATCAACGCTCCCCAGACCCTCTTTCAGGAAGGTGATGTCGTAGAGTAGTTGTACCAGCAAAACAAGGTGTGAGATCGATCATGGACTAAATGGCCCATTGGGCATAAAAGAAATGATGAAGACCCTACCTGCAACAAAGAGGAGAAAGCGGAATTGGACACCTTGGCAAGGCTCCGACCCCAGATAACTGCCAAATCATGGGGTTGCAAAATGTCCTTCAATACTCGCCTAGCTATGGCAGGGACTGAAAGACCCCCCATGGTGGAAAGCTCTGAGGGGTCTGCAGGACAACCTCCACCCGGAGGAGCCCCCCAGACAGACTCCTCGGCTTGCGGTGCCTTGCCCCTGTCCATCGCAGGGAGGCAAGGCGATGGTGCATCAGCCACCGGAGACGGGCTCTCCCTAATCCGAACTGGAGAGTTGACCATTGGTAGAGACTCAGCTGGCAGAGGCCTTTCCGAAGCCGCCATCGTCGGTGCCCCATCCCCTCCAGACGTCCCTCTGGAAGATGAAGCGCTTCTGCTTCTACCGGGATCGTCCCCCCGGACCTTCTTCCGGACTTTTGATCCCGAAGGGGGAGCCTAAGCTGCCTTCCTCTTGGAAGATCGACGAAGCCAGCCCAAGTCAGGCCTCATCCTGCCACATGCAAACAAAAATGCCCTTCAGAATCAGCTGGACCACGGAGAAACTAAAAGAGGAAAGCTGAAAACCTCTATCGCTTATACCTAACACAGGGGACTCGCTGATCCTCGCAAGATGGAAATTCCTTTCTTCCAATGGTTTACGAATGGAAACGACCTCCAAACCGGACAGCAAGGCGTAATCAGATTGTTCGGCCGCTAGAATCTTTTTCCGAGCGTTAGCATCCAGGCGTTTCTCCCTCCACTCACTACTGAAACCCCATGGTTCGGTGGAAGAAACAAAAATAAAGTTGGGTTTCCACCCATGGATGGCACTAGGCATGTCCCTCATGATTTTGCGACAACAAAGAGAGAAGTGAATAAGTCAGTCCCAGGCCTCACATTAGCTATGTGGCACCGGACCAAGAACCCGCAGATATTCCGAATACTATTCAGAGTCAACTGCACGGGCATGATCTGATACATGTGGAAGACTTTGACGAAGAAAGGGTACAGCAAAAATCGAAGACCAGCCTTTAGATGATCTTCATACACAGTAATGTACCGGGCGGGAGGCTAATGCACCCGCTCTTCAGACATCGGAAGTATTAGAGGAAACCCTTCGAGGACATGGTAGCGCTCCCGAAGGTGAGCTATCTTCTCCAGCGAAACGGAGCTAGAGACTAGCTCCGGACACACCACATCATCAATACCGAAAGGCCCAACCTCCCCCCCTCGAGTTCCTACGGCCTCAGCCATGATAGAAAAAAGAAACAAGGAAGCAAGAGAAAGGCCTTACCTGCGGAAGAGACCGTTAGCAAGAAGTAGGAAAAGCTAGGTCAAAGATGGAAGTGAACAAAGGTGGAGAAGCTTCCTCAGCCAGTCCTCCCTTTTCCCTCATAAAGGGATAAGAAGACTCCAGGACACCACCTCGATAGAAGGGACCATCTCTCTGAGTCCATCACGGATGTTGGAGATGGATGCGAACTTCAAACAGCCTTAAACTGATTTGACGTGGAAAGGACCGAAGGTCATGATCCATGTGACGCCAATCAACGGCGAAGATGGAGCTCATGTCTTTTCCAAGGGACAGGACAAAGCCATGACCTTCACCTAAATCCTAATGAAAAGATCGGCTGAACCGCTATGAAACAGAAAAAGGAGAGGCGACCTCCTGGTCCACCCGTTCCTTTTTCACACTCCAATCAGGGGATTATAGCTATCTACCACCTAATCCTCGAATCAATTGGCAGTTATGGCGAACGATCAAATCAGAGATTTCGCAATCATCAACCGCATCTCTCCTCAGAGAAAAACGACAATCCAGCGATACTCTCACTCTTCAAGGCAGATCGCTGCTTCGAAAACTGAGAGTGGGGGGCAACTATTAGGATATGTCAGTTCAGGCACAAATCAGCCACCGGTTCGATCGCTCGTGCACTCCATCCTGAACCAGGCACGTCGAACCAAAACGTCTGGAGGAAGCCGAATGATTAACGGGCAAGCCGAAGACATAACTCTCAGCCTCAGCCGAAGATGCGGGCCGAAGACACGATCTTTGGCCTCAGTCGCAGGTGCCGATCCGAAGGCATCTCAAGGCGAAGACGTCTCGGAACAAAGGCATCCCTCCGATCCAGCAATGGTCACTCTCGGAAAAGAGGTTCGAAGACAGATTTCCGACCAACCTCAAACCCACATGAACATGGGAGGTAACGGTTACAACCGGATACCTAGCTATCACCTCCAAGGTACAACTTCGTCGAAGCGGTCACGTGGCCACTATTTCCAACGGTAACGCCTTCGGCCTGACCAGAACCGTTCAATAACCGCCCACGGTTATGATCAAAGGAGAATCAATTATCACCCATCATAACCGTAGGAGAGAGGACGAAGCCGCAGGCCAGGCCAGCCGATATAAATATTGGTAAGTGGGGACACTCCAGGTAAGGCACAACGAAACCCTAAAAAAATCAGAGTTATTTTCCTCGCCATCTCTCTCCTCAGAATTTTGCCGATTCTGTTGCTAGAGCCTGCCTCTGACTTAGGCATCGAAGTGTCCCCCGTCGGAGAATATTCGGCCAGGGATCTGTTTTGCAGGTGAACCTGGGAGCGAACCTGCGATCCGGCAGCTCCGATCGGTTGGAAAGGGGTTTCTACGCTAACAGATACAAATAATATTTGACATATATCCATATCCGTTCAATATTACTATAGATACACTTAACTATAAATTATATCCATATCTATTTAGAACAAATATAGATACTAATTCTAGAATCCATTCAATATCCATGTTCATAAAAAAATATCGATACAAATATGGATATACATGCATTTGATCCATATCCCATTCATTTTCAGCTTGATCTTGTAGGGTATCTTGTACATGTATTTTAACTTTTTAAAGAGAAGACAATCATTTTGAATGTTTACATCATTTAAGCCTTCCATTTATTTTTGCTTTAATGGCATAATTGTTTAATATTTTTTTTGATACTAGAAGGGCTTGCTCCCCTTTTTTTCTAACATGTACCCATCCCCATCTTGGGGGATGAATCCAACTGAAATCAAACCTTTGACATGTAGCTCTAGTTGCAAGAGATGATACCATCTAAGCATGCACTTGGTTATACAACTCTTTAGCAGTTAATCTTCCAAAGTTGCCTCTCCTCCTCTTGTTACCATGCTATCCTCAAATTTTTTTTTATACGCCTCTACATTATTTAAGTAGATACTCTAACAAATGCATCTCATTTGATAGATCTTCGTACCCAAATACTGCACACAATTCAAGTCATATTATTCTACAATTAACATGCATCCAATATCAACATTTTTTTCTTGGAGTGATTGTCACCTTATTTGCATTGGTTCTTCGTCTTGTGGTATAAGACATGAAGCATCAATTCGTATTTTCGTTACAACCTGCTGATCAAATATGATCCAGTTTTTTGGTGACTGAATCAACTACACCAACAATTGGCATTGTTATACCAAAAGGCTGACCTACCTGAAGGCTGACCTATCTGATGGCCGATCCAGAAGGCCGACCAACCTGAAGGCCGCCGACCCAGAAGGCCGACCAACCTGAAGGCCGCCAACCCAGAAGGCCAATCCAGAAGGCTGACCAACCTGAAGCTGAGGTTCGAACCGACCCACTTCTGCTGAGGTCCGAACCGACCCATTGAAGGAGAGGCCCGAACTGACCCACTGAAGGAGAGGTCCGAACGACCCACTTCTGCTGAGGTACGGCTGACCCACTTCTACTGAGGTATGACTGGCCCACTTCTGCTGAGGTACGACCGACCCACTTCTGTTGAGGTATGGCCGATCCACTTTTGTTGAGGTATGACCGACCCACTCCAAGGATATCTCGATGACTCCAGAAGCTTCTTCGCATACCAGAATTCTGTTACAACAGAATTCTGACACATCAGTGCCACGTGGCCACTCTCCAGGGACAGATCAGTCTTTCCCAACTCCATCCCAATAGATTTTGGTACTATTCTATGCCTATATAAGGTAAAGGCAGACCCAGGTATGGGGGAGGTAACTCTCATAACCCATCTCTTTTAATTATGAGTCTTCTCTTCTTATCTCCCCACCCTCTGGAAGATAGAGAGTCCTCCAAGCTCTCCATCTCAGAGGTCTTTCGTTCTCCACGATCGTCCCACTGACTTGATCGTCGGAGTATCTTCGCCAGAATTCCCGGCACAAGACATTCTCTGTTTTGCAGGCTCCCGGAGAGGAAGAACCAGGAAGAGGTCCGACCCCGGTGATTTTGCAGCAACAGGCATTGTTGGTGCTTTTGAAGTATCGTGTTGATGCTTATAAGTGTCACAAGATGATGCCTCAACACTTTAAAAAGCATCCAAGAAGAGTCACCAATGCAAGAGTAAGAAAATATTTTCCTGATGCTTTAATTTAGCATCGTAAATTTTACCATAATGGTGTTTTTAAGCTTCACTAAGAGACATTGCTTTTTAAAAGCATCGCCAAGCGATGCACCAGCTAATACATTGCATTTAAAAGGTGCTGCTATATTTTAAAGTTAGCGATGCAAGCAAGCATTGTTAATAACGCTACTTTACCTTGTGACGATGCTTTAAAGGATCACCATATCCAACATTTTTCTTATATATATATATATACATAAAAATTAATCAAACATATAAACCTGTACAAAATCTGAACATAAACTAAATACATATCAACAAAAAGTCACAAAACAATACAATATATCATATATAAAAATAGCAAATACATTATCAATTATGTCCATTACAGCTCAAACAAATCAAAATATATATACATATATATATATAACTTCTAAAAATGAAAATTTTTGGTCTATCAATGGTCCATAGGAGCATGATCATTATCATCATCATCTCTATGACTGCTGGAAGTATTGGGAACCTACAAAAAAAAAAAACAAAAGAAAAATATTAGAAGTTGAGAATACAAGATGACAATGATTCTAAATCATTAAAACTATGCAAAAAACATAAATATAATTATGTAGGTATTTACCTGAGATTGCACAAATTTCTGCAATAAGGATGCTATATGCTCAAGTAGAGTCCTCGTTGCCTCCATCTGTGCCTCTAGCTTACGAATACGTATAGTGCTACCACTCTCTTTAGCATCCTGAATATATTTGCTCATTATAAATAACTGAGTGAAGGCAACTCTAACCTCATAATCTTTCACTTCCATAATGTTGATAATAATTCTAAATAATCAAGCCTATACAAAAATATAAATATAATTATATAGGTATTTACTTGACATTGTACAAACATCTACGCTTGTCAGATGTATACCTATAGATGACTGTTAACAAATTTTTGTAGGTTCTAAATTCTTGTAGAATTGATGATTGCAGACATCCAGACGTCATAATCATTATAATCATCGAGCCTTTTCGCAACTATTCAAAGTCAGCTTTATGGATTTTCCTTCATCAAGAGTATTCTTAGGACTATTTCTTTGAAGTTTTTCGAAGTTTCTCCATACCTTGGCAAGCTGATCTACTGCTTGTAATTGAGAATCCCATTATTTATTGTTAGATTCTATCACTTACTATTAGCAACCACCTGCTCAAATTGGATTAGTTGTCAGTGGTCCTTAAACTACTAATAGTTCCTCATGAGCGGGTTCAAAAGAACACTTAAAATTTCTGGCCTTTATGTAAGCATTTAAAAATCAAGGTGCATTCATGCTTTGTATATATGTGCCACGCATGACACACAAATAAAATAAAATAAAATAAAAGATTGCTTGTTTTATCATCAATATGCAAGCTATAAATGCAACACAGCAAGTAGCAATAAGAAGCTACAAGTCCTTTTTACAAACCTTAGTTCTCAGCAAACACAACACAGCCGTGGAAAAGGCGTACCTAAGGATGTTGAACCCGCTGTATTACTGCTTATTATTTGCAGAACCCCTCCCGTTGCAGGTGCTACGGGTTAAGATCATTTAGGAATTGATGCCAAGATCATTTCCCAAAAAATAAAAAAAGAATTGATGCCAGTATAATGCCAACAAATAAAAAATCAAGTTTGACAAGAAACTGATATTAATTTTAATTTAATAGATTATACATCAAGGAAGATGACAGCAATCAAACTTGATTTAAATATCGGTGCCCATACTCATGCCAAATACGTGCTGGCACAGTATGTGTGTGTATCACGCTAGCACATGTTTAATTTTGTATCAAAGCAAAGAAAAAAAAAAAAAAAAAATTAAGAATCGATTTAATAGGGCTCTGCTGATCCATACCGATGGTTCTGCAGTGATTTGTTCCAGGGACTGTGAGCTGCAACCAGAAGGAAGCCCGAGATGTTGGAATTGACCCATCTCGCAATCATCTTTGGCATCAGATATTGGAGATACAACACTTTTAGCATGCTCGATCATCACACAATCCACCGGTGGCTCCGATATGGTCGGCTTTTTGCCTGAAGGGACCTATCACATAATAGAAAAAGAGAATCAGAGAACTCTGTTGGTGCACCAGTTTCATAAAAAAAGCTTTAAAGCAAACAATTAGAGAAATGTATGATCGTGAATCAATTGGAGCACTTCAAATTTAGGATGGAGTTTACCTGAATGCAGCTGATTTTTTGTTTTTCACACCAGTTACTCAATCCAGGGCAATCAATAACTTTCACATTGTCAGGCATGGATGAGAGCTGATCTTCCACCATGATCAGAAGTTCAGGACAATTTTGTATAGTTAATTCTCTAAGAGAAGTAAGATTTTGTATCCCCGATAATAATGTCAACCGCTGGCACCCCTCAATATACAGATTTTCTAGCTTGGATGGTAGTCCCTCCTCTGATAAAAGCTGGAGTTGAGAACAATTTTTTATTTTTAATGCTCCAAGAGAAGTGAGGTTTTGTATCCCTGACAGTGATGTCAACTGCTGGCACTCTTCAATATGCAGATCTTGAAGCTTGGGTGGCAGTCCTTCCTCCAATAAGAGCTGGAGATGAGAACAATTCTGTATCTTTAATTTTCTAAGAGAAGTAAGGTTTTGCATCCCCTGCAGTGATGTCAACTGTTGGCACTCAATATCCAAATCTCGAAGATTGGATGGCAGTCCTTCCACTGATAAGACCTGGAGTCGAGGACAATCATATATCTTCAAATTTGTAAGTGAGTGCAGATTATGCAACCCTGCTATGGATGCGAGTTGCGGGCACCCAAAAATTTCCACCATCTCAAGAGAGTCATGAACGTGCAGTAGAGGAAGGGACCTTATATTTTCACAATCAGATACTCTGATTTGTTGAAGTGATGGTAAGGAGGAAGGATTTTCCAGCCATTTTGGAAACCTGGAACCACCGTAATTGTATATGTTCAAGCTTTTGAGGTTGGCATGAAGTTGGAGGTTCTCGAGCATAGATTCACGTATTTCTTCATCTACTGGCTCCGGACTAGCTTCTAGATGTAGTCCATTTTTTTCGCTGAGCTCCGCATCGTTCCGTTCTACTTGCACACGTAATGCGTCGAGGTACCACAAATCATCGACATCCACCTCATTCCAATCTAGTGACAACTCCTCGAGTTCATGCTTATGTTCAAGACCGGCATCCCTGACATCATCCACGTTCAGCAAGTTCCAAAGCCCTGAGATGTAAACATGTCGTTGAACGTTCACAAAGTTCTTCAGCACTCCTATCCCACACTGCCCTTTAGAATTTACAAACAAGATCCGACCAAAGTTTTCAAACGAGATCCGAAGATTTGTTAGTTTGCCGATCCCAGCTGGTAGGCAACGAATTTCGGTATCGATAATATATAGGTGGCGGAGGTTTGTAAGGCTTCCAATGCCACTAGGTAACTCTTCAATAGCACTGCTCTCTTTAAGATCAGCGCACCCGCTAATACGCAATTCTTGCAGGTTGTGTAGCTGACAGAGAGATTCAGGGAGCCTTTTCATATATTGTGTCAATAGGACAAGGTGTCGTAGGTTGGTAAGGTTACCTAGGTTACATGGTAACTCAACAAGATCATCACAAACAAGTTCCAATGTCTGTAGGTGATAAAGACGGCATACTGATTCGGGGAGCCTTTTAATACAATGTGTCCGTAGGTCAAGGTGTCGTAGGTTGGTAAGGTTACCTAGATCATATGGTAACTCAACAAGACCCTTGCAAAAAAGTTTCAATGTTTGCAGGTGATAAAGGCCGCATACCGATTCGGGGAGCTTCTCAATATCTTCGGAGCTAATATCCAAGTAGCGTAGGTGCTTCAGGTTACCGAGTGAATCTGGGATCGCATCTTTCCTTTTCCAACAAAATTTTAAACACCTTAGTCGTGGCAACCGGATTATATTTTGGATTTCTATCGGATCTCTGCACTCATCGTGGAGTAACGAGGTCCGCAAGGCCTCAGGATTACACGAGCGTCGTGATTTCACTAATTCTTCATCATCTTTCACATATAAATGGCGAACCATATCATTTCCGGCAACAAATTTTGCTAGACCATGTATCATATCATGCATCTTATAAAGTCCACCACAACCAACAGGATCGAAGAATGATCTTCTTTGTAAGTCAATAAAATATTCATCTCCAATGTCTTCCATCCTTCTCGTACCTCTAGGTAGGATGTAGCCCTGCGCCATCCACATGTTGACTAGATAATCTTTCCGAAACTCAAAGTTCATTGGAAATATGGAACAATAAAGGAAACAGGGTTTCAGATGCACTGGCATGCGATCATAGCTCAACTTAAGAGCTGGCAAAATCTCATTATTCTGGTCGACTTCCCATAATTCACTTTGTAAGTACTCCTTCCATTTACCTTCATCTTCCTCGTGTCTCAGAGAGCTTCCTATGAGCTTCACGGGCAATGGTAAACCGGAACACTTCTTGACAATCTGCATGCCGATACGTTCAAAGCATGATTGCCGTTGAGAGTCTTGACCACCAAATGCATAATGCCTGAATAATAGCCAAGATTCGTCTTCAGACAACAAGCCAGGGCGAAAAACACTCACTGTCCCCATGATCCGTGCAACCTCGTCATTCCTGCAAGTCACGATAATTCTTACTGCAGTTTCTGCACCGACAAAGGGTTTTCTTAAGGACTTCCAAAGGCTTCGTTGTTCATTCCAGACATCGTCCAGCACCAGCAATACTTTCTTCCCCTCCAACTTTTCCTTGAGGTCATTTTGAAGTGTGCTTAATTGTATAAGATCCCACGAAGGCTCTTTTTTTTCTTCTTCTTTTTTGTCGTCAGAACTAATAGAGTCGATGATCTCCTTTGTCAGTCTTTTAGCATCGAAATCACCACCAGATGCACAAATCCATCCGGTTAGATCAAAATATTCTTTTACCTGGGGGTCATTGTAGACCAGCCGGGCGATGGTGGTTTTTCCCAATCCCCCCATGCCGACAATCGCAATTACGGAGACACCATTTCCCAAACGCTTGGATAACAGCAAATCAATTACCTCATCTTGTCATTTGACCTTCCAAAAATACATGACTCGTCCACCATGTAACTGGTTGGTACTGGGTACGTAGCTTCGAGGATCCGCTCTCGATCTTCCTTTCTTAACCTGAGGAGTTCCCGATCCTCCCAGATCTCATCGATTCTCTCCCTGATCTTCTTGATTTTATCCCCCATCTCATCTGGAATTGAAACAGCTATTTTGGAAAGAGAACCACTTACCTCTTCATCATCATCCCCTTCCACTCGCTTCCTCTTGCAAGAAGCTCGTCCTTCCGCCGGGGCTCGCAGTTTCTCGTACTGGTACTCGTCCAGCACGTCTTCTACTTCATAAGCCACTTCTTTAAACTCCAGCCAGAGTTTGACGGTTTCCACTCGTATCTCCCTCTCCTCCGCGTCATGAAGCACTGCCTGGATCATCTTCAACCTTCTCCTCGTCTCCATCAGATATTCAAAGACACTGCTGCTAGGATCCGATGATGAAGACGGCGAGATCGCCCGTCTCCGAACCAAGTCCAATACTTGGCTGATCTTTGATAAGATTGAAGAGACGACAAAGCTCGCCATTGCACAACCTCAGATTCCTCCCTGCTCTGATCAGACACGGCAAACAAGGAAGAGGGCTTTGGGTTTCCTTCTCGTCTCCTTATCACAGAGAGGGCCGGGGTCAAGTCAACGGCGGGGAAAGCAGAGGCCTCCTTCGCCTGTCATGATCCACGTTATTATTATTTTTTTTTGCCGCCCTGATAGATCACGTTATTTTTTTTCTGCCGCCCTGATGATCCCGTCCACTCGTTTCTGCTGCCACGATCCCGTCCGATCGTTTCTGCCGCCCTTATAGATCACGTTATTGGAGCTGAGCTAAGAAAAGTCTTGCCCAAAACACAGGCAAAACACAATAAAACATAAAAAATAAAAAATAAAATAAATAAAAAAAGACAAGCAAAGATATTTTCGTCAATCGACCACGGGTTCAAAACATGATCCTATTGATGACTCGATTAAATTCAAGATATATCCTAAAATATATAAGCGGAATGAAAAAAAAATGCACTATTCCGTCAGCTTGGCGAGGTAGGATGACGTACTCATCTATGATGAAAAGGGCACTTGAAAAATATGCGATCCGAATTGAACATGATATGACATGAAGGAAATTCCAGTAAGGATAGTTACAACGGGATTTATTCCCCTTTTCCTTATGCTTATCAAAAAAGAAAAAAAAAATTTCCACCCACTTCCACCTCCGCATGAAGGAAACATACGATCGCGATCCTTTTCCAGGTGAGAGGAAAGAAATTGACGATTTTAACCAGCAGATACGAGTTAACTTTTAGGTTATCTTTGATACATTACCAAATAATTATGAAAGATAATATAAATTATTAATAATGTAGATTATAGATAATATAGATTATAATATTTGATACATACGGATAACGTTACAAAACATAAAATTAAAATTTTAAAATATTTTTAAATTAAATTTTTATTTTTATTTACTAAATATATAATTTATATATTTACTAAAAATATAATTTTTAAATACTTTATATTACAAAATATATTAAATATTAAATATTTTATATTTTTATATTAAAATTTTAAAAATATACTAAATAAATATAAAATTTTATATATTAAATAGATAACATATTTATTATATTATTTAAATATATTAAATAATATATTAAATTTATATATTATATTATTAAATTTAATTTAATATATTTATATTATATATAATATATAATGGAAATATATATTATACTATATATAAATATAATATAAATATACTATATTATATTATATTAAATATAGTATAATATTTTATATTATAAAATATAATATATATTTATATTATATAATATCATAATATAATATAATATATTATAAAATATAACATATTAAATTAATATATTAAATTTATGTATTATATCAATAAATTTAATATAATATACTTATATTATATATAAATTTATAATGTAAATATATATTATATTATATATATAATATAAATATACTATGTTATATAAATATATTATATTATAAAATATATTATATATAATTTATATTATATAATATTATATTTATATATAATATAACATATAAAATTTATGTATTAAATTCATGTATTATATCTGTTACAGTAGTGAAAAATCCATTCGGTCTTGGCACAGATTGTTCTTGTTCAGCTGGCATAGTCATGAGTTTTGTGTGGCATCCCTAAGCCTCCCACCCAAATAAAGTAACGGGGCGTGGAAAGCTGTTGCATGAAGCCTTTCTATTTATTTCACTAACGGCGTGCTTTCTTGATGGTGCTGAGAACCTATCAACATATATAGCTTGCATAGCTCTTACAATAGTTCCAACAAAGGGTTTTCGGTGCAACCGCACGCGACACAAGCCTTCCTTTTCGCACTTTGGCAGGTCGCCACCTCGGCCAGCCCACTTCGGCCATGCATGGAGCCCAGCTTCATGGCAACTCAGCCCACACCCCGGTCCGGTGTGGAGTCCTGCATAGCCACTTAGGCCCGGCGTGGAGTCCTTCCTCGCCTTGCGCGTCGGCATGGCAGGGGAGGAAAGGCCCCTCTCATGGTGTCTCAGCCAGCTTTGCACCGCCTGCGGCACACCCCATGTCCGGCTTTGCCCAGCACGTAGACGGGTTGGTCCAGCTCCGTCCCAGCGCCCTCCGTGCCGCCTTACCCTAGCACGGCTCTGCCCGCGTGGAATCCAACCCAACATCTGAGTTCGACTATGCGTGCCTCGGTCCACGTGCATGGGGAGCCTGTGCCCGCCTCGCGGTCCGTATGGCTCCACCCGCGTGGATCCGGCATGCTTATCAAAGAGCAGATATGGAGGAGGCTTGGATGGCAACCCCGACACGTAAAGTCTAGCGCACCGACTGCGCCCCCTATAAAGGAGGGCTATACTGGAGCCTTACAAGCCTATCCTAATCTCTCATGCCACTATTAACACCATTTGGGAAAAGGCACTCCATCCGAGGCATTGTGCTCCTTCACCAACCTTCTGAACCACCCGAAAGAAGAAGATTCACCAACCAATCATAGCCTCTCAGGCCTATAAGAGCCTCACAGGCCTATGTCAAGAAGAGAACGCCTCCCCAAATGTAGGAGCAATCTCATAAATAGGTAAGAGGGACCTCCGGCCAAGGTAAGAAAAATGACCCCACGCTCATTGACCGGCTCTCAGGCCATTATTTTTCTAGACAGCTCCAGCTGTTCCCCCAACTGACTTGAGCATCGGAGTGTCCCTGCCGATATCCCCAGCCAGGACTTTTTGCAGTCTCTGTTCGTGAGGAGCGACTGAGAAAAGGATTTCACACCACCAGAGAGGCCTACAGGATGACCAACAGCTCCAAGTCCCCAGGGGACGGTGATCTTGAAGCAAATCAGAAGGAGTCAGGACAAGGGCAAGGGAACCTCTGGGGACTCCTCCAAAAGAATCCTACCACTCTCATCCCCGTAACGACCCCTCCGAACATGGTGGTTCCACCAAGCCTCGTAGAGGAGGGCCTGTTCTCCTTGATCGCCCCCGATCGACGAACCAGGTGATGCTGGCAAGGAGTCTACTCACCTAGGCCACGTAAGAGCTGCAGGCCATGGCGATCTAGGCGGCAACAGATTGGCACACAGGTAGGAGAAGATCAAAGCTTCTTAACTGGTGGACAACAGTAGCCACCTTTGTCCTTTGCCCCTGGGGGGTAGACTGGGGGCACGGGAGCTCCCCCTTCTCTCAGGGCTCAAAGGAGTAGCCTTGTGGTCTTTTCAAATACTTGTTACTTCTCATGGTATTCTCCAGCTAGATCCAACTCCATGCATTTCCCTATGCATAGGGCCCTCGTCACTTCATGCAACAGACTCTTATTCTCTAATGCAATGGAGTTCTTTTCTCCCATGCAATGAAGCCCTATTCTCCCATGCGACGGATTCCTATTCTCCCATGCAACGGAGTTCTTTTCTCCCATGCAACGAAGCCCTACTCTCCCATGCAATGGACTCCTATTCTACCATGCAACAGACTCCTACTCTCCCATGCAATAAAGTCCTCTTCTCCCATGCAATGGAGTCCTATTCTCCCGTGCAACGGAGTCCTAATCTCCCGTGCAACGGAGTCCTACTCTCTCATGCAACCGAGTCCTATTCTTTCTTAAGATGGTGATGAATGAATTTAATTTTGGCCCTCTCGACGAAGCAATATATTTTCATTTATTCATACGTCCGAGGCTCGATTGGTACCTCCGAGGCTCGACAGGTACCTCCTTTTCCCACTATCTTTGCAATATGAAAAATTGTGTTTCAGCTCTACCGAAAAAGCTCATGTACTACCATCAAGGGCAAGCACCACAGCCCGTCGGAACCTAACTAGTCTCGCTACAGTCTGTCGGTACCAAAACTGAGAAACTTCCAAAGCTCCGCATCTACCACTCGACTCATGGTTCAGCTCCTGCCTTACTCACATTCCGGAGATGTTCGTGGAGACTCCAAGAGGTCCCGCCATCTACCGTGAAACTCATAGTTTGGCATCTACTGTACTCATAGTCCGGAGATGTCCACGAGAAGCTTCGGAAGTCCCGCCATCCATCGCTTGCCTCATAGCATGGCGAACCAATGAGCCTGCTACCTTATCAAGGATGTAAGAATTCCTCCTCAATAAGTAAAGTTTCTTTTTGGTGCGACTTTATTTTTCACCGGTGCAGGAACTTGTCCGTCCGACTCCAAGTCCGGCACCCTAAGCCAGAAACTTACGAAGCCTAGCACATTAAGCCTGGAAACTTACGAAGCCCGGCACCTTAAGTCCGGAAACTTATGAAGCCCGGCACCCTAAGTCCGAAAACTTATGAAGCCCGGCACCTCAAACCCGGAAACTTACGAAGCTCGACACCGCAAGCCTGAAAACTTACGAAGCCCGGCACCTCAAGCCCGGAAACTTTCGAAGTCCCGCACTCAAGCCGGGAGACTCAGCGCCCTGCACCAAAGCCAGGAAGCTTTTGAAGCCTTGCATCCAAGCTAAGAGCTGAAGTCAAGCTCCTTAATGAGGCCAAGCTCATCGCCGAAGTCAACCTCCTTGATAAGGCCAAGTTCCTCACCGAAGTCAACCTCCTTAATAAGGCCAAGCTCCTCACCGAAGTCAACCTCCTTAATAAGGCCAAGTTCCTCACCGAAGTCAAGCTCCTTAATAAGACCAAGCTCCCTGTTGAGGTCAAACTCCCATTTGAAATGAAGAATACCAACCCCCACCATAGCTGGGGAAGGCGGTGAACGAGGTACGATTTCCAAAAGATGGAAGCAGGGAAGACCACGTCACCTCATGCATATCATGCAAGATTATAGAGTGGGACTTCATCCTCCACTCCATACAATGTGGTGTGAACAAGAATCCTGTTCCTCCACGCAATGTGGTGCGAACAAGGATCTTGTTCCTCCATGCAACGTGGGCGTTGAATGGTACAAAGCTCATAAATGCATGCATTGTCTTGCTCCCCTCCTGAGGACTTCCGCAACACCATTGTCACCAACTTCATTAAACATCTAGAATGCACGGGGCCAACCACCATGAAAGCTTATGATGGCTGCACCTCCACCAACTGGAGTTTGCGACGGTTGTGCATACGCTAGCAGCTTATAATGGAGGAACACTACAGTGAGCGTGAAGAAGACCTCAACCATTAAGGGCCCCCAGCAATTCAATTTGGAGGGCCATGACTTGATAGAAGACACCACTTACACTCCTGCTCCTTGAGTTCCTCCGCCAGGATGGCTCCCCCGAGGTCGATCCTCTGGCTGAAGTCAAACTCTTGCTCATTGAGTTCCTTCACCAAGATGGCTCCCCCGAGGTCGAGTCTCTGGCCGAAGTCGAGCTCCTACTCCTTGAGTTCCTTCGCCAAGATGGCTCCCTCGAGGTCGAGCCTTTGGCCGAAGTCGAGCTCCTATTTTTTGAGTTTCTCTGCCAGGATGGCTCCCCCAAGGTCAAGCCTCTGGCCGAAGTCATACTCTTGCTTCTTGAGTCCTTCCACCAGGATGGCTCCCCCGAGGTCGAGCCTCTAGCCGAAGTCGAACTCCTGCTCCTTGAGTTCCTCCGCCAGGATGGCTCTCCCGAGGTCAAGCCTCCGGTCGAAGTCGAACTCCTGCTCCTTGAGTTTCTCTGCCAGGATGGCTCCCCCAAGGTCAAGCCTCCGGTCGAAGTCGAACTCCTGCTCCTTGAGTTTCTCTGCCAGGATGGCTCCCCCAAGGTCAAGCCTCCGGTCGAAGTCGAACTCCTGCTCCTTGAGTTCCTCCGCCATGATGGCTCTCCCAAGGTCGAGCCTCTGACCGAAGCCAAGCTCCCACTCCTCGAACCTTCCAGCAACTTCTATGCCTTCATCAAAGGCTCTGAGGGGTACTGTGAGCTCGGCCATGTCAACCATATGCCCGGTCGTCTATGTGTGCACCCAAGTTATGCACCTCACCGACCTCTTCCTCCTCGCCACCAACTTCCATTCGGTCAACGAGGAGTCAAGCTGAAGTACTAGCATCATCACCATGAAAAATCATCTCTCACCCAGCCAACCAACTTTTGGTCGAGGCATAGGCAGGTGCCTAAAGTCCCATGGCTGACATCCGCCAGGTTCGGTTCCATCCAGTGACTGACTCCTTGCAACTAGTATGAAGCCTGTTATGGCACGGGGCCGAATGGGTAAAGCTACTCCTTTCATCCAAAACGATGAGAAACGTTTTGGACTCAGGGAGTGGGGGCATCTGTTACAGTAGTGAAAAATCCATTCAGCCCTGGCACAGATTTTTCCTATTTGGCTGACATAGTCACGAGCTTTGTGTGTGATGGGGACATTAGCCCAGAATATGAAACAGCCCAGATCAAACCTGAAGCCCAAATCAAACTTGAAGCTCAGCCCAGAACCTGAAGCCCAGCCCAGCCCAAAACCTGAAGCTAGCCCAACCTAGAAGCCCAGCCAAGAACCTGAAGCCTAGCCCAGTCCAAGCTCTGGGACCCAAGATCCTGGAGTCGATGAGCATAGATCCTGAAGTCATCATCAGCACTAATCCTGATGCAGCACTACTCTTGAATTCAAATTCAAGAATATTATCTTATCTTATCGGTTGTTTAGTTTGATTATTTGTTTAGGGATTTATCTTATCAGCTATTTTAGGATTTGTTCGGATTTCTCAGTATGTTGAGAAGTTTCGATTAGGCTTCTATTTAAGATGTTCGGTTATTCAATAAAAAAAATTAACGAAGAAGAAAATTATTTGAGAAAACATCTGGGTGTGTCCCTACTCCTCCCCCTCCTCTCCTTCTCCTTCTTCTTCCTCTGATACTCCTTTGGGTACTCCCCTCTCTACTCTCCTTCTTCTCCCGATTTCTTTCTATTTCTTCTTCCTGGGCTTCTTCCTCTCCTCTCCCTCTCCCTTGTTTCAATCTTGGCCCTAGCTTCCGACTGTGAGAAGATCTGCACCAACACCCCACAACCGATCCGAGCAGCCGAGCCCTCCGGTGGACCTCCGTTCCCAACCAAACATACCGCCACTGCCACCCATGGATAACCGGCTTCCCCTCCTCGAAGCCCCTCCTCAGGTGCCTTCATTCGCCGGAACTCCTTCGCTTCGATACCTCACCGAAGCCATCATCGCCCTGCTGCCATCTTCGCCTGATCCACGCGACCACCGGCCATTGGTGAAACCCCTCCGAGCCGGCACCCGAGCCGCCCGCATCACTTCCAACCACTGTCGTGCCGTAGGTCCATGCCGCCAACTGTCGACTCTGCTATGGCCACCGCCGATCGTCGGAACGAGCCGCGCCTCCCTCCCCCATTGCCGTCGCCGGTGGAGATCCCCACCGGATTGCCGTTCCCTCGCGGCTCTGCATCGGCCCATGAGAAGGAGACCCTTTGCACGATCGGAGAAGCACAGTCGACATAGGAGGCCAACTTTAGGAATAGCAAAGAAAAAAAAGAAAACCATGAGAAGAAAAAAAAAGTGAAAAAAATGAAAATATGAAAAAAAAAGAAAAAAAAAGGGGTTGATTTGAATAAAAAAATGGGAAAAATTAATTTGGTTTTGGTTTAGCCTAGCTTAGGATCGTTTCTTAGCGACCAACAGTTCGTTTTCCTAGAATAAAAAAATTGATCAGGGTCCGTGTCCCGCATCGCTAACTTTGGTATCAGAGCAAGTTTAGGTTAGGTTAGTCATTTTTATTTAATTGCACTATTTGTATAAAAATATATATATATTTCAGTCTATAGATGATGCATCGAGGAGCCAACTTTTGAAGCCTGACTCGACGGAGTCGAGTTCTCCCCATCTCAGGAAAAATGATGTGGACATCGGTCCAGAATCTGAAGTAACCCAGATCAAACCTGAAGCCCAGATCAAACCTGAAGCCCAGCCCAGCCCAAAACCTGAAGCCAGCCCAACCCAGAAGCCCAGCTCAGAACCTGAAGCCCAGCCTAGCCCAAGCTCTGGGGCCCAAGATCCTGGAGTCGATGAGCACAGATCCTGAAGTCATCATCAGCACTAATCCTGATGCAGCACCACTCTTGAATTCAAATTCAAGAATATTATCTTATCTTATCGGTTATTTAGTTTGATTATTTGTTTAGGGATTTATCTTATCAGCTATTTTAGGATTTGTTCGGATTTCTCAGTCTATTGAGAAGTTCCGATTAGGCGTCTATTTAAGATGTTCGGTTATTCAATAAAAAAATTAGCGAAGAAAAAAATTATTTGAGAAAATGTCTGGGTGTGTCCCGACTCCTTCCCCTCCTCTCCTTCTCCTTCTTCTTCCTCTAATACTCCTCTAGGTACTCCCCTCTCTACTCTCCTTCTCCCGATTTCTTTCTATTTCTTCTTCCAGGGCTTCTTCCTCTCCTCTCCCTCTCCCTTGTTTCAATCTCTGGCCCTAGATTCCGACTGTGAGAAGATCTGCACCAACACCCCACAACCGATCCCAGCAGCCGAGCCCTCCGATGGACCTCCGCTCCCAACCAAACAGACCGCCACTGCCACCCACGGATAACCGGCTTCCCCTCCCTGAAGCCCCTCTTCCGGTGCCTTCGTTCGCTGGAACTCCTCCACTTCGATGCCTCACCGAAGCCATCGCCGCCCTGCTGCCATCTCCGCCCGATCCACGCGACAACCGGCCACCGGTGAAACCCCTCCGAGCCGGCACCCGAGCCGCCCGCGTCACTTCTAACTGCTATCGTGCCGCAGGTCCGTGCTGCCATCTGTCGACTCCGCCATGGCCACCCCGATCGTCGGAATGAGCCACGGCTCCCTCCCCCACCATCGTCGCCGGTGGAGATCCCCACCGGATCGCCATTCCTTCGCGGCTCTGCGTCGGCCCATGAGAAGGAGACCATTTGCACTGTCGGAGAAGCACAGTCAGCATAGGAGGCCGACTTTAGGAATAGCAGAGAGAAAAAAAGAAAACCATGAGAAGAAAAAAAAGTGAAAAAAATGAAAGAAAAATGAAAATATGAAAAAAAAGGAAAAAAAATGGGGTTGATTTGAATAAAAAAATGGGGAAAATTAATTTGGTTTTGGTTTAGACTAGCCTAGGGTCATTTCCTAGCGACCAACGGTCCATTTTCCTAGAATAAAAAAATTGATCGGGGTCCGTGTCCCGCAACAGTGTGGCATCTCCAAGCCTCCCACCCAAATAAAGTAACGGGGCATGGAAAGCCATTGCATGAAGCCTTTCTGTTTATTTCACTAACGGCGTGCTTTCTTGATGGTGCTGAGAACCTATCAGCATATATAACTTGCATGGCTCTTACAATAATTCCAACAAAGGGCTATCAGTGCAACCGCACGTGACACAGGCCTTCCTTTTCGCACTTCGACAGGTCGGCACCTCGGCCAGCCCACTTCGACCATGCTTGGAGCCCAGCTTCATGGCAACTCAGCCCGCACCCCGGTCTGGCATGGAGTCTTGCATGGCCACCTAGGCTCGATGTGGAGTCCTACCTAGCCTCGCGCGTCGGCATGGCAGGGGAGGAAAGGCCCCTCGCACGTCGTCTCAGCCAGCTCTGCACCACCCGTGGCATGCCCCAAGTCTGGCTCTGCCCAAGCACGCAGACGGGTTTGTCCAGCTCCATCTCAGCACCCTCTGTGCCGCCTTACCCCAGCACGGTTCCGCTAACATGGAATCGACCCAATGCCTCAGTCCAGCTATGCGTGCCTTGGTCCATGTGCATGGGGAGCCTCTACCCACCTCGCGATTCGTGTGGCTCCACCCGCGTGGATCCGGCATGTTTCCCAAAGAGCATATATGGAGGAGGCCTGGATGGCAATCCCGACACATAAAGTTTAGCACACTGACTGCACCCCCTATAAAGGAGGGCTACACTGGAGCCTCACAGGCCTACCATGGCATCACAGGCCTATCCTAATCTCTTATACCACTATTAACACCATTTGGATAAAGGCGCTCCATCCGAGGTGCTGTGCTCCTTCACCAACCTTTTGAACCACCCGGAAGAAGAAGATTCACTAACCAATTCTAGCCTCTCAGGCCTATAGGAACCTCACAAGCCTATGTCAAGAAGAGCACGCCTCCCCAAATGACAGGAGCAATCTTATAAATAGGTAAGAGGGACCTCCAACCAAGGTAAGAAAAATGACTCCATGCTCATTGACTGGCTCCCGGGCCATTATTTTTCTAGACAACTCCTGTTGTTCTCTTAACTGACTTGAGCACCGGAGTGTCCCCACCGATACCCCGGCCAGGACTTTTTGCAGGTCTCTATTCATGAGGAGCGACCGGGAAAAGGATTTCACTTTACCAGAGAGGCTTACAGGATGACCAACAGTTCCAAGCCCCCAGGGGCCGGTGATCTTGAAGCAAATCAAGAGTTAGGACAAGGGTAAGGGAACGTCTGGGGACTCCTCTAAAAGAATCCTACCACTCTCATCCTCGTAACGACCCCTCCAAATACGGTGGTTCCACCAAGATCCGTAGAGGAGGGTCTATTCTCCTTGATCGCTCCCGATTGATGAACCCGGTGATGCTGGCGGGAGTCCACTCACCTAGGCCATGTAAGAGCTATAAGCCATGGCGATCTAGACAGCAACAATATCAATAAATTTATATAATAACTTATATTATATATAAATTTATAATATAATATAATTATATTATATATATATATATAATATTATATTATATTAAATACATTATATTTATTAAATATAATATAATATAATATAATATAGATCATATAAAATAACATATAATTTATATTATATTATATTCTAGTAATATAATAATTATATTATATTATATTATATAATTTAATATAATATAGTAAATTTTATAAAATAAAATATTATAATATAAAATATTATGTTATAAAATTTATTATATTATATCATATTATTATAACATTATTTAATAATATAATATAATATAATAATATTATAGTATATAATATTATTCTCTATTATATGATTATATTATATTTTATTTATTTTATAATATTATAAATATAATATTATATAATATATTATATGTTGTCCAGCGTAGCAACCCAAGAGAGGGAGTTAATTGGGTTTTTAAAAATTTAAACAAGTATGTGCTGAACTAAAATGTTTGTGTAACAATATGAATAGAGATGGACATTAGGCCGGGCCGCCCATGGCCCGGCATCGTCCGGCATGAAGCGGGCCATGCCAGGCATGGCCCTCTTGCTACAGTAATGGGTCGTGCCTGGCATGGCTCTTAAAAAAGGGTTGGGCTAGGTTAAGGATTTCTGGCCTACGGACCAAGCCCGTCATGGCCTATAAGGGCCTAGGCTAGCATGATTCGTGGGCTAGGCATGGCATGACCCGTGGGCCAACCCGGCACTGCCCATAAGGGCCTGGGCCAGGCCCGGCCGGCATGGCCCATAAGGGCCAAGGTCCTGGGTGCCCGGCCCCCTTAAAATAAATGAAAATAAATTTTTTTTATTTTTAAACTATATTTTTAATAAATTAAAATATATTAAGAACTAAGGATTTATTAATATAAAGCCATCTTAATGGTGTGGGGTTTTTCATAGACCCCTACCAGTTTATTAATTTAAATCAAAATGGTACATGAAGGGAGGGGGGCTAGACCTGACCTCTAAATATAATAAGAAAGGAGAAAAAAAAAGAGATGGCTTACTTTAACAATTAAAAAAATAAAAATTATAATTATAAAAAATTAAGAATTAAAAATAAATGATCAAAATTTTACTAATCATCAGTAGTATTTATATCATCATCATCAGAGAATATTGTATTATGTCCACCTTTATCTTGAAGTCTCGCCTCAGCATCTAACCAATCTTTGAAGCAGAGAAGCATCTCAACCATGTCACCGTTATCCTACTTCTCTTTTCATCAAGAACACGCCGACCTATACTAAAAATGGATTTCGATGCTGCTATGGATATCGGCATTGCTAAAATATCATGTGCAATAACAGACATAACAGGATATTAATTTTTAGCACTCTTCCACCAAACTAATACATCTAGACTCTCTATTTGATTTTCATCATATGCAGACTGAAGATCATTTTATAAATAAAATTCTAGTTCACTACTTAAAGATGAAGAAGATGAAGATGAACTTGAAGCATGTGTATTTTTTTGCTGTGCAATGAATAAAAAAATAGATGACGAACAAGTACTACTAGAAGAAGAAATAGAGCTTTGTGCGGGTAATTTAAATCCATGAATTTTTTCATCATATAAGGCATAAATATTATAAAGAAGTTGTGTTACCTTAATTTTAGCAGGTTCATGATCTTGAATCATATTTTCAAAATATGCATCGAGTAAAATTAGTACGCCGCTCAATTTAACTCTTGGATCAAATACAGCAGCTAAGTTATGCATAGGACATATCTTGTCCAATACTCATTCCATTTAGATTTTATTTATTCAATAATATACATTAAAACATCATCATATTTATAATCTGCAAATTTTTGACTAATCATATATGCTTGTTGTAAAAATGAACATGAAGTTAGATAATAAATATAAGAAAGAACATTAGTAGTGTTGCCGACTGGATCGTCGTGGCCCGTAGCTGCTGATGGTGTCGGGTGGTCTGTGTCCGCCCGCCAGGGATGCCTCCGGTGCCTCGTGACCTGCAAGACAGCTAGCATCAGTGACCCGGGCCGGGAATTTCGGCGGGGGCACTCCGACGGTCAAGTCAATAACAATCCAGGGGAACAGATCCTCCTGGTCGAGCCCCTCGGGATGAACTCCATGCTATGAGGAGTGAGTGGAGTGTATGAGAGTATGAGTGAGCTGGGAGATGTGGTGGCCGAGGTGGTCTTGCCCTCCTCTCTGGCCTCTCCCCCCTTCTCCTCTTTCTCTTTGTGGTGGATGTGTTGTTACAAAATTGAGTGCTCTCCTGTGTTGAGAATGCCGTTCTTGCCTCTTTGGAAAAAATAAGTGTTACCTCCCTTTTGCTTATTCTAGCTGGGTCCTTTCCTGCGGCTTGCCTCGGGGTTCTCCCATGCTGTCAGACGGGTATGATGGGCTATCGTGCCGTGAACGGTATGCCTTCTTTATTGGGTATCTGGGGAAGCTTCCACAAGCCTCTGACATTCCTTCGATTTGCCCTTCTTGAAAGCCTGGCAGGGCCTCGACTGTTGTGCCGCTGTTCTCGGGAATCGCACTCCTTGGTGGGGTCTTTTCCCCGATCGTACGGCAAGTCGGTAGGGGGCATAGTCCCCTGATGTGAGCTCCCTTTCTTCTTGGTGAGAATAGCGGCCGTGGGCATTAATGGTGACATGGCAGGTGCTGTCGTACGGTCCCCGGGGGGGCCACCACTGTCTTCAGATGGGAGGTGCTGCTTCCTTGGCGGTTAATATCTTGATTTGCATTGGGGGCCGAACTGGGAAGATGGGGCCCTCTCGCAGGGGGCCTGCCTTGCGGCGGCTTGGCTGTGCGGAGAGGAGCCGAGCTCGGCACCAGGCTAGAGGGGCTCAGCTTTGACCGAGCTCGGGCTGGCTGAGGTGGCTGAGATGCACCCAGGCCAGGGGACCCGGCCTCGAAGGGGTCCCACGTGATGACGGAGGATTGAGCTCGACTCCGGACCACGGCGTCCGACCTCGGGCTCGAATGGTCTGCCTCTGGTGGGGTTTGAGCTCCGCTCCGACCTAGGCGCCCCGACCTGGCGGGTACCGACTTGGCGGAGGACGGAGCCCGACTTCGATGGGCAGCCTCATCGGCATCGGGGAGCTCAGCCCGGTGAAGGGGCCGATAGTGGGGATCCGGCGTGGCATCAATGAAGGCTCCACGTCAGGCTCCTTGCTCCACGTCAGCGATCCGGTCACATCAAGTAGTATAATAAAAACTAACCAAAAGATTTTCCAAAATTTTACCTTTATTCCAATTAATTTCAGTCAATGTAAAGCCTAATCCACGATCATTAATATATGCACTAATAAGTTTTTATATGGGTATGCATCATGTTTCATGCTATATATTGAGTTCCAACGAGTAATTATATTAAGTTTAAATTTTTTAAAATGTTTACCATGATCTATACATAGTTGCTTAAATTTTTGAAGTCTTGATCTTGAAGCATGAATAAAACAAACTTTATTTCTAATTTTTGAAATAACATATTGAAATATACCTGATGTGGCCAGAATGCTGATGTGGCCAGAACGCTGATGTGGCACGAGACAACTGACGTGGAGCCCCCATCAGATGCCACGACAAGCTTCCAACATGAGCGCCTTCGCCGGGTTGAGCTTCCCTAAAGCAACACCTCTGCCAGGCGAAGGCGAGCTCCGTCCTCCACCAGGTCCGTTCCCGCCAGCCTGGAACACCTAGGCCGGAGCCGAGTCCGAATGCCCGCCCAAGACGGACCCCTCGAGATCGGGCCCCATAGTAAGGAGTCGAGCTCAGCCTCCTCTGCCACGAGGCGCCCCTCCGAGCTTAGGTCCCCTGGGCTGGGCGGCACCCCGGCGCCGAGCTCGCCTGAAGCCGTGCCTCGTGGTCAGGAGTCGAGCTCAGCCTCCTTTGCCACGAGGCGCCCCTCCGCGGCCGAGCTCAGTCCACCTCCGTCCTGCCGAGCAGCACCGAGGCGAGTCTATCGAAGACAGGCCCTGCCCCTCCGGCTCGGCCCTCAATTCAAACCAACGCACCAGCCACCAGGGGAGCCACGCCTCTCCTCCGAGGACAGTGATGGTACTCCCGAGGGCCATGCGACAACACCAACCATGCCGCAATTAATGCCCACGGCTGTCTCTCACTCCAGAAAGAATGGGAAGCTCACATCAAGGCGCCATGCCCTCCGCCGATCTGCCATACAACTGGAAAAAAGATCCTACCGGAGAGTGCGGGTCCCAAGACCGGTGGCCCACCGATCGAGGCCTTGTCAGGTTCCCAGGAGAGGGATGGGCAGAAGGAATGTCAGAGATCTACGGAGGCTTCCTCAACTGTCAAAACAGGAGAGACGTCCCGTCTACGTCACGGAACCTCGCCATACACGACAGCAGGGGGAGATCCCAAAGCAAACCAAGGTAGAAGATCCTGCCAGGATAAGCAAAAGAGATATCAGCATCTGACCCAGAACAACATCTATAGCATATTTTTTCAATTCAAGAGGGGAATCAGAGCAACACAAGGGAAAAAGGCCAGAGAGGAGGCCAAGACCACCTCGGCCAATACCACTCCCAGCTCGTCCTCATCATTCACTCACACTGTATTCACTCCTCCTAGCGTGGAGCTCATCCAGAGGGGCTCGACCAGGAGGATCTGTTCCCCTGGATCGTCACTGACTTGACGTCAGAGTGCCCCCGCCGGAATCCCCAGCCTAGGTCACTGACATTACTTCCTTGTAGGTCCCGAGGCTCCGGAGGCGTTCCCAGGTGGGCGGATTCGCGACACCCGACCACGTAAAGAGCTGCAGGCCACGGCGATCTAGGCGGCAACAGATTGGCGCGCTAGGAAGGGGGCAAGAACGACACTCGATCCAGTTCAAGCCCCGCTCAACCGGTTCACCGGGAGGATGGTAACCACCCGAGCCAGGGGAGCTTCTCCCAGCCGCACGGAGGCATCCTTTCTCATGGGAACCCGCACGATCCGGAGACGGAGCTGCCTGCCCCTGTTCAACCACCCCTCTGGAAGTCCAGCTGACTGCACTCGCTCAGCAGATGCATACTCTTACTGCAGCGGTGCGCCAGCTTCAGCATCAACAACGATCTTTGGCTACATATCAGCAGCCGGAGACCCTCGTGGCCCACGCCGCAGCGCCCCGCGACAGCCTGCGTTCCTTCCTTGGAGGGCCATCGTAGCCGCGGGTCGCGGCAAGCCCCCGGGGTACCTACCAGACTCCGTTAAAGCGATGCCGGGCTGGGTCCACTGACGAAGAAAGCTGCTCACCGCACCTTGACCCGGGGGCATCTGGACCTCGCCAGGGGAGGGGGCCAAGGCCCCTCGTCGTGGGCACCATGCACCCGCGTCGCCTTACCCGCCCCTCTCAGTGGGAGGGTCTACGGATGAAGCCGTCAGGCGCATGGCGGAGAAGCGCCTGGAGGAGCATGACCACAAGCTGGCGGAGCTGTCTCACCGGTTCGCCAACTTGCCGGCCCCACTATTGAGTCAGTGGGCCATGAAGCCCGTCCTCCTTTCTCCCGAGAGATTCAAGCGGAGCCGATTTCCCGTCGGTTCCGCATGCCGCAGGTGGACCTCTATGACGGGACCGCCGACCCCCTGAACCACCTGGAATGCTACCGGGCCCTCATGAGGGTCCAGGGAGCCATCGACGCTTTGTTGTGTGTCGCCTTCCCTGCTACTCTCCGAAAGGTGGCTCGACCTCGGCAGAGGTGGACCCGTCTCCGGGTGCCACCTGGCGAGGGAGCGAGGGGCCTCCAGCTTCGGCCGAGGTGGACCCCTCCTAGATGGACACCTGGTGGAGCGGCAGAGGGGTGCTCGACTTCAGCTGAGGTGGACCCGTCTCTGGGTGCCACCTAGCGAAGGAGTAGGAGGGCCCGGCTCGATCTCGGCAGAGGTGGACCCGTCTCTGGGTGCCACCTGGCGAGGGAGCGAGGGGCCGCCAGCTTCGGCCGAGGTGGACCCCTCTTTAGTGGATACCTGGCGGAGCGGCAGAGAGGTGCTCGACTTCGGCTGAGGTGGACCCGTCTCCGGGTGCTACCTGGCGAGGGAGCGAGAGGCCACCAGTTTCGACCGAGGTGGACCCCTCCTGGGTGGACACCTGGCGGAGCGGTAGAGAGGTGCTCGACTTCGGCCGAGGTGGACCCGTCTTCGGGTGCCACATAGCGATGGAGTAGGAGGGCCCGGCTCGACCTCGGCAGAGGTGGACCCGTCTCCGGGTGCCACCTGGCGAGGGAGCGAGGGGTTGCCAGCTTTGATCGAGGTGGATCCCTCATGGGTGGACACCTGGCGGAGCGGCAGAGAGGTGCTCGACTTCGATCGAGGTGGGCCCGTCTCCGGGTGTCATCTGGCGGAGGAGCAGAAATACTTCTCCCTGAATGGGAGACCTTTTGAAAAGAAAATCAGTGGCACTGACCGTGTCCAGCTAGACCTGACACGAGCCCCACGTCAGTATTGTAGCCATATCACATATATTTTTTTAAAAAAATACAGGTAATATCTTCGTCTTCCTGGCGTGGTAAAAAAAAATAAATAAATAAATAAACAAACGTTGATTTTGTAAAATTTGTTAAAGTATTCTATTTTGATAATTTTATTTTTAGATATATATTATTTTTAAAAAAAAATCCTTAACCGGATGGCATGATTAAACCTCATGGGACCGTGCAGTCCATGTTGGAGTTGTGGAAAGAGCACCACCCTTCTACTGCCACGTGGCAATTGATTATTTTTCTGACGAAAAATTTAATTTTCTTCTTCATAAAATTACGTACCCGAAGATCTTGCACCAGATCGCCCACTGTTCGGGCCGCGGTCGGAAATGGCGCCTTCCTGAAGACCTCCGGCCCCCTCCCCCTTCCCAGTATCCGGTTGCCCAGGGCTTGTCGTATCGCCACTGCCATCATCTAAGGTTTTATATTATTTTGTCCGTTTTTGTCTCGATCTCCTCTCTTTTCTGTTCTCCTCTCTTAATCCCGCTGTTATTCTCCCTCCATTTCTTTTGATTCTTGCGATTTTTTTAATGAATTTTTGAACTGCTTTGACGATTTTTTTCTCTAAAAATATGTCCCGTTTTTTTTGTACACAAATTGTATCGTTGTCCGGTTCTCGGGAATTTTATTTTGTTTTATCTGTTTTGGGAGAGATTAGGGGTTATGGATACGAATCTGGACTGCTGCTTTATATCTTTTGAAACTCAGGCCTTGCTCTTTGTTGGTTTGGGCGAATGGTCTGTTGATTGGTGGAGTTTAATGCGAGATTAGGGTTTGTTAGTTTCTATTCGTAGAAATTTGGTCGCTTTCTTCACGGCATAGGTCTTTATGTTCTCACTTGTTCTTAGAGTTATTTAAAGATGTTAACCGTGGTCTCAATTTCTTTTTTCCTTCGGATTTAGCTGATTCCTTGGTTCTGTTTATAGGGAATTTTGATTTCTGAACTGCTTCCTATGATTTGGCTTCTGTTTTGTGATCAAAATTAAGTTCTGAAATCAGTTTGCGTTGGTTAGGATTGCGTTTGTTGTTGGTCTTGTAGGTTTTGTGGAAACTTTCTTGTTCTTCTCGAGAAGTTGTGCTTTCACTGTCTACCTGTAAGGGCAGCCCAGTTCAGGAGGCTTCCACGGGGTCTGAGGATGGTCAGATGTACACGGCCTTGCCTCCGCATGCGAATAGGCTGCTTCTGAATTTTAAACCCGTGACACCAGGTCATAATGATCCAACCTTACTGTTGCACCAAGGCTCACGCTCTTTCACTGTCTACCTGTATCATGTAGAGTTCTTCTTTTAGCTTGATTTTTTTTCCTTGTGAAAATTGAAAGCATTTTCTTAACTTCTTATATATTCAAAAGATAAGTCTTAATGATTAAGAGGGATCAAAACATATGGTTTGGAATCAAAATTGATTTTTCTAAGCTGAATTACTGAAAGTGTAAGTCATACTGTTATACAATCCCTGGAACCTTAAAATTTTTGAATCGTTTGTTCCTATTTTTTTGTCCCTTCCAACTCCATTAGAGGGTATTGCTAATCTTTTAAATGTTTTATAGGTCCTTTTCAATATGTGTTGAGACTATGATCTTCAGCCCTTGTTTGAAGTGAAAGTTTTAGAGTTCTGCTGTATTTGGAATTCCAGTCTTCTCTTCATGTTAGTAAAGAAATATTGCAATATTTTGGAAGACCATGGAGGTGACTGGAGCTTGATTGCTTCTGTTTTGCATTTGACTTTTGTCAATTTAAAAATTTGAATTCTGTTTTTTTTTTGCCCTCACCTAGTGTGTCCCATTTTGATTATTGAGCATGTAATCAGTCTTGTTTTCGTTAACTTTTTAGTTAGTGACTTCTGATTTATGATTTGTTCATGTGTTCATGGATTGATGTGTGAAGACAGGTTAATAGACTTGCATCATTAGATCTCTCTAGAAGGGTTTTGGGGCTTTTCTCTATGGGTGCTCCCAAGCAGAAATGGACAGCAGAGGAAGAGGCTGCTCTTAGAGCTGGAGTTGTTAAACATGGGGCTGGAAAATGGCGAACAATATTGAAGGATCCAGAATTTAGTGGCGTCTTATGTTTGCGGTCAAATGTTGATCTCAAGGCGAGTCTTTTATTTAATTGATTATTTAGAAAATTCAGTTATTGTAAAATAAATTGTCAAACTTTATAAATAAAAAAATATTGATAGTTGAAGTATTATTACATGATAACCTTCAAAATAATGGAATGAAGAATCATAATTTTTGATCCCCAATAGCAATCTAAAAATTATCGGGTTTGTTTTCTTTGTGTTCTTTCTTTAATCGGGCAGGACAAATGGCGGAACATGAGTGTGACTGCAAATGGCTGGGGATCTCGAGAGAAGGCTAGGATAGCCTTGAAGAAGAGTCGACAGATTTCCAAGCATGATGATATTCCGAAGGTTCTCAATACAGAAGTTCAGGATATTGATGATGAAATTGTAGACACCAAGCCTCTTCCATTGTCTAGTGAGAGTTTAAAAATTACTGGTTCTAAAAGATTTATCTCAAGGTTAGTGTATAATTGCATCGTTAATTGTTGTTTTGAAGTTATATTCATGCAGATTTGCATTGGGCAGTTCAAATTTTAATTTACTGGCCTTTGGCTATCTTAGATGTAATCTGGGCTCTGAATTAGTAATTTGAGGTAATTGTATTTGCTCTGCCTTTAAAGGGAATATACCTCTATTGTTATAGCACAGACCACAAACTGCCTTGAGGTATTTGTCCATGTTGCCTGTGAGGTCATTAATGTGCTGCCGGCATTCGCTAATGTTGTGATTTAAATTTGAGGGCACCAAGCACAAATCTCCAGGGATCTGCTATTCTCCTTACCTCTATAACTGCATCTTTTAATAAATACACCTTGCTCTAAAGGAGATAAATAATCAAAGTACGCCCCCACAAAGTTGGATTGTATTTATTAAGTGACATAGTCAATGGAATTTGCTTTTAGTTGGATGGAAAATAACAACCTTCTTCTCATATGAATTCATGTGACCAATTCCTTATATTAGATGTGTGTTGGCATAGGAGATCCCTTCTTGTGTCAGTGCCTGCACTTGTCAGTAGTTTGGAGATGTAGCTCTTGAATGGGGATATCATAGGAGCCTTAAGGCGTAGAAATGCCAACTATTGAATGGGAATATTTGTTGGTTTGAACTTATGAGCCACATACTATGGGAGAGAGTGATGGAATAAAGATCCAGGAAAAATGACAGTTATTCTAAATAGCAAATTTAGATCCATACCGGTATTCAGGGGAATATAGGGATATAAGATATTATGTTATTAGGCATGGATGAAAAGATTAGAAGGATAACAGAAAAAGTGCATGGATTTTCCTACCTTAAAAGAGCATATGACAAGGTATGAGCACAAGGAATAAACAATATATTACAATTCCTGGACATGCAGGGGCAATGATCGCCATATTCAGATCTTGCATTTTAGGTAAATATTAGTTAGTAGGCCTATGGGAAGATGTGATGCGAAGATCATATATTGTTACAAGAGTCATGCTATCGTTAAGTGAAGCATCCTCTCTCTGTATATATGTATGGAAATAAAAAGGTTCTTTCTTCTTGGGATGACAAATGAAGGATAACTTTAAACCATTTGCACATTAAGGGGACTGGAGCCGGAGGGATTTATTGAATGATAATGCAGCTTTCCATTCTGTCTATTTGGTTGAAGCTGACTCTAGGCGTCTAATGCCTTGTTTGTTTCCAATCAAAATATATATGTATATATGCATGCATGCTTTTATGTAGCAATGATAATGCCATATTTAGATCTTTCATTATATGTAAATTTTAGTTGGTAGGCCCATGTGAAGACGGGACACTAAGTTTATATATTGTTATAAGAGTCATAGCAAGTGTAAAGTGAAGCATTCTCTCTCTTTCTCTCCATCCGTGCACGCGTGCATGCATGCGTGCGTGCATGCATGTGTTTGTGTGTGTGTGAGTAGAGCTAATATGTAGGCTCCTACCATGCTCCTAGCCTATGTGTCGCTTATGTATCTAGCGGTAAAAAATGGACAGTTTAAATGACATGAACAATGAATATTTTTGACCACGGGATATATTAGCTAGGAATCTCCAAGTCACATGGTCTTTTAAAAAATAAGCAGATCAAACATAATAGATCATATTCAGTGGCTTGGATCATCATTGTTGGGCCCCTAGTCATCTGGTTAGGACCGACGTTATTTGGGATGCTATGCCCACATATTAGCTCTACTTATGCACACACACACACACACACATATATTATACTAATCGATGAGATGAGAATTTGAACTATTTAGAAAAGCATTGGTAGATATTGATTAGGATCAAAGATGATGGCTGAGAAGTTCAGGATCTCTTATAATATGGACATAAATCCAACATAATCCTTTCAAATTTATCATGGCTCCTAGCAACCCCTAAAATATTACCTGCTTCATAGGAAGAAATATTTCTCAAATTCGAAAGGACGATCACTTATAACCCCTTTTGATGTAGCTTTCTTTCTCTCTGTGCAGCATCTTATATGCTTATTAAGTGGAAGAATTCTGGTCAAATAAGGAATCTTTGCTTAGTTTGATCAAGCAGGGAAGTCACTACTTACATTGTTTCTATTACGTTTTCAATTGGTCTCAAACTTTTGTTGCTAGAAACCAACCTTCAAGCTTTTATTGATGAAGACTAAGATGGTTTCCCAACCATTTTTCCTCTCCATCCCGTTTCAAACTTTCAATCATTTTCCCAGTTATGCAGGTCATAGGTGACACAAGTATGCCGAATCCTTGCTCTCTTTTTCTCTCCTTCAATCACAGTAGAAAATAAATGCTCCTGCTTTCCCATTTGGTCATGTGTTTCTATTGTGCTCCACCTTTTGTTAAGACATGGTCAAATTTTTATAAGGTCTACTAAGCAGTCCTTTCAAATTATATTCCTTTAAAACTATTATCATTTCTTTTCTCTCTCATTCATTTTCTTTTTAAAGGCAAGTAGCTGCTAATGTATAAAAAAGAATATGGTTTGAAAAATTAGGAGGTCACTTCTTTTTCTTTTATAGTTTTTACTAGCCAATTTTTACAAAGAAGATATTCATTTATATCAATTTCAAACACTCATTATCTGCGCTTAATACGCCGCCCACTATAATTTGATATATTCCTATATGTTGGCTAACACAATATTGAGATATCGACCAGGATTTCCTAATCATTTTTTACCATTTTAACTTAAATTTTTTTGTATAAATTATAAAATATTCGAATTGATGCCTTAAATAGAAGTTAATCTTGGTTTTGCCATATTTGCCAAGAGTCCAATATCTCAGTTCCTAAAGTATTGTTTGCGATCTTGCCAAAGCTCCCATCTCCTGTGAGATAGACCTTGAACTTGGTCCATCTTTGTATTGGCTACCCACCGAGATAGCAAAGTTCTCTAGGTTTTGAAAAGCTTGTTACTATCATCCATCTAATTTGTTCCTGTATTTGAGTCTATTTGCATATGGGCATTAATTTTAGCATCTACCTAATATTTGTCATTATAAAAAGTAGTTGTCTGTTAAATAAAAGCTGTTACGAATATGGGTACACAAGTTCTGACTCATGTCCCAAAAATATATAAATCAGTTTTCAACCCTGTTCAATCTCGTACAGTTCTCATGAACTACAAAGGGTAATAAGTGACAACATTAACATATTTTCAATTTGATATTCTCTCCTTAATTGACACACTTAGTGAATTGCATCATTAACAGCCAGCCTTTTAAGTAGAGTGTGTAATTTAGTAGGATCTAGTAAAAGAGTCATGTGATCTTTGTTGTTTCTTGTTTGATCATTTGTGTGCTTTAGAAAAATAGTAAAAGAAAGCTGGGAGGCTTGTATACTTTGAGTTAATTAAACATGGTCAGATAATATCCTACCTCAAAGTTCATCGGATTTATATCTGCAATTATGTACATATTGTTAATAATATCTGCCATACTGTTAATATCTGATTTGGTCCATTTTTAGCCCTAAAACTACATGCACATGCAATGCAACGCTATGGCCAAAAAATAATTAATTAAAATATATATATATATATATATATATATTTACAAACAATTTATCAATTAAAATTTATGATCATAATTAGTTTAATATAATAATACTCTGATTGTAATCTTTAAAAAATATGATAATGCGTTAAGTTTAAGAAAATATGAAGAAATGCGTCATATTATACACTTTTGGTTCTAGACATGTTCCCATTGCTCTATTCGATGTAAATATATATAGATGGGAGCTTCATAATTTGTAATAGAGGAATTAAAGGCATCTCAAATGAGTGCCTAAAGTAAATGGTAGATTTGTCCTGTTTGACTATGTTTTTGGAATACTAAAAAGTACTTTTAAAAGCATTTTTGGATGGTACAATAATGTTTCGTAAAAATAGGGAAGCTGTTTTGGCTCTGTTAGAAAGTTGAAAAATGCCTACTTGAAAAGGCTTTATTTTAGAGCTTCTTCTTAAAATGCTTTTTGGTCAATGTGAGAAAACTATTTTGATTTAAATGAAATCTTTTCGATAACCAAAATATCTATTAATAAATATCATAATTACATCTTATATCATATCATATTATATTATTATATTATAAATATAATATCATATAATAATAAATTAATATTATGATATATTATAAACATATAGTATAATAATATTATATTATAATAATATAATATAATTTATTATATTCAATATTATAATATATTATATAATGATAATATTATATGATATAATAATATTTTAATATAATATAATATATAATATTATATTGTATTATTGTTCACTATACAATATTATGCAATGTTTTTTATTGTTATCTTATTTAGGGATGCAATTGAGTTGAGTAGCTAGAAGCTCGAGCTCAACTCAATTCAAAATATTTGGACTTGAAACTTGACTCGAGATCGATCGAGCTTTAATATCTTAAGCTCAAGCTAAGCTTGATAAAAAAAAGATAATACTTGAGCTCAACTTGACTTGGCTTGAATATCAGTTGAGTTATGTTTGAGCTCGAGTTTGAGCTCAAATTCAAATCTTAGTCTACTTATAATATATATTAATATATATGTATTATAAATAAAAAATAAAAATACTAAAAAATATATAAAGTCGAGTAGGCTTGCGAGCTTTTGAGCTAAGTATCTTACTACTCGAGCTTGACTTGGAAAACTATTCGAGCTACTCGAGTTTGATAATAGTTAATCAAGTTGAGCTTTGACTTGAGCCGAGCTTGAGTAGTTCGTGAGCAGCTCGGCTCGTTTGCACCTCTAATCTTATCATACCAAAAACACATTTTTAGTTTTAGTTACCAAATATGTATTTAAAGTTTTAAAGCATTTTATAAATATGGTTACCAAACAGCAAACAACTTTTTGTAAAAACTTTACTTCTCGAAAGTGTTGCTTCCAAAAGCTCTACTACCAACAGCAATCCCAAATAGAGCCTTAGTATGTTAGAGGCATTATGTTCAGTAGCTAATCATAAGCTTATCAAATTTAATGCGAGTAGAATAAAGCAATATATATGGTATAAATAAATAATGTAGAATATTCGAAGTACCTGATCGTATGTTGCTAGAAGTAAAGTCATTGAAGTATACTGAAATTCAAAATACACTATTAAAGTGAAGTTGAAGATAGAATTAAATTTTAAAGGAAGTATCGGTTGTTGCATTCTTTAGATATTCTGTGTGCACCTTACATGCACTTTGATTCCCTCCAAATATATATTTAGAGATGCCCATCAATTTTATTCAAGGGCCGATCAATCAACAAACTAGGAATACCATATTGGTGAAGGAGGCAACGTGATGTTGGGAGATGGGAGTGATTTTGGCACTTGGGGCGTGAACTAAAGAGTGTAGAGAGAGAGCGGTGAATATAATTAGAAAATGTTCCTTTCTTTTTATGATACAAAGGGAAATGAAGGAGCCAATGTGCATGTTAGAGAGAATTCTGCCTTTTGAGTTATATTAGCTAAGATTTTCAAGTTGGACTGAAATTAAAGATGATGGGGGCCCTCTTATAGGAAAGGGCAGTAGATGAGCCTATTCAGTCTTGTGATCTTGTGAGTAGACTGGATTTTAAACAATAAATTATTTTAGAAAAGGAAATCAACTGTGGCAACACTTAAAGGCAGAAGGAAGGATATTGAAAATTATTATTTGAGGTCCCTCCATAGCATCTTTTACATGCTCCCTCACATGCATAATATCTATTACATGGTCCATCACATGCTGATGCAACAACCAATGATTAGAAGGATGCAGATAAATCACTTATAATTATGTGTTTCTATGTCAGCATGTTAGAGAGCACTTAAATCACTGCATGTGGTCAAGTTTGAAAGGGGAAGAGATATGTGACAACTATATACAAGGGAAGGGAGATGTGAGGAGCATTGCATGAGATTGTTATGATAGGAAGGAAAGAGAATATTAATCATGAGAGATGTAAGTAAATAGATGAAAACAGACCTTACATTTCATCTAGTAGCTAGTGATTGGCTGGCCGTGAGATACAAAAGAGATAATAGGCAGGATTAGAAAATATAAAATAAAATGAGAATAGAACAAAAGTTCCAATATCAAGCAGAACCAATATAGAAACATCAAACATGAAATAAAATACAATATAAAATTAAATGTTAACATAGAAAAACAAATATACAATGGAAAAATAGAATCTGGGAGGGAAATTTGATGGATGGTTGTGATGCTATCTAGGGTGCTCAAAACAGGTGTTATGGCAGTATCTGGTTACATATTAGATATGGACAAGTCTGATACGGCGTGATACATGTGCTCAGATGCTTCTAGGTTTGTCCAGATACTTCTCGGATACTTTTGGGATACTTCCAGGATACCTTTAGAGTTAGTGGTGGGTTATTGGGTTTGGGGCAAGCGGGTTTTGAACCTGGATTTGCATCCAAGTCCAATAACTTAAACTAAGTGTGGGATAACACCTGTTCTCTCACATGCCCTATTTACTGCCCTAAATCCAAATTGAGAGAGAGAGGGGAAGAGGAGCGGATGGTCTGCTGATTGAGTGCAAAATGTAGCGTTCATTTTTTTCATATCTGCATTTAATTTTACAATAACAGAATCTGTGTCATGTTGCTCGCATGTTGATTTGCTTTTAATTGGTTCTTATTTTTGTGTGTTTAATTTGCTGCTTGATTGCTCATTTTTTCAAACCTTGATCTTGTTAAGTTTTGTATTTTGATGTATTTTGTGATTGTTCTTGCATCTTTTTTAATTCTGTTGATGGCTTGCAGCTGAGCATGTATTCCCAGTAGAACAGAATATTGGATTGATTCATCTGTGTCTACTAACTTTTAAATGTTTGCTGGATGTATTCTTATTATGTTCTTACTCATTTATTGAAATTTCTGTTGTTATTGTTAAATTTTTTAAGCATATATGTAAAAAAATATCTTTGTTTATTATCATATCCTAGCTGTATTGTATCCTTTTTGTTTGAGATTTCCCATATCAACATAATCGTATCATGTCATATCCATATCCAGTATCCATATCCATTCTTCCTAGGATGCCATTTGCTAATATTTTCATTATCTTTTATTTATTTGTTATCTATCTGGATCATTAAATAGAGTTATACTTTTGATTTGCTTACCTTTCTTCTCTTCTAAGAGGGCGAGAGAAGGAAGAGGTATAAAACATGAAAAAAGGGATCCGAGATTGAAGGATGGTGGCACAATGATTGAGAAATAAAAGAGGGATAGAGTTGGATTAAAATGGAAAAAATGAATTCCAGTTTTATTAGGGAAGGAAAATGTTAACATTTTGAAGAAACTGTATTGAGAGAGAAAATCTCATTGAGGAAGAGGTATTTTGGATGGGGGTCCTTTAGAGTCTGGTTCTTCGGGAAAGAAATTAGTTAGTTGCCTAATTGGTTAACATATATGGAAGATTTTCTGTGTGAAAGACTACTTTATAACTCAAACAATTTAAGTCCAGCTTTTTTGGGAAAAAAAATTAGAAAGACTTCTTGGCTATACATTTGATTGGATTCATGGAGAGATGAGGTGAGTATGTGTTTTTTTTTCTTTCTGTTGTTTTTTTGGTTTTAGGGTTGGGGTTGGATTATATATAACAGAAATTGGCAGTCCTGAATTGTGTTAGTGTATTTTGGGAACAAAAATTGACAGGCAGAATTTTTGCAGAATATTTCTGACGTAAAAATCTCTCCTTTTAATACAGTGTAGATGTTGATCAAGATGAAGGGTTGATAGACTGTATCACCAAATACTTTATAGTCCATTATCATGATGATTTTTGTGGATCACCAATTGAACTAACAATTGATATGTTGTATTGGATGATATATTAGAAGTGAGCACGTGTAAGAATGTGTATATGTGTGTGATTATAAACGTGCATGTGTGTGCAAGGTCATTTGTCTGCTTCACATGTATGCCTATGTGTGCTTTTGTTGGTCAAGACCTCAGGTGAGATATAAATCATGCCTATCATTTTTGTTAGGCATCATATAAGACATTTCAATTATGAAAAAGAACTATTTGTATGAAAGTTAGAATTAAACTTTAAACATTAGAAAGACGGAGGAATTGTTTTTTACTATATACTATGAATAAAATGTGAATAGATATTAGGTGCATATGATTTAACACATCCATATAATATAGAAATCTAAACCACCAATCCTGATTTCCATTCGTTACTTGTCCTCTTCTTTATCTTTGATTCTCTTTTTAAGATCTTGACCTTTATTCATATACACACCTCTTGATTGTATAGAAGCACTGCATAGATATTTCTTTACATGAAATTTTCTATTTTTTGCCAATAATCTCTCAATTCTGTAAAGAGGTTCTTTCTTGTTTTGCTAGACAAGGTCGTAAAAACCAATTGTATAATTTCAAGCATATGGAATGTAGTGGCAATGGATATGGAAATAAAAATGAAAATAAGGCCTCAATTGAATCTGATGGCACTGAATTATTTGGTTGGAGTGGCAGACTGCATTTTGTAATGCTTGTATTGACAATTTTGCAATTATTTTATGGAGGAAGAGGCCAGCTTGATCAGCCATACATCCTCTTGGTGACAGGTGCAAAGAAAAAATTTCTTAAGAGTTCCATTTCTCTTGAGTCTTGGCTCACAAAGGTAAACCATTAAGATTTTAGGAAGTAATGCCATTTGTTTCTCTTGCCAAGCAAGCATTATAAAGGAATTTCTTCCTTCAATTCACTCTTGAAATTTATAAAAAAGAATCAACTAGGAGAGACAGAATGATGAACTTTTCTGAACAAATTAGTGTGAATTCTTGCTTTTGTGAACCTCTGAAAGAGCCTCAAATAAGGTTACTGTGGCCGTTATTCTGTGCAAATGAGCTTTGGCCCTTATATTCTGGAATCAAATTGTTCTATAGGTCAAAGGGATTACTTTGGTTTCCCTAAATTATTGTTTCAGGGAAATTGAACAAAGGTCCATCAAGATGGCATCACCGATGTTCATTCTGCCATTGGGAGTGTAAAACTCAGTCAGTAAGATCCAAACTGATCAAACTTTATAGGTGAATATAGTTTGACAAGTTTTTTTGGCATAGCCAGTGAATTCAACTTGTGGTTAAATGGAGCTTCAAGTGTTGAAATCTGACCAATCAAGCTTGTTGTTTTGACACTTGGAACATGGGAAATAGAGATTTGTACTTGCAACTTATTCCCTTAGAATTATTAAATATTGCACCTTGCATAATCTTCTAAAATACAATTAAGTGATGTCTGTCTTGAATCTTATGCTTATCAATGTTGCTTGAATTGGTCTAACACACTGTCAGTAGTTGAGGCGATCCTGGTAGGTCAAAGAGAAAATGCTATTCTGAACAATTTCGTTACTTTTAGATTTATGATACAGAAATAAGGAGATTGATGAAAACTTGGGTACCAGAATGAGAGCTGGGTGGGTAACTTGCCATGGTGCTTTTAGGGTGTTTTTGTCTGAAACATGCTTTTCAGTGATGTGAGGAAAAAAATGCTGAAATGACAAATTTTATGTTGGACAGTGAAGAATGTCTAAGCAAATTAGACGAGTGTAACAGAATCAAGAGTGTGATGATTGATATTGGTAATACTATGAAGGATCGCCAGACAAGTAAGTTGCGCCGATTGCTGACAAAGGAACAATAAACTCATTGAGACAGAATAGCCATCTGGAACAAAGATTTAAAAAGGATCTGGTAAGAGAGATGCTTAAATCTGTGCTGAATGGTCAAGAATGAGGAGTCTGAGACTAAAGCTAAAATGGATGAAAGCTGTGAGAAAGGATATGGAAGGTTTGTGGTAATCCCAGATATGACCCTTACAGGAAGGATGAGCATTAGATATGATCAGCGGTCAAGGATCTATAAGGTTGACCTAGATAATTTCAGTGAGGCTTGATGTTTGATAAACAGTGATACAATGCATGCTGTTGAACTTCTTCAATCCCTATGAATGCATTGGCATAAACAGAAATCAAGATATTTTCAGAAACATTCAAAATAATTTGACTGTCCTTTCATCACTATGGCCCTCTTTGGTTGTGGGACAAAGTTGAATAAACTGGAACAAAGCTATCTTTTTCTATTTATTCCTTTTTTTTTTTCCAAGCACCAAAACTTCATCCCTGAATGGGGGACTTGGAGGGACAGTTCTGAGTCCCACGCCCCCCCCCCCCCCCCCCCCGCCCCCGCGGCAAAAAAAAGAAAAAAAGAAAAAAACTTCCTACTCATGCAGTCCTCCGAAGCTGGATTAAGTTTTTGAGATTTGGTGAATTCCTCCTTTACTCCATTTTCTCTTCAAGTTATTTTTTCTTTTTAACTTTCCCAGGATAACTTTATTCCTGACCAAACAGGGTCTAACATTCAATTTGTTTGTCAGGTTTATTAGTTGCATATAAAATTGGCGATATCTCAGGCAGTTATCTGATAGGTTACATTAACTGTGTCAGAGTTCATAAGGAATGGAAGTCTTCTTGCATAATGCTTATGCTAAATGACTTTTTCACTGTCACTTGGAGACATCTGATAAAAATGATGACTTTCCAGTCATGAATTTTTCCAACATGACAATTTAATTTGATGCTTGAATTCATGCTGAGTGATTTCCACTAAAATCTTATTATATTGACCATATGTCTTTTCCAAGAAAATAAACGTTGTCCTAGTCTCAAGTCTCTGAAATGAACTCTAGTTATTTTGTTAATGATGAGCCTTTACTATGAGAATAAATGTTTTCCTAATTTGAACCATCTGAGAGGCTTCTTCTTCTTCTTCTTATTATTATTATATTCATGTACTTTTCCATGAACATAAATGTTCTTCTAGTTTTAAGTCTCTTAGAGGAACTCTGAAAGAACTGCTCCTCCTCCACCTTTTAATTCTCTCGGAGGAACTCTGATAGAGTTACTCCTCCGTTTCTTCTTTTTGTTATGCTTGTTGAAGGACTGATATGTAACTGTCCCTTGACCATTATATGGGTTATTGAGCATTGACTTCACTGTGGAAATAGATTACCGAAGTTGGAAAAGCATCAGGGCTTGTTTTCGTAAGAGAGGTAGAGATCAAATTTTATTAGCATTTGCTGCACGATCATTAAGGTAGAAACTATGCCTACTTAACTAGGACCAACAACATTTTCTTTTTTAGGGCATTTCTAATGACTTTGGAATTTTTTGTGCAACACATTGAGTATTATAATTTTAGCTGATCTTTTGACTGTGTGTAAGAAATCTCTCATCTTGTAACTCATTTTCTTTATATTATTGAATATAGTATTAATAAGGAGATCAAGTTCAAATTAAATAGCTTAAAGTTGATGTTTTCTGCTATTTAACTTTCTGGAGTGCATTGTACTTGATTTGATGGAGTAGAAATATGTATTAATCTTGCAATGCCTTCCAATAACTTTGCTGTGCAGATGGCCTCTAAATTGGATTCCTTTTAAGTCTCTTTTTTTTTTTGTCTTAATTATTATTTTTTTCTTTTAGCAATCACTAATCTTATGGCATAATGAATAGCAGATAGCACAAATATCGTTTCAACGTAGGAATATGTTTTCTTTCATTTAGGTAACTCCTTTTCTTTTTTTGGATTTTTTTGCATGTATCCTTCTAAATATGCAAAATTGCATGAATACCCTTGTAAAGTTTCTAATTGTATGCATACCCTCTTAAAATACTTGTTTCGCATGTATATCTTCTTTTTTTTCCATACATTCCCATACCATTTAATACCATTAAAAAACAAATGGTTGAAAATTAAGATGACTAAACTATCCTTATGGGTAGGCATGCAAAAAGAAAAGTTAATAAGGGTATACATGCAAATAGTAACTTTGTAAGGATATCCATGCAATTTAGCATCTTTAAGGATGGTATATACTTAAAAAAATTATTAAAAAAAATGATCAAAACTCAGTTTGGACTTGCCAGATCTTCAATGACTTAGTTAAATTGATAACTATAAAAAAAGGCCATTTGAGCATATGCCCCAATTTTTAATATTTTTTTGAGTGTCTTTTACATATGTAAAATTGCATGAATACTCTCAATCTTATAATGTTGTCGTTTGCGTGTGCATACTCTTATAAAGTTTTCTTTTTACATGTCTACCTATGAGGGCATTTGAGTCATCTAGATTTTAAACTATTTATATTTTAATAGTGTTAGATGATATGGGTACATATGCAAAAATGAAAGAAAAATGAAGGTATTCATGCAAAATAAATATTTTATGAGGGTATACATGTAAATAGCAATTTTATGAGGCTATTCATGCAATTTTGCATATTTAGGAAGGTATACATGCAAAAAGCCTTTTTTTGGTTAGGAATGGACTATTTACACTATTTGGGGGAAGTGCAAATGTATGTATTGAAATTTTATTGTTTGATTTCTAGAAAGCTGAGTTGTATTTCTAGTAGTTTATCAATACCACTCCCTAATGTAGCAAAATCAAATAATGTAAAAGAAACTGATTTCAAGGCAGAATATTTTGGCAATTCTTTGGCTTAACAAAGTTGGTGTTGGTCTTCAAAATTGAATTGATATATGGAGTTTGCCTTATGACCTGATGTCTGACATGTAGCTTACCAATAGTTGTAAGAATTATCAGATGTTCAATTGAATTTGTGTTAATCTCATTGCAGCTCTTAATGGGCACAAATGGTGAAAGTTTAAAGGTGACATCATATTAGATGAATAGATCACTTTGATTTGGTTTGCATGGTTTGCTTAGTGTTTGCTTCATGTTTGATTATGGAGGATGAGATCAATGTGTGAATTAGTTTTGAAATGTTGCCAAGCTGACAATTTCCTGTTGACTTTGTCCATTGAATCCAATATTCCATGTTCCATTTTTTGGTTGTTAACTATTTTTCACATACTTTTGTTATGTTTTTTATATCTTTTTGAAATTATCTTTTTATTTAGCTGCTTTGATCATGGGGCATCTGTCTAGGGCCTAGATACTGGGTGGCCCCTTTTGTTTCTTGCAGCAGTTGTTAAAACATTGTTGAAGGCAGAAAAACCTGATTAAATTTGATTGATAAGAGATATCACTAGTGGTGGTGGCATTTGCTTCATACATGTTGATTGCATCATAGTAAAGTAGGATATTGGTCCCCTTTTGCAATACTATTTGTATTTTGTACAATTATTTATTGCCTTGTAATACGAGAAGAGAATGAGTAAGAGTTGCAAATAGCTCCGTGTCATAATTAGGGCAGCAGTGGCAGGAAACAGAAAGGCACAAGTTTGCTACACTATAATGATATCAAACTTCTGTGATCTCCTCTTTTTGGACAAATTTCTTTGTTCCACATAATGACAAGGAAAAAAAACATAATGACAACAACTGGGATACCATGCTATTATTGTAGATATAATTAGTTAGTATCTTTCGCATAATTCATTCCTGTAATTATCTAGACATCTTTCTTTTGCTTAGCCAATTTTTCAACATTTCTCTACCTAGACTGTTTTTTCTATGTTGAATTTTCCTCTGACTTGGTTCCTTTGCCTCTTTGTTGACCTATTATTGATCCCTATTAATTTCTAGTTGTTTTGTTTGATTTCTCTCCCATGTATAGGCTGGATGATCTTATAATGGAAGCTATTACTACTTTAAAGGAGCCCACTGGGTCTAACAAGACGGCCATTGCCATGTATATAGAGGTACATTTCCAACCTTTGGCTGAGCTATTTCTGTTTATTTTGCTTAGAAGAATGTTATTGTCAATATTTATCTTTGTTTAATCACAGTTCCCTGGATGAGTGGCGACAAAATATTTAATTATAGTTATTTTTATTTCTGTTCTTCCATTCAAGCAGTACATGAGCTGGGTTTAGAACGATGTGAGACAGTTCAAGCCATATCCGGTGCCGGCGTTAGAAAATTGAGAGGACCTTTCTCTAGTACGAAAGGACTAGGAAGGATGCACCTCTGGTGTACTAGTTACCGTGTCCATGGTAAATGCTAGGTAGCCAAGTACGGAGCGGATAACTTCTGAAAGCATCTAAGTAGTAAGCCCATGCCAAGATGAGTTCTCTTCTATTCCAACTTCCCGAGAGCCTCCGGTAGCATAGTCAAGATAACGACGGGTTCTCTGCCCCTGCGGGGTGGAGCTATAGAAGTATTAAGAATCCAAGGTAAGGTCATGGCGAGACGAGCCATTTATTATTACGATAGGTGTCAAGTGGAAGTGCAGTGATGTATGCAGCGAGGCATCCTAACAGACCGAGAGATTTGAACCTTGTTCATACACGACTTGATCAACATTAGAAGCTAACTTCAGATACTCATTTGATTTGTTTGATCACCCTAAGAAAATATAAACACTTTCGAATGTTTTCAGTTATTTATATAGCTATATGGTTTGTGCATATGATCACTGTATAGATGTGCCATACTGCCTTAAATGGTGGCTTGATTTTGAAGTTTTTTTTCAACTTTAATCTCCCATTTTGTCAGTTCTTGGCAAATTTGTTATGGAAATCATTTCCCTTATCTTTTGAATTTTATAATATTAGATGTATTATCTGAGCAGAGGCTACATTCGATGGGCATGCATCCACATGTTTAATTTGAATTTCCAGCTTCTTTTCTATGTTGCTAAAATAAATGAATGTTCATAGTGAGCATCAACATTGTGCATCTCTTTTAATGGAGAACAAATAGTTTATCCTTTTTATTTCTGTGAGAAAGAAAAAAGTGGATAGACTCTGGGCAAAAATGATGTGCTTAGCTCTTAGCATGTTCACTTCATGGGACATGCAATTGTGTAAGTTCGAGCATGACCCTGCATAGATGTTAAAAAATGGTGTACTTAGCTTTTAGCATGTTCGCTTCAAGGGACATGTGCAAATGTGCAATTTCGAGCATGACCTCGCATAGATGGAACCAAGGATTCAAGTCCTGGCTAGATATCCCGTGGGACATTGGAGCAGGTTACCCTCCCGTGTGTTGGAAAATGGCCATCCCACCATCGTCTTAGCCTCTTGATTAGCATGTCTTAGGACATCTCTTGTCGTAAGTGTTGGGACAAGTTGGGATGGCAGTGCATCCCTTTCCATGGGAAAAATGGGACAATCCCATCTCATGGGATTAAAACCTTGAATGGAATAATGGCATGCTGTTAGATATTTAGTCATAATAACTATTAAGAAAATTTATCATCTTTTCATAATTCAGAGCAGGTAATCATGCATTTGAGTCAGATTATGGGAGTCCTTTTACTAAAATGAAGGTGCTGCCAATTGAACTTTTCTTTTCTTTTACTTTTCCCTGGACATGGTTCATGGTTTTACCAATAAATCTGATACATGCAGGAGCAATACTGTCTTCCTCCAGATTTCAAACAGTTGTTGTCTGCAAAACTGAAGGCATTGACTGCGAGCAGAAAATTGATCAAGGTAATTTACTTTCCCATGCAAAATGCGAAAAGTAGATTGAATTGTGGCAAATATTGTAAGATATGTCGCAACAGTATGGAGCACTGATACCAGGGCTTTGGATTGGTTCATCTTCTCAATAATAATGAAAGTATAATGCCTTGAAATTTGACTTATTATGGCTCCTCTCAAACCATCTAAACTTAGGCAGAATTGGTATAGATACTCATTTGGCATTGTCTGGACCTAGTATTATACCATAATATGGTTGTTTCAGACTGGTCGTTGGCAAATTAAAAAGCTTTTTAACTGTAGCATTGTCATGATCTTCCCTTTAATCAGACAAAGGAAAGATGGCACCATCTCTTTCCTTCATCTTTCCTTCATCTTTCCTTCAGTCCAGTTATATTTAAGAAAAAAGATTGTGCTATATTTCATGTTTGTTTCATTAATTATCCTTATGCTGCATTGGTCAGTTTGAAATATTTGGACTTATTTAGAGAGGTCGATGAAGCTGCTGTTTGGTTTAAATTTTGCTATAGTGGATGAAATGTTGAGTTGCTGATAATGGTAACCAGAGATTTAGGTGGAGTGGTGGAAAGAGAAGATTATAGTCTTACTAATAGCTCTCCTATTAAAAAAAAAGGAGAATGTTTAGCAATCTTGTTATTACCAATACAGGTGAAACGCAAGTATAGGATAGCACCAATTTCAGCTTTTTTAGAAAGAAGAAACTCCAAGGTATTGCTCCTTCAGGGAAGGAAAATGGGGCCTCCCAAACTAGAAAGGGATGATATCAAGATCCTCACAAAAGCTCAAGTTGATGCTGAATTAGCACAGATGAGAAACATGACTGCAGAGGAGGCTGCAGCCGTTGCTGCTAAGGCAGTTTCAGAGGCAGAGGCAGCCATTAAAGAAGCTGAAGAAGCAGCAAGAGAGGCAGAAGCTGCTGAAGCTGATGCTGAAGCAGCAAGGGCTTTTGCTGAGGCAGCTATGTTGACTCTCAAAAATCGAAATGCAACTAAAATGGTAATGCATTCGTGTCTCTCTTTCCACACACACAAACATATTTCTGTTTTGCAGCCAGTATTTTGATGCTTTAGTTGATTGACCCTTATTGTGCCCCTTTGACGCACATGCCTTATTATGTTGTATGCTTATTTGGCATTGTAATTTCACTGTTCCTACATCATTGCGTTTTTTTTTTTGTTTTTTGGGTGGGACAAAGGATTTTGGATATAACTTTGGCATGAGCAAGATGATTGGATTTCTGCTTGTTTAGCGTGTTGGTTTCTCCATAATGTTTATGGAGAAAATGATAGGCTTTTTTGCTTCACAATCCTACAATTCTGTTTTCTTCTTCTATTAGCACGTCTGCGCATTATTTGATACCTATTGCCTCGCATGGCAATATGACAGTACTTGCATCAAAGGACTCTGTTTTGTTTGTTTTGTTGACAGAGATGTTAGCGTACAACATGTGCTGTGTTATCACTCATCACCCGTTTGAAGCAAGTCCACCATATTTCTGTCAATTTAGCTTGTGCTTTGTAAACTTACCCACTTTTCTCTAGTTAAAATATTAGGGATTTCTTGCTTTTAATCTTAAATATTCATTTCTGAATGTGTGTATTGATAAAAGGCTGCTGTCCAACTAGGTCACTTGCTAGTATCAGGTTTTATGTGGTTGAAATTTCCTGGGATAAATTGATTTCCCATGTGTTTCTGTCTTTACAGCGGTTCTAGAAATATACAATATTCCTCATTCATTATAAAAAATATATATTGGGCTTTGGGTATTAATTGTTTGGTTGGATTTCAAACTTTATCTCCCTCCCTCCCTTCCATCCATTCGGTCAATTGTTCCACTTACATGATCCCCTGTCAGTCATGTAATTTGCTTGATATTTCTGGTGTCCCCTCTATTTTAATTATCACCACTGGAGACTCTATGGTTAGACGTTCTTATACTCTAGGAGGCTTGATTTGTTGAAGCATCTTCAGGGGTTCTTGGGAAAATATATCTCTTTTATGATTTTGCCATTTTGGTTTTATCTTTTAGGTCAGCAGGAACTTTTTCAGAAGACTTGTAAAGAACACAGATATTCTAAGCTGTGTTCTTGTTCACTGTCTTTACCTCTCCTCTTTCTTCTTTCCTTTTTCTTCTTCCTCACTTCTCCATCATTTCATCCCCATGATGAGGACCCTGATTGTGATTGCAAGATTGATTGCAGATTTGCAACATCCATTGCTACCATTAGATGTGGCTATGGATTTTCTATCTGCTGAATGTAGGATGTGAGAGACAGCTTAAGTGTCATGTAGGATCTTAGTTAAGCAGATTCAGGTATCCTAGGCACTTGCATAAAAGTCAAAGGGAAGTTTTGGAAGCCATCTAAGCTGCCTCCTAGAACCAGGGGATCCTCTTTTTTTCTTTCACATTTTTCCTTTTCTTTTTTATTTCTTTCTTTTCTTTTTTCCTTTTCCTTTTCTGTTTTTTCTTTTTTGGGTGGGAGTTGGTGAGTGGACAGTGGGTTGGGAGGGGTTGGTAAGCATCTGGATTTGTTGTTTTGTTTGTCAGCAAATGACATTGTCATCTTATAAATTTCGTACTTGGGGTAATTGAAATGTTTGATCAGGTCAGTCTATTACAACTTTTTCATACATCAAGTAATTTAAAATTTGATGTTAATTTCTAATGTTTTACTGAGTCATGTTATTGCAAATGTAAGTTAAACCTTGTGCATTTATAAGGTTTAAGGCTTGTGGATTTATTACTAACTAAAATGCTTGATCACTCTTGTGTGGAGCATGGGATCTTTGGATTATAGGCTCATGGTGCACTTAGATGCCAAGGTAGTTGTCTTGAAGGCTAGGTACAAAGCAAGGCACATGCCTTGGAGAAGTGATGTGTGTACATACATATATTCATACATACGTATATATGTGTATATATGTGTGTATGCATATATGTACACACATACTCACACATAGTATGTGTGTGTGTGTGTGTGTGTGTTTGAATACATAAGATTGAACATATTTAACAATGAATTAGGAAGAGTAAGAGGAGGAGGTGGAGAAGGATAGGGGATTTACAGGAAGAGGAATGCCTTTTGTGCTGGTCAAAACCCTAGATCCAGCTCTCTCTCTCTCTCTCTCTCTCTCTCTCTCTTGCTGTCTGCTTATTTCCCTTTTCCTTGGTAGATCTTTATTTCCCCTTCTCTCTTTTTGCCACTCAAGCCTCACAATCCTAATCATATCAACAAAATGGACAACTGAGATAAAAAAATAATAGACATGCTTTTTTTTTTTAATGCACGGGCTTCACTTGGTAGATCTTTACTGCCCCTTCTCTCTTTTTGCCTCTCAAGCCTCACAATCCTAATCATATCAACAAAATGGACAACTGAGATAAAAAAAAATAATAGACATGTTTATTTATTTATTTTTATGCATGGGCTTCACTTAAAAGCACAGAAAACACTTTCTGGGCCTAAGTGAAGCGGCCTTTCCTCAGGGCAGTCCAGGCACTAAGGTGGTACCTTGTGCCCTGGGCCCACCTTTGACAACTGTTAGTGGAGCTACCATCGGAGTTTAGCACAATGAGTACAAAGTGATGGAAAATTGGATTGAGATAGTATAGACATGTACAGTAAAGATCTGTGGGGGTTTTTGTAATAAGAGATGCTTTAGCCTGTAGTATAGAAAGCAAGAAAAGGAGGGAAGAATGCTGGTTAGGCGGTGGGAAGGGGGTGTTTTTTGTTTCACCTGCCAAACACCACCCAAAAAGTGGTGGACGACTTTGTTCGGTCAAAGGCTCAAAAAGGTACTCAACCTGTGTAACTTTATTTTAGGGGGGAAGGTGAAATAAAGTTAACCACCTAAAGCTTTCTCTCCCTTTCTTTACTTTTCACTTTTCCACAAGTTAAGCACTTAACCATGATAGCACCAACCAAACAGCAAATAGCTTTATTCATTGGTTAGTTGGTTACCAGGTGGATACGCATGACTAAAACTATTCATGGGGGGGTTTGCTCAAACACCCTAATGAACATTAATGGATGTTCTGAAAAATATATGGAAAACCTTGAAATAACATTAGAGGTTAGCATTGTCCGGCAAATGAGGATTCATAAAGCTGACCTTGAATAATTGGGATAAAGCTGGATGGTTATCATTATGGTTTATCCTAAGTTTTTTGTAACAGGAGTCCTCTCAGAGCTCAGATTAATGAGGCCTGGAATCTCATAAATTTTGGATTACCGCTGAATGATGGACTTGTTGAACTGTTGTTGGCTATATGATTAGTGTTTTGGCGAATATAATCTACGAAGATTTATGGAAGTTTATTGCATTCAAATTTAAGGTCAATCTAATAATGACCCAAGGTCAATCAACTTTGTACGTTACAATCTGGGATCAGCTAATAAGCAAAGATAGTCTGACAGAACCATTCATTGCAAGTGAAGTTGATGAACAGAATGAGGTCCACAGAAGTAAACCCATGGGGATTATTTGGGTTCAAATTTCAAATCATTCCATCATTAGATCATAGAATAGTGATAATAACGTCATGTCAATATGGTCCGTATTCTAACTTATGAAGGATATTATGCCAGTATGCAGAGCTGTTTTATCATTGTTAATAATCAAATTGATGATCAACCTGAAGTTGATGAAAAGATTTATGGTTGCATTTCTCAGGCTTCAAATATTGGACAGATCACCAGTTAATTGTAATGCAGCATCCATGGCACTTTCAGATGTCAGAGTTTAAAATCTGCAGATTCAGTGATATGTACTATGGACCACAGGACGTAGTCAGTAGTTTAATTCATGATCCATTAAGAAGTCATGAAAGCTCATTCATGTACTCCTTTTGCATTCTCGGTAGAGTAGAAAAGGATATATATCATATTAGTGAAGCTGTCTATGCTGAGATTTGATCCATCCTGTTACTCATGCTACCACAAATATACAAAGGCTACCCTACATGGGTGAATGGAAATCATATTGACCTCTTATAGTTTCATGCCTGCATTTTGCAGGGGGAAGTCTAAGGGTCCACTCTACATTAGATCTTGACTTGGTATCCTCCATTTAGTTAAGTGGAAGTCATAAAGTTAATGCATCTTGATCGGATGGTTCAGGACAAAGTTTCTTGTAATATGGTTTGAGGATGCTGTATGTTTTCATTATCATTATCACTCAGATCTGACCTCTTTGATGAAGTTTGAAGACAGAGATCTCTAGGGTTAACAATCTCATCAATGACCGGTATTCAAGATGACAAGGGAAATTCCAAGGCATGATCATTTTCATCAATTATGCCACACCTGAGGTTCGGTATGCTTTACATGGATATACCTTAATTTTTAGATCTGCATTTTTTATGCATTATTACAATGCCTCATACTTGTAGAAGATGTTGTGTAGAGCATGTATATTCTCTGACATATTACTTCCATACTTTTTTGACTTCACCACACCCTTTCATGCGTTAGACAGTGGCTTAGTTAAATAGGATAGGTTCTGATGGGATTTGGTGCATTAGTGCTAGTAATTTAATAGAACAGGTTAAAGGAGGCATTCCTCTTTCAAGGACATTTCATCTGAAGGTGCCAGAAACATGAACCCCACATTTAATAATCATGTAATGAATTCCCTGTAAAGGATTCAAAGTTTGGACCTGCAACAACCATTGGACCATTAAGGTGTTGAGCCGGTCTTTTTCAAGAGTTTTCAAGTTTCTACTTTTACATCCTAATTCCACCATGCTGCATAAGTGACTTTTTCCTGGTATATCATAAAAAAATTTAGACAACCTATTTGGAATTTATAATTTTGGAAACTGAACCTTTTTACGTTGACAAATTTGTGCAGATGGTTCGAGTTTGACAGGGAAAGCTGGGTTATTCAGCTGTTTCCTCATTTTCTCGATACAACGTTGTGAGACATGCGGTCGTCTTTTTGTTTTGTCAGATATGTAGATATGTGGTCAGGGTCTGTATAGCTTGGATAATGCAGGTTTCCAGTAAATAATGATCCCAGGAACCCTTTCTTGGCTCATGATCCCAGGCTGCAAGTTGCCCAGTCATCATCAGCTCCTTGGCATTATCATTTCATATTTCCATGCTGTCAAAAATGTCAGATGGAACTGATAGAGTACTGGGCTTTCATCAACCGAAAACTTTGAAATAAGTCATTTGATGCATGGTATCTTTGGGAATTGAATTGTTTTCTGTTGTACGTCCTGTTTCTTTCTGAGGTTCTACTGCAGAATTGAATGGATAAAGGGGAACTTTTAAGCTTATTCCCTCTACAGCTAGCCCTGCTTTTCTTGACAGGTGATTTTGTTGGTGATACGGTGCAGTTTAGCTTATAAAATCATGTATCTGTACGTAGAAGCTGAGCGGTCTCTCTTACTGTCATATGGTGTTCAGTTTCTCTGATCCAGGGAGATTATCTTTTCTGATCATAATTTTAAGATGTTGCTGCCAGCTTTTTGGCTCTTGAAATTTCCTGTTATTAAATAGGTGTTAAAAAGTGTCATGCTCTAATTCAAGAAGTTCGTTTTTCTCAACAGTTAGGGTCCCTCAAGGTGCCAACAGGGATGTGTTTGTTCTGAATGTGTGCAGTTTTGAGAATTAATGGTGATACGGTGGTGCATGGGAAGGTTGTGAAGCTCTTCATAAAAAAAATTATCTTGGGTCAATGCTGCGTGCAATATCAAATACCATGTGGCAATGCTAGAAGCACGAATGTTGTGTTACTTTGTATGCTTGAATAAACCGGAGTAAAAAGGATGTGGTTTGGTGGATCTGCATCCATCTTAAAATTTGTTCACGTGCATGACACTACCATCCGAGCATTATTTTGTTTGCCAGATGGATTGTCAGTAACGTGGATTGCTTGTAATATTGATTACATGTAGTATGGATTATTATATTTGATACATGTAGATAATATTATATAATATAAAATTAAATATCTAAATTATTTTTAAATTAAATTTATATTATATTTATAAAAATATAATTTTATATATTTTTATTTATTAAAAATATATATTTTTTTAATTTTTTCTTTTGGTTTAACAAGCATGGCCCTCCGCTTCCTTTACCTATCAATTGTCGATGCCATCTTCTTGATCAAAGAATTAGAGAGGAATCTTTGAAGGGAGCATGTCGATTACATGTAGTATGGATTATTATATTTGATACATGCAGATAATATTATATAATATAAAATTAAATATCTAAATTATTTTTAAATTAAATTTATATTATATTTATAAAAATATAATTTTATATAATTTTATTTATTAAAATATATATTTTTTTTTTTGTTTAACAAGCATGGCCCTCCACCTCTTTTACCTATCAATTGTCGGTGCCATCTTCTTGATCAAAGAATTAGAGAGGAATCTTTGAAGGGGGGTCGATGACTATTGCTAACGATGACTATTGCTAACGTGGCTAGGTTGGGCAAAGGAAAGGCAGTCTCTAGAAGTCATGGTGGCGATGGCCTTCTTCGCCTCCCTTGTTAGCACCTTCTCCAACTTCGAGCTCACCATCATTAGATCCGTCCCTATCATCGCCTTCGAATGCTTCTTTGCTATTGTTTCCATCGTCGTCTCGAACCTCGATGTCACCATCGCTTTCTCTATTATTGTCTCCTTCTCGATCAATCTCATCCCTATCCCTAGAGTCTTGGTGGCGAGCAACCCTCAAAGAGCTCCTCCATTGCTAGTTTCCTTCCACCTTCGCTATTGTCTCTATTTTGACGGACTCTGTCATTGGGAGGCAGAGGAGGCTATAGGATGGGAAAGGGTTGAAGTGGTGGCAGGGTGATAGAGGAAGGATGAAAGGGTAGCTAATAGGGGGATTAGCTTGGAAGGGAAGAGGAAGGATGAAAAAAAAAAAGAGAGGAGAGAGAATAGGAGAAAAGAAGAGAGAGAAAGAAGAATAGAGGAAGAGGGGAGAGAAGAGCAGAGAGAGAGAAGATGAGGAAAGAGAGAAGAGAGAAGAAAAAAATAAAAATAAATAAATAAATAAATTTTGTGAAATCAATTTGATTTGGATATTTAGACTGTTTTCTTATTGATTAATCTGATTTCTATCAACCGGACCTAAATAGATATCTAGATCGAGCCTAGTCCTAGATCTGATCGAAAAATCTTTTATCTTATTTTTTCTTGGTTTCAAAGTTAATTATTTAACTTATTTTATCAGAGCCTTCATTACCTTTATTAGTATAGGAATATCAAGGATCTAGGGCTTGTGTCACGTGTTACTGATAGAATCAGTTTCATGTAAGTTATCTTGATCTTTAGTATTACATGCTAATTATGATATGAATAATATAAAATGTTAAGTATGTGTAGCATATATAATTTGATCTGCATTGGATTGTATATATTGTAATGTGTGTTGATGTTGACGCTCTCTAGTCCGACTATGATCACACGAGGACTTAGTCTCCTTCCGGGTCTCCAGTGGGACGATCATTGGCTCATGATCAATGTACAGTATGTGTAGTCAAAGCTAGTTGCCTTTTCTTTGTTGCGATCGCTGGTACATGTTGAGGATGTATGTTTTCTCGTATGATATCAGAGCTAGTTTCCTTCCGGGCCTCCAGTGGGGCAATCATTGGCACATGACTGGTTTCGATATGTGTAGTCAGGATTCTAGTCTCTTTCGGGACTAGCCACGGGCCGATTGTGGCCATAATAAGAGAAACTAGGAGAGTAAAGTAAATGGTTGGACATCCATAGTCGTGCGTTTGTAATTGAATGTGCATATTAATGTGATGTTTCATTTTATTTTATTATGAGATAGTTGTTCTATGATGTATGATTTGTATATATTTGCAATTTATTACAGATTCGAAAAATCAATCGAGCTTTGGGACGTGTCAGTGAGGAGCTAGAATTTAGGTGTTAATTCCTTAGTTTATGATTTATCTTAAATTTTAGTTAAATTTTATCTACCTGTTAATCTTAATAGCAAATTCTAAAATTAAAAAATAATTAGTGAATTTATTCTCTATCTTTGGTTGATTATTGATTAGTAAGATAGGCCTTGCATTTTCATAGGAATTGAAATCTGAGGAGATGCGGCCATCTGTCGTACGCCAGCTCGAGCTTCGGGTTGGGGAATGACAGTGAAGCTAGTTATTGATGGGTTTGTCTTCTACCATATTAAATATAAGGAATGATGCAGTATTGAATTGTTCAACCCCAGTATCATCAAGGCCATACTCAGACTCTAGGATACTCCACAATTCCTTCGCACTCTTAACTGACAGGTATATATCATAGAGTGAGTCGGAAAGGGTACTAAGGATTCTACCTTTACATAGGTAATCCTCTTTTGGGGTAGTTGATATGGTTGAACTAAAGGAACATGCAGATTGGTCAATTACTGATCAAAGTCCTAAGATAGTTAGTCAAAACTTTATTTGACTTTGCCACCTCCTAAAATGGGATCTATCACATTTTTTGGGTTTAAGGCTAATGATACCATCCTTAAATATTGCTATTGAATTCAAGTTAGGTTCAGAGAGGAAAATCTGAAAAATAAAAATAATTTTGTTAAAATTTGTTTAAATAATTTAAATATTTTTTTTATATGTTTCTAAAAATATCTCCTAATTTTTTTGGAATTAAAGTTTTATTAAAATGATCACCAATATGATTGGATATGTGGTTTGTTAAGATTTTTGATTAAGTTATTTGTTTCTAAATTCTAAAGGTTTTTATTAATTTGTTTGTATAGTTTTTTAAAATTAATTTGCATGTTATTATATAGATTTAGTAGGGATCTTCAATTAATTTTTTATAATATAAAATGAATAGATATTATGCTATAAATAACTAAAAAATATATTTATTTTTAATAAAATATGCAATATTAGTAAATTATAATTAAGTATAAATAATTATATTTATATACATGTACTACAAATCATACTACAAATATTTTTTAGACTGTTAATTGTAATGTATGAATATATATGTGTATTTATATATTTTTTAAAATATTTGAAAAAATATTTTTTCGTGATATGTGTGGCAGAACAATTTTAGTATAATAAAATAATTCTAAATACAACAAAACAAGGTTAGAAAGTCTGGCCTGAAAGGTGAATATCCCTTGTTGTGTAAAGAATAATTGGATCACACGTTTTTTCCAAGATATAACCCGAAAATCAACACTCTAATGCCCATTGATGGCACGATCTAGAATGGATACTGATCAGCTCGTCTTCAGTCCAAAAATTTCAAAGTGAAAAAAAGATAGGAGAGAGAGAATTTTAGAAAATCTTGGAACAGAGGAATATAGAAGAGGAAGAGCTCTCGAAATTTTAGAAAAAATTCAAAAAATGTTATTAAACTAACCATTATTTCATTAAATAAAAAATAAATAAAATAACCATTTAAAATTAAATTCAAAATTGATTAAAAAATTAAAAAATGGTTAAAAGAGAGGGGGAGTGGAAGTTTTTTATTTTTATTATTTTTTTCGTGAAGTGCATAACGTCAACAATTCTTAGTAACATATTAAAGTTTGGATCCATATCCAGATTCTGATGAATATATGATTTGCAGGCTGGGTTGAAAGGTACCGTCCCATGACAGTTCACACCAAATGGCATTTTTCTTGAAAAAAAATCTTAGAACAATAGTCGTCCGCATAATAGATTCTGTTGACGCTGAATCCTTGCCGATCGGATGGAGTAGCTCGCCCATCGATTCACCATCGATGGGAGCCTGCAAAACAAGTCCCATGATCGGAATTTTTCTAGTGGGAGACTCTCTGATACCAAAGTTAGCAAGAATCCAGGCAGCAGAACTCGAGAGCAGAGAGTGGTGAGAAGCAAGAAAGAAGAGAATGGTTCAAATTTGCTCAGAGTTAGGTTACCTCGAGTGTCTCCTCTTACCATTATTTAAAGGCATAAGTATAACTACTTACGGTTATAGGAGTTAGTTAGAAAAACCTCCTTATAACAGTAAGTAATGGCGGTCGGAAATTTAGTTATTCGACCATGTGGGCGGTTACAACAACCAGAACAATCTTTAACCATTTCAGGTTGAAAGATCGTCCAAAAGTTTCAGATGAACTCCTTTTTAGAGAGAGTTCGAAGCAAATCTAACAACCTCTTCGGAGGGCCTTCCTTGGAATGGCTCGAGGAAATGTTAGTTTTATGCTTCGGACGCATCCCTTTGGAGTGAACAAGGAAAACAACTACTTACTATAGTGTTGAAGAGAAAATATTCCAAAGGCATAGTCTTCAGACCAGGCTAAAAATATGAAGCCGAAGGAGAGAATAACATCCCAGAGGCATGCTCTTCTAATCAGGCTAAAGATATAAGGCCGATGGAAAGACTAACATATCCCAGGCATACTCTTCGGACCAGGCTGAAGATACAAAGCTGAAGGAAAGAATAACATCCCAGAGGCATGCTCTTCTGATCAGGCTGAAGATATAAAGCCGATGGAAAGACTAACATATCCCAAGCATACTCTTCAGACTAAACTGAAGACATGAAGCCGAAGGAAAGAATAACATATCCTAGGCATACTCTTCGGACCAGGCTGAAGATAAAAAGCCAAAGGAAAGAATAACATATGCCAGGCATACTCTTCGGACCAGGCTGAAGAGATTTCCTTTAGTGCATTGATTCAGCTAATAGACAAAAAATTTGAAATTGGTTCGACTGATAGATCGGTAATCATTTTATATTAAACCGGATTATCATAATAGCTGCCTCCCACTTCCAAGTTCGAAATAATTTTATTTCGAAAATGGAAGTACCAGAATTTATCGTTTACGAAAAATGGAGCAATGATGGTAGATCTCTGATAACTGTCACTCATAATAACTGCTTGGTGGCATGGAAATCGTGCTAAGGACACGTGTCATCTCCCTATTGCCGTTCCAAAAAGACAGTACATATTTGAAAAGCTTGGTTGATCTTTTCATTAAAATGGCTTTTAAAGGACCATTTATTTAATCGAGAGAAGACACCTGGCATTATCCTACGGTTCGATCGAAAGGCTGAAAATTCATCCTGGCCATCCACAGTTCTTTTCACATGGATCATAATCGTAGTCTCATCGATAAATACCTCTTAGAAAATTGTACCCACGATCGGCGGCGCCGATTCGATGCATGATCGAGAAGATTTCTGAAATGATGGAAAGACCCGCCATTCTGCTTATATAAAAGGGAGGGAAGTTTCATAGAGAGAGCTTCCGCACTTTTCAAAACCTCCATCTTCTTCTTGCTCTGCAACAGTTTCTTCAACTAGTCGCCCTTGTTGCCGTTCTCGTCGCCGCGCCCGTGCCGAGGATCAGCCGATCCTCCCTGACCGCCTGGCAAGGGAGCCTCCCTTCCTGCGGAGAACCTGCAACAAAGGGGTTAGAGGACCCTGGCCGGGGATTCCGGCGAGGGGGCTCCGACGGTCAAGTCAGTAGACGACGAGGAGGAACAGACTCTCCCTCCCAGGGCCCCTAAAGGGTCCCAGATTTGGAGAGTTAACTGGTGAAGGGAAAGCGCCGGGGACCAGAATCTCGGCTGGGCCTGCTTGCCGAGCTCGCGTCCAGTATTCCCCTCTCGGGATCTCTGGTTTCTTTCTCGGAGCGAGGCCTTGTGCCGGTGCTTCCTCCTTGTCCCCAGGCTAGTTGGCTTACCTTGCAGTCTTCGGATTCTTCCCTCTTTATCTCCCTCCGTCGTGCGCTTGTCCTTTTCTCCCTCGAAAACTCCTCCCCCCAGTCTTCCTTTCTTTTCCCTTTTTGGTGAAGGGGGCCAGGCGGCTTTCCGACCTCGTCCGCCGGGCCCAGCAGGGAGAAGGCAAGGACAGAAGAGAAAAGGAGGGAGGGCGGCGCTGGCAGAGCGGCCAGTCGTCAGGCCTCGGGCTTCGTGAGAGTGCTCTTTTCCCCGAGCGTGGGCGCCATCCGTTTACGGGGCCTGTTCCGTCAGGATCGGGTCTCTCGACTGCGGGACCTGTCGGGCCAATGTAAGTGACGTTCCGCGTGCCGCCGCCCTCCGTACGGGACGCCGTCTGGGGTCGGTACGGCTCGAGGGATGGTCTCGGGACCTGTCGCTTTCCCCGGGGGCCTCTCCGTATGAGCGGTCTGACCTCGGCTGAGTTGGACCTGTCTCCGGGGGCCAACTGGCGAGAGGCGAGGGATCGGCCGACCTCGGCTTAGGTGGACCCCTCCTGGGTGGACACCTGGCGAGGCGGCAGGAGGTCGCTTGGCTTCGACCGAGGTGGGCCCGTCTCCGGGTGGCCACCTGGCGCAAGGCGAAGGGTCAGCCGACCTCGGCTTAGGTGGACCCCTCCTGGGTGGACACCTGGCGAGGCGGCAGGAGGTCGCCTGGCTTCGGCCGAGGTGGGCCCGTCTCCGGGTGGCCACCTGGCGCAAGGCGAAGGGTCAGCCGACCTCGGCCGACCTTACTTGGGTCGGCTCCTACGGGCCCGGGCGCAGATGAGTCGGTGGAGGAACTCTGCGCCGAGCTCGACCTCGGCGGGAGCGGTTTGCTTCAGATAATCGTCGGGCGGTGCGGTCTTGCCGACCCCAGCTTTGAGGACGTGGCGCCGATTCTGGCAGGAAAACTTACACGTGGCTTGTTCGCATTTGGCGATACCTGAGCCTGGCCACGTCACTGTCACGGCTGTAACAGTTGCCCCCCAGCCCGCCGTTCCGTCGGGGCATCGTAGAACGGAACGTCGGGATTAATTGCAGACATGACGTGGGGAGGCGAAGATCTTGCACCATAATTGGCACGATCTCCATTCGTCGTGGCTCGATGCGGCTGAAGACCTATGGGGAGTCGCCACGCGTCGTCCACTTGCCCGCAATCACTGCGTCGCTTCGGGGCAGAGGCCGTTACTCTGCTAACGAGGCGTCGGTGTCGGGCGTGTGCCCACGTGGCGACCATCCAGTGGCCTGAGACGGAATGATGGGTACGGCTGCTGCCGGCTGAGTTTGAAAGGGAGGGGACTTTCCAGAACGAGGCCTTTTCCCTTGCTTCGTGGGCGGTTTGCTGCAGGCTAACAACTTCTGCTGCTCGCGCCCGTCTGTGCATTTTTGGGTAAGTGTCTTCTTCTCCTTCTCTAGCCCCCCTCCTTCTCTCTTGTTTATTCAGCCTCTTTCTCCTTTCCTTCTCCATGGCGCGCCGTCGCCATGTTTCTTCTAATCTGGACGAGGCCGGTCCATCCCGGCCGAGGACTCCATCTTCTTCCTCCTCGGATGAGGAGGTAATTCCAGAGGAGGTCCGCCGGCGCTTGCAACCTGGGGGTGTCACCATTGGCATCCCCAGGGGGATCCGGTCCCCCCCGGTTGCGCCTGCCGTGCCCCTCCGTTCACTCCCCGCCTTGATCTCTCTTCCGGCTCCGCCATCTCTTCCCGCCGGTCCCTCCGGTCATGTCTCTACCATGACCGAAGGTGATCTTTCTCTGCTCCGGGATGCCTATGGCATCCCGGGATCTGTCCGTCTGTTTGCTCCGCGGTCCGGGGAGCGTGTCACCATGAGTGGCCCCGGTCGCATTGCCTTCTACGAAGACTTCCTCCTCGGGGGTCTTCGTTTTCCTCTGCACCCTTTTTTCCTTTCCTTCCTCAGCCATTTCCGGCTCGTCCCGGCCCAGCTGGCTCCTAATGCCATCCGGGTCATCTTCTCCTTCATTGTCTTCTGCCATTTCCACGGGTTTGTTGCCCGTTTTTCACTCTTCAGGGCCCTGTTCACCCTGAAGAAGTGCTCCACCGATGATGGCTGGTGGTACATTTCGCCCCGGCCTAGGTGTCTCCGGTTCGACCTCCCTTCTTCGGTCAAGGGATGGAAGAGCCGGTTTTTCTTTGCCTCGGTCGACGACGTCGACTGGGCCTGGAGCGAACCGGACCGGTCGCCGAACCGGAATTCTCGAGTTGAGTCCGCGGACCAGGAGTCTTACACCCAGCTCCTGAGTGACGTGGTCCCGGCGCTCGAGGTTCTGCTCTCTGAGCAGAATCTTTTTGAGGCCGGCATCAGTCCCATGGGAGACCGGTGAGATTTGGCCCCGCATTAACTTTTGCCCCCCCCTCTCTTTTTAAGATTGAACCGTCTAACCTTCTGATTTCTCCACTTTGCAGGGATGAAGTTTTCCTTGGAGAACCTTCTGGAGGGAGCGGCCCAGAGGGAGGTCGTCGACGTGGACGAGCCCGTGGCGAAGAGGGCTCGCACAGAGACGAGCCGGGAGGTCGCAGCGGCGACCGTGCCCGGCCTAGCTGCTGCTGTTTCTTCGCCCAGACCTCCTCAGGGCGGCGCCCCTGGCGCCTCGGTCCCACGACCTGGCGGCGCTGCCGAGAGGGCTCCGGCGCCCGCCGCTCTGCCCATTGCCGGGCCCGTTCCTGCCAGCAGCCCAACGGCACCGCCAGTGGCGACCGCCGGTCCGTCGGTTGCAGCTCCAGCAGAGGGGCAGCTGTCGCGGGGATCGGCCCGAAGGGTCCAGCGCCGGTGATCTCGCACCGAGACTCGGTCATCCTCGACCGAGGACTGGCGGAGAGGGTGATGGAGTACGCTTCCACCGCCCGGGATCACCGAGCTCGGGGCGGCCGAGATTATGCGGACGCGCTGCTCGGCATCCTGCCCCAGCTCTTCACGGTAAGTCTGAGCTCTGATTCTTCTTTTCTTCTAATCCGAGGTCTTCTGCCTTGGTACTGACGTGTGCTAATTTTGCCTTTGCAGATCGGGAACGACGTCCTCCTACTGAGGAACTACCTCGTAGGGAACGCCAAGCGGGACTCCGATCGGGAGCAAAAGCTTGGCAAGCTCGCGGCCGACGTGAAGGACTTAATGGACAAGGGGGCCGAGCTGCGAGCTGAGAAGCAGGCCCTCCAGTCCGACCTGACGCATTCCGAGGAGCGGAACAAGGAACTGGAGGCCTCCTTGGCGGAGGAGCGGACCTCCAACCAGCGCCGGACTGAGGAGGACGCGGCGGAGAAAGCCCGCCTGCAGGCCCACTCTCTGTTCCTGGAGCGTCAACTGGACGAGGCCCGGCGAGAGGCGGCCGTGGCGAAGGACCGGAGCTCCTACATCAACGGGCTCCTAGAGGCGGCGAAGCGAGAAGCGTTGGAGGCCGTCCCCAAGTTCCGGGCCTCCGACGAGTTTACGTCGGAAGTCCGGGAGGCCGCCGTGGACTCCTTCCTGAAGGGGTTCCGGATGTGCCGGGAAAAGGTGGGGGCCTTCTTCCCCCAGCTAGACCTGAGTGGGGTCGTCGTCGGTGGCAGGAAGCCGGGGAGCGAGGGCAGGGTCTCCGGCATGGCCCAGGCGACACCTCAGGCGACACCTGCAGCACCTCCGACCGATGACGCCGCAGTCCCGATACCGCCCCAGGAGCCGGTCGTCGTGGAGGTCGAAGAAGTGGTGCCCGCGCCTCCGGCGGACGGCGCCGACCCTGCGCCCCAGTGACCGTTACTTTGTACTTTTGCTTTCTTCGTCCTTCTTTTTGGGGAGTCCCGGCCTGTCGGGGCTCCCAGTTTGTACTGAGTACCTGTTTTAATGAAGACTTATTTTCTACAAAAACTTGTCCATTATCTTTGGTTCTTCTTCTTCTTCTTTGTTTGTTTGTTTCTGAGATGTCGGTCTGGGACACCTGAGACAACTGCGGGCCCGGTCCTTCTATACTAAATCGAAGGACGGGGTCTGCAAAGCCGTGTCGCGGCAAGGCAAGAATCCTGAGCAGGTCCGACTTTGGGCTGCCTTCATGCTTGCACGGACAACACAGTTCCTGCACCATCTTCCGGGCCGAAACCCGGGATCCTCCGGACTGAGCTCGATGCCGCAGGCTTTCTCAAACCTTGCGCGGCTTGCTGAGCTGTGCTCCGGGCTTGCGTGGGCGAACTGGGTTCGACGCCACCTTCCAGGCCGAAGCCCAGGATCTTCCGGACTGAGCTCGATGCCGCAGGCTTTCTCAAACCTTGCGCGGCTTGCTGAGCTGTGCTCCGGGCTTGCGTGGGCGAACTGGATTCGACGCCACCTTCCAGGCCGAAGCCCAGGATCTTCCGGACTGAGCTCGATGCCGCAGGCTTTCTCAAACCTTGCGCGGCTTGCTGAGCTGTGCTCCGGGCTTGCATGGGCGAACTGGGTTCGACGCCACCTTCCAGGCCGAAGCCCAGGATCTTCCGGACTGAGCTCGATGCCGCAGGCTTTCTCAAACCTTGCGCGGCTTGCTGAGCTGTGCTCCGGGCTTGCGTGGGCGAACTGGGTTCGACGCCACCTTCCAAGCCGAAGCCCAGGATCTTCCGGACTGAGCTCGATGCCGCAGGCTTTCTCAAACCTTGCGCGGCTTGCTGAGCTGTGCTCCGGGCTTGCGTGGGCGAACTGGGTTCGACGCCACCTTCCAGGCCGAAGCCCAGGATCTTCCGGACCGAGCTCGATGCCGCAGGCCTTCTTGTTGAAGTTAGAGAAGAATGTTTAAAGTGAAGAAGCTTTGTTAGAGAAACTGGGAGCCTTACATCACTGGTAGTATATTCTCAGGTTCGAGGGGTTCCATGTCCGGGGGAACCTGGCACCTCCCAATTCTTCCAAGTAACATGCTCCGTGAGGGAGGGCTTCTGCCACCCGATAAGGGCCTTCCCAGTTGGGTGAAAGCTTGCCGCACTCTCGTGGCTGGGAGGCTTCTGCACGCCGGAGGACCAAGTCCCCGGGACGAAAAACCTTCGGCCGTACTCGGGAGTTGTAATATCTGGCTACACGTTGCCGGTATGCCGCCATTCGAATTCGGGCCTTGTCCCTCGTTTCTTCGAGGAGGTCTAGGTTGAGCATCATCCTGGCCGGGTTTTCTGTCTCGTCGTATTGTTCCACGCGCAACGTGGGTATGCTGAGCTCGATCGGGATGACTGCCTCGGCCCCGAAGACGAGGTTGAATGGGGTTTCGTCAGTAGCCGTCCTTGGGGTGGTGTGGTATGCCCAAAGAACGCTGGGAAGCTCGTCGGCCCACCTGCCCTTGGCTTGGTCTAGCCGCGTGCGGAGGCCCTGAAGAATGGTCCTGTTCGTGACCTCAGCCTCCCCGTTGGTCTGGGGGTGCGCCACCGAAGTGAAGCGATGCTTGATGCCGAGGTCGTTGCAGAAATCTTCGAACTCTCGACAGTCGAACTGGCGTCCGTTGTCGGTGACCACGGTGTGGGGGAGGCCGAAGCGGCAGACGATGGACTTCCAGAAGAACTTGGCGACGTTTGCTTCGGTGATTCTTGCTAAGGGTTCGGCCTCGACCCACTTTGTGAAGTAGTCGATAGCCACTATCAGGAACTTCCGCTGGCCGGACGCCGGCGGGAATGGGCCCAGGAGGTCCATCCCCCACTGGGCGAACGGCCAGGGGCTGAGAGCTGAGAGATCGGGTTGGAGGGTTGCCACTGTACCGTGGCGTGACGCTGGCACCGGTCGCATTTTTTCACGAAGTCGGCGGCGTCCTCCTTCATCGTCTCCCAGAAGTAGCCTTGACGAAGGGCCTTGTATGCCGATGCCCTGCCCCCCACGTGGTTCCCACAGATGCCTTCGTGAATCTCCTGGAGCACAAGCTTGGCTTCTGTGGGTCCAATGCACTTGAGGAGGGGATAAGAGTAGGACCTTCGATACAGCTGCCCGTCCATCAGGACAAACCGCACGGCCTTCTTCCTGATGAGGCGAGCCGCGTCTCGGTCTTCCGGCAGAATGCCGCCGGTGATGTACGCAGCGTACTTGTCCATCCAGCCGGGCTCCTGGCTGACCTGATGGACCCCCGCCGGTGCTTCGAGGCTTGGGACTTCGAGTCGCTCCACATGAGCGCGTCCCAGCATTGTGTCCGGCAGAGTCGCCAACCGAGAGAGGGCATCCGCGCGGGCGTTCTCCCTGCGGGGGATATGGAAGATGTTGAAGCGCCGGAACTTGGACGCGCCCGCCTTGACGAGCTCCAAATACCTCGCCATCTGGGGGTCGTGAGCGACGTACTCCCCGGACACCTGCCCCGCCACGAGCTGGGAGTCAGTGAAAGCTCTGAGGTTGGTCACGCCCAGCTCGCGGGAGACCCTGAGTCCGGCGAGAAGTGCCTCGTACTCCGCTTGGTTATTTGTCGCGGGGAACTGGAAACGGAGCGCGCACTCGGCGACGACTCCGTCGCCGTTGGCAAGGATGAGCCCAGCTCCGCTCCCGCCGGAGTTTGAGGCTCCGTCTACATGGAGGATCCAGGCATCCTCTCCGGGCTCGTTGGTGCCGACCTCCATCGGCTGGGCCGGGGAGTCCTCCTCGGGCTCCTTGCCCAAACCTGCGCATTCGACCAAGAAGTCGGCCAGCACCTGTGCCTTCATTGCCGACCTCGGTCGGTATGTAATGTCGAACTCGCTGAGTTTCAGTGCCCATTTGGCCAATCGCCCCGAGGTATCGGGTCGGCTGAGCACCGCTTTCAGCGGTTGATCCGTCAAGACGGCGATGGGATGCGCTTGGAAATAGGGCCTGAGACGCTGGGCAGACACTATTAGCGCAAAAACGAGTTTCTCGGGCCGGGAATACCTGAGCTCCGCGTCCCGGAGGAGTTTGCTGGTATAGTACACCGGTCGCTGGATCCCGTGGTCGTCGGTTCGGACCAGGACAGAGCTGACGGCCTCCGGGGTAACGGCCAAGTAGAGGGTAAGCTCCTCCCCTTCCTCGGGCCTGGACAGCAAGGGTGGTGATGCGAGCGTCTTCTTCAACTCCTCGAAGGCCTGCTGGCATTCCTCGGTCCAGGCGAAACCATTCATCTTCCTCAGCACCTTGAAGAAGGGACGGCAGCGGTCCGCCGACCTGGAAATAAAATGGCTAAGGGCCGCAACCCGGCCGGTCAGTTGCTGCACTTGTTTCTTGGAGGCTGGCTGCTCCATGTCCAGGATGGCCTGGACCTTCTCCGGGTTGGCCTCGATTCCTCTCTGGGTCACCATGAACCCTAGGAACTTTCTGGCGGAGACCCCGAAGGCGCACTTCGCCGGATTCAGCTTCATCTGGTGGCGCCGGAGGTTGCCGAACGTCTCCGCCAGGTCGGCTACGTGGTCCGAGTCAAGTTTGCTCATTACTAGCATGTCGTCCACGTACACCTGCATGTTGCGGCCTATCTGGTCTTTAAAGACTTTATTGACCAGACGTTGGTACGTCGCCCCCGCGTTCTTGAGACCGAAGGGCATCATCCTGTAACAGAAAGTTCCGCGGTCAGTTATGAAGGCGGTACGCTCTTCGTCCTCCGGATTCATCCGGATCTGGTTGTATCCGGAAAAAGCGTCCATGAATGACAGGAGACGATGCCCCGAGGTGGTGTCGACCAGCTGGTCGATCTTCGGCAGAGGGAAGCTGTCCTTCGGGCAAGCTCGATTGAGGTCGGTGTAGTCCACACAGATCCTCCACTTACCACTGTTCTTCTTTACCATGACCACGTTTGCCAACCAGCTGGGGTATTGGACTTCTCGGACGAAACCGGCGGCGAGAAGTTTTTCTACCTCCTCGTCGATCGCCTTCTGCCTCTCCATGGCAAAGCTTCTCTTCTTCTGGCGGACCGGGCGGCTGCCTGGGTCCACGTTCAGGCTGTGCATGATAATCTCGGGCGGGATACCCGGCATGTCGGCTGCCGACCAGGCGAACACGTCGGCGTTGGCACGGAGGAACTCCAGCAGGCGGGTTCGCTCTTCCTCGGGGAGCTGGGCCCCGATTTGCACCGTCTTCAGGGGGTCCGAACCAAGGGGAAAGGATAGCAGGCGCTCTACGGGCCCTCCCCTGGGTTCCTTTTCTCTCAGGTCGAGGTCCTCGACATCGTGGGCGAGCTCTGCGCTCCTGGTGCCTGGGATTGTCTGTAGGCAGAGCGGGACTGGCTGAATCGTCCTCTTCATTTCCCCGAACCCGAAAGGCGTGGGGAACTGCACCAGCAGTCTCCTTGTGGAGATGGTGGCGTCTAGTTGGTTGAGTCCGGGACGCCCAAGAATGGCGTTGTAAGGCGAAGGGAGCTTGACGACAGTGAAGGTTACCATGATGGTCGCCTGCCGAGGTGGGGATCCGGCGGTAACTGGGAGAGTGATTTCCCCTTCGACTCCCACGGAGTCCCCTGTAAAACCTACCAGTGGGGTGTGCACTGGCTTTAGCTGGTCGAGAGGCAAATTCATCCGAGAGAAAGCATCGTAAAAAAGTACATCGGCCGAGCTTCCACTATCCACCATGATTCGATGTACAGGGTGTTTCGCGATGGTCATCTCGACCACCACGGCATCATCGTTTACATTGCCGTTAGACTCCCCTCCTTTGGGAGGGATTACATTCTCCGGGACTTCCCGGGCTCTCTTCTCTGCTCGGCCGGATCCGCGCGAGATCATGCCCACGGGCCTCTCTGTTGGCCGGTTGGCCGGTTGTCGATCGCAGGGACAGGTGGCAAGGCCGCGAGCGGCTGCTTCTCGGAGGGGGCCTTGTTCTTGACGAACTTCCAGAGGTATCCCCTCCCGATCAGCTCCTCGATCTCCCGCTTCAAATGGCGGCACTCCTCCGTGTCATGTCCGTGCTCGCGGTGGAATTGGCAGTACTTTGATTTGTCTCGGGCGGCCCTCGGGTTCTGAGGTGGAGGTCGGCGGAGGTAGCGCTCGCCCTCGATTTCCATGAGGATTTTGGCTCGAGGTGCGAGGAGAGGGGTGTACCTCCGCTCGGGGGCAGACTCGGCCCTCGGCCTTGGATTCGGGCGAGGGTCGGCTGATGGCCCGGGCCTCCGAGCTCCCGGGGCGTCCCTTGGGGTTGACTTCTTCAGAATCTTCCCGTCCAGCTCTCGACGGGTGCGGTCAGCCTCCTCCGCTCGGATGTACTTGTGGGCGCGGAGGAGGAGCTCGAAATACGTCCTGGGCGGCTTCTTGTCCAGGGAATAGGTCAGGCGGGACGTCTTGAGCCCGCGCTTTAAAGCCAGCATAGCGACGGGCTCGTCCAAGCTGTAGATCTCCAGGGCTGCGGTCTTAAATCGGGCGATGTAGTCTCGGAGCAGTTCCTGGTCCTGCTGGCGGATGGAGAAGAGACTGTCCACCTCCCTTGGCACCTTTCGACAAGCGTCGAAATGCGCCACAAACTTTCCTTCCAACTGCTGGAAGGAGCAAATGGATCCGGGTTCGAGACGGGCGAACCAGACTCGAGCGGCCTTCCGAAGGGTTGCTGGGAAGGCGATGCATAGGAGGGCGTCGGTGGCGCCCTGGACCCTCATGAGGGCTTTATAACCCTCCAGGTGGTCCAGGGGGTCGGTGGTCCCGTCGTAGGGGTCCACCTGCGGCATGCGGAACCGTTTCGGGATCGGTTCCGCCTGGATCTCTTCGGAGAAAGGGGGGCGGGAGTCGTAGCCCGCCGGGTCGGCCGACGAGTTCTGCAGGTTGGCGAACCGTCGGGCGAACTCCGCCAACTTGCGCTCGTGCTCTTCTAGGCGCCTCTCGGCCTGGCGCCTGATGGCTTCATCGGTGGAGTCTTCCACCGAGACTGCAGGTGAGGGGGGCGCCGATCGATCTCGGCGCGAGGTCTGGCCCCGGCGTCGCTTGCTGCGATGCGTCGTTTCGGTCCCATCGACCGGGGATCGACTCTCGTGATCCTCCGAGCCGGAATAGTTTCTCTTCGGGGGAGCTTGGCGGCTCCCTCGGGGGTTGGAGATGGCTTGTGGATGGGACGGCCTGCCCTGGATTGAGCGCAGGCTCCCATGCTGTCCCGCGACTCGGGCCGCGGGGGTCCCTGGCTGCGGCTGAGTGGCCAGGGACCGTTGCTGATGCTGAAGCTGTCGGACCGCTGAGGTCAAGGTCTGCAGCTGCTGGACGATGGCCGCAAGGGATCCGTCCGCCGGGGTAGGCTGCTGCAGAAGAGGAGGGGGAGCCGGGAGCTCCCGTTCGGGGGTGTGGCCCCCTGGAGGGGAGTGGGCTTCTCCCACTCGGCTGGTGGACGCCTCGCGACCACGAGTGACCACCATTGCTAGAGAGCGTGACACCTGCAAAAAGCTAGTTCCCACTGGGGGTTAGTGTCCTGCCCCCCTACCTGGTGCACCAATCTGTTGCCGTTCTCGTCGCCGCGCCCGTGCCGAGGATCAGCCGATCCTCCCTGACCGCCTGGCAAGGGAGCCTCCCTTCCTGCGGAGAACCTGCAACAAAGGGGTTAGAGGACCCTGGCCGGGGATTCCGGCGAGGGGGCTCCGACGGTCAAGTCAGTAGATGACGAGGAGGAACAGACTCTCCCTCCCAGGGCCCCTAAAGGGTCCCAGATTTGGAGAGTTAACTGGTGAAGGGAAAGCGCCGGGGACCAGAATCTCGGCTGGGCCTGCTTGCCGAGCTCGCGTCCAGTATTCCCCTCTCGGGATCTCTGGTTTCTTTCTCGGAGCGAGGCCTTGTGCCGGTGCTTCCTCCTTGTCCCCAGGCTAGTTGGCTTACCTTGCAGTCTTCGGATTCTTCCCTCTTTATCTCCCTCCGTCGTGCGCTTGTCCTTTTCTCCCTCGAAAACTCCTCCCCCCAGTCTTCCTTTCTTTTCCCTTTTTGGTGAAGGGGGCCAGGCGGCTTTCCGACCTCGTCCGCCGGGCCCATCAGGGAGAAGGCAAGGACAGAAGAGAAAAGGAGGGAGGGCGACGCTGGCAGAGCGGCCAGTCGTCAGGCCTCGGGCTTCGTGAGAGTGCTCTTTTCCCCGAGCATGGGCGCCATCCGTTTACGGGGCCTATTCCGTCAGGATCGGGTCTCTCGACTGCGGGACCTGTCGGGCCAATGTAAGTGACGTTCCGCGTGCCGCCGCCCTCCGTACGGGATGCCGTCTGGGGTCGGTACGGCCCGAGGGATGGTCTCGGGACCTGTCGCTTTCCCCGGGGGCCTCTCCGTACGAGCGGTCTGACCTCGGCTGAGTTGGACCTGTCTCCGGGGGCCAACTGGCGAGAGGCGAGGGATCGACCGACCTCGGCTTAGGTGGACCCCTCCTGGGTGGACACCTGGCGAGGCGGCAGGAGGTCGCCTGGCTTCGGCCGAGGTGGGCCCGTCTCCGGGTGGCCACCTGGCGCAAGGCGAAGGGTCAGCCGACCTCGGCTTAGGTGGACCCCTCCTGGGTGGACACCTGGCGAGGCGGCAGGAGGTCGCCTGGCTTCGACCGAGGTGGGCCCGTCTCCTAGTGGCCACCTGGCGCAAGGCGAAGGGTCAGCCGACCTCGGCCGACCTTACTTGGGTCGGCTCCTACGGGCCCGGGCGCAGATGAGTCGGTGGAGGAACTCTGCGCCGAGCTCGACCTCGGCGGGAGCGGTTTGCTTCAGATAATCGTCGGGCGGTGCGGTCTTGCCGACCCCAGCTTTGAGGACGTGGCGCCGATTCTGGCAGGAAAACTTACACGTGGCTTGTTCGCATTTGGCGATACCTGAGCCTGGCCACGTCACTGTCACGGCTGTAACAGCCCTATTTTCTTTGGAGGTAGAAATCCTTTCCCTTTCTTCTTCCTCCTTTGTTAAAATGTCGGAGTCCTTAGGTAATCCAACTGTTAGCAGGGGTTCATCAGGAGGTGAACCCACTAGGAGTAGAGGCTCTGGTAGAAAGAGGAGTCCTGAGAGATCTCCTGAAGCCATTGCTGGTACACTATCATATGTTAGGTTAGAGAGCCTTCGACATTTCCATTTTCTGCGAACCTTTAAACTATTCCTTTTTAACCCCGACGAATGGGTAGTTCGTTCTCCTCTTGGGTCAATCGCTATATACGAAGATCAACTCAAAGCTGGTCTTCGGTTTCCACTCCACCCCTTCTTTACAAAGATTTTTAATCTTTATCAGGTAGTTCCAGCCCAACTAACTCCAAACAGCTTCAGGAATATCTGTAGGTTTTTAGTCCTCTACAAACTCCGAAACGTAGAACCAAGGACTTCTTTGTTTACCTCCCTATTTGTATTGAAAAGAGATTTTCATGGTGAAGGGTGGTGGGTCATCGGCCCTCGACCAGGCCGAAGACTAATCAAAGGAACTCCCAGTGCCATACATAGGTGAAAACCCTGTTTTTTCTTCGTATATTACCCATACTGGGGATTTAATACTGAATGGAGGGCTCCACGTTTGACTGCAAATGCTGGGAAAAGAATTTTGAAGCCCGATGAAAAGGACTTTGAAATTTTATCAGATCCAGAGATCCCTTTGGCCAAGGAGTTGTTGAGGGAAGATAACCTCCATCGTGCCCATATCAGTGAAGTTCCTTCATTAGGTATAGATAGTTGGCTTCGGATTTCTTCCCTTTTTTTTTTTTTTTTTACTAGCTGATATGGGAACTTTTTTTTTAATTATAGGTGAGTCGATGAAGCCAAAGTTAGATAAACTTTGACAGGCCTCAAGGAAGAGGCTAGTATCAGTCTCGAAAGAATCTGAAATCCGAAAGAAGGCAAGAGCCGAAGGGACTTCAAATGTGGCTTCGAGGGCTGCATCTGATGAAGCCGATGTGCCCTCAACGGCATCTCCACCAAGAAGCCCATCTTCAACAAGACCAAGAAACCCATCTCCAAGAGGACCTCCAAGGAGCCCACCTCCGGTGCCTTCTTTTGGTCAATCCGATCCAACTCTGTCCGATAAAGAGATGCTCCTTGTCTCTCCAAAGGATGGAAGAAAAGGAAAAACTGTCCATTCTGAAGAGGTTTTCAGGAGGAACGCCTCAATGGACAGAGAATATCACGTAGACTTCACCATTTTCTCTGATGAGAAAGGTCTAAAAAACCCAAAATTTGCCAGGGAACTGTTGAAGCACACTTTGATCCCTCAGGACTAGGATAATACCAAATCCTGGTATATTGAGGATGTCTTTGATTCAGCATTTTCATCTATGCTGAAGGTGAGCATCATACTTCTTTTCAATACATATGTATATTGTCTAACTTTGCTGACTTTATATATTATGCTGTAAATGAAGCTAATCCATAATATTACTATCATGGAAGAATGAATTATTGACTTTTGAGAAAATTACAAGCAGATGAAAGAGAAAGTCAAAAGGGCCCAATCTGAAAAGGCAATCGTCGAAGAGCAAAGGCAAGCTATGGAAGAAAAGCTTGCTCAGAGCGACTTAGCTGTTCAGAAATTAGGAGCCGAACTGGAGAAGGCTCAATCAATTAATTCTGAATAAGATGCTAAACTGAAGAAGAAGAAGAAAATCCATTCTTTAAAGTCTTCAGTCAAAGAAGCCCATCAAAAGACTGAGGCTGCTATTAAAAAGGCTGATGAAGTGATCAAGAAAACTGAAGAATCAACCAAAAAAATAAGATCCTTAAAGGATCAGATAAACAGAGCAGTCGAAGATTACAATAAATCTTCAACTTTTGATGATGAATTAACTGAAGCTGGGACCCTCAATTATCGGGTGGGCTTCAATGATGGGGTGAAAGAAGTACAAAACTTCTACTCAAATTTAGACATTTTGGAGGTTCAATTATTTGATCTCGAAGAGACGGAAGAACTCGAATCACCAAAAGATCCCTCCAAAGCCTCGCTGCAACTGAAGAAGCGGCCAAAGAAGCAGTCGATCCGTTCGATCTTACCCAAATTGAAGATACTCCAGTCGAAGGAGATCTGTAATTTTCTTTCTTTTTTTTTTGAAAGAATGTACATACTATTTTTCATGAATGAAAATTTATGTTTTGACGTAACAACTTTTAAGAATTCATCAGAAGTAGAATTATGCACCTGTGAATGAACTTTTTGGGCTAGCGCATTTATTTTTACCCTCAATTTTGGGATGATGATTCATTCAACTATAAAGTCTTTGGTCTTGAAATAAAATTAAATCTTCCAAAGCTTAAGGCAATAATAAGTCTTCGGACTTAAAATAATATAATCTTTTTTGAGAAAGAATCCTGAAATCTTTAATTCAGGATAATACCCCGTCTCCAGATTTAAAATAATACTAAGTCTTCGGACTTAGGATAATAGAATGATCCAAGTCATCAGATGATAATACCAAATCTTCGGACTTGAAATAATACTAAGTCTTCGGACTTAGGATAATTGAGAATAATCCTGAGATCTTGAAAAGAAGATACCAAGTCTCTAGATGATAATATAAAGTCTTCGAACTTGAGATAATACTAAGTCTTCGGACTTAGGATAATTCTGAATGATTCCAAGACATTGAGAAGATATCAAGTCTCCAGATAATAATACCAAGTCTTCGGACTTGAAATAACACTAAGTCTTCGGACTTAGGATAATTGAGAATAATCCTGAGACCTTGAAAAGAAGATACCAAGTCTCCAGATAATAATATCAAGTCTTCAGACTTGAAATAACAATAAGTCTTCGGACTTAGGATAATTCTGATATGAAATAAGATGGACCATGTGGGTCATCCTTGTTTTTTGGAGAGTGAAATAGGTTGATCAAACCTTGGCATTTCATAGGATAGATCACGTGGATCATTCTTATGCCTTTTAGGTGAAGATTAAGACAGGCTGATCAAGCCTATCTCGGTACTTCATAGGGTAGATCATGTAGATCATCCTTATGCCTTTTAGAAAAAAAGAAAAATTAAGACAAGCTGATCAAGCCCACCTCGGTACTTCGTAGGATAGATCACGTAAATCATCCTTATACCTTTTAGAAAAAAAGAAAAATTAAGATAGGCTGATCAAGCTCACCTCGGTACTTCGTAGGGTAGATCATCCTTATACCTTTTAGAAAAAAAATTAAGACAGGCAGATGATGATCATGGTTCTTTCGGGCTACCTCTTACTTGGCCAACTCTGTTGGTGTCTAAGGTAAGATGGTTAATGGCGGAACCCAACCCATAATCTCATTTACCTGGCCAATGTGGTCAATCAGGATTGATTAGATAGCTCATTGACTCGTGTTAACCCTTGTCATCCAAGGTTAATCAGTCTTAACTGATTTTAGATGCCCATGGATCATTAGTTATGTGTAACCCTCCTAGATTGCTAATGTGGTCAGTGGGAGGTTGATCCATGTCTTCTCTTCTCTTCATCTATCACATTAAAGTTAAAACCCTCTAAATTATTAGGTCCTTAAAAGGACAAAGTTATAGAAATAACCAAGTCCTAGCCTTCCATTAAGTGGGATAGTAACGTGTCTATTAGTTCGGTATTCATCGGCAGATCCAAAGATCGGGTGTTCATCGGGCTATTGGAATTGCTGTTCCTAATATGATGGCTTAGTGCGACTCTCTTAACGATGGTTAGGTGGGCCGGTCAAAGTCGGACTTGACCATTCGTTAGTTAGAAGTATTAAATTTTGTCATGTTAATGGTTGGACCTAACCGGGACCTTCAATAGGAGGCCCAAAGGCCAATTGAAGTGCTCCTTGGGGAAAACCCTATTACTAGAGGTTACTTGGAGAAGTAATCGATTAAAGAACCTACCTTTAGACATGCATGGGTGGGCCGGCCAAAGTCGGGCTCATGTGTTGTCTATTAGACTCTAATACCCGCTAAGGAATTAAAGTAATTCCTCGGATTGGAGGTAGAGGCTACCAATCTGTGCAAAATAATGGAAGGGACCTTTAGATTAAAGTCCATGTCTTTAGGTTAATAATTCATATACACTAATTAGTTTTGGTTTTCCTTTCAGATGTCTTCCCACCTGTCACTCCGGTCTCTTCTCGACAATGAGAAGCTCAATGGACCCAACTTTGATAGATGGTATCAAAGGCTCAGGATTGTCCTGGAGCATGAACGGATCCTGTATTTGATATCGGATCCAGCACCTGAGATCCCTGCTGCCAATGCTCGGGGTTCGGACAGAGATACTTATCAGAAGTGGCTCTCTGACAGGACCACTGTCTGATGCATTATGTTGGCTATGACGAACGATGAGTTCAATCACAAATTCGAGGAAGCCCATCCAGAAGAAATCCTTCAAAGGTTGAAGGAGTCTTTCGGGACATCAGACGACGTTGAGAGGTACAGGGTCTCCTGTGCTATCTACAATGCACGGATGCATGATGGGGCCTTAGTCATTGATCATGTACTATACATGATCGAGATGATTGAGCGCCTAGGCAAGCTTGGAGTCCCTTGCATGAACAGCTTGGGAAAGATGCGATACTGAATTCTCTCCCTTCTTCCTATCTAGACTTTCTCGATCATTATAGAATGAATAAGCCTGCAGTCAACTACCATGGTCTGTTGGAGTTGCAGCAGATTTATGAGAAAGACCACCAGTTGAATAAAGGGGTGGTGAATCTAGTGGGAGGTTCTTCGGGAGGGCGTCGTCCCTTTAAGAAAGGGAAGAAGAAAAATAATAAAGGAAAAAATGTGCTTAGTACTTCTGGGCTCGGTCAGGCCAAGAAAGTGAAGGCTGATCAAAGCTAGGCGGAGTGCTTCTTCTATAAGAAGCGGGGTCATTGGAAGAGGAACTGTCCTCTTTACATTGCATCCCTTGACCCGAACAGGTCCAAGAAGAGAAAGGTACAGGATGGTCCTGAATAAGGTATTTATATGATAACACCTTGTATTTTCTTTGTTTGCGATACTACTAACTGGGTATTGGATATAGGAAGTCTAATTCATATTTGTAATTCTTTGCAGGGACTTCAAGTTAGTAGAAGATTCGAGGACGATGAGAGGTTCTTGAACGTGGAAAATGGAAGCCTAGTTCCAGTTCTGGCGTTGGGAGTCCTTAAACTTATTTTCAAGTCATGTACTGTTGTTTTGAACGAGTGTCATTTTTATCCTTCTTTTATTTTGAATGTTATTTCTGTAGGCCAGTTGGCCGTGTATGGTTATGAACTACTAATAAAGAATGACATTTGCAAAATCATTTTGAATGATTCTATTGTTTTGAATGGACAAATACATGATGGCATCTATGTATTATCGCGACCTGTTGGTATAATGTACACATCTAGCAAATATCCTAGGATAGATAATGTCAGCGAAGCGTATCTATGGCATTGTAGGCTAGGTCATATTAATAGAAACATGATAAACAGGTTAAAAATCGAGGGTCTTCTCGATTTTAGTGAAGTTAGTTCACTTCCAACCTGTGAGTCCTGTCTTCTTAGAAAAATGACTAAGTCACCTTTTACTGGAAAAGGTGAACGAGCCAATGAAATTCTAAGTCTGATACATACTGATGTATGCAGACCTATGAATGTTAGTGCTAAAGGTGGGTACAGTTATTTCATTATATTTACAGACGACCTTTCTAGGTATGGTTATGTCTTCTTGATGAGACATAAATTTGAATCGTAATGAAGTAGAAAAACAAATTGGAAAGTGTATCAAAATCCTTTGATCTGATCGAGGCGGTAAATACATTTCGGGTGATTTTCTGACATATCTTGAGGAGAATGGGATTCTCTCTCAGTAGACGCCTCCAGGGACACCCTAGTTAAATGGAGTGTGAGATGAGGAATCGAATCCTGTTAGACATGGTTCAGTCCATGATGGGCTTTGCTTCTCTATCGATATCCTTTTGGAGATATGCTCTAGAATCAGCATGTTACCTTCTGAATAGGGCTCCAAGTAAGTCCATTAGTAAAATACCATATGAGATGTGGACTGGACGTAAGCCAACACTTTCACACCTTCGGGTCTGGGGGTGCCCGGCTTATATAAAATGTTTGGAAATGGACAAACTTGGACCTAGGTTTGACCGGTGCCTATTTGTTGGGTATCCAAAAGAGTCTAAGGGGCATTACTTCTACTTAGCTGAAGAACAAAAGTTGTTCGTCGGTCTTAGGGCTATTTTTTTGGAAAAGGAGTTCCTTGGTGAAGGAACTGTAGCCGCTAAGATTAAACTTAGTGAAGTTCAGCAAGTAGAAGAATCGTCATATTTAAGGAACAACATAGAATCGGTTATGATTAGATCACACCCAGAGCCTGCTCCAGAACCATTAAGGAGATCCGGTAGAGTACCGAGCCGACCGGACAGATACTACGATTTCTTGGTCCGGGATGGTGATCTCATTGAACTCGATAAGAACAATGAGGATCCGATCACCTATATGAATGCGTTGCAGAGGTCCGACTCTGAATCATGGCTAGGAGCCATGAAATCCAAAATGGAGTCCATGGAGATCAACAATGTATGAACATTGGTTGATCCACCTGAAGGGATAAAACCCATTGGGTGCAAATAGATTTTCAAAAGAAAAAGGGATGCAGACGGAAAAGTGGAGACCTATAAAGCCCGTCTGGTTGTCATGGGGTATCATCAACGTTATGGTATTGACTATGACGAGACGTTCTCTCCTATGGCAGTGCTTAAATTCATTCAGATTATGCTTGATTTAGCAGCACACTTTGACTATGAAATCTGGCAAATGGATATTTGAACAGCTTTTCTGAATGGTGAGCTAGAAGAAAAGATGTATATGATATAACCTGAAGGATTCACATCCATAGATGAGTCAAAGGTGTGCAAGCTTCAAAAGTACATCTATGGACTGAAGCAAGCATCAAGGAGTTGGAACAAGTGATTTGATAAGTGTATCAAGTTGTATGGCTTCATTAGGAACGAAGAAGAACCTTGCATTTACAAATGGGCTAACGGTTCTGTGATTGTATTTCTTGTACTGTATGTGGATGACATTCTCTTAATCGGGAATGACATCACAGCACTGCAAGGAATAAAGGTCTGATTTTCATCTCAGTTCTCTATGAAGGACTTGGGTGAAGCTTCTTACATACTGGGTATGAAGATCTATAGAGATAGATCTAAGAGGCTTCTGGGACTGTGCCAATCTACGTACATCGACACCATTCTGAAACAGTTCAGCATGGAGAATTCCAAGAAGGGTTATCTTCCGATAGGCACTGGAATTGATCTCTCCAAAAGGAATTGTGCAATAACTCCTGAGGAGAGAGAGCGTATGAGTAAAATTCCATATACTTTAGCAGTGGGTTCTATCATGTACGCCATGACATGTACTAGACCAGACGTGGCATACTTACTAAGCATAGTGAGCAGATACCAGTCTGACCCAGGTGAAGCTCATTGGAAAGTGGTAAAGACCATCCTTAAGTATTTGCGAAATACTAAGGACCAATGGCTAATTTATGGAGAATCCGACTTGAAACTTGTAGGATATACTGACTCCAATTTCCAGTTAAATAAAGATGATAGCAAGAGTGTGTCAGGTTTTATCTTTATCCTGAATGGAGGAGCTTGTTGTCGATCTCGCCGCCGTGGCCTGTAACTTCAGAACTGGTGGCGGGGTCAGACCGTCTTGCCTCGAGGTCTGCGGGCTCTCGATCCTGCAAGACAAGGTCAGAAACCCTGGCCGGGGATCCCGACGAGGGAGCTCCGACAGTCAAGTTAGAAAATGGTGAGATGGAACAGAGTCTCCAAGACGGGCCCCCGAAGGAGTCCCAGGCTTACAGATTATCTTAGCAAAAAAGATCTCAAGAAGAGTGGAAGTTAGGCCAAGTTCCTTCACCGAGCTTGCGCCAAGGGACCCCTCTCGGGATCTTGGATCCTACTCTCGATGCCTTTTCTTTTCCCAGCCTTTTTTTCCCTTACCTGATCGTCGGCTCTTCCCATCCTTTTATCCCATCATGCTGCCTCCGACTTCCCACCCTTGGGAGGCCTCCTCTTAGCTTTCACCTCCTTCTCTCCCTCTCTTTCCCCTTTCCCCTTTGGGTCCAAGAACCCGGCGGCCTCCTTGTCTTGCTTGCCGAGCCCAGCAAGGAAAGGGTAGAGGGAGGACACCAGTCAGACCTTGGGCCGAGCGCAAGCGCTCTCCTTCCCAGGCACCGACAATGTCCGTTCCCGGGTCCTGTCTTGCCAGGACTTCGCCTCTCGGCTACGGAACCTGTCGGGCCGATGTAAACGAGGTTTCGCGTGTTGCTGCCGACCGTACCGGTGCTCCTCTCGGGGTGCGGCGTGTGCTGCTCGAGGGACGGTCTCGGAACCCGTGCTCCTACTTCTCGGTGGCCTCTTCATGCAGGGTAGCCAGCCTCGACCAAGGTGGGCCCCTCCTGGGCGGACACTTGGCGGAGCGGCAGAGGAGCGCTCGACTTCGGTCGAGGTGGACCCGTGCCCGGGCGCCACCTGGCGAAGGAGCAGGGAGGCCCGGCTCGACCTCGACCGAGGTGGAACCGTCTCAGGTCGCCACTCGGCGAGGGAGCAAGGGGCCGTCGGTTTCGATCGAGGTGGGCCCCTCCTGGGCGGACACCTGGCGGAGCGGCAGAGGAGCGCTCGACTTCGGCCGAGGTGGACCCGTGTTCGGGCGCCACCTGGCGAAGGTGCAGGGAGGCCCGGCTCAACCTCGACCGAGGTGGAACCGTCTCAGGGCGCCACTCGACGAAGGCGCAAGGGGCCGCCGGCTTCGGCCGAGGTGGGCCCCTCCTGGGCGGACACATGACGGAGCGGCAGAGGGGTGCTCGACTTCGGCCGAGGTAGACCCCTCCTGGGTGGACACCTAGCGAAGGAGCAGCAGAGGGGCACTCGACTTCGACCGAGGTGGACCCGTGTCCGGGCGCCACCTGGCGAAGGAGCAGAAAGGCCCGGCTTGACCTCGGCCGAGGTGGAACCGTCTCAGGGCGCCACCCGGCGAGGGAGCAGGGGGACCACCGGCTTCGACTGAGGTGGGCCTCTCCCGGGCGGACACCTGGCGGAGCGGTAGAGGGGCGCTCGACTTCGGCCGAGGTGGACCCCTCCTGGGCGGATACCTGGCGAAGGAGCAACAGAGGGGCGCTCAACTTCGGCCGAGGTGGACCCGTGTCCGGGCGCCAACTGGCGAAGGAGCAGAAAGGCCCGGCTCGACCTCGACCGAGGTGGAACCGTCTCAGGGCGCCACCCGGCGAGGGAGCAAGGGGCCGCCTGCTTCAGTCGAGGTGGGCCCCTCCTGGGTGGACACCTGGCGGAGCGGCAGAGGGGCGCTCGACTTCGGCTGAGGTGGACCCCTCTAGGGCGGACACCTGGCGAAGGAGCAGCAGAGGGGCGCTCGACTTCGGCCGAGGTGGACTTGTGTCTGGGCGCCACCTGGCGAAGGAGCAGAAAGGCCAGGCTCGACCTCGGCCGAGGTGGAACCGTCTCAAGGCGCCACTCGGCGAGGGAGCAGGGGGGCCGTCGGCTTCGGCCGAGGTGGGCCCCTCCTGGGCGGACACCTGGCGGAGCGGCAGAGGGGCGCTCGACTTCGACCGAGGTGGACCCCTCCTGGGTGGACACTTGGCGAAGGAGCAGCAGAGGGGCGCTCGACTTCGGCCGAGGTGGGCCCGTGTCCAGGCGCCACCTGGCGAAGGAGCAGAAAGGCCCGGCTCGACGTCGGCCGAGGTGGAACCGTCTCAGGGCGCCACCCGGCGAGGGAGCAAGGGGGCCGCCGGCTTCGACCGAGGTGGGCCCCTCCTGGGTGGACACCTGGTGGAGCGGCAGAGGGGCGCTCGACTTCGGTCGAGGTGGACCCCTTCTGGGTGGACACCTAGCGAAGGAGCAGCAGAGGGGCGCTCGACTTCGGCTGAGGTGGACCCGTGTCCGGGCGCCACCTGGCGAAGGAGCAGAAAGGCCCGGCTCGACCTTGGCTGAGGTGGAACCGTCTCAGGGCGCCACCCGACAAGGGAGCAAGGGGCTGCCGGCTTCGACCGAGGTGGGCCCCTCCTAGGCGGACACCTGGCGGAGCGGCAGAGGGGCGCTCGACTTCGGCCGAGGTGGACCCCTCCTGGGCGGACACCCGGCGAAGGAGCAGCAGAGGGGCGCTCGACTTCGATCGAGGTGGACCCGTGTCCGGGCGCCACATGGCGAAGGAGCAGAAAGGCCCGGCTCGACCTCGACCGAGGTGGAACCATCTCAGGGCACCACCCAGCGAGGGAGCAAGGGGCTGCTAGCTTCGGCCGAGGTGGACCCCTCCTGGGTGGACACCTGGCGGAGCGGCAGAGGGGCGCTCGACTTCGGTCGAGGTTGACCCGTGTCCGGACGCCACCTGGCGAAGGAGCAGGAAGGCCCGGCTCGACCTCGACCGAGTTGGAACCATCTCAGGGCGCCACCCGGCGAGGGAGCAGGGGGCCGCCGGCTTCGGCCGAGGTGGGCCCCTCCTGGGCGGACACCTGGCAGAGCGGCAGAGGGGCGCTCGACTTCGACCGAGATGGACCCCTCCTGGGCGAACACCTGGCGAAGAGCAGGAAGGCCCGGCCCGACCTCGACTTCGGCCGTGGTGGAGCCACATCTGACCTTGCTAGACCGTTCCCATTCTGCCGAAAAAATTCACGTGGTTCGGATCACGCCCGGCGGAATCTGAGACATGCCACGTCATCGTAACGGCTGTAACAGAGCTGTCTGCTGGAAAAGTTTCAAGCAGCCTACAATGGCGGACTCGGTATGTGAAGCAGAGTACATTGCAGCATCTGATGCAGCGAAGGAAGCTGTGTAGTTGTGAAAGTTTCTTGGCGAGCTGGGAGTGGCACCTTCCCTAAATGGTCCTATTCTAGTATACTGTGACAACATTGGAGCCATTGCACAAGCCAAAGAGCCGAAGTCTCATCACCGCACAAAGCATATTTTGCGGTGCTATCACCTTGTACGAGAGATCGTAGAACGAAGTGACATTGACCTTCAGAAAATCGATGAAAAGGAGAACCTAACTGACCCCTTCACTAAAACCATCGAAGTTCAAGAGTTCGACTGTTATAAACGGAAAATGGAAATGAGATTCTGTACTGATTGGCTTTAGTCCAAGTGGGAGTTGTTGGAAATTGTCCCAAAGCCAATCATCTAGGCTGTAGATGATTGTGCTATCTTTGTATTTGTATATGAATTCTCTTTTAATAAATAAAAGTTATTTATTTTGGCTGTCCATCATATTTATTTTTCCTGTAAAGAACTCTTGTGTGATGAGTCCATAGAACTACATTGTTTGATATAGAGAGGATATATTAAGTAGTTCTGAAACCGGTTCACAACCAAAGAATACATTGTTATAGGACGACGATGTATCAAGTATAGGTTGTTGTATGTCACATTTGTTGGTTGTCCTCTTAACCAAGGAGTGTGGAGACACTAGTGTGACATGCAAGTGAAATGTGTGACATCTTAGTGAACGCGACCATCTGCGGAGCTCCCTTCTGCCAAAGGATTGCTCGCGAAGGGATATGGGTATATGTGTCCCTCATACCTGAGGTCACCATGGCAGCTTGCAAGCAACTCACTATACTTTGGTGCCGGACTATCTGGATTTCTAATCTAATGATTGAAGGTTTCTGGGTATAGTCAAGTACTTATGGAGCGATGGTGGATCAAGATAGAATTGGCCTCTCTAAATAGTTTGGAGTAAATGACTCACTATGTCTCAATTCAGCAAAACCTTGGCCAGGATAGTTCTTGTGATGAGTCACAGAACTTGTGAAGTTGAGGCATGATCTAGATAGACCAAATTAGGGTTGACAGTCGAACCCTAGGTCATCCTAAGCATTATAAGGTCAAAGGGATGAATTATGCGGCAACCATATGCCAGAGGTTCTTGTGAGGTGCTCTGCATCTTTGATCTATCTGGATGTCGGGTATCATTGCTAGATGAGGACTTTGACTGGTACTGAAAATGTTTCAGTGCTACCGGCTTAGTGTTCGAACCTATGGGATCACACACCATAGAGGATTTCTATCTGATCTTGTGGCTAATCGACGATTGGGAATCGTTTGTTGTCACCCGAAGTCAATATGATTGACTTTGTTCCAAGTATCGATACTTGGAATTTTGCAGGTGTCGATACTTGGAATTTTGCAGGTGTCGACACTTGGTGAAGTGTCGATACTTAGCAATTTTTGAGTGTTGACACTTCCTGTGATGAGCAAAATTTCTGGGAGGATTTCTTGAGAGGTTTTTGGATAGGTTTTGACCTGGTTTGAATTTTGAATTCAAACCAGTTTTGGCTCCAAGGCTTTATGGTATGAATGTCATACATGCATTAATGGGTTAGACTCATTTGGCATGGCCTTGATCCTCTCCCCCATTCTCTCCTCTTATCTCTCCTCCTTCCTTCTTCTCCCTCTCCCTGCTGTCCCTATAAATGTAGAACATTGTGGTGGCTGCTGGGGTTACAACACAAAAAAGAATAGCAACAATTTTTTGGGAGAAGAGGATTGAGAAGAGTGAGAGCTTTAGGGATTGGATGTGTGCTACCTAGCAATCAAGCTAGGTCTTGGAAAAAGAGGTTTTGGGAAAGGGTTCCAGCTCTCCTCCTAGTCTTCCTGGAAGAATAAGATCGGCCAAGGATCCCGAAGAGCTAGCACTCCGAGGGAGTTGATCAGAGTCGAGCCCAGGTGTGGATATCCTGTAGAGGCCAGACGCGTGTGTGGCTCGAGCGCCCTCCTCCTTCTCCCAGCTCTTCACAGCTTCTCTCCAGCACTCTCAGAGGTACTGAGGTATGACCATTATATTTATGTTGCTTTCTTGTTTTTGATGTTATATGCATGCTAGATTATTATGCTAGTTCCTATTGCGGGCAGATCGATAGATAGTTTAGATCTATCTACCGAGCCTTCCGCTGTGCATATCTAAAAATATTTTAAAATGCATTTTTTCTGCCCTCTTTTCTTGCATACTGTATGCTTGGTGAAGGTGTTTTTTCCAAGCCTTTTTTTCCCTTACCTGATCGTCCGCTCTTCCCATCCTTTTATCCCATCACGCTGCCTCCGACTTCCCACCCTTGGGAGGCCCCCTCTTCGCTTTCACCTCCTTCTCTCCCTCTCTTTCCCCTTTCCCCTTTGGGTCCAAGAACCCGGCGGCCTCCTTGTCTTGCTTGCCGAGCCCAGTGAGGAAAGGGTAGAGGGAGGACACCGGCCAGACCTTGGGTCGAGCACGTGCGCTCTCCTTCCCAGGCGCTGACAACGTCCGTTCCCGGGTCCTGTCTTGCCAGGACTTCACCTCTCGGCTGTGGAACCTGTCGGGCCGATGTAAACGAGGTTTCGCGTGTTGCTGCCGACCGTACCGGTGCTCCTCTCGGGGTGCGGCGTGCGCTGCTCGAGGGGCGGTCTCGGAACCTGTGCTCCTGCTTCTTGGCAGCCTCTCCATGCAGGGTAGCTAGCCTCGACCAAGGTGGGCCCCTCTTGGGCGGACACCTGGCGGAGCGGCAGAGGAGCGTTCGACTTCGACCGCGGTGGACCCATGCCCGGGCGCCACCTTGCGAAGGAGCAGGGAGGCCCGACTCGACCTCGACCGAGGTGGAACCATCTCAGGTCGCCACTCGGCGAGGGAGCAAGGGGTCGTCGGCTTCGGCCGAGGTGGGCTCCTCCTAGGCGGACACCTGGTGGAGCGGTAGAGGAGCGCTCGACTTCGGTCGAGGTGCACCCGTGCCCGGGCGCCACCTGGCGAAGGTGCAGGGAGGCCCGGCTCGACCTCGACCGAGGTGGAACCATCTCAGGGCGCCACTCGACGAGGGAGCAAGGGGCCGCCGGCTTCGACCGAGGTGGGCCCCTCCTGGGCGGACACATGGTGGAGCGGCAGTGGGGTGCTCGACTTCGACCGAGGTGGACCCCTCCTGGGCGGACACCTAGCGAAGGAGCAGCAGAGGGGCGCTCGACTTCGGCCGAGGTGGACCCATGTCCGGGCGCACTTGGCGAAGAAGCAGAAAGGCCCGACTCGACCTCGGTCGAGGTGGAACCATCTCAGGGCGCCACCCGGCGAGGGAGCAAGGGGGCCGCCGGCTTCGACCAAGGTGGGCCGCTCCTGGGCTGACACCTGGCGGAGCGGCAAAGGGGTGCTCGACTTCGACCGAGGTGGACCCCTCATGGGCAGACACCTGGCGAAGGAGCAACAAAGGGGCGCTCTACTTCGGCCGAGGTGGACCCGTGTCCGGGCGCCACCTGGCGAAGGAGCAGAAAGGCCCGGCTCGACCTCGACCAAGATGGAACTGTCTCAAGGCGCCTCCCGGCGAGGGAGCAAGGGGCCGCCGGCTTCGGCCGAGGTGGGCCCCTCCTGGGCGTACACCTGGCGGAGCGGCAGAGGGGTGCTCGACTTCGGCCGAGGTGGACCCCTCCTGGGCGCACACCTGGCGAAGGAGCAGCAGAGGGGCGCTCGACTTCGGTCGAGGTGGACTCGTGTCCGGGCGCCACCTGGCGAAGGAGCAGAAAGGCCCGGCTCGATCTCGGCCGAGGTGGAATCGTCTCAGGGCGCCACCCGGCGAGGGAGCATGGGGGCCGCCGGCTTCGGCCGAGGTGGGCCCCTCCTGAGCAGATTTCGAGTTTCGAACTCATCTCTTACCTGATTCACTACAAACTGTGAATTCAAAAAAACCTTAATCTTATTAATCTCTAGCTTTTAGGAAATTCTGAGCCCAGCAATGAGTGCTTCATATTCTGCCTGATTGTTCGAATCTTGGAAAGAAAAATGAAGAGCATATTCTATGACTTGACCACTCAGACTTGCCAAGATAAGACCAGCCCCGCAGCCATTGGCGTTGGAAGCATCATCCATATGAAGCATCCATATGAACTCTGAACCCTGTTCGTCAGTCTGCTCTTCGGACCTTAGTTGAACTTTCCTCCGACCCCCAGGTACATTCTGCTATAAAATCAGCCAAGACTTGTACTTTCATTGCTAATCTAGGCTGGAAGTCAATGTCAAATTCTTCCAACTTAGCTGCCCATTTAGCTATTCTTCCTGAGGTATATGGATAGCGAAGGATGGCCTTCAAGGGCTGATCTGTCAAAACTATAATAGAGTGAGCTTGGAAATAGGGATGCAGACGCTTTGTCATGACTACCAAGGAGAAAATTAGCTTTTGCATTCTAGGATATCGTACTTCTGCCTCATGCAACACTTTACTAGTATAGTAGATCGGCTTCTGTAAGTGATTGTCATCTCTTTGTACAAGCACCGAACTAACAACTTCGTCCGAGGCAGATAGATATAAATAGTCTCTCCTTCACGAGGCTTGGAGAGTAAAGAGAGATTTTCCAGATATTCCTTCAATTTATCAAAAGCAATTATGTAGTATTCTGTCCATTCAAAATTCTAGGTTTGACGGAGAATCTTGAAAAAAGGTAGACATCTTTTTGCTGATCAAAAAATAAACCGACTTAAAAAAGCGACCCTCCCTGTCAACCTTTGTACCTCTTTTTTGGAAGAATGATGCCTCATTGTCCGAAGAGCTTGAATCATCTCCAAGTTAACCTCGATTCCCTGTTTAGTGACTAAGAATCTCAAAAACTTTCCTGAGGTTACACCAAAAATGCACTTGGTCGGATTCAACTTCATCTGATGATGCCTAAGAGTATCAAAAGATTCTTTCAGATCTTTAATGTGATCGGACTTATGAAGACTTTTTACAATCATATCATTAACATATGCTTCCATATTTCTTCCTATCTAATTCTTGAAGACTTTATTGATTAGCCTCTGGAAGGTTGCCCCAGCATTTTTTAATCCAAATGGCATTACTTTGTAATAGTAAAGCCCTTTTTCTGTAATAAAAGCAATTTTTTCTTTATCTTCGGGATCCATTCAGATTTGGTTATATCCTAAAAAAGCATCCATAAAACTTAGCAGCTGATGATTAGCAGTGGCATCAACTAGCTGATCTATCTTGGCAAAGGAAAACTGTCTTTTGGGCAGGCTTTATTAAGATCTGTATAATCAATGCATATCCTTCACTTGCCATTAGATTTCTTCACCATTACAATATTGGCTAGCCAATTCGGATACTGTACCTTCCTTATAAATTTAGCCTCAAGAAGTTTGTTGACCTCTTCATCAATGGCCCTCTATCTTTTTGGAGAAAATTTTCTCTTCTTCTGTCGTACTGGTTTACAGTTAGGAGTCACCTCCAAGCGATGTGTAATCACTTCAGAAGGTATTCCAGGCATATCCAAAGCAGTCCAAGCAAAAATATTATCATTGTTCTAGAGAAGTGCAATCAATCTTGTTTTTGATTCTTCATCCAGCAGACTACCAATTTGTATAAGTTTTGTTGGATCGTCTTCGAACAATGGCACAAAAAGAGTTTTTTCTACTGGTTCTCCATAGTCTTCGGCTTCGTCCCTTGGATCCAATTGATCAAGTATTAAGGGATTAGCTGATTGCTTTTCTTGGATCATTAGGCATTGGCGAGCAACCCTTTGATCCCCTTTTACCTCTCCGATGCCAAGTCTAATAGGAAATTGTACCAAAAGGTGGTAGGTTGAAACTATGGCTTGAAATTTATTCAGGGTTGGATGTCCGAGGATTGCATTGTAGGTCGAAGACGTTCGCACTACTAAGAAGTTGATGGGAAAAGTTCTTTGGTATGGTTCAGTGCCAAAAGTTACGGGTAAGACCGTTTCTCCTTCAGCTCCAACTTGATTTCCTCTGAAACCAGTTAAAGGAATGGGAGATCTTTGCAACTCACGTCCAGACAATCTCATTCTAAGAAAAGCATTATACAGCAAAACATCGACAGAACTTCCATTATCTACCAGAATTCTTTTTACATCATACTTTGCAATTATAGCATAGACCATAACGGGGTCATCATGTGAAAGCTGGACTCCCTGGACATCTTCATCTGAAAAAGTAATGGAATTTTTTTCTTTAAACCCCTTGGGGTTACTGTCTTTAGCTTCATCCTTCCATCCAATTGATCGATGAAGCATGCCAACATTTCCATCGGTCGGCCTTTGGTGAGGTAGTTCAGCTTCATCAGTAATTCTTCGAAGAGTCATTGCTTCGGCCTGAGGTTCCAAGCGATTGATATATTTTCCAGATATCCCCTCTTTATTAAGTCCTCAATGGCATCCCAAAGCTGAAAACAATCTTCGGTATTGTGTCCATGATCTCGATGGAATCAGCAGTACTTTCTTTTATCCCTTGTTTTAGCAGAAGTCTTCAGGGGGCGTGGCCTTTGTAGGTAATTTTCCTTTTCTATTTCCAACAAGATCTTCTCCCTTGGCAGATTGAGGGGTGTGTAAGATTCAAACTGATTACCTTGTTGCTTGGACTTGGGACTACGTCTGGGAATCATAGCATTATTGGAAGATGTGGGCAAATTAGGCCCCTTGACATTTTTCTTCTTAGAAGGATTCCTCCCTTCTCACAGACTCGCAGCCTGCTCTTCAGCAGTAGCATACTTCTGAGCCCTTGCCAGTAGTTCGGCGTAGCTCGTAGAAAATCTTTTGTCCAGGAAAAAAGTAAACCTGGATGATCTAAGGACCTTCTTCAGGACTGACATGGCCACATGTTCATTTAGATTTGGAATCTCCAGAGTGGTCGAATTGAACCGGATCACAAACTTCTTGAGACTTTCCCCTTCATTCTGCTGAAGGAGAAATAAATTATCAATGTTACGTGGTATCTTCTGACATGTTCTGAAGTGTGAGACAAATTGCCGTTCCAGTTCAGCGAAGGAATGGATAGTCTTTGGCAGTAAGCTCGAATACCATATTTGAGCAGCTTTCCTTAAGGTGGCAGGGAGAGCGAGGCAATATAACACATCAGATGCCCTTTGTACCATCATGTGAGCCTTGTAACTTTCCAGATGGTCAAGGGGGTCCGAAGCCTCGTCATAAGCCTCTAGTTGTGGAATCTTAAAGTGCCGAGGAATGACTTCGGCCATGATTTGATTAGAGAAAGGAGGTTGGGAGTTGAAAGCCACTTCATCGGTACTTCTTTGATCTGTAAGTCTGGCTATTTGTGACTCCAAGAACTTGAACTTCTCTTCAAACTCGAAGTTCGCTTCTTTTTGCCTAACCCTTCCAAGTGTAGAATCTCCAGAAGAAACATAGGGGGAACGCCTGTATCTCTTCTTTCCATTGTGATCATTCACGCGTTGTCCTGGTAGTGAAGCATAATGATCGTGGGATGAATGGATCCATGAAGAACTTGAAGTGAGCTCTTGATGTAGATCGTCCCTTCTTTCAGTTTGATGGTTGTACTGAGAGATGGGTGGAGGACACTGCCTTTGAACAGCAGTTTCTTGCAAATTTTGAACCAGAGCTGTCAAAGCATCTACTCTGTTCAAAAGAGCTTCAAACTATTGTTGTCCTACCATCAATGCAGGAGGTGGCATGTTATTATCCACCGGAGGGTTGTTTTCCTGAGAAACAGGTTGCTCCCTGCTTGTAGAAGCATTATGGATCTTCCCTTTCACCATTTCTGCTTTGCAGAGGTTCTCCTTTAACCAGAGAAAATAGATCTTCCCCTTCCTGGCGTGCCAATCTGTTGACGCTGAATCCTTGCCAATCGGATGGAGTAGCTCACCCACCAGTTCACCGTCGATGGGAGCCTGCAAAACAACTTCCCTGATCAAAATTTTTCCGGTGGGGGACACTCCGATGCCAAAGTTAGCAAGAATCCAGGCTGCAGAATGGAGAACTCGAGAGCAGAGAGTGGTGAGAAGCAAGAAAGAAGAGAATGATTCAAATTTGCTCAGAGTTAGCTTACCTCAAGTGTCCCCTCTTACCAGTATTTATAGGCATAAAAATAATTACTTACAATTATGGGAGTTAGTTAGGAAAACTCCTCATAACAGTAAGTAGTCTCGGAAAATTAGTTATTCGACCATGTGGACGGTTACAACAACCAGAACAACCTTTAACCATTTCAGGTTGAAAGACCGTCCAAAAATTTCAGATGTACTCCTTTTTAGAGAGTCTAAAGTAAATCTAACAATCTCTTTGGAGGGCCTTCCTTGGAATGGCTCGAGAAAATGTTAGTTATATGCTTCGAACGCATCCCTTTGGAGTGAACAAGAAAAACAACTACTTACTGTAGTGTCGAAAAGACAAAAATATTTCAAAGGCATAGTCTTCGAACTAGGCCGAAGATACGAAGCCGAAGGAAAGAATAACATCCCAGAGGCATGCTCTTTTGATCAGGCTGAAGATATAAGGCCGAGGGAAAAACTAACATATTCCAGGCATACTTTTCGGACCAGGCTAAAGATACGAAGCCGAATGAAAGAATAATATCCCAAAGGCATGCTCTTCTGATCAGGCTGAAGATATAAGGCCGATGGAAAGATTAACATATCCCAAGCATACTCTTCGGACTAAACTGAAGATATGAAGTTGAAGGAAAGAATAACATATTCCAGGCATACTCTTCGGATCAGGCTGAAGATATAAAGCCGAAGGAAAGAATAACATATGCCAGGCATACTCTTTGGACCAGGCTGAAGAGATTTTCTTTAGTACATTGATTCAGCTAATTGACAAAAAATTTGAAATTGGTTCGACTGATGGACCGATAATCATTTTATATTAAACCGGATAATGATAACAGATTTCTTATCCATTGAACTGAAAACACTCCCTGACTCCCATGACAAGTTGTGTTCTAACGAAAGCCATGCGTATAGTATGGTACACCTTGCCACCGACCTTTAGTTTGGATAACATGGCCACTCTCAAATCCCATCTGAAAATGATGGTATGTATTTTCCAAACTCGATCTCCCTCGTATCTATGATGTGAATTAACTTCCCGTCTTTATAAATGGCTACCATTTATCACCATAACTACTAAAAAAATAATTTTTTGCTCAAGTTCTTGTGATTGAATAATGAAATAATTTTAGCTATATTTAGATGACGAAGCATTTGTTAATAGTGACCGTTATAATGACGTAGATTTCAGATAATAATTGCTATTTAAATTTGCATAATTCTTATATACATAATTCGAGACCTTTGAAACCCCCCGAAATATGTTGATAACGATACGATAGCTATGTATCGTGTGAAGAAGGCATGTTCTAGGCTTTAGAAAAAGCCTTAACTTTTGCCATGCGGAGTGGTTTAGTATAATCTCGGCCCTCATCCCCTAAATGGAGGTGGTACCTTCGCTTCAGTTGGATATCTGACCCAATCCAAGGCAGATTTACTCGGTTGATGGTGGATCTGGGATGGATGCAGGTAAATAGTAAAATTATATATATATAACACTTTTTACAAATTTTCTTTCTACTTTATGTTGGAAAAAATGAATAGGAATTTTTTTTAATTCCTAAACTACCTTTTGGGATGAGAAACCATCCTGTGGGATGGAAACTATCCTGTGGGATGGAAACTTTTAGTCCCACATGGAAAGATTGGAAAAAGAGAAGGCTCTTTATAAAAAAAATATTTTTTCAAGCTCTTACTTCTAGGCTCACTATAGGTGGAGAGCTTGAGGGTGATGCGAAACATCACCCGCACATGCATGTGCGACGGGCGACAAGGGCGCAATGGATGCTTTGTAGGCGCACTTTGCACGTACGCATCATCTTAAGGAGCCTTTAAATTTTTCCTGATCAAATAAATCAGACGGTCGAGATTGATCGGCACCAGATCAAGATTGCAGGGAGACGAGTCAGCTCGGTTCTGATAGGAGCCGACTCGAGTGGTTCGAGTCGACTCGGATGACTAGGAGTCGACTCGGATCCGCAGAGCGAGAATACACAGTCTGGACGAGTCGACTCAAGTGGCTCGAGCTGGCTCGGATCCAGTCGACTCGAGTGGTTCGAGCCAGCTCGGATCCACAGAATGGCATCATGTGGTCTGGACGAGTCGACTCGAGGAATTTGAGCCGACTCGGATAACAGGATTGCAAAATCGTGAAACAACGGATCACGCGTCCGGAGGCGTAATCACGCGTCCGTTCACGGATCAACATTTCTTTTGAGATCAGGGGTGCCATCGGATTGTGAAACGACGCATTGAGAAATGCACTGATCACGTGATCTAGAGATCACGGTACGAATCAACATATCATGGCATCCGATCGCGATTGAAGAAACGTATCGATCGTGTAAAAGCATATCTCACTACGAAAAGACATCAAAAACTCCCTCCGATGAAATCAAAAGGCTGCTTCTAAGGGGCACCTTAAGGCTATAAATAGGTTCCCATTCCTCATTCATTTCATCGCATTCATTCCAGTATTTTCCTTCCTTCTTTAGGCATTTGCATACTCTAGAAAATAGAGTATAGCTATAGTACATCGTAAGTCTCTTAGGCATTTGCATACTATGAAAAAAGAGTATAGCTATAGTGCATACAAAGAGAGAAAAGCATTCCTGGTTCGAATTTCTGGTGAATTGTAGTGCTGCTTTCACCAGAAGAAGACCGTTGTATCCTAGAAGACAATCGTCGTAAAACCGTAAACACCATTGCGGGACAAAATTGTCTTAAAGACATAGAGTGTAACTCTAGACTCGGTCTTGTCAATTAGGTAGCCATTGTTCATACACATCCTACCACCAACAATCTTAAGACAATTTTTTCCGTACTGAAGTGCTGCTCAGGTGATGGCAACAATGGCTGCACTAGTTCAGGCCGAGAAGCCGGAGAAGTTTACCGGCATCGACTTCAAGAGATGGCAACAGAAGATGATGTTCTATCTGACAACTCTGAATCTGGTAAGAGTTCTCAACGAAGATCCACCAGTCCTAAAGGAAGGAGAGAATGACAAGCAAATTGTCGTTGCTGTCGATGCATGGAAGCATTCAGACTTCCTATGCAAAATCTACATCCTTAATGGATTAGAGAATACTCTGTACAATGTGTACAATAGTATAAGCACAGCAAAAGAGCTGTGGGCATCCTTGGACAAGGAGTACAAAATCGAGGATGCAGGCCATAAAAAAATTGTGGTCGGCAGGTTTCTTGAATACAAGATGGTAGATTACAAGACCGTCTTGGAGCAAGTTCAAGAACTGTAGATCATACTGCATGATCTACATGCAGAAAGAATGTCTCTGAGTGAGTCATTCCAGGTAGCCGCTATAATTGAGAAACTACCTCCATCATGGAAAGACTTCAAGAACTACCTGAAGCATAAGCGAAAGGAGATGGGACTTGAAGATCTGATTATCTGACTGAGGATCGAGGAAGACAATAAAAGACATAATAAGAAGAAAGGATGACATCATGCTGAGCCTAAGGCCAACCTCACGGAAGGAAAGGTCAACAAGAAGAAACGCAAGTTTACTGAAGAAGGCTACAAACAGAAGAAAGACAATCCTAAGAAGTTCAAAGGAAAGTGCTTCATTTATGGTAAAATAGGCCACAAATTTAAGGACTGTCGTTTCAAGGGAAAAGAAAAGAAGTCAATACTATTGAAGATACCCTATCCCATAAAGTGTCAGGGATGATGTTGTCAGCAGTCATGTTTGAAACAAACATGGTTGATAAACCAAATAAATGGTATGTTGACACTGGAGCTACTCGACATGTTTGCTTTGATAAGAGTATGTTCTCATCATATACTCCTATCAAAGGTAGAAATCTACTAATGGGTAACTCCGCTACATCGAAGATAGAAGGAATTGGCCGCATTATTCTAAAGATGACATCTAGCAAAGAGCTTCTACTGAACGATGTACTGCATGTTCTTGACATCCGTAAGAACTTGGTATCAGGCTCCCTCCTAAGCACACATGGATTTAGGATGGTATTTGAGTCTGATAAATTTGTACTTACTAAAGGGGGGGTCTTTCTGGGTAGAGGTTACTTGAATAATGGATTATTCAAGATGAATGTAATGACTGTACATCGCAACCTTGAAAAGAATAAAGATTCTTCTTCTGTTTATATGGTTGACTCCTCTTATCTATGGCATGATAGATTAGGTCATGTGAATTTTAATTCATTACTGAAGTTAATGAATTTAGAATTGTTACCTAATCATGAAATTGATCCACATTATAAATGTAAGATATGTGTTAAAGCTAAGCTAGCCAAAACACCGTTCCATTCAGTAGAAAGGAATACTGAACCTCTAGATTTGATCTACAGTGATCTATGTGACTTGAAGTCAGTACAATCTAGAGGAGGTAAAAAGTATTTTATAACATTTATTGATGATTCAACTAGATACTGTTATGTGTATCTACTAAAGTCTAAAGATGAGGCTTTAGATATGTTTAAATGTTATAAAAATGAGGTTGAAAATCAGCTTAGTAAAAATATCAAGGCTATAAGGAGTGACAGAGGTGGTGAATACGATGCACCGTTTAATGACTTTTGTCAAGAACATGGCATTGTTCATCAAACTATAGCTCCTTATTCACCTCAATTTAATGGACTTGCTGAACGCAAAAATCGAACATTAAAAGAAATGATGAATGCCATGTTGATAAATTCTGGTACACCACAGAATTTATGGGGAGAAGCAATTCTCTCAGCTAATCATATTCTTAACAAAATACCTCTTAAGAAGAAGGACATCACTCCATATGAGTTATGGAAAGGAAAACAACCTTCTTATAATTATCTAAAAGTGTGGGGGTGTCTAGCTAAAGTAGCTATTCCATATCCCAAAAAGTTCAAAATAGGACCTAAAACAGTTCATTGTATTTTCATTGGTTATGCACAAAACTGTAGTGCATATCGCTTTCTTGTACATAAATCAGATATATCTGATATGCAATAAAATACAATCATTGAATCAAGAAATGCATCGTTTTTTGAAGAGATATTTCCTTATAAAGGGATATCTGAAACAAGTTCAAATAAAAGAACTTATGATAATTTGGCAAGTAGTAGTCATCAGGAAAAACATCCTGAAGATGAACTTAGACGTAGTAAGAGACCTAAAGTTATAAAATCCTTTGGTCCTGACTACATTACGTACATAATAAAAAATATACCTCAGATATTCAAAGAGGCAATGTCTATACCATAAGCACCCTTTTGGAAAGAAGCTATTAATAGTGAAATTGAATCCATCATGCATAATCATACCTGAAAATTAGTAGATTTACCATCAGGAATGAAGCCTTTAGGGTGTAAATGGATTTTCAAGAAGAAGTTAAAGGCTGATTGATCAATTGATAAGTATAAAGCCAGATTAGTAGCTAAAGGCTTTAAACAAAAAGAAGGTCCAGACTTCTTTGATACATATTCACCTGTAACAAGGATAACATCCATAATAATGTTAATCACTATTGCAGCCATTAACAATCTTGAAATACATCAAATGGATGTTAAAACAGCTTTCCTTAATGGTGAATTAGAGGAAGAAATTTATATGGAACAATCTGAAGGGTTTGTGATTCCAGGCAAAGAAAAGAAGGTGTGCAGACTTGTAAAATCCTTATATGGATTAAAACAAGCACCTAAACAATGGCATATAAAATTTGACAATGTCATGTTGTCCAATGGATTCAAAATCAATGAATGTGACAAATGTGTGTATGCCAAAACCATACCTACAAGGTATGTGTTAGTCTGCTTATACGTGGATGATTTGTTAATCATAGGTAGTGATACTGATATGATTAAACAAACCAAGAAAATGTTGATCAAACATTTTGATATGAAAGATATGGGTATCGCAGACGTTATACCAGGGATTAAAATAACTAGAACGTTTGATGGAATAATATTATCTCAATCTCACTATATTGAGAAAATATTAGATAAATTCAATGAGTATGATACCAGCCCGCTTAGAACACCTGTAGATATTAATCTACATCTTGCTAAGCATACTGGACAACCCATATCACAATTAGAATATTCACATATAATTGGCAGTTTAGTGTATGTCATGAATTGCACCCGTCCTGACATAGCATATGCTGTCAATAAGTTAAGCAGATTTACTAGTAATCCAGGTCCAAATTATTGGATAGCACTGGTAAGGATATTACGATATTTACGATATACCCTAAATTCTGGATTACATTATATAATATATCCAGCTGTACTAGAAGGATATAGTGATGCTAACTGGATATCTTCTTCAGAAGACACTAAATCTACTAGTGGATATGTGTTCACCTTAGGAGGAGGTGCAGTGTCATGGAAATCCTCAAAACAAACTTGTATAGCTCGGTCCACTATGGAATCAGAGTTTATAGCTTTAGATAAAGCTGGAGAAGAAGCATAATGGCTTCGAAATTTTTTGGAGGATATTCCATGTTGGACAAAACCTGTGTCTACAATATATATCCATTGTGATAATCAATCAGCTATTTACAGAGCACAGAATAAAATGTATAATGGTAAGTCTAGACATATACGTCGCAGACATGATACCATTAAGCAATTACTTGAAAATGGAGTGATCTCTATTGACTATATTCAGTCAAAGAAAAACCTTGTGGATCCACTGACAAAAAGTTTACCGAGAGATCAAGTAAATTGTTTATCGAGGGGAATGGGTTTAAAGCCTATAAATAAATCTTCATAGTGGATACCCAACTTAGTTGACTGGAGATCCCAAGATCTAGGTTCAAAAGGGATAACTAAATTATGAAGATGTCAACGAAGCACTAAGGATGTAAAATCCTACTCATTCCTATGATAATCAGTGCTACCTGCTAAAGGTACTAGGATAAGCATAGCTTTTAATGATTCTTATGATATGAATATCATGTGGGGTATAGCAGGATACTCTTAATAAGAATCACCTATGTGAGTGTAAACTGGGCCAATTCTATGAGAATTTTAAAGGCTTTAATTCTCTAAAGCACTCATGAGACCACGAGTTGTTCAGGGCCAAAATGAACACAACCATGAGAACCAAAAGGAATGCTTGGATAGAAGTTGTGTGATTGTTATTGTCTTAGTTTACATCATACGCAAAAAGTTCAAGACATTACGTTCACTTTTAGCAAGTAAACTCGATAACAAAATACTAAGGAAGGCTCAAAGCCACAAGCTACCTATCCTGATGCAACTTCATTCCACTTCTCTCTTTGAGTGTCTGCATATTCATTTGCATTTAAAACTCTATGTTTTGTGGGGGATCACCTTTACTAATCTTTGATCTTGGTCCAAAATTTCATTCATGTAGGGGATTGTTGGAAAAAGTGAATAGGAATTTTTTTTTATTCCTAAACTACCCTTTGGGATGGGAAACCATCATGTGGGATGAAAACTATCCTGTGGGATTGGAACTTTTAGTCCCACATGGAAAGATTGGAAAAAGAGAAGGCTCTTTATAAGAAAACCTTTTTCCAAGCTCTTACTTCTAGGCTCACCATAGGTGGAGAGCTTGAGGGTGATGCGAACGCACGCGCGTGTGCGACAAGGGCGCAATGGGCGCTTTGTAGGCGCACTTTGCACGTACGCATTGTCTTGAGGAGCCTTTAAATTTTTCCTGATCAAACAGATCAGACGGTCGAGATTGATTGGCACCAGATCAAGGTTGCAGGGAGACGAGTCGGCTCGGTTCTGATAGGAGCCGACTCGAGTGGTTCGAGTCGACTCAAATGACTAGGAGTCGACTCAGATCCGCAGAGCGAGAATACACGGTCAGGATGAGTCGACTCGAGTGGTTCGAGCCGGCTCGGATCCACAGAACGGCATCATGCGGTCTGGACGAGTCGACTCGAGGAATTCGAGCCAACTCAGATAACGGGATTTCATAATCATGAAACAACGGATCACGTGTCCGTTCACGGATCAACATTTCTTCTGAGATCAGGAGTGCCATCGGATAGTGAAACGATGCATTGAGAAGCGCACTGATCGCGTGATCTAGAGATCACGGTACGAATCAACGTATCATGGCGTCCGATCGCGATTGAAGAAACGTATCAATCGCGTAAAGGCATATCTCACTACGAAAAGACATCGGAAACTCCCTCCGATGAAATCAGAAGGCTGCTTCCAAGGGGCACCTTAAGGCTATAAATAGGTCCCCATTCCTCATTCATTTCACCGCATTCATTCCAGTATTTTTCTTCCTTCTTTAGGCATTTGCATACTCTGGAAAACAGAGTATAGCTATAGTGCATCGTAAGTCTCTTAGGCATTTGCATACTCTGAAAATAGAGTATAGCTATAGTGCATACAAAGAGAGAAAAGCATTCATGGTTCGAATTTCTGGTGAATTGTAATGCTGTTTTCACCAGAAGAAGACCGTTGTATCCTGGAAGACAATCGTCATAAAACCGTAAGCACCATTACGGGACGAAATTGTCTTAAGGACATAGAGTATAACTCTAGACTCGATCTTATCAATTAAGTAGCCATTGTTCATACATATCCTACCACCTTATCCTAGGCATCAATTATTTTATATGAGAAAACATTGAACATATGTGACATGATACTTGCTTATTCATTTTTCTTTAGTTGATTTTTTACATTTAGGTCTGTTATATTTTTTTTATTATCGAAATTTTAATTATTTTGTTATCTATCTTCTTCTATTATCATATTTAATGTTGTGTGAAGGGATGATGTTTATTTTTAATTAAATAATTATTTAATATGTATATTTAAATATAAATTTTTGCAAGTTCTTTCTTCGTCCCGCCTAACTTTACCTGCCAGCCCCATTCCGCTTCATGACAAGAATTGGATGGATACGGAAAATGGCCTTTCCAGGCAGTCCATGGCCCTCTCCACCGACAAAGGGACTTATCGGCTCTAAAGTAAGGAGCGGGCTCGTCCTTATCCCTCATCCTGTGGGTCAGCCCCTCCAAAGGAGGTAGGAGGTGGACCACAGTGTAGGCCAGAATAGGGCACCCTTGGCATTATAATTGTCCTATCTGGAACCATGCTAGGTGCAAGCATCATCCATCACTGCCACTCCACATGGCATGAAGGGATTGGTTCTCCTTATGCCCCATGCAGTGTATCATGGCATGTGGCATGCCTTCAGTACTGTTGATGGTAAAAACTTTGGTAAAAGAGTTGCACACCTGATCCTCCTTGCCTTTTCCCATCCATAATAATAACGTTCTAGATAATAGAATCAGTGTTGGTCCCGATTATTATAGTTTGTCCAAAGTTTGAGTTTAGCTAAACCAGTGTTGATCCATCCAAAAGGAGGTCGGAAGTAGACAATAACCATTCATGGCTACTCCACATCCAGAATGATCCACTTCTTGGTTTCTGTCTAGCTAGCAGACATAACATTGCATGATATTTATAAGGTTGACCATGCTTAGAGTTGGGACTGGGCTTGGACCGGCTCAAATTCAAGCTAAATTTTAGGTTGGATCCGAAGTAAATTAGATCGAGATCTAATAATAGAATCCATTCAAATTTTAGACCAGGTTTGGGGATCCCTTTGACCTCATGCGACCCAATTGAGCCCAAACTTAGTCCAAAAATGATTTGACCCTAACCCTGTCCACCAGTCGAGACTCTCAGCATCTCCTCTGTTTTCCTTTCTTTTCCTCTTTTGCCGGTTTCTCTTCTCCCTCGAAGTCTAATCCTAATCCTCTCCGTCCTGGAGACTCGCGTCACCATCCTTTCTAGCACCCTCCATGTCTCCATCGAGTTGATCCTCACCTCTCGCATGACCAACATCGATCGATAGCTGCTTTGATACGAAGGAGACCAATAGCATCGCCCACTTCCTAAATCGATACCGGCATGACCATCATTGTCCTCACTCACGCGGTCAGCATCAAGATCAAGCTCCTCAAAGATTTAGACATTGCTTGCTCCGCTACGCCTCCCCCCACCCTTCTCTTGTTGACCGCACCTCAATCCTCTTCGCCCCGGAGACCCATATCACCACCTTTCCAACAGCCTTCGTGTCATCTTTAAGTTGACCCTCGCTTCCTGCATGGCCATGTTAGCATCTGGATTGATGTGGGCTACTGCTTCGAGATCAAGGAAACCAATGGCACCCCTTCCTCCTCAAAGACACTACGGATCGGATGGTGAAGTAACTTGGACTTTGATTCAGGCTAGCTCGATTGTGCTCGGGCCTGTCGTTTTCTAAATAAATCGGGTCTAAATCCATCTTGAAGCCAGAAATTTTTCTGCATGTCGAGCTTGGATAGAGATATGGTCCGGTCCAATTCCAATCCAATCATCATCTGCATGTAGGAATAGGTTAAGGTCCACCTTGTCTATATTCTTGAGTACGAAAATTGGGCGACCAATAGAGCCGTTGTTGTCAAATCCATGTTGGTTTGGATTCGTTGCACCCACCCTAACTAACTAATAAGCATATTAAATATACCAACGCCTTGTCTCCACCCTCTTGTCACTAACAAATTTAATATATGGTGACATTCAATTTTATTAAATCAATAATATAAGAATACCATGACACTATCATGGGGCCACCGTCGAGTCTTATGCTGGACAGCCAAAAGAGTGGGTAAGGTCAATGCCCTACGAGGGCGACTTGTCCCTAATGTTATTCCATCCCATCCCATCCCCATGCATTTGTCCGTATCCAAAACTGCTAATGCCGGTAACATGATCTCTCGTCCATTTTTCTCAACGCCGATTCCCATCAAATTTGTGACACCCATTAGACCAGCGTACAGATAGTTGGTATTGTCCAATAATTAATTTTATAATTAATCGAGCAAGTATTCCAAATACGTTGACTGTATCTTCTAGATATAAATGTAACAATATATTTGCTGCTGTAGATCCTCCGTACATCTTACTCTTTCTCGAATACTATTCTGAAAATTATGATAAAATTACTAATAATTGTATCTAATAAACAAAAACTTAGATATATTAAATAATTAAAAAAATTAAGTGATACATGAAAAAATTGGAGAGGCGTGTAACGATACATATATATGCTATCTGAATAAAAAAAGTCTTAGTTGGCTGCCTATGTTGGTGCCTTATATAACTTGATCATGCAGAATCTGTAATGTATGCATACATGCCATGGCATACATGCCATTCCTTATATTGCTATGCTATATATAAATGTATATAACCCATCAAGGATGGTAGTTTAGCCGATAGTAGCTATAGTTTCAAGTGCAGTCACGTCCAGCAAAAATAGCTACGCTGTCTCTCTCTATTTTTTTTGTTTATCAAAAAAAAAAAAAATCCCATATATAGTATGGTTGATCAAGCTGAACCGAGCCAAACTAGCCTAAAATCTATATGGATCAACCATGCTTGGAACCTTCAACTTCGATTAAATACATATACTTACATTTAAATGTCGGGTGCGGGAATATGACATAGAAGGTTGAAAAATTTAAATCTTTTCAACTAAAAAAAGGATGAAAATCTCTGGCACTCTCAACATGTAGACCTTAAATACCTACAATCGAGAGAAAAAAATACAGAATTATGAGCATTCATATTGTCTTTCTTTTTTTCTTTTTTCTTTTTTTTTTAAGAAAGAAGGGCAACAAGAGTGCCATTTTGGGATTGCATAGGCCATATGTTTGAAAATTGCCTAATATTCAAATCAGTTTCTGTTTTCAATGGCATGGATTCATGTCTTGTCTTCATCCTAATTAATAATCTTAACTAAATTTTATAGAACTTGTCATGTTTTTCTCGAGAATAGGATGACACGAATTGATAAAGTCACCTTGGCACAGGAGTTCTCCTTGGACAAAATGATGAAAGATGGTGCATTAGCACGCTTATGCGTGGCGGTAAAGTTGTATGACAACCAAGCATCATGCTCTTTTTTTGGACTCGGAGCTGGCTCCTATTTATTCACGTTCCTAGCTAGATCAAAAGAGCCATTGTCCATGAAACCAAAAATTCATATACAAATAGTTGAAGATGGCCAGGCTCGTACACTTTAGTTACATTAGCGCGAGATTAACCATCATGTCACCTGCCATGAAAAGTACATGATTCCTATGAAATACCTCGAAAATATATTATTATCATGAATGGCTACCCCATCATCTATTTTCAAGACAAATATTTTTTTTCATCATCAAATTGTGCTGAATATCATATTTATAATACCTCATCATATTTTGAAAATAAATAAAAATTGAATGGATGATGTAGCAGCTATTCTCGATAGCACTGTATACTTTATTTTATGGTACAAAAGTTGTGGATACAAATTGGAAGTTTTTATGCATGGAAAAAAAAACGGGGGGGTAGCTGTCCACTCTTTTCTCGCTGGCAACCAAACGTTGACCGGATTGACCAATATCAGAAGAAGAATTTATTGCTACGTCGTGTGCATTACATGAAGGTGCACGTAGCCAAATAACAATTGCTGGTTTTTATGAATCTTATTTCATCATAACAATAAGCAATGTAGGCAATAATTTCTCTACCAGAAGAGAGAGCGTTACAAACGAGTCGCCGCTAATGCTCGATGATAACTCCTTTTGGAAAGGGCCGCAATCCCGGAATCACCGTGTAGTCCATGGAACACCTGAAACACGATGACTCCAAGCCAACTACGAGGTGCGTCGGAATTGGCAACCGTAAACCAAAAGGCAAGCAAGCTCAGGCCGCGTCCGGCATCCCAAAGCGTTGACGACGGACCCACTCTGACACCCTCGTTACCTGGCAACCTAACATACCAATCTTAAATGCGATACATGATGTACATCACTCCCCGATACTAATCAAGGGACCACCATCCATCCGACCGTCCAATAACTTGATCGGTGATCTAAGGTGACGATCAATCAATTTAGGTTGCTCCTTCTAGAATCACGTGGCCTTCTCTTTCTCGCTTCATCACCCCCACATGGTATTAGCTGTACGACATTATTTTCCACCAATATTACAATTTACAAACAATAAATTAGTTACCCAAACTGATTAAATGACATAAAAAACATAATATTCTTTTCCTTGGAAGGTTGAAGATCGAAGCCGTCGGTTACTGTTAAGAGAGGTGGAACCTGGACTTCTGGAGTAAAATAACCAGGAATTGCGAGCAAAGAGGGAAGGGTAGAGGATATTAGGGGGTTCCGCTAAGAAATAAGGCCAAAGATCCCACTGCTTTTGAGATTGTTCGAATTGTTCTTTAGTAGGAGTTCAGAATTCCCTCCCATTCCCGTTGCTTTTCGTTGTCTTTTTTTGTTTTTTTTTTTGACAGATGGGCGGTGCATGATGGGTTGGTCCTCTTGCAATTGCAATTGGATGTTTGGAAGGTTATGTTGAAGTAGGAGAGTGGACAGAATAGAAACTGCCATTTGGAGGGTCTCCCATCCATCTCTTCTTTTCCCATTTTGGCTGTTTGGTTGGGTTCCTTGTGGGAGTTGCTGGTCTTGGGAGTTTGTGGGTGCTGCCCTGAAGTTTGGTGCTGGAAGTCAGCGACATTGTTTCCCTGGGTTCTTGGTTTTGTTGGGATTTGTGGCTTGTGCTGCATTCCTGGTGTTTCAGGTTTTGGTAGGGGGGATGGCGGTGGATTTGGAACTGGATTCCTGGGGTTTCGGTGGTGGGTTTGGGTCTGGATTTTTGTTGGGGATGTGCCCCAGAATTTGGTTCTGAGCTTGGATTGGGTAGCTTGGTGAAGGTTTAGGTGGTTCAGAGGAGGAACATCTTGCTTGGCATATCCTAAAGTTTGGGTTTTGGGGTGGGTTGGTGCCGAGCTTACCGGGTTCGGTCTCTGTCTTTGGGTTTTCTTGGGTAATATATAACCTTGTTTATCTTTTGAGCTTAGTACTGGTAATATTTCAACTGTTTTTTGGTCTCCGAAGGTGTTTCCAGGCTGAGATTTTCGGGCTTTTTTTTGACAAAAGTTTTGGTTTTGGGTATAGAGTAGAAGAATTGCGGTTTTCAAACAGAGTGCCGGTCTTTAAGAGCTCAACGTCTTGGTGTTGTTGAGGTGATCTGCTTCTGTGAGATAATATAATTTCTCCGTAGAGACTTCATGCCCTAGATTCAGGAGTCTATTTAGAGGTTGGCATCATGGATCTGTGGTCCTCCAGGTTTGTATAAAACGCATGTAGAAGAGTAGTGTGCTCTTGGAGATTCTTAAGGTTCTGTAGATCTGACTTTGTTTTCAAGTAATACTAAGCCCCTAGGAAGGTCTCTTTTAGGTTCTTTGCCCTGTTCTTTCCTTCTTAGGTTGGTAAGAGATGGCTTGTATGAAGCTGGGATCGAAAACTGAAGCTTTCCAACGGCAAGGACAAGCCTGGTATGCTGCACTCTCTTCCTGTAGAATTAATTGAGTACACGATCATAATGTTTGGAAACGGCCTCGTTATGCATTTATTTTGTTCTGCTTGTGGTGTTATTCTGTATGATCGGTCAGAGTTAAATAACGAGTTTGATCTGATAATCCAGGGTCTATAAGGGGAATGTATTTGTGTATACAACCTGTTACTTCTTGTATACTTTGTGGATTTAGGAACCTGTTTGCTTATACTTTAACTTTTGGTACATCTTATAAAATGGACCATAAACTTATGAGTAGGTCATAACAAGTATAATTGCCACTTATAATCTTCTCATTATGTGGACATTATCTTTTGAACTGCTCTGATAATGCGTAGTGGAAATTGGGGTTTCTAGTCGACCGCTACATAATCTTGTTGATTACTTGCTTCATCTACACCCTGTATGATTTATGCAACTTTCTTTGACTTGGTACTTCTTTTATGAGGATGTCTTGAAACTATGCTTAAAATGTATGATTGAATTTAAAGATTGATATTTTTATACCCCAACCGATTTTTTCTTATATCATCATATTTTTCTTCTGCATAAATGTTCTGTAAAAACTATATTCGAGAGGAATATGACGATATCAATTAATTCATCTGTGTTAAAACTTCAACTGCAATGTTAATGATGAGTGAAAACCACATAGGAGGCACTTTTCCATAAAATCAGCCAATTCAGAATTTTACCTCTTGCATTAAAACACATTTGGTTATGACCTTTGTCAGCTGATTACCAATATTTCAGTGAATTGTGTAATGCTATCTTTTATTTGGAGTTTATTTTCAAAGGAGTGACATCAACAGTGATTCAATGAAGCATTGAGTAAAGGTTGACCCTTGGAGGCAAAAGGAATTAGGGGCACTTTCAAAGAGTTTGACTCGAATATTGTTTTCATGTCGAAGTGTGTGGAAGCAAATTTAGCTGTACATTCTCCACTAGTTTGTAATTATTAGATTCTAATATAGCAAAATCCAATAGTTGTGCAAAATTTGGTAAACCACAAGTGGTTTAGATTGATTCTAACATCACTAGAGCTATGTCCTAGTAAGCTTAAAAGCACATGTCTGGGCAAGGAACAACTATGGAGCATATGCAGCACAAAAGCTTACACTTTATCAGCCTTTTCTTTAAAGCAAGATCATGTCACTGTTGAATAGTTCTCAAATTTTCTCTACAACTAGCAAACAACTCTTGTTTATATGCATTCTACCAAATGACACAAGTGCCTTCGGTGCTTATCTATATGGTTGGCTGTCACTGGTGCAAGACAAATGCAATAAAGCCTCCTATAGTTTCTTTCGTTAACGTGATTGCTTGAGAATGCCAATCAGGAGAAAAAGCTCAATCTCCCTTTATCTCAGGTTATCATAACCATTTTTCTCTAATTAATATACACACAGGAAAGAGCACTGCCATTCACTTAATAAGCTTCTGCTCTTTCTATCTCTCATGGAGATTTGAACATCCAATATAGCCTGTTCCTCTCTCTTGATGTATCATTAGCACATTGTTTGCAAGATCATAATCGTCTCCACTATTCTGCAGACTCATCTTCTGAACATCTAGTTAGATTTAAATGGCAAGGGTTTAGATAGTATGGCCATCTCCCTTCCAATTTGATGTTGCTGATTTTCCTAGGGTCCTGATTTTGATATGCTAAATGCTTCTTTAACAAGTATCTTCTAATCTTCCCTTCAAATGAATGCTATTCCTTGCACCGAGGTTGATGGATAGAATATTTATTATATGGGTATGGTGTGGGACATGCTTGTGTCTTCATGTTTGAGACATTAAATGCGCATGGAATTGCGGAGTTGCATTTTCTCAAATATTTTATAACTTTTGTGTTTGAGCAGTAGATGAGATGAGATTTGGCAGCACATGGACCTTCTCTTATCTAGACTGGAATGCTAACACTACAGAATGTTTGAGCACAGCATGATGCCCCTTGTACCCCAAAATTTTAGCATCCTGCCTATATTTGCTCAAGATATTGGCACTTGGTATTGTATGTTGCTATATTTTATTAATGATATTTTTCTGCAAGTGATTGCTCTATAATCTTAACTATTCAGCTGCTAAAAATATTTGTTAAAAGCTCCCGGACATTAAGTGTTGCACCTTTTTCATCATGCTCTTCAAATAATATGATCGGAAATATGATTTCATAGATTGTGTTTTTGGAGATAATGGTTGGTTGCTTTAGTTCTGAGTGAATGCATAAACCTCTGCTGATCCTGACCAAATGCAAGGATTTCCTTCTGCAAATATTTATAGCTTAATTTGCTTGTTTATATAGGTTAAAGATTTAATCTGTTTAAACATGTTGTTCGTGTCTTGTTTATTTTGAACAGCTAGATATATATTTGTTGTTTTTAGCCAACTTTCTAGAAACTTCAGTGACTAATGCGTGAACATGGCTGTGAGTAGTTTTTGCAAATTTTTCATGACTGATGCTTAAAGCTCTGTAACAAACTTTGCATGCTTATCATGTCAGAATGATAAACATATATTTGGAATTTACCTTATGGTGTATGATGATCCTTGGTGTCCATTAGTTAAATTTTAGTTGCATGAGGATCATTTATTGGCTCGTGCATTTTGCAGGTTCTGCACAACTGGGCTTCCTAGTGATATTACTGTTGAAGTCGGAGACATGTCATTCCATCTTCACAAGGTAAAGTTTTCATTAATTAAATTAAACTGGCCCATAATCATTTGATGAGTTTCTTTTGATTCTGTTCTAAATGAGTATCTTTTGATTCTGTTCTAAATTGATGTCTCATGGTGCTATGATGTCATTCTGTCGGGTCAGGTTATTTATCTCAGTTTTATGAGCATTTTTTTAAAAAAAAATTAGTAATGGAACCATCAATTTTCCAACATTTCTGATCAGAAGATACCAAGAAATTGTGGATGTCCTTTTGTCATACAATGTCATCATCTTTTGTCAACAAATATTACCAAAATGCAGTTTTCCTGATAACCCGAACCATGAGTGGTCAATCTTACTTGAGTGCATGTGTCTTTTTTTTTTTTTTTTTTATTGGAATTAAAGTAGTGAAATCCAAAAAGATAAAAATTTTGGTAATAAAAGTTTATTTTATAAGATGTGGGGAGACTACATGTTAATCATACCAAAAGAAAATTTAGATAAGTGATTAAATCTGTGTATTGAAAGGTTTCTTTAGTGAAAAATATCATAATTTATTTTGTTGCCCAATATAGTCCAGCAGCTTTCTTTCCCTGTTGGGATAATCTTGGGATGCAGTAATTCTTGTATTTTAAGTGAGCGTGGATACAGAAATCTATAGTTCCCATATATGCTTCGATTTTTCTTTTACAAGTTTGTCAAATGTATCAATTTTTTCTCTCCATCTTTCTGATGAAAGTTTAACTTCTCTCTGTCTGATCAAAATTTTAAAGCATTAGTTCTGCAAAATGTTGTGTTCTGTTGTCTGTGACATCTTTTCTAAGTTCCATTAATATGGTAATAATTCTTTCCTACAGTTCCCTCTTTTGTCCAAGAGTAGTCTTTTGGAGAAAGTAATCAAGGAGAAATCTGACGATGAGGAGGGCTGTGTTATCCAGCTATATGATGTTCCTGGTAGTGCAGAAACATTTGAAATGGTTGCTAAGTTTTGCTATGGTGTGAAGTTAGAACTTAGTGCATCAAATGTTGTGTACCTACGCTGTGCTGCTGAGCATCTTCAAATGACAGAAGAAATCTCAGAGGACAACTTGATTGCTCAGACTGAAACCTTCCTTAACCAAGTGGTACTCCGTAGCTGGAAGGATTCATTAAAAGCACTCCAAACATGTGATGATCTTCTCCCTTATGCTGAAAATCTTCAGGTTGTGAAGAGGTGCATCGAGTCATTAGCTGTTAAAGCATGCACAGATCCAAATCTATTTGGCTGGCCAATGATGGAGCATGGTGTCATGCAAAGCCCTGGTGGGAGTGTCTTGTGGAATGGTATAAGCACTGGAGCCAGACCTAGACAATGTAGTTCAGATTGGTGGTATGAGGATGCCTCGTCTTTGAGTTTACCCATCTATAAGAGGTTGATCTCAGTCATGGAATCTCGAGGCATCAGACAAGAGATAATTGCTGGATCATTGACTTATTATGCCAAAAGGTATCTTCCAGGACTGACTAGACGTCATAGTCTGGGACCTGTAGCTTTGATGGCTGCACCATCTGAAGAAGAACAGAGACATCTGCTTGAAGAGATTGATAGCTTGCTGCCTTTTCAGAAGGGTACAACATCAACTAAAGTTTTGCTTGGGCTTCTTCGCACTGCAATGATTCTGCGAGCTAGCCCATCATGCATTTCTAACCTGGAGAAGAGAATAGGAATGCAGCTAGATCAGGCCACCTTGGAAGATTTACTTCTGCCAACCTTCTCATACTCTATGGAAACACTTTATAATGTAGACTGTGTCCAGAGAATTCTTGAACACTTCTTAGCCTTGGATCAGGCAACTGGTGGGGCCTCTTCTGGTTTGGTTGATGATGAGCAGATGATGGGCTCGCCTTCTTTGACACCAGTAACTACAGTTGCTAAGCTAATTGATGGATTCCTGGCAGAGATTGCACCTGATATTAACTTAAAGCTGCCAAAGTTTCAGACTTTGGCAGCTGCGGTACCTGATTATGGCCGACCACTGGATGATGGACTTTATCGCGCCATTGACATATATTTGAAGGTAATTGTTCTCACGCTTGTTCATGACCCTTCATTCCGTATGCACAACTCTTCAATAATAAGTAGCTCATACTACTTTTTTCACAAACAAATGATATCAAGCTTCCTTTTTTCCCCTCCTGTTTATCAGAAACGTAGGCTGCCTCTTTACTGAAATGCTTGTTTTGCCATGAAAGATTAGTTTTATAAAAACAAATATGGATCTTTATCATTTTTCTTTCTAGAGTCTTAGGTATGATTTTCTTTCCTTGTCCTGATGTTTTAGTTTCAAAGTTGACTTGTTTCTGATCAAAAATAGTTCTAAATTTGGTTTACCAATACATATACAGGCGCACCCATGGCTCACGGATTCCGATAGGGAACAACTCTGCCGGCTGATGGACTGCCAGAAGCTCTCCCTGGAAGCCTGCACTCATGCTGCACAGAATGAGCGACTCCCACTACGAGTGGTAGTTCAAGTCCTCTTTTTTGAGCAGCTTCAATTGAGGACCTCAATTGCAGGATGCTTGCTTGTTTCTGACAACCTCGATGGGTCACGGCCCCTGAGGAGCGGCTTTGTAGGCTTAAGTGAGGGTGGTGGGTGGGCAACAGCTGTCAGGGAGAATCAAGTGTTGATGGTAGGCATGGACCACATGAGAATGAGGGTGTCTGAGCTTGAGAAAGAGTGCTCTAGCATGAGGCAAGAGATTGAGAAGTTGGGCCGGGGGTGGAGTGGGTGGAGCAGTGTCCCAAGGAAGTTTGGATTTAGGATCAAGTCCCAGATGTGCAGTGCTCAAGAGGGTTCTGTCAACGAACAGCAGAAGACTGGGATCCGGAAGATTGAGAAGCTGCAGGCAAAGCTTACAACAAAGCACAAGAAACAGTTGCCTACAGATACGTGAACTTTCACGTGACTGCAATATTATTTTTCTGTACTTATTTCTTGCAATGAAACCGTGAATTAAGATCCTTTCGGTCTCTCTCTGTTTCTGTTTGCCTTTTCTTTTATCTTTTAGGCTCGCACCCATGGTCTTCTATGGAAGATGGGAATGTATGGCCCTTGGTTTTCCTCTATGCTTCTTGTAAGTTGTAATTGTAATGCTGGAGTTGCAAATTGTAAGACATGTCTTGAAAAAATGTTTCTGAGTCCTTGTCATTATAAATTACCACTGTAATGCCATCATCATCACTGATATTGCTGAAAAATGCAAAATGTTCTTTTAGTAACTTATTCTCATTGATGACAAATTTTGGGATAGAATTTACAAATTCGTGATGGTCTGATTTGAGTCATGTGCTCATCATTTACTAAATAGCTCGATCTTTTCCTTTTCTGTAATTTTTTTCTGAAGGGGAATGTCGTAGATAAGAAATAGCACAGGGATGGGGAGTATGATTGGATTCAATTAAAAAAAGGTGTTGTTGCATTAACTAGTTATCAATCCATGTTTCTGAAATCAGATGAGTGGAAGAGCCTGTATCCCTCCGCATCTATTTTTGTCTTTCTTTGATTTGATTTGATTTGATTTTGTAGTTTGTTTTTAACAGGTTAGAATGCAATACCAAGTGTTTGCTTCAGACCAAAATGGTCCATAGGGCTGGAGACCAGAACATGAATTGAAGGTAAATGCATGGCATCTTGCTATTTTTTGTATAGCATTTGAGCAGAGCCTGCCAACATGGATTTAGCTGGACCGGTCTATTCCCCAACTGCCTGTCCTGAGGTTTCACAAGGCTTGTCCCATTTTTCATTTAAACATGGATCAAGGTAGGTATGGTGCCAGTTGTTTCTATTTTTCTGCTGAAGGAACTATAGGAATTCTATTAATGTATATAGATTGATTATTGTCAGCTTTGATTGAAGAAGCTGGATGTTTTTTTGGTTTTTCAGTAGGTAACATCTTTGGGAGTGATGTCGGTCCTACACTCATCAGACCAGCAGGTGGTCCAAGGCAGTGCAGGACCACTGGATCACCATCATGATCCGTGAATCATGGATCGTGATGGTGTTCCAGTGGTCTGGCATCGGTCCCATGAGCGTGGGGACCTGAACCTTTCTCAACGTCCTTGGCTCCTAGGAATTGTGCTGTCTTGCACCAACAAAGATGCAAGCAGACCTGCTCATGAGTTGGCCCTAGGCCTCGGGCTTCCTTGACTAATTCATCTACACTTTTAACCATGGGCCGTCAATTTGGAAGCATGCAACCATCGAGGATGTGGCACAATAGACATTGAGGACGGTGTCGGTGCAGCGGATGTGACAATGGGTGTTGATGAGGATGTCATACCTAGGATGATGCTTGGCTCGTCGAAGAAGAAGGAGAAGACGGCAACAACGTCGTCGAGGTGGTGGGCACAGATCATGAAGACCATCAATTGCAGGTGAAGACAATAGGATGGATGGAAGAGAAGACGACATTATAGGTCGGAGTCGAGGTTGCTGGACGTTGAGGCGGGGGTTGATGAGGGCAGAGGTGAAGTTTGGGAGGCAGGGGGTGTTCAAGTCATGTGCACAAGTGGGGTGGGGGCGAGGGGGGCATTTTTTTGAGTCATGTAGTGGACAGGAGACATTTGGATCGTGATGGATACTAACTTGCAAATCTAGTGCATCCAAGTCCACGCATCTCTATCCCTAACAATGTCTGACAATATTGTTTACAATACTAACCGCTCGATGTACTCACTGACGCAGCTAGGTGTTAGTACGTGGTTTTGTCCTCAGTAAAGGTCGGAGGGCTCCATTCTTATCTTGGCTAATGTTATTGGTGGTAACAATATTGGGGGATGTTACTGAAGTTGCATATTTACAAGGTCATGGGGCAAAATCCCAATTGACAGGTTGGCAAGGGGAATAACAATTCACTTGCCCCTATCCTGATTACCGGATATAGGTGTGAATGGGATTGACCATTGATCATGGTACTTATCTGTGCTACTTTGATGTAGTAGGGTATGATCGAGCTGTTTTTGTTGTCGTCATGGACGAAACATTCAGGGATTCTTATCCTTGTGATCATATCCAAAATGGATGGCTATGCTGGTTGTTCCCCTCCCTCATCCTTTCTTTTTTTTTTTTTTTTCTTATAAATAAATAATTAATTAATAATAACGTTGAGAATTGGATTATATCAAAATCCCGACGCAACTGAAGTGTTGGCCTCGAAAATCAATCAACCAAATTGGGGCTGTTTTCGCGCATCGATGGGATTGCAGCTGACACTTTTGAGAGTAGAGCAGAAATGGGAGATGGTACTTCTCTTTGAGAAACTCTGCTGAATTGTGTTTGAAGAGAGCTCGTACTGCTTGGAAACAATGGGTGTTTCGCTCATTCCAGCGATGCTTATACATTCGGCTGGTTCCAAATCAGAGCCTTGCCAATGTTTTAACCCTAGCTGACTTCGACTCAGACATGAAGCCGAGAAATAACGAGAAGCCCCTGGAAGTAGATTGTCCTGAGGACTGTAAAGCACCGAGTCGAGATTTATGGATGTCCAATCCTTCATCAAGTAGGAGATTTGATCAAGGACCATGACCCAGGATACCACCTCGAATCTAAGCACCCTATTATTCCTTTCCTTCCAGATACACCAACAGGTAACTGAGAAAACTGTATCCCAGAGACCTTCCCGTGTGATGTATTGGAGTAGTTTCTCCTGAAGTGCCAGCAATCATGAACACTTGCCGGACTACTTGATTCATTGAACTGAAGAACTCTGCTCGAAATTTGTTTGGAAAACTCACTTTGTAACACTATATGATCCCAGGTTTCTAAATCAGTGGAGCATAATGGACACAATGGTGGACCTTAAATCCCTTTCTTTGCTAAAATATTCGTCGTTAAGATCTCGTTGTTATACGCAAGCGAGTTAAGATCTTTACCTTCTCCGGAATGTCCAGCTTCCATGAGGAATTTGTCAAAGGCGACATGATCCCACCACGCATGAGAAACAAGTAAAATCGTGCGGGAATAGTTTTCTTGGATTTCTTCCGTTCTTCTCCTTGGTTTTTCTTGGAACAGTAATAGCGTGTCATCAAGGTGCAAAGAAGGTGATCAAGGCAGGGTGGAGAAGAGTGGAAGATGGTTGTGCGAAAGGTACAAAGATTGGAGTGACGAAGGCGAAGGACGATGGTGGTGCTCATCGGCCGGGGGTGGCAACGGATCGGCCGAGGGCAGGGGATGACGATCGGACATGGCCAACATGGTGCAGGGGGCTCTGAGGGGCTCATCCTGGACCTCTCATCGCATCTCGCCGAAGGAAATGAGCAGCTTCGAGCTTTCTTCTCGACCGCGATAAAGGCGTCGGCGCTGGTGTTGGAAGCATCGCATCGCCGGTGGGAGGGGCTGACTGTAATAGTGCGCAATCTGGGACGAAGAGTCTCGGCGGAGTTGATAGCCAAGGAGATCCATTCTAAGCTGAGCTTGGACCTTGACCAGAAGTATTTTCTCTAGCTGAGGATCATGTTGTTGTTCGGTTCAAGATGGAGAAGGACTGCAAAATGATGAAGTCAAGAGGGCCATGGTTTGTTGGGGGGCAGTTGCTCGCGGTTGAAGAATGGGTGTCGGACTTTGTTCCGGGAAAGAGGACTATCCAAAAAACCTTGGTTTGGCTCCGTCTTCCGAGTCTTCCACTTGAATACTGGGAACCGGAGGCCATCAGGGCGGTGGCAGCGCCAGCGGGCTGACCTATCTCGATGGATGGTTTTACAAACAACATGAAGAAAACGGGATATGCCCGTGTGAAGGTGGAGCTAGATGCAAGCAAATCCCTACAACCGGGTGTTCTGGTTCGTGTGGTGGAGGGGGACTTCTGGCAGCAATATGTCTTTGAGAATCTGTCATGTGTTTGCTTCAAGTGTGGCAGAATCTTCAAGTGTGGTAGAATGCGGCACGAAGAAGATAGGTGCAAGGTGGCTGAGGGGGAGGTTCTGCCGGCGATTGCTGCTTCCTCTAAGGCTGCCTCTACCTCGGTGACTGTGGATCAGGGAACAACCGACCCTGTCTCTTTGGAGGTTTCGATGATAGAGGGAAAGGAAGGGAATCCTGGGGTTCGATCTGTGTTCGGTCCCTGGATGGTCATGACCCGGACATGCCAATCTCAGCCGGCAAGGGCTTCGGTGAAGGCGTGGAGAGATCTCAGAAAAGAAAAGGTACACAATCCTGACCAAACTTCCTCCTTCCCGCCGATTTCTTCACCGACTGTGGTCCCTTCTTCTCCACGAGGTTCTTCTCCGAGTTCTCCTCTGGATTCTGATGACTGGCAAAAGCCAACCAAATTGGCCCAGCGCCGGTCTTCGGGCGCCAGTTCCGGGGATCACTCGGTGGACAACAATGCAAATCTCTCGGGCTTTGGCCCGTTAGGTCTGTTGGGGGACTGCATGGAGGTGGGCCCTGTAGAGGAGGCTGGTCCAGGGACCGGCAAATGGTGGATTATGGGACTCTCTCGCTGAAGCATATTTGCAGCCCACCAGAGTCCTCTGCTCCCAGCCCGGAACCGGTGGTCATCCCTTCTTCTCGGCTTTCTAGGGATGGGCCTTCTTCTTCTGGAAAGGTATGTAATCCTCTACCTTGTATGGATGCTGATAAGGGGGGAATGCAGTGGCTAGCTATATTTCTTGTCAGTCAGAGAGTGAGCCTATGGGTATGCAACGGCTGAAATCAACCAGTCTGGGTTTGGTGGCTGCCAAGGGGAGAGTGGAGACTGTTGTTGGTGGAACCTTTGTTGGGAAGGTGGGAGGTCCTGAGGAGGAAGCATCCACTGGGAGTGGTGGGAGGAGAGGCAGTGAGGAACCTTTGTTGATCGTTACTAAGGGGACAGGAACCTCTGCTGGAAAGGCTGGAGGCCCTGTGGAGGTGGGGGGTGCTGGGAAGTCAAAGTTTGGCAACCGGGGTCCCAGGGTCGGCCTCGCTCTGGGGTTTCGGGGTCTTCTTCCTTGGCTATGAGTCCGTCTTCTCAGGGCTCGGCTAAAGGGAGTTCTCCTTTGGTTGTCAGCCCCCCTCCTCTGGTCTCGATTGATGGGAGTCCGAATTCTGGGGCCTCTATTGTTATGGCGGGTAATCCTTCAAGCTAGTGTAAGGTTTTACAGGGTTCTCTGGGGACCGCTGATCCTACCCAGTTAATGGCTGCCCTCTCTTTATCTTCTGAGGTTCAGGGTGAAACCCATGAGGCTCTCTCTCTAAAATGGAAGGGTGTTCTGGGTTCGGTGGACTTATCCCTTGTGAATGCTGCTCAGGGTGTTGCCCAGGGAGAGGTGTTGCCTCAGGGAAAACTTGTTTCTACTTCTGCTGCTTCTGTGGATGTTTCTATGGATGTCTCTGGACAGGAATATAGACCATCCAACTCTTGTTAACTTTCTATGAAGACTTGTATGGAATGTGCAAGGGGTGGGGAAACCCGCTTTCCTGTTTACTAATGGTAGATTTTTATAGCTTTATAACCCTTAATTATGTATTCTCTTAGAAACTAGATTGGCAGGCTTGAGTTTGGATCAAGTACGTCCCGCTTTTCGAGGAAGTGAGATTTCTACTCTATTCAGTCTCAGGGCCTGGCGGGTGGCATCATTGTCATGTGGAATCAGGAGGTGGCAAAAATTGATGTTTTCCACCGTTCTTCCCAACTGGTGGCTATTGTCATCACCGAACCGAATCGTCCCTCCTGGCTCTTATGCGACGTATATGCAAGTACATTGTATAGGAAAAGAACTATCTGGGTGGAGGCTTCGGCGTTGATTGGTCAGGGTGTTTCCACTATGGTTGTTGGGGATTTCAATGTTCTTGACTGAGCTGAGGACAAAAGGGGGGGTAGACCCTTTGTTGAAGACACGGCTTCCTCTGACTTCACGGATTTCATTCAAGGGATCGATCTGGTTGACTTAGGGTTTGTGGACCCTCGTTTTACTTGGTGCAATAACCGCTCTGGTGCAGCGAGAGTCTGGGAGAGACTTGACAAATGCTATGCTACCCCCTCCTGGCTTTCTCTTTACCCGGTCCACATGGTGCATCACCTTAATAGGATTGCCTCTGACCATAGGCCCCTCCTCTTGTCTTTGGATGTCTTTGCCCGGGGTTCCACTCCATTCAGATACAAGAAGTTCTGGCTCTCTTATCCCAAAGCCAGAGACTTAGTCAGAGATGTGTGGAGGATTCCTGTCTGGGGTGATGCTTCTTATCGGCTTTCTCATCAGTTGGAGTTGCTTAGGAGACGCCTTCTTAGGTGGAATAGGGTTGAGCTTGGGAATGTGATGACTAACCTCAGTACTGTTGAAGCAACTATTTCTGATCTGCAGGAGAAGGAAGATAGGTTGGGTTCCTTGTTGCAGCTGGATATGGACATTCTTCGTGCTCAGCTCTCTTTGCACCATTCTCTGCTCCAAAACCAGGAGGTCATTTGGCATCAGAAGTCTAGAGTTCAGTGGCCGCGGGCAGGTGATAGAAATACTCGTTTCTTTCACCTGGCTACCATTATTCACAGGCATAAGAACTCTATTCGCTCGTTGAGGGCTTCTGACAGCCACTGGCTTGAGGATGATCATGCTATCAGGTAGGAGATTTATATGTTTTTTGCCTCTCGGTGGACGGAGGCTACCCCCACTACACCTCTTTATTCCTTCCTTCCGATGACTACGGTCTCCTCCCTACATAATTCCATTCTCTTGGCTCCCATTTCAGAGGAGGAGATCCGTATGGCGTTGTGGTCCTTGGGAGAAGATAAAGCCCCTGGTCCTGATGGCTACCCTCCCTTCTTCTTCCGGAGATTTTGGGATATTATATCTACGGACTTCACTGCAGCTATCCAGTTATTCTTTGTTTCAGGTTCCATGCCTAGTTCTTGGAAGCGGACCTTCATTACTCTTATTCCCTAGCATCCTGATGCTTCCGAGCCGACCCACTTTCGACTAATCAGTTTGTGCAATACTATATATAAAGTTTGTGCTAAACTGATGGTCACTAGGATGAAGTCTATTCTTCCTCAGCTGATTAGCCCGGAGCAGGGAGCTTTCGTTGGTAGGTGCTCTATCTCTGACAATGTTCTTATTACTCATGAGTTTATGGCGGATCTGCGCCGTGCTTCTCGCCGCAGCCTCATGGCCATCAAACTTGACATGGAGAGAGCCTATGATAGAGTCAACTGGGATTTTCTTTTCAAGACCCTGCATGACTTCGGCTTCCACCCGACTTGGATTTCTAGGATCTTTGCTTGTGTGTCCAGACCGTCATTTTCTCTTTTGATCAATGGATCTCCCACGGATTATTTTACCTCTTCTGTTGGCCTTCGCCAAGGTTGTCCTCTTTCTCCTTTCTTATTTATCATTTGCGCTAACTATCTTTCGAGGGCCTTGCGAGTTGTTGTGCAGGAGTCGATTGTCCAACCTTTCTCTCCTGCTCCTGCTGCTCCTCCCGTTTCCCATCTCTTATTTGTAGATGATTGTTTACTCCTGGGGAGGGCTTCGGTTTCCTCGGCCCAGGGATTCAGGGGGATTCTGGAGGACTACTACTCCACGTTGGGTCAGATAATCAACCTCCATAAATCCGGGGTTTATTTCAGCCCCAAGACCCCTGCTCGGACACGGCACAGGATTGTGGATATTCTTGGTATTGCGAAGCGCAGTGGTCCCCTCATTTATTTGGGTGTTCCTATTTCTGGATCCAGACTATCCAGGATGGAGTGCTCCCCGATGATTCAGTCTATTCGTGAGAGGATCGATGGTTGGCAAGGCAGATCTCTCTCCTCCATGGGTAGAATCATCCTAATCCGCTCGGTTCTCACATCCTTTCCGGTCTATCTGCTCTCGAATGCCATTATTTTCAGGACTCTTATTCTCGGATTGGAGCAAATGATTAGGGCTTTCTTGCGGGACTCCTTTTCGTCTAGGCAGAGGATCCATCTGGTTGGCTAGCAAGCTGTTTGTCAACCGATTCAGCAGAGCAAACTGGGAATTCATTCTCTCATCACATTGAGAGAGGCGCTTCTTGGAAGCTGGTTGCCAGACTCTTTCTCTGCCCTGATAGTATTGGTCCACCATTATGCGAGCCCGGTATGCTGACTATCCAGCCATTATTGATGGTACTGCTCGACCTACCAGACACTCCTCTGCTATATGGAGGGAGATGCTTACTATAGCTCCTCTCATTTCTCCTCATCTCTCCTGGATTATTGGGGATGGCAGGTCTATCTGGTTTTTGCAGGATCCTTGAATTTCTAAGCTGCCTCTCTGTAGATAGCTTATCTTTATATCTATCGATATTCCTAACTCTATTTCCATTACTGACCTCTTCCTTCCTGGTCGGCCATTGTGGGACCAGGGTGTAGTCAAATCCATTTTTGGGGATATTCTTGGCCTCCAAGTCTGCTCCATCATCCTGCCTACCATCCTGGGCTCGGATGTTAGAGTTTGGAGGTACTCCGCTGCCCCTAGGGTGCCTATATTTGATCTTCTCACCATTTTCTCTGTAGAGGTCATCAACCCTATCCTGTTGGGCTGGATCTGGTCTATTCCGGTGCACCCGAGAGTCTCTCTCTTCATATGGAAGGTGGTCCGGCCTGCCTTCCTACCAGAGTCCTCCTGGCTACTAGGGGCATGCATATTTCCCATGTCTGCTCTATTTGTGATGTTGTTCTGGAGACCTAGGATCACACCTTGTTCTCCTGTCCCCGGGCTAGGCGTGTGTGGCAGATAGCTATTTTAGCTCATCTCTTTCTCCAGGATGCTGATTCTCATGACTCATTCATTAGGATCCTACGATCGGCTAATGCCACTCCGTCTGCGACTCTCCTAGCCTATATCGCTTATCATATCTGGCTCGTTAGGAATGAGTTCGTCTTCACCTCGGTGAGATGTTCCCCGTGGCTTATTGCCCAGCGTGCCACTGCTTCTGCTATTGAGTTCCATAGATCAATTAGAAGATTGACGGATTTCTGGGGTTCCTGCCTTGCTCTTCGAGCGCCCCACCGAGTTTTCATCTCTTGGAAACTCCCTCCTCCATCCTTCTCCACAGTCAGTTTTGATTGCAGTCTTCGTCACAGATCCGGAGGTGCTGCCTTCGTCATCAGGGACTTCAGCTTGGGTTTCCGTGCAGTTGGTGGAGTACCTCTTATCGACCCTTCCGTCCCTACGACGGAGCTGTATGTCGCTTGGGCTGGCATCAGATATGCCCGTCAGATTCTCCACGTTGACCATCTCATCATCGATGAAGATTCTCTGACGATCATCTCGTGGATTCGACAGTCCTTATTGCATCCTTTGGTTCACCTTGTTATTCGAGATATTGGGCTCCTCCTACAGGGATGCGCTTCGATTATCATTTGACATATCTATAGGGAGGCTAACTCGGCTGCAGACTGGGTCGCCTCCTTTGTTGCTCATCATTCCATTTCTGTGTTTTGGTTTGACTGACGGACTTCCCATATACATTTTCAGGATATTGTACTGTCTGACTTTCTTGGTTGTGTTCACACTCGTTTTGTCTAATGAATACACCATTCTATCAAAAAAAAATCATTTGACCGTGAAGGTGTGGGAGATATGCCATTTCCAAATCCTAGTGTCTTTCATCATGCAAATGCTTGATCATCAACCATCATCAATTTGTTAACTAGATAAGAATTACGAGCAGAAATCATAGATTTGGTAAATAAGTTTGCTAGTTGATCATGCGATTATATGTGAGAAAGAACTAGGATGTTATCTTGCACAAGTTCTCGAATATAATGACAATCTATCATGTGCTTATTTCGTTCATAGTGTATTGAATAGGTTGCAATATGAATGGCACTGATATTATCTGCATAAAGGGATATGGGTTGTGGACAAGGCACACCTAGGTCTATAAGTAGTTGCCAAAGCCAAACAATTTTTTGAGCTAACTGATAATATAGATCGATACTTTGTTTCTGCTAAAAACTTGCCAACTCCAACTTATTTCTTGCATTTCCATGAGATTAGGGAGGAATCTAAGAAAATGCAGCAACCACTAATGGGGTTCCTAGTGTTAAAACATCCAGCATGATTTACACATGCAAAGGCTACAAGAGCAAGAGAAGAGTTGGCAGGAAAGAGCAATTCATGACCAATTGTTCCTTTTAGAATGATATGATGAAGTGCAATAAGATGGAGTCGTTATGGATGAGAAATAAATTGATGAATAATTTGTACTATGAAGAAAATATCTAGACAAGTTATAGTGAGGTAGATAAGGCTGTCTACAAGGTATCTATATCAATTTGGATCAAAGATAGGCTATCCACTATCTGTCGTTAATTTCATATTAACTTTCGTAAGCATGGTGCAAATCCTATTATCTATGAGATTGGCTAACTATATTACGTCTTCAGTATACTTCTGTTGACCAAGAAATAAACCACTAGACGAGTAAGATACCTCTAAACCAATAAAGTAAGTGAGGGACCCTAGATCCTTCATGTGAAAAGAAGCTCAAGAAAGCTCTTTAACTCAATAATGCCATTATTGTCACTTCATGTTATAACCATGTCATTAACATATAATAAGAGGATAATTATTTCATTATTAGAATGATGCACGAAGAAAGTGATTATTAGAATTTTATTGGAAGCCAACAGAATAAATAGTACAGTGAAAATTTTCAAACCATGTTCGAGAAGCCTGCATAAGATCATAAAGAAACTTGTTAAGTTTGCACACTAAATTGGAAGTAAGAAGAGGATATTGAAGATGAGGCTCCATATACACAGTTTTCTTTAGATGCCCATGCAGAAAAGCATTCTTTATATCCATTTGATACAAAAACTATTTTTTAGCCGAGGCTATAGCTAGTGGTGTACGAATAATAGTAATTTTAGTCACAGGAGAGAATGTTTGTTCATAGTCAATACCATATTCCTATTTATACTCTTGGGCTACAAGTCTTGCCTTATACCTATCAAGAGTACTATCAGGCTTGATTTTAATAGTGTATACCCATTTACTGCTAATGATAGATATATCATTTGGACAAGGAACTAAGTTCCAAGTCCTATTGATCTCAAGTACATGAAGCCTATCTGCCACTACTTTTCTCCAATACTCATGTTGTACTGCTTGTTTATGGGTAGAAGGAATTGAAATGGAATCAACAGTGGTAAAGAGAGAAGTAGAAGGACCATACTGCTCAGGTGAATAACCAAGTTATTGTAGAGGTTGACTAAAATTGGAACGAGTAGAATGTCGAAGTAGTGGTAGACTCTTATTTTGAATGGATGTTGGAAAATTAGGTAACATAGAATTTAATGTAGAACTTTCAAGAGTATGATCGGTATGAGGCATGATTGGCTTTTCTATTGCTAAACTTGGAGAAATATTTTCTATACTTGTTATGTCATTAGTATCGAGAGGCAAGCTAGTTAAAAATCGGGTAAGAATGAAATAGACTGATTAGACTCATGTAATAAAGAAGAGGAATAAGAATAAGAATTTTCAAAGAAAGTAACATGACAAGGTATATACATATGTTCATTTTCTGAATCATAGGAGATGTAGACTTTTTGTTTATCACTATATCCAAGAAACACATATTTTGTAGCTCTTGAAGATAATTTATTTCATAAATGTGAAAGAAGTAATACAAAACGAATGCATCCAAAGACATGAAGTCGAGAATAATATGGAGGTTTATTATAAAAATAAAATAATGATGATTTATTATGATGTAGATTGTCAATTAATGTGATAGACTGCAGTATGAATAGCTCTACCCAACAACTTGAAAAAAGATGTGACTCAATCAAGATGGTTCGAGCTATTTCAGCAATATGATAATTTTTTCTCTCAACAATCTCATTTTGCTCAGGGGTTTGTAGGCATGATTGCTATGATAAAATTATCTTTTCATAGAAAAAAATGTTAGTCCTGAAAAACAAAACTCTCCCTAAATCTAAATGGAATGTTTTGATCATTTTTCAAATTATGTTTCTATCATAGTGATAAATGATTTGGCTATATTTGTAAGTTTAGATTTGGCACGCAAAAAAATAAATTCAAGTGAACCTTGTATGCCGACCAATAAACAAAACAAAATAATGATAACCAAGCTTAGAGGAAACTATTGATGGATCCCATAAATTACTATGTATCAATGGTGCATCTACTTTAGAAGCACCGGAAGAAAAAGGCAACTTGGAAGCCTTACCAAGAGCACAACTTTGAGAATGATATAGATTTGATATATAATTTGTTTGAAAAAAATCGAAACTTAAATATATGCTAAAGTCTAAAAGCATGAGGGTATCCAAGTGCCAAAGAACCCAAGTTTTATCAATAAGCAAACTTTTAGAAGATGGAGATACTGAAAAACATAATGGGGAAGAAGGTTGTGCATCCAAGTTTAGACAAAGTAGACATCCTTGCTATGCCCCTTCCCGATCGCTTTCCTTGTTTGAAGGTCCTGTACATCACAACCATGAGGAGAAAAGGTTACCAAACAATTTTGATCAATTAACTGACCAATAGAAACTAGGTTTGCAACCAATCTTAGAGCATAAAAACTATTTAGAAGAGATAAATCTTTCTTAGGTTTATTTGTTAAGCAAACTATCCCAACATCTTTAATGCATAATTCTTTCCCATTAGCAATAATGATAGAATGATTTGATGAATATGGTTTAAGATTTGCTAAGACATGTTTTGCTCGGACATATGATTGAATGCAGTGGAATCAAGAATCCAAAGAGAAAATTTGTTTCCTTTATCTAAAAAAACTAACGGTAGAGAAAGAGAAAGAGATAGCACCTAATGCAGTAGATTACAATGAGGATTGGATCACTTCCTGAATTATTTTTTAAGAGAAATTATTATCTAATGATATAGGCATTTTTGGTCTCCATTAGAAGTATGGAATACTGATTGACTTTGCTTGTTTTTCTACAAATTTCAGCAATTCAAAATTAATTATATGTCATGTTTTCTCATAGTAGTTACACAAATTTTATTTCCTACGATGAGATTGTGCATGCTCAAATTCATTACAATATCTGCATTGAATACTAGTACATTTTTCATTCTTTTATTTTGGTTGGGGCCTACCACAAGAAGTAAGAAAAATACCATTCACAAAATCATTTTTAGCATCTAACATAGCCTATGTGTTTAGCCAAGTTTCTTCACGAATGAGTTTAAAAAGACTAGAATCAAGATTCTGGATGCCACAATTTATTATGTTAACCCAAGTATTCTCAAATTCTGGTCTTAGTTTCATACACTATAAGAATTCTGCTTACAAGGGATGGCTAATTGTCATCACTAATAAGCAATTTGCCATTGCTAATAAGTAGTTTACTATTGCTAATATTCTAAAAATCTCAACGCTAAAAGCCATTTTAGTGATTGCACCAAAGCCATCCCTTATTACTGATGGTATTAGTGACGACAAAACCATCATTAATAATTTTTTTTATTTTTTTAAATTTTAATTAAAAAATATATTAGTGATGGCAAATGTTGTCGCTAATTATTATGCCATATATAATAAGTATTAGCAATGGCTATCTACCATCGCTAATACCATCAATTATAGTTTTTAATTTTTTTAAATTGTAATTATATTTTAAAATTCTTTTAAAAAAATTAGATCTACTGTTTGTAGGACCTACCTATTATTATTTTTGTGAGCATTAGCAACATCGATGATGATGGCAACAGAGCCATCACTCAAAGTCTTTTTTATTTAAAATATATTAATTAATTTTAATTAGCTATTTATTTAACTAATTAATTACATATTATTTGATTAAATAATTAGCTATTTATTGAAATAGTTAATTAGGTGTGCATGGATACGTGTCTTGCATGCATGAGACTCGGGCCTCGACATGCAGAGCACAAGGTGCATGTCTTGTGCCCTATAAGCTCGGGCCAAGGAAAGGTGCCGAGGGTTGCCTTGTATGTTGGGTTCCCGTGCATTCGAGTTGAAAGCCTTGGATGCCAGCTAGAACCCGAGGTCTAAGTATACTGAGCATGCCCTGATTCTTATGTTTGCAATACTGCCCGGCGCTTTTTGATGCAGGACGATGCAAGTTCTAATTTTATAAATGCAGCAACTAAGTAAATTCAAATAAAGATGCAAGTGAAAAATGTAAGATAATTAGATATTGCTATCCATTTATAATTTTTAAGACTATTCAAGAAAATGATCGATCACAAGCTAGTTAAGAAACTACCTAGATTAAAATTATTACTTTACTTGTATCAGATCTAGTCTAAGAAAAAAATACTCAACTTACTATATGGCTAATAGCAAATATAGAATTAAATCCTAGACTAGATCTCATCAAGGTACTAAGGATCTTAAGATTCAGGTTGAGCAGCATTTCTCGAAATGGATCTCAAGTTTCTTATTTTAAAGAAAATGTCAGAGCTGCGAGTTTTGATGTATCCTTGAATTCTTTCACGATTCGTTGAAGGAATTTGTTAACAAAGAGACAAAAATTTAAGAGATGGCGTGGAATGAGAAGAAAAATTAAACATGAAAGATGGAAGAGGGAAGGGAAGTGCAAGCAAGAAGATGAGGGATAGTTGATATAGGAACAGGGCTTCACATCCTCGAGCTTCACACCCAATCTCACAATCACAATATCAAGATAGAAATAATCATAATAAATTATTTTTTATTCATGACTCCTAGGTCTTTATATAGATAAAAGTATAAAATAAAGATATACATGAATTCTTCATGGGATAACATGATAACTTTCATTTAAATATAATTTTTATTTAAAATTAAACAAAAGCCCGATCCTTAGACTTGATCTTATCCATATAGGGCGATCAAGTTCAGCCAAGAATTATACGACAAAAAACATGTGGCATTGAATATATGGCGGCATATATGAATGGAGAGTCATTATGTCGATGAATCTCTAAATACTAAACAACCTGAACTCGAATTCATATAAATAAAATAATTAACCCAATTGACAAGCCCAATTGAATGCATAATAAATCAGCTAAAAGAAACGATAAAGCAACTAAGGGAATGACCGATCAGATCTCTATAGCCATGGCTATGCTATTGGTATTGTCGATATTCTAGATCGTCATCATGCTTGTGCTCGTGTTTGAATTGATTTTGTAGATAGGTTGATATTCTCGTCACCTTTTCTCGGCCCTAGCACGCTCTGACTGCCCTGGATGCCAGCTGGGACCTGAGGCCTTAATGCGCTGAGCACACCCCATTGTAAAACAAAACTCATTTATATGTCAGAGGTACTTTTGCATTGAGCAAATTTGGTAGAATGTAGAGAAGTATTTTTGTTTTGCCATAATCATGGTGATGAATCATAACTTAATTGGCGTTGCCAAATTTAGTACAACAATAATTTTATGCACAATTTTAAAATGTATCAATTATGGGATAATTGAAATTAGATATTTTTTATTTATGTTTTGCTTACCCAGAAGCTATCTTATTCAAATACGTTGTATGAAATTTCCATGATGGCTTTTCAAATAATAGATATGCTGGCCAACAAATCCGATACGATTTTCTAATGAAACCTTTCCATCATTAGCTAACAAATCCGATCCGGTTTCCTAATTAAACCTTTCCATCTATTTCTGCTATGCGTCGGCGAATGGGATGCATCTCGAGGCCTGTAATATTTGACAAACATCGATATTAATCTGTCCCACCCGAAAATATATGTTCATCTACTTGATATTCGTATGAGATATTTTAGTCTATTTCCAACATAAATTGGCATTTCCTGGCAATGGTTTCATATGTGATCAATACTTTAGTGATATACATACATCTTGACCTAATTTTGAACTTATACGGAAATGCTATAAAAGTATAGTCCATCCGGGAAGTGACAAAGACAACCCAGCTCCACCAAACTTGCTCGCACGAATACCATGATAGAGGAAATCTTTCCTATTTACAACCATATATATAAATTTGCTGACAATAGAAAACCCAGCCTCACACAAAATTCTTCCTTCCATGCACCTTATAAAACTCCTATAGAAAATTGTTCATTCCTCCTCTTTCCCGCTCTCCGAAATATTTATTTATTTATTTATTTATTTTTGGAAAAAATGGAAGCCGGCTGCGACGGCGGCGGTGAGACGGTGGCGAAGAGAACAGGGTGCTCGTGCACCAAAGGAGACTTCTTTCCGGAGGAGTCGTTCGAGAGCTGGGCTAGCTATGGGAAGGCTTTACGGGAGACTGGCATGCGACTCCGGGACCGGCTGACGGCCCGGTCTCTGGAGGAGACGGAGCTGCACGACGTGCGGGCGAGGAGCGGACACGAGATGAAGAAGAATCTCTCAGGGTGGGATCTCATATGGTTCGGCATCGGCGCGGTCATCGGTGCCGGAATATTCGTCCTCACCGGCCAGGAAGCCAACGGTGTGGCCGGCCCTGCCATCGTCCTCTCCTACGCCATCTCCGGGATCTCCGCCATGCTCTCCGTCTTCTGTTACACCGAGTTTGCCGTTGAGATCCCGGTCGCAGGTATTCATTTTTGTTTGTTTGCTTTGAATTATTCTAATTCCGTGTTTTAGCTGGTGATTCATGTGAATTAGCTAAAGTCTTCAAATATTAAGAATTTCTGGAGATTACTTTGAATTTTTAAATAAGAAACTGTGGATATATAATGCAACAAATTTTGTGTTAGAAAAGTCGATAATAATTTCCTTCGGAGTTTGGTTCTAAGGTTGTGTTTTGTTTTCTAGCTCCTGGTCAAGTTAATTTTAAGAAACAGAAGGAAATGACTTAATTTTATGTTAGAAATCAAAACTTGATCGATTTGGCTCATTATGTATTCTCCAATAACTCTCTCGATCATTATTTGTGTAATAAGTTGTAAGTATTATGGATCTGTAAGATATTCTAAAGATCCAGTTAAATCAGATGAATACTCTTGCAACTTGTGTAAAGCTTTATTCTTTTAATTTAATTGGGACACATCCCATCCTCTGCACTCCTTGTATGTTTGGAAAGCACGTATATATCACTAAAGCGGTAGTCCAGTTGGGCCTGGTCTCACAACCAACTAGTTACGGATTAGAGAAATAATTTGGAGGATCCGATTAAATTCAAAATTTATTTTCTGAAACTCATGAGATCAGAGTCCTTACCCCTCTTATCCCAAGCATTTTGAAAAAAAATATTGTTTCTTGTTTTCCACTCTAATTAATGATCTAGAATCTTAATTTCAAGCCTTTTTCCAATTATGTCAAATTGATCGTCCCTCTCACTTTTTTTTTTGCTTTTTTTATAAAATGCTTCTCCCAATTCCACTTCCCAACATGGATTCGAACATCTTCGATCCCAATGTATTGCCAGATCAGTATGAAAAATTAATCCTTAATAAATTTGTCATCACTACCGATGATGTTTTCTAGCTTGGAGTCCATCATCACCATATGCAATGCATTGCCTCTGTTGCTTTTGAATTACCCATTTTTTTTTAAAAAAAGTATATTATTATGTATGAAGGTGGTTCTTTCGCCTACCTCCGGGTGGAGCTCGGCGACTTCATGGCGTTCGTCGCAGCGGGCAACATCCTCCTAGAGTACGTCATCGGTGGTGCCGCCGTCGCCCGCTCCTGGACCTCCTACTTCGCCACCCTCCTCAACCACAAGCCCAACGACTTCCGCATCCACGCCACCGCCCTCGCCGACGACTACAACCGCCTCGACCCCATCGCCGTCGTCGTCATCGCCGTCATCTGCATCGCCGCCGTCCTCAGCACCAAGGGCACCTCCCGCTTCAACTACATAGCCTCCATAATCCACCTCGCCGTCATCCTCTTCATCATCATCGCCGGTCTCACGAAGGCCGACGCCGCCAACTACTCCTCCTTCGCCCCCTACGGCGTCCGCGGCATCTTCTCGGCCTCCGCCGTCCTCTTCTTCGCATACATCGGCTTCGACGCCGTCTCCACCATGGCCGAGGAGACCAGGAACCCCGCCAAGGACATCCCCATCAGCCTCGTGGGCTCCATGACCATCATCACCCTCGCCTACTGCACCCTCGCCGTCACTCTCTGCCTCATGCAACCTTACAAGAACATCGACGTCGACGCGCCCTTCTCCGTCGCCTTCCACGCCGTGGGCATGGACTGGGCCAAGTACATCGTCGCCTTCGGGGCTCTCAAGGGGATGACCACGGTCCTCCTCGTGTCGGCCGTCGGCCAGGCGCGGTACCTCACCCACATCGCTCGCACCCACATGGTTCCGCCGTGGCTGGCTCAGGTGCACGCAAAGACCGGCACTCCGATCAACGCCACCATCGTCATGCTCTTCGCCACCGCCGTCATCGCCTTCTTCACCGATCTGGGCATCCTCTCCAACCTCCTATCCATCTCCACTCTGTTCATCTTCATGCTCGTCGCCGTTGCTCTTCTCGTCCGCCGCTACTACGTGGCCGGCGAGACCTCGGATTACAACCGGAATAAGTTGATCGCTTGCATCGTGCTCATACTGGCATCGTCCATCGCAATCGCGACGTACTGGGGACTGAGCGAGAAGGGGTGGATTGGGTACGTGGTGACGGTGCCGATATGGTTCCTGTCGACGATGATCCTGTGGCTGAAGGTGCCTGAGGCGAGGGATCCCAAGCTGTGGGGGGCGCCGATGGTGCCATGGCTGCCGTCGGCGTCCATCGCGATCAATATTTTCTTGCTGGGATCGATCGACAGGGATTCGTTCGTGAGGTTTGGAATCTGGACGGCAGCGCTACTGATATATTACTTGTTTTTTGGTCTCCATGCGTCCTATGATACGGCCATGGCGGCCGAAAAAACCGCAGGGCCCACGAAGAGATTGGAGGAGGGAAACGCTGGGCGGTAGGAGTCGGAAGAACGAGAGTACGTAGGCATGATGTGCCAATTAATTTTCCCATTGCTTTCTTTGGCCTTTTATATATATATATATATATATATAGAATAAAAAAGTGTGAAATTTAAATGGGGAGAGATAAATGTTATAAGTTAATTTATAAATAAAATTGTTATTAATAGAAGTAAGTTTAAGAGTCATGTAACTCTAGTATTTAATATATTATGGAGATTAAAGAATCATCTTAAAAAAATTTTAGAGTGATATTGAAATTAAAGGATCAATTTTGTATTTATACTAGATAATCTTGAAAGGTAATTTAAATTACCAGCAATATAAATTACAAGTAATATAGATTATTATATTTGGTACATGCAGGTAATTTTACATAATATAAAATTAAATTTATAAACTATTCCTAAATTAAAGCTATATTTTATTTATAATAATATTTTTTAATATTTAATAAAAATATATTTTTAAATTTTATATTTTTATATAAAAAATAAAAATATATATTTTTATTAAATATAAAAAATTGTTGGTGATCCTCTCTCCTACGAATCCCGGCGACAGCTTCCCCTCTCTCACGAGCTCCGATAATGATAACTACCTCCCCCGCAAGTCCTGACGATGGCGAATCCCTTCCAGCGTGCCCTAGCGATGACAATCCCTTCCCAGTGAGCCCCGGTGATGGCAATTTCCTTCTCGCAAACCTCTTGTACTTCCATCATGGGTCCCTCTCCGTCGATCGATAGGTAATGAGGAGGGTCGGAAGATGGGTAGCGAGCAAGGTGCCATCGACGGGTGATGGAGGGGTCACCAGGGGATGCAAAGGAAAGAGGAAGAGAGAAGTAGACGGTAACATTATCTAAAAGATTATCTAGGAAATGATAATCTGGATTGCCACCCTTTTTAAAGGCAATCTAGATTATCTTATAAGAGAATCCAAATAACTTGATAATCTGGACTGCCATCAAAAAAGTTTTATCAAATACAGTAATATGGTGGGGCCTCTTTAAATAGCTGGCAATCTGGATAGATTGTCAGCTACCAAACATAACCTAAGAGTTATATTTGTATTTATAAATAGGCTGACTGTAACCTTAGACAATGCAAGCCATTGAAAGTTTCTTGTATTACTACTATTCATTAAAGATAAAAATAGGTCGGGTCGGACTGGGTCATAACTAATCCTGACTCGACCCGGTTCTTTGATCAGGTCCTATTATTGGACCCGGTCCAACCCGATAGAAGATGGGTTGGTTTGGATCAAGTCCACGACAAAAAAATTTTATTTAATAGGTCATTCGGGTTGGATCATGTCTACGTATAACCTAGTCCCAATCTAAAAAATTTGGAATTGGATTGAACCCAAATTAAATATAAAAAACGATGTTTTTATTATCACATAACCAACTATTATTAGTTATACAAAATAAACAAGAAACAATACTCTCAAAATAAATTAGGATATTAAAATAATTATAAATCTACCTTTATATTAAAAATATAATCTATAAAAGTCTAAAATCATAGCTTAGAGATTCAAATAAGTTTGGATCATAATGTTATTAACTGATTCAGGTTGGGTCGGATCGGGTTTGATTTAAGTAAACCCAGGCTCGATCTAGAAAAAGGAACATATCCAAGTTTTAGGACCTGACCTGGATCCATAGATCCTTGAAAATGGATCAGATCGGGTCTAAGCTGGTGGGGTCGAGTTGGGTCACGGGTCAACCCGATCTATTTGCAACCTTACTATTCATGAATAAAAATTTCCATGCTTCTTATATGTTAAAAAAGTTTAATTTCTTGCATCATATTTTCTACAATTCTTCCTATATCCAACAAAATTGGTATCAGAACAAGGTTCTTTCTTGTTTCTAATTTCATCTAAAGCTTTTTAAGATTCTCCTCATGTTACCTAACTCTTCATTGAATTCCACCATGGCAATAAGTTTTAATGCAAATATAATGAACGCTACCTTCAACTATATGCAAAGCCTAGTATCAATCCATGATGGTGAGAGCTATGATTTTTGGAGCATTCAAACAAGGATTGTTTTCATCTTACGAGATTTATGGAATTTAATCGAAAGTGGCTATGAAGAACTAATAAATTAAGATGAATTTGCTACATTGGTCCCAAGCATAGCAAAGGGAGTATAAAGAGAGCAAAAGAAAAGATGCAAGAACTTTACTTCTTATTCAGCAAAGGATAAGCAAAACTATCTTTTCTAAAATTATGGGTATAAATAAATCTAAAGATGCATGGAAAATTCTGAAAAATAATTTTCAAGGTTCCAACAAAATTGTCTCTATTAAACTTCAATCCTTAAAGAAAGATTTTGATAATTTATTAATGAAAGATCATGAAACAATCACAATTTTTTCTTTAGAGTTATAGGAATTATCAATCAAATTAGAAGCTATGGTGATACTATAAAAGATAAGAAGATTATTTAAAAAAAATTGAGAAGTTTGACTACTAATTTTGATCATATTATTGCTGTAATTGAAGAATCAAAGGATCTATCTATTCTCACCTTGCATAAACTAATGAAATCACTTAAGGCATATGAACAAAGAATGAACAGGTTTTCGGTTCAACCATTAGAGCAAGTGTATGAATCCAAGCTTAATGTTAATAAAAAGAAACCTTCAGGAGTGGAGAAAGAAGAAAAAGAAAGAGGTGCATTTCAAAGAAAAGATCAAGGAAAATGGAAGCAATTTTCTACAGAAATCCAAGGCAAAGGTAAATATAGATAGATCCAATCCAATCAAAAAAAATTGAAATACAAATTCCGAATGCTTTATTTGTAAAAAATCTGGACATGAGTCTAAGTCCTACCATTATAGACGCAAAATTCTAAATAATTCTAAAAGATATTGTTGATTCAATGATAGAAAAGAAAATAATGAAGCAAACTTTTCTTAAAAGGATGATAGTCAATAACTATTTTATTCTTGCATAAATTTGTAACAAGAATCACAGGATATTTGGTATTTGGATTGTGGATGTAGTAATCACATAACATAAAATCAAAAGTTCTTCGTCCAACTAAATCAAAAGACTTCCTATTAAGTCAAGCTTAGAGATAATAAACTATAACAAGTTGAAGAAAAAAGAGTCATAGCAACCTACACAAAAGGAGGTATAAAGAGATTTATCCATGATGTTTTATAAATGCCTAGATTAACTCAAAATTTACTAAGTGTTGGACAATTGCTGCAAAATGGATATAAGATAATCTTTGATAGTGAATGCAAAATTCTTGATAAAGATAAAAATACTCTTGTGGCAAAAATTAAGATGATCCAAATAAAGTATTTGCTCTTAACATGCTAATCAAGCAAAATCCCGCTTTAAAAAGTGAAAAATTTGATGAATCATATTTGTCACTTAAATTACAAATATTGTCACTTAAATTACAAAGGGCTTAACTTTTTAAAGAAAAGAATAGTTCTTGAACTTCCAAGCATTGATAAAAGAAAGCAAATCTGTGAAGGCTACATCTATGGTAAATTACATCAGCTTCCTTTTTAAAAGATAGCATAGAGAGCACAGGCTACTCTTGAAATTGTGTATGCAAATATTTATGGTCCTACAAGGACTCCTTTTAATCAAAAAAGATATTTTCTTCTCTTTATTGATGATTATAGTAGGATGATATGGGTTTTTTTTCTCGAGCAAAAATCAGAAGCCTTTGCTATATTCCTTCAATTCAAAACTTATGTTAAAAGATAGAGTGGTCATCAAATCAAGACTCTAAGAATAGATTGAAAAGGTGAATTCATCTCTACACCATTTTTTAACTATTGCAAGGAGAAAGGCATCGAAAGGCAGTTCACAATACATCATACACTGAAGCAAATGGAGTAGCTGAATACAAAAACCAAACAATAGTGGAGATGGCTCAAAGCATGTTGAAAGAAAAAGAATTGCCAAACAAATTCTGGACAGAAGCTATCAATATAGCTATTTGCATTCTTAATCGGTCTGCTATAAAGGTAATACATAACAAAACACCTAATGAAGCTTCGTATATAGACAAAAGCCTCATGTATAAAACTTAGAAATTTTTGGATGCATTGCTTATGTACTCATTCCTTCTCCAAATAAAAAAAAGTTTGACAAGAAAGCTGAAAAATATATTTTCATAGGATATAGTGAAGAATCTAAGGCCTATCGCCTACTTAATCCAAGAAAAATGAACTTATTATTTTTTTAAAATGTTCTTTTTGATGAATTAGCAGTATGAAAGTAGGAGAAAAACTCTTTTCATGGTTTGAGAATACTTAAGCTACTCAAACTAAGCCAAGAAGATATGCAACAATATGAAAGCTTGAGAGCATCAGAAGAAGGAACTTCAAGACATCATCACTGATTTTGATTCATCTCCAAGGAAGATGAGCTCCTTAATTGATATTTATGGATCTTGTCATATTGCCTTTTATGCAAATGAGCTAGGATTTTCAAGAAGCAAGTAACGACTGACTTAAAGCAATGGATGTAGATATAGCTTTTATTGAAAAGAACCATGTATAGGTGCTTGTGAATCTTTCCAAAGGAAAAGTGCAATCAAACTCAAATGGATCTACAAAATAAAATACAAGGAATATGGTTTCATAGAAAAGCATAAAGCTTACTTGGTTGCAAAAGGATATACTCAATAGTCAGGCATAGATTTCATGAGACATTTGCACTAGTGGTTCATATAGAGACCATCAAGATAATTCTTACATTAATAGCTCAGATGGAATTGCCAATCTATCAGCTTAATGTAAAATCAGCATTTTTAAATGAAGAGCTTGAAGAAGTCTATATTAAACATCCAGAAGGCTATGTTATAAGAGAAAATTAGAATAAAGTCTATCGACTTTGAAATGCATTATATGGCTTAAAGAAAGCCTCTCGTGTGTGGAATAGCAAGATTGACAAATATTTTCATCAAAATGGTTTTGCAAAAAGTCTAAGTGAGCCATCACTATATGTCAAAAGGAAGAAAGGTATACAAGATTTCTTGATTGATCTATTTATATGTTGATGACATATTTATACCGGCACTAATACCATCATGGTAGAAGAATTTAAAAAGGCAACGATGAAGGAGTATAAAATGATTGATCTTGGTCTCATGAGATATTTTGTTGGCATTCAAGTTAAGCAATCGAAAGAAAAGATATGTATATCACAAGAAAAATATATCAAAAACTTGTTGAAAAAGTTTCATATGCTTAATTGCAAGCCAGCAACAACTCCAATGTGCAAGAATAAAAAATTTCAACTACATGATGGAGCTTAAAAGATTGATGCTATAGCTTATAGAAGTCTAGTTGGTTTACTTATTTATCTAACAATTACAAGGCTAGATATTATTTTTCTATTAGTCTCCTATCTAGGTTTATGAGTCAACCAAGCAAGCTTCATTATGCAATGGCTAAGAGGATTCTTCACACTTGCAAGGCACTAAAAAGTTAGGCTTGATATATGAAAAGAAAGATTTTAACAACCTTGTTGAATATTCAGACAGTGATTGGGCAGGCTCTCTTGGCAACCAAAAAAGCACTTCAAGTCATGTATTTTCTTTGAAAACAAAAGCTATATCTTGGTCATCAAAGAAACAAAAGATCGAGGCACTTTCATCTACCAAAGCTGAGTATATTTTAGTAATTGATGCGGCATATGAAGTAGTTTGGCTCAAGAGAATTCTCTTTGATTTACAATACAATGACCAAAGTCCAACAATTATTCGATGTGATAATATATTCATTATCGCCATGAAAAACAATCCAGTATTTTATATTAGGATAAAATACATTGATATCCATTATCATTTCATCCAAGACTTGGTTGAGAAAAGAGATATTCAGGTGGAGTTTGTCAATAACAATGGGCAGCTGGCTAATGTCTTCACCAAACCAGTTACAATTAAAATTATTCGGTAAGTAAGAGATATTATAAAAATTATAAATTAAGAAAGTGTTACAAGTTAATTTGTAGTTAAAATTGTCATTAATAGTAGCAAGTTCAAGATTTATGTAACTCTAGTATTTAATATATTATGAAGATCAAAGAGTCATCTTAAAAAAACTAAGAGTCATATGGAGATTAAAGGGACACTTTCATATTCATGAAGATTGCCTAAGAGTCACCTTATATTTATAAATAGGTAGATTAAAACCTTAGGCAAGATAAGCCATTGGAAGTCTCTTATATTACTCCACTATTCGTAAATGAAAATCTTCCATGCTTCCTATTAAAAAAGTTCTATTTCTTGCATCATATTTTCTATAATTCTTCATGCACCTATAATCAAGAACATCTTGATTGGTTGGATGCTGATGTTTAAACACTGGAAGTTTGTATATCCTATTAAGCACAATAATTAATTATTAAGCAATCCTTCCAAAGTCAAAGGAGCTTCTTGGTGCTCCTAGTTTTGTCGGCTAACACTGTCTTGCCCCATGATTCTAATTTTCTAGAGATACTTTTTGTCTTCACCCGATCACAAGCAACATCTTTCTCTATAAAAGAATCACACATTTTAAGGTATTAGTTAAAGGGCTTTTTTTTTGTTGGCCAATTGTTAAGGATGTGTTCATGGCCACTATTTTTTTCTTTTTTGGATAAGATGGAGTATTCATAACATACAAGTCTAATGGAATACATCTAAGAAAGTCGAAAAGAAGAATATCATGAATTTGGCCCAGGGTCTCCTCCATGCAGTCTACAAAAAATCGCCTGAATGCTCTGCAATATAAGAGACAACCCAAGCAGCTGTTAAATTTATCTCCTAATAAACATGCCTGATAATAATAACTATATAGCCTCTCAAAAGAGTTGTAATATCTCGAAAGAGAGGATTGCATAGAATCCCCTTGCATACTCTCCTGAATCTAAGTCACTATCATGGTGGAGTCCCCCTCAATAATCAGGTGATTTGCATGTAGGGTCCCCCATGCATAAGCAATCCCAGCCCACACATCGAGAAGCTCCATCGCAAGAACTATCAGTTTAAAGAGATAGCTCCTCCTAGTAGCCACCAATCAAGACCTAGGCCTCAGATGATAACACTGGCACCACCTTGCCTATCTCTGATACTCTCATCGAAGTTGACCTTGATATACCATAGATATGGAGGCTCATAGGAGATGAACACCCGTCGGGTTGCTCGGGCAAGTTAAGGGTCCCAGGTCTCCATGGTTCTCAAGGTCACTTCTAAAATCTCCTCAACCTGAATACAGGCTCACTTCAAAATAATCCTCATCGGACACCTCCTAGAATCAAATACCAAAGTATTCCTAGACAACTATATGTGATATGCAATATAAGTAGCTCAAATACCAGTTGCCTTAGTTCTGTGGCCTCTAATACTTTATCTCAAAAACTCCAAAAAGGTGACAGTAGATTCTCAGCCTGAAATATCAACCCATCCAGTCCAACAATCTACCATACCTGACTAGCCCATGGGTACATGACAAGCACATGATCCAAAGTTTCACCTTCACATGTATAGCTTGAACATATCGACTGGAGATGCACCTCTCTGGCAGTAAGGAAAGATCTAGTCGGAAGCTATCTCCAAGCAACCTTGTAAAAGAAAATACTCATCCTCGAGTGGACACCCATCCTCCAAATCTAACCACCATCAAGGCTTCTAAGGGGTTCCTCTTGATACAAATGGTAAAGGTCCAACATAATTGCCCTCATAATGCAAGAGACTCTTTACCCTAACATCCTAGCTAGAGTGAATAGGAAGAGTTATATATAAAACATGCATACCCAATATATCCCCAAAGGCTTGGGTCACCACCCTTGGGTTCCACTCTTTACAGTCTAGGAGAAGTAGATTAGAAATTATTATAAAGTCTGAAACCTAGTGCTAATGAAAGTTGGCCATCCATTAATTAGTAGGTCAACAATCCATGCATCAAGCATGAGCTTCACTAACTATCTATCCTCCTAAATCCATTTGGTTTGAGAAATCACCTCTTGAGCTTGAGCACAAATCTGATGCTGTCATGGGCGATCAAAAATAATTCACCAACTCAAATTCTATAACTAGGATGAGTCGGGATCATATCCTCAAGGACCTAAGAGCTAAGTTATGATTAAAAAAGAATAAAGAAGAATAATTTGGTTTACTTGAAAAGAAAAAATTAAAAGTAAATAGAAATTAAACTATTCTAATAGTGTGATCTCATAAAAATATGTATCTCGGAGGTTATAAGTTAATCTTGTAACTAACAAAGTTATATTTCTTTTATAATTTAACTTAAAAGAATACCTGTCTTTTATCAGCATATTCCATATCTATAATAGATCATGGCACATCTTCGAAAAGTATAAAGTATATCTCTTTTATAAAATAATTGTAATTAAGCTTAAGAGAATACCTATCTTTCCTCGACATGTCCCGTATCCGTATCACGGTGCATCTCCGGGAAGTACTAGGTATTCAACTTTTCTTTTCTCAACATGACCATATCTGTAGATCCCGATGCATCTCCGGGAAGCAAGATTTTTTCTTAATCCTAATTTAACATGACAGCATAGAAGAAAGCAAATAAAGAATTTATAACTAAATGCATAATCCTTTATTACATACAAAAAAAGAAATACAAGAAAGGTGTAGGACAAAAAATCAGGCTCTGCCTTGTTACAAGATCTCTTCTTCCCTTTCAATATTTCTATACTAGTCACTTATGGATTGATCCCTTCCTTTCCCTCTATGCAAAAGCTCTAGAGGGATTCCAGGAAGTGATGCCTCCAAGTAAAGATATGAGAGCCTTTTTATAGGTGTTAGGAGATGAGGCCTTTGTGATTTTTCAATGTGAGTAAATGAGTGGCTAGGATTTATTTGCTAAGAAATAAATGGTTGGATAGGTAGCCAGTTAAATAAGAAATAGACCTAATCCTTCTTGAAATTAGCATTCAAATCCGTTCTAACTTCATGTTTGATAGTAGGAGATCTTTAGTCGTTGGATAGAGATCGGACACCTAAAACTTGTCACAGATCACATGATCAAAGCCAAAATCATGTCGAAGATCATCATCCAGAGATCAACACTATCCTTCCTTCGGTCAGATTCTTCTCAGGCCGCTGGATCCAGTCCCAAAGCCCACTCTCGGTCATCTTCTTCCATAGATCGATTGCGCTAAGGAGTGGTGGACTGATCAACATTTGGCATGGCAATAGTGAAGGGCAGTGGTTTGAGACAAGGAAGAGCAGTGAGGAGGCAGCATGGGCTAAGAAACGATAGTGATGAGGAGAACAACTCTAATGACGACACAAGAAGGAAGTGGCTATGGCGGTGGTTTCACCCCATCCTTCTTTGGTTGACGGTAGCATAGGAGGTCATGGTGGCATGGAAACTAATGGGGACAGTAGCTCTAAGAGGCAACATTGGTGGGCGAACATGATGGCAAGGGCTAAGACGGATGATGGCCGGCAAGGGGGCAGTGCATTAGAGATGGGTGGCTCGACCAGGGATGCTGAGATGGCAACAACGACCGATGGTCAGGTGATGGGAAGAAAGGGTGGCATTGTGGGAAGGAAGAAGAGAGTGGAGGGACAACCGGATCTTAGTAGATCGGGCCGGAGATGAGGTGGCACGGCCGACAATGGAGACAGTGGTGTTTGGGAAAGATGATCGAGTAGAGGGGTGGCGGTGGCATCTCGAGCTACCTCTCAAGCTAGCAACAGGGGCAACGCATGGAAGATGGGCAGCTCGGCCAAGAAGTAGTGGCAAGTGGCATCGGGCGGCTTCTCCGATCGACGAGGAAGGTGTCGAAGATGATGGGCACTAAACGGCTGTGTCCTATGGCTAAAATCCTTCCACGATCTACGGTTCTGAGCTGTGGACCGATAGCAATGGCAGCTATAACCCTTTAGAATTTTATGAACCAAGCAATCGGTCCATAGTGGACCAACTGCTTTAATATTCATGTAAATTCTTTAACAAACTTTGAACTTCAATTTTGGGCTTGTTTTAGGTTCAATTATTTTCAAATTTATTTCATTTGAACCCAAAAATTAAGTTATTTGCATTGACAACTTTCTTTCCTACAAATAATATATAGAAGTATTAATTTTAAATAAATAAAGATAATTTAATTCTTAAATTAATACTTATATATGTAGATTATGTAACTATCAACATATTTCATGCCAAATAATTGAACAACTCTGACCCGCCTGAATTTCCTCTCCAATGGATCCCGAACCATATTTGGCCTTCATCATCAAGCTCCATATACTATCCAAATCGAGCACTAATCTAACCGCATATCTAGCAATCAAGGCTTCTCTTCTCATGGCTAAGGACTAAATACTAAGGCCCCCATCTCTTAGAGGCCGGCAAACCACATTCTATGCTAGAAGGTAGAAGCCACTATCTCCAACATGTGAGACCTATAAGAATGTAAATAGGCATAGAACTAAGTGTTAGTTATGATGTATGGAATATATATATATATATATATATGTAATTTTAAAAATATTTAAAATTAAGTTTTTTTATGGTGCATGTGGTAGAACAAAGTTGGTGTAACAAAATAATTTCAAATATAATAGAATAAAGTTAGAAAATCTGGCATGGAAGGTAGACAGATCCACTACCCTAAAGAAGATTTGACCTTCTTCTCGTGCAAAGAATAATTAAACCTACAACTTGGAAGCCCAAAACTTCAATGCCCCTTAGGTACAACTTGGAAGCCCAAAACTTCAATGCCCGTTAGTAGCATGATCTCAAACAAACGTCGATTTACCCGTCTTCAGCCCAAAAAATTTAAGTAGAAAAATGATAGGAGAGAAGAATTTTAGAATTTTTTTAGGGGTAGAAAATATAGGAGAGGGAGAGCTTGGATTTTTTTGGATACTCTGTAAGGCTGGGTAGAGGCTTATTTATAGGCTCAAAATCCAGAAAAAATTTTCAAAAAGTCCTCAACTAGCCATTGCGACAGTTACAAAATTAAATTCAAAATTTAATTAAAAAAATAGCTGTTATAAAAATTAATTATAAAATTAATTAAATAATTAAAAAAGAAAAAAAGAAATGCACAAGTGCGCATGAATCATGTGCCCGTTGCATGCGCGGGGGGAGGGGAGTTACCCTTTTTTATTTTATTTTATGGTAACATCAACAATCTCCCATAAAATAAAATAAAATAAAAGTTTAATATTTTTAAACTCAATGAATAATTTAAAATTTTAGGACTTTTACTATGCTTAGTACAAGTACCTTCTATGTTTGAACTTGTATTTAGTATAAAATATACACAGTATGAAGATGAGCTTATCATACTACGGGATAGCACTATCTAGGCCATGCACTTGTCTTAATTTTCATGAAAGTTACTAGGGATTCGTCCTGGTCCTATAGTCACGGTCTCATGACTATTCTCACTAAGATAGATCCTCCAAGGATCTGTGCAATGAAATCGTACCTCGCTGAACTCATAGCCTTGGATCTATTAAGAGCTATGCTCAATCTAACCATCACAATAGAGTACCATACCATAGGAATGGGATAGAGATAGACTCCAAAATAAGCTTCCAAATATCACCTTAGAGACCGTTTTCCTTTAAACCTTAACCATGGGATTGTCATGACGATAGGGGTCCACTCTGGTGACTAATATATGGGCTTAAACCCCATCCCCCTCGATATCTCAGATACTGCAGCCTTTGAAAGACCTTTGATCAAATGATCTGCCATATTATGTTTTGATCTTATAAACTGCACTGATATCACATCATTCATTTTATTTTTTATAATTTTATACCTGATCAAGATATGATTATTCATCTTTTTATTAGTTATCTATTGATTCAACAGATCAATCAAAGATCTACAATCATAATTTAATTTTTTAAAATTTTTTAGTAAAAGAATTGTTATATCACTAACCTCTGATTTTATTACTAAAAATCTATAGGCATTGCTATTTTGGATATAGCTTATAAATACAGTATTTATAGTCTTAGATTCTAGTTTTCTCTTTTAGGGTTCATGGATGTTAACCTTGGCTAGGCCCCCCCATACTTTGAAAAATTCTAGGTTAGGAGTCCTCTCTTCCAAAGCTATAAAGAGTTTTCTGGACCTTCAACTATATGAGTTTGGGATCCGGAGGAAGCACAGAAGGTTTGCAAGAGACTCCTTCTGATGAAAGCAGTCTCTTGCAAAATGGTTTGTCCTTTCATATATAAAATAGAATATTTCACTTGGACCTTAGACAGGCTTATTAGATCTAGTGTTATTGGCTTTAAAAGCTTTACCTTTGGGTTTGAACTTGTTTAGGTTAGGACGGTTGGGTTGGTTTGATTGGTATTGGGGATTTGGTTGAAATCTAGGCTTTGATTTTAGTTTAGTATTGTTATTGGTTTGGTATTATAGGGTTGGGTTAGCTTGGATACTTGGAATTCTAGTTTGCTAGATTTTAAATCTTTGTTGGTCTTCTATCTAATTAAGTTTAGAAGTTGGGCTAGGGTTAGCTTTCCTTGCTTTTGGAGCTGATATTTTACAAAGCCATTCTAAAAAGGAGGCATTTTATCTAGAAGGCTAGAGATTTTAAATCCTTCAAAGAATTTATCTCCGTTGGCTTAAAGTTTTTAAGATATTCTTGAAATTGGTGAAGCTGGTCGTTGATGGATTTGTCTTCTATTATATTAAATCTAAGGAATGATGCAGTGTTGAATCGTTCAACCGCAGTATCATCAAGGCCATATTCAGACTCAAGGATATCCTATAATTCCTTCGCACTCTTAATCGATAGATAAATATCATAGAGTGAGTCCGACAAGGCACTAAGGATTCTACCTTTACATAGGTGATCCTTTTCTAGGATAGTTAAGAGTGGTTGAACTAGAGAAACAGACGAACTGGTCCATCGCTGACTAAAGTCCAAGGTAGTTAGCCAAAATTTTATTTGGCTTTGCCACCTCCTAAAATGGGATCCATCAAATTTTTCAGGTTTAAGACTAATGATGTCATCCCTAAGGGTTGACATTGGGTCCAAGTCAGGTTCATAGAAGAAGATATGAAGAACAAAAATAATTTGTTAAGGATTTGTTTAAATAATTTAAATATTTTTTTGTATATTTTTTGTATATGATTCTAAAAATGTCTCATATATATATTTTTTTAGAAAATTAAGATTTTATTAGAATGATCACCAATATGATCGGATCTATGGTTTGTTAAGATTTTTAATTGAGTTATTTGTCTCTAAATCCTAAAAACTTTGATTAATTTGTTAGTGTTATCTTTTAAAAGTTCATTTGTATGCTGCAGTACAGGTTCAATGGGAATCTTAATTAATTTTACACAATACAAAAGAAATAGATATTATGCTATAAATAATCAAAAAATATAAAAAATAAAATATGCAAGGTAAGTAAATTATAATTAAGTATAAATAATTATATTTATATATATACTACAAACTATACAAATCTTCTTTAGACTGTTAGTTATGATGTATGAAAAATATATATATATTTATGTAATTTTAAAAATATTTAATTTTTTTTTTTTTTGTGGTGCATATAGTAGAACAAAGTTGGTGTAACAAAATAATTACAAATATAATAGAATAAAGTTAGAAAATTCTGCCTTGAAGGTGGATAGATTCACTACCCTAAAGGAGATTTGGCTCACTTCTGATGCGAAGAATAATTGAATCACACGCTCTCCTTCAAGGTACAATTCGGAAATCAAAAACTTCAATGTCCGTTGATGGCACGATCTTGAACGGACACCGATCAGCCCATCTTCAGTCCAAAAAATTCAAAGTAAAAAAAGATAAGAGAGAAAATAATTTAAAAAAAAAATAGGTAGAAGAATATAGGAGAGGGGGAGCTTGGGATTTTTTTTTTTGATACTCTATAGCGTTGGGGTAGAGGCCTATTTATAGGTTCAAAATTCTAGAAAAAATTTTCAAAAAGCCCTCAACTAGCCATCACGGTAGTTACAAAATTAAATTCAAATTTTAATTAAAAAGTTACCTGTTACAAAAATTAATTACAAAATTAATTAAATAATTAAAAGAAAAAAGAAATGCACGGGCGCTCGGAGATTGCACACCGATTGTGTGCGCAGGGAGAGGGGAGTTACCCTTTTTTGTTTTGTTTTACGGTAACGTCAACACTGAGGATTGACCTCATCGAGGTAATCCTATCCATCATGGAAAGAGTTCCCACCTACCAACCCTCCAAGCACTCTTGGATCGCTCCGTTCACCTAGCCACAATCCATCCTTTTAAGCTTGCTCCCAATAATAGGAACTCCCAAGTACTGTAGTACTCCAATATGCTTAACAATCTCAAGTCTAGTTCTGATCATATATCGAAGCTAGACTGGCATCTATGAATGAAAGTGAATAGCATACTTGAGAAGACTCGCCTTTTGGCCCAAAGTCAAGCAATAATCTTCCAAGGTTCTCTTAAAACCAACAGCACTTGAAACAATTGCCCGACCCATCAACAAACAATCGTTTGCAAACAGTAAATACAAGATTGGTTGGGCTCTGGGAGCTAGGACATAAGGGTCCAAGGCTGGCCCTCGAGACGCAGCATGTAAAGCTCACGACAAGACATCAGCATAAATAATAAATAAATAAAAAGATAGGTGACAACCTTGTTGCAGACCAACTGTAGAGCAAAAAAAATCTAAGGCCAACAAAGCTGAGGTCCACCGGGTCATTCGAATGCAAAAACTCTCCAAACTTCCTTGACCCTCTATGGCCTAGGCCCTTTGTCCCTTGTGTCACCATCTCAAGCAACGAGTGGATAAGCCTGTAGTGGGGAGGGGGGAGTCGTGAATGCATAAGTTGATTACACATGTCTGCATGACAAAAAAAGGATGGGAGAATGAGTGGAATAGAGAGGGAGTGACAACAACTCCTCTCTTTGTCTCTCTCCCATGCATCTTCCATAACCCCTCTCCCTCTCTCTCCCTCCCCCCTCTCTCTCTCCCTCCCTCTCTCTTATCTTTCTCCCTCTCAGTCCTTTTTTCAGGTCGTTTCTCACTTTCTCTATTTTCTCTCTTTTTCTTCTCTTTTTAGGTGTGTGGGTGTGTCAGCAGAATTGAGGTACAATCTTTGAAGATTTCACTGTACCATTTTCATTTTCTTTGCTATGATTGAAAATAAAACAAGGTAAGTACCGTTACCTTAGATATAGTAGATATGAATATTAAATTCATAACTACAACGTTGGAAATTTAGATTATTTGTTGATATATATTAAATTAGAATTGTATGAAATATGATTGGTAATTTTGATGAGTATTCATTATATCTATGTATATTGAGATTGGTGCAGATTCTTGGAATTGCGTAGAGTACAAAATACATATTTGTCAACGATGATAATAATAATTAAATTTGTGAACAATTATACAGCTCCAGTCCACCTATATTTTAGACCTATATCATAGGGATAAGTATAATATTTTGGATCTACCAATAGGAGTTATGGACCCTGCTTGGTTATTTGGATTTGGTATTGCATAGTCTAGAATTTGATACTTTGTACCTACTTTGCAGGGATTAAATATGGTACTTTGAGCCCTATCACAGGGATATATGTGACCGCAATTTTATGAACTGATGAGTTAATTGCAAGTTTTTGAAATACACATTTACACATATTTTTGAGAATTTTGGATATAATCTTTTGGCTTTGATATTGGTTTGCAATATTGTAAATCGTATATAAATTTTGAAATAGATGGTTGTGTTATAAGAATGGTATATGATTCCAATTATCTATCACAAAATAGATAAATTAATTATTATATTATATATATTTGCTTGTTTATTTGTTTGATTGCCTTGACTTTGTCTTGGTTACTTACTAAGTCGTGAAGCTCATATTCTTCATATGTATATTTCAGATGCAGAAATATCATTTTGGAAAAACAGTCATCGCTGGCCTTTCATAGCCCAACACTGCTAATTCCAAGCCCTTCGCCCCCTTTGGTGCCCATGGCCTCTTCAAGACTTCTGTCGTACTCTCCTTTGCCTACGTCAGCTTCAATGCCAACTCAACAATGGCTGAGGAGATGATGAACCCTAGCCGTGACATCCCAATTGAACCGGTTGGCTCCATGTCCATCATCACTGCCTCCTAGCTATCATGTTGTCACTCATGCAGCCATACACCCAGATTAATGTGCATGAACCATTCTCTATAGCATTACATGCTGTGGGGCTTGGGCTGGGCTAAGTGTATTGTGGCCTTGGAGACTTTGAAAGGGGGAAAAGTCTTTGTGCACCGCATGCGGTGCAGCAAATCCAACATGGCCCACACCGTATTTTTCTATTAGTCCACTTATATCCGAAATGGCATAATGGGACGGGGCGTATAACAGGTTATAAGTTGAGGCATTAATTTTATTTAAAATTTTTGTGTATACCCAAATATCATTTCCCTCTAGCTCCTTTTTTTTTGCCATCTTGCTTGGATTTTGGTAAATGTTTCAGTCTGAAACATGCTCTGATTTTTGTCCAAGGAATCAGTAAAGGTTGAAGAAGAATCTCCATTGCTCTAAAATATGTTCTGAGAGTCCTGTCGCAAAATCAACTTTTAAATATAAATACTAGCTTCTTCCTCTCTCTGAAAAAGTGCTTTGTTTGGTTCGAGATTTGAATAAGCCACTGAAGACTTCCTTTGTTTTGATCCGAGATTGGAATAAGCCATCGAAGAGTTCTTCTATATGTTCAAGATAAAATATCATCTCCGACAGGAATTAAACCAAGCCTTCAAGAATCTTGTTTAGTTATTTTTTTATAATTCATTTATTACACCAATTATTTTGGTAGTTAGAAAAAGTTAATGACACTCTGGAAGTCATAACTTAGTCCACAGGTTATAGGTATCCTGGTAGGAGGGGATAATAAATATAGTTTTAAGTTTTTGTATAGGGATGTCGTAGGTTTATAATTAAGGCGTCGTAGTATTTGAACTATGATATCATAATATTATTTCAGCATATATTTATGATCATTTTGCATCCGTAGATGTAATGACATCCTAGAAGTCATAACTCAGTCCAGAAGTGATAGGTTCTCCAGGTAGTAGGAGTATATTTAGTTTCATGTTTTATGATTGGGTGTCATAATCTTTTAACTAAAATACCGTAACTTCTGAACTAGGGTGTTGTAACTTCTGAACTAGGATATTATTCAATGAAAACTCTTTTTTTTTAAATCTTTTTTTTTATCTTTTTATCATAATCTAATAATCTTATTCAAGCCAATGTATGATTGAAATGTTCCATGACGGAGGGTAAAAGCTTTTATTTTCTATTTTATACTGAGTTGTTCATGTTTCAAAGTTTTTGATACTCAAATTTTTTAGAAGTATTTTATTATATTGTGGGTATCATATATCAGCAATGCATATCGAAACACTTCTATTACAGAGGATCAAAACATTCAGTTTAAGTTTTTGCACAGGGATGTTGTAGGTTTATAACTAGGATGTCGTAGTATCTTAACTAAGGTATCGTGATACTCTTTCAGCATATATTTGTGTTCCTTTTGCATCCGTAGCATGTTATGATATCCTTTGAGTCATAACTCAGTTCACAAGTAATAGGTTCTCCAGGTAGTAGGGGTTACTATATTTAGTTTCATGTTTTATGATCGGATGTCATAATCTTTTAACTAGGGTGTTATAAGTTTAAATTTCTATTTTTAGAAATATTTGGTTCTATGCCTATATTATCGCACTGTCGTTCATATTCTATCTAATGCATAACTCATTATTTATTATGCTGTAGATAAAATGTCATCTAAAACTATGTATATCAATCTTTATAATTTTTTATGCAGATATTTCTATATATGGCGTTGAAATTAGAAATCTGGAAAAAAAAAAATCCAAGATGATCATTTAGATGAGGTTGCTGATGTTATTCAGAAGAATGCACCTTCTTTTATAACCCGATTACAAAGAACGAGTATGTTGATCCTAAAATTGGAATGGAGTTCAATTCTGTAAATAATTTATATAATTTATACAATGGATATGCAAGGAGAGTAAGTTTTGGAATCAAACAGTGTGTAGTAGGTCCAACAACAACAAAGAAATATGCTTCAAGCACCTAGCATGTTGGAGGCAAGGAAAATTAGAAAAATTGATAACTCCATGAATCCTAGGGATACTGACAAAATTGATTGTAAGGCTTTGATAAAAGCAAGACTAAATTCTAAAAATGACAAGTGGATATTGGTTAATATTTTTCTAGAACATAACTATGATCTGTCCATATCATCAACCGGTTATCCATGGTCCTATAAAAGGATCAGCACACCAGAAAAGGCAGAGATCAGCAATTTATATAGCGTGAATATTTTCACAAGTAAAATATACTCTGCCATGGCTAGAAGGAAAGGGAGTAAAAGATAATTAGATTTCATAGAGAATGATGCTCTAATTTTATTTGTCGAGAATGTCAGAGTCAACTGAAAGAAGGAGATGCACAGTCAATGGTAATATATTTCACACAACGTAAGTTAAAAATTCAAATTTCTTTTATACTTTGGATCTAAATGATAATAGATAGCTCAGGACTATCTTCTGGATCCATCCTAGGTCAAGATTGGCAAGCACTTACTTTAGTGATGTACTGACCTTTGACTCAACCTATTTGACAAATACATATCAAATATCCTTTTGTCCATTTATCGGAGTCAACCATCATGGACAGTCCACATTGCTTGGTTGCGCATTGTTATCAGATGAGATGACTGAGATATTTAAATGGGTATTCCAATCATGGCTGGATGCAAATGGTGGTCAACCACCTAATGCCATCAAACTGACCAAGATAAGGCAATTGAGACTGTTGTTAGGGATATATTTCTTAATGCACGACATAGATTTTGTCTTTGACATATTTTGAAAAAAAGTTTTAAAAAGATTGGCCATATTTGTACTACAAAGTTTAATTTTATGATAGAGTTTGAAGAGACGATATATGATTCAGTTACCATAGTATCTTTCGAGAAAAGATGGGCACATTTAATAGAGAAATATGTAAAATGCAAGGTTGTATATTGGTTAAATGACATATATAAATATCGGGATAAATGGGTTCTAGTTTATCTTAAATATACATTCTTCGCATGTTTGTTAGTCATTATGAATGAGTAATGTTTATTTTTTTAAAATTTCCAACAAATTTTTTATCTTAAATGCTTCTATTTTTTGAATATTTATGAACAGGGATGTCAACTTCACAAAAGAGCGAGAGCATCAATCACTTCTTTGATGGGCTTATAAACTCCAAGACTACGCTCAAGGAATTCATCGATAAGTACGAAGATACCTTGGAAAAAAGATATGAAGTAGAAAATGAGAAAGATAATAAAACGTTGCAAACAAATGCTTTCCTAAAGACATCTTCTTCTTTTAAGAGGCAAGTAGCAGGAAAATATACAATACGCATATTCAAAAAATTTCAAAATTGGGTCCTTAAAATGACTGCATCAAATATTAAATTAGTTAAAGAAGTTGACAATCGTGATATATATTCTGTTAAATTATTTGAAAGAATTGAAGTTGACGGAATCAAGAAGGAGATTATAAAATATTATGAGGTTTCATATGACAAAACTTTGGAGGATGTTAATTACTAGTGTGGATTATTTCAGTACAAGGGTTAGCTGTGTAAGCATGCCTTATTGGTTCTTCATCAAAGTGATGTATTTCGTATTCCAGATAAGTACTTCTTGAATAGATGGTGCAAGGACATGAAATACAATTCGACGATCTTAAATGTAATACTCAATTTTGTGATAAAAGCATGCAAAAATTATGGTACGCACTCAAGAAATTATTTCAAATCAGATGTCTTATTTTATGTTTACATAAACCTATCATATGTCATGAAATCCTAATACAAATATTATATTTTATTGATTGTAGATATGCTTTGATGAGTCATTGGATGATGAAGCTTGCAGAGATAGCCTCCATGTCTGAAGATGCATTCAATTTAGTGATGGAAGATCTTACACCATTATTTCGAAGTGCTGTAGATGCTAACTGTATAGCTAAGCAAAGCACAGAACTTCTAATCCAAGATCCTGACCAACTTACTACGAAAGGTCATCCAAGAGATAATATACTTAAGAGTAGAGTCAAGAAGAAGTTAAAGAGATCAAGAAAAAATATGGATAAGGTTTCCGTTGACACTCCTGTACAAAATGATAGAAGAGGTAGTGCTAGCAAGAGGCAGACTTCCCATATTGTAGTGGAAGTACCATAACACGTAATTGAACACACTATACCATCTTCCAATCCTTTTTTAGATAAATTTGATGCTTATGTATGCAGTCAAATAACACAGGAGAGGATATGAAATGCTGAAATGTTGCACAGTCCTGTGTATGTACAGTCATGTGTACATTTAGATTATTTGGAGAAATTTAAAACATAATGTATTGAAAATGTTATTGAATTTGCTTATTTTCAAATATGAATTTTAGTACTACTTTAAGTGGCCAAAGACTAAAATAGGGATAACAGAATTATGATGAATTTGCATATTACGATATCCTAGTTCAAAAGCTACGACATCGTAGTTCAAAACTTACGACATCCTAGTTAAAAAACTATGACATCCATGCAGAAATTATAAATTAAAATATTTCTAATCCCTTCTACCCATAATACATGTCATCAGTAGCATGGTTTATGACTCCCAGAGTGTAAAAAATTATCACGGATACTATAAATCAATCAAATAACTTGAAACAGTATTACGACACCCTAGTTCATAAGCTACGACATCCTAGTTCAAAACCTACGACACTCTAGTTAAAAAATGACAACCATGCAAAAAATATAAATTAAAGTATTTCTAATCCCTTCCACCCATAATACATATCATCTATGGCTTGGTTTATGACTTCCAGATTGTCAAAAATTGCTACGGATGCTATAAGATAATCAAATAATCTAAAATAGTATTACAATATCCTAATTCAAAACCTACGATACCCTAGTTCAAAAACTATAACCATGTAGAAAATATAAATTAAAATATTTCTAATTCCTTATCCATAATATATGTCATCAGTGGCTTGGTTTATGACTTTCAGGATGATAAATTATCACGAGTGCCCTAAGATCATCAAATAACCTGGAACAATATTATGATATCTTAGTTCGAAAGTTACGATATCCTAGTTCAAAACCTACGACACTCTAGTTCAAAAACTACAACCATGCAAAAAATATAAATCAAAATATTTCTAATCCCTTGTACCCGTAATACATGTCATCAGTGGCTTGGTTTATGACTCGCAGATTGACAAAAATTGCCACGGGTGCTTTAAGATTAATCAAATAATCTAAAACAGTATTACGACATCCTGGTTCAAAAGCTATGATACCCTAGTCAAAACCTATGACATCCTAGTTCAAATGCTACGATACCAAGTTTAAAAACTATGACACCCTATTAAGAAACATAATATTCCTTTATACCATCATCACAGCAATGAAAAAACTTGACATTCTGGAAGTAAACATAACATCAAAAATACATAAACTACATGTAATAAGACAATGATATTCAAAACATTACTGTTTGAATGAATTACAGAATTTTTTTTGGGAACGATGCTTAAAATATAAACATTCAATTGAGTTACAAATTTGTGTAACATATTATAGAAGTGCATGAATCGAAAAGAAAAAGTACATAACAAATAATTTACTTTTACATGCTAATTTTTAACAGCACTATCAATTTTTGATTCAAGCTCTCTCTCAAAATTCTTACTGCTAACTAGCAGCGATACATGCTTATATCTTTTTCTGTGAAATCCCAAGTATCAGGCTTATCCCTGTGAGCAATAAAATCCATGTATTTCAAGCAATACAAACCGCGGTCTAGTGATCCTGCAAGTTGCGAAGGACAATCACTAATCTCTCGCATGGACCATTTTGTTACCTCAACATTGTTACAGAATATATGGAACATGGACCTAGTATCTTGTGCCACTTCCTTGCATTTGCTTTGTACTTGGAATTGTATTTTATTGAATTCAGATGTATCAAAATCTTTTCTTGCATGTCAACTGCAACCAAGTGCCGGTGAAAATTATCCAAGTTTATGATGGTGAAGAGAAACCGAAATTTATTCTTATCTTCAGCACTGACTTAATCAAAAATCATATTCCCAACTATTCCAGCAAGTTCATGATACGGTGATGCTGATGTTAGGCACATGCCAGAGATCATTACAGGTACAATTATACTCTTATGATATCTTTTCGGATTTTCTGTCTAGTTATTTATAATGAACTCCTGCCCGACATCAATTATCTGTCAATACAATATAAACGGATTAATTATAAATAACTTGATTTCATAAAGTAGTATAAAATGAATATAATAATTATTAAAAAACATATCATAACATATATAAAGATTAAAAACAAAACAATGTAATACTCCATTACTTACAATATCAACTATCATGTCATTATTTAAATATCAAAAAGATTTTTCTTAGTGATAGTGCCTCCGAATTTATTTTGTAGATGACATCTCTAAAATTAATAAACATGAAGGATGTTATACATTTTCGATCATAAAGTAGCATACATAATAGAAAAAATAGATATAACTTATTAGTTCATCTTTTTTTTCAAAAATGTGTTGATCAAATTTTCATCATCTTCAATTTCAAGATTCAAATTTGATTCATTGGGCTAAGATGTACCCACTATCTTCGTCTTTTTTTAGATTGGCCTATTTCAAAAGCAGAATCCGTTGTGATTTGTGAGGCCTTCTACAGCCTAGGTTCTTTTTTCACCCTCTTGATAAGTGAAGGAATCTGAAATTTTTCTTTCTCCCCCTTAGCATCCTCACTTACAAGGGAGTCCTTCAATTTTTCATCTATAATTTTTTCAACCTCAGTCACAGGGGTCTCATAAACTTTTTTCTCCATCATAGTTTCATCGTGCCCCTTGACTTCTACATCAACCTCAATATCATCTCCCTCCGTCCCTTTGTGCCCTTCTTTATTGGCATGGCTATCTTTATTTACCAATGAACTAAGGAGGTTTTCAACTATCGCAAGCATCTTCTTTATCTCTTCAACTTCAGTCTTCACCTGTGCACAACTTGCATAACTTTTTTCTTTTTCTGAGGATGCTGTTGTTACTGTTTCTTTAGTAATAAGCCACTGTTCCGTTATCGTAAGCTGAATAGCTCCCTCCACCTGCAAGCCAAGAACAATAACAAAATAACTTTATATTACTCATAATGATATATTATTCATTAATTTAATGAAAAATATCTTTATTTACCAACTCATGAGGCTGCAAGTTCGCAAGCTAAACAATATATATCTTCACCTGGCTGTCAGACCATTTTAACAACCTAGATAGTTTATTTGGATGTGCTAGGGCTATTAAGGTACTATGCTCGAGGAACCAAACCCGTACATAATAATCAAGTACGTTAAATATATAAAAGATTTAAAATAAATGTAATTATATTTTTGTTGCATATTAATGATACTTACCTCCAGAGCAGTTGTACATCCATACAGGGTTGGCTGCCTCCTAACCTTGTCACTTCTCTTGGTTAGGATTGGCTCTTCGGATCTTGGGCAAAAAGCACCATCTGGGAGAGACATAAGAGTCAACTCCGTTATTGTGGAAGCCTAGACGATTTGACCCAGCTAAGATATATCATTCAAGTAAGGGATGATATATCTTAGGCAAGACTGATTTGACTTTGGAGACAAAAACATTGCAAATATATATATGCAATTCATGGTCTCACGGTGTCCTCGACATCCTCTTGTATGTTTGATGAATGAAGTTGGATTATCAACTTCTCAAGCCCCTTATTCTGCAGATTTAATTTCCTTCCAAATTGTCTGAATAACCGACCCTTTTTATCTTGATCTTCCATTGCAATATTATTTCCATGGCAAGGCAGACCCAAAATTAGGGCCACGTCTTCGACGTTGAATATAAGTTCCTTGTCATAAAAAATAAACTTGTCACATCCCTTATAGCATCTAATAATTTCAGCTAGGAGTCGTCCATCGACAACAAACGGTTGCATGTCAACGAATGCACTGAAGGGAGTCTTCCGGATGATTTCTAAATGAAGACTAGAAAAACCCATATTCCAAACTTGTTCAATGTAAACTGCTGGCTTGCAATGGTTTTTAAATAATTAGGAAGTCTTTACTCTAGGCAGCCAAACCATTGCAAGATCATCTAAAATATAAGTAAAACATAAATGTAAGTTGAACAATAAATTCTAAACAATAAGTTTTATGACACTCTGGAAATCATAAAACAAGCTAAGGATGACATGTATTAGAGGTAGAAAATGTTACAAACTTCTATTTTATAATTTCTGCATGGGTGTCGTAATTTTTTAACTAGGGTGTCGTAGGTTTTGAACTTGGATGTCGTAATACTGTTTCGGCCATGTTAAGTAATGTTATAGCATCCATGATAATTTTGTGATACTCTGGGAGTTATAAAACAAGCCACGGATGACATGTATTAGAGGTAAAGGGGTTACAAACTTTATTTTATAATTTATGCATGGGTGTCGTAGGTTTATAACAATGGTATCATAGGTTTTGAACTTGGATGTCGTAATACTGTTTTGGTCATTTTGAATAATGTTATAGCATCCATGACAATTTTATTATACTTTGGGAGTCATAAAATAAATCACGGATGATATATATTAGAGGTAGAGAGGTTACAAACTTCTATTTTATAATTTATACATGGGTGTCATTGTTTTTTAACTAGGATGTCGTAGGTTTTGAACTTGGTTGTCGTAATACTGTTTTGGCCATTTTGAGAATGTTATAGCATCCGTGGCAATTTTATGACACTCTACGAGTCATGAAACAAGCCATGAACAACATGTATTAGAGGTAAAGGGGTTGCGAACTTCTATTTTATAATTTATGCATGGTTATCATAGTTTTTTTAGTATGGTGTTGTAGATTTTGAACTTGGATGTCGTAATACTATTTTGATCATTTTGAGTAATGTTAAAGTATCCGTGGCAATTTTATGATACTCTAAAAGTCATAAAATAAGCCAATGATATGTGTATTAGAAGTAGAAGGGGTTACAAACTTCTATTTTATAATGTTTGCATGGATGTCATAATTTTTTAACTAGGATGTCGTAAGTTTTGAACTTGAGTGTCGTAATTTTTGAACTACGGTGTTATGATTTTATGCTACGAAGATTTAATATTTTTAAAAAAATATCGTGACATCCCTATGTAGAGATAAATTTCAAAAAATTATATTAAAATAGTAAAATAAAATCTACGACACCCTAGTTTAAATCTACAATACCCTATTTTAAAACTTATGACATCCTAGTTTAAAACCTAGGGTACCCTAGTTAAAAAACTACGACATCCATGCAAAAATTGTAAAATAAAAGTCCACACGCTAAATGTTAACTCCAAGCAGGAATCAAAAATTTTCCTTGCATGTTTCTGTTTCTATAATATCTTTTGGGACGGATCTTAAGAGGATCTCATCCTCTCCCGATTTGTGTTCGCCATCTGCATTGAAAAATGAAACCATTTTTTTTCATTTACTAAAGATTTTAAAGGCATATTAAAGATTGAAGAAAGGTATGCCCAACACCAGCAGCTTCTCAACTATCAAAGAGGAGCAAAAATATAAAATGGAGGTCCGTGGGATATCCAAAAATAATGGAATGAACTCTAGGACGGGGTGTCGTAGTGCAAAATTTTTTTTTTTTTGTTTGCAGAATAAAAAATCGATTTTACATACTTCAAAAAAAATTAAGGATAAAATGGTTAATTACCAGATTTGAAATGACTGCAAATACGATGATATCAGATTACATAATTTTAGAGAATACGAATCCATCCTATACTATATTCCATTTTGAATACACGATAATTTATAAAAAAATATAGTACGGATCATGTTGAATTTGCTGTACCGTATATACGGTGCACAAAGACTCCTTCTTGAAAGGGATGGCGACGGTTCTTTGGCTGCAGTGAGCTAGTCCCGGTATCTCACCCACGTAGCCCGGACCCACATGGTGCCACCTTGGCTGGGCAAAGTGAATGCCAAGAGTGGTACCCCCATCTATGCCACCGACGTCATGGGCTCCGCCACCGCCATCTTCACCTTCTACACCAAGCTCAGTATCCTCGCCAACCTCCTCTCCATCTCCACCCTCCTTATATTCTCCCTTCTCGTGCTCGCCAGGCTTGTGAGACCGTACTACATATGAGGCAAGACCTCAAGCTCGGAACGGAATAAGCTTATTCGGTTGTTAATAATAATTAGTCTCGGTGTCGGTGACGACGGTCTATTGGGGGATCGGCCAAGGAAGGTTGGCAATGTATGCGTTGACTGATCCAAGAGAATTACCAAACACGGTGTGATTCATTTTGGCTATTACAAATAAGATTAGATAGAATACAGGAGGCAAGGTCTATCGCATCGAGAGCCAATTCACAAGCAAAAATTTTTTAAATATCATAGCTTATCATATGGCATCCAATTTCGATGTTGGACTTTGATCCCGACTTTCAAAAGTTCTTGTCTTCTTCCGTCTGTTTTTTTTTTTTTTTTTTTTTGAGATATTCAAGTAAAATGGATTGAAGAAGATCCTTTCTTCTCCCCGGTCGGATCATTGATAGTGCCCATTTGGTTTGCTACAGCAATGGGGATGATGAAGCTGCTTGTGAAAGGGGCATAATGTTTGGGATACGGGGAGAATTGGGTTGCTGGTGTACCACTTCCTCTTTGGGCTTCGTGCATCGTACGATACAGCAAGGGCTGGTGACACCGGGGAGACTGATGCACCACCGAGCCTTAAGAATGCTAAAGAGGATTGCGTTGATACCGTGGAAACAAATAACAGCATACAGAAAGGATTAGAGAGGAAATCGACGGCAGTCATGCAGGTATAAGCAAAGCGAACCAGCTAGTTAGATGTTTTTCCATGTCCCGAGAGGAAATTAATCAGGGTTTGGATGGTGGGTCTCGTCTATCGCAAATTTGCTTCTTTTCCAGCGTAAATATTCTTAGACCATCTCTAAGTAAAATTTGATTTATTGATTTCTTTAAAAGTTTTAGTTCAGATATCATTTAGGAATTGCATGCTTCATGGTTACAGTGATGGAGGATAATGCTGGAGCTTTCTGAAGGATCTGTAGCACTTTCTGTTAACCATAGTTCACACAAGGAAAAAATTAAAATGCCAATTAATCTGAAGAACATTTAAGTTAATCTATAAAGCTTGAAAAAAGCTAGAGAGACAGGCT